>CM048655.1:1572760-3052760 GCA_026413185.1 Pueraria montana var. lobata
ATGAGCTAAAAATAACTAGGAATAAAATATGCATAAAAAAATTATTTAATATTTATTTTCATTGTTTTACTTATTTTTACATTTTTTTTATTTTATTGCCGCTGTTGATATTTAATTATTCCAAAACTAGACTTAGTCCAAGCCTTTAAAAAGAGAGATAAGGAAGCAAAGACCCGAATAAAAAATAAAAGGCATCTTTTACATCTTCTGCGTTTCCTAAGTACATCCCTCCCTTTTTTCATATATTTTTTTTTTGCCAATTATATTCTTTTATTTGTTAAACCATAGTTCCGTAAATTAATTTTCAGAACAACATATATCAATTCTGGAAAGTAATTTACATAACTATATTTTAACAAAATACACAGTTCTGGAAACTACTTTATGAAACAACATATATCAATTCCTGAAAGTAGTTTCTGGAATTATGTGTATTTTGTTAAAACATAATTATAAAATTACTTTCTGGAATAACATATATCAATTCCAGAAAGTAATATGTTTTAACAAAACACACATAGTTTTTTAAACCACTTTCCAGAATTAATATATGTTATTCTAGAAAGTAATTTTCGGTAGTCATCGAACGTACCTTCCTTCAGGAGCTGCAATAATCGCTAATTACTAGTTGTTGGATGCATACTTATTTCAATGCTAGATATTAAGATACTGATAACCCATATCTAAAATTCGCAATGGACAAAACACGAGGAGACACCTGATGGTGTGTTAGTAGCTTTGATTTGTGATTATTGTTACTCTTATTTTAGTTGTGTAAAAAAATGAAGTATTATGTACAATGTATAATAGATGAAGTCAATCATGGATGTATCTTGAAACACAGTGCCACGTGAAGGAAAATGCAGAGTATCACAAATAAATTTTATAGAAAACGCGGTAATACATAAAAAGGATTTAAAAAATAATGAATACAGATGAAGATGGAGGTTCAAAATTAGGGTTTAAATAATAATTATAGGATGAAAAATAGGATTTAAAAACTAGCAAACATGGGGTGTAAAAATAGGGTTTAAAAGGGTATAATTGGTAATAAAAAATAAAGAGATAGAGGGGTGTACTTAGCAAATATGGGAATGTAATTAGCAAATCCAGATAAAATGGCCCATTGTCTGACCCGACAATTACTTAATGCATCCCCACTTTTTGATTGGTGCACCCCATAAGTTAACTAACTAACCAAAATAGACTATTATGCCCCTTGGTAGTGAATGTATTACGAATTGAACAATCCATAATACACTTGTTATATGGATAACTCAATCCGTAATACATTTCTATGTATTACGGATTGCTCAATCTGTAATACATTCTTATGAATTACGGATTGAGTAATCTGTATAACAAGTGTATTACGGATTGCTCAATCCATAATACATTAACTAATCTCGAAGAGGAGGTTGTGCAGACGACGTAGAGGTGCTTAGGAAAGGATTAGTGGCGACAGCGAGAAGGTGCGATGTGGTGAAGAGGAAGATGGAGAGAAGAAGAGAGTAAATGAGGGGAGAAGGATAAAATGGGAGCTTTACAAGTTTTGGAGGTGTATCAAGCAAAAAATAGGGTGCATAAAGTAATTAAAAAAAGAGAAGAAAAAAACCCTCTTTTTCAGCTTAATGCAATGACCCAACAGAATCGCCTTTGATATCTGTGAAACAAGTGAAGGAATTTGCAACTAGTCATTGCCTTCAAAGATTGCAGTTTTTAAAGTTTCAACTATTGAATTGATTATTTGGTAAAAAAAAAGAAAAAAAAAACTATTGAATTGATTATGTATGTCAATATGCCTTACACTTTCTATACTATGTGAAATCACTTGGGAAGGAAAGAAATATATATACTATTTCATCAGGATAAGGACAAGGAATGTCATGCTTTCTTTCGTGATATTTATAATTAGGTCAGATTAATTTTATTTTTCTTTTAGTCGTTTACGATTATAAATATTTTAATGATAAACAAAGATTATAAATATTTTCTTTTCTGAGAAATGTTTTTTTTTATTTTAATTTTCAAATTAGGAAGAGTGGAACTATTTCTTTTACAGAACTACTATTGAGTACGAAAAGATTTGCACGAAAGTTATGAATTTATACGTACCTTGTTATCCTTTGTTTTAAAGCAATTTTAATTAAAAATTAAAAAAAAATAGAAAGTGGATTTTTTAACAGGAACTTATGCATTGTTAGATGAGAGAGCTTATCTAAAACTTAATTGTATAAGTTGATTTGATTGAGAAAAAGTGTTATGCACTGACAATGTAAAACTATTTTATACTGTCATCCAATCACAAATCACCATTTATAATAAGTTTGTTGATTTTTATAAAATTATCTTAAAAGTCATGCAAACGTTGATTTGTGATTGGATGACAGTGTAAAACTATTTTACACTGTCATTGTATCACCATTAAACCCAAGTTGATTTTAATTTATAAAATAAACTCATCAATTTGTTTTAACTTCTTATTTTCTTTTATAAGAGCTCATGAAAAAATCTATCAAAAAAGAATTTAGTATTGTTCTCTTTATATAATTTCTAAAACATCATCATCTGGGTTTTTGAGTTGGCTAATTTAGATTGAGGATTAGTGACTATCAATGCACTTAATATATAGAGCAAATTATAACAACACTCCCTGAGCTTTTATTAAATTACACATAACTCCACTTTTTTTTTTATTTTCCTATATTAACCCTCCTTTAAGTTTGAAAACACTACACTAACACCCCCTGATATGTTTGAAAATATTACACTAATACCCTATCAAACCTTACACTAACACCCCCTAGAGGGGAGGCGAAAGTAATGGTTAAAAAAGCAGGGGGTGCTTGTGTAATTACATAAAATCTCAAGGGGTGTTGCTGTAATTTGCTTTAATAAATACTACCTCCGTTTCTTTTTAATTCTTAGATTTTTGAAAAAAATTTGTTTTTATTTATTTGTCATTTTTAAAGTTCAAAATAATATTAATTACTATTTTGTCAATTATACCCTTACTTTCTACCTAATCTTACCCATAAGCATCTATTGTGGAGTAGAAATGAAAAAATGATAGAATAAGACACAACTATTTTATTAGGATCAAGAAAATTTATTTCATTTCTTAGTTTCTACATATAAACATTAAAAGACAGATAAAAAGGAACGAAGGGAGTAAAAATTTAATTACTCCCTTCGTCCCAAAATGAATGTCGTCCTAGGTTTTTTCTACACAGATCAAGAAAAACTGTTAAATAGATGAAAGAGAGATGTAATTTTACAAAACTAACCTTATTATTAATATTGCATTGAAAAACTAAAGTGACATTTTTTAGGGGTATTAATGGAAAAAAGTAATTAATGTTACATTGAAAAGCCAAATATGACACTAATTTTGGGGCAATTTTTTTTTCCAAATGCGACACTCATTTTGGGACGAAGGGAGTATTAGTTTTTTATTCTCTCCATTTCATAATAAGTCTTGTGTTAGAAGAAAAAAATAAGTCTCAAAGTAAGTGCTATTTTAGTTTTTCAATGTAATATTAATCACTCAATCAGTTCCATAATAAGTGTTATGTTAGAAGAAAAAATAATTCCCAAAATAAGTACTCCCTCCATTCCAAAATAATACTCCTTTAAGGTTATGACACTGATTAAGAAATATTCAATTGATACAAATTTAGACAAAAATACCCTCAATTTTTCAACTACTCTTGCCATAAATTATCTCACTATTCACCAATAACATATACATTCTACTATCTACCAACTTATTTTTATGACAAATGTCTTTTTACAATGCAAGTATTAATTGATCTTTTTATCTAGGGGTATTGTTGAAAAAAATAGCTTAAAAAAGCTAAAAGGACTATTATTTTAAAACAAAAACAAAAAGCTAAAAAGACTATTATTTTGGAATGGAGGAAGTGTCATTTTAGCTTTTCAATGTAATACTAATTTTTTTCATTTATACCCCTAATAATATTAATGATGGACAACGAAAACTAGAAATGAATTAATGATAATAAGGTAAATTTTGTAAAATTGTTGCACTCTTTTATCTATTATCCCTGACCCTAAATATAAAACTCTTTTCAAGTTATCTTTTGTATTAATTATTTTACCAAAATATCTTTAATTATTTTACAATAAATGCTATGAATTAAAAAGATGAATGCATTCTCTCTCTTATAAGGATTGGAGAAGAAGATTAACATATATTAATTAATTATGTAGAAAGTAATTAAGTGTAAAGAGAGACGATGAGTCCCAATAATTTGAAGGGCAATTTTGGAAAAATAATATAAATTGCTAACAAATTTAATGCTATTAACTAAATTAACCAACTTTTTTAAAGAATGTGAATTAATTAAAAGAGTCTTATATTTAGGGACGAAGATTGTATTTATTAGTTTGGTTTGTGTAAAAAAAATTAGGACCATACTTATTATAGGATGTAAGAAGTACTTTAATTCCATTTATACCCGTAACAATATTTTCTAGAATGTTGTTTTGTGTTGCATTGTTTTTAGCAAAAGACGATTAATGTTCTTGAAAAATTATTTTATAGAAATTAAAAAAAAATTATAAAACTGTTACTCCTTTTTTTTTTAATCTATTTATCGACATTTTTTGGTCTATGTTAAAAAATCTAGAATAAATTACACAGACTCCTTTTAGGTTTGTTCTTGTTATACCCGATACTCCTCCATTTTTGAACATTACTTTGAGCACCCTTAAGGGGGGGAGTCGGTGTAACATTTTTAATGCTTAAGAGGGTGGGTTGATATAACGATTTACACCTAAGAGGGGGGAGTCGGTGTAACGAAAACCCAAAAAATAGGGGATTTTTTGTAGGGTTTAAAATGGAGGGATATCGGGTGTAATAAGAGCAAACCTCAGGGGTCCCTATAATTAACTAAAAAATCTAGGACAACATTTATTATAAGACAGAGTGAGTAACAATTACCCCACATATATTACATAATCACCTTATTTTACAAATTGATAAAATGAATCGAAAAATCACTACAAGAAATTTCAGTTTTACTGACTGAAGATATCCGTCGGTAACTAAAAAAATTTGTCGGTAATCGAAAAAAATGTTAACAAGAGAGAAATATAGCGAAATATAACAAGCCAAATGTTAACCAGTGTCCTAAGGGCATTGGTTAAGGAAGTAAAAGAGGAAATATTTTTATTGGAACGCGTAAAAATACACTTTCCTATTATTTTTAAATGTGTTCCCATATAATTTCTAATGCCTTATAGCTAGGAAGACCCATATAAAAAATGATAAATGATAAATGATAGTCCCTCTATTCCAAAATAAGTGTCGTATTTGGAAGAAAAAAATATTTATCCCAAAATAAGTGTTATGTTAGTTTTTCAATGTAATATTAATTACTTTTTTCCACTAATACCTCTAATAAGTGTCACTTTAGCTTCTCAATGCAATATTAATAATAAGGTTAGGATGTTAGGATCTAGTAGAATATTTACAATGTTAGGATGTACAAATTATATTGTATTACTTAAATTACTTAAATGAATAGCCACCTAATTAAAAAGAGAAATGAAGCTTACACCGGAGACAAGAAGAGGCCAACCCGAGATGATGTTTCCTGATCGAAGGCAAGAAAAATAACGTGAGAACGTTAAAATGTTCCTTGGGGGGAATTAGCTTAGAAAATTAAATCACTTGCATATATATATGTATTGATGTTCTAAACTTGTAATGAAGTTGACAAAGTAATGTATGATACCGACAACCGTTCGAGCAATACCTGCGGTAACCATGTTTCCTATCCTAGCTGAAGACGTGAAATGTGAAATCCGACAAGAGAGATAGAGAGTAGTAACGAGGATTGGCTGGTATGAATGAATTAACCAAAATGCATTTTAATTTAATGGTAGTATATGCAAGTCTGGTACATCATGTAGATCACATGAGTTGCTTCTGGTGGAAGAAGTGTGCGACTTCTAATTATATATAAAAAGAGCTATTTGATATATAGGAGACAAATTAAATTAATTGGCACTGTCTTTAAGATGCTGAGCCATCTCACCCATTTGACACATGGGTGACACAAGTATATATCCACTCTGATTTTAATGCATTCATATGTGGAAAAATGCTAGCCATACTTTATAATTGGTTAAAATTTATTAAAAATTACCAAAGATCTTACATCTAATTTAATGATTTTTTTTTCTCCTTATTTAGATGTGGGACCCACTAAAATAGATGATTTTCAATAAGGCTAAAATATGTTTTTCGTCCCCACAAAATTGGAAATGTACGTTTTTCGTCCCTGTAAAGTTTTTAGTACGTTTTTTGTTCCTGTAAAAATGAAATGTGTCAAAATTTGGCCTGGAGTTAGGTTTGGATATATCCAAACCTATCTTATGCAAATTGTAGCGGTTTTTTTGAAATCTGTGGTGGTTGGATTTTTTGGCGGTTAAAAAACCGTCACAAAATGCCCAAAAATCATCAGTAATTAAAGAAACCCGTTACAAATTGCATAAAAAATCATCACAAATTACATTTATTTATTTTCTGCATTTTCTGACGGTTTTTATGTAATTTGTGACAGTTTTTAACCGCAAAAAATCCTCATGTAGGTTTGGATATATCGGAAGCTAGTTTTGGACCAAAATTTGACACATTTCAATTTTGCAGGGACGAAAAAAATACATTTCCATTTTTGTGAGGACGAAAAATATATTTTAGTCTTTTAATAAATTTTAACGAATCACAAAAAGTATGATAAAGAGAGGACAAGGACATTTACCGAACCTTAATGCTGCTTCCTTTTTCTAATGTGGTTGTTGCTCAGCATGCTCCGCGCGTGTAGAAGAGACATATTAGCTTAAGGGAATGTGTGGTATGTTGGGTGTCAAGGTGAACCCGAATCTACAAAACATTTGTTTCTTGAACATAAGGGGTTCTCACAGGTTTGGCAAGAATGCTTAAAATGGTTGGGGTTTGATACTTACATAACGGGTAATCATCCAGTTTCAACAATTGACGGGGTGAAAAGGGTGGCAGTTGGTGTGGACAATATGAAGGGTGTTTGTGGACTGACACATACATGTAAAGGACATTGTTGAGTATGTAAAGATTATGTCATGGAATCGTTGGGACATTGGGATCGTTGCAGTGTTGAAATTTATATAGGGAATGCATCTAACTGGTAGGCAGGGGTTAGGTAACTCACGGAATTTTGTGGTTGTTGCATGGGAAAGACGTGATGTGGTGGGAGCAATATGTTATATTCCTCTGATGATATAAAATTGGAGCAGAGACAAGAAGCAGAAAAGAGTGAGCAAAACTTTGGCACACACATTGTGTGAAAAAGTAGGAAAAAATCAGTGTACATTTTATGACTTTAGAAGTGAAATTGGCAGGCAAAATTTAAGAGGTTACCTCTTCTGCTTGGAGCTGGTTGTATGTCTCTTCTAATCAAATGGGTTTAGGACTAAGCGTGTATTTCATTTTTGTATGTCTCTTCTAATTGAATTTAATGAACATCTAATCCAATGGAAACAAAAGTCATGTTTTTTTTCCATTGTAATTGTAAATTGTAATGCTTGCAATGACTTTTCAGTAGATAACCAAACATACACTAGGTTGCAATCTATCTGTTCGGCTTTGAGCAGGTTCTATATCTCTTTCGGCCCAATAGGCTTAGGAGCAAGTTTTTTTTAATCATATTATTGGTGCAAAGTATCTATCGACTTTGTCTTTAATCTCTGCCGAAGTTGAATTCAACATATCAATAGCTTTGATTAGATTTTGAACGTAGTCGATTCTGTATTACTCCTAATTTAGTTGTTTGTTTATTTTTAGAAGTGATTTAGGAGTAATTTTTGGGAGTTGAATTATCAAAACTGTAACTGATTCAGCCTGCTGCATTTGGATCGGAGAAATTATTAAGGTCCAAGACCGGCACTTGCTCATGGTCCTAGCTTATCTTCATGTAACAAATAACTGAGTTTCTCAAGTTATGAAAAAGAATTGATAAAATTTGGTTATCTGTAATAGGAAATTGTCTGGGAAATAATAATTTCTCTTCTTTGAGAGGGAAATGGAGATTTCCAGTCCAGTTCACTCAACCTGTGAGTGGCAGTGGACTAAGTTTTTTCAACAAGATTTAATTTCAGCTGATTCAACTTAAGTTTAAAAAAGAACTGAAATATGTTTCATAACGTGCGGAAGACAGTAAAAAGGAAGAACACATCTGTACATATTTATATTCAATTATTCATTATCCTAATCTGGTTGATCTATTTTGTTTCATACCATTAAATTTCCCTAAATTTGATATGTCCATGGTGTTTTGGTTCTCCTCCTACTGCACTGTGAGCTTTGTATAGAGATTCTTGAAACCTGTGTGTCCCCATGATCAGGATTATGCAACTTGCATTTAGCATCACAGTATGAAGTGAGAGAGGAAACGGGGTAGGTGGCGTATGAAGTGAGAGAGGAAAAAGGAACAAAGAAAGGGGAAAAGAAAGAATTTTGTATTTTTTTTTTCTTCTCTTTTTTCCGTTTTTCTTCTTGCATCTTTGTGTTGTACGTTAGTTTCGCATATTACCACGTACCTCAATACTTTTCGAATGCAACCAAGTATTAAACCAAATAATAATTAGGTTTAATTATGTTTTTATTCTCTAAGATTTAAAGTAAATCAGTTTTTGTCTTCAAATTGAAAAATAAAATATTTCAGTTCTTCAAATTTTAAAAAATACAATTTTAGTTTGACTTAATTACAGATTTTATCATCTAACTTTCATTAATTTGTGAATTTTACCATCCAATTTTTTTTTTTTTGCAAATTTTATTACTCAACTTTCAATTTTTGTGTATTTTACCATCACATTGGTAACAAAACGACGTCATTTTGTTTTTCTTTAACTTTTTTTTATGACACATCAATTGTGAAAAATATATGAAAATTGATAACTTTGGTGGTAAAATACGTGAAAATTGATAACTTGGATGGTAAAATACGTTAAAATTGATAACTTGAATGGTAAAATTTGAAAAAAAAAAAAAACTTTGATGATAAAATTTACAAAATATTGAGTGTGTGTTTGGATTATAGTTAGAAAGTTAAGTTGAGTTGAACTCAACTTTCTAAACTTAAGTTTAGTAAAAGGTAGGTTTAATATAACTTGATTTATGTTTGGATACCTTTATTCTAAAATGAAGATTTACAAAAATAAAATGAAGATTTACCCTGGAACATTTGGTATTCAGTGCTGATATTTTGGACCACACACAATCAGTGGTTTGGCTGTTTCTGTACCTGTACAAATACTTAAGAGAAGTTATTATATTTTATATTTGTATTATGAAATGTTATAAAATTGGAGGCAGAAAATAGAAAGCTAAAAATTTGGCACACGCATTGTGTGAAAAAGTAGATAAAAAAAAAAAAAAAAAAACAACAATGTACATTAATTGTTTTATCATATGTCGCAGGTAAGATTCAAGAGGTTATCTGTCTCTTCTACTTGGAGGCTTTGAGCTGGTTGTTGTGAATTAAAAATTTATGAAACAAGAAATGTATAGTATGTAGTACTTGTTTTTTTTTTTTTTAAGCAAAAAAGAATATTTCATTAAAAAGAGGGATATAGGTATAAGGGGTATATAAGTATATTCCAGTCCTCACATTTTCTAGAAAACTAAAGTCTACTGGTGTATAAAAACTAAGTAAGGCTAAATGAGGGTTTCTAACTCAGAAAGTGAGTGACACAAGAAATTAATATTGAGGGAGGAAACTTTACTTTGGTGCAGCAGCTGGCTATGGCTTCGGCGGGTACGAGAATGGTGTTGGCTCAGTTTAGTGGTAATGTTGAACAGTGCAATATTGTGTGGCTTTGTGGTGGCTGTTAGTGTGGGTGGTTAAGTGTGAGGGAAGATGCGAGTGAATGAGGTTCCTTGTGGTGTTTTTGAGTTGGTGAGAGAGAGAGATGAGTGAGCTTTTGACGGTGAGTGGATATTTGGTTCCAAGAGCATTAATGCTTTGTCACCAGATCTGATGGTGCCAGGGGAATGATTCTAAGGAGAATCAAAAGTGAGTGTTAGCATTGTTTTTTTTTTTTTTTAGAAGAGGGTGATGGCCAGAGTCCAGAGACATTCAAGTGAATGGAAGGATGGGAGGTTGGCTTGAGTGTGATCTGTTTAGGAGAGAAAGTGTTGGGACGTGTGTGTGTTTTTTAGTGAGAGTGGGAAGGACTAAGTTTGAGAGAAATCTGTGTGAATGAATCTTGTGCCTGGGCTCAGTGAGGTTTTAAAGAGAGAACATGTAAAGGCTTTTTTTGTGTGAGTGGTTATGAGCCAAGAAGAGTTGTTGTCAGCTTATGAGGTTAGGTGGCTCAGCAAAGTAGTGCCTGTAATAAAGCTGATGTGTTTAAATATTAAAACGAAAAAAGATACCTACAATTCTATTAGACACCCACTAAGAGAGAAAAAAAAATATAGGTATTTTAGGGTTATGATTTGACAGAGAAAGATAGAGATAAATGAAAGGTGTTACTGTTATGTTTAAAATAAATAAATGTTATCATTACTCAAATTAAAAAGGGAAAAGGCAGGGGCACAAAGGAAAGAGGACTTTGGATAATTGGATTATATTAGGAATGGTACAAGTACTATAGTCCATCTTTTTTATTTTTATTTGATTTTGCTACATTTCTTCTTTCTTTTTTTTTTCATCCAAAACCCTCATGTTTACAAAGGATAATTGGATGATAATTCTATCTTTATGATGAGTTAAGATAGAGATACCAAAAAGATAATCTTAGAGTTGTCTATTAAAGAGGTTATGGTCCCCAGGTTACACGTACCACAATATACACAATATTGATTCTCGTCTTTTCTGACATTCCATCATCAGAGAGAGGCAGAGAGAAAGCTAAAGAATTCTCTCAAGAGAGTATTGGTCATCATGTATTCAGATACACTTTCGCTTCAATTTCTTAATGATTAACATGATTGATTCGGGATTGATAGATGAGGGTTTTCATCTAAGGAATTAATCTAGTTCCAACAAGTGGTATCAGAACCGATCATGTTTGATCATTAAGAAAATATTTATTTATTTATTTAGTTTTACAAATTCGGTTCAGATCTATATGATTTGAAATCTTGTTAAGTCGTTTCAGTTTTTTTATATACATATGTTAAATGCACTGCGTTTACGTTGCTTTTGGTTTCGTATTGAAAAGTTATCCTTAGTGGTAGCTTGCATATTGCATAATTGTTTTCCAATGTTACCCTTGATTCCTGGTACCTTTAGCATTTATTTGGATTAAGTTTATTGTATACATAATGCGAAACATGTAGAAGACACATAATGCACCATAAGCCATATATATGATTATTTATATTTATTAGGATTATTGAAATTGCTTGAAAGTTTCAATTTCTTTTTCTTTTGGGTATATGTTACGCACAGAGGATGGTTTATTCTTCTGGTAAGTTGTACATGTATATGGTGCTTTATGACGGTGATTAAGATTCAATTTTAAGTTTCAAGGAAATTCGGTGGTTCACTATGATGCACGGATACGATATGAGTATCGGATACGATATGTATCCAATACGGCGATATGTCAATTCTTAAAAATATAGGATACGATATGTTTAAGATATGTATTGAAAAATTATAATTTAAAATATATTTATTAAACATTAATATATATTTATGAGAATAATTTTTGAAAATATATAATTGTAATTACTAAGCAATTATAATTTTTTTTAAAGTACTATTATATATTTTTATTATATAGAATTTTTATTACTATATAATAAAAATATATAACACAAAAATATGCAATACATAGTTATGAGAATAATTTTTGAAAATATATAATTGTAATTACTAAGCAATTATAATTTTTTTAAAGTACTATTATATATTTTTATTATATAGAATTTTTATTACTATATAATAAAAATATGTAACACAAAAATATGCAATACATATATTAAAATGAAAAGATACAATTAAAATAGATAATATTACAATAAAATATGTTTTACACAAAAGAATAAAATACGTATGTAGTCCGTATCGGATATTTTAATATTTATTTTTTAAATAAAAAGATAACCTATACCAATAGGATACGTATCCTTCCCGTATCTGAACGTATCAGTATCCGATACTGATATGGGAGCAAAAATGACGTATCCGTGCATCAGAGGTGGTTTATAATTCCTGTTCAAGTTTATAATGATTTATAGAGATATTTGGATCATGATGTGCAATTCCTGTTCAAGGAAATTCGGTGGTTTTGACAGTCAAATTCAGTATTTTATGTGTTTTACGGTGCTCTATATGTTATAAACTATAAGGGCAGATCAATACCGGAGAAGATATGTGTTTCATTGTTTTATATTAATTTAAGGAAATATCTGGTATTGATTGTATGTTTATTTTGGAAAATTGCAAACTGTTGTATGCTTGAATTTTTGGTATGATTTTCAGAAATTCTAAATTCAAATATTGGAAAGGTTATGTATATATATTTTGAGATAGGTTAATTGAAGCAGCATGTCGCTAAAGTGACCTCTCCTGTGGAGATTAATTTATTCTTAAAATATAAAAGGTTGAGTGCTTGTAACTTATGTGAATACTGGTCTGCCCAAAGGAAGGTGAGTATTTTACATAATTGCATGTGTGCCTATGGTAATAAACACGTGATGATTATTTGGTTTTGCACGTGAATAATAAATCGGCCCAAAGGAAGATTTGTTGTTTGACATGCTCTTATTGTCAGTGTTTGATTACTGCGCCAAGGTATCACTGAAAAGTTAATATTTTGTCCAAAGATAAAAATGTTGATGGATTCCCAATATCTTGAGATGGGTTTTACCTTTATTTGAATTTAGTAATACTTTGGTTTTAAGATTTATTTGAGCATATTGTGTTTTTTATTGTTCTCTGTTCGGCTATGATCCTACAAATATTTCTGCCAACATCAACTTTGTTCTTATGTTAAATGGCTCAAACTTCAAGTCCTGGAAAGAAAATGTATTGATGGTTCTTTAGGGTAATGGATTTCGACCTTGCATTAAGGGTTGACTCTCCTTCACCACTTACAGGTCAGAGTACCTCTGAAAATAAGAGGGAGATGGAAAGGTGGGAGAGGTCGAATCGCATGAGTATGATGATCATCATGAGGGCCATTCCGGAAACATTCAGGGACATGATATCTGAAAAGATAACTTCGGCTAAAGAGTTCCTTGCGGATATTGAAAAGGGGTTTGTCAGAATGAAAAGGTTAAGATAGATACGCTCTTGGCAAAACCAATTTCAATGAAAAATATGGGCAAGAGACTCAAAAGGAAGAAGGATAAGGAAGTTGCAGGATATGTAAAGAAGTATTGTAGTAACTATCACGCATGGCGTGCTAAAAAAGGTATGCTTCTTAATTTTGGTTTATTCTAAGATTAATTTAGTTTCAGTGCCTAAACACACTTGGTGGATAGATTCTGGTGCCACAACTCACATCAGTGTGTCTATGCAAGGTTGTCTGTATTGCCGAAAGCCAAATGATGGTGAAAGATACATCTATGTGGGTTTCTGCAAGATAGTGGAAGTTGAGGCAATTGGAAAATTTAAATTATTATTAAATACTGGATTTTATTTGAATCTTGATGAAACATTTATTGTACAAATTTTAGACGGAATTTGATTTTTTTTTTTAATTGGACAAATATGGTTACTCTAATTCATTTGAAAATGGAAAATTTAGTTTGTTTTATGATTCAAAATTGGTTGGTTCTGGTTCTTTATCAGGATATAATAATATTTAGGCTTAATTGCAAATTTTACCACCCAAGTTTTTTTTTTGCGAATTTTACCATCCAACTTTCATAATTTTGTGAATTTTACCATTCAAGTTATTTTCTAGAAAATTTTACCATCCAACTTTCATCATTTTACGAATTTTACCACCTAAGTTTTCAATTTTTGCGCATTTTACCACCCTAATGTTTCACAAAAAAACATTGAATTCTTTAACTTTTTTTTTTGTGAAACATTAGGGTGGTAAAATGTGCAAAAATTGAAAATTTAGGTGGTAAAATTCGCAACAAAAAAAACTTGGGTGGTAAAATTTTCAAAATTATGAAAGTTGGGTGGTAAAATTTGCAATTTAGCCTAATATTTATTCTATTGATACTATTGCTTCATTTAATGAAACCTTGCAATTAAGGACATGAGGCATAAAGAGAAAATTGACCAATGAGAATTCAGCTGCAATATGGCACAAGAGATTGGGTCATATCTATAAATGGAGAATAGATAGACTTGTGTCTGATGAAATTCTTGTCAATTGCATAAAGGGGAAACAAACCAATAAAAGGAATTTTGAGGCCAATAGGACTTTGGACGTCTTAGAACTTATACATACAGATATTTGTGGGTCATTCCGTACGGCTACTTGGAATGGTCAACAATATCATATAACGTTCATAGACAAATTTTCAAGATATGGCTATGTTTATCTCATTAGTGAGAAAGCAAAGAAGTTGGATGTGTTCAAAAATTATAAGGCTGAAGTTGAGAACCAACTCAACAAAAGAATCAAAAGCATCAGGTCTGACCGTGGTGGTGAATACTATGGTAGATATGACGGTTCAGGTGAACAACATCCAAGGCCATTTGCTAAATTCCTAGAGGAATGCGGTATTGTCTCATAGTACACTATGCCAGGGCTCGCCCATTATGAATGGTGTTGCTGAAAGATGAAACAGAACGCTTAAAGACATGGTAAGAAGTATGATTAGTCATTATAACTTACCAGAATCGCTCTGGGAAAAACATTAAGACTGCAGCATATATCCTTAACAGAGTTCCAACTAAGGCAGCCACAAAAACCCCGTACAAACTTTGGATGAGTAAAAAGCCTAGTCTAAAGCACTTGCATGTCTGGGGTTGTCTAGCTGAAGCAAAGCCTTATGGGCTAAATGAAAATAAACTAGACTCAAGGACAGTGAGTTGCTATTTTATTTATACTTTGAAAGATTTAAGGGGTACAAGTTTTATGATCCCACAAGTAAGTTGATTTTCGAATCAGGAAATGCTCGGTTCTTTAAGGATGTCGAGTTTGCGGGGGGAGATACGGTTAGGGACTTTGTCTTTAAAGAGGAGTATGTTGATATTCCCACAGATGTTGGCATTGTTCAAGGAACCCCCATGTAGGAGTTTGTTCCAGAAGAACAAACTCTTATTCCTTAAGAACCTATGTCATTAAGGAGATCCACGAGAGAAAAAAGAAGTGCAATACCAAATTATTATTTTGTATTTCGCCAAGAACAAGAGGTTGACATTGGAGTGATGGAAGATGATCCGATCAACTTCCGTCAAGGCATGGAAAGTTCTTACTCTCAAATATGGCATGCAAGACTGTAAACCTGGTGATACCTCTGTGGCTAAGGGAGACAAGTTTAGTCTCAATCAGTGTCCTAAGAATGACTTTAAAGAAAAGGAAATGCAGAAGATTCCTTATGCATCAGTTGTAGGGAGTCTAATGTATGCTCAAGTTTGTACGCGGCTAGACATTGCGTACATTATAGGGATGTTGGGCAGATACTTAAGTAATCTGGGATTGGACCATTGGAAAGCAGCCAAAAGGGTCATACGGTACTTAAAGAGAACAAAAGACTATATGCTCACATATCGGAGGTCAAATCAGCTTGAGATCATTGGGTATACTGACTCTGATTTTGCTGGATGCCAAGATAGTATGAAATCTACGTCGAGCTATACATATCTGCTACTATGGCGGCAGAGTTTATAGCATGTTATGAGGCATCTAATCATGGAATTTGGCTGCGAAATTTTGTCACGGGGCTACACATAGTGGATGGTATTGAAAGACCACTCAGATTATTTTGTGACAATAAACCAACAGTCCTCTTTTCCAACAACAACAGGAGCTCGACAAAGTCGAAGCACATAGAGATCAAGTTCCTTGTTGTTAAAGAAAGAATTCAAAGTGGACAGTTGCCTATAGAGCATATCGGAACAAACTCCATGGTTGCGGATCTGCTTACTAAGGGACTACCACCCAAAATATTTCATGGGCACACTGCTCATGTGGGTGTCATGTCATTAAGTAATGTTCAGTTTTAGTGGGAGTTTGTAAAGTTTTAATGCTTTTATGATATAGACATCATTTCGATTTATGTAAGGTTTAAGGATATTTTCTACAGAAATAAAAATTTTTGGTGCATTCACACTCTGATTCTCGTTATGGTTTGCTCTCACTAAGGTTTAAGGAGGACCAATTGGAATTAGGCATGTTAAGATCACATTACATGAAAATTCCATGCTACACATCCATATCATGATCCATGTCATTCATTTGTATCAGCATATGTGACCATTGATGGGTCGAGTTGTGATAAATTGTAATGAAGGCTGCTTTGATCCTGTGTTGATATGATGATGGACCAGATTGGTTAAAGATACATAAGGTAATGATAGTATTGTTGAGCTTATACGGATAATTTCGCAATGCATAATTATAAGGTTGCACATATAGGCCAAGTGGGAGATTGTTGGATCATTAATCCAACATTGGCCTTATATGTAAATAATTATGTATTGCGAACTATCATTTAAGGTTAAGCCTAATTAAAAGTGATCTAATAAGATTTAGGTAATTTGGGCTTTAATGAATCTAATAGGGTATGGGCCTTTAATGTGTAGAGACTAGATGGTAATTCCATCTTTATGATGGGCTAAGATAGAGATACCAGAAAGATAATCCTAGGGTTGTGTATTAAAGAGGTTATGTTACCCAGGTCACACATACCACAACATACACAATATTGATTCTCGTCTTTTGACATCCCATCATCAGAGAGAAAGCTAAAGGGTTTTCTCAAGAGAGTACGTGTTGATCTGGAAGTTCAAACCACACAACTCTGAAGAGCGATTGGTCATCATGTATTCAGGTATGCTTCCGCTTCAATTTCTTAATGATTAACATGATTGATTCAGGATTAATAGATGATGGTTTTCATCTAAGAAATTAATTTAGTTCCAACAAGGAGCACTTTGAATCTGTTCCCCCTTTATTTTTTTACTCATTTTTGCTATTTTAACTTTGTGTGTTTTTGCATTTTATATTTTTCTCCATATCATTTTTAAAATATTTTTATGTATTTTCTTTTTTTATATATTTTTTTTTCATTTTTATTAGTTTACCCAGATAAAATTAAGTGTTTACACATGAAATAAGATAGCTCATGTTCAATTGATCATTTCATGAACCAACCCATAGTCTATTATTGGTGATATCTATCGGCTTTGTCAACTAATCTCTGCAGAGTAACCTAACTAACCATTCTTAGTAGAGCCTTTTCTATCAACTACGTTTTTTTCATCTATAAGATTCAAATCTAGTCTTCTTTAAGAGATCTGAACCTAGTTTTACTCAGAACACATCTTAGTTTGTGGGCAAGTTTTTTTTTTCTCTCTCTCTCTTTTTTTTTTTGCAAACTTTTCCTTGGTTTCAAATTGGTGTTTTTGCCTACTTCTTAATGTACATATATATCCCAATAAATTTTTGCTGTTTAAGTGTCACAATGAGAGATTTCTTCATTGAATGATCGAATGACTCAAACTAGAAATGGAAGGCACCCTATAGAGAACAGAGGAAATTAGGATTTTCTCATTCAATATATTGTGGTACAATGGATATATATATATATATATATATATATATATATATATATAGAGAGAGAGAGAGAGAGAGAGAGAGAGAGAGAGAGAGATATGAGTATGAAATAGATAGCCAAAAGATAGGATAAGAGATTAGTTACAAATATTTGAACAATTTAAATTACAATATTCTAACTAATCATGCCAAGACGTCTCCGCGAGATAGTGGTGGAGGAATCAACATCAATCTTGGACATTATCCACTTGTGTCTTGTGGAGCCAAGTGGTTTGGTGGGCATGTCCACAAGCTTGTGTCTAGAGAGAACATGAGACATGGTGAATTCCTTCTTGGCAACTAAGTCACCTACAAAATGATAATCAATGGATAAATGCTTCATGCGAGAATGGAACACCGGGTTGGCACAAAGATATGTGGCTCTAACGTTATCAGAGTAGATGAGTGATGTGTGTGTGTGTGTGTGTATACTAGTATCCTCTCCCGTGCATTGCACTGGATTAATATAATAATAATAATTTACATTTGATTTTTTTTTTAGTTTTTAATACCATATAATATGCTAAATTTTTTTGATAAACATTATATATAGAATGAAAGGATATTTAAATAATACAATCTAGCAAAATTAAAAAATTGCATAAATTTCAATACATTTAAAAGTTAATAATGTAATATAATTTATATTTTTTGAAATACCTCTTTATATAATACTTTTTGGTAGACCTCTTTGTATATAATATAATTTATATTTTTTGGAACCAAATTCACATCCAATTCCTCCTAACTTGCCTTACCCCCAATATTGTTTTTAGTAATAATATATGTACCAATAATATTAACACCCAATTCTTCAGCAATGAGTCTTATTTCATTGCAAAGAACAATAAAAATATCTATATTTCTCTTTAATCTTACAGTAACCCTTTTTTCAAAGTCATTTGATAATAAAAAAAATCTATAACACTTAAATATCATTTAGAAATTTAATTGTTAACCAATCAAGTTAAATGCCTATATCTTTATCAACTTTCAACATTAAATAACAAAATGAGATATGCTTATAATCTTTGTACCCAATTCTAATTTTTATTTCTAGTCCATTTGAATTGAGATATCAAATCTTTTAGAAAGAAATAATTATCATAAAAGAATATAAATTTTACATTAAAAGAATTATTAATGTAAAAATTTTATTAAAATATTCATCTAAACAATTTAATATTAATGTGCTTTCATTTAATTCCATGTTAATTTTGATACATATATAAATATTTCTAAGTTAGATATTATTGTTTTTTTAATATAGATTTGATGATTAATTCGAAAGATTGAAATTTTTACAATTGAATATATTTTTAATTTTTTTTATCATATACATTCACGATTAAATACCTATATAATTAATATCTGATCATCATGTGGTGTCATACAATTCAATAATGAATAATCAATTAATAGATAAGAATAAATCATACACTTATCAATTTCTATATATATAGGGCCTATTTGTTTAAGTTTTTTTTTTTAAATACCTTTCTTTTAATAAAATAAGCAATTTTAAGGTTTTTTTTTTTAAATACCTTTCTTTTAATAAAAATACTTGTCACTTACCTAAATTTGATTTAGTGTGTTCTTGAACTAAATAATGGTATGCATTCCAAGACTGAGAATATAAGCATTTTTAGAAATTTCTTATAAATATAAAATTTGGGGATGAGATTCTATTTGTAGAGATTTTTCATTTTGTAATCAATTATGTCAACTTTGTAAATAAGTCCATTTTGAAATCTTTAAGTCACAAAGAGAATGAGGTATATGTTTCTAAGATATTTTCCAACAAAGTCATTTATCTTTGGGTGAGCTGTGACACATGAAAGGCTCATTAGTTTTTTTTTAGCTGGTTTTGTCTTTCGGACAAATGCCATATGCTTAGGGCAGGAAGGCTCATTACTTTCACAAGCATATCCCACTTTTCAGTAATCACAAGCATATGTTAAAAGTTTGTTGGCACATATTATCAGTTAGGGTTAGCAAAAGTAAAAGAGATGGTGCCATTAACTTCACAGAGGGCGAAGGAAAGTGAAGTGCCCGCAGGCTTTTTTTTTTTTGAAAAACAATTAAAAAATTAAAAATAAAAAATCTTACAACAGTGACATCTTAGCCTAAGTAAGGTGATTCATGTGCATCTTATTGCAACAGTCCCCATGTGCATGATCTTCCGTAACTGCCAATAATTCACGAAAAAAGTGAGTAGTGAAATGGTATTTCATTTTTCAATAAGGAGAAAAAATGGTATTGTTCCACTGTTTGAGGATCAGTAGCTTATGGTAAGCATCCCATGCACTTTAGCATGTACGTTATACATTGACAAGAAAAATGGGTAAAACGTTACGTTGAAGGTATGTTTATTCCAATGCATCTCTAGTGCATGTGTGCTCCAATAGAGGATTATTACCCATTCATGCATGTCCACTTTATTTTCCAACTACTTCAAGAGACACTCCAGTAGGTAAGACATGGGTTCAACCGTTGGCAGCTTTCGGAATTCGGATTGCAATTTTTTTTGTTGTACTGTTCTTCTTTTTCTTTTCTTTTTTTTAGCCTTTTAAATTATTCAGATTTTTTTCTTTTTTATTTTCATTACTCGTTATTATTTTAAAGTTTTTTTTTCTTTTTCTTTATTATAATTTTAAATTTTTATTTTGTTTTTCAAATAAGAAAATGATAGATAAATTTGCTAGAAGACAGAAACATTACAATTCGAATCATTATTGATAAGTTAAATTTTATACGTATCCATTTCCCTCGTCCAATGTAAAATACATGGTGAAGTATGGAAAATAGGTATTAATAGTACTATAGTAGCAATTAATGAACGTTAAGCGTTATTTCATTCATACTTAAGAGAAGTTAAAAATTTATGAAACAAGATATGAAACTTCATATTCCATTTTATTATTCTCTCATTATTCGTAATATAAATAAAAATTAAAAATTAAATATAGTACTTGTGATATGACTTCATGACCAAAATTAAAAGTTCTGGCATGCATGCGTTGATTGTGTGTGAAGATGCACATGTAGGTGTACGTGTACCACCTTAGTGATGATGTACTAGGAATCAGAATAACTTTAGCTAGTGGACTGGAGACGCAAACATGCAGTAGTAGCCGACAGAAACGGTTGTGATTAGTATCATTATTGATAGGTTGACATATTAGGTTTTTCCATTTTTCTTGTCTAGTAAAAAGTAGATGGTAAAGTTGCATGGAATGAATACTCATAGTAGCAACTCATTAATTGAACTGAAACTCTGATTACTGTAAAATACTGGTTTTTGGAAATTAATCTAAACACAATCTAATTCGTCTAAGCTAAACTACTTGTGTGAAAGGTGGAGATGGGTTTGGACTGTAAAACTCTTGGGGGCTGCATTGGGGTTCGGGCTTTACATTCAAATGAAACTTTGCATGCAAGAGACCTTCGTGTTAAACTTTGTTCACATTGTTAGTGATCACCACACAACCAGTGGTTTGACTGTTTCTGTACCTGTACAATTACTTCAGAGTTATACATCAGTTATTATATATATGTTATATTTCTATTTATGATATAAAATTTTGGAGCAGAGAGAGACAAGAAGCAGGAAAAAGTAAGCAAAACTTTGCCAGACACATTGTGTGAAACAGTGGGAAAAAATCAGTGCACATTATATGACTTTAGAAGTGAAATTGCAGGCAAAGTTCAAGATGTTATCTCTTCTGCTTGGAGCCGGTTGTATGTCTCTTCTAATCAAATGGGTTTAGGATAAGTGTGTGTATTTCATTTTTCTATGTTTCTAATTGAATTTAATGAACATCTCAACCAATGCAAAAAATAAAAAGACACGTTTTTTCTTTCCTTGTAATTGTAAATTGTAATGCTTGCAATGACTTCTCAGTAGATAACCAAACATACACTGGGTTGCAATCTATCTGTTCGGCTATGAGCAGGTTCTATATCTTTTTTGGCCCAATAGGCTTAGGAGCAAGTTTTTTGTTTTTTTTTTTTTTTTAACTATATTATTAGTGCGAAGTATCTATCGACTTTGTAGACTAATATCTGCCGAAGTTGAATTCAACATATCAATAGCCTTGATTAGATTTGAATGTAGTCAATTCTGTGTTTCCCTAATTTAGTTGTTTGTTTATTTTTAGAGGTGATTTAGGAGTAATTTTTGGGAGTCAAATTTTCAAAACCGTAACTGATTCACCCTGCTGCATTTGGATCTGAGAAATTATTAAGGTCCAAGACCAGCACTTGTTCATGGTCCCAGCTTATCTTTATGTAACAAATAACTGAGTTTCTCAAGTCATGAGAAAGAATTGATAGAATTTGGTTATCTGTCAGAGGAAATTGTCTGGGAAGTAATAATTTCTCTTCCATTTGAGAGGGAAATGGAGATTTCCAGTTCACTCAACCTGCGAATGGCAGCGGACTAAATTTTTTCAACAAGATTTAATTTCAGCTAATTCAACTTAAGTTTAAAAGAGAATTGAAATGTGTTTCATAATGCGTGGAAGAATGTAAAGAGGAGGAAGAAGAAAAGTTCGTACTCCATTTGCAATTGATTGTCAAGCTCTTATGTCCTCTCCATTTTCTGTAAAGAAGCTCCTCCACACCTGACTACTCTGTCCCACCGCTGTATTCGTGTATGTTATGTAAAGTTTTGGAGAAAATAAGGCCACGGGTTCAAGTTCAGTACATGTAAAAATTAATGGGTGTTCAAAGACATCAGAGAATGAAATATGTTCACATGAGGCTGTCATATTATGATAATGTCTTTAAATGTAAGAGAGGAGGCATCTTGCTAAATGTAGGCACATTCACTAAGATAGTTTGAGATGCAGTTTATAGATTTAAGTGATACCTTGATAGACCAATCAAAGGCTTTATATGTAGAATCCTTTGATATGATTCTAGCTCTCAGTGTGTGGCTGTGATTTTATCTAATCTACTCCTTCCTCTATGATTTACAATGTGTCTGGGCATTTTTTTGCTTACTTGCTCATGTTAACATTATATACTGTCAATGCAACAGCAATGAATGGAGGGAAATTAATGGTTTCTGTTTATATCAATCCATTTTATCTCCTTCTGCTTTGGATGGGCCAGCCTGAAACCTTGTCACTATAAATTGATTTCATTAGCTTCCAGTCTAAATATTTGTTGAGTTATTCTTTGCCTTCTTCAAAGCAACGAGAAGTGATTACAGCTATATCATTTTCAAAATGTGTTCCACATGCACTTTTTGTAGGATTATAATAGGCCATTCAAGTTATTCTTTGACATCATACATATGCCATTCAAGTTCTAGAGTTCTGTGAATCAAATAAACAGTTAAAAAATGAGTAAAAACTATAATAGAAGGAATTAAGGATTGCCATGAGGTCATTATTGTTCGCGAATTTAACAAGTAATACCCTGCTGCATAAAGTGAATTTAATAAGCAAACAGCACCACATGCAGACAAAGCTAAATTTGCAACATTTTTCGAAGCTAACGAAGACTATAAATGTTTGGTAATGCCCTTTTTTTAACTTAAATTGAATTAGCTGAAATTAAATTTCAGCTGTTGACAAAATTCAGTCCATATGTCTTTGCAGGTCAAGTGAACTGGAGATCTCCATCTCCGTTACTGGTGGATATCTCCATTTCTGTCAATGCAGCTGAAGCTGAATTTTAGAGGTTGAATCTCCAAAGCTCCACTTGTTCTGTACAGAATGTGAGTCGGGTGGTTCTAGAAGCTGGTTAATATGCACATAGCTTCAAATCTGATTGCTAGCACTAATTTTTAAGGCCTAGTGTTCACGCATCCATACATAAATCTCATTCAAAGAAATAATCAACTCTTAATTTCGTCTTCCTTCTTGTACTCCTGACCATTGTTGTCATTGAATGTACATGTGACACAAAAGATGAAAAATAGCAGCTTTGGTGTCAATTTATAGTTACACGTGCAATTGAGGTGTGTGTCTCACTCTTTGGCAAAAGAATCCCCGTATTAAACCTGAAAAAGATATCTTGTTAATGGTTAAGACCTTTGTTGTAGGTGTGATATTGTTCACCAATTTCATTCACATTCTACCTGATGCTTTCGAGAACCTCATCACCTTGTTTAAATCAGCATCTATGGATGGACTTTGAAAATAAGCAGTGACATGATTATCAACCATAAATAAAAATCCTATAGCAATGCATATAGCCACAAAGTCACTGGCGTTGTGGCTATATGCAATGCTGTGGGAACCCTTATGATGGTTGATACTTATGTCATTGCTTATTTTCAAGAGTACAGCCATAGATATTGATTTAAACAAGGTGATGTGAGGTTTCTGAAAGCATCTGGTAGCATGTGAATTAAATTGGTGAACAATATCACAACCGCAACAAAGGTCTTAACAATGCAGAAGAAATCTACTTCAGGATCAATGTGGGTATAATTTTGCCAAGGAGTGGAATAGACACGTCAATGGCACTGATATTGATACCAAAGTTACTATTTTGTAGCCTAGAGTTGGGAGTAAGATTGAAAACACTAGAGCTGATTAAACCTATCATGGTGAGAGAACCAAAGAGTGCAGTGCAAGGAACAAGTAACAAAGAAAGAAACTTATGTTTGAATATGTGAACAGTGAGTCTTAATAATTGGGACTAACACGGTTGTGATGTTGATAAATTTGAATGTACGTGCAAACTAGGCAGGCTCTATGCGAACCATCTGTAAGAAACAGAATACATTGTTAGCAACCGGAGCACTCAGGCTTACACACTATGTGACAAAAACTCACAATACATGACACAAAATTTACTATTGTCAAGATTCGAATCAGTAAAATTGACTCAATAAAACTAAGACCAACCAACCAAATTGAATGCAATTCAATTAGTTGCAATCACATTCAAAATTTAACACAGACAAGCTATGAATATGTTCAATTCAACTTTGGCTTTTTCATTTTCCTTGTCCATAAGAGGAAGTAGTGGATGATAATGTGAGTGTGATGCCTACTAATAGTAGCAACTAGTTGAACGTGAAGCGGTGATTGTCATACAATACTGAATTTTGAAACTAATCCAAACATAATCTAAATCTAAGCTAAACTATTTGCACAAAAGGTGAAGACATGTTTGGATCTAATCTAAAACACTTGGGGATGCATTCGGATTTGCTGTCAAATTGGAACCGGAATTTTGAATTGGGTTCAGCCTTTACATTCAAATTGAACAGCACATAAGATCCTTTGGTCTTTTCTCATAATTTAGGATATTATTATTTTAAGAACTTATAGGCACATATCTGTACATATTTATATTCAATTATTCATCATCCTAATCTAGTTGATCTATTTTGTTTCATACCATTAAATTTCAGTACTTTTTATATTATTCTATGATGACATATTCTGTTCATTTGATATGTCCCTGAATTTAGTTATATTCAGTATAGTGAAAGCTTTTGTTTTGATCTAGTGGCCTGATTGCTATTTATGATCTATAAGCAAATTCTCTCACATATGTGTTCTTAAGGTTGACAACGGTCCAAATTATATTTGTTCCATATTGATTAGCCCATTTGAACTCAAGCATTACCTATTAAAACACGTGCTTAACAACATATCATATCTATTTGATGGTTGAAGCAGCATGATATGAGGAGCTGTAATGGGGTCTTGGCTTTTCATTTCTTTTGACTTTTTATTCCATTAAACCATGATTTGCAAGCAATGAGAATGTTATGCAACAAAGAAAGACAAGAAGCTTCAATTGAAGAAACCACAATCATTTATCATTGATGAAATACAAGTGATCCAAACTAGGGACAAGAAGATTTACCCAGCCTTGATGTTACTTCGTTTTACAAATGTAGTTGCTGTGTCCTCTCATGCTCCGAGCGAGAACGAGAGAATGAGGGTGCTGTGGTGTTTTGGTTCTCCTTCTCCTCCTGCAATGTGAGCAAGCTTTATATAGAGATTCTTGCAACCTGTGTGTCATCATGATCAGGATTATGTAACTGGCATTTAGCATCAATTATTGTGTAACAGAATAGCATACGGGGTAGGTGGCGTATGAAGTGAGAGAGGAAAAAGGTACAAAGAAGGGGTAAAGAAGAATTTATATGTAGCTCAAGATAGCATAGTGGTCACAGTGCGTGTGTGCTTTCTTTTTCATTATTTTGTACTACCTCCGGTCTTATTTATAAGAAACAAGTTATACTGTAAAATATACTATCACTTGTTTCTTATAAATAAGACCCGAGGTAATATTTTTTTTTCCTTCTCCTTTTCGTTTTTCTTCTTGCATCTTTGTGTTGTACGATACCTCAACACTTTTCAAATGCAACCAAGTATTAAATTAGACTAAATTACAATAACACTTATGAGGTTTCATGTAATTACACAAATACTCCCTGCTTTTTTAATCATTACTTTCCTTCCTTGTAGGGATGTTAGTGTAAGGTTTAAGGGGATATCAGTGTAATGTTTACAAACTTAAAGGGGTTAGTGTAGGAAAATAATAAAAAAGAGTGTGATTATGTATAATTTGATAAAAGCTCAGGAGATGTTATTGTAATTTGCTCATTAAACTAAAATAATTATTGGCTCTATATATCTCCTTATAAGTTAGTATAACATGATTTGGATCTATTTAGCGGGATTAGGTTTATTTTAATATGTGGTGGCAAAATAAGAGTGGTTTCAATTGCAAGCAAATTAGGTTTATTTTAATAGAATTAAGTAAAAAGAAGGGGTCACAAAGAAAGGCCTACAAACCACGTTCAATATTTAGCAAAACCTGTAAGAGAATAATATCTTATCTAGTAAAAAAAAAATCAACAAAATAAATTACTTAATAATCAAAAGATTTGTATGGAAATTTCCAAAAAAAAATCCCCCCCCCCCCCCCCCCCCCCATCATCTAATACACAAGTCCGTCCCTGGTTGCAAATTGTATTGTGTGTCTTCTACCCAAAACACGTTATTCAACAAAATTTACACGAGTACGTTACAATAATGGGCTTCGCCTTAACTATTCTAGTGGAGATTGAAATTTGCACAGGAATCACCAATATTTATTATGAACACATGTACCAACTCTTTTTATTGTGGAAGGAATATTAAATGCAGCTCATTAGCTGAAATCTTAATTTATATGACACTTTTTCGCAACTAATTTTATGAATCCAAAATAATGCAAAATAGTAGTAAACTCCAATTTCGATCCAATCTCTCTTATAGTTGTATGTGTTCTAAGGATGAATGTGTTTTAATTTAAGTAGGAACAGAGTATAACAACTTTTGACCCAAGAAAAAATATAAAAAAAACACTTCTCACATTATTTTTGAAATACATGCATTGACTTTACAACCAAATACAGCCTAAACAAAATGATAGAGAAAAGTAAAAGATATATGAAAAATTTAGGCTGTATTTTGTTATGTAATAAAAGTCAATTACATGTACTACAAACAAATGATTTTTTTTTTTCATTGTGTAACGTTTTTATATTTTGTTCCTAAACACTTATTCTTAAGCTGTAGCAAGAAAACACATGCAACCGGAGAGAGATTGAATCGAAATCAGAGTCTATCACTATTTTGCATAATTAATTGGATTCAAAAAATCAACTGCGAGAAGATCTACAAGTGCCACATAGATTAAGATCCAGCTGATGGACTGCATTTAAGATTCTTTCTACAATAAGAAGAGTTTCACGTGTATTCATCATATACATTAGTTAACCTTATGCCGATTTCAATCCTCACTGGAGTAGTTAAAGCGATGAGACTTGAAGGTACATGTAACACTTGGCTCTAACAATAAGATTGGTAGGAAAGAATAAGAATAACAGCGTTACTAACAAGTAACAAGCTGAGCTGCCACATACACACTCAAGACCACACAATACATGACACAGTAATTTAGTAGCAACCACATTCAAAATTTAATCAAGACAAGCTATTGATATGTTCAATTCAACTTTGGCCTTTTCATTTTTCTTGTCCATACAGTGTATAAAGTTCATTTTTCTTGTCAAGACAAGCTTAGAATTATATTTTAGCGGAAGTTTTTGTTTCGTTCTAGTGATCTGATTCTTGTTTATGATCTACAACACATATCTGTTCTTAAGGTTGAGAATGACCCAAATTATATTTGTTCCATTTTGATTGCCAACTCTTTCCCCAACATGCGTGCTGTAGCATAGTGCAACACGAACACTGTATTGACTATTGTATGGACCAACAAATATGGATCAGATTGGAGTGGGTTTGTACAACAGCGAAAATGAAAGGTTTGATGGTTGAAGCCATGATAATAGCAGGCACTGTTGTAATGGGGTCTCGGTTTTTCATTTCTTTTTATCTTTTATTTCCTTAGGATGGTAGGTTTGCAATTGCAAGCAGTGAGAATGTTGTGCAAGAAAGTAAGACAAGGAAGAAGCTTCAATGGAAGAAACAACAATCATATATTTTTCTATGAAATAGAACTTATCTAAATGAGAGGATAAGAGAAGATTTACCAAATTTTGATTCTACTCCTTTGTTTCCTTTTTCATGGAGCATCAAAAGTTGCTTCTGCCGTTAGTGTTATTTATTTTTAGAGAAGTTAATTATTGTTGTTATCTCTGTGATAGGATCGCAAGAGGAGAGGGTGAGGTTGTGAGTCTATATGTTGAGAGAGAAAAAAAAAATGGTGTGAGAGGAAAATTAAAGAAAGTGGAAAAAAAAAAAAAAAAAACAATGGTGTGAGAGGAAAATTAAAGAAAGTGGGATCTATGTTAAAAATCAGAACCTCCCCTTCCTATTTATAAGCCACTGTAGCAATTAGCAATGTAGACACACTTCCATCATAGAATAGTGTGATGTCAGATATTAGTGGTTGCACCACGAGCTTTTGTGTGTGACTAGTAATGGAAGGCACTGAGTTTGTGAGTGTGAGGGGTAACTGAGTTTGAGTGGTATCAGAGAGTGAGACTCTGAGTGTTTTTTTTTTTTTTTTCGTAATCTTTTTCTTTTTCTTATAGCCCTTTTTGGCTTTTTCAGAATTTTTTTTTCTTTTGTCATTATTATCTTAACCTTTTTGTTTTCTTTTTTCTTTATAGCCCTTTTTTTCTACTTTATTATAATTTAAACTATAATTTTTATTTTGTTTTTCCAAATATATAGGAAAAGAATATATAGATAAATTGGCTAGAGGGCAGAAGCTATTAACATTCGAATCACTATTGATATGTTACATTTAACGTTTTTCTATTTTCCTTGTCTAAAAATATAAAAGTACATGATAAAGTAAGAGGAATACATACTCATAGTAATAACTAATGAATGTAAAGCTTTTGGTATACAGTACTGATTTTTGGACCACATGACAATCGGTGGTTGGGCTGTTTCTGTACCTGTACAATTACTTAAGAGAAGTTATTATATATGTTTTAGATTTGTGTAACAAAATGATATAAAATTTGAAATGATAGTTTTTCTTGATTGCAGGATATTGTTTTTGTTTAGTTCACAATTTTGTAGTGTTTGTGCTGTCGCTTACCTAAATTTGATTTAGAGTGTTCTTGAACTAAATAATGGTATGCATTCCCAGACTGAGAATATAAGCATTTTTAGAAAATTTTTATAAACATAAAATTTGGGGATGAGATTCTATTTATAGAGATTTTTTCATTTTGTAATTATGTCAACTTTGTGAATAAGTCCATTTTAAAATCTTTAATTCGCAAAGAAAATGAGGTGTGTGTGTCTAAGATATTTTCCGAAGTCATTTATCCTTTAGTGAGCTGTGACACATGAAAGGCTCATTAGTTTTTTAGCTTGTTTTGTTTTTCCGACAAATGCCACATGTTTAGGGCTGGAAGGCTCATTACTTTTAAGTTTTAACGAGAACACACATGGCTAGAATTGGTTGATAGAGTGCTGACATGCTGTATAATATGTGTTGGGTTGATACTGCTGCTTATAGGGGACTAATGTTTAGTTGTTTACTCCTAAAGAGGGTTGAAGGTAGCTTCTTCTAGAGGGTTGAAGAAGGATGATGTCTTTAATGATGGTGTAGAAGGTTAGGAATATAGTTTTAAAAACCGGACCGACCCGGCCGGTCGGACCGTGATTCGGAGATTAGACTGGGTCGAGCAAGCTATCGGATTGGCCATGCTTTCAACCCGGTCAAACCCGGTGCGACCCGTGGTTAAACCAGACTTCTTTTTTTTTTTTAACTGCTCGAAACGACGTCGTTTGGATAAAAAATCAAAAGAAAGAAAGGTTTTGTGGCTGTAAGTGTTTGGCAAAGCATTGCTTGCTGTGTCGTGTTTGTGAGTCCGTGACTCTTCTTCTTCAAATATCAAAGTGCACAGATAAACCCTAAGGCCCTCAACTCAACCACATCGGTCAACATCACATGATTCTGTTTAATCCAACTTGAATGTTATTTTTAGTTGATTCTGTTTTATTATTTATGAGTAGTGATTTTTAGGTAATTAATACTGTGATTCTGTCACTATGAATTTTGTTTGAAGATGTGATGGTACAATTGATAGTGTGATTTTATTATTTTGAATTCTGTTTAAACTTTAAAGAAATGTAATAAGTAATTTATAATGTGATTTTGTTACTGTGAATGTCAATGGATTTGAACTTGAAAAATGAGCTTGTGGAATTATATTAATTTGTTATGTGATTTTCTTTTTTTTGACTTTTTTAAGGTAGGTATAAAATTTTCAAATTTTTTAATATAGACCGGGTCATGCGGGTCAATTAGTGACCCACTGGTTCGACCATTAACCCAGTGAGCCAGTGCCTTGACCAGGTCGATCACCGGTTCAATTTTTAAAACTATGATTAGGAAGGTGGAGTGCAGTGTAGTGCGTATTGACTATGTTTGGTAGAACTTATGGGTGATCAGGTTTCTTTTTCTTTTTCAAATAGGTGCTGTTGTAATTGAAATTATATTCATAATTATGTATTTGATCCAGGTATAAGGGTTGGAGCACCCCCTGCTCCTTTTCTTAATGAAATTTTTTTGCCTTAAAAAAAAAACTTTTAACAAGCATATATATCGAACTTTATAATAATCACAATCTTTGGTCTTTGATAGATTGTAAATGCGTTAAACAACTTTCTCACATGGCACCGAGTAAGCAAAGGGGCACAAGAGCAAGTAATTTTGGCCCGTTTAAAAGTTTGTTGGCACATATTATCAGTTAGGAAAAGAGATGGTGCCATTAACATGACAGAGGGCGAAGGAAAGTGAAGTGCCCGGAGACTATTTTAGTTGGCATCTTACAACAGTGACATAAAACGAAAAAAAATGAGTAAATTACATAAATACCTCTGAGGTTTGCCTTTATTACATAGACAAGGGAAGGGATTCTCTCTTACACAGTTACATTCAAACACACACTCCAACACCTACAAAAGCAGTTGGTTCACACACCACAAGATAGCACAACGAATTAATTGCTCTCTTTCACTCTCACACAACACACACTTTTAGATCCACACTCTCAGTCTCTCACCATCACAACACATATATACCATTTTCCCATTCCCATATAACTTATTTTCTTAGGCACCGCAGAAAAATGGTAGGCATATTAATTTGAACCTCCAATGAAACCAGTGACCGTGTGCCAGCCAGCCATCTGTTTCTCATTCCCAAAACAAACATTACAAACTTTGTAATGTTGTGTCATTTGCTACCCGTTGCTAATCTAGCTGAGACACCATGACCATCCTGAAACACCAAAGCCAGGAGCAGAAACTACACATGACCCATGAACCAAACCCACATGAACGTGAAACCACAACATCGTAACAACCAAACCCATGCAACTCAGGTTCGGCAGCTGTTTGAACGGATTTCAGTGTTTGTCTCTCATCTTCCTATTCATTTGTTTTAGGTTGTCAATCGTACTTATATTTTTCTCTCTTTTTTCTTTTTTCCTAATAATAATAGTAAGACTTAATCTACATCAAAATAAGATAAATGCACATATTAAATAAATAAAAATAAATATTTGTCAAAGCTAAGTTTTTTAGTATTTTTGGATGAGATAAATTTGTTCTTTCTTCTTGCATCTTTGTATTTCTCAATTCTCCACTACAAAAAAAATCACATTTAGCCACCGAACAAATCGGTCGCTAAAATCGCTATTTCAGTAGCTAATTTATTTTGCCACTGAGTTAGCAACCGACAGTTAATGGTGACCAAAACCCCAGTCGCAAAACCCGTTTGCCACCGAATTAATTAATCGGTCGCTAAAATTAATAATTTAGCAACCGAAGAAGTGGTCGCAAAAGTTAATTTATTCGGTGACTATTAACGTGAAAACAAATCATCCGGTCGCTAAAATAAAATATTTGCTACTGAATTAGCGACTAATTATATCGGTCGCTAAATTGAAAAATAATATTCAGTTGCTAATTCGGTGGCGAAAATGTAAATTATTACGGTGACTATTATTTCAATTATAATTTTTGCGACTGAATTAGCGACCGAATATATATTTAATAAAATTGGATCAGTCGCAAATTCGGTTGCTGGAATTTAAAAAAATTAAAAAATATATATAATTGTAAATTAAAATTGGTCCCTAATTCAGTTGTTAAAATCATTTTTAAAGACAGTATAATATATAAATGAATGAGAATATGTCACCACAAGCAATGCTCTTGTTTGGTGACTCTCATCTGTCAGATCTGGCAACATAAGTTCGCAAACAATCATTTTTCTATCTTCTGGAAGTGCCTTATAAAAATTCTGAAACACTAGCTTGGTTTCCTCATCTGTCCACTCTAAAATTGCCATCTGCAAGTTCAATCATGATGCAAAAGAATAGATATATCATATTGATGTATTGAAAATATTGAAGTTTTTAGCTAAGGAAGAAGATGCGAGGTTTTCAAAAGAATCAGGCAGGATGTGAATAAAACTTGTTGCTAATATGACGCCTGCCGCAAAGCTCTTAATGATATATATATATATATATATATATATATATATATATATATATATATATATATATATATATATATATATATATATATATATATATTTTAGAGTGGACAGACGAGGATACCAAGCTAGTGTTTCAAAATTGTTATAAGGAACTTCCAGAAGACGAAAAAATGATAGTTTGTGAACTTGTGTCGTTAGAGATGACAGATGAGAGTCACTGAATAAGAACTTGTGTTGCTAGAGTTGACAGATGAGAGTCACCGAACAAGAGCATTGCTTAGGGGTGACATATTCGTAATGTATCAAATTGTAACTATACAGGATATATATATATATATATATATATATATATATATATATATATATATACTAATTTATCTGTAACATGAATTAAATATAAATTTAAATTATAACAAACTAAAAGTTAAATTTGAATTTAAATTGTTCATCATGGATCATGTCAATAATCCAATAGTATATAACTAAGGGGAAACACAGAACTGAAGAACAATTTACCCAACTTTGTGTATGAAAGAAAGACAATAAGCTTTAATCCAAGAAACAACATATTCCTTTTACAAGAAAAAGGAAACAAGGAGAAGATAAGAAGATTTACCCAACTTTGTGTAGCGTCTTGAGTTATCTCACATGTATGAAGTGAGCATATATATAAAGTCTTTGATCCCTTAACTATTTTACATTTTGATTTTGTCTCTAAAACTTTTGTCCTTTTTTTTAGTCCTTGTTGAATTTCATATTTCTAATTTTAATCTCTCTAAAAAAAATTATCCATTATTAGTCCTTTGTCTATTTTTTTTACACTAAATTAGTCCCTATAAAATTAAATTTTTGCCTATTTTTAGATCCTTCCAAGGACAAATTTTGAAGAACAAAAAATAAGCAAGGGGCTAAAAATAGAGAAAATTTTTTAGAGGGACTAAAATTAGTCATTTGAGATTTGACATAAACTAAAAATGGGCAAAATTTTTAAAGAGACTAAAAATCAAAATGTGTTGAGGGACTAAAAACTTATTTAATCTTAAAAAGGACTACATATATTGACAAAAAAGTTCAACTTATAGTTCTTTCATTTAAAATAAAAAAAGTCTTTCAAAATTTATTTTATATTTACTCACCGTTGAACTGGCCCACTATAACATATGATATTTCCATAAGTTATTCTTAAGTTGTTTATATTTTTTAAGAGAACTTATAAAAATAGCTTACAATTTATATAAAAGCAATTTAAATATATTTTTTCTTCAATTATAGAAACATCTTATATATAAATACTTACATGAGTTTCTTTAAAAAAAAAATTACTTACATGAATAACATGATAACATTCAGTTAATAAATACTTAATTAAGATACTATTCAATTAATTAATGACTTTATAAATTAATAGAAAATCAACATTTAGAAAGAAAAATTCTAATAGGCTCATGAACATTGAAGAATTGCGTGCATTTTAAAAAACATATTTACAAATTATTTAAACTTCTCTTATTACATAAGTATGTCCAAAAAACTTATAAAAGCATCTTTATATGTTCATGAGATATTGATACTCAAGGCTCGTCTAGTGGTCAGGATATAATAGGATATAAGATAAGATAGGATATGAGAGCATGATAAAAACATGATAGGACAATATCAACTTTAATCCTATCAATGTTTGGTATGCACCAGATAACAAATCGGATAACAATATAATATAATATAAATTATGTTCAAATGACAAAATTAGTGTTTCATTAAAATTATATAGAATTTTTCAAAAAAATAACTTTTAATTTATTTTTTAAAAATTATGAAAATTATAAAAATATAATTTTAACAAAATTATATTTTATTTATGCAGTTACTTTTCTTAAAATTATAAATAAACTATATAAGTTTTTTAAAATTAGAATTATTATTCAAATATTTCTAAAAAAATATTTGAATAATTATTATTTAATTTTTAATATTTTAATTAATAATATAATTTAAATTTAAGTGTTAAAATTATTATTATTATTATAATTATTATTATTATTATTATTATTATTATTATTATTATTATTATTGTTGTTGTTGTTGTTGTTGTTGTTGTTGTTGTTATTATTGAAGATAATATGTTGGTTTAAAAAACTTATAATATATATGTTATATAAATTAATATATTACAATATATTATATTTATTATATATTTTTGCATAACAATATGTTGAATATTATAATAATTATTATATATGATTATATTATATAGAGAGAGCTTATCTTATCCGCTAGCTCCCCCACCATGATAAGAAATACACAAATAGGATACAAGCATAATAGTGCTATCATATCTTATTGACGTAACAAATAGCGAATTATAATAAGATAGGATAGTTATCACATCCTATCATATTAGTCTTTCAGAAGTAATTTTCTATTACTTTCTTTAATTATAATAAAAAAAATAACATCCAACTATTCGATAATACCATTTTTTCTAGTTTACCTAAATTTTAAAAATGAAACAATGCATACTATTCCAGCAATGGTCACATTTTTTTATGAATTATTGAGAACATAGTGAAATAAAAAAAGAAAGAAAGAAAAAAAGAAAATAGAAATAAAAAATAGAGTTAAAAAATATTGTTTAGGTGAATAAAAATTAAAAGTAAAGAAAGGTAGGAATTTCTCTCTATTTGATTGAATGAGTAAAATAATAATAAATAAATAAATCATATAAAAATAGTTTTATATTAATTAAAATGTAATTTTTATTCTGTTTTTAACATAAAAATATTTATTATTTTTAAAAAATATATTTTATAAAATCATATTATAAAAAAATTCTTTAAAAAAATAAATATAAAAATGAGTGATCATTTCCTCCCATTTCATGCTATACACACACACACACACACACACACTAGTACGGTGTTATTGTGTTTTAAAATTTTGAAGTTATTATTTCAATTTACATTTATTTTATATTTTTTAAGAATTATAAAATATAAAATCTAGAGTAATGATTGCAAATAATTAACTTAAATTAAGTTAAGAAAAACTTCTTTATAGGCATATTTGATAATAAAAAATACTTAATGATAAACCAATATTTTGTCTGAGTTTGAGTGTGAGCTTTAGCCTTGAATTGCTTTAATTTTGAATAATTTTCTTGGCAAAACTCATGATTTGGTGTTAAGTGTGAAACAAATACAGCACAATTGAAAAATATGGAAAAGAGCCAAAATAAGCTGAAAAAGAGATAGAAAAGAGCACCATTGCGGAGAACGATTGTGCTCTATGCATACAGCACGGAGCATGGTCGTGCTGCTAATGTTCTCAAGGGAGAACATCCATGTTGATTCTTAAGGAAGTCGTGCTCCATTTTGAAGAAATTGGCAACCAGAGTCAAGCAGATCCGAGAACGGTCGTGCTCCTTAGAGAATGGTCGTGCTCTAATATGCTCAACGAAGCCAACAACATCAGAGTTTTCCGAGAATGGCCATGCTCCTCAGAGCACAGTCATGCTACACTTAGGATTTTTAAATTTGAATTTTGCCTGCTCAAAGAGCACGACCATGCTTCCCTCGTGTTAGTTACATTTTGAGTATAATAGAAATTGGGAAGTGAGAGTTAGGGTACCTTTTGCTCTGTTTCTTAATTGAGAGGTTCTGAGTGAGACAATATTTTTGTAAGGAGCTCTTTGCTGAGATGAAGGATAGATATCATCATTAGGGTTCTTCACCGTAAGGTTTTGATCTTTTTGTAATTTTTATGCCTTCTATTATGATTGTTTGCTACTATCTAATCATGAGTGGCTAATTTTCTCAAAGCCCAGACTATGGTGTAATTGTACCTTGCCCTTGGTTCTGTTCTAATGAAATTCTTTGATGTATTCAGATAATTGTGTTCCTTTATTGTTTCTATTGTTAATTAGAACTGATCAATCTAAATCCTTTTTAATTACATGTAAGTGATCAACTGTTTGTGATTAATTGACCTATAAAGGAACTGAATTAACATAATCGGAATGACCAAACTGGTTATGTTATTTTCCAATAGATTAATTCTTTTAATCAATCTCTTTGTGCTTAAAGCATTTTCTCTAAATTAGTTTTTCTATGATCAATTGAGAATTAATTTAAAGAAAGCACGTTAATCAGACCTAGGCCAAAGGCTGTTTAATAATTTTAGAGAATTGGCAATTACGGAATCATTAAAGGTTTTTCTTAAACATGAACTTAGGTGAATTGGGGTACAAGTGAAGTCACAGTCTTGGGTTATTTAATTGAATTCGTTCCTGATAAAATATTGTTCGCTTATTATTTTCTACTTTTAGTACAGAATACTTGATACCTTCTTTCAAATTGACAGTTACTTTGAATTGTTTAGTTTTTATAAAATCAAATTATTTTGGGAACTTCTCTAGTCATTTGGGTACGATATTTGGACTTTGGTCCACTGTTACGCTTGCCTTTTGCAATCATATTTTTACGCATCACTTAACAAAATCAAAACATGACTTAAGTTGTTTAAGAAAAAACGTTAATAACATTCAGCTTCATGAAATATATAAGTCCTAAATAATATGAGAATACATAAAAACTTGATAATGAATAATGTTGAGAATGATCAATCTTTGAACTCTTTCTTCACTGTTACTTTGCTAATGAGCTTAATGATGGATGTTTGTGTCCCTAGTTCCTCAGCAATAGATGCTTTTCATTATTGGTTGATATTTGACCTTGAGAAAAGGATGATTTAGGGAGTAACTTTAATTGCATCCACTATAGCATGTGCCAAAACATGTTGATCAAATTATTAAGAATTATGGAACATTATTAGTTGGGGGCTTTAATGATGAAAGCTTGTGTCCCTAGTTCCTCAATAGTAGATGTTTTTTTTTTAATGTTAGTTGATTTGGTTTTCGCAGAAGGATTAGTTTAGGGAGTGACTTCAAGAATATCCACTGGTTTTTTTTTAAGATAATTTTGTAGTCAGGGTCTCAAATAACATTACATTGGGTATCCTAACAAAAAAAAATCATAATTTATTACTTGCTATATATGTGTGTGACTCTTTTGTTAATATATTAAATATAGACAATTATTTATCTTTGTTAAAAAATGGATTTGCAAGCTAAGATCTAATTAATTTATAAAACAAATTTCATACCGCCAAATGTTTTCATTTTACATGTTTGAATAACCATAATAGGTGCATAATCAAAAGTTCCTTCAATCGGAAATACACAACTATTTATCTTTGTTAAAAAATGGATTTGCAAGCTAAGATGTAATTAATTTATAAAAAAAATTTCATACTGCCAAAGGTTTTCATTTTACATGTTTGAATAACCATAATAGGTGCAGAATCAGAAGTTTCTTCATTCAGAAACTTGACCACTTTATCAGCATACTCATCCCATAAAGTACAAATAATTCTTTCATTCCTATATTAAAAGTATGACATACAATGTCAATTATTTACGACTAATTAACATAAAAAGTATACTTAAAGTACTCAGAAATCTTAAATAATCAATAAAATTTAAGGCATAATTTCAATCAAGTCAACAGTTTCTAATTTATAACTTATAGTACTGTAAGTGACAAAAAAAATACATTAAATTACTCACTCTAAATTTTTAAGAATAATATCAATATGTTTCCTCATTTTCTCATTCTTTTGTGTTTCTCTCAAAGTATCATTTTCAACCATGTGGCCAATCACATTTAGTTTAATAATAAATAAAAAAAGTAAGAATCCAACAAAAGTAATATATTGTAAAAAAAATTCAAATAATTTGTCGACCTACTATATAACAATTTAAGAATTAAAAAATGAATAAAGTTTATAACTTACCAATCAAATATGCTTCATCAAAGGTAGAAAGTATTTTTGAAAATGGAACAAATTTATAAAAGTTTATTGAAATGTTGTCACACTTGCCCTCTGTTACTTTGGTAGTTGACATGAAATTTAACTTTCATTTGTAATTAGTAACTCTCCATTTTTTCTCTGAACTACCTACAATAAAGTTCTCTATTAAATAAACTTTTCCTTCATGCAAAAGCTTTTCAAGTAAAGTTATATAATCTTTTCTTATAGTAGCATGGATTTTAATAGACTGCAAAAAAAAATAACAGATTAAATAAAGAAGAAAATAAAAAATAAAAAAGTTATATGTATTATGCATTTTATGCTCTTGCCATCCAATAAAATTAAAACAAATTAAGCTATTGACTTGGTTCTTGTTAAATGAAATCAGTACTCAACCACAATTGAATGACTCAAACTAAAATCTTATACTTATCCTCTCGAGCTTAATCTCAAAAACCATATACATCTTTGGCATCATTTTGCAAGAAATATTGAGAAAAAATTTACGACAAATTGACAATAGAAAATAAGCACGTTCATCTCTGTTTATATTAAAATTAGATGAGAATTGATTTCATTAATGTTCTTTATTTCCTTAAATATAAAAGAACACACACATATTGTACTGTAATTTAACATTTTAGTGTATCGTATAATTATTTCAAATTCAAATATTGCACCACAATTATCTTAAACACATACATATTTTGTAACAATTTGTGATTTAACTGTTGTACCATCCCAAATTTTCATATATAATAAATAATAATATCTTATATTGTGTTCACTATATTGAAATAATATTCTATAAAAATATCCAAAATTCTAAGATGTTTTTTTTTAACTAATATGATATTAAGCTAATATGTGTGTTATGTTAAATAAATGTGTACAGACTAGCATATATAATATACATCATTGTTTGTCAAAATAAAAGTACATAAATATATACAATACCAGATCTGGCCAAAACAACTAAACAATTGCTCCATGAAAGGAACTTTAAAACATCAACCAAAGTCAGTTTCAATAATAGTAAAAAGAAACCAACATCGCTAGTTGGTCCGAAACGAACAGAAGGATATCAATGTTGATCAAGACCATAGAACCTGTCATCTAAACAAATGAAAGAAAGAAAACAAACACAAAAAGAAAAGACAGGGAGTGAGGTTCTAACTTAAGGCATCACTATGGTAATAAACATCCACGAGGCCTAGTCTAACAAACAATCATAATGAAACATAATAAATCAGACAATTCATAGTATATCACAACTAGTGATCGATCAGCACAAAGCAAGATGTTGACTCATCTCCATGGAGAACTTTACAACAACAGAATAGCAAGATCAGGAGCTAGTACTCCATCAACCACAATTTGCATATCAATATACCTAAGATTCACAGACCATTTTCTGGCGATCTTAGATACATACATGAGATTCATCGACCATTTTCAGATGATCTCAGAGATTCACCAACCATTTTCAGGTGATCTTAGATATGTTCATGAGATTCATCCACCATTTTCATATTATCTCATAAATTCACCGACCATTTTCAGGTGCTCTTGAAGGCATGAGATTCATCAACCATTTTCATATGATATCATATATATTGCAATACACTACAATTATCCTAGATAAATTGTAGTGATTCATCAGGAATGCTAGTGCATAAGCTATCCTGACCACGAAACAGAATCACAAACCTCCAGTCACAAGATTCACACCTTCACAGGGTGTAGCTACTCTATGCATAGGACATCATGAACAACTCATCAAGTGAGATTAATTCATCATTAATCAATCACCATAGTCATACAGAACTAAATTTAATAACAAGTAAATTATATATCTCATCTCATTTGTTGTTGTTGTTGTTGTTGTTGTTGTTGTTGTTGATAATTCATGATTAATCAATCACCATAGTCATACAAAACTAAATTTAATAACAAGTAAATTCTATATATCATCTCATCATCATCATCATCGTTGTTATTGTTGTTGTCAAGTAAATTCTATATCTTATCTCATCATCATCGTCGTTGTTGTTGTTGTTGTTGTTGTTGTTAGAAGAAGAAATTGTTTTCCAATACACATACTAAATTCCTACAACCTTTGGTCACGTGATTACCTTTGGTTTCGTTTAAACTTAATTATCTTAGATTATATTCTTTATTTTTATAATTTACCTTAATAAAAGCAATATTGAACTTGAAAACGTGAACTTTCCAGGCAATGTTCATCTCATAACTAATATTATTATTACAAATAATTATTTATTTCCATTGTCATATTTACATATCTCCTTTTTTTTTAACTCAAATTGAAGATTTTTCTCAAGTCTATGAAGCTATAAGACTACTAGAAATGATCAAAAACAGAAATAGACAATAATATTAATATACCATGATTTAAGCAAAACACATGCAGATATCTCTGAAGCAATTATATAACCTCGTTCATTACAACCGTGAAGTTTTTAACTTAATCGACTTTAATCTCTCTCTCAATCCAACATCACGGTTAGAGGGGAAAATTTTTAGATGCAGAATTGCACCATCATCATTCCATATTTTTCAACAATTAGTTCCCCTCCATATCCGAAACTAGTTAAAGAACAAAACTAATATCATTACCTGAAAAAATTGAACATCACCCAACGGTGAAATCGAGAGTAAAACAGGAATTAACTTCAATCAAAAGAGAAAAGGTATTTAAGCAACAAATTTCAATCAATATGTAACACCTGGGAGATCTACTCCAATGGGCCACAAGCAAACCATACAAGTGAACTTGACACCACCTTCAACCCAAAACCTTATGGCATCAGGTTTGTGGGTCTTCCTCACTTATATGTTACTCAACTTGCACATTTCTACCAAATGTGGGACTTCACCTTCATATTTGTACTCCAACACAACAGAAACAACATATTAAAAGTTATCCATCTAAATCAACCAACTTCCTTCCTACTCAACAAATCAAACACAATCAATAATTTAACTTAAAGCAATAAATAAATCATCATAACCATCCAAAATAAATTTCTGTTTCACAGTCATAGTCACAGAGAATAAATAGAATTGATTCTACTCAAACTACTCAAGCATACAAAAAATTTCACAAAATCAACAAATAAAACACTAAAATTACCAATTGAGGCCTAAACCTCCTCCCCCGCCTTGAGTTTTCCAAAAATAAAAACTGAAACTTGAGCTCTTCTTCTCCTTTTGTTCATGTCGTTGCAGAGCTCCCCGCATAGGCCACCGAACACAACAACCACCAAGGGTGACTTAGGTGATTTGGGTTTAGTTGTTTGATTGAGTTAAGTGAAAAGAAGAAAAAGAATTCAGTTTGAGATTTTTTTTCCAAGACTAACGAAAGTGGAAGTCGGTGTTTCCTTCCCTCTATTTTTCACGTCAACATAGATGAGAATGAGGGGTTTTATGTTAGCTTTTTAATCGTTGGAGTATTCAGCAAGTTTTGAAAACAAACTCCTTAAACATTTTCTTTGGGTAAAATATGTTTTTAGTCCCTATACTTTCGTTGAATCTTGTTTTTAGTTGCCGAACTTTCATATTGTGCAATTTAGTCCCTGAACTTTATAAAAATTGTGTTTTTAGTCCCTGGGCTAACTCTCATTTTCTGCATGTTTTTTAACTTCAGGTTGTGATGAGGGACTAAAAACACGATTTTTATAAAGTTCAGGGACTAAATTGCACAATATGAAAGTTCAGGGACTAGAAACAAGATTCAACAAAAGTATAGGGACCAAAAACATATTTTACCCTTTTGTATTGGCAATTTTGGATTTGAGATACTTTTCTGCCCATCTCAGAAGAAAAAAATGAAAATGTTCATTTGAGCTTCATTCTTTATAACTCAATATCACTAATCTAATATTAGTATATTACTTAATTAAATCCAATACTTACGTAATCGATTTTTTTATACTCTTCTATAAAGGCAAAAATTAGAGTTGTCAAAACGGGCCAGCCGGGCCCGTTGGGCCCGGCCCACCTCGACCCACCTAATAGGTGGGTCAACCCAACCCAGCCCACTTCTTGGTGGGTTGTCAAAATACTGGCCCGGCCCGGCCCACCACGGGTTGGTGGGTAAACAGGTTGGCCCACCTAACATTAAAAAATTACGATTTTTTTTAAGCTTGTAACAGCCTTCAAAGTGCAAATTCCAGCACAGATTTAAGCTTTTATCATGTCTCAAAGACTCAAATTGAAGCACATTCCAGCACACTTATAAAAATAAGCAACCACAACATGTCAACAACTACCATATTTAAATATGTGGTCACGTAAAATAACTAAATAAGCAACCAAAACATGCCAAAATACACAAAAAAATAGCACAATCATGGTTTCAAAATAGTCTAAAAATAGTCATGAGCAATAAACTAAATAACCAACAATCTTTCAAGTTTAAAGTCTTGAACAACATTACAAAAAACAACTAGAAATAGTCTAGAACTTTCAAGTCTACAACATTACAAATCTTTCTCTATAAAATTAGTGTTATCCTTGTCCATCAACAACATTAGAATCTTGAACGGATAAATCTATAACAACTTCATCTCTTTTAACTTCTTGTTTATCTTCATCTACAATAAAAATTAAAAAACAATGTTAGCTACTTAAAAGTGAACGATTAAGTAGTAAAAAAAAATAACAAAGTATTAATAATAAGTTATAAAAATTACCCAGTTTAACAAAGCCATGCAACCAATTTTGGGTTAAAATAAGTAATTCAACATTGTCAGGAAGAATGGAAGAACGGTACTTGGTTAGCACACGAGAACCAAGGCTAAAAGCAGACTCACTAGCAACTGTAGTGATTGGAATGCTCAACACATCACAAGCCATCTTAGAGAGGTTTGGATAACGGTCTCAGCGATCCCTCCTATAACCCAACACATCCAACTTATCAAAAAACTTTGGATCAAAATTACCTTCATCCAAATATAGATCCAATTCAGATTTTCCATTGTCATTGGCATGTTGGCTCAAATAATCAACATATTCCTAAGACATTACAAGAGAAATGAAATGAAATAATCAATGATAATCATTAAATAATACTGAAATTAAATGAAAAAAAAAAAGTACTTTAAATACATTAATTAACTTACATCAAATGCATCCATCACTTGTTCATCATCCCCATAAGAAACTTGTGTTGGAGGAGAAATTTGAGAAGTTGAAGCATTTGACTCATTTGAATTTACTTTCACATATTCTTCAAACAAATTGTACATCTTTTTTCTTAAGTCTTTAATCTTCTCTTCACAAGTAGAATGATCAATCTTTGAATAACAAAATCGAATTGCTTCAAACTTCATCCGTGGGTCAAGAATAGCCCCAATAGCAAGAATCTCACAATACTCATGCCAATACTTGCTAAACTTCTCCCACATTTTCAAAGCCATGTCTTTAATCATTGGATCATCACTCTTAACATATTCACGCAACAAACATTCAATTTTCCAAACTTGCATGAAGTAACGATTAGAAGTTGGATAAGATGAGCCCGAAATCAAATTAGTCATGGCATAAAATGGCTTCAAGAACTCACACATTTTTTCAGCCCTTTTCCATTCATCATGTGATGGGCAATGAACATAGTTTCTATCACGAATAGCCAAACAACCAAAGGCACGTCGGTATTTAATTGCACTTTCAAGCATAACATAGGTAGAATTCCATCTAGTGGCTACATCCATTCTCAAACCTACCTTAGTATCAATGCCCCTCACTTGAAGAACACAATCGTTAAATGCAATTTTTCTTGCCTCTGATGCTCTCACATACTTTATACTCTCTCTAATCATTTTCAAAGCACCACTAGCCACCTTTAAGCCCTCTTGAACAATAAGATTCAATACATGGGCACTACACCTCACATGAAAGTAATCACCATTACAAATCAAACTATTTTGCAATTTCAATTGTGTTTTCAAAATATTTACAAGCGAGTCATTGGCACTAGCATTGTCCAAAGTGAGGGAAAATACCTTCCTATCTATTCTCCAATCAAGCATAACATCAAAAAAAAATTTGGCCATTTCATGACCACCATGTGGAGGGTCCAACTTATAAAAAGCAATAATCTTGCTATTCAATTTCCAGTTACTATCAACAAAATGAGCAGTCACACAAATATACCATTCTTGGGTGATGGAAGTCCAACAATCAGATGTCAAACAAATCTTACTATGAGATTTATGCAATGCAAGTTTCACTTTTTCTTTATGTTCATCATGAACTCTCCAAAGGTTAGACACAGCTATATTCCTACTGGGAATTTTTACATCAGGATGTAAATATATAAGCAATTCCCTAATCCACTTATACTCAACAAAATTAAATGATAACCCATGCTGAATGATAGCTCTTGAAATCAAATCATCAACATGTTTTTGGTCTATTTCCCTAGACCTTAATTTCCCTGCATGATCAATTATCAAATTTCCCACATCTCCATGTTTTAATTTTTTTTAGCACATCACACTTTGGCAAATGACGCAACATTGATGAAGTCCCTATTTTTGTACCACCAACCACATACTCTTGTCCACAGTGATTGCATCTAGCCTTTTCTTTACCATCTTTTTCACCAATTTTAGTAAAATTAGCCCAAACTTTAGATGTAGTTACCCTAGGCTTCTTACTTGCTCTATCATTATTACCCCCTTTCTCATTCTCTTCTGGATTAGGTGGCATTGATTCATTTAAATCATCATCAATGAAGTGTTCATCAACAATTTCATATTCCATTCTGTAAATATAATCCAAAATTTATATTACAATTCAGAATTAAAATATATCTTAGACAGTTCAAATGGCTTGGACTAAAATATATAGCAGAAAAAGCAATAATGCATGTATCATGTATCCAACCACAAAAACTTAAAATTCCAATTCAGTAATAGGCAAAATTAAAATATAGTCATGAACTAAAATTACACTTCAGTCACAGACTCATAGAAAAATAAGGACATAAAAAGCAACCTGCAGACAATTGTAACCAAATATCAAGGACATATTGTTATCCAAATATCAAGGACAGAAAAATAAGGACATAAAAATCAAGAACAGGTTGTTATCCAAATGCAAATATCATTATCAAATTGTAACCAAAATCAATAAGATTACTCAAAATCAAGGCTATTAACTATTAAGTCAGCAGTCAGCACCAACCTCACGGTGGCTTGGTGCAAACTTGCGGCCTTGGCGCGGACTCTGGCTGGTTCAGACTCACAGCGGCACTGACCCTCGAGGAGGTGCTGGCCCTAGCGGTGGCGCTGACCGCGGACTCACGTGCGACTGCGAAGTGCAATGGCGACGCGCGGTGGCGCGAGGGCGCAGTGGTGCTGGGGCACGGTGGCGCGGGGGCGCGATGGAGCGGCGAGGGGGTGTGGTGGCGCGGGTGCGTGGTGGCGCAGGGGAGCAGTGGAGCTGGGGACGCAGTGGCACGGCGCAGTGAAGAGTGAAGAGAGGTTCAGAGGAGAACTGAAGAAGGCAGCGACGGCGAGCAACTTAGGTTTACTCATTTTTGAGTTTGTGGAATTAAAAAGTGAAATGTGAAGTTGTGATTCGTGAAGTTCGTGAACTGAAGTGAGAAGAGCTCAGCTAGCCCGTGAATCTCCGTGAGTGTTTGACAATTTGAGTGATTTTTTTTTTAAATTGGGCCAGCACTAGCAGATTGTAGTGGGCCGACTAGGACTAGCTGAGGTGAGGGTGAGACTGAGAGTGGGTGACTGGGTGGGTGACTAACTTAAAACTCGCGGGCCAGCCCAGCCCACCACGGGTTCAACCCGGGTGAGCCGGGCCGTAGGTGGGCCGGGTCAAATTTTTCAGATAATTGGAAGACATGTTTTTTTTTTCAGCCCGGCCCGGCCCAAACCCGTGGTGGGCCGGGTTGGCCCGCGGGTCACAACCCATTTTGACAGCTCTAGCAAAAATCATAAGAAGGGGGATTGAATTGTGATTTATAAAATTTTCGCAAACTTTTCATAAAGAACTATCGTCTGTAGCAACTAAGAAACAACATTTTAGAAAAAGACTAGAACAAACGATGTTTGACAGAAATAACAGATGAAACCTTTTTCAAAACAACTAAATCACAAAACAATGTCAGTTCAAGCAGTTAATAGATAAAGAGCAGAGAAAAGAACACATAAATTTATACTTGTTTGTCTCGCCCCGAGACTACGTCCAGTTCTTGGCAATCCACCAAGTTCCACTAACTTTCATAAAGTTACAAGTATTGTTCACTGCCACTTCTGGCTCACCTAAGTAGTTTTTACACTAGTCTCTCCAAGCTAAAAACCCAAGTTTTTTTTTTCTTACCAAGCTACTTCTGACTCTTGCAACAAATCAGAAGATTTGTTGAAGGTTGGGGCACACAGACTATATTTATCGTCTTACAGACAGATATACAAATGAATAACAAAGTCTTTTTCTCTCAGGATACTCAAGGTGTTTTGAGAGCTTTTTACAACTTAGAGAATTTTACAAGAAAATAATGAAGGCTTGAAAGAATGCTTGAAAGATTTGAATTAAGTTTCTTAACTTCGGCACTTCAAAACTTCTGCTATATATAGACTTGCTGAGGAAGTAACTGTTGTCTCTAAACGGCTTTCTTGCATGCGTCTGATCAACGTATGAAGGAGGGTGTCCGTTGAAGCATTAAATGCAAGCAATAAATGCTTGTCACCACCTAGTCACTCTGAACTGATAAAACACTCTGCTTATCTTCCTTGAAGGGCACTCCATATCCTTCTGCTACAGTGGTCACATTACTTGCTCAGACAAGTACTCACTACTCATTAATAGTTGTAACGCGTCTTTTAAGGCAAGGGAAAAACTTAGATACTTTGACTCTTCTTTTTGTTCCCATTCTGCACTTCGACCGATCCTATGAAGGATGTTCTACGAACATTCCCTGCAAGAAAGATTAAAACAACAGTGCGTTTGATATGTCTTTTAAATGCTCTTCAGACTTAAGTGTTTGTCTGCGTATCATCTGTATCTTACAAACGCAGATACAACTCTTTCGTCTGTTGGCATTTTAAGACACAATCTTTTTAGCTTAATATTTATTTACATTAAATCAAAATTATTGAGGGTCATGATTCGTCTTATAACTCAACATCTTCTTACTAATTTAATTACCAATTAGTTATTTATTTAAATCTCAATTAATTATTTTCATAATTCAATAATTCCTAATCAATTATTAAAATTCTGATTTATAATTAAAACTTCACATAATTCTATTTCAATCTAAATATAATTCTAAAATTATTTAAATCACTAATATTTTTCTAAGCTAATTTCTATTACTCTTATTGATTACATTAATTTATTACAAATTTAATTGTAATAAATTATTTCAACTAACAATCAATAACTATAGCATGCAAAAATAAAATAAAATATTATTTTATTTTATTTTCACAAATAAAGAAAATTAGAAAAATAGAGGATGTTACAATTTTCTTTTAAAATTATTCTAAATTCAAATACACAATAGTGCACAATAATTATTCTAGTTAATTTAAAATTATATAATTTCCTTATTTTAAAATAATCTTAATTACCTTAATTAAAACATATACATGTGTTGATAATAATTAATAACTAATTTAATTATTTCAAATTAGAAGATATATTGTTCTAATTACCTTAATTACTATATTTATATAATTTTATAAATTAAAAAAATAGTAGAAAAAAATTCTCTAAATTTTTCTACTTAATTGTATAAAATTTCCCGCTCAGACTTGTTTACTTTTATTATAATAAAAATTATAATATATATATATATATATATATATATATATATATATATTCTTTTTATTTCTTTCACTTTATTTTTGTCATAATAATTATGGATTAGTTTGACATCATTAGCATAAAGAGATGACACATAGGCAATGGCAGATCCATAAATTTTATTTAGCGGGGACAAAAAATTATTTATGATATTTTAATAGAAAAAATATTACAAGCTTTTACAAAATACATAATGTTATGGCAAAATAAAATCTAAAATGCCTATGCTTTTACAAATTATTGTTCTCTACACATTTTCATATTTTAAAAATGTTGTATGCTTCTTCTTCTTCTTCTTCTTCTTTTTTTGCTAATACCAGGGACGAATTTGTGTTATAGGTTGGGGGAGCCTGACCCCTCTCACTTTTTTGAAATTTTATAACCTATATAATTAATATAAATTTTTTAGTCATTTATTTTATTAAATTTTATTTAATAGATAGGATTATATATATATATATATATATATATATATATATATATATATATATATATATATATATATATTTTATTATATGATTCATAAGACAAATATGTACTTTCAGTTTTTACATGTACATAAGACAAATATTGATCACAGGAAAAGGCATTAATTTTTTAAAAAATAGAATAGCTTATTATATTTTGGTTTATTTATTTTTGTTCTTCTTTGTATATGCATTGCATAGCTGAAGCCTCAATCTAAATCATGGAACAATTAAACTTATTATCAAAGAAAATATTTTTTGAAAAGATTTTAAATTTAAAATAAATATTCTTAAAAAATATACTATAGATTTTAAAAATTCCTATAATTTTCTTGAATTTTTTTAATTCTTTTATTAGTAACACATATCTCTCTCTATATATATATATAGATCAAAATAAATAATCGTTATATACTTACATATATATTATAATATTACTAAGTATGATTACGTATAATATAATGGTTTGGCTTGTTTCCTATATCATAAAATAAAGCTTTTTTTTTTATGATTTTGTTTTAATAGCCGGCCCCTTATCGGTCAATGCTGATTTCGTCCTTGGTCAATAGTCAATATTATTAAAAAATTAAAAAGATAAACCGATAAAATTAAAAGTTTAATGGTGATGCACTGACATTTACACGGTCATTCAATCAAAAATCATTATTGATATGTCTTTTTATATAATTTTGTAAAAGTTAACAAACTTACCATATATTGTGAGTTATGATTGGATAATGATATAAAATTATTTTACATTGTCAGTGCATAACATATTTTCTCTAAAATTAATACTAATTTATTCTTTTTTATTTCTTATAATTCTTTAAAAATAAATTTTCTTATAAGGGCAATACTAATTTTTTTATGGGAATAAAAATAAAAGTTATTAAATATATTTATATAAAAAGAAAAATTATGTGAAAAAATTGACCGCGTAACTCTCAAGTCTCAACTTGGATCGGCCAACACTGCACATGGGGATTAATGGATCACCTTACCTATGCTAAAAGCCTAAAAGGTTACTGTTGTTGTTGTTGTTTTTTTTTTTTTTTTTTTGTGAATCATATCACTGTTGTATGATATATCACGTTGGTGGCTTTATGCATTTTCATTTATGTTGTGTTTGATTTAGAGGATGAAAATAAGAGAAAAATATTTAAATTAGAATAGAGTGTAAAATGTGTGTAGCCCATACGATTTTTTCCTTAAATCAAACACACTCTTAAAAATATATAACGCATTAACACAGAGAAGCTACTTAATATATGTTCCTTAACTTCCATGTTTCATTTCAACCAACAATCAATTTTTATTTTCTTTTCTTTTTTGCTAAATGCTTGTAACTATCAAAGCCTTAAACAAGGGTAGTATTAAAAAATCACATTTATATATGCATTTTCAATTTACTCATAAATATCCTTCTATTGGGCAAAAAGTACGATAAACAAAGAAAATGTAGTTACTGAACGAAATGCCAAAATTACAAAAAGTAATAAAAACACCAATACAACAAATATTTTTTTTATAAAAAAAAAAAAAATCATGTTCTGGGTAGCATCACATGGGCAATGGGGTCTCTCTTCACCTTCCATTTCTTGAACTGTTTTGAGGCAGCTTTCAGTGCTCTTGCCCATCGCTGGATCAAATGGAAAACACAAGTTATTTCCAATGTCCAATGCATAACATTCAACATTTACCCCTTTCATTATCTAACAATCTCAACACTATAGTCGAGTGAGCAAGTATATGGGAAATAATTTCAACAGAAAGTTTTAAAGGTATATCTTTCTCAGAAATTGAAGTAAAAGATGTTTGCTCAATACTTGTATTCTGAATTTCAGATTTCTAAAAAAAGAAAAAAAAATCAGCTTCCATAAAACACAACAAAGAAAATAAAAATGCCAGAAACCCAGATAGAATCAACAGCAAAGGAAGTTTTCAATATCAATCATTTGTCTATTAAATAGGTTATTAATTAGTTAAAAATAGTTAATTGGCTAGATAGCTTGACCGGTTAGTTTGTTAGTTGTTAATTACAAATAAGATCTATAAATAGATTATGTATCAAACTCACACATTATGTTCTATTTTTCTCATTTCAATCAAATCCCGTTCTACTAATTTTCTTTGATTTCCTGCTTTTTTGGGGGGGCTTAACAACGTTTCCTAACAACATTTATCACGAATTTTGAGTTCAGAAAATAATGCCCATATTCATATTTCTAAAATGTTTCTCAAGAAAAGAAAGATAAAAGTACCAGAAATGTAGATGGGAATCAGAAACATAAACCAAAATTGAAATGTAGCACACAAAAAAAGAGGGGAAAAAAAAATTACCTTGTTCATGATGGGGTTACAAGCACCTTTAAAGGGTGTTGGTGAGAAATCAGAAGGCACCTTCTTGTTCTTGCTCTTGCCATGTTTCTTGATGAAATCAAGGTTGAGATTGAAGGCAGAGGCAGTGAATTTCTTCCTAAGCTTGGAACCAACCTTCTTGACACTGCATTTTGCTCCCAAACCCATCATGTCATAGGAAAGCTTCTTTGGAGTGATAAGATCCAAATCCAAGGGACTGTAGGGTCTGGGAAGCAAAGGGGACCAAATTGTGCTCTGAGAGTAGTCAAAGTCATAAGCAGAGTTATCTGGAAACTTGCATAGAAGCTCAACTGACATCTTTGGCACCAAATACTCCACCACTTTTGTAGTTTTCAACACTAATGCTTGTTCCTCTTCTTCTTCTTCTTCCTCTTTCTCATATTCTCTTTGAGATTCCATTGCAAAACACAAGTGAAGTGGGTCTTTGCTTCTTTTGCTCTCTCTCTTAACTTTCTTTACACCTAACACTTTTGAAATCTGTTGGGTTTGCCGTGTAAGGGAAAAAAAGGAAGAGAGAGACACAACACAACGACACACAAATGTAGCCGTTGCAAATTGTAATGTCTGTCTTCTCCCCCGAAAACAACACTATTCAACTAACCACATTCACATGATTTTCATTGTTTTCTCCCCCAGCACTCTTGGGTTTTCACAGAACAAAAATAATAAAATATTTAATGCGGTGATAAAATATGGTACTTGCACGTTTGAATTAATTTGTTTTTAAAATTAATTAATTTTATAATTAAACTTAAAAAAGGCTAAAATGACCATGTTATAACCACTAATTTTGTCTTCAAGCTATTGTCTTCTCACTTAAAAAGTCCATAAAATAATATAATTATTTTATATTGGGAAAAAAAAAAAAATAACCTTACTTTCAGTAATTCATTAATTAATAGAATACAACTTCAAAAAATGTTCTGAAATTAGATCGCGTAATTATTTTTAATTTTTATATATAAAAAAAATGCAATCACATCATGTTTAATGTACATCACCTTTTGTATAAAAAATTGTACAGGTGTTGGGGCGCAGGTAGTTTGAAAATGAGAAGGTAATGTTCCTTTTGAACTTACAGTGTCTCTCTTTCTGCTTCCACTGGGCCTCCCTAATTCTCGGATGACCAAATTCATCCTTCTTTTTTTTTTTTTTTTTTTGACATGCAAATTCATCCTTCTAATAATCCAAAACAATCTTCCAATTTTTCTTTGATTTGATTCTTGTAAATTTTTAAATTTTCAAAAAATAGTCTTTATTATCATATAACGTAACATAAATCTAAATATGTCCTGTCATATATTATTTATAAATAATTATTGATTTGTCATAGTTAAAAAATTAATAAAATTATTTATACTAAATAATTATTTACAACGTAACATTAATCTAAGTATTATGTTATCACTAAATAAAGACAGAATTTTTTAAAAATAAAATAAAATTTATGAGAATTAAGATTAATAAAAAAAATTCAAAAATAAAATAGAATTTCATATATTGATAAAAATTAACAATATATTTAATTTTTTTTATTTTTTTAACTGAGTGTTGGGGGAAGTGGGGTTGTTCAGCCTGTGCTCAACCTTTTAGGCCTGGGTTGTGATCAATGTTGGTTCAAATTATTGGGCTTAATATTGGTCCATTTTCAAGGAATCAGGCTTAGTAGCAGGCTGAAACGGTCCAATTCAATTAAGCCGAATCAGTAGGTCGGGACTTCAAAAAAAAGTTGAGATGTTTAAACTGTGTTCCCAACATAAATTTCAAGCAATAGTAGAGAGTGTTAGAGAAAGTGTTACCAGTATTTCTCTTCTTTTTATTTGATCTAATTCATCTTAATTAAATTTAATTAGTGAAAAAAAGAATATACGCTAACATTGTAAGAATCTTTTTTAATATCATCCAATCACAAATCACATTGTATGATTAGTTTGTTGACTTTAATAATAATCATCCATATTATAAAAGTCACACAAAAACTAATTTTTAATTGATTAATAGTGTAAAATATTTAATATTGACAATATATATTCATTAAACTCATTTAATTAATCCTCACTCTCTATAAATTAGAATAATTATTTTGAACCAAGGTGTTTTTAGAAGCTATTCTTTAATGAGAGTAGTTTTAAGATTTTTTTTACCTAGAGTGTTCTTAGGAATTTTACTTAACAACTTGTCTCTTTTAATATATTCTTTTACTTTCATTTCTAAATTAAATTTCAATATTTTTAAAAGAAATTATTAATAGTTAAAAATAACCTTGTATCATTATATATTGTTTATCATATATCTAAAATATAATTTATATGTTCAAAATATTTGTTTCTTACAATTTTTTAATTATAATATAATTTATATACTCAAAAGTACTTATTTATTATAAATTTTAGTAATGTAAAATAAACAAGTATTGAACAGGCTAAAATACTAGTTTATAATATATTTAAAATGATTAATTTAAAAAATTATATTTTCCAAAACTATTAAAAAATAATAAAAACAATTATCTTTCTGTTATAAATGAAATCAAGCACGCATTTAAACATTTTCTCCATATTTTTTTCATGGGAACAACAAATCTTAACATAATTATATATAGAAATTAAATAAAATTAATTTTAAGCATTTATACATAATTATGTTATTAAAAAAATTATTTTCATAAAAATATGTAAGAATAATTCTTACTTAATACATTTCTTTCTCTCTCTCTCATATATATATATATATATATATATATATATATATATATATATATATATATGAGGACATATCTTATAAGAGGAATGCATCTTATATGAGAGTGGGATGGTTAAATCTGGATCATATAACCATACATGAAGGATCAAGATTTAATGTTATATGATTACTTAAAAAAGTCATGTGACTTTTTAAAAAACTCACATGATTTAGTGTGTTTTAATTTTGACCATTCAAATAAGATATAGTCAATGGAGGACCTACATACTATCCAGGGGTGCAATTGCACCCCCTAACTTTGTGAAAAACATAAGAATATATCTAGTGTTGTTAAGTTTTTGCCCCCTCTAATTTTATAATTTGACCCCAGTGCTTTTAAATTTTTAGTTGTCATCAATTTTTATCTTTCATTTACTAGTTTCTTTCTAATGTTTTGTTTCTTTTACGCTTATACAGTTGGACATTTCATTCTATTTTAGAGGGTAAAATATGTTTTAGAGGAAGAAAACATATTTTACCATATTTTATATTTTATTTTCATATGTATAATAATAAATATTATTAATTTTTTTAAAATAATTTGCCCCCATTAGCCCTCCACTAGATCTAGTGGTCAATATTTATTCATCTCATTCTTGTAAAAGATAAGTCCTCTCACTATATATATATATATATATATATATATATGGGATATGATCCGTTTATACCGGGTGTAAGTCTAAAGTCTTACACCAAATCTCAGCCACTCATTTTAATCAATCTAACGGCTGAAATAATTTTAATTAAAAAATAAAAAAAAACTGATTAAGTAAGTCACGTGCATAACTTCTTCCGTCAAACAACTTTTCATTGTCCTCCGCACGCACTCGTCCGTCGTCCTTCGAATATCTATTGGCGGCACACTCACCTGCTCTTAAAATCCAACAATTGGAACACTAATTCTACTATCCTCTGAACACTAATAAAATATGAATGAAGAATTGATTCAATTGAAACCTGTACAGCAATACCTTAACTTCAATCAATCAACCTGCATCAATTTAAAAAAAGTCTCCAAATTAAGGGGTGGGGAAAATCCTCTTTATCTCAATCCTCATCGACACTATATATAATTTATGGAAAATTCAGAACCCATCTTATTTGCATAAATGAGAATGTTAGTATTTTATTATTTTTTAATGAGAATTGACGGGTGAAATTGTTCTCCCATCCCCAATTTGAAGCTTTTTATAACAAAAAAACATCTTATTTGCATTTTCTATTTCGTCCAACGGATCATTAAGCGGCAAATGGAATAGTTTGGGCAGACACCGTCACGGGCAAGGGATTAAGGTCATGGGGAGCGAGAAGATGACAATGCCGGCAGTGGAATTTTGAAGGACGGCAGCCTGGCTAGTGCAGAGGGCAATGACAGGTTTTTGCATTGTTCATTATTTCGGAAGAAGTTATGCACGTGACTTACTTAATCAGTTTTTTTTATTTTTTAATTAAAATTATTTCAGCCGTTAGATTGATTAAAATGAGTGGCTGAGATTTGGTGTAAGACTTTAGACTTACACCTGGTGTAAACGGATCCTATCCCTATATATATATACTACCTCCGGTCCTTTTTATAAGAAACAAGTTCCAGTGTATTTTACACTAAAACTTGTCTCTTATAAAAAGGACCGGAGGAAGTATATATATATATATATATAAGAGAATTGCTGGATTGTACGAATTATTTAAAAGCAAATTAATGTGCACAGACAATATAGGCTACTGAAAGCGTGTGAATAATGAAGGGGAAAATAGCATAAGAAAATTAGGGCATCTTCGGAGATATAGAATGTAGGAAAATAAAATGGTATTATGATATTTCTTGTCCAATACATCTAGATAGGATCATGACGGTCAAGAATTCACAGGCACTCAAGTGTATGGTCCTGATTTAGGGAAAGAAAAATACAATTTCCAAAGAAAATGATAAATCAGTAGAAGTCTTTTAACCGAAGAGGTCTCTGGGAAGGGAATGAGTGAGAAAGGAATTGGGCACAAAAATATATCAAGTCAACATAGCAGAAGCATCATATTGTCTGAATGAGTGACATTTTAATGGCTTACGAAGCTAACAATAATGACTAGTGACTTTTTTATAGCTATGTTTATGCTTAAGAGTCGGGTAAAGATAATAAGTGACATAGTTATTTAGATCTCTTGCCTGTTTATGTTACAAGATAAGAATAGAATGTGTAACAACTACACAAAAAAAAAAAAATAGAATAACAAATATTGTTAGTTCACTTGTATCATAATATGTAATATTATGTTCTATACAAGGAACCAAATCTGCCCACAGTTATCCTATCCTATTTGAATAGGATTGCCTCCAATAAAAGATACTTATGATCTAGACCAAAAAAAAAAAAAAACCAAATCTGTAGATGCAGATTATAAGATGCAAATCACTATAGAAGAACCGAATTTCTATCTATAATATGCAAATTTCTCAGTTCTATACAGGGAACCAAATTTCTCTGTTCTATTCAAGGAATCAAATCTGTACTTCAGTTCTATTCATAAGATGCAAATCACTATAGAGGAACCAAATCTGTAAGTATTTACCATTTAATAATTATGGGTGGGGACAGAACAAGGAAAGTTCTGTAATGTCCTTAGGGAAAATGTTGGAGAAAGGGTGGAAGCCAGATATTATCACGTACATAGAGCACGTTGATAGATGGTCTTTATGAAAGTAAGATGATGGACACAAGTACAACCCTTAGGTTGTGGCATTAGTTTCTGGACATGGGGCTTAAGACTGATATCACTATGTACAACATTTTCATCCATAGACTTTGTTCTTCAGGCAAAGTGGAGTAAGTTCTGCAGTTTTATTCAACAATTGAGGCAAAGGAAGTGGGAAGGAGAAGGGCCAGAAGGATAGGGCACTATGGGAAGGATGAACCATTTGTCTTTTAATTAGGGTGTTTTTAGCTTTTAGATGAGAGTCCAAGGTTTTAAATATCAGTCACGGTCGCAGTTGTAGTTTCGTTGCATTTGTTGATATCATCGGAAGGACAAATGCGGTCGATGCAGCCCTAATCGTGATGGCGGACAGTTAAAAAAACCTTCGCATTGCAGCCCAAATCATGGTCACAAACCGTTTTTTATAACCTTGATGAGACTTCAAAGTATCTCTACAAGTTTCAGTCTTTTTGGTTGACTATTTGATTCGAGATTTAATCATACTTAAATTCTTCACCCCTTTTTAAGAATGTGTTTTGTGAGAATTGAACCTATATTCTCTCTCACAAGCTTAGCTCAGTATGTGTTATTAACTGAGTGTTACCCTTTGAGTACTATGGGAAGAATGAAGATTTTAATTAGAACAAATTACAGCAATACTCTCTAAAATTTTTACTAATTACACATGCACTCCCTCCTTTTCTAAACATTTCTTTGGCATCCCTTCTAGCTAAGTGTTAACTTCCGTTAAATATTTTATAGAAGTAATTTACTCTTTTAATTATTTTCTTTCTTAACTTTCAATTTTGTCCCTACGACTCGATTTGCCACATGTAAGCTCACATGGAAGTCACCTTAGCAAGTTAATTGCCAAATTAGCACCTTAGGCTGTCGATTAAATCTTTTTTGGAATAAATGTAAGTCTAGAAGCTAATTTGACAACCCCTCTGAATTTCAAGAACAAAATAGTTATTTACTCAATTAAGTTATCTATGTTCTGCTTCTCGTTGAGTTTTTTTTTTTTTTTTTTAAATATTCCCGTTATGTAAACAAATAAAGAGATTATGGCATACAAAAAAGTCGTCCTAGGCATATTTTGGATTGCAATGCTTTTAGGCATGTCAATGGAAGCTTAATCACCCAGTATTACGTACATATAAAATGACCATAAATCTCATCTAGTTCTTTGAGTGGCAAACAAGCAAGACGAAAGTTCATGTCCAAGTAAGCATATATTCGAGAGAACAAAAACTCACTCTATTTTACACCTACTATCCAAACAAATGCAATCCGTGGCTACTCCTTTATCCTTTGAGCGCATTGCTATTTTGCTAATCTACATGTTACAAAGTGACGCACCAACAAAATTAAAGTGAAAACAGAATCAACTTTAGTTCATGTTCAAGCCTTCTCAGATCACTTTAAGGCAGCCACCTCCTTATAATTGCACCCCCATTCCTCTTCACTCTGCTCAATTTGTGAAATTCCAAGGAATTCTTTGAAATGGATTCAAGAGCTTACATCCTTAGAGTCACCATTGCAATTCTTTGCATCTCAATGCTAGCTTCCACTCTTTTCCCTGTGTGTGGTAAAGCATATATTATAATTACTAATACATATACTTAATTGCTTGTCTAGCTCTAGCTTCATTTTTGGTCAGTGTTACACTATTTTTTTTTTTTTTTCTCTTTTTGTTTTTGTTAATTTCCAGATGCTATAAATCATGGAAGAGCAATTGGTGGTCACAAAATCCGTAGAAGCTCCCCCATCAAATCCTTGAAGAAGCTGAAAATGAAATCTCTAAAACGTTTAAACAAGTACACATCATTTGATTCATTTGGGTACTCAGACTTTGATTCATATGGCTCTCCCTCTGCCCTACCCTTACCACCTTTCTATTCACTAGCACCACAGCCAACACCAACACCAACACCAACACCATCAAGTTCTATTGCTCCTCCATTATTGGCACCTCCAAGCATAGGTAGCAACCCCTCTCTCCCAGCACTTTCACCTGTTCCAAGCCCACCTCATGCTGTATTTGGGCCACCAAGCCCAAGAAGCATTGCTAGTTCACCACCACCACCACCTCCTTATGCTTCTTCAAGCCCACCAAAGCATTCTCCAAGCCCACCAAAGAGTGTTCCAAGTCAAAGCCCACCACCACTAGTGTACCTCCCACCTGTTGTGTTCCCACCACCCCCTTCACCCTCCGCACACCGCAAAAAGCCACCACAATATGCACTTTGGTGTGTGGCAAAGCCCACAGTTCCTGACCCAATAGTTCAGGAGGCCATGGACTATGCCTGTGGGTCTGGCGCGGATTGCAAGTCCATTCAGCCCAATGGAATCTGCTTCCAGCCCAACACTTTGCTGGCCCATGCTTCCTATGCCTTCAATAGCTACTGGCAGAACACTAAGATTGGTGGAGGCACTTGTGATTTTGGTGGAACTGCCATGCTCGTCACTGTTGATCCAAGTAAGTATATCCATGCCATATTGAGAAACATTAGTAATATACTCTCTCACACTTTTTTTTTTTTTGACAAACTCCTTTATCCAGTAAAATTTATGTACATCTCATTAAATATATTAGTTTCATTATTCTTCATTTGATAGATTTCATTTACAAATTAGTGAGACTCACTGTATCAAGGGGTCTAGTTTGGTTGAACAATATGCAGGAGTTGTTATAAACTCACTAATACTTGTATTTGATTTTTATAGATAAAAAAAATAGTAAGACTCACTTAAATTTTAATTAATAAGATAAACCATATTGAAAAGATAATGTTAGAGAATGTTGCTAGTACTCATGACATCTTTTACCTTTGGAAAGTGCATCACGTGTCCTGAATGTGAGTCTGACAATATGTATGATGCTAAAAAAAAAAGGATAAACTATATTTTTAGTACATGAAAGTGTAATTCATTGTCATTGAGGTCTCTGAAAGTATAAAATTGTCAATTAAGTCCCTCAAAGTGCAATTTGCTTATCACTTATTCCTTCCAATAAAAAAACTTTCTTTACAATTAATGTCCGTGCCTATATAACACGTTATTTGTCTACGTGACATGTTATTCACGTGTGTACCGTTAATTATCACGTAAGTAAATAATGTGTAACGTAGGCATATACAAACGTTAATTTTAAAGAAAGTTTTTTCAAGAAAGGACTAAAGTGACATAGAAAATGCATTTTTAGGACCTAATTGACAGTTTAATACTTTCAGGGACCTAAGTGCTAGTAGATTACACTTTCAAGGATAAAAGTGATGATTCACCCTAAAAAGAAAAGGAAAAAAAAACATAGCTGAAAACATAATTATTATTGTTAATAATTTATTGATTAGTATAATACTGTATTTGTTAAATATTGAAAATAGATACTGAGACAATATGGTGTCATGAAAACTAAATTATTTGTACACAATTTTTTTTTTTATTTTATTCTTTTTTTCCTATAGCATTTTACATGGGATCCCATTAGCGTCAGTCACTAGAACAGTACTGGGCCCTTTTTCTGAATCCTAACAAGGTTACCAGGTACTAAAAAAATAGAAATTAATCGATTTCATCTAAAAATACATTATCATTAATAAGGCATTGCGACAACTCGAAAGTTTTGGCACTAAAAGTACACTATCCCTTAGAGATAATTACGTACAAATGAAAATGATTAATTAACGAACAGCATGTAATTAAGTAGCATTTGGAAAATCTAAAACTTTTGATATAAATTCAGTAGATAATTTTATAGTGTATTTCACATCGCATGTCACTTGTTTTCAGTGCACGTTTCATTTTCAGTCGTCGTTTTATGGTTCAATTTGAACCTGTGGGCTAATGCTACTTACTGTACACTGACCTTTTCCTCTAAAATCCACGGTTTTGCGCAGGCTATGACAAATGCAACTTCATGTTGACTTAGCAGCCACAACTTGCTAATTTGGAGACATGTTCAATATTCTCTCTCTCATATCCCAACATGGATTTTTGATGTAACAATAATTAATTCCCTGGCCCAAGAGTTATTGGAGCTACCTAGGTTGTCTTTTTGCCCTTTCTTCTGGGATTATTATAGCTGTCGTATTTGGAAGTATCCTATCTTTTTTTGTAATAATTTCATTCTTTTTATCGCCATTTCATTATCATGCCCGTTTGGTTAAACTTTTAAAATTATCCATATCTAACCAAACCAATCCTCTTCAAGTTATCATCTCGCATAACACGATCGAAAGCGCAATTTTTTTTAATTATTTTTTCTTGAATTTTTACCAAATTTTTAATTAGATTCCTAAATTTTTTTCAATTTAATTTTTGAATTTTTATTTATTTATTTAATTAGGTCTCTGTGGACCTAATTAAAAACTAATACAAGTTCAAGATCGAATTAAAAAAAAAAAGTTTAGAACCTAATTAAAAATTTGATAAAAGTTTAAGGACCCGCAGAATAATTAATTTTTTTCTTTATAGTACAACAAATAAAATGAAAAAAAACTAAGTTCTTCCTAAAATTTCGATTCCCTCCATATGTAAAATTTTTTTGGACTAGCGACAATCATGCACCGCAAGCAGGATTAGTCTCTGATCTAGTGGGTTGGGAGACACCCGTGGTGTTTGACTTAGGGAAAAAAAAAAAAAAAAAGCTCCACCTAAATTAGAATAAATATACAACTTGATTCTTTAAAACGTTATTTTAGTTTTCGAAACTTTCATTTATATAAATTAATTTTTGAAAATAAACTTCCTACTAAGATGACAGTTTCGATATGGTAAAATTAGTTGTTAATTGATCAATTGAGATATTATTTTATTCAGATGGTAATTTGAAGAGATCAAAACAATACAAATAACTTTTTTTTAAAGAATTAAATTATATATTTACTACGGATAAATTAAATTATATATTTACTGATTAAGTCTTGACAACTTTTATGAGCGAAAATTGTTAGTAAGTGAATCAATATATTTAGATAGTAATATTCTGCTATTAAAACAACAAATCTATTATATTATTTTTCAATCAAGTTATATATATTTACTCAACCAAGCCAAGGTCATATTTATTACCAAAAAAAAAAAAAAAAAAAAAGAAGCCAAGGTCATATTTTATTGGACGTTGAGGATTGGTCCTTACAAAACGCTCATTATCATACGCTATACAATAAAAATATCCAGCACCATCAAATATAAAATATTACTTCATCCGATTCTTTTATATGAACTAAATTACAAGTTTGGCTTAATCCATTTTATAAAAACTAATTTAAAATGTCTCTTTATTAATTATTTTTCTTATAAAAATATCTTTAATTATGAATCATTTTTCTAAGTTCAATAAATAGAAACTAAAAGTGATTTCTAATTGTAGAGGGATTAAAAGCAGAAATTTTTTTACAGGACCAAAACCAAAACTCACTCTACCAACTTGGGTTGACGCAAGTGGCGAGGGACTCATGTTGCTTAACCAAGTGGCTGGGGTTTGAATCCTGGTTATTGGGAATGCAGAAAACTCAAGCTGGAAGGGGATGCCTACCTATTCAGTGTCTGTCAAACCCCCGAGGGAGATTAGTCCTCATGTTCGATGGGGGATACTCCTAGGTAATGCACCAAAAAAAAAAAACTCACTCATTTTATAAGGACTAAAAATATATTCAAGCCAAAATATAAAAAAGAATTTAACTTATGTTAAATTTAAATATTATTTTAATTTCAAAATGTGAAATGATAAAATAATTCAACTATTTTACAAATATGTTTTATTAATTTTATAATATTTATAGTACACTTACTGTAAATGTATATCATGGCCTTTAGAGCTTAAAGAACAATATTCAAAGAGCAAGCTAACGTCTTCCAAAAACATATGTACCTAATATAGCAAGCTAATAGCAAGTGGTGTTTGATGAAGACGAAGCCAACAAGTGAATCACTCTCGTAGAAAGCCACAAAGAATAACTAGAAAAAAAAAAAAACTAACTAAGCCAAAGATTGAAGAATCAAGCTAAACATTGAAGATCAAAATTGAAAACTTAGGTATATTATGTAACTTTTCCTATCTTAACCAGGTCTGGCTCCAATGATTCATCTAAGAAATGCAAGTTAAAATTCGCTTAATATAAAGACAAGAAACGAAACTTTTTATAAAAAAAAAATGCTTAGATATTCAAAAACTTCATTTTGGGGACAAAATGGTCAAAAGACTAGAGTATCAAATGGAAGACTTGAGTTCCACGAAGTAAACTTGAGTTTAAAGAGTAAGATTCGAGCCTCACAAGTAAGACTCAAGTCCCATAGTCTAACCTTGAGTCTCACAAGCTCAACTTGGTAAAACAAGTAACTTTTTCACCAGGCATTGTTATACATGAATCAACATTAAATACTACATCAAACTTGAAGCTAAAATTAAAAAATATCCACAAGGCATGTAAAAAATATTACACAAAATAATACAAATAACAAGTTAGCAACAACTTGTTTTAATCACTCAAATAAATGTAGAGCAAAAACCAAACCCATTAGGCAAACTATGCACTAACATTTAATATCAATATCTATAACACATTTGTAATTACACTTATTTATTTAATATAAGTTTCTTTTATAAATTTGGGTGATAATTCTTTGTGCTTAATGCATTCTTTAACTGGTCATTAGTGAATTAATTTTAAGTTGCACGTGTTTATAATTGTGAAATTGTGAATACAATTGGACTTATTGATTGTCTGTTTGAGATGAATCTAGAGATAGAACTTCTTGAGCAAGTTTACCCCCCCCCCCCCCCCCCCCCCCCCCCGACTTTTTTTTCCAAATTTTGATTTCAATAGAATATACAATCAGTTTTTACATAAGTTACAACAGGCATTCCAAATGGCTACGTTCAATTTTAGTTATTATATAATATGTTTTTATCTCTTGATATTTTTTTCTAAACTATCAAAACAATAGTAATCTTATTTAAATATAATATTTGATTAAATTTTAGTTACTATACAATCAGTTTTTATCCTGGTTTTTTTAAATTATAAAATCAATAGTATTTTTTTTTTAAATCTTATCCAAAGATTATATTTTATATATTTTAGTTATTAGTATGTAATTATTTTTATCTCTTTACTTTTTTTTTCTAAACTATAAAATCAATAGCAATCTTATTTTTCTTTAAGAAATGTTATTTAAATATTATATTTTATCAAATTTTAGTCATTATCCAATCAATTTTTATCTCCTAATTTTTTAAATTATAAAATTAATATCTTTTTGTAAAGAAAATTTATCTAAATATTATATATAATCGGAGGAGTCTTTGTTTCTCAAAGTGCCATAGAACGATATATTATTAATATAATTAATGTTTTATAATATACAATTACAAATATTTTATATAAAATTATATATATTTTGATCTATAAGTTTTGGCCCCCCCTTACCACAAGGTCTGGGTCCGCCCCTGTATCTAAGAGATTAGAAGTCTAAGTTTAATTGAAAGGAAATTGATTCAAAAGTTTGAACTTGGTCTATATCATATAATTTGTGTTGAGTCCAAAATCCTTGTGTTTTAATTATGGCAATTCTTATGGCAACAAATCATAAAGCCTTTTGGGAAAAAAAGTCTATTGATGAGTTTGCTTGATTGTATTCAGAAAGATAGGTTCTATAAAAGAATAATTTTTGAAGTGAACTCAAGACTAATGCGAGCTACTCAAAAATAATTTTGGAAAGAATTCAGGATGTCCAATGTTATATGATGAGATGAACTTAGTAAGATCACTAAATGAAGAGAAAGTTTCAATCAAGTGAACAAATCACAGCTCAAGAACAAAAAGAATATGGTTCTTGGTAGAGCAATTATGAGTAACCATGAATAAGCATCATGTATAGCAAAATAGACAAGTTAAAAGAATAATTTTTTGCTCAAAATGATTCTCTAGAATGGAACTTTATAATGTATAAAGTTTCGCACAAGCAAACTGACATGATATGCTACAAGGCTGTAACACATTTAGAATAGTACTTAATAAACAAAATGGTGACTTCAGAAGAACATATCTTGAGCTCTAGTAGTTTTTAAGGTGATCTTGGAGTCTATGGAAAGATAAAAGAGAGATCTACATTTATTATGAAGAAGTCGTGGAATGATAAAGCCAGTATCATGGAAAAATATGAGCTTAAAGTTGAAGACACAATTATGTCATGACAACCTAACACTTCAGTATTCTGAGAATATCTTGGGCTGTAGAGATGCATTTTTGGTGATCTCAATGGCTATGAAAAGATTGAAGAAAGATTTACAACTTTTAGTAACAAGTTGTGATCTAATATGGTTTGTATCATTGACAGAATTGGACATGAAGAAGACGTTGTTTTGTTCTAACAGCATAACATAGTTACAATTTTTTAAAGATATCTTGAGCTATAAATGTCTAATTGACATGAAACCAGTTGCTAAATTCCAAGGACAAAACTATCTACAATTCTCATGAATACAATGAAAATTAATATGCCTATTTGAAGGGACAATAATTTAATTACAGTATCAGATTGAAAAGTTACAGCAAGTTGCATATCAGAATTTTGGAATACATGTTTGTCATGTTTTATCATCAAGTATTCCTATAAGAAGAACATTTAAATTACTTTCCATCTACTTTAGAGAGTCTTCTCAAACTAGATCATTAGATGCAAATGATTGACCAAATTGATAAAATTGATAAAATTGATAAAATTGAACTAAGAAAGGTTTGGAAAGAATTCAGGATGTCCAATGTTATATGATGAGATGAACTTAGTAAGATCACTAAATGAAGAAGAAAGTTTCGATCAAGTGAATAAATCACAGCTCAAGAACAAAAAGAATATGGTTCTTGGTAGTGCAATTATGAGTAACCATGAATAAGCATCATGTATAGCAAAATAGACAAGTTAAAAGAATAATTTTTTGCTAAAAATGATTCTCTAGAATGGAACTTTATAATGTATAAAGTTTCGCACAAGCAAACTGACATGACGTGCTACAAGGCTGTAACACATTTAGAATAGTACTTAATCAACAAAATGGTGACTTCAGAAGAACATATCTTGAGCTCTAGTAGTTTTTAAGGTGATCTTGGCTATGGAAAGATAAAAGAGAGATCTACATTTATTATGAAGAAGTCGTGGAATGATAAAGCCAGGATCATGGAAAAATATGAGCTTAAAGTTGAAGACACAATTCTGTCATGACAACCTATCACTTCAGTATTCTGAGAATATCTTGGGCTGTAGAGATGCATTTTTGGTGATCTCAATGGCTATGAAAAGATTGAAGAAAGATTTACAACTTTTAGTAACAAGTTGTGATCTAATATGGCTTGTATCATTGACAGAATTGGACATGAAGAAGACGTTGTTTTGTTCTAACAGCATAACATAGTTACAATTTTTTAAAGATATCTTGAGCTATAAATGTCTAATTGACATGAAACCAGTTGCTAAATTCCAAGGACAAAACTATCTACAATTCTCACGAATACAATGAAAATTAATTTGCCTATTTGAAGGGACAAATAATTTAATTACAGTATCAGATTGAAAAGTTACAGCAAGCTGCATATCAGAATTTTGGAATACAAGTTTGTCATGTTTTTATCATCAAGTATTCCTACAAGAAAAACATTTAAATTAGTTTCCATCTACTTTAGAGAGTCCTTTCAAACTAGATCATTAGATGCAAATGATTGACCAAGAGGCTTCATCAAAAGATTGTTAGGAAGAGTTCATTAAAATGCATGTTCAAAGAGGTTGTTTAGAAAGGTGTTGGGATTGTTGTGACAGCTGTAAAAGCTAAAAGGATAGTGGTAGCTCTATCATAAAGTTATTCCAACTGCACCCCTGTGATATAACAACTAGTTTGACTTAGGAAATTATATAATGACACAATACAATTTTGTTTGAGAGACAGGTGTTGGGTAAAGCCTATGGAGGCTTGGCAGCTTGGTTTACATGCATAGAAAGTAGCCTATAAAGGAAGAGGTAAAATAAGATTGTTCATCCTGAAGATGTTGAGAATACTTGTTGTTTCTCCCAAAAAGAGGTGTTGTTTTGTGGTTAAGAGTAACTTACAGACATTGATAGTACTCGTAATTTACCTCCCAAGGCCAAGTGTGTTGGTGATATGATTGAGATATTTTGTTGATGTTATAAGGTGATTAACGTTATGATATTTTATATGTGTTGGTGTGTTATTTTCATCATCATCATCATCATTCAACAAATGTTAACTAGTGGCTTTTATTATTATTATTATTCAGCAAATGTTAACTAATGACTTTAAGATACTCGTTTAGCAGAATTAAAATTAGAAAAATTTTATTAATACACTCCCACCATAATTTTCAATGCATTTCTTTTCGATAAGTCAAAATGTAAATGGTACTCGTTGCCCAAATAGATGCTAGGATGACAATGTGACATACATGTAGTCAAATCTAACTAATATATGGGATCATTCCAACCTACTTACATGAAAAAGAATTCAACTTCCCTAATATATGCGATAACATATCATACTACCTATATGTCGTACAATGAAAGGTTATACAAGATACTGAATCTAACCATCACTAATAGTAACTTATTGATACATTTTCAAATGTACCCTTAGGGTGTGTTTGATACCCATTAAGGTACAGCACAAGCAGAACAACATATAGAACAAATGCTTAAGTTACTAGACAACTTTTTGTCCTGTATATTGTTTGGTGAACAATGCACAGCATAAGCAAAAGAATATAAAATTTACTATAATACCCTTTTTAGTTTTTATTATTAATTATCTTAATACAATTCATATTATTATTATTATATATTATAAAATAAAATATATTATTATATATTTTAATATATATTATAAAAACTAATAAAGTAAATTACACGGCCCCCCGAGGTTTGTCCTTATTACACATACCCTTCCATTTTTGAACCTTACAAAAATTTCCTAATTTTTTTATTTTCGTTACACCGACCTCCCCTCGACCCCCCTTCTTAGGCATAAAAAACCTTACAGCAACCCCCCTCAGGAGCTCAAAGTAATGTAAAAAAATTGAGGGGTGTCAGGTGTAATAAGAGCAAACTTCTAGGGGATTCATGTAATTTACTCTATATAATATAATAAAATATATAAATATATTATATATTGTAAGATATATTAAATTATTAATTTATAATATTATCATTTTATCATACAATATTATTATTATTGTGAAATCTTAAATGAGATGCTGTAAGTTGATAAACCAAATTTTCATTGTATTTTGGTGTGAGTTTAAATGTTATTTTCATACATTTTGAATATATTTTATTGGCAAAACTCACTGTTTAGCATTAGTTGATGCAAGACAGGTACTCAAGAGGCTTCATGAGGAAAAGAGTTGAAAATTGCACTTTTTGTAGCAAAAATACCACTGTATGGAGGACTAAGAAAAAAAGGCCAAAATTAAAGTAACGCAAGGAATGACCATGGTAAATTTACCATGGCCATGCTGGTTAGGTAGCAGGATTGGACCTTTATGCAAGGACCACGGCCGTGGTCATTTTACCACAGCTGTGGTAAGTTGCGCTGTCAGCCCATTTAAATTTTGGATTATTATAAATAGGAGCTGAGAAACCCTTTTATTTTTATCTTTTGTTCTATTTTGAAAACTGAGGGTTCTAAGTGAGAAAGATGTCTTGTGAGAGACTCTGAGCTGCAGGAGGACGTAGAGAGCACCATTGGGGATCATCACTGTAACGTTTCTTCCCTTTTGTAATCTTTATGTCTTCTTTTGAGTTTTCTGGCTTAATCATAAACATGAGTGGCTAGTTTCTCTTAGCCCCAGATTGTGATGTAACTGTACATTTCTACCTGATTCTAATTTTAATAAAACCTCGATGTTATTCAGTTAATTGTATCTCTTCACTGCTTTTATTGCTTTTTAGGACCAATCAATCTAAACATAAGTTAATCTCTTGTCTATGATCAATTGCTTGCGATTAACTGAACTGTGAAGTGATTGGATTTGTATAATTTGCATGATCAAACCTATTGTATGAATTTCCAGTAGATTAACTTGTTAATCAACCTCTCTGAGATTCATCATTTGCTCTAAATTAATTCACCTATGATCAATTGGGAATTAAATTAGGAAAAATAGTGTTATTAACTATGATCAATTGCTAATTAACGAATTTAAGAGGTCGCTGACAAGTAACACATTTAGGGATTTTATTGAGATTAGAATTGGGGGGAAAAGGGGTACATGTGAAATCACAATCCTAGGCTTCTTTATTATAATTGTTCTCACATTAATCTTTTTTCTTTGATTCTCTTTCTTTTGAAAAGAATAATTGAATGCCATTCATCTCAATTGATTTTAAATTCTGAATTGCTTAATTATTTGGGAGCGCGACTGGTCCTTTAGGTTCGATATCCGGACTCCTAGAATCCACTATTACTACTGCGTAAGGTACGCCTGCCCTTTGCGAACGCATTTTACGCATCATAAGTGCTCCAACTGCACGTTGTCAAATAGAAAGCTTGATAAAGAAAAATGGTTACCGAGTGGGAGCAAAAGAGTGTAGCGTGAGTGGGGGAGAGAAAAAAGAGAGTGGGGGAGAGAAAAGAGTGAGGTGGGGATATTTTTGTCTTTTTAGTGTTTTGTACTTGAGACAAAAAGTTGTCCTGTATTTTTGTGAGTAACAAAAAGTTTTGTCTTTGTTCTGTCCATCCCCATTCAATTTGTATCGTCCCATAATTTATTTTCAAATCAAATATGGGACAATTAACTTGTGTTGTCCAGTAATGTATTTTTTAACGAATCAAACAGACCCTTAGTCCGTATATAACAAACTCCTAATTTTGATAATCTCTATTCGTGTAACAAAGTTAAAATGATATGATTTCAGTACAACCAGTAGATAATCATAAAGCCTTCCAAGTATCTTTATAATTCCTATTTTTCTTAAAACCAAAATGTGACCAAAAGTGGGGCTACCCACTGCCAAGTAAAATTGAAGGTATCTTTTTCAACCAACCATAACAGTTTTACCAAATACGATACAAGACAAAGCATGTAAAAAATAAATGATTTGTTGATTCAACATTATAGAAACATAACAATTAAGAGTTTTTTTGGAGTGAGATCCCTCTGTTGAGAATATTATCTTTTGTGGGGGAGTTTATTAAGAAATACCTATCAAGCTAAATCAACCACCTTTTGAGAACCAAAGGAAGCAATATAGATTGTAAAACAATATACTTACCTCTGAAGAGCCTTGTTGTTGAAGCTTTTGATTTGTATGTTGGCGTCATTGTGTAGGATATGGATGCATCTACCTTCTAAAGCTTAGGGCCTGCTTGATCTTCACATACTAATGCATTGTTAATAAAAACAAATAAAAGTGTTTAATAAATCCTTTTCCCATTCAACCAAGTTTCAATGCTAAAATAGATTCCACTCCCAAGCACCATTTTTTCATGCACATTCATTCACTTTTGCCTCCTCCCTTGTAGAGAAGAGAAACAACATGTGAAGAATATCTTTTTCAACCTAGCCTGACCCACCCATTCATCAACTTATAGCAGGTACCAATCCTATTTCCTATTTTGATGGGGACTTCCTCTTTAAACCCTTTTTTTTTTCTCACGCTCATCCTCCTTTAAACAGCTTAAATATCTCTATCAAATTGGCTCTCTCTTGAATAAATCTGACACCATAGTATCCTCTTTATTTAACTCACAGTTTCCATATTTTGAGACTAAAATCATGTTCCATAAAACCTCTCCTTGGACAATTAACTTCTATTTTTAATTCTCCAGAAGAGCTAAATCGAATAATTCTAAGTCTCAACCTTAAACCTCCCTCTTTTTTTCACTAACACACTTGTACTACTTGGACTCGGCAGTACACCGAGTAGCCTAGTAGGCCGAGTGGAAACTATCACTCGGACTCAGATGATAATAACGGAAAGAATAGATCTTACTATATGATAAGATATAGAAAGATCAGGTCATAAGATAAAGATAGAAGATATAATTATCTCTATCTTCATTACGAGATTTGAGGAGATTTGATAGGAAAATAACCCTATCAAATCTATCTCTTTACACCCTATAAAATCAGAATAACCCATCCCAATCGATGTACGAATTTCTAATCCCAATTTGTGATACCTGTCTCTTCCTCTGCACCTCTAACTTGAGCGTCGGAGTGCCTTTGCAGGTACACCCCCCACCAGTCAAGGAGGCGATCTCGGCGGAGCCACCGCACCGGAAGATTTACCAAGATTTGGTAAGAACAACACTCTTTCTTCTCTGACTCAAACCACTTTTGTCCTATCCTCATAATTAATTACTCCAATGAAATTCTTTAAATTTCTAAGAGTTTAATGGTGATACACTGACAGTGTAAAACTATTTTACACAGTCGTCTAATCACAAATCATCGTTTACATTACTTTTAAGATAATTTTATAAAAATCAACAAACTTATCATACATGGTAGGTTGTGATTAGATGATGGTGTAAAATTATTTTACACTGTCAATGCATAGCCCTTTTTCTCAATTTCTAATATCAATTATAATAAAACATTATTATTGTTTCCTTAATTAATGTATATGAGAGGTGGAGGATGCATGCATTTTAGCGATTCTCCAGCTTGGAACCATACCTCACGTGTAATCTGTAAGTGTTTGCGGTGTGGCCATTCCCAAGGAATAGCTGTTCTCGTCAGTTTTGCACTTTTTGGCCCTTAATCATACCTCCAAAATAGTTAAACTTTTGTGCAAGTTTCATAAAAAAAAAAGTTTACCCACATCAAAGTGATGGAATCATTACAATATGTGCATCTCGTGACCTTCCAAATTTGTATGTTTTTTTTTAATATTTTAAATTTTTTTTATTAAAACTCTAGATTTTAGTGAATCAGTGCAAAACTTATTATAGTCATGTAGTAACTGTAGACGACCTCAAAAGAAAAAAATGTAGTAACTGTAGACTACATATATTAATTAAATTTGTTATCACGTATGTGTTAGGTTAGGGATGACATATGGTCCCTACTCTTTCCCCGTTTCTTTGTCCCGATTCTCATTAAGGGATATTATTTTACTCTCTTGTGCCTGTTCTTAGATTCCATGCAAAGACCCTGAAATTATTAAAAAGAAAAAAATCTTACACTAGTCCTTTAAATTATATAAATCAGATATTTTAATCCTTTAAAAATATTTAGTTAACTTCTGATTAAAAAAAAAAATCATTTACTCTAATTTTTTACTATTGAATTTTTATTCGTTTGAATAAAAAAAAGGGAAAAAATAAATGACATTTCATAAAAATAAAGAGTGAAAGAAAATTTTTAAATTTCAGAGAATAAAATATGACTTATACAATTTTAAAGATTTACGTACTAGTAGTAGTAGTAAAATTATTATTATTATTATTATTATTATTATTATTATTAAAAAATGAAGCTCATGCTTAGTGTGCTAAGGGCTAGTGACAGTCATTAATGTACGATTGTACGTAGGTGTTGTGTGATAATAAGGGATGGTAAGAAATGGCAGCATGACACGAGTTGGTGTTGTGAAGAGATTGAACGGATCATCCTTGAGAATAAGGAGTATGGGTGGGCAAAAGAAAAGAATAATCATCACCTCTATGTATTAGAGTTTTCGTTTTTTAGCTTTTACTTTAATTTTGACGTATTAAATTAATAGTAACAAAATTACTAAAAACTAGATCTTTATATTTATACTGTGTTTGAAGAAATAATTTAATTAATATTTATTCAATAAATTTATTATGAGAGTCTAGATCGTAATTTTAGTTTTAAATTTAATAAAATAATCTAAAATATAATTTGATAAGATTTATAATAAATTTATTGAAATTAATTAAAAAATATATAAAAAAGATTATAATTGACAAGTTTAAGTAATATTTATGTAAATCCTTGCAAATATCCTCTTATGCTTACAATTATTAAAAGTAATTAAGTAATTTTAATTGTATAGAAATTCTGCCAAATAAGATCTTTTCGTCTCAATCTCCATCTCTAAATATGTTTCATAGTGTTTTAAATCCTTGTCTTTTGGAAGGAAAATGTTTTGAATTTGAAGTTCTAAATAAAATAATTAAAAGTGTTTCTAAATTATGGGAAAAATTGTCATCAATATATTAGATAATTAAGGAGATTTAGTATTATTTTTTTACACTAATGAGATTTGGTTTAGTTAGCGTGATTTGATATATATAAAAAAAAAAAAGTTGACCTTATCTGATTTTGCCTCTATTTTTTTCAAGTGTTAGCTTTTCAAAGAAAAATATTTTTTATTTATTGTTTTAAAATATTAAAATAATATTAAATACTTTTTTAATAATTATACCTGTATCTTCACTTAATTGCGATTATTTTATAAATTTATCATTAAATAAAAAGAGAGGGAAATAAAATATAAATAACAAAAAATTAATCAAGAAAAAAATAAAAGGCAAAATAGAAAATTAGATAGTAATTTTAATAAAGACAAGAATATTAGTTATAATTTTTAATTTTTGTGTTACAACCTTAAACAACATTTATAGAATTGAGGTAGTAATTTTTATGGATAAAATTTAAGTACTTAGGTACTAGTAAAACTAACTTTTAATTAAAATGAAATTTTTAGTTAGATCATTCGCATCAACTTTTAATACTAAACTTTAATGAATTGATTAATGAGATAATTCTGATTTTATTTGATAAACAACATCATCAATATCCAAGGATCAACTACTTAGTAATTGACCAACATTGGTTGGCACAAGTGGTAGCGATTTGTGTCCCTTAACCAAGTGGTCCAGAGTTCGAATCTGGTGATGTCACTTTGTATATGGAATAAACCATATTGGGAGGGGAATACCCTCCTTGGTGTGGGCTTACCATGGTCAGCAAATAAAAAAAAAAACTACTTACTAATTGAAAGACTATAAATATCTATTATTGGAATTTGTAAAAATAATCAAAACTTTTTATTAACATGTGATGATTCTAGTTTTTTTTTTTTTTTGTGTTATTATGTTATTAGTACAAAATTTCATTTGCTTTGTTGATGATAATTTTCGACCAAAAATTTAATTGGTCATTTTTAGTGAAGTTTCCACATGTAGTGAAGTCTCACCCATTTTTTTCATCAACAAAATTCGAATTTGAAATCTTAAAATATTTGAATACACACAAATGTCATATTGGTTGATAATTCTAATATTAAAAGTAGGTAATGATACACCAAAAAATATTGGCGGATAATTCTAATTTTAAAAGTAGGTAATCGATTTTGTGTAAAATTTGTGGTATATATATTAGTTGATAGAATCTCACATTAATTTTCATATTTTATTATCGTCACTTGATGATCTTCATTCACACACCTGAGTGTCTCGTCCAGATAAATAATACTCATAGATTAACTCAAATAACAGATTATAATAATTTTTACACTTTTTATGCCAGTAAAACAATTTTTAATACATTCTTTCTTTTTAATATGCTATTTATTATATTATAAAATTGTGTAAATCTCACTCATATTTAATAAGTTTTTATTGATAATTTTATAATTTTCAATAAAATTTAATCAATATTAAAGCATGTATTAAAAAATATATTGCTAATATTTGTGTATGTGCATTATCGGCATTCTTTTGTTTCTCATAATATATATGATGGTTAAATATTTGGATTTTAACATTACCGACATAATTGCATGTAGAAGCCAATTGATGTAGAACAATACAAAATGCCCAGCCGACACCTAAAAGGCATGAAGAATAATACATTGGAATATGATGTGGTTGAGCAATGCTTTGTCGTTGATTGATTAGTCAAATGTTTATTTGTTTCCTTTAGAAAATAAGAGTGCAATAATACAATAACGAAAGAGACTTGAATACAATATATCCGGACTAAGATCTATTTTACTCAGTATATGTTACCTATAACTTATTTTTTTACCAGAAAAAGAAAATAATCTCTCTGTATATATATATATAGGAGAGGAATCAAATTATTAGTCATTGATTTAATTATCATTCGTCATCCTTGATCACACAAATCAATATTGTGGTCAAGACTCAAGAGTTAGCTGATCACGTGAGGCACTTTTGCATACTTGATCACGAAAATTTGCTTGAAGGAATATTATTGATTGGTGCGGAAACTATTTTTTTGCTATGATGCATTTCATTTAAACCTCTGAATTGGCTAGAAGCAAATCATTTAGATATAGAGATCCTATGTGTTATATTCCCTTCTATGTAAAATTTCAAGTATCAAATTGATTGATTTTGTCTAGTTTTCGTGCTACGTACCCTGCTTTCTAAGAATCGTGACCTTGGTTGCTGTAAATGTGGTTGTGAGGATGGAGTTTTTAATTTGAAATTGCCACATATGAGAGAAAAATATTGGGTTATTGTTGAACACAGAAATTTATTAATTTATTGAGGCTATGCGAGGAAGAAAGGAAGCTGTTGAAATTTTTAAAGGAACACAGAAACTAATTATTATCAATCCCAATCAATAATCCTTCGAGTACTTCCTTTGTTCTAAAATGATTGATGTTTAAGATTGTTTTATACATATTAAGAAAAACAAATATTCCAAGATAATAATAAAAAAATTTATTAGGGGACATTTACTAAAATATGTTTACTTTCTTTTTGAATTTCAATAAATATGTTATAAAATCTTTCAAGACAACTTTTCATATTAATAAATTTAGCTTATAAAAATCGAGGGAATTTAGCTCAGTTGGTTGAGCAAGGTGCGTGAGTTGCTATAAATCACCCGGGTCTTCGATTCCCACTGATCAAATAAAATTTAGCTTATAAAAAAGGTCTTTCAGAACAATAGTACTCCCCCTGTTCTTTTATAACAGTTGTTTAAGGATTTTGCACTTCAACCAACAAAATCAATTACTCCATTGTTTTCCTATTAAAACTGTAAGCATTTTTTGTATTGTGCCCATCTTACACTTTGAAACAATTCACTTCTCCTACTCCACATTTCTCTCTTTGTAATTAATTATACGTAATATTATTTTTCACTCTCCGTACAATTTGTTTTCCTATTTCTTTTTTTTGGGTGAATCATTTTCCTATTGTTTTCCTATTGGTTGACCATTACATTGATTTCTTTCTCCCTGCACCCATTTCATTTACTATCTTTGAAGTAGACGAGAAGGTAGGAACCTATTGTAAGCATATATACTCCACTTCATTTTTCACCAATAGTTGATTCATTTATCTTTGAAGTTTTCAATTCTTTATTATTCAATTTTATAAAAAAAATATGTAAAATAATTAATGGGATAAAGGTATAATTGACAAAAAAAAAAATGTTATCTTGAACTTTGAAAATGACAAATAAATAGGAACAAATTTTTGTTAAAAATCTGACACTTAAAAAGGAACAAAGGGATTCATTAGAGGACAAAGTTGTAATAGATATTTTTAATTTTCATTAAAAATTGAAATTAAACATCAGTCAATATGAGATTTTCTTTCTTAATGCTAAAACATCAATCAAGTTAGAATGGAGGGAGTAAAATTTAACACAAATATAATTACCATTATAGGCACACCTTTTCAGGCTTTTTCATTCGTAAAGGTCCAGCTGAATGAAAATTTGAAATTAGAGAGTCATGTGAGGTACTTTAGTGACTCTATTAGGAGTGCTAGATTCTAATATAATAAACGAGTGAGGATGAGTCTAATACTTTTATTGAAAAATGTTAGATTAATGTAATTTGATCTCTCTACATATGTGAGCATGTAAGAGGAAACAATTAAATTATGTAACACTCGGGCAAATCACACTGGAATGAGAGGGATCCTAAGGCTGTGTAGGTATGGGACTGTACATTTGAGCATGACTTAAAGGAAATAATTGGTACTACCTATACCAACAAGATGCATCTACTTTTCGGTAGCTCATCACTTAAGAACTCCACAGTTAAGCGTGCTTGGCTTGGAGCAATTATGGGGTGGGTGACCTCCAGGGAAGTTTCCCAGAAAGTGTGTGAGTGAGGACAAAGCACGCTAAGAAGTCTTGTGTTGGTTTGTGGGGATAGTCAATGATCCTGAGGGCTACCTATGGAGGGTTCTGACCAACAAAGATGGTGGGCATGTAACACCCAGGCAAACCACACCAGAATGAGAGGGATCCTGAAGCTGTGCAGGTATGAGACTGTATAGTTGATGATGCTTAAAGGAAATAATTGGTACTACCTATATCCACAAGATGCATCTACTTTTTGGTAGCTCATCACTTAAGAACTCCATAGTTAAGCGTGCTTGGCATGGAGCAATTATGGGATGGGTGACCTCTTGGGAAGTTTCCCAGGAAGTCTGCGAGTGAGGACAAAGCACGCTGAGAAGTCTCATGTTGGTTTGTGGGGACAGTCAATGATCCTGAAAGCAGTCAGGCTGATTGTCGATGTCTTGAAAAGGGCCACCTACGGAGGGTTCTGACTGGTGGAGGGTTCTGACCAACAAAGATGTTAAGTGAAGTGTCACCGTATGAAGTGTAGTAGAGCGTGAGCCGTCAAGACAACTCTCAAGGGCGTTACAAATTACAATTGTGTAAATTAAATTATTATTATATTGTTGGGTTAATTATGTTTTTTGTCCCTGAACTTTTTTGACTTTTCACTTTTAGTCCCTGAACAAAAAATTGATTGGTCTTAGTCCCTAATGTTTTTGTCTGTTAATGATTTTAGTCCCTACCGTCAAATCTCGCTATTAAGTGATGATGTGGCTTTGATTTTATTATTATTTAATTTTCTGGCGGTTAAAAACCGCCAGAAAATGCTTCATTAAGGCTTTATAATGTATTAAACCACTTTCTAGGGGCTTAAAAGCCGCCAGAAATTGTTTCAGTAGATCCATAATTTTTTATAGACCCAAAACACCACTATGAAATCAACATAACAAACCATAATGCTCCATCAAAAATCCAATTGAATCAAAGTCAAATGTGTTTCCCCAAATTTTAACCCCATTCTTCACTTGTTTAGCACAAAGTATATATTAGGAATTTCTCCCAAAAATCCAATCTTCATTCTTCACCTAAACTACCTACTTTCTCATACCTTTATTTTTCTTTCAACATCGAATCCAAAATAATTAACCCTATTCAGCTTTTGCACATAATAATGATATTAATAGTAAAACAAAATAAAAAAGCTTCTTGAAAGAATCATCTGCCTCCACCTCTTTCACTCCCTCAACACAAATCCCACCGACTCCATCATCTCCACCCTTTCAAATCCATCACGAAGACGAGGTGGTGGAGAGTGGTGCAAACAGCGCCATTTGACGGTGGGGTGGGGTGGGTTGGGTTTGCAAAACGGCTTCGTTTGACCGTGAGTCACAGCGGTGGATGGCGGAGGATGTGAAGGCAGAAGCTGCTGGTCTCACCGGCGACGACTCATCTGATATTGGGTTTGGGTTTCGAGGTCGAAAATCATATCTAAGTTTCAGATATGAGTTTTTGTTTTAGTAAATATGATTTTTTTTTTGTGGAAGCTGAATATTATTGCATAAAGAATGTGGAAGCTGAATGTGTTTCAAATTTTTTATTCGTTATATGGAATCTGATTTGTGTCGAATATGCGTTTCAAATTTTTTGATTTGGTCTATGGATCTGATTTGTGTTTTCTAAAAAAGGCGAGAATCAATTTCTTATAGTTTTAAACCGCCAGAAATTGATTAATATAGTTTAATTACTTTATCCAAGGATTTTCTGGCGGTTTTTAGCCGCTAGAAACTTAACCGCTGTAAAATGTAATTAAATAATAATAAAAGAAGCATCACGTCATCACTTAACAACAAGATTTGACTGCAGCGACTAAATCATTAATGGACAAAAACATCAAGGACTAAGACCGATCAATTTTTTATTTAGGGACTAAAAGTGAAAACTCGAAAAAGTTCAGGGACCAAAAAATAATTAACCCTATATTATTCAATAACTTTTAATTCAATAATGTTATCTCAAAACTCGTTGTTGGATTGAAAGTTTATTTTACATTATTTTATATTAATCCACATTAAATTAATTATTTGATACCTCATTCATACATATCAAAATTGATATAATATATAGTTTTAAAATATGCAAAAATATGAATAATTCAATCACTTTCTTATTATTTATTTTTAACAAAATTTGACATAAAAATCAAGGTAATATATAGTTATAATTCAATGGTTAGATTGATAAAGTTAAATTCTATATATCATTATTGTCGATGTAATAGCTAGTTAAAGGAGAGATCAAATTATTATGTGAAAATAAGGATGCTACTATTGCTTAGATGGATTTTTGGGAAAAAAGATATGTGGAATTAGGAGTTGGGGTGGAGGAGGAAAAGTTGTTTGAGTGGAAATAGAGTTGTTGTAATATTTGCTAAATTTTATTACACAATGGATGAAGAATTGGATAGCAAATTCTTTGCACATACATCTAAAATTTACTTAATGCTACTTAGACAAATAAGTTGGTCTTCAATCAAATTTGGGCTACCAAAGCACATTTAGAGCTCTAAGCTTTAGCAGGGAGAGTAATCATAGGGAAGATTCCTACCTTCCAAAATTTATAGAGAGAAGATATTATTAATCCAAATGTTGTTATTAATTACATTTTCTGTAAGACATGGAATTTGTTTATCATCTATTTTTTGAATATGAAGTAACTCTTGACATTTGGAAAAAAATGCTAATGCTAGTTGGGGTTACATGGTGGTGTGACTTTAATTCGGAAGGAATATAAAAACATATGGAGTGTGATTTGGTTGGTGTTAAATCTGAGACAATCCACCTCTTAGTATTCATGATAACAATCTATTTATTATAATGTTTTATTTTGATAAAGCCTAATGTTTTCTATCTGCAAAACATTTGATGATTCATCTAAATTATAAGCTACTTAGTGCGTCTAAGCTTAATGCATCTATTAGCAAGTCTTAAGCTTTGTTTGTCACATGTTTCGTCAAATAAGAAGACTTGAAGGCATCCCAAGAATGATAAGTTACATGTTGCATCTTACAAGTTTGAGAGTCATCATCTTATCTAAAAGAAATAAAAAGATAGAGTTTACCAACTCTTATATCTCAAAGAACATAATTAGCATTGTACTCTCCAGTTTGCATTGGGCCAAGCCCAATGTTCCATTACAAAACCCTTTACTTTCAGCCTTTGTGCGCTTTCACACTTAAGGCTAAAGGGTTATGTACCCTCCAGTCACCCTTGGGGCAAGCCGATTGGTCAAGCCTAATAGACTGAGCCAAAATTTGGTTGAGAGGGTCAAGAACCTACCCGACCCGATCCGTTATGCAAGATGCACCTTCTTGGCATCATCGTCACTAATGCGTAATATATGTACCGCTTAAGGGTAAGGATACCCTACGCAATAGTAACGGTGAACCTAAGTCCGGATATCGTACCCAAGAGACTAGTTGTGGTTCCCAAATAACAAATTTATATAGTACAAGGAGTTGAAAATTGGTTTGTTGCAATTTAATTGTAAAAAGAATAGAAAATATGAGCAAGTAGAAATTAATGAAGATTCCGATAGAATAAGAGGCCTAGGATTGTGATTTCGAATGCACCTTTAAGTTTCCCCCCAATTTCTATTTCAATAGAACCCTAAGTTATTCTTCAATTGCTAATCGTTCATCTTAAATTAATTAATAGATATTGATCATAAGCTGTTAATCATTTTTCCCCCCAATTAACTACCTAATTGTTCATGTAGGGTTAAAATTGGGGAAAAGTATAAAACACAGAGAGGATGATCAATAATTTATTAATCTGATTAGAAGTTTAGTAAACATGATTGTTCATGCGATGTTCCCCTAAACCCAATTATTCCATAGGTTTACCAATTAATCATAGTATTGGTCGCTGACAATTAATTGATTCAAACAAGTCCAGATTGGCCAATTCCAAATAAGAAATAATAATAATGAAATAATTCAATTGACTGAATAAAAATATGAATTCAATTAAAATAGAGAAATTGGGGTTCAGAGACACATCCTACATCACAACCTTAGCTTAGGGGTTTAGCTAGCCATGGGCATTGGAAAACATAAAACCAACAAGGAGAATAATAGAAACATTAAAGGAGAAGAATCTTTACAAGAATTAATCCTTGTTGTATTCCTGTTGCTCTCCCACTCTGTAATTCCCTCCAAAAGTTCCCAAGAAGCTCCAAAAGAGTAATAAAATCAAAGTGTAGAAGCCCCCCTGAAAACATAAAACCTAGGTTATTTATAGACTTAATGGATGTAACACCCTAGAGGATATTACCTTTTGTCTGCTTATATTACTAAAATTTGAAAACTTAGAATATAAGAATATCAGAGTTAACTATGCGGAAACTAAAAGATAAACATATATTACATAAACAAAGCTAAAACAAAGTTCTTGGCACTTATGTGCCTTGCAAAACATAAGCAAGGTACTTATAACATAAAACCAATTCCTAAACATGCATGGGAGATACAAAACTAGAAACATCTTCCTCCAAGCAAACAACTCCATGCTCCAAGGTTCTCTCATGAAGCGCCCACCTGCTTAGCCTGTAAAAATATGAAACTAAAAGGGATTAGACATAATGTCTAAGTGAGTGTTCCAAGGACTCTAAGCTGACTCTCTATTCTAGATATCTTTTTTCTTAACTCTCATGGCTTTTCTTTTCTTTTATGGATGCTCACACTCACAACTATTACCACATCATGTCATCACTACTATTTCCTTAGACCATCCTTAACCTCTACTTAGGCACATAGAGTTGGTCTCCCATACCAAATCTAAGGCCACTAGTGCATTAAGGCACCTAAACATCATTCTTTTCTTCATGACCACTCACTATGGTCTCATTTTACTATACCATTGGATGGGAACGTGTATAACCTTTCCTTCCTCTGACCTGCCCAACTTGGGCTTACATCACTTCTCTATGTGAGGCATAACATCTTGCATACCTTTCTCGGTAGCTTACATTAAATTTCTATGGGTATAACCCCTCTCCTACCACTAAGGGTAGTATTCAGCTACACACGTCCTCATCTAATGTATAGATATAACTTACATCACTCACCTAATCAACTAGGCTCATGACTCCTCATATACTTTAACATAGAAACATACATACATCATGTACATCAGCATATCCTAGTTTGTTTCTACAACTGTGTGGTTTGAATTATCTCTTTATTTAAGTTTCACTTCCGCAACCTATTTCATTACTTTAGCTCGGCTCTAGCCAACAAGAGGTGCTCCTCTTGCTACGACCTTTAATTAACCCACCAGTCCAAGTGGGCTTACCTTTGTTATGAAGCGGAGCCCTATTTATCCTTCTCTATGAAGAACCCCTTCTCCATCAGAAGAAGGTTGTTTTCCCCCATGGGTGTCAGGTTGACGGTCCCTGTTGCTCACCTCTAAGGGGGCCTCTTAGCCTACTGATGCGACAATCCCTCACGAGTTGCCCAACTCATTCCTCACTCTTTTAAAACATATTTTATAAAAACTATTTCGTAAACCTTTCACAAACCATCTCACCTTGGTAATACAGGGGATCCTTAGCCCTTTGCACACCATTGTACGCCAAGCATGCGGCTCTCGGACGTGACTGGTACCGGGGAAGGAATCTACCCTATGTTACCGAGGAGATATCTTTTCTAAAAACCTTTCTTTGAAAACTATCTTCTTTCTTCAAAACCTTTTATTTATGTATCTTTTATAAAAGAGGGTTTATTGTAACATACAATCCTAAGCATATGCAACAACCCCATGATTGCAATAAAGGTTCAAGCATAACATCACAAAATGTCAAGGTACAAAGAGGAAATGAAGCAATAATAGTTATACAAAGATCATACATAGAGGATATAGATATAAACATACATAGGCTAAACACATACTTCTCACATAGCTTCCAACCTCTTTCTGAAGGTTTCAAGCTCAGCCTAGCATGTTTCCACGCTTAGCATAACCCTCTAAGACTAAAAATCTCCACTTTGCACTTCTCAGGCTAAGCCTAAATCTCAGGCTCAGCCTCAAGTCCTTTGAAGCTAAAACACCAATCTGTGCATCTGAGCCTCGGCCTAAATCTAAGGCTCAGCCGCAAGTCCCCTGAAGCTCAGCCCAAATCTGAGGCTCAACCATAAGTTCCCTGAAACTCAATACCAAATCTATGCATTTCAGGCTCAAGCCCAAATCTGGGGCTCAGCCACAAGCTCAATTTTTAGGCAAAACGTAGGGAGTTACAACTTTTGCAACTCCTTGGCCATCCATGGCCTCCTAAATGCAATCCAAGCTTGTCATTCACTTATATAACACTCCTATTACAAAACTCGGCTCTTAACCAACCTAAACAACCTCTCAATCTCTCCCAATCACTCAAAAACCATCATAATCTTGCTTAGGGGTCGAAGAGGGGAAAAGGGGATAATAAGAAAATAAGAACCTTGGAGGGATAGGGAAGAAAATGGGAGGAATCACTCACCTTGGAGTACTCGGATCTGAGCTCTGGGGTGTAGGGCCTTTGATCTCTGCTCCACTTCTCTCATATTCCTCTTCTTCCTTCTTCTCCTCCTTCTCTCTAACTCCTTTCTTTCTTTTCTCTTTCTCTCTCTAACTTTCCCTTCCCTCTTCTATTATTTAAACTCTGTGTGTGTGCGGGCTTAATGGGCCTTGGCCCACCTTGGGCCTTGGCTTCCCATCTGGGTCCTATTATCTTATTCCTGTCAACTCTTAATATAAGGTAACTATTAATAATAATGCCTAAGTGTATCCTTTAACCATTAAATATATAGACTATTTCATAAAATATGTCTCTTTATTATTTATAACTAATGTCCATAAATTAGGGATGTTACAATGGGCCTATTATGTCGCAGGGGTATGCACAGGGCCATGCTGGAAGTATGCATGGGGTCGTGCTGAACTTACGGAGCGTGAGCTGATCTGCACGCCCCGTGCATAAATTATGCACTGAGTTGTGCTTATTATGCAGGGGGTTTTGCTTACTCGTTAGAAACCCAAATTTGACGCTTTTTGTGGCTTCTTCCACTCTTCATGGGCTCAGATTCTTCTTGCACCAAAATGATACTATTTTAGATAAAGTCAATTAATTATGATGCAAAGAATAGTCAAAATGGTGCGAGAAACCCCATTATTAGTCACTCTATATCTTATGTCCCGAAATCAAGGGGGGTTTAACCTAATCATATCCTATCCTTTGAAATTAGTATATAATCCTCCTTTGACCTAGGGGAAAAAGAGAACACATTTTTATGCCTTGGGTAGGCAACCTCTAACCCCACCTAAGGAACCCTATACCGGAAGAGACATAAAAGTATAGTAGACAAGAAAGTGTTACAGTGAAAGTGAAAGAGTATATACACAAATATGGAAATTTCTATCTATTACATAAACATAGTACAAAAAGAGAAGATGAAATGTATGTTTTTATCAAAATATCCTCATTGAAATAGGAAAAATAAAACATAACATTTTGTTTTGGAGGAGAAATAAGACCCAACAGACTACTCAGATGTCAACCAAAGCCATTATGTTCACCCCAACTATGACCAATCACTTAAATCGCTCTAACCCCAAGAATTACCATCATCCTTGACCAATCATGTAGTTACAATTGTCACGTCAAACAATGCCTATAGGCTTATACCCTATGTGTTAGAAAGTTGTACTGTGATGAAAACATGCCAAATCCAAATTTGAAGGCAAAACGTGAGGGCCTAAGTTCTAGGCCTAAAAGCAACAAGATCAAACCTAAGGACCGGGATTGGTATATCCATGGTTAGACGACTTTATGAGTAACATAGCCAAGTGTCATAAGTTAGGAATAATTCTGTTAGAGAGTGGTGTAGCTGTGATGCAATACTGTACTTGTAAGGAACAATTAGTGTAACACTCCAATGATGATTTTCTTTTATTATCTTATATATGACAATGGGAGAATTGTTTTTATATAATTATTCAATAAATAAATATTATGGAAAAAGAGCATATGTATTAAAACGATTTTTGTAATCAAATGTTTTAAATAAAATAAGAAAAGTTTCTAAAGGTGGTTGTGTTTGGTTTAAGGTTGTCGCATTTCTGTTCTAAGTTAGGCCATGTGCCTATGGCTAAACTAGAGTAAGAAAGTTCTCACATTTTGTGAAGCTTAAGCCTAACCCTAAGCCATTATTTTCCATGCCTCTTGGAGAAGTTGTGTCGTCATCGTAAGACCTTTAGAAGAACCTTAACATAGAGCACCGTTGGGGTTATGATTCAGAGGAGTGCCACTTCAACCCTTGCTGTGTTTTGGTTATTCGAAGTACAGAGGAGTAGGAACTCTTGCTCGTGAGTATGGCATTGGCCAACGGTTGGCTCTAAACCTCAAATTAGTTTGTGTTTCATGTTTAATTCAATTGGACGTGCTGTGAATTTCTCAAAGTATTTGATTTCTATTATGAGATGATTAATTGACTATTTGGGTTATTCTTGTGAATTATCCCTTTTTGAGGTTCTTGCATTTAAACAAAGAAGCATTTAAAGGCATAGTAAATGCACTATCGTTTTGTAATCTGTTTTGCAAGGAATGTTCATAGAGCATCCTCCTAGGATCTGTCAAAGTGCATAAAGGGAAACAGAAAGAATAGTCAAAGTATTGTTGGAATCTAAGACTTTGGACAATGTCCAATCCCTTAAACTTCGGTTTTGATGATAACAAATGAGACTAAAATTTTGAAGTATCTAATGAATTATGTCTGAGTATTATAGGTACCACACTGTCCAATGCCTCAATGATATTGTATTTCTTAAGCTCAAAACTTTACATCTCTATGTGTACAATGCGTCCAATGAGTTATTGGAAACTTGTTTTCATAAGTATTAAAACCAGCGTCCAACGCGCTGTTATAAAACAAGCGTCCAAAGCATTGCAAAAACCAGTATGTAAACACTACGTCCAAATGAGAAGCGTCCAACACTTATATAACTTACATCATCTTTTCTATCAAACAGTTATATAAAACGTCCATAACTTTGTAAAAGTACACTTATGCTTTTCGATGATGATTCTTTGAAGTGTTCTGTTATTCCCTTTCTTTTCTAATGTGACATTTCATTTGAAAATTCGAAAAGTGTACCACAGGGGACGGAAAAGCTTCTCTCTGCAGAAACCGTACAAGTAGAGGAGGTGATGCATGTACTGTTCTCTCTTCCATCTCTCCACCCCAAGCTGACACGTAGCAACATCATATGATTGTGAGAGAACGGTTATTGGCAAAGGCACAGATCCCACAACGGATATCTTCTGCAAACTGCCTATAAATAGAGGAACAAGCTCACAAAATGAAAAATGAAGCATTCAAGTTTTCTAACAGCTGAAACTCCGCCAAATCAATTGGATGACCTACACTTGTTCGAAAAGAGAAATCTTCTTAGCTTTGCTAAGTTCTTTGTGTATTTGCTTACATTGTAACATCCTCTCGGTGAGAGTTATTTTGCTGAATTTGTAATCAAACAATTTTTGTTTGGAAAGCCAGGAGTGGCTTAGTGACAAAGAATACTTGGGTGTTCTTTAATCTCAGGGCAAGATTAAAGGTTTGCCAGAAGTGGCTTAGAGAATACTTGTAGCCAGAAGTGGCAGGGTATATAATACTTGTTTGTAATTAGAACTTGATTAGCGGAACCCTTCAAAGGTCTTTCAAGGAGAACTAGACGTAGCTCAGGTTGAGCGAACTAGTATAAACCAAGTGTTTTTACTCTTCTGCTTTTAAGCTTATCAGTTATTCTCTTAAGTTGCTTCTTCGCATTATACGCACAAGTTTCTCTTCTTAATATTTGCGAAAATCTTTTTGCTTCATGTTTGGACGGTATATGAAAACGTGGTTCCATTGAACTGTCTTTTAACGATTGGACGATACTTGCTAGTTGGGTTAAGTTTGTTTGAGAGACAGGTGTTGGGTAAAGCCTATGGAGGCTTGGCAGCTTGGTTTACATGCATAGAAAGTAGCCTATAAAGGAAGAGGTAAAATAAGATTGTTCATCCTGAAGATGTTGAGAATACTTGTTGTTTTCTCCCAAAAAGAGGTGTTGTTTTGTGGTTAAGAGTAACTTACAGACATTGATAGTACTCGTAATTTACCTCCCAAGGCCAAGTGTGTTGGTGATATGATTGAGATATTTTGTTGATGTTATAAGGTGATTGACGTTACGATATTTTATATGTGTTGGTGCGTTATTTTCATCATCATCGTCATTCAACAAATGTTAACTAGTGGCTTTTATTATTATTATTTTATTATTATTATTATTATTATTATTATTATTATTATTATTATTATTATTATTATTATTCAACAAATGTTAACTAATGACTTTAAGATACTCGTTTAGGAGAATTAAAATTAGAAAATTTTTATTAATACACTCCCTCCATAATTTTCAATGCATTTCTTTTTAATAAGTCAAAATGTAAATGGTATTCCTTGCCCAAATGGATGGTAGGTTGATAATGTGAAATACATGTAGTCAAATCTAACTAATATATGGGATCATTCCAACCTACTTACATGAAAAAACATTCAACATCCCTAATATATGAGATAACATATCATAATACCTATATGTTGTACAATGAAAGTTTAAATAAGATACTAAATCTAACCATCACTAATAGTAACTTATTGATACATTTTCAAACGTGCCCTTAGGGTGCGTTTGATACCCGTTAAGGTACAACACAAGTAGAACAACATATATAACAAATGCTTAAGTTACTAGACAACTTTTTGTCATGTATATCATTTGGTGAATAATGCACAACACAAGCAAAAGAAAATAAAATTTACTATAATACCTTTTTTAGTTTTTATTATTAATTATCTTAATACAATTCATATTATTATTATATATTATAAAATAAAATATATTATTATATATTTTAATATATATTATAAAAACTATTATATATAATAGAGTAAATTACACGGACTCTCCTTGAAGTTTGCCCTTATTACATACACCTCTCCATTTTTGAACCCTACAAAAACCTCCTAATTTTTTGGTTTCTGTTACTCCGACCTCCCCTCGACCCTCCTTCTTAGACATAAAAAACCTTACACCGACCTCCCTTAGGGACTCAAAGTAATGTAAAAAAATTGATAAGTGTCAAGTGTAATAAAAACAAACTTCAGGGGGATCCACGTAATTTATTCTATATAATATAATAAAAGATATAAATATATTATATATTATATTATATACTGTAAGATATATTAAATTATTAATTTATAATATTATCATTTTATCATACAATATTATTATTATTGTGAAATCTTAAATGAGATGCTGTAAGTGCTCCAACTGCACGTTGTCAAATAGAAAGCTTGATAAAGAAAAACGGTTTCCGAGTGGGAGCAAAAGAGTGCAGCGTGAGTGGGGGAGAGAAGTGGGGAGAGAAAAATGAGAGTGGGGGAGAGAAAAGACTGAGGTGAGGATATTTTTGTCATTTTAGTGCTTTGTACTTGAAACAAAAAATTGTCCCCTATTTTTGTGAGTAATAAAAAGTTGTGTCTTTGTTCTGTGCATCTCCATTCAATTTGTACTGTTCCATAATCTATTTTCAAACCAAACATGGGACAATTAACTTGTGTTGTCCAGTAATGTATTTTTTTAGCGAATCAAACGGAACCTTAGTCCATATATAACAAACTCCTAATTTTGATAATCTCTATTCGTATGACAAAGTTAAAAATAATATGATTTCAGTACAACCAAAGGAACCATATAGTAGATAATCATACAGCCTTCCAAGTATTTTTTTAATTCCTATTTTTCTTAAAACCAAAATGTGACAAAAAGTGGGGCTACCCACTGCCAAGTAAAATTGAAGGTACCTTTCTCAGCCAACCATAACAGTTTTGCCAAATACGATACAAAACAGAGCATGTAAAAATAAATGATTTGTTGATTCAACATTATAGAAACATAAAAATTAAGAGTTTTTTTGGAGTGAGATCCCTCTATTGAGAATATTATCTTTTGTGAGCGAGTTTATTAAGAAATACCTATCAAGCTAAATCAACCACCTTTTGAGAACCAAAGGAAGCAATATAGATTGTAAAACAATATACTTACCTCTGAAGAGCCTTGTTGTTGAAGCTTTTGATTTGTATGTTGGCTTCATTGTGCAGGATATGGATGCATCTACCTTCTAAAGCTTAGGGTCTGCTTGATCTTCACATACTAATGCATTGTTAATAAAAACAAATAAAAGTGTTTAATAAATCCTTTTCCCATTCAAACAAGTTTCAATGCTAAAATAGATTCCACTTCCAAGCACCATTTTTTCATGCACATTCATTCACTTTTGCCTCCTCCCTTGTAGAGAAGAGAAACAACATGTGAAGAATATCTTTTTCAACCTAGCCTGACCCACCCATTCATCAACTTATAGCAGGTACCAATCCTATTTCCTATTTTGATGGGGACTTCCTCTTTAAACCCTTTTTTTTTTTTTTTTTCTCACGCTCACCCTCCTTTAAACAGCTTAAATATGTCTATCAAATTGGCTCTCTCGTGAATAAATCTGACACCATAGTATCCTCTTTATTTAACTCACAGTTTCCATATTTTGAGACTAAAATCATGTTCCATAAAACCTCTCCTTGGACAATTAACTTCTATTTCTAATTCTCCAGAAGAGCTAAATCGAATAATTCTAAGTCTCAACCTTAAACCTCCCTCTTTTTTTCACTAACACACTCTTTCTTCTCTAACTCAAACCACTTTTGTCCTATCCTCATAATTAATTACTCCAATGAAATTCTTTAAATTTCTAAGAGTTTAATGGTGATATACTGACAGTGTAAAATTATTTTACATAGTCGTTAAATCACAAATCATCGTTTACATTACTTTTAAGGTAATTTTATAAAAGTCAACAAACTTATCATACATGGTGGGCTGTGATTAGATGACGTGTAAAATTATTTTACACTGCAATGCATAATCCTTTTTCTCAATTTCTAATATTAATTATAATAAAACATTATTATTGTTTCCTTAATTAATGTATATGAGAGGTAGAGGATGCATGCATTTTAGCGATTCTCCAGCTTGGCCCCATACCTCACGTGTAATCTGTAAGTGTTTGCGGAGTGGCCATTCCCAAGGAATAGCTGTTCTCGTCAGTTTTGCACTTTTTGGCCCTTAATCATACCTCCAAAATAGTTAAACTTTTATGCAAGTTTCATAAATAAAAAGTTTACCCACATCAAAGTGATGGAATCATTACAATATGTGCATCTCGTGACCTTCCAAATTTGTATGTTTTTTTTTTTTAATATTTTAATTTTTTTTTTTTGGGAAAAAAGTACTCAACCCCCTTAAACTTGACTCCTTTTACAAATAGATACCTTAAACTTTAATTTTGTCCCAATTGATCCTTAAACTTTATCTCTTTTGCAAATAGGCACCATGAACTTTAATTTCAATTAAATTAATCCTTAAACTTTACCTCTTTTACACACAAACACCTAAATTTCAATTTCATCTCAATTAATTCTTAAAATTTGCATCTTTCATAAATAATCTCTTATATTAAATTGGAGTTAAATTACTAACAAAAAAAATCTCAACTATTTATTAGTTTTATTTCTATAAATCCCTTTTCCAAACATTAAAACATATTAAGATTTAGAATTAAAAAATGTAATAAATACTTTTTTGAATAATGTTATTATTTCCCTTTTTTATATATATTTTCTAAATTCATATTCTTTATTATATTTTAAATATGAAAAAATAAGTTGTAACAAAAAAAAAATTAATGAATGATTAACATTTAAGATAAATAACTAGAAAAAAAATATTTGTAAAAAGGATAAATCTTAAATATCATTTGAAATGAAATTAAAATTTAAGGTGTCTATTTATAAAAAAAGTTAAAGTTTACATATCAATCATAATAAATTTAAAGTTTATAGTGTCTATTTACAAAAGAGGTAAAGTTTAAGGATTAATTGGAACAAAAATAAAGTTTAGGGTGTTTATTTGCAAAAGGAGTAAAGTTTAGGGGGGTATAATGCTCTTTTTCCTTTTTTTTTTATTAAAACTCTAGATTTTAGTGAATCAGTGCAAAACTTATTATAGTCATGTAGTAAATGTAGACGACCTCAAAAGAAAAAAATGTAGTAACTGTAGACTACATATATTAATTAAATTTGTTATCACGTATGTGTTAGGTTAGGGATGACATATGGTCCCTACTCTTTCCCCGTTTCTTTGTCCCGATTCTCATTAAGGGATATTATTTTACTCTCTTGTGCCTGTTCTTAGATTCCATGCAAAGACCCTGAAATTATTAAAAAGAAAAAAATCTTACACTAGTCCTTTAAATTATATAAAACAGATATTTTAATCCTTTAAAAATATTTAGTTAACTTCTGATTAAAAAAAAAATCATTTACTCTAATTTTTTACTATTGAATTTTTATTCGTTTGAATAAAAAAAAGGGAAAAAATAAATGACATTTCATAAAAATAAAGAGTGAAAGAAAATTTTTAAATTTCAGAGAATAAAATATGACTTATACAATTTTAAAGATTTACGTACTAGTAGTAGTAGTAAAATTATTATTATTATTAAAAAATGAAGCTCATGCTTAGTGTGCTAAGGGCTAGTGACAGTCATTAATGTACGATTGTACGTAGGTGTTGTGTGATAATAAGGGATGGTAAGAAATGGCAGCATGACACGAGTTGGTGTTGTGAAGAGATTGAACGGATCATCCTTGAGAATAAGGAGTATGGGTGGGCAAAAGAAAAGAATAATCATCACCTCTATGTATTAGAGTTTTCGTTTTTTAGCTTTTACTTTAATTTTGACGTATTAAATTAATAGTAACAAAATTACTAAAAACTAGATCTTTATATTTATACTGTGTTTGAAGAAATAATTTAATTAATATTTATTCAATAAATTTATTATGAGAGTCTAGATCGTAATTTTAGTTTTAAATTTAATAAAATAATCTAAAATATAATTTGATAAGATTTATAATAAATTTATTGAAATTAATTAAAAAATATATAAAAAAGATTATAATTGACAAGTTTAAGTAATATTTATGTAAATCCTTGCAAATATCCTCTTATGCTTACAATTATTAAAAGTAATTAAGTAATTTTAATTGTATAGAAATTCTGCCAAATAAGATCTTTTCGTCTCAATCTCCATCTCTAAATATGTTTCATAGTGTTTTAAATCCTTGTCTTTTGGAAGGAAAATGTTTTGAATTTGAAGTTCTAAATAAAATAATTAAAAGTGTTTCTAAATTATGGGAAAAATTGTCATCAATATATTAGATAATTAAGGAGATTTAGTATTATTTTTTTACACTAATGAGATTTGGTTTAGTTAGCGTGATTTGATATATAAAAAAAAAAAAAAAGTTGACTTTATCTGATTTTGCCTCTATTTTTTTCAAGTGTTAGCTTTTCAAAGAAAAATATTTTTTATTTATTGTTTTAAAATATTAAAATAATATTAAATATTTTTTAATAATTATACCTGTATCTTCACTTAATTGCGATTATTTTATAAATTTATCATTAAATAAAAAGAGAGGGAAATAAAATATAAATAACAAAAAATTAATCAAGAAAAAAATAAAAGGCAAAATAGAAAATTAGATAGCAATTTTAATAAAGACAAGAATATTAGTTATAATTTTTAATTTTTGTGTCACAACCTTAAACAACATTTATAGAATTGAGGTAGTAATTTTTATGGATAAAATTTAAGTACTTAGGTACTAGTAAAACTAACTTTTAATTAAAATGAAATTTTTAGTTAGATCATTCGCATCAACTTTTAATACTAAACTTTAATGAATTGATTAATGAGATAATTCTGATTTTATTTGATAAACAACATCATCAATATCCAAGGATCAACTACTTAGTAATTGACCAACATTGGTTGGCACAAGTGGTAGCGATTTGTGTCCCTTAACCAAGTGGTTCAGAGTTCGAATATGGTGATGTCACTTTGTATATGGAATAAACCATATTGGGAGGGGAATACCCTCCTTGGTGTGGGCTTACCATGGTCAGCAAATAAAAAAAAAACTACTTACTAATTGAAAGACTATAAATATCTATTATTGGAATTTGTAAAAATAATCAAAACTTTTTATTAACATGTGATGATTCTAGTTTTTTTTTTTTTTTTTGTGTTATTATGTTATTAGTACAAAATTTCATTTGCTTTGTTGATGATAATTTTCGACCAAAAATTTAATTGGTCATTTTTAGTGAAGTTTCCACATGTAGTGAAGTCTCACCCATTTTTTTCATCAACAAAATTCGAATTTGAAATCTTAAAATATTTGAATACACACAAATGTCATATTGGTTGATAATTCTAATATTAAAAGTAGGTAATGATACACCAAAAAATATTGGCGGATAATTCTAATTTTAAAAGTAGGTAATCGATTTTGTGTAAAATTTGTGGTATATATATTAGTTGATAGAATCTCACATTAATTTTCATATTTTATTATCGTCACTTGATGATCTTCATTCACACACCTGAGTGTCTCGTCCAGATAAATAATACTCATAGATTAACTCAAATAACAGATTATAATAATTTTTACACTTTTTGTGCCAGTAAAACAATTTTTAATACATTCTTTCTTTTTAATATGCTATTTATTATATTATAAAATTGTGTAAATCTCACTCATATTTAATAAGTTTTTATTGATAATTTTATAATTTTCAATAAAATTTAATCAATATTAAAGCATGTATTAAAAAATATATTGCTAATATTTGTGTATGTGCATTATCGGCATTCTTTTGTTTCTCATAATATATATGATGGTTAAATATTTGGATTTTAACATTACCGACATAATTGCATGTAGAAGCCAATTGATGTAGAACAATACAAAATGCCCAGCCGACACCTAAAAGGCATGAAGAATAATACATTGGAATATGATGTGGTTGAGCAATGCTTTGTCGTTGATTGATTAGTCAAATGTTTATTTGTTTCCTTTAGAAAATAAGAGTGCAATAATACAATAACGAAAGAGACTTGAATACAATATATCCGGACTAAGATCTATTTTACTCAGTATATGTTACCTATAACTTATTTTTTTACCAGAAAAAGAAAATAATCTCTCTGTATATATATATATATATATATATATATATATAGGAGAGGAATCAAATTATTAGTCATTGATTTAATTATCATTCGTCATCCTTGATCACACAAATCAATATTGTGGTCAAGACTCAAGAGTTAGCTGATCACGTGAGGCACTTTTGCATACTTGATCACGAAAATTTGCTTGAAGGAATATTATTGATTGGTGCGGAAACTATTTTTTTGCTATGATGCATTTCATTTAAATCTCTGAATTGGCTAGAAGCAAATCATTTAGATATAGAGATCCTATGTGTTATATTCCCTTGGTTGCTGTAAATGTGGTTGTGATGATGGAGTTTTTAATTTGAAATTGCCACATATGAGAGAAAAATATTGGGTTATTGTTGAACACAGAAATTTATTAATTTATTGAGGCTATGAGAGGAAGAAAGGAAGCTGCTGAAATTTTTAAAGGAACACAGAAACTAATTATTATCAATCCCAATCAATAATCCTTCTAGTACTTCCTTCGTTTTAAAATGATTGATGCTTAAGATTTTTTTATACATATCAAGAAAAACAAATATTCCAAGATAATAATGAAAATATTTATTAGGGGACATTTACTAAAATATCTTTACTTTCTTTCTGAATTTCAATAAATATGTTATAAAGTCTTTCAAGACAACTTTTCATATTAATAAATTTAACTTATAAAAACCGAGGGAGTCTAGCTCAGTTGGTTGAGCAAGGTTCGTAAGTTGGTGTAAACCCCTCCGGTACCTATCTTCGATTTCCACATATTACTCCCCCTGTTGGTTGACCATTACATTGATTTCTCTCTCCCTGAAACAAAGCACCCATTTCATTTACTATCTTTGAAGTAGACGAGAAGGTAGGAACCTATTGTAAGCATATATACTCCACTACATTTTTCACCAATAGTTGATTCATTATCTTTGAAGTTTTCAATTCTTTATAATTCAATTTTATAAAAAAAATATGTAAAATAATTAATGGGATAAAGGTATAATTGACAAAAAAAAAAAATTAATGTTATCTTGAACTTTTAAAATGACAGATAAATAGGAACAAATTTTTGTTAAAAATCTGACACTTAAAAAGGAACAAAGGGATTCATTAGAGGACAAAGTTGTAATAGATATTTTTAATATTTCATTCAAAATTGAAATTTAACATCAGTCAATATGAGATTTTCTTTCTTTATGCTAAAACATCAATCAAGTTAGAATGGAGGAAGTAAAATTTAACACAAATATAATTACCATTATAGGCACACCTTTTCAAGCTTTTTCACTCGTAAAGGTCCAGCTGAATGAAAATTTGAAATTAGAGAGTCATGTGAGGTACTTTAGTGACTCTATTAGGAGTGCTAGATTCTAATATAATAAACGAGTGAGGAAGAGTCTAATACTTTTATAGAAAAATGTTAGATTAATGTAATTTGATCTCTCTACATATGTGAGCATGTAAGAGGAAACAATTAAATTATGTAACACTCTGGCAAATCACACCGAAATGAGAGGGATCCTGAGGTTGTGTAAGTATGGGACTATACATTTGAGCATGACTTAAAGGAAATAATTGGTATTACCTATACCAACAAGATGCATCTACTTTTCGATAGCTCATCACTTAAGAACTCCATAGTTAAGCATGCTTGGCTTGGAGCAATTATGGGGTGGGTGACCTCCTGGGAAGTTTCCAAGGAAGTGTGTGAGTGAGGACAAAGCATGCTGAGAAGTCTTGTGTTGGTTTATGGGGACAGTCAATGATCCTGAGGGCTATGTATGGAGGGTTCTGACCAACAAAGATGGTGGGCGTGTAACACCCAGGCAAACCAAATCGGAATGAGAGGGATCCTGAGGTTGTGCAAGTATGAGACTATACAGTTGATGATGCTTAAAGGAAATAATTGGTACTACCTATACCCACAAGATGCATCTACTTTTCGGCAGCTCATCACTTAAGAACTCCACAGTTAAACGTGCTTGCCTTGGAGAAATTATGGGATGGGTGACCTCTTGGGAAGTTTCCCAGGAAGTGTGCGAGTGAGGACAAAGCACGCTGAGAAGTCTCGTGTTGGTTTGTGGGAACAGTTAATGATCCTGAAAATAGTCAAGCTAATTGTTGATGTCTCGAAAAAGGCCACCTACAAAGGGTTCTGACCGGTGGAGGGTTCTGACCGGTGGAGGGTTCTGACCAACAAAGATGTTGAGTGAAGTGTCACCGTGTGAAGTGTCGTAGAGTGTGAGTCGTCAAGACATCCACTCTCAGGGGCGTTACAAATTACAATTATGTAACTTAAATTATTATTATATTATTGGATTAATTATGTTTTTTGTCCCTGAACTTTTTTGACTTTTCATTTTTAGTCCCTGAACAAAAAGTTGACTAGTCTTAGTCCCTAATGTTTTTGTCCGTTAATGATTTCAGTCCCTATCATCAAATCTTGCTGTTAAGTGATGGTGTGGCTTTGATTTTATTATTATTTAATTTTCTGGTGGTTAAAAACAGCCAAAAAATGCTTCATTAAGGCTTATTAAACCACTTTCTGCTAGAAAATTGTTTTAGTAGATCCATATTTTTTTATAGACCCAAAACACCACTATGAAATCAACATAACAAACCATAATGCTCCATCAAAAATCCAATCGAATCAAAGCCAAATGTGTTTCCCCAAATTTTAACCCCATTCTTCACCTGTTTAGCACAAAGTATATATTAGGAATTTCTCCCAAAAATCCAAACTTCATTCTTCACCTAAACTACCTACTTTCTCATACCTTTATTTTTCTTTCAATTCCAAATCCAAAATAATTAACCCTTTTTAGCTTTTGCACATAATAATGATATTAATAGTAAAACAAAATAAAAAAGCTTCTTGAAAGAATCATCTGCCTCCACCTCTTTCACTCCCTCAACACAAATCCCACCGACTCCATCATCTCCACCCTTTCCAATCCATCACGAAGACGAGGTGGTGGAGAGTGGAGCAAACAACGCCATTTGACGGTAGGGTGGGTGGGTTTGCAAAATGGCTTCGTTTGACCGTGAGTCGTAGCGGCAGATGGCGGAGGATGCGAAGGTGGAAGCTACTGGTCTCACCGGCGACGACTCATCTAATATTGGGTTTGGGTTTCGAGGTCGAAAATCATATATGAGTTTTTGTTTCAGTAAATATGATTTTTTTTTTGTGGAAGCTGAATATTATTGCCTAAAGAATGTGGAAGCTGAATATGTTTCAATTTTTTTTATTTTGTATATGGAATTTGATTTGTGCCGAATATGCGTTTCGATTTTTTTGATTTGGTCTATGGATCTGATTTGTGTTTTCTAAAAAAAGGTGAGAATCAATTTCTGGCGGTTTTAAACCACTAGAAATTGCTTAATATAGTTTAATTACTTTATCCAAGGATTTTTTGGCAATTTTTAGCCGCTAGAAAATTAACCGCTGTAAAATGTAATTAAATAATAATAAAATAAGCCTCACGTCGTCACTTAATAACAAGATTTGACGGCAGGAACTAAAATCATTAACGGACAAAAACATCAGGGACTAAGACCGGTCAATTTTTTGTTTAGGGACTAAAAGTGAAAAGTCGAAAAAGTTTAGGGACCAAAAACATAATTAACCCTATATTATTCAATAACTTATAATTCAATAATGTTATCTCAAAACTCGTTGTTGGATTGAAAGTTTATTTTACATTATTTTATATTAATCCATATTAAATTAATTATTTGATACCTCATTCATATATATCAAAATTGATATAATATATAGTTTTAAAATATGGAAAAATATGAATAATTCAATTACTTTCGTATTATTTATTTTTAAAAAAATTTGACATAAAAATCAAGGTAATATATAGTTATAATTCAATGGTTATATTGATAAAGTTAAATTCTATATATCATTATTGGCGGTGTAATAGCTAGTTAAAGGAGGGATCAAATTATTATGTGAAAATAAGGATGCTATGTTGTTATTAATTACATTTTCTATAAGACATGGAATCTATTGGTCATCTATTTTTCTTATATGAAGTAACTCGTGACATTTGGAAAAAAATGCTAATGCTAGTTGGGGTTACATGGTGGTGTGACTTTAATTTGAAAGGAATATAAAAACATATGGAATGTGATTTGGTTGGTGTTATATCTGAGACGATCCACCTCTTAGTATTCATGATAACAATCTATTTATTATAATGTTTTATTTTGATAAAGCCTAATGTTTTCTATCTGCAAAACATTTGATGATTCATCTAAATTATAAGCTACTTAATGCGTCTAAGCTTGCTTCATCTATTAGCAAGTCTCAAGCTTTGTTTGTCACATGTTTTGTCAAAGAAGAAGACTTGAAGGCATCCCAAGAACGATAAGTTGTATGTTGCATCTTACAAGTTTGAGAGTCATCATCTTATCTAAAAGAAACAAAAAGATAGAGTTTACCAACTCTCATATCTCAAAGAACATAATTGACATTGTACTCTCCAGTTTGCATTGGGCCAAGCCCAATGTTCCATTACAAAACCCTTTACTTTCAGCCTTTGGGCGCTATCACACTTAAGGCTAAGGGGTTATGTACCCTCCGATCACCCTTGGGGCAAGTTGATTGGTCGAGCCCAATAGACCGAGCCTAACTTTGGTCGAGAGGGTCAAGAATCGACCCAACCCGATCCGCTATGCAAGACGCACCTTCTTGGCATCATCATCACTGATGTGTAATATATGTACCACTTAAGGGCAAGGATACCTTATGCAATAGTAACAGTCGACCTAAGTCCGGATGTCGTACCCAAGAGATTAGTTGTGGTTCCCAAATAACAAATTTATATAGGACAAGGAGTTGAAATTGGTTTGTTGCAATTTAATTGTAAAAAGATTAGAAAATATGAGCAAGTAAAAGTTAATGAAGATTATGACAAAAATAACCTAGGATTGTGATTTCGAATGCACCTTTAAGTTTCCCCCCAATTTCTATTTCAATAGAACCCTAAGTTATTCTTCAATTGCTAATCGTTCATCTTAAATTAATTAATAGATATTGATCATAAGCTGTTAATCATTTTTCCCCTAATTAACTACCTAATTGTTCATGTAGGGTTAAAATTGGGGAAAAGTATAAAACACGGAGAGGATGATCAATACTGTATTAATCAGATTAGAAGTTTAGTAAACATGATTGTTCATGCGATGTTCCCCTAAACCCAATTATTCCATAGGTTTACCAATTAATCACAGTATTGGTCGCTGACAATTAATTGATTCAAACAAGTCCAGATTGGCCAATTCCAAACAAGAAATAATAATAATGAAATAATTCAATTGACTGAATAAAAATATGAATTCAATTAAAATAGAGAAATTGGGGTTCACAAACACATCCTACATCACAACCCTAGCTTAGGGGTTTAGCTAGCCATGGGCATTGGAAAACATAAAACCAACAAGGAGAATTAATAGAAACATTAAGGGAGAAGAATCTTTACAAGAATTAATCCCTGTTGTGTTCCTATTGCTCTCCCAGTCTGTAATTCCCTCCAAAAGTTCCCAAGATGCTCCAAAAGAGTAATAAAATCAAAGTGTAGAAGCCCCCCTAAAAACATAAAACCTAGGTTATTTATAGACTTAATGGGTGTAACACCCTAGCCTTTTGTCTGCTTATATTACTAAATTTTGAAAACTTAGAATATAAGAATATCAGAGTTAACTATGCGGAAACTAAAAGATAAATATATATTACATAAACAAAGCTAAAACAAAGCTCTTGGTACTTATGTGCCTTACAAAACATAAGCAAGGTACTTATAACATAAAACCAATTCCCAAACATGGGAGATACAAAACTAGAAACATCTTCCTCCAAGCAAAAAACTCCATGCTCCAAGGTTCTCTCATGAAGCTCCCACCTGCTTAGCCTGTAAAAACATGAAACTAAAAGGGATGAGACATAATGTCTCAGTGAGTGTTCCAAGGACTCTAGGCTGACTCTCTATTCTAGATATCTTTTTCCTAACTCTCATGGCTTCTCTTTTCTTTTATGCATGCTCACACTTACAACTATTACCACATCATGTCATCACTACTATTTCCTTAGACCATCCTTAACCTCTACTTAGGCACTTAGAGTTGGTCTCCCATACCAAATCTAAGGCCACTAGTGCACTAAGGCACCTAAACATCATTCTTTTCTTCTTGACCACTCACTATGGTCTCATTTTACTATACCATTGGATGGGAATGTGTATAACCTTTCCTTCCTCTAACCTGCCCAACTTGGGCTTACATCACTTCTCTATGTGAGGCTTTACATCTTGCATACCTCTCTCGGTAGCTTACATTAACTTTCTATGGGTATAACCCCTCTCCTACCACTAAGTGTAGTATCCAGCTACACACGTCCTCATCTAATGGATCGATATACCTTACATCACTCACCTAATCAACTAGGCTCATGACTCCTCATATACTTTAACATAGAAACATACATACATTTTGCACATCAGCATATCCTAGTTTGTTTCTACAACTGTGTGGTTTTCCTTATCTCTTTATTTAAGTTTCACTTCCACCACCTACTTCATTACTTTGGCTCAGCTCTAGCCAACAAGAGGTGCTCCTTTTGCTACGACCTTTAATTAACCCACCGGTCCAAGTAGATGGCTTACCTCTATTATGAAGAGGAGCCTTGTCTATTCTTCTCTGCGAAGAACCCCTTCTCCCTAAGAAGAAGGATATTTTTCCCCCATGGGTGTCAGGGTGACGGTCCCCATCACTCACCTCTAGGGGGACCTCTTAGCCTACTGATGCGACAACCCCTCACAAGTTGCCCAACTCATTCCTCACTCTTTTAAAAACATATTTTATAAAAACTTTTTCGAAAACCTTTCACAAACCATCTCACCTTGGTAATATAGGGGATCCTTAGCCTTTTGCACACCGTTGTACGCCGAGCGTGCGGCTCTCGGACGTGATTGGTACCGTGGAAGGAATCTACCCTATGTTACCGAGGAGATATCCTTTCTGAAATCCTTTCTTTGAAAACTATCTTCTTTCTTCAAAACCTTTTTAAAACTTAGGGGAATCTCCCCATCTATTTACTAAGAGGCATATGTATAGTCTTAAGTGTTTTATGTATCTTTTATCAAAGAGGGTTTATCGTAGCATACAATCCTAAGCATATGCAACAACCACATGATTGCAATAAAGGTGTAAGCATAACATCACAAAATGTCAAGGTACAAAGAGGAAATGAAGCAATAACAGTTATACAAAGATCATACATAGAGGATAAAGATATAAACATACATAAGCTAAACACATACTTCTCATATAGCCTCAACCCCTTTCTGGAGGTTTCAAGCTTAGCCTAGCATGTTTCCATGCTTAGCATGACCCTCTAAGACTAAAAATCTCCACTTTGCACTTCTCAGTCTAAGCCTAAATCTCAGGCTCAGCCTTAAGTCCTTTGAAGCTAAAACACTAATCTGTGCATCTGAGGCTCGACCTAAATCTGAGGCTCAGCCGCAAGTCCCCTGAAGCTCAGCCCAAATCTGAGGCTCAGCCGCAAGTCCCCGAAACTCTATACCAAATCTGTGCATTTCAGGCTCAAGCCCAAATCTGGGGCTCAGCCGCAAGCTCAATTTTTAGGCAAAACGTAGGGAGTTACAATTTTTGCAACTCCTTGGCCGTCCATGGCCTCCTAAATGCAATCCAAGCTTGTCATTCACTCATATAACACTCCTATTACAAAACTCAGCCCTTAAACAACCTCTCAATCTCTCCCAATCACTCAAAAACCATCATAATCTTACTTAGGGATCGAAGAGGGAAAAAGGGGATAACAAGAAAACAAGAACCATGGAGGGATAGGGAAGAAAATGGGAGGAATCACTCACCTCGGGGTACTCGGATATGAGCTCTGGGGTGTTGGACCTCTAATCTCTGCTCCACTTATCTCCTCTTCCTCTACTTCCTTCTTCTCCTCCTTCTCTCTAACTCATTTCTTTCTTTTCTCTTTCTCTCTAACTTTCCCTTCCCTCTTCTACTTAAAATGTGTGTGTGTGCGGGCTTAGTGGGCCTTGGCTCCCCATCTAGGTCCTATTATCTTATTCCTGTCAACTCTTAATATAAGGTAACTGTTATTAATAATGCCTAAGGTTATCCTTTAACCATTAAATATATAGACTATTTCATAAAAGATGTCTCTTTATTATTTATAACTAATGTCCATAAATTGAGGATGTTACAATGGGCCTATGCTGTCACAGGGGTATGCACGGGGCCATGCTGGAAGTATGCATGGGGTTGTGCTTAACTTACGGAGCGTGAGCCGATCTGCATGCCCCGTGCATAAATTATGCGTCGGGTTGTGCTTATTATGCTGGGGGTTTTGCTTATTCGTTAGAAACCCAAATTTGACGCTTTTTGCGGCTTCTTCCACTCTTCGTGGGCTCAAATTCATCCTGCAGTGAAATTATACTATTTTAGATAAAGTCAATTAATTATGATGCAAAGAATAGTCAAAATGGTGCGAGAAACCCCATTATTAGTCACTTTATATCTTATGTCCCGAAATCAAGGGGGGTTTAACCTAATCATATCCTATCCTTTGAAATTAGTATATAATCCTCGTTTGACCTAGGGGAAAAAGAGAACACATTTTTATGCTTTGGGTAGGCAACCTCTAACCCCACCAAAGGAACCCTATACCGGAAGAGACATAAAAGTTGAGTAGACAAGAAAGTGTTACAATGAAAGTGAAAGAGTATATACACAAATATGGAAATTTCTATCTACTACATACATAGTACAAAAAGAGAAGATAAAATGTATGTTTTTATCATAATATCCTCATTGAAATGGGAAAAAAAACATAACATTTTGTTTTGGAGGAGAAATAAGACCCAACAGACTACTCAGATGCCAACCAAAGCCATCTCGTTCACCCCAACTATGACCAATCACTTAAATCACTCTAACCTCAAGAATTACCATCATCCTTGATCAATCATGTAGTTACAATTGTCACATCAAACAACGCCTATAGGCTTATACCCTATGTGTTAAAAAGTTGTACTGTGATGAAAACGTGCCAAATCCAAATTTGAAGGCAAAACGCGAGGGCCTAAGTTCTAGGCCTAAAAGCAATAAGATCAAACCTAAGGATTGGGATTGGTATATCCATGGTTAGATGATTTTATGAGTAACATAGCCAAGTGCCATAGGTTAGGAATAATTCTGTTAGGGGGTGGTGCAGTAGTGATGCAATACTGCATTTGTAAGGAACGATTAATGTAACACTCCAATGATGATTTTCTTTTATTATCTTATATATGACAATGGGAGAATTGTTTTTATATAATTATTCAATAAATAAATATTATGGAAAAAGAGCATATGCATTAAAATGATTTTTGTAATTAAATGTTTTAAATAAAATAAGAAAAGTTTCTAAAGGTGGTTGTGTTTGGTTTAAGGTTGTCGCATTTCTGTTCTAAGTTAGGCCATGTGTCTATGGCTAAACTAGAGTAAAAAAGTTCTCACATTTTGTGAAGCTTAAGCCTAACTCTAAGCCATTCTTTTCCATGCCTCTTGGAGAAGTTGTGTCGTCATCATAAGACCTTTAGGAGAACCTTAACATGGAGCACCGTTGGGGTTATGATTCAAAGGAGTGCCACTTCAACCCTTGCTGCGTTTTGGTTATTCGAAGTAAAGGGGAGTAGGAACTCTTGCTCATGAATATGGCATTGGCCATCGATTGGCTCTAAACCTGAAATTAGTTTATGTTTCATGTTTAATTCAATTGGACAAGCTGTGAATTTCTCAAAGTATTTGATTTCTATTATGAGATGATTAATTGACTATTTGGGTTATTCTTGTGAATTATCCCTTTTTGAGGTTCTGGCATTTGAACGAAGAAGTATTTAAAGGCATAGCAAATGAACTATCGTTTTGTAATCTATTTTGCAGGGAATGTTCATAGAACATCCTCCTAGGATCTGTCGAAGTGCATAAAGGGAAACAGAAAGAAGAGTCAAAGTATTGTTGGAATCTAAGGCTTTGGATGATGTCCAACCCCTCAAACTTCTATTTTGACGATAACAAATGAGACTAAAATTTTGAAGTATCTAATGAATTATGTTTGAGTATTATAGGTACCACACCATCGAATGCTTCAATGGTATTGTATTTCTTAAGCTCAAAACTTTACATCTCTATGTGTACAATGTGTCCAATGAGTTATTGGAAACTTGTTTTCATAAGTATTAAAACCAGCATCTAACGCGCTGTTAACAAGCATCCAATGCATTGCAAAAATCAGTGTGTAAACACTGCGTCCAAATGAGAAGCGTCCAACGCTTATATAACTTACATCATCTTTTCTATCAAACAGTTATATAAAGTGTCCATAACTGCGTAGAAGTACACTTATGCTTTTCGATGATGATTCTCTTAAATGTTATGTTATTCCCTCTCTTTTCTAATGTGACATTTCATTTGAAAATTCGAAAAGTGTACCACATGGGACGGAAAAGCTTCTCTCTGCAGAAACCGTACAAGTAGTGGAGGTGTTGCATGTACTGTTGTCTCCTCCATCTCTCCACCCAAGCTGACATGTAGCAACAGTCATATGATTGTGAGAGAACGGTTATTGGCAAAGGCACAGATCCCACAATGGATATCTTCGCCAAACTACCTATAAATAGAGGAATAAGCTCACGAAATAAAAAATGAAGCATTCAAGTTTTCTAAGAGCTTAAACTCTGCCAAATCAATTGGACGACCTACACTTGTGCGAAAAGAGAAATCTTCTTAGCTTTGCTAAGTTCTTTGTGTATTTGCTTACATTGTAACATCCTCTCTGTGAGAGTTATTTTGCTGAATTTGTAATCAAACAGTTTTTGTTTGGAAAGCTAGGAGTGGCTTTGTGACAAAGAATACTTGGGTTTTCTTTAATCTCAAGGGAAGATTAAAGGTTTGCCAGAAGTGGCTTAGAGAATACTTGTAGCCAGAAGTGGTAGGATATATAATACTTGCTTGTAATCAGAACTTGATTAGTGGAACCCTTCAAAGGTCTTTGAAGGAGAACTAGACATAGCTCAAGTTGAGTGAACCAGTATAAATCAAGTGTTTTTACTCTTTTGCTTTTAAGCTTATCAGTTATTCTCTTGAGTTGCTTCTTCGCATTATATGCACAAGTTTCTCTTCTTAATATTTGCGAAAATCTTTTTGCTTCACGTTTGGACGGTATATGAAAACGCAGTTCTATTGAACTGTCTTTTAACGATTGGACGATACTTGCTATCTTTCGTTTTTACAAGCTCCATGTAAAACTTAAGTTAGTATATATCCATCTTTGCAAAAAGTTTTAAAATGTTTTAACTAACACACTATTAAACCTCCCTTCTAGTGTGATTCTCTGCATTTAAAGTATCAGAACTTCCCCTCGTCTCAAAAGACGTGCTACAGCTAGCATTGTGTACTTGTCTAAGCAAGCGATGTAACCATTGCACCTGAAAGATATGGATAACATCTCAAGAAAGATAAGAAGGGTATTTTATTAGATCAAAATGACTAGTTGGTGACAAGCATTTAATGCTAGCATTAAATGTTCTTCAACCACTCTCCTTCACACGCTGGTCAGACGCAAGAAAGAAGACTGTTTAGAGGCAATGGATACTTCCTCAACAAGACTATATATAGAAGAAGATTTGAAGTTTTGAATATGACACATGAACTGAATTCAAAATTCAAGCATTCTTTCAAGCCTTCATTCTTTCTCTTGTAAATTCTTATTTGTAAAAAGCTCTCAAATCACTTTGTGTATCCTGAGAGAAAAGAAAAAGACTGTGATTTTAACCATGCATATCCATCTGTGAGATGATAGTTAAAATGGTTGTGTGCCCCTTACAAAAGAAATCTTGTGATTTGTTTATAGAGTCAGAAGTGGCTTGGTAGTAAAGAATACTTGGGTTTTTAGCTTGGAGAGGCTAAGTGTGAAAACTACTTAGGTGAGCCAGAAGTGGCAGTGATAAATACTTGTAACTTGTGAAAGTTAGTGGAACTTGGTGGTTTACCAAGAACTGGACGTAGTCTCGGGGTGAGATGAACCAATATAAACTCTTGTGTTGTCTTTCCTGTCTTTTATATCTTATAACTGTTTGAACTGACTTTGTCTTATGATTTAAACTTGTTTATTAAAAAGGCCTTCATATGTTGTCTTCGTCTGTCAAACGTTCTCTTCAAAAATAGTCTCTCTTTCTGCTACAGACGAAACACGTGTTCTCTAAGTATTTACTAAAATTTCTATAAATCATAATTCAACCCCCCTTCTTGTGACTTTTGCCTTTACAAACTATGAATATGACATGTATGCGATATGCATGAGATAATTGATGTGATTGGATGCCATTGAGATGAGTGACCTAGCTAATGAGATGGTGAGAATGGGCTTAGGTGGTATCTCAATAGTGAGTAATCTAGCCTATGAGGTTGTGTGAGATGGGAAGTCCAATGGAACTAGTGTTTGCATTGGGATATGCATACATAATTTGCATAGAGTCTTGAGTTGGTGTGAAATAGACACGAGCTGGAGAATGGAGGTTATGACAACCTGGACCTTAAGGGTTTTAGAAACTTGATGTAGAAACCCCATTGACCTACGTTGATCCCACATCAGCGCGTACTTCGAAAGTTGGATAACCATGACTAGTCACCAATTGGATATCATTCTAGTGTAGTACAATTTATACTAAAGGCATCGACATCAATGGCGCTTCTTGTGGGTAGACATATGTGCTCCTAAACTATTTCAAGAGTCAGAGTTGGTATCACATGACATATGGAGTAGAGTTATGATTACATTGCACATCACATGCATACAATTGTTGGTGATTGTTGATAAGACTCTATGTGATTTTCAATTGTTAATTAAGGAAGTGTATGTATATATGTGTAAAAGTATGTGTTCTTACCGAATTTGATAAGTCGTCCAGTGCGATGGGGGGTGTACCTACAAAAACACTCCGATGCTCAAGTTAGAGGCGCAGAGGTAGAGGAGAGGTATCACTAATGGATGTAGAATTTTGTACCTTGATTGGGGGGGATCCCTTCATATTTATAGAGTATAGAAAGATAGATTTGATATGGTTATTTTCCTATCGAATCTTACCAAATCCGGCTAGTCATGATAAAGATAGGTTTAACTTCTATTATGATCTTGTATGTTAATCTTTGCATAACTTTATCTTTTGTAAAATATATACTTTCCATTTTTACTACCTTGGTCCAAGTAGACTTCCGTTACCCAGCCAGGTCATCTACTCGGTGGAGTGCCGAGTCCGAGTAGTACACATGACCCCAAGCTCTGAAGTAATATAAGAGCTTAAGTGAACTTGTTGAATCCGGATTTCCGTTTGACCGAGTCGGCAGTGTGTTTTACTCATCTAGTTTGACTGGATTTGGTCCTCGGAGCGTTTGCTAGGGACAGTTAGGCCGCTTCAGACCCATTAAAGTCGTAACGTTTCCTAAAAGCGGCGACAATGATTATTTTTGAATTTTGAAAACGTCCTCGGGATACTCAATGGTCTCAAGACTCCCTAACCGTTGATTCGTTTGGCGAAGGGTCTTGATCCAATGGCCCGAGTTGCTTCGTCTTTTTGCATTCGAGGCTATTGGCTCTCTATATAAGGGTCAATGTGCCATGTCCATTTACTTCTTCTTCTTCGTTTTTCCTTCTTCGATGATCTTTTTTCCTCTGCTCCTGCTTGCTCCTCCTCCTCCTTGCCTTCTCCTTCCTTTTCTTTTCAGCCAAGGTACGCCTTATGTCCCCTTATTCTCTTATTTCTTTTGGAATCATGTCTTATTCTTCCGGTGATTCACGGTGTTCCGATGGTGGCAGAATGCTGTCATTGGTAATGCGTTTAATCAGAGAGGATTCCGATGGCAAAATTTCACCGTGTTGTCATAACTCCGGTGGGGTTAGCGACGGCTCGTCGGCGTTTGGCGTCGCTAATGTGGAAGTGATTCGCCCTTCTATCCCTTCTGGTCAAGCTGAGGTCCCTTTAACTGCTACTCTGATGGGGGTTGTAGTTGTAGATAACACTGAGGCCACCGAGGAGGTACCTTTGGTTCCTCGTCACTTCCAAACCCCTCATCCTCCTCCTCCTCCTGAACCGAGTGGTTCTAAACCTCCAAAAAGGGTCTTTCCTCCCATTACTCTTTCGGGTTATTTCTGGGTAAGTGAGGAGATAGGTAGTTATGCTTCTCGGTATCAGACTCGAGAGTCTCTTGAATCTTTTTTAGAGTAGATCGGGTTATGCCACTCAGACTTGCCGGATATTGTTCATGCCGAGCCTTGTACTCCAAGTGAGCGCGTCTTCCTTCGAGCTTTTCCATGTGAGTCTCATTATACTTACATGTATGATGCCCTATACTTTTCTCTTGGTGTCACTGTTCCTTTTGAGAAATTTAAGTGTGACGTCCTTCGAGATTTGCATGTTGCTCCTACCCAGTTGCATCCGAATGCCTGGACTTTCATATATGCTTTCAGGGTTTTGTGCAATGAGTTCTTCATCACACCCACCGCTCCTAAGTTTCTCTTTCATTACACAATGAAGGAGAGTAAGAAGGGCAATAAGGTTTCCTTAACCGGTATCCCAGGTAAGTCTCTACTCGATCCCTATACTTCATCTTGGAAAAATTTCAAGGGAGGGTTTTTTCGGGTTCGACCGGGTAACGATGGGATGTCCAATTTTTTCGATAGATGGGGAAGGATTAGGTTTCCTTTGTACTGGACTCAGTATCCTAATAAGCAGCTTTCCTGCAAAATAGTGGATATGTCTCCTAGTGACCAGGATGACATGGTTGATCTTTTTAGGCTTCCCTGTCTTCTTAAGTGTAAAACCATAGTCGAGATATTGTTTTTCGAGACTCCGAGAGCCGACTGGGATCGTGAGTACTTTTTTTTGCTTTACTAGGTTCTCTTTCTTCTATTCATTTCTTGCTAATCCATTTTTCCTCCTTCTTTGCAATTGTGATGGGGAAGTTTGACTATAAGAACGCCAAGAAGCTTCGGCTTGAAAAGTTGAAAAGTAAGGGTGCTACCACCGAGGAGGTTCAGCCTGGTTCCTCGATCCCCTCTCCTCCTCCTCCTTCGCCAAAGAGAAAGATTCAGAAGGATGCGGATGGAGATGGCCCTTCGAAGAAGGAAAGCCGAGTCCTCCTGCCGCTCAGACTGCGATTTCTCCTGTTAAGAGGCATCTGACCTTTATTTCAATGAAGGACAGGCGGACTTCTCTCTAGGGCAAGGACTTCAACCCCCGAGCTCTTATCAGCGCTAAAAATCTCAGTCAAGCTGATCGGGATATGTTACGGGATGTCGGGCCTCAGCTTTCTATGGAGGCCATTTCGCGCTTCCAAGCTCGTTCTTGGGCGATTGCCCAATTTTGGGCCGAAGAGTTCGATCGTGGCCACCGGGAGCTTTCCATGGTCAAGGAAGCTGCTTCAAAGGCCGAGCAGGCTTCGGTTGATGCCACTCGGGCTAACGAGACTCTTCTTCATTCGACTGAAGAGTCTCAGAAGTCCCTTGAGGTTGCACATACCAAGTTGAAAGAGGCTGAAGACCGGGAAGGGTCCTTGAAGCTTTCTTTGGCTGCAACCAAGAATTCGACGCAGGATCTCCAGGGCGAGGTGGAACGCCTCAATCAAGAGCTCGCGCGAATGAAGATAGATGCTGCCGACTCGAAAGCTAAGTTGAGGGTTGATCTGGATTAGGTGGTGGCTGAAGTTATCACCATTCATGAAGGCGGATTCTAGAAGGCGGTTCGCCAGGCTGGGTTCTTTTTCAAGGATGTTGACCTCTCCCTCTTTGATGTTGGTAAGGATGTCAACAAGCAAGGGGAGTTGGTTGATGAGTTGGACATCCCAAATGAGGAGGCTCCTGGTGACTCGGCCCAAGCTTAGTTATTTAGGCTTTTCTATTTTTACTTTTATCTATTTTTTTGTAAAAGGTTCGCACCCGGCCCATCTAATAAGGTGCATTTATCTTAATGAAATTTGATTTTCTCTTAAGTTATTGTACTCGCTTTTCCGTATGGCGGCTAAGATTCGTATCCGGTTAGGGTCTACATTTTATTAATTTAACTCATTTTTCGTATCCTGTTGAAGGTCTACAGAATTTTTAGCTTAACTCATTTTTCGTATCCTGTTGAAGGTCTACACGATTAGCTTACTTTCGTAACATAGTCTTTAGCGATCTAGTTATTGAGGTTTTTCAGTCATTCCCTTTTTGGGATGCCGGGCATCGAATATTCGATTGGTCTACTCGGTTTTATGTGAATTAAGGTAATGTAATGGAAAAAGGAGCTTTTATTAATAATGAAAGTCAGGTGTGCCTCATTAAAACCTCTATGACAAAAACCTCTTGGAAAATTGTCAAAATAGGAAAAAGAGTACATCCTCACTTACAATTTTCTAGCTGTAATAAAACTTAAGATGAGTGACGTTCCAAGTACGAGGAATGGCTTTGTCGGATGGGTGCTATTATCGGTAGGCTCCATTTCCTAGTGACGCAGTTACTCTAAAGGGGCATTCCCAGTTGGCTGCCAACTTGCCCTCTCTGGTTGCTTCTCCGCATTTTCTCCAAACCAAATCTCCGACTTCGAAGTTTCTTGGCTTGACCTTGCTATTGTATCTCTTATTGGCTCTTCTTTTGCAGGCCTCTGCTCTGATTTAGACTTCATTGAAGGTCTCTTCAGTCATGTCGAGTGCATGCCATAGTGACTGGTCATTATTTTCTTGAACAAAGTTTGCTCTTCGCAAAGAAGGTTCTCCGACTTCTACTGGTATCATGGCATATGATCCATACGAGAGTCAAAAAGGTGTTTCTCCAGTTGTGGATTGCGGCGTGCAACGATATGCCCAAAGGATTGCAGGAAGCTCCTTGACCCAATTTCTTTTGGCATTGCCAACTCACTTTTTCAGTTCACCCAGTATGACTTTGTTGGCTGCTTCAGTTTGTCCATTGGTCTGAGGGTGCTCTACTGAAGTTACCCTGTGCCAAATCCTGAGGTTCTTAAAGAACTCTTCTAGGTTCTTTTTGACAAATTGTTTTCCATTGTCAGATACTATTGAGTGAGGGATGCCAAATCGGCATATGTTTTTTCATATGAATTTTTGTACGTTGTTGGATGTGATGGTAGCCAAGGGTTCCGCTTCGATCCACTTCATGAAGTAGTTGATTCCGACTAGGAGGAATTTGACCTGTCCTTTAGCAAGTGGGAATGGTCCTAAGATATCCACTCCCTACATGGCAAAAAGCCATGGTGCCGTGAAGTTTCGCAGTTCTTCTGCTGGTAAGTGAGATTTGTTGCCATGTTTCTGGCATTCTTCACATTTTCTTACGTACTCGGCACAGTCGCGGTGCATTGTTAGCCAGTAGCATCCGACTTGTAAAACTCAGGCGACCATGGCTTTTCCTCCTGAATGCATTCCACATATTCCTCTATGCATCTCATTTACCACATATTCGGCTTGTGCCTTCGTAATGCATTTTAGCAGTGGTGAGGTGAAGCCTCTTCAATAAAGGTCTTCTCCTTCTATTACATAGTAACTTGCCCTTCTTTTGATCTTCCTGGCTTCCTCTCGATTTTCGAGGAGGGTTCCTCCTTTCAAGAAGTTCCATACCTCCGTCATCCACTCTCGGTCTGCTGGGTTGATATTGGAAACTTCTTTGTCAATACTTGGAGCGGATACCGTCTCCTGTATGACAGTTCAATGTTGTCCTTTCTTCTTTGTACTTACTAATTTTGATAGTAGGTCGACTTTTTCATTCTGCTATCTTAGGATATGGTTGAGTTCGAACTTAGTGAATTCGTTCTTCAACTGGGAAGCTAGGTGGTAGTACCTTGTCATATGGGGGTCCTTCGTTTGATAGGATTCGTTCATTTGTCCTGTGACCAGTTTTGAGTTGCTCTAGCATCTAAGGTGCTTTGTCCTAACTTCTTTAGTGAGTATCAGTCTGACTAATAAAGCTTCATACTGGGCTTGGTTGTTAGACTCATCGAAGTCGAATATGAGTGATTATTCTAAAACAATCCATTCGGGACTTTTGATTATGACGCCTGCTCCGCTGCCCTTGACGTTCGAGGAACCATCCACGTAGAGGGTCCACCATGGAGAGGGTGCCTTTTCTACTGGTGTTATCTCTGCGATGAAGTCAACTAGGCATTGAGCTTTGATGGGTCCTCTCGGCTTATACTTGATGTCAAATTCTGATAGTTCAACTGACCAGGCTATCATTCTTCCAGTGAGTTCCGACTTCCTCAACACTTGTCGTATTGGGTGGTCTATTCGTACCACCACTTGGTGGCTTTAAAAGTATGGTCGTAGCCGTCGTGCTGAAGTAACCGGGCTAGTGCTAACTTTTCGATCATCTGGTACCTTATTTCAACATCTTTCAGTACTCAGTTTACATAGTAGACTGGTGTTTTCATATGATTCTCTTCTTAGATAATGACCGAGCTGATCGTGTCTCCCAAGACTGCTAGGTATAGCACTAATTCTTTGCCGGGTTCAGGTTGTGTTAGGATTGGTGATGAGGTGAGTAGAGTTTTCAATTTTAGAAAATTTGCTTCACACTCTTCACTCCATTCAAATATTTGTTGCTTCTTATGGAGTTGGAAAAAGGGTCTGGCTATTTCTGCTGCTTTCAGCAAGAAACGGGATAGAGATGTCAACCTTCCAGTTAACCTTTGTATTTCCTTCATATTACCTGAGCTTTTCATGTTTATGATAGCTGCGCATTTCTCTGGGTTGGCTTCTATGCCTCTGTGTGTGAGCATGAAGCCTAAGAATTTTTCGCCTTGTACTCCGAATACACATTTTTCTGGGTTTAGCCTCATATTGTGTTTTCTGATCTTACCAAATATCTCGACTAAGTCTCCTGAAAGCAAGTTCGGGTCTCGACTTTTGACTACCATGTCATCTACGTAGACTTCTAGATTTCGTCCGAGTTGATCTGCGAAAATCTTGTCCATTAAACGCTAGTATGTTGCACTCGTGTTCTTTAGTCTGAATGGCATTACCGTGTAGCAGTATTTAGCTATATCGGTTATGAATGTCGTTTTCTCCTCATCTGGTGGGAACATGGGTATCTGGTTGTAACCAGAATACGCGTCCAAGAAACTCAGGATGGGATAGCTAGATGCTCCATCTACTAATCTATCAATACTCGGCAGTGGGTATGAGTCTTTGGAACATGCTTTGTTAAGGTCTGTGTAGTCAGTGCACATCATCCACTAGCCATTTGCTTCCTTTACCATCACGAAGTTCGCAAGCCATGTGGTATAATGTACTTCTCTTATGAAACCAGCGCTAAGTAGCTTTTCAGTTTCTCCTTTGACCACCTTTCCTCTCTCGGCCCCAAGCTTTCTCTTCTTTTAAGAGATTGGCTTGGCCTCTGGGCAGACGGCAAGTTTGTGACAGTGGAAGCTTGGGTCGATTCCAAGCATGTCTGCGACTGACCATGCAAATAGGTCTGTGTTTTTTAACAAAACTTGGACAACTGCGCTCTTGGTTTCGCTTGTTAGCTAAGTCCCAAGCTTCGTGCATTGCTCTTCTCTTCCTAATTGGAAGGATTTTACCTCCTCTGTGGGTTCTGCTCTCGGCTCACCCTCCCTGGGGTCGAGATCGGCCTCCTCCATTGGTTGTACCATGAGTGAGATGCATGCTACATGCTTCCCCTTTAGTTTTGGAACCTTTTTGCCGCTGGCTATCCTTAGACTTTCTAAGTAGCATTCTCGGGTTGTTTCTATCAGCTTTTACTATCACTATTTCTCCTTCCGAGTTGGGGAACTTCATCGCCAGGTGAGTCGAGATCTTGCTCCTAGCTCGTTGAGTGCAAGTCTGCCTATAAGAATATTATATGAAATGAGGGCGTTGACTAGGAGGTACCTGACTATAATGGTCTTGGATACTTTTTCTTCATCTCCGAAGGTGGTGAGGAGGTCAATGTAGCCTCTGGTATCCACTTTTTTGCCTGAAAAATCGATTTGTTGTTCATGTACGGATGTATTTTGCTTTTGGGGATGTCTAACTACTGGAAAGTGGACCAGTATAGGATGTCCGCCGAGCTGCCTTAGTCTACCAGGACCTTGCATACTAGGAAATTGGTGACCTCTACCTTAACCACCACTGGGTCGTCGTGATTGGTTTATGTGTCTTCGAAATCTACATCAGTGAATGTTATGGGTGGCATGCTTCTCAGTGCTCTTGGTCTTATAGAAGCCGAGTTGATTGACCGGATGCCACGTAGGTGTCTTTTCCTCGCCGAGCTCGAGCTTCCTCCCCTGGCGAATCCTCTTGCTATCGTGTTGATAATGCCTCAGAGACGTGTCTCGGGAGGGTTAGTCAGTTGCTCTTGGCGGGTCTCTTTGGTTCACCGGGATTTTCTGTCACGACCTTCTCCCTTATCTCAGGTTCGTTCTCGCTCAGACTTTCGGCTGTCGTCTCTGATAAAACGTCATAGTTTGCCTTCTTGGATAAGTTTTTCAATCTTATCTTTTAAAGTGGTGTAGTCTTTGGTGGTATGTTCGTGCACTCAATGGTATCGGTAGAACTTGGTCTTGTTCGCTTTTTCTGGTGACCGGTTCCGAGTAGGCAAACTGATCAGTTCGGCACTACAGGCTTCTTCTAGGACCCGATTTCTGCTTTCTATTAAGGGAGTATAGTGGGTAAATCTTGCTTAAGGTAGCTTCTCGGCCCTGGATCTGCCGTTAGAAGTCCACTCTCGGCTTGTTCCTATTTTGTCACGTTCCTCATGTTTCTTATGGGATTCGCCTCTGACGCGTTCTCGGAACTTTGTCATCTCTTTGATCTGAATGTAGCCTACCGCTCTTGCTCTAAGTTCGTCCATGTCATGCGGCGGCTTCTTGCAAAGGTTGTCCGAGAAGGGTCTGAATTTCAGTGCCATTAGCATGGCGGTTAGCGCTACTTGAGGATTAAGGTCTCAAATTTTTACTTAAACTTCAGTAAATCTCTCCATGAAGTCCCTAAGGGACTCGTTGTCCTCTTGTCGGATGTTGGCTAATGCCACTGCTGTTAAATGGTGAGGTCAACTCATGGCGTATTGGGCGCCGAAACGAGTGACTAGGGTGGCGAAGGAATCAATTGAGTATGGTGGGAGGCGTGTATACCAGTTTAAAGCTACTCCTTTTAATGTGGTCGGGAAGACGCAACACATGATGGCGTCGTCGTTCATGTAAAGGTTGACCTGTGTGATGAACGTGTCGATGTGTTTGTCTGGATCCGTAAGGCCGTCATAACGGTCCATAGACAGGGGTTTCCACCCGGCCGGTAGTGGCATTTCCATAATGCCATCTATGAACGGGTGTCGTCTTGTTGTCTCTGACATTATGTTACATCTTGGGACCGTGCGCGAGGCGGACATTGGCCTGGTTTCCATGTAGGTTATTGTTCGGTCTGCCTCGCTCCAGGTGGTGTCATCCTGTTCTGTTTGATCGGGTTGTTCGTGGGCGGTCGCGTGGGCAACCGAGTGTGCGTTTCGGTCCTCTTGTAGTTTCTGATATTGTTCTCGGAGAGTAGCGTTCTCTCTGCGGAGATCCTCTATCTCCTTCGTGTTGTTTTGTTTCAGCGTGTTCACCTCCCTTTACAGGACTTGGATCAACGAGTGATTCTCAAGCTCCTGACGCAGGATGGACGCTACATTATTGGGGTTACCTTCTAGGGTATCCCCCGATGCTGGTGTTTCCTTAGTTTAGGTTTCTGACCCCTGTGGTCGCTTTTCGTGGTTCGTTGTCTTGCCTTGGCGCACTCATGGTAAGTTCAAGCATGTGCGTGTGCGTGTGGTCTACCTATTGGACGCACTCATGGGACCTTCATGAAGTTCAAGCATTCCTGCCTAGCCATGCACCATTATTTATCCCCAGAACACATTTAATAACTCCAACGGTTGATAATCCTATCGTCCGTACAGATTAGAATTAGAAGTAACCAAAAAAATTTCACCAATTCTGCTTTCGTTATAGAACAAGTGGTCGACTTAATCAAGGTAAGGACTTGATTTTGGATCAAAGAAAAAAGCCAGAATGGAAAGCTGTCATATGCGGAATGGAACCAGAATCTTTATTTCCGGAAAGTGTGTGAAATGCATAATGCTGTATATTAAAATTCAATTAAATAAAGACTGTTGGACTATTACGTGGATGCTGCATGATATATATTAATGTGGCCTCTGTTGTCCTGGTTCTCTCTTACGTGATGGTGCATGATACTATTAGTTTTTTTTATTGTATTTTCTTTAGCTAAGGGTGTATTACATGCCCGAAGGGGGTGATTATATATATTTTAGTTATTCCATTGGTGTACCTCTTGCCGATGTTATGTTATTCTTGGGTATTTTTTGTACTCGGATTTCAATAATTTTTGTTTCTTATATAAAAAAAATTCTCGTATATATAGAGAGACAAAACCTTATCTAACCTAACTCAATTTTAGCTACGATGTCAAACTTAAATTCAAAATAAAATGAATGAATATCACGAAACGCCAAAGATCACCGAAACTATTAAGCCTCCGGAATATCTGCATACCCCTGTGCATGTGAAAGTTATATGAAGTCCAAAATAGGAGAAGCAAACTAACTAAAAGAATATGCTAACTTGTCAAAACGACAAATGAATAACAACAAAATTAACCAATCAATCTGCTTTATATATATAGCTAAAGACCACACAAACCTAACAGCCTCGAATTGTTTTCCTTTTCGGTTGCACTTAGAATGATTAATCTTATCACAAATATTTGATGTATATAGGCTCGAGTACCCCTTTACTCTCTTTTAATAAATTCCTTTACTCTATCAAAAATAAAAAGTAAAGTTATGTGTCATGATGCTTATGAAAGGTTTGTAGTGAGTTGTTGGATGAACAAAGGCGATCAGGAAAGAATCGTTCCGACATATGACATGACCAAATGTTCAGTACCAACCCAAAAGATGGAACTTTTGTGTAACTCAAGTTCATCTCACCTTGAACCTCCCAAGCCTTCCACTCTAAACAAGGTGTGGGTACTTAAAAAGACTTTTTTCTTTTATCTGTAGGAATCAAAAATGGATACCAAAAGATTTACAAAAACTCATATACCATATTCAACCAACTGAGCTGACCCTCTCGATTACTTAAAAAGACTTTGATGTTCAAGTTAGTGTACGTGTATGAGTGATGAGTCTTAGATGTGAAATGAATGAATGTATATATACATCTCTTCTTCCTTTCTATCCTTTTATATACTCAATGTCTCACTCCGTTAATTAATTGTGTAATTCTCATGTTTGCGAATGCTAGGTATATATACCTGCTGTATCTCGAGATTTGAAGGTTATGTTATGATGTTAATTTCTCAAGTATATTTTGCACCTTCTTATTCTTATTGCTTAGTGATGATATCTTTTGGAGGATGGGCCTAATTATTTAGATTTTATGGCTACTGAACAGACATATAAGTTGGAGGAATCTAGACCTTGAAGGTTGGCCCTTAACAAAATGACACAAATTATGTGTGTCAACGAAAAGTTCAAATTTTGTCAAATAATACATGATAAAAAGTCAATGAAATTAAAGGAAAAGTTATAATAAGAGCTAATTAATTGAGATATGTTTAAAGTTTGTAATAGTACTTAAAAAATGCTTTAATATTTAGAGGAGATATAAGTATGTTTTTAAATTTTATCAACAAAACCAGTTGAAATAAAAATAGTTTTAAATTTTATGATGCATAGCATTTGATTTTAATTTTCATATACTGTAAATATTTTAATATTATCAATTAATTAAAAATCATATTAAATACAACTTTTAAATTAATTATTACAAAATCTAATAATCTTATAATACATGATAATCTGTCAGTGATACGACACGTCTAGTTTAGTTTCTAATTAAATTCATACTATTTTTTTTCCTGAAAAAAGTATTTGATACGACACAATGTATCACGCCATATGCATTTCTTTTTAGTTGAACTTAACCACACAGTGAATGTTGAAAGTTCAAGACGTGATAGTTGAAGGAACGTATTAACCCGGCCGACACAATGGTTAGACTCAAGGGGAAAAAATTAATTAATATATTAAATTAAATTGGAATACATACTAAATTTTAAAAGGAAAAAAAAAAAAGAAAAAAGAAATAGCTCTACCCACATAGAGAAACTCTTAAATTACACAAACTGTACGAACTAAATATATAATTATCTAACGAACCCTAGTGTCACAAAGTTTCTTGTTTATCCTTTCATATGTAAAAAAGTTATTTCCGTATTCAAACCAATGGTCAACCAAACACCAAAATACAATTTTACCATTTTGGCAGGAGTTACTCTCATTACGAACTAAATTGATAAAACGTATATATAAAAAAAATCTTACATAATTTTTTTATGAAATAAATAAAATATTATCTACCTTTTACGTCAAATTATTATTTAAATTTAAAATAACAATATATCAATTTTTTAATTTAATATATTCAAGTTATATTGTTAAAGTCTATAATATAAGTTATGTTTTTAAGCACCAAATTAATTAATGCGAATTTTTCATATACAATAACTAAAGTTTAAATCTAAGATATCATTCTAACTATCCAAACTTTCCAGACTGATCTTAGTGGCTAAATTAAACAAGTATTTAATTAAAATGAGTATCTTTTTTGTTGTTAAATAAGTGTTTTTTTTGTTGTTAAATTAAAATGAGCCAAAATATAACTTAAACAAATCTTCATAAATATTATATTTAACTTCTAAAATTTGAACCTACCAAAATTAATTTCAAGTCAAGTTAAATTAATGAATGGGAATGGATTTTAAACACCGAATGGTAAGGGAAGCGAATATACAAGAAAGTGAAGAAACCAACTAATTCTAAAGCAGGTTTACATCAGCTTTACGAATTAGGATTACCCCTTCATCACGGGCTGAATAACCCCACTTCCACTTGTCACAACATGTTAAAAATGTCCTCTACCACTTGTCCTTGAAAAATTGAAATCGTAGTTTTGGTTTTGGACATGCCAACTTGGCCCACTTTTCATTTTTTTGTTGTTGTCACTGTTCAACTTTGTCCGTGAATCCAAGCAAGGAACTCACTTTGCCACGCCGTGGGCCCCGCCTCCTATATCCTGATCGATTTTTTGGTCCTTGAAGTCAATGATTCATCCCTAAAAATTGAATAATTTAATTCCAATTGTTAGGAGTGAGATTTAGATTTAGATTTGATTGATTGCCACAACTCTTGTCCGTGATCGAGACTCACGAGAAAGAGAAAGAGAGAAGCTAGGGTTTTGAGGATTGGAATTCATGATATAAGGGCCTCATTGTTTGTTCACTCAAAACATATATTCCCCCTTTCCCCCTAGCTACCTACTACACAAATCTTTCAAAGAATCATGGGAAAGTTTGCCCTAGCCAATGTCCTCTTGATCCTTCTCTTGAACTTGAGCACCTTGCTCCATGTTCTTGCTTGTCCCTATTGCCCTTACCCATCTCCTAAGCCTCCAAAAAAGCCTCCCATAGTGAAACCACCAGTTCACAAACCACCAAAACCATGTCCTCCACCCAAGTCATCTCCAAAACCACCCTATGCTCCCAAGCCTCCAGCTGTGAAACCTCCCCATGTGCATCCACCCTATGTCCCAAAACCTCCTAACTACCCTAAACCACCAGTGCAACCACACCCACCCTATGTTCCAAAACCTCATCCCAAGCCTCCATTGCATCCACACCCACCTTATGTTCCAAAACCACCAGTTGTGAACCCTCCCTATGTCCCAAAACCTCATCCCAAGCCTCCAGTGCATCCACACCCACCTTATGTCCCAAAACCACCAGTTGTTCCAGTTACACCACCATATGTTCCAAAACCACCAGTTGTGAATCCTCCCTATGTTCCTAGGCCACCAGTTGTGCCAGTTACACCACCATATGTTCCACCAAAACCACCAGTTGTGAACCCTCCCTATGTTCCTAGGCCACCAGTTGTTACACCACCTTATGTCCCTCCTGTTGTCCCTGTGCCAACACCACCCATTGTAAAACCACCTATTGTTTATCCTCCTGTTGTACCAACTCCACCCATTGTGAAACCACCTATTGTTTATCCTCCTGTTTTCCCTGTGCCACACCCTCCCTATGTTCCTAGGCCACCAGTTGTGCCTACACCACCCATTGTGAACCCACCTATTGTTTATCCTCCTGTTGTCCCTGTGCCACACCCTCCCTATGTTCCTAGGCCACCAGTTGTGCCTACACCACCCATTGTGAAACCACCTATTGTTTATCCTCCTGTTGTCCCTGTGCCACACCCTCCCTATGTTCCTAGGCCACCAGTTGTGCCTACACCACCCATTGTGAACCCACCTATTGTTTATCCTCCTGTTGTCCCTGTGCCACCAGTTGTGCCAACACCACCAATTGTGAAACCACCTATTGTTTATCCACCTGTAGTACCAACTCCACCCATTGTGACACCACCAAGTCCTCCAAGTCAAACACCATGTCCCCCACCACCACCACCACCAGTGGTGCCATATCCTCCACCAGCACAGCCAACATGCCCCATTGACACTCTGAAGCTGGGAGCATGTGTGGATGTGCTTGGTGGCCTCATACACATTGGCATAGGCAGCAGTGCCAAGCAGACATGCTGTCCAGTGCTTGCAGGGCTTGTGGACTTGGATGCTGCTGTGTGCCTCTGCACAACCATTAGGGCTAAGATTCTTAACATCAACATCATCATCCCCATTGCTCTTCAGCTTCTCATTGACTGTGGCAAGACCCCACCAGATGGATTTAAGTGTGCAGATAGTTAAATATATTTATTAAGGTAGTGCAGCAAGGTTATATTTGTCAACCCTCTCTTTCTTTTTTTAAAAACTCAGTTTTCACATCAACTTTATATATGTCTGTCTAACTTTTTCGTCATGTCATTCATCATGATCCATTTTTCCTTCCTCTTTTAAACTATACATACCTAAAGAATATGGGGGAAAAAAATGCTTTTTTTTATGTATATATTTTGGACCATCAACTTTTGCTTATCCTTACCTTAAGAAAATAAGGGGGGAAAAATTGAATTAACGAGAAAATAGAAAGAATTTTTTTTTCTCTAAAAGTCCATCTTTAACACCTTTTTCTCATATATCGATATTCGAGTTTTTTTTGTCTCGTTCCATTAGCAGTGCCAATAAGGGAGATTAGTAGGACTTTTCAAAAATATTGTTAGGTAATGGACTTTGAAAACAAATACATACATATATAAATTTTGGGGGGTATGTATAAGAAAGAAAATATTTTTAATAAATAAAATCATATGCTTTCGAGAAAATAGATGTACTATGACTAAGATCAATATTTTCCAAGTGTGATAAGTATCGAAAATCCAGCTCCAGATTTTGAACGTCGCTTAAAGAAACATTCAACTATTTTTTGTGTTTTTATATATTAATTATTTAGTTAGAACAGGATTCTTCTCTGAAGATATGCTTTTTTCTTTTGGGCAAGAAAATTAGGGTTTTATATGTCCAAAATCAGAACGTTAATAACGTGCATATTTTTAGTCGTCTTAATTTTCATTGAAAGATTAATAACAGTATTCTCTAGCTAACAACAGTTTCTCTTACCTAATGTTCACAGGAATTGCATAACTCGTGCATGAATAAAAACAAGTTGAGAAGATGTAGTGAAGAAATTGTCTTTCGTTTCTCTTTCATTAAGTTGTATACAGAAGGCCAAGGACAACATAATTGTACTATGTATGAGGGACATTTGTTTACTTGTTCAGACTAGATTATTTTCTGATCTGCCAGCGTGTATACAAAGTCATGGCACTGCCATGGCATCCTTTTATTTTTCTCTGCTTTTCTTGTCTATTGCATGTGTGGTTCGGTGTGCATGTCAGCCTGTGTAAGCCCGCCCGTGAGTGAGTACTTTGGGAAATGTACAAGTTAGTGAATTTTTTGGATTTTTCTTCCAAATGGTTATCTTGTTACGCGCTTCCATGTAGGTTGTTGTTCAATCTGTCTCGTTTCAGATGGTATCGTCTCGTTCTATTCAATCGGGTTGTTCGTGGGCGGTTGCATGGGCAATTGAGTGTGCGTTAGGGTTCTCTTGTAGTTTCTGATATTGTTATCGGAGAGTAGCGTTATCTCTGCGGAGATCCTCTATCTCTTTCGTGCTATTTTGTTTTAGCGTGTTCACCTCCCTTTGTAGGGCTTGGATCAACGGGTGATTCTCAAGCGCCTAGCGTATGATGGATGCCACATTATTGGGGTTACCTTCTAGGGTATCCCCCAATGCCGGTGTTCCCTTAGTTAGGGTTTTCGGTCCCTATGGTCGCTTTTCGTGGTTCGTTATTTTGCCTTGGCGCACTCATGGTAAGTTTAAGTATGTGCGTGTGCGTGTGGTCTACCTATTGGACGCACTCATGGGACCTTCATGAAGTTCAAGCATTCCTGCCTAGCCATGCACCGTTATTTATCCCCATAACACATTTAATAACTCCAACGGTTGATAATCCTATCGTCCGTACAGATTAGAAGTAACCAAAAAAATTTCACCAATTCTGCTTTCGTTATAGAACAAGTGGTCGACTTAATCAAGGTAAGGACTTGATTTTGGATCAAAGAAAAAAGCCAGAATGGAAAGCTGTCATATGCGGAATGGAACCAGAATCTTTATTTCCGGAAAGTGTGTGAAATGCATAATGCTGTATATTAAAATTCAATTAAATAAAGACTGTTGGACTATTACGTGGATGCTGCATGATATATATTAATGTGGCCTCTGTTGTCCTGGTTCTCTCTTACGTGATGGTGCATGATACTATTAGTTTTTTTTATTGTATTTTCTTTAGCTAAGGGTGTATTACATGCCCGAAGGGGGTGATTATATATATTTTAGTTATTCCATTGGTGTACCTCTTGCCGGTGTTATTCTTGGGTATTTTTTGTACTCGGATTTCAATAATTTTTGTTTCTTATATAAAAAAAATTCTCGATATATAGAGAGACTAAACCTTATCTAACCTAACTCAATTTTAGCTACGATGTCAAACTTAATTCAAAATAAAATTAATGAATATCAGGAAACGCCATGATCACCGAAACTATTGAGCATCCGGAATATCTGCATACCCCTGTGCATGTGAAAGTTATATGAAGTCCAAAATAGGAGAAGCAAACTAACTAAAAGAATATGCTAACTTGTCAAAACGACAAATGAATAACAACAAAATTAACCAATCAATCTGCTTTATATATATATATAGCTAAAGACCACACAAACCTAACAGCCTCGAATTGTTTTCCTTTTTGGTTGCACTTAGAATGATTAATCTTATCACAAATATTTGATGTATATAGGCTTGAGTACCCCTTTACTCTCTTTTAATAAATTCCTTTACTCTATCAAAAATAAAAAGTACAGTTATGTGTCATGATGCTTATGAAAGGTTTGTAGTGAGGGCCAATTCTACGGTGGGAAACTTCACCAAATTTTCCACCGTGAGAAACAAAATATGATACGTTAGATATGAATTCTTTATAATCAACGGTTAAAATAAATGAAGACTACCGTAGGAATAAATGCATCAGAATATCTTAAAAAAAATATTTTTATATTTTTTTTTTTCTCCCTTTCCGATTCTTCTTCTCCCTGTTTCACCAGCACTCTTACGGACTCCGCCTGCGTGCCACCGCCTACCTTCGGCACCGCCACCGACTCCAGCAGTCAGTCCACAACGGCACCGCCGTCGGCCCGGACAATCGCGGCCCTGCGGCCAGAGTTCGCAGTGGCGATGTCTGCAAGTAGCGCGCGACGCAAATCTCGAAGCCGGTCTTATCGACGGAGTGGGGTTGAATCCTCCGATTCCCCCACCACGATCTCCTCTGACTCCCTCGTCGCGCCGCCGCCAACGACTTCTCTGACCTCCAAATCTCTCTCTGTCGATCTCTCTGCCATGAGTTCCAGCGAGCTCCTCCACATACAGCCCCAGGGGTTGTAGTTTCCCTGTGAGCCTATTCAGATTCAACAATGATTTTCACTTTTCTCATCAAAATTCAATTTTTCTGCTTTTGTCTTTGGTTTCTGCTTCTGGGTCTTGTTCTGATTTCTTGTTTCTTTTTTTAATTTTATGGGTTTTGAAGGTGAGGTTGATTGCCAGGAAGGTTCGAAGCTTGGGATGAACGGGTTGCCATACTCGGAGGTGGGGCACTACACCATTAGACTAGGAAGAGGGAACTATTTTTTTTTTTTGAGTTTCTAATTTTTTTTAATTTATTCCAGTACAAGCTTGTCTATGATAATCCTACATATATCTCAACAAAAGCATATATCTAACGGACCAGATTTATTTCCGATGGTGGGGGACTTGTTTCGCTCCCCCACCCTAGAAGCCGCCTGTAGTGAGTTGGTGGATGAACAAAGACGATTAGGAAAGAATCATTCCGACATATAACATGACCAAATGTTCAGTACCAACACAAAAGATGGAACTTTTTGTGTAACTCAAGTTCATCTCATCTTGAACCTCCCAAGCCTTCCACTCTAAACAAGGTGTGGGTACTTAAAAAGATTTTTTTTTATCCGTAGGAATCGAAGACGGGTGCCGAAGGATTTACAGCAACTCATACACCTTGTTCAACCAACTGAGCTAGACCCTCTCGGTTGCTTAAAAAGACTTTGATGTTCAAGTTAGTGTAAGTGTATGAGTCTTAGATGTGAAATGAATGAATGTATACATCTCTTCTTCCTTTCTATCCTTTTATATACTCAATGTCTCACTCCGTTAATTAATTGTGTAATCCTCATGTTTGCGCATGCTAGGTATATATACCTGCTGTATCTCGAGATTTGAAGGTTATGTTATGATGTTAATTTCTCAAGTATTTTGCACCTTCTTATTCTTATTGCTTAGTGATGATATCTTTTGGAGGATGGGCCTAATTATTTAATTTTATGGCTACTGAACAGACATATAAGCAGGGACGGATCCAAAAAATCATCGGGGGGGCTAAATTTTTTTTTTGTACTTTAATTATTTAAATATCCAACTTCTAACAAATAAATATTTAAAAAATAATGATTTTTATAAAATTATTTATTAGTTTTAAATGTAAAACTAAAATTAATTTTTATTTCAAATGATATAAGAAGAAAATACGCGTGTATTTATAACTTGTACTATTTTTTTTTCAAGTTTTGAAAGACTTTTTGGTTTCACATACACAATAACAATCAAACAGAACTCACAACAATACTCTCACAATAAAAAAGAAGAACAAACTCATCAAATATAATAGTAACTAAAAATCATCAAATTTTATAACAATTATATATAATATATATAAATATGTTTATAATAAAATGTTAATAATAATTAATGTTAATAACAATAATTAGATATATAGATAGATAAATGAAACTTATAATAATACACAAAACTAGTTAGTCTAAATAATAACAATTGATAGAAAGTTATAGAAATGTCATTTATATCAGATCTATTAATTAATATATATATTTCTTTAAGTTAGATTATAATTAGTTGTAACATATATTATTAAAAAGATTAGTATATAATCAGATTTATTAAATTAGTATATATTATTAATTTGTTATTGGAAATAGTATATATATTATTATTATTAATTAATATATTATAATATATATATATATATATATATATATATATATATATATATATATATATATATATATATATATATATATATAAAGAAGTTTGAGGAAGGGGAGCTAAAGCCCCTGCGTGCCCCCCCGGAGATCCGTCCCTGCATATAAGTTGGAGGAATCTAGACCTTGAATAGGTTGGCCCTTAACAAAATGACACGAATTATGTGTGTCAACGAAAAGTTCAAATTTTATCAAATAATACAAGATAAAAAGTCAATGAAATTAAAGGAAAAGTTATAATAAGAGCTAATTAATTGAGATATGTTTAAAGTTTGTAATAATACTTAAAAAATGCTTTAATATTTAGAGGAGATATAAGTATGTTTTTAAATTTTATCAACAATTTAAAATAAAAATAGTTTTAAATTTTATGATGCATAACATTTGATTTTAATTTTCATATTACTGTAAATATTTTTATATTATCAATTAATTGAAAATCATGTTAAATACAACTTTTAAATTAATTATTACAAAATCTAATAATCTTATAATACATAATAATCTGTCGGTGATACGACACGTCTAGTTTAGTTTCTAATTAAATTCATACTATTTTTTTTTTCCTGAAAAAGTATTTGATACGACACAATGTATCACGCCACATGCATTTCTTATTAGTTGAACTTAACCACACAGTGAATGTTGAAAGTTCTAGACGTGATAGTTGAAGGAACGTGTTAACCCTGGCCGACACTATGGTTAGGCTCAAGGGGAAAAAATTAATTAATATATTAAATTAAATTGGAATACATAGTACTTTTTAAAAGGAAAAAAAAATCAGCTCTACCCACATAGAAAAACTCTTAAATTACACAAACTGTACGAACTAAATATATAATTATCTAACGAACCCTAGTGTCACAAAGTTTCTCGTTATGCAAGTATGGGAATAGTTATTGTATGCAATTTTATCATTACATAAGTAAAGAAGCTATTTCTATATTCCAACCAATGGTCAACCAAACACCAAAATGCAATTTTACCATTGTGTCTGGACTCACACTCATTACGAACTAAATAGATATGTGTGTGTGTGGACTCACTAGATCGTAATGAGAGTGAGTCCACACACACACACACACACACATATATATATATATATATATATATATATATATATTATTAAATAAATAAAATATTATCTACCTTTTACGTCAAATTATTATTTACATTTAAAATAATAATATATCAATTTTTTAATTTAATATATTCACTATTCAAAAAAATTTAATATATTCAAGTTATATTGTAAAGTCTATAAAATAAGTTATGTTTTTCCTACCAGTGGCAAGCTCTTGTCGTGGGTGAATATTAAATGTTTCTTTAAATAATTGAATTTTATTGAAAATAGATTTGTAAGTAGTCATTTATTTTGAAAAATAATGTAAAAAATTATTTTGGGAAAAGTAATGTTCAAGTCCATTTTGGTAATTATTTATTTTTAAAAATAATGATTTTGATTTAATTTAAAATGTCTTAAAATTTTTTTTTTTTTTTAAATTAACTAATTCATACGTATATTAAATAAGTTGCTAAAAATTATATACTTTTGAGTATGTCATTATCAGCGAAAATGCGCAAATATTATTTCAATAATATTATAATATTAAATTGTAACTTTTTCTTTCAAAACTTACGCAACTGTTTTGCCCTTTCTACCGATTAACATCCAAATGTTTCTTCCTTTAAGCACCAAATTAATGCAAATTTTTCATATACAATAACTAATGTTTAAATCTAAGATATCATACAAACTTTCCAGACTGATCTTAGTGGTTAAATTAAATAAGTATTTAATTAAAATGAGTATTTTGTTGTTGCTAAATAAGTATATTTTAGTAAAATAATTTTTTTTTGTCAAATTAAAATGAGCCAAGAAACCAAAACTAATTCTAAAGCTAGCATGTTTACATCAGCTTTACGAATTAGGATTACACCCCCTTCATCACGGGATGAATAACCTCACTTCCACCTGTCACTACATGTTAAAAATGTCCTCTACCACAGCATTGCTTTTTTCTCGATTCCCCTTTGTCCTTGAAAAATTGAAATCGTAGTTTTGGTTTTGGACATGCCAACTTGGCCCACTTTTCATATTTTTTTTGTCACTGATCAACTTTGTTCATGAATCCAAGCAAGGAACTCACTCTGCCACGCCGTGGGCCCCGCCTCCTATATCCTGATCGATTTTTTGGTCCTTGAAGTCAATGATTCATCCCTAAAATTGAATAATTTAATTCCAATTGTTAGGAGTGAGATTTAGATTTAGATTGATTGATGACGCTGGCTAAAATGGGAGACATTATAATGTCTTTTATCGTGGAAAATTAATGTGCATTATTGGATTTTGAGATCAATGTGGAATTACCGTATAACTGTTCACACTAGATTTTTTTTTTTTTTTTTAAAAAAGGGATTTTTTTCTGTTTAATTTTTTTTTAAAAAAATAACTATTTTTGTCCATTGTTGCTTATTGATGTGGGACTACCATACAACTGTTTATACTAGATTTTTTTTTTAAAAAAAGGGATTCTTCTTCTTTTAAAGTTTCTAGTGATTTTTAATTACCGTAAATTTTTTGGCAAACTAAAACTGTTAGAAATGTTAAAAAATAAAATCAAAAATCAAAATCTCGAATACTAGATTTTCTGAAATCACAAAAAATGTTACAAAAATAAACATTTATGACCACCAAAAAATTTGCAGCGGTTAAAAGTCACTAGAAACTTAATTAGGAAATTTTCACACACACAGTTTATGTCATCACTTAACAGTTAAAATTAATATTAAGGATTAAAAATAGAACAAAACAATTTATGATGGACTAAAAATAGAACAGAACAATTTATGAGAGACTAAAAATAATAAAAAAAAATTTATGAGGGACTAAAAATAAAAATCAAGATAAAATGACGGACAAAAAAATGGGAAGAGAGACAGAAACAAAGTAATAATGGAGAAAAATAGTCGTTTTTTTTATAAAAAAAAACTTAAACAGAAAAAAAAAATCCTTTTTAAAAAAAAAAAAATCTAGTGTGGACGGTTGTACGGTAGTCCCACATTGATCTCAAAATTCAACGATACACATTAATTTCCCACGATAAAAGACATTATAATGTCTCCCATTTTAGCGTCCGCCTTGATTGATTGCCACAACTCTTGTCCGTGATCGAGACTCACGAGAAAGAGAAAGAGAAGCTACGGTGGCGTTTGGTTTGAGTGTTTTCTATTTTCATTTTCAGTGAAAATAGAAAACAAGGTTAGAAATACGTTTGGTTTAATTTTAAAAAACATTTTCTGTGAAAATATTTTCAAAAAGCAGTCTAAAACTAAAAACAAAAATAGACGTTTTCTATGTTTTCAACCAAAATGAAAACGCGGTGGCACAGTTTATAAATATAATGACAATAGCTTTCTTTCCTGTGAGCTCTCTAATCAATCTCCACCATCGATAACTTCATCCCCTTGGCTGCCATTACTCATAACCGCTCGTACCCCTGGTCTTTAACTCTTTCTCCCAATTATGGGTACGAGATCAGTATCTCTTGTGTGGGAAAGTGAAGCCAGAGACTCTGTCTGATGGTTTTGAACGTTGATTTTGGAGAAGTGTCATGGAAGGCAAGTGCTTTCATCACCGCATATTCTCAAATGGGTACCACTCCCAAAACGTTTTTGGCCAATGTTCTCATCATATGTATGTCGAAATCAACCTATTGGAAGAAGCACTAATACTATTTGATAAAATGCTTGACAAAAATGTTATTTCGTGGACAGACACATTTGATGGGTTTTAGTTTGTTATATATATATTCTTTTTAACTTATTTTTTAGGAGTATGATATAAAAGCTCATATCAGATAAAAAAATTCAGAATTTATTATAATGGTATTCAATATATTTTTACTATTCAAAATTTGTTTGTACATTATAAATTTTATATAAAAAAAAAATTCATGAATTTTTTTATTGAAAGTAGTTAAACCAATTTTATTAATTTTTGTACATAAATGAATATAATATCATTAAGGATATATATTATAAATTTATTTGCAAAATGTTCATTAATGTAAATGAATTAGTATAATTTTTTAATATCGTCAATCATGTTTCATCTTCTATAAATTTATTTATTAATATATATAACAATTTATAGATAATTAGAATTAGTTATAATATATAATTTTTATTTGCAAATTGTTTATTAATAAAAATTTATAAATATATTATTATTTTAAATTATATACACAAAATGTTTTATAATTTTTTATGAAAATTGATTAAACCAAATGTATTTTTAATGTTTTCATTTTTAGAAAATAAAAAATAAAAAATCAAAACAAACATATTTTCTAAATCTTGAAAATTGGAAAATGAAAATCGTTTTCAGAAAATAAAAACAAAAAATGTTTTCTCAAATCAAACGCCACCTAAGATTTTGAGGGTTGGAATTCATGATATAATGGCCTCATTGTTTGTTCACTCAAAACATATATTTCCCCCTTTCCCCCTGGCTACCTACTACCCAAATCTTTCAAAGAATCATGGGAAAGTTTGCCCTAGTCAATGTCCTCTTGATCCTTCTCTTGAACTTGAGCACCTTGCTCAATGTTCTTGCTTGTCCCTATTGCCCTTACCCATCTCCTAAGCCTCCAAAAAAGCCTCCCATAGTGAAACCACCAGTTCACAAACCACCCTATGCTCCCAAGCCTCCAGCTGTGAAACCTCCCCATGTGCATCCACCCTATGTCCCAAAACCTCCTCACTACCCTAAACCACCAGTGCAACCACACCCACCCTATGTTCCAAAACCTCATCCCAAGCCTCCAGTGCATCCACACCCACCTTATGCCCCAAAACCACCAGTTGTGAACCCTCCCTATGTTCCTAGTCCACCAGTTGTTACACCACCTTATGTCCCTGTGCCACCAGTTGTGCCAACACCACCTATTGTGAAACCACCACCACCAGTGGTGCCATATCCTCCACCAGCACAGCCAACATGCCCCATTGACACTCTGAAGCTGGGAGCATGTGTGGATGTGCTTGGTGGCCTCATACACATTGGCATAGGCAGCAGTGCCAAGCAGACATGCTGTCCAGTGCTTGCTGGGCTTGCGGACTTGGATGCTGCTGTGTGCCTCTGCACAGCCATTAGGGCAAAGATTCTTAACATCAACATCATCATCCCCATTGCTCTTCAGCTTCTCATTGACTGTGGCAAGACCCCACCAGATGGATTTAAGTGTGCAAATAGTTAAATTAATATATTTAATAAGGTATGTGCACCAAGCTTATATTTTTCAACCCTCGCTTTCTTTTTTTTTTTTTTTTTAAACTCAGTTTTCACATCAACTTTATATGTCTTGCTTTTTTCGTCATGTCATTCATCATGGTCCATTTTACCTTCCTCTTTCAAAGTATACATACCTAAAGAATATGGGGGAAAAACATACTTTTATATATATATATTTTGTACCATCATCTTTTGCTTATCATTACCTTAAGAAAATAAGGGGGGGAAATTGAATTAACGAGAAAATAGAAAGAAAGAATTTTTTTTCTCTAAAAGTCCATCTTTCACACCTTTTTCTCATATATTGATATTCGAGTTTTTTTTTTTTGTTTCGTTCCATTAGCAGTGCAATAAGGGACAATAGTAGGTCTCTTCAAAAATATTGTTAGGTAATGGACTTTGAAAACAAATACATACATATATAAATTTTGTGGGGTATAAGAAAGAAAATATTTTTAATAAATAAAATCATATGCTTTCGAGAAAATAGATGTACTATGACTAAGATCAATATTTTCTAAGTGTGATCAGTATCGAAAATCTAGCTCCAGATTTTGAACGTCGCTTAAAGAAACATTCAACGATTTTTTGTGTTTTTATATATTAATTATTTAGTTAGAACAGGATTCTTCTTTGAAGATATGCTTTTTTTTTTCTTTAGGGCAAGAAAATTAGGGTTTTATATGTCCAAAATCAGAACATTAATAAAGTGCATATTTTTAGTCGTCTTAATTTTCATTGAAAGATTAATAACAGTATTCTCTAGCTAACAACATTTTCTTTTACCTAATGTTCACAGGAATTGCATAACTCATGCATGAATAAAAACAAGTTGAGAAGAAGTAGTGAATAAATTGTCTTTCGTTTCTCTTTCATCAAGTTGTATACCGAAGGCCAAGGACAACATAATTGTACTATGTATGAGGGACATTTGTTTACTTGTTCAGACTAGATTATTTTCTGATCTGCCTAGCGTGTATACAAAGTCATGGCATTGCCACTAGGGATGGCAATGGGTAGGGTCCTATAGTACCCGTTCTCATACCCGTATTTAAAAAAAATACCTGTATCCGGCCTTATATCTGCACGGGTAGCAACTTTAATCCTCATCTCCGTATCCGTTGGGTACCTATATACCCATACCCGTACCCGCTACCCGCACTTTACTTATGTATGAAGTTAATAAATCAATAAAAAATAGGCTTAAACGTAATTTTGGTCCCTCTATTTTGCACAATCCACAATTTTAGTCATCGTATTTTAAAATAAAGACATTTAATCCTCCTATTTTGCACAATCAGCAATCTTGGTCCCTCAATAGAGACATTTAGTCTCCCAATTTTGTAAAATCCGTAATTTTGGTCCTTTCATCAAATTGAAAGCATTGACACTTAAGAGATTAATGTTGACCTTGACGTGGCCCAAATATAGTGATGTGACACGAGATTATTTATTTATTTTTTAATTATTTTAAATAATGAGTAATAATTATTTGTTTATCTATGTCACTAAAACACATGTCACGTTGATTTTAATTGTTGGGGTAATCGTGTGTCCTAAAATAGAAATCACGAGTCTTAATAATTTATTTTAAATTAGTTATACATTGTTGAAATACATGGCACATCGTAGTCAAATAAATGATATTACCTTTTTATAAAATATATTTTTCATCAATTATTCTACTCAGTATTTAAAATAATTAAAAACTAAATAAATAATCTCGTGTCACGTCATTATATTTGGACCACGTTAAGGTTAACGTTAATCTTTTAACAGTCAACGCTTTCAATTTATGGAAGAACCAAAATTACATATTTTAGAAAATTGGGAGACTAAACGTCTCTATTTTAAAATAGGGGGACAAAAATTACGGATTATGCAAAATAGATGAACCAAAATTGCACTTAAGCTATAAAAATATTAATTAAAAAATTATTACAAATAAATTGAAAATTCACGCTTAAATAATTCAAACTTAACATTAAAAGCATTCACACATAATATTAAAAATATAAAATATAAAATTATTGTAAGTTATAACATAAATCTTTTACTATTAGTGTTAGTTTATGGAAAATATAAAATTATTTTTTTTACAAAAAAGTATATATATAACATAATTATTTATTTAAGTTATTTTAATTATATATATATATATATGATACGTGCGGGAGGGGGCGGGGCGGGGCGGGGCGGGTACTATAGTACCCGTACCTGTACCCGCAAAAAATTGTGGGTAAATACCCGACCCCAGTCCCAATAAGCGAGTATTTACCCGACCCGCTTGCGAATATTTTTACGAATACCTGTAAGGTTCGGATACACTTTGCCATCCCTAATTGCCATGGCATCTTTTTATTTTTCTCTGCTTTTCTTGTCTATTGCATGTGTGGTTCGGTATGCATGTCAGCCTGTGTAAGCCCGCCCGTGAATGAGTACTTTGGGAAATGTACAAGTAAGTGAGTTTTTGGATATTTCTTCCAAATGGTTATCTTGTTACGCGTTTTCTCTTTAATCTTTATGCATTGCCTTTCTACAAATTTTCCTTGTTGAGATTGGAACTTGGAATCTTCACAGCCTCACGCTGATTATTTTATTTTATTTTTTAAAAAAAAGTTGCATTGTGTGGTGCTATATATAAAGAAGTTCTGAATTCTGATAATCACATACCCTATTTTGGGGTGTACATGAGGAGAAGAAAGAGAGATAGACATATACCCTATTTTGGGGTGTATGTGAGTAGAAGAAAGAGGTATAGAAAGAAAAAGAAAAAAAAAGTATACCTGTAATACGTGATATAATAAAAACTCGTTATTCTTTAAAATATATTTTTAAATAGTTAATAGTTAATTATTTAAATAAAAATAAATAGTTCGATATATCAATGACATAAAAATATATAATATTTCTTTAGTTTAATGATTAAAAGAATCATTCATTTTATTCTATATTTTTTATTTCTCTTTTTGTTGTTAATTTTCGGAAAATAATTATTCAATATGATTGGTAGCATTTCAAGTGCGATCAACGTAAAACCAATTTGGAAAATGATTCTATAAACAAAATAAAATGCATTATATGTGGGAAAAAAATACATTATAGTGCTCTACTAAAAGCACTAAAATAAAATTGCTCTCTGTTAACTGATTCATATTCATATGTCGTTAAATTGGATTCAAAAATAAATTTATAATATGTTCGGTAAAATAATATTATTTTTATTTAATTTCGTAATTATTATGTACACTAAAGTATTTTATTTTTTATTTGTTAAAATTGATTAAAAATAATATATAAAAATGCCATTTTAAATATATTTTTTCTGTTTGAATCTATTAATTTTCCCACGTACTAGTTAATCTGATAGATCAATAATATTTTTATAATTTATTTTTCAATTTTTTATTATGTCACTCCTATTATTATTATTGTTGTTGTAAAAGCTATATTATATAAACATTTTTATGAAAATAATATTGCACGATGCAATATGACATCTGGAGTAACGTATCATTTCTAAAGCGATAAATAAACGTAAAACCACTTCTGGAAAGTGATTATCTAAAGTTCAATTATTATAATTTAACCCTCTTTTGCCTGAAGAGATAAAAGCCTGCATCATTTATTGCGTAAGAGGATTGAGTAGCCAGCTGTAATTTTGTCCACATGATTATTAAAGCAAAGGTAGGTGTATATGTTTGGTGAATAAATATATATTATGCACGTTTTCCTGATTTTGGATCAAAGCATACGAGAGGAGGCAAATGATTTTAATGGAAGTGAAAGAAGAGAAGAATGAGAAAATAAGATTATCTTCTTTAATTGATTAAAGAAAAAAATAAATAAAAGGCGAAAATAGAAACAATATATTTATAAAATTTTAAGATAATTTAATTAGTATATAAGTATTATAAATATTTTTAAAATATATTTTTAATATTAGGAGAGAAAAAAACTAACCTTTTTATGTTTTTTACTCCACTAATTTTCTGATCATTTCCTCCAACTGATGGTTATTAGTTGGATTCTTAAAGTAAAAACTTATTCTTATTTCATCTTAGTATTAGAGAGAAATGAGATGGCATCCACCCGTAAAATCAATTCTTTTATAAGAACCAAGTTCTTAACTAAAATCAACATTAAAAAAAAAAAAAGACAACAAAAAGGAGGGAGGTTTTTTTTGTACATCTCCCTCCTTTTTTGTTGTCTTTTTTATGTTGATTTTAGTTAAGAACTTGTTCTTATAAAAGAACCAAAAGGAGGGAGATTAATAGATGTTAATCCAAAAAAATAAATTTAAAATAAATCAAAGGAAAAAATATTCTCAACAACCAAATTCCAAAAGGGGGAAATCAAAACCAAAATCCAAAAATCAAACTCTAATCAAAACATTCTCATTGGTGTGGGTGGAGGATCTCTATCTCGATTTTTGCATGGGACTATTTCTTGGCAATGAGGAGGTCTTGCTTATTTATGACCTTGAGGGTGAAGTTCACGTCAACGTAGTCATGGAGGCAATGAAGAACGACGCAACTGATGTTATCGGAGCGGAGTTGTAACACCCTAATTTGCTATTACGAATCTCCTTATTACTTTTGAAATTTGCGGAATAATTTAATATTTAATTATTAAAACGTCTCCCTTTTTTTTATCACTAAATATGGGAAAAAATTCGCTTTCTTTCTGACTTTAAAGCTTTATTACTTGAAATACCAAAAGAAGACCATCCTTTACGATTACCAAACAAATGTCTATTAATAAGATCTCGTTCTTAGTGAAAATCACTTGCTTTACAAAATGTCGCATTCTCAACAAACCTTTATAACCTAATAGAATTTCATTTAAATATACTCAACTTGTCATTAAGAAAGTCTAATACAACAATCATAAATACACGTTTACATCCTTCATAAGAATACATATTGAGTCAACTGAAAGGGAAAGATATGTCATAAAAATCCCTAGTCTACCCCCTTTATACAAGAAAATGACCGAGACTTAGAGCAGGGACTTAATGAAAATTACAAACCCACAATACCCATTAAACCCATGAGGCATCCTCGAGAGGATCCTCTTCTTCCTTTAACATATCCACTTGCATCATTGGCACTGGGCGTAGTGTTTCCACTCCGTCTTCATCATCCGCACAGGGTCAACCATCTTCCTCTGAAAAATGAAAACATGGGAATGAGTTCTCCATTTCCTTGGTCGCCACAAACAATTGAAGTTACAGTCCCAAACAACCTACACAACCACTGTGTGTGGTTCACTAGCGATAATCGCTCATGGTAATCCTAGTCCAAGTATCTATCTCACAACATCTATTCCTATGGGCCCCACTGCCATTAAACCTCCCAGGTTTTTATGGTCTTACGCAATTGCATGGATGACGAATGGGAGCACACGGCTCATGTCAGGTACATAGCGACACATCGTTCTCACCAATCATGGATATAGCTCCGTCTTTGTCGGGAATGCCAAACCGGTTACATGAGTCCCCCGTACTAACCGAACTTATAACCTTAGTCGGGTTATCACAACCTGACACCATTTCCCCAAGGCTCTTTTGAGTCAACGAACTATCCCCTAGTGTACCAGTTGTAATCATCCATTCCTCATAACGATTCCTCACACGTTTTTCACGCCGCGAGATGTATTCCACAAGACAATCAGTTTCAACAATACTGCCAAGAGGATGTTAGAGGACCCTCCCCATCGAGCATGGAGTCAAGCCCCACCTCTGATTCGTAACATTGTCTCTCTAAATCCATCTTGTCTTTACCACTGATGCCCTCTTTACATTATCCGTCTCCTCGTAGCGTGTGTCATCCCGTGCAAGGCAAATGACAAGAACGTCATTCACTACTCCTCGTACGACAAGAGGAGAAGCATTTGGTCCCTCCTCACCTCTTAGTGTCATGAACAACATGACTCTTTGAAGTGAATGTATATCCACTTGCACACACTCTAGTGCCTCGGGCACCCCAAACTCATCAATCCTACTCATGCACAAGAAAAACCAACATGCATTTCGATGGACAATGCCCCTCGAACTCAGATCACAACAAGTAATATATATATACAGGAAGTATTTGACAATTCATATCAATGCCGGAGGACACATCCTCTCGGTCTTACTAAATAATTGATCATATCGTATTCACGACATACTAATATACAATTCAATAAGTATAGTGCCGAAGGTCATGCCCTTTTTCAATCTTAGCTAAATAATTTCACAACAAGAATACATTTATGCAGTATATCCCTATACTTATACAATTTAAACTCATCACAAACTCTAAGTTTTTTGTCATACCCGCAGTCAACACAAGACCTCTATTTTCAAGCATCACAACATCTTATGTTGGGTCTTAAACACTCACAAATTAAGCCCCGACCCATATGTACATGTAAACTTTTATCTTTCACCACAAAGGACTTATTTTAGGCATTTAAAACTTTGATTTTAGATGGTTTATCATCCAACCCAAAATTGGTTCTAAATTCCCTTAAAAAGACTTCAAAACTTGAAAATTAATTTCCCGTTGATGTAGAAATCTGTCTTCGACAAACTAAATATGCAACCTTACATTTTAAGACGTAAGGAATCCATTTTTCTAGTCTAGAACAGCCAATTCCAACTCTAAAAATTTGAATTTCTCAAACAGTGGCAGATTCAAGTAAAATTGCATGAAAACTTGAAAATTAATTTTTTGTTGATGTAGAAATCGGTTTTCAACGAATTATATATGCAACCCTACATTTTAAGGTATGAGGAATCTAATTTTTAATTCTACAGTAGTTAATTCCTACCCCATTTGTCCCAGTTCATTAAACAGTGGCGAAACAGGGCAAAATTGCTCAAAACTTAAAAATCAATTTCCCGATGATTTAGAAATTTATTTTCGATGAATTTTATATTTAACCCTACATTTTGAAGTATGAGGAAACTAATTTTTAGGTCCACAATAGCCAGTTCCAGATTTAGCAACTCATTTTCAACATCTCATATATGTATTCCTACATTTTAAAACATGAGAAAGTCATTTCTGATGTCAAAAATAACATTTAACAACCCCAACATCCAGTACACAAAAACAGATCACATCTTACATAAATAGTTCAAAATTTTAAGAAAATCATAACAAATAACTCAAATGTTCAAATGTAACATATTTTATATGTAACCCAAGGTTTTTGGACCCAAAGAACTCATTTTTGAGGTCTAAAACATCAAAAGTGACACTTATTTTTCACAAGGCAGTACGAGATTTCATATTTTCACACAAGTTCAAGACTCAAAAATCAAACATATTAACATACAACATAGACCCATCACATTAGATCTCAACACAACAATTTTTAGGCTCAAGAAAGGTAGAGAACTCCTCTAATACCTTGTTTTCTTCTAGTTCAAAAACCCAATAGCAAAAAGAGCACCACCCACTTGTAGAGCTTCTCAAGCTCTACAACGTACTCAAAAATCAAAGAGAAAGAGCAGGAGTTAATAGGAGAAAACTTAGAGAATAGAGGGGCCCCAACCCTAAAAGATGGGCCCCACATGTTTTTTTTTTTTTTTTTTAAGTTTTAGGGTAATTATATTTAGGGTATTAAACTAGCATATATTTCAATATTTTTTTTACTCTCTTAATTCACCAAAATGTATCATTTAATTTTCTAAACCCAATGCCTTTGGAATCACTCAATTTGGATTTAAAATGAATTTTCTAGTCCCAAAATACTAAATAAATTGCTAAAATTACTAATTAATTCTATTTAATTAATTTTGATGAACTTAGGTCATTTCTATGCTTAATTATAATTATCAAAATTTTATCTAAGTCCAAAATAAATTTTTAAGCTCAAAATCTCATAAATACGAAAATATCATTAATGAGAATATTCCTTCATTTGACCAGCTTTGACCAGATTTAACTTTTGGTCAAATCATGGTCAAAAACTTAATTTACTAATTATTTTCACTTCATTAATGAAGACTTAATGTCTCACATTCATTTATTTGCTAACTAGTTCTTTTTAGACTTTAATTAAACAAATAGCACTTTATTTCAATTAAACAAATTGTACTTTATTTTTTTTAATTACATTGATTAAATTTTCTAAATCATTAATTACTTTAGAACAATTAATTTTACTAATTAAAGACATTCTAGACCCATTAGTAAGCTAATTATGCTCTTAAAAGTCTAATTTTAGATTCTAGACACAAGTTTCACTTAATTACAACAATGTCATTAATGAGTTGATCAAATCCATTCCCATTGACTTTGACCAAAGTGAGTATATTTTTGACTTTTCAATTTTGAATTTTCCTCCACAAATCATGTAATGTCCCTACTTAATCCTTATTAAGTAATGCTTATTTTAATTATTTCTATTATTTTTCTTAATTACTCAATTAATCACTAATTAAGAGGTTAATTTTTTATTTAATCTTAAGCTCTAAAATTAAGGGTGTTACACGAGTTGCGAAGGCGACAAAGGAGGACACGTTGGAGCTACACTAGTGAGCATGATGCTAGTCTAGAGTGTGAGTTTAGTGACAGAAACTAGATGAAAACATAAGACAAGTGATTGAATTGTGCTCTTTTACTTTTCTAAAACTTTGATAGAAGCAAATATTTGATATGGATATAAAGCTAAGTTTTTACTTTTTGGTAAGATAACAAGAAATAGATGTCAAGAGAAAACAAATTTCAGTCCCCAAAAATTAGTTATATAATCTAAAAAATAAAAGGAAGGGAAGAGAATAATATCAAAAAATTTATCTTGGTTCACTCTTAACTCGAGCTACATCTAATCTCTTCAAACTTGAAGGATTTTTCACTAGAACTCAACTAAAATACAAGTATTCTTCTTTCCCATCTTCAAGCTATTCTTTTAGTAACATAATGTAATCAAATTATAAGTTATCAAGTATTCTTTTTCAACAAAGCCTCTCCAAGCTTTTTACAATCAATCAAGTATTTTTTTAACAAAGCCTCTTACAAACAACCAATTATTCTTTTTCAATAGAGTCTCTCTAGACCTTTTACAAACAAAACATTTATAAAAACTAGTGGCAGATGCAGGTTAAGGCTTATGGGGGCAATTGCCCCCATAAGATTTTTTTTATTTGCTAATGTGTAATAAAAAAAACTTGCCCCCCATAAAAAAATATATTGCCCCCATTTCATAATTTTTTTTAAAGTTTTGGGTGTATTCATAAATAAGAGCACAAGCTATGTCCAAAGCCCAAGCAGACATAAGACATTCAATACAAGACTATATGCTTAAGCCCAAACCGTTTAGCCCAATTCGGCAATTCCCATTCTGTAACAGTAACACAAAAAAGAGCACACCTTTCATACTAACTTACATTACACATTTTCATTTTATGATTACACCCTCCCAATGACGCCTTCTACTGTGTGAAAGTTTAATAGGTCCTGCACGGTACAAAATTTTTTTGGGTCGTAGGATATCGCACTTGCTGAGCAGATGGACGAGATTTTAATTTAAGAACCGAATGGGATCGAAATTTAAATTATATTACAAATCAAAAAGAAAATCCAATTGTGTTCACTTAACAATACTGGGTCCCACGTGCTGAGTAATGGGTTGGGCAATAATGTCTTTACGCTCTTTACCCTTTGTTGCTTAGTAGCCATAGATCGAGTCCATTTTCAACCAACCTCTTTGACCTTATTGGCTTTCATTCTACGCTAACTCTAGCGCCGCTTACATCTTTCTCTCTTTTCTTTCTCTTCTCTGTCTCAACCCTAGCACTACTTGTGCTTACCCTTCTGTCTTCTCTCTTTTTCCATCTCAACCCTTGTGCCCTTACCCCTCTATCTTCATCTCAACATTATCCCCACCTGTTTCTCCTGGGTGTGCAGATTAGGAACGAGATCGAAGTCGTGATGGTGATGGTGGTTCTAATTTGGTTATGGATGTGTGGAGGAGATGTGTCACAGTAGTGTCGCTGAAGGTGTTGGTGGTTGTAATGTGATTTTGGATATGTAAAGGAGGTGTGTCACGGTGGCGTCGTCATTGGTGTTTACGATTTTGATGATGGCTTGCGGTGTTCAATGAGAGCGTCGAGCTGATAGTAACATGAAGGAGTAATTGAAACAAAGAAGGTATGGTAATTTTCATTTATTTTTGGCTTAATTGCAATTTTTACCCTCAACTTTTTCATTTTTGGCGAATTTTACCCCCAACAAATTAATTTGGCACATTTTACTCCCAACTTTTTAAAAAAGTTACAAATTTTACCCTCCACAGTTTTGATGACGTGGCATGCTGACATAAGCATAAAAAATAGGGGTAAAATTCACCAAAAAATAAAAAGTTAGGGGTAAAATTTGCCAAAAAATAAAAAGTTGGGGGTAAAAATTATAACTATTTTAGCATGTCACATCATCAAAACTGTGGAGGGTAAAATTTGCAACTTTTTTAAACTCAGTTTTCACATCAACTTTATATGTCTTGCTTTTTTCGTCATGTCATTCATCATGGTCCATTTTACCTTCCTCTTTCAAAGTATACATACCTAAAGAATATGGGGGAAAACATACTTTTATATATATATATTTTGTACCATCATCTTTTGCTTATCATTACCTTAAGAAAATAAGGGGGGGAAATTGAATTAACGAGAAAATAGAAAGAAAGAATTTTTTTTTCTCTAAAAGTCCATCTTTCACACCTTTTTCTCATATATTGATATTCGAGTTTTTTTTTTTTTTTCGCTCCGTTAGCAGTGCAATAAGGGAGAATAGTAGGACTTTTCAAAAATATTGTTAGGTAATGGACTCTGAAAACAAATACATACATATATAAAATTTGGGGGGTATGTATAAGAAAGAAAATATTTTTAATAAATAAAATCATATGCTTTCGAGAAAATAGATGTACTATGACTAAGATCAATATTTTCTAAGTGTGATCAGTATCGAAAATCCAGATCCAGATTTTGAACGTCGTAAAGAAACATTCAACGATTTTTTGTGTTTTTATATATTAATTATTTAGTTAGAACAGGATTCTTCTTTGAAGATATGCTTTTTTTCTTTTGGGCAAGAAAATTAGGGTTTTATATGTCCAAAATCAGAACATTAATAACGTGCATATTTTTATTTTTAGTCGCCTTAATTTTCATTGAAAAATTAATAACAGTATTCTCTAGCTAACAACAGTTTCTTTTACCTAATGTTCACAGGAATTGCATGACTCATGCATGAATAAAAACAAGTTGAGAAGATGTAGTGAAGAAATTGTCTTTCGTTTCTCTTTCATCAAGTTGTATACCGAAGGCCAAGGACAACATAATTGTACTATGTATGAGGGACATTTGTTTACTTGTTCAGACTAGATTATTTTCTGATCTGCCTAGCGTGTATACAAAGTCATGGCATTGACATTAGGGATGACAATGAGTAGGGTCTGGGTAGGGTCCTATAGTATCCGTTTTCATATCCGCGTTTAAAAAAAATATCCGTATCCAGCCCCATACCCGCGCGGGTAGCAACTTTAATCCCCATCTCCGTACCCGCTGGGTACCTATATATCCATACCCGCACCCGCTACCTGCACTTTACTTATGTATGAAGTTAATAAATCAATAAAAAATAGGCTTAAATATAATTTTGATCCCTCTATTTTGCACAATCCGCAATTTTAGTCATCGTATTTTAAAATAGAAACATTTAGTCCTCCTATTTTGCACAATCAGCAATCTTGGTCCCTCAATAGAGACATTTAGTCTCCCAATTTTGTAAAATCCGTAATTTTGGTCCTTTTATCAAATTGAAAGCATTGACACTTAAGATATTAATGTTGACCTTGACGTGGCCAAAATATAGTGATGTGGCACGAGATTATTTATTTATTTTTTAATTATTTTAAATAATGAGTAATAACTATTTGTTTATCTACGTCACTAAAACACATGTCACGTTGATTTTAATGGTTGGGATAATCGTGAGTCCTAAAATAGAAATCACGAGTCTTAATCATTTATTTTAAATTAGTTATACATTGTTGAAATACATGGCACATTGTAGTCAAATAAATAATATTACCTTTTTATAAAATATATTTTTCATCAATTATTCTACTCAGTATTTAAAATAATTAAAAAATAAATAAATAATCTCGTGTCACGTCATTATATTTGGACCACGTTAAGGTTAACGTTAATCTCTTAACAATCAACGCTTTCAATTTATGGAAGAACCAAAATTACATATTTTAGAAAATTGGGAGACTAAACGTCTCTATTTTAAAATAGGGGGACAAAAATTATGGATTATGCAAAATAGATGAACCAAAATTGCATTTAAGCTATAAAAATATTTATTAAAAAATTATTACAAATAAATTGAAAATTCACGCTTAAATAATTCAAACTTAACATTAAAAGCATTCACACATAATATTAAAAATATAAAATATAAAACTATTATAAGTTATAACATAAATCTTTTACTATTAGTGTTAGTTTATGAAAAATATAAAATTATTTTTTTTACAAAAAAGTATATATATAACATAATTATTTATTTAAGTTATTTTAATTATATATATATATGATACGTGTGGGGCAGGGCGGGGCGGGTACTATAGTACCCGTACTCGTACCCGCACCCGCAAAAAATTGCGGGTAAATATCCGGCCCCAGCCCCAATAAACGGATATTTACCCGACCCGTTTGCGGATATTTTTGCAGATATCCGTAAGGTCCGAGTACACTTTGTCATCCCTAATTGCCATGGCATCTTTTTATTTTTCTCTGCTTTTCTTGTCTATTGCATGTGTGGTTCGGTATGCATGTCAGCCTGTGTAAGCCCGCCCGTGAATGAGTACTTTGGGAAATGTACAAGTAAGTGAGTTTTTGGATTTTTATTCCAATTGGTTATCTTGTTACGCGTTTTCTCTTTAATCTTTATGCATTGCCTTTCTACAAATTTTCCTTGTTGAGATTGGAACTTGGAATCTTCACAGCCTCACGCTGATTATTTTATTTTTTTTTTTAAAAAAAAGTTGCATTGAGTGGTGCTATATATAAAGAAGTTCTGAATTCTGATAATCACATACCCTATTTTGGGGTGTACATGAGGAGAAGAAAGAGAGATAGACATATACCCTATTTTGGGGTGGATGTGAGTAGAAGAAAGAGGTATAGAAAGAAAAAGAAAAAAAAGTATACCTGTAATACGTGATATAATAAAAACTCGTTATTCTTTAAAATATATTTTTAAATAGTTAATAGTTAATTATTTAAATAAAAATAAATAGTTCGATATATCAATGACATAAAAATATATAATATTTCTTTAGTTTAATGATTAAAAGAATCATTCATTTTATTCTATATTTTTTATTTCTCTTTCTGTTGTTAATTTTCGGAAAATAATTATTCAATATGATTGGTACCATTTCAAGTGCGATCAACGTAAAACCACTTTGGAAAATGATTCTATAAACAAAATAGTGCTCTACTAAAAGCACTAAAATAAAATTGCTCTCTGTTAACTGATTCATATTCATATGTCGTTAAATTGGATTCAAAAATAATTTTATAATATGTTCGGTAAAATAATATTATTTTTATTTAATTTCGTAATTATTATGTACACTAAAGTATTTTATTTTTTATTTGTTAAAATTGATTAAAAATAATATATAAAAATGCCATTTTAAATATAATTTTTCTGTTTGGATCTATTAATTTTCCCACGTACTAGTTAATCTGATAGATCAATAATATTTTTATAATTTATTTTTCAATTTTTTATTATGTCACTCCTATTATTATTATTGTTGTTGTAAAAAGCTATATTATATAAACATTTTTATGAAAATAATATTGCACGATGCAATATGACATCTGGAGTAACGTATCATTTCTAAAGCGATAAGTAAACGTAAAACCACTTCTGGAAAGTGATTATCTAAAGTTCAATTATTATAATTTAACCCTAATAGGACAAATCACGTCAAAGTAAATATTATACTTCCTCTTTTGCCTGAAGAGATAAAAGCCTGCATCATTTATTGCGTAAGAAGATTAAGTAGCCAGCTGTAATTTTGTCCACATGATTATTAAAGCAAAGGTAGGTGTCTATGTTTGGTGAATAAATATATATTATGCACGTTTTCCTGATTTTGGATCAAAGCATACGAGAGGAGGCAAATGATTTTAATGGAAGTAAAAAAAGAGAAGAATGAGAAAATAAAATTATATTCTTCAATTGATTAAGGAAAAGAAATAAAAAAAGCAAAAATAGAAACTATATTTATAAAATTTTAAGATAATTTAATTAGTTTTTTTTTAAAGGAAAAAGTTAATGTATTATATAAATAAAGAAGTTGATGTTACACAAGATGTGCACACACCAACAGAAAGCAATTACAATAGGCAGATTCAAGCCCTTCCCGAGACCACTGCATACAAAAAATAGAACTATGAAAAGTATTTCCCACATCCTTCACAATGAGTGGTTAATTAAACTATATTAACAATTACTACTTTCGTTGTAAATATAGGATAACCACCAGACTGTACCCATATCCCCCCACCTTACCATATGCCACAAGAGTTATTATGTACATGCCTACCCAGCTCAACCAGTAGCAATAACTACCATCTGTGGCAGTCCAGACAAATTAAATGTTCCACATCTGCCTTAATCATATTCAATATTTATGCTGTTAACCTACACATAGTCACCAATAACATGCAGCCTTATACATATTCATAACAGCAAATATACCCAATCCAACTTATTCCCCACCCATCAAACATGCTCGAGGATTACTACACCACTGGATACAGGAAATTCCAACATCCTTACTGCAACTCTTTTGCCACGCCCATGAGTAAAACAAAATTTCCTGCAAGACATATTGATAATCAAAAGGTATTTGTCTGAATATTAGTGCATTTCTACTGCTCCAAATTCTCCATACTGCAGCACACCAAATAGCATACCATCCATCCCTGCACTTCATTTGAATCCCAACCTGTTGGTGCTGGTAAAAATGCATCACTGGGCATTGTGGTAACACATTTTGTACTCCAATCCACTGATAGCATGTATTCCAAATACACATGATCTTTTCACAAGAGAACATCACATGGGCCAAAGATTCCACTTGCTGCTGGCACCAAGGACACAAAGCTTCCTCGTCCAATTGTTGCATATTCCTGCACCTTAAATTACTTTTTGTTGATAATCTATCCCAAAAAATACGCCACACAAGACAATGAATCTTGGCAGGGACCTTGAGTTTCCACACTTGAACAAATTTGTCATCCTGCTGCTCACCAAAATATACATCATATATTGTCAAATAAGCCGAACTAACATTAAAGGTTCCAGAGCCATCCATCTTCCAGACCCACCAATCTGAAGTTCCATGCTGCAAACTTATATTTTCCATCTCAGAATGCAAACTTCCAACTAAATCTTCTTCCCAATGAAACCACCTTCTGCGCCACTTAAATTCCCACTCCCAGACCCCATTTTCCCACTTCCCCATTTTATCAATCACTTCATTTTGCTGAAGAGAATTCATGAAAATTCTTGGATATTTGTTAGCAAGTGTCTCCCCTCCCATCCACTTATCTAACCAAAATTTTGTTTGTTTCCCCCCACCAACCTTTCACTCACTCCATTCATCAAACCAATATTGATTAGCAGCCCCACCACACACCAAATTTAAGTCTCTCCACCAAATAGAAGACTGAGTTTACTTCACCCTCCCCTATACACTTCTCACCACCATACTTTGAAGATAACACCCTAGCCCAAAGTGTGTCCTTTTGATGAAAGAAATTCCATTTCCATTTGGCTAATAAAGCCTCATTGAAAACCACAATGTCCTTGATCCCCAAGCCCCCTTGATTTTTTGGTCTACATAATTTGTCCCAACTAATCCAAGCAACCTTCCTCCTATCTTCACCACCACCCCAAAGAAACTTCGATTCAATGCCAATAATTTTCCTTGCCACTTCCTTTGGAATTTTGAAAAAAGACATGAAAAAAAGAGGCAAGGATGTGAGGACCAAATTTATTAAACAAACTCTACCCGCAAATGATAGAAACTTGTGCTTCCATGAGGCTAGCTTCCTTTGAATCTTCTTAACTATTGGGTCCCAAATTTCTTTTTTCCTAGGATTTGCCCCTATAGGGATACCCAAATAATCAAAAGGGAAAGAAAGCACCCTACAATTGAGATATTTTGAAAAATTCTCCACCAAGTTTCTTTCCACACCAAACCCTCCAAATCTACTTTTGCTAAAATTAACTTTTAATCCGGAGACCAATTCAAAACATCTCATAATGCACTTGATAACCACAACATTACTCCAAGACATTTCCCCCACCAAGATTGTGTCATCGGCATATTGTAAGAGATTTATCTCAAGCTTGTCCCTTCCCACAAAAAAGCCCTTAAAGAGATTTTTGGAAGATGCTTCTCTCATAAGGCCACTTAGTCCTTCCCCCACAATGGTAAAAAGGAAAGGAGCTAAGGGATCTCCTTGACGAAGGCCTCTTTGGAGCATGAATTCATTAGATGGGCTACCATTGACAAGAACCGATATGGAGCTAGAAGATAAACACCCCCATATCCATTCCACCCACTTGTCACAAAACCCCAACCTACGAAGCATATATAATAGAAAATCCCAAGACACCGAATCATATGCCTTTTCGTAGTCCACTTTAAACACTAGACACTTTTCCTTATTTCTTCTAGCTTCATCAATTACCTCATTTGCTATAAGGACACTATACAAAAGATATCTCCCTCCCAAGAAGGCACTTTGCCTTTGATCAATGACACCATGGATAACTTTTTGTAGACACTTCGCAAGGACTTTAGCCACAATTTTGTACATACATCCCACCAAAGATATTGGACGAAAATCGCCTAAATTTTGTGGATCAAGTACCTTTGGGATGAGACAAATGAAAGAGGCATTGCTACCTCTTGGAAAAAACACCAAACCTATGAAATTCGTCAAGGAACCTCATGATGTCTCCTTTCAAGGTGTCCCAAAAATTCTTGATGAATTTAAAGTTATATCCGTCGGGGCCCGGGCTCTTAGAACTACCACAATCCCATATAGCATCCTTTACCTCCACCTCGTCAAATTTAGCTATAAGCAAGCTATTATCATCTCCCGAGATCTTCTCAAAGTGTACCCCATCCAACTTCGGCCTCCCCCACATGTGTTCAGTGAATCTCTTTAGAAAAAAACTTTTTGCTTCCTCCTTTACCTTCCTTGTTCTTCCACCCAACCACCATTAATATTCAAGCCCCTAATCATATTTTTCCTCCTTCTCCAATTCACCATAATATGGAAAAATTTAGAGTTAGAGTCACCCTCCATAAGCCACTTTACCCTTGATTTTTGTCTCAATAAAGATTCGTGTTGATTTGCCGCCTTCCAAAATTGAAGAAGCACCTCTCTTTTAGCAAGACATTCTTCATCACTTAGCCCATGAGATTCCTCTTTCTTATCAAAATCATTCAACTCCTTTTCAAACCTTTGAACCTTCCTTTGGAGATCCCCAACATTTTCATGACTCCATTCCTTCAACTTTCTCTTCAACCCTTTAAGTTTCTCCTTAAGAACATAAGCCCCCCACCCTTGTACTTGTATGTTTCCCCATTCCACCTTTACAAATTCTTCAAATTCTTTTTCCTCCAACCAACAATCAAGGGTCCTAAAAGGTTTAGGACCCCAATCCACCACAATATTCTTCAACATGAGAGGGCAATGGTCGAAAATGTTCCTATCGAGAATGTATTGTGTGCTTCCGCTCCAAACATCCAACCACTCCCTAGATACCAACATCCTATCAAGTCTACTCCTAGATTTTCCATTCGGTCTATACCAAGTGAAGCTTCTCCCAACTAGAGGTATGTCCTCTAACTCCATATCATTAATGAAGTTATTAAACTCCCTCCTTTTGCCACTCCCGTAATCACTACTGCTTTCCCCATGTCTCTCCGATGGTCTTCTAACACAATTAAAATCCCCCATGACACACCACACCTTGCATCCCTTGTTATTCTTTATACTCTTTAGTTCCTCCCACAAAGTTGCTTTAGCTTGACGTTCACATGGTGCATAGACATTTACGATGATTATTGAGATGCCAACCTCCTTCCAAGTCCCTTCTAGGCCAATAAATTCGGATCCCGAGAAGGTTTGGCTGACAACAAAAGAATCCTCACTCCAAATACATAACAAACCACCACTCTTATTAATTGACGGTTTCATGGCCCATTTCACATCATTGTCACCCCACAATGCTTGACATAACCTCTTATCCACCTCCTCTTTTTTTGTTTCTTGGATGCACAACAATTGGACCTCCTCCTTACAAACCAATTTTTTTATGAATCTACTCTTCACCCTCCCCCCCAAACCCCTTACATTATATGACATGATATTCATGATACAACATTTCCCTCTCCCTTCTCTTGTCTCTTACAAGCCAATTCTTCCTCTAATTTGTCCCTATGATCCATCTGAACCAGCTTCTTTAAGATGTCTTCTTTATTTCCCTCGTAGTTAACTCCTAACTGCATGCCCAGGTCCCACATTTTTGCAGCCTCCTCTTCTTCTTTCTTCAATTTCACTAGTCTATTATAGTTCCTCACACACCCATCTGAAATGTTGTTGTTGAAGGATTGTGAGGCAATTCTCAGTGACCTCCTCCTACTGTCCATGAGCGAAGAGCCCTCACTTACAGAATTATTTAAGTACTTGTTAATTGGCCCTCTGGTAAAGCCTTCTTTGAGGCTGACTTTGTTGTTGGCAACCTCCATCAAGTTATGTGCACCTTGTATTTTATCATGTTCTTCCCCATTCACAACACCAGTAATAGCGTCTCCATCTTTACATATTCTTCCATCCTGATCTTCATTTTGGTTCTGGATGTTATTACGATTTTTGCCCCATGAGCCCACTGCCTTTAGCCCAACTTGGCTATTTGCTTCATTATCTTCATGAAATTCCTTGGGCCCATCAACCCCCTGTACTGGCGTACAAAAAATCAACTGACTATTCCTTCTCGTCTCCTGTTCCACATTATCATATTCTGAATTGTCTACTTCTATGGCCCTCAATTGACTTTCACCGTCTAGTTTATTGTCCCCACCTTCTCCTTGGGCCTATTTAGATGGCCCAGTATTCTTTTCATATATTGTACACACCAACGGATAGCTTGCGTCTTGGTATTTAGCCTTTCCCCCACACCCATGTTGTTTGTTGTTTTGAATTTTGACATCTCCAACCTGCTGCTCCTCGACAAGTGTGTCTGTTTTCCCGTACTTACACTTTTCCCCTGTTCCAATATCTCCCACTTCACCTTTTTCCTTCCCATTCGTGCTATTATCCTGATCTTGAGAAAGTAATCTTTGACTAGGCCCCATCGTGCTTGCATAGTCACTTTGTTCTCCTGCACCATCCCTTTGTCTGACAATTCCTTGCACACTTTCTGCTGTCAAGCTGTGTTGTCCTCTCTCCATAGCCTGTCCAGTAGACTCAGGTCTTTGCACTGTGGTTTCTTCTCCCAAAATTGTACGCTGGTTAATACCTTTCCGGCCCTCCCAATGTGTTCGACTGATCATCCTGTCATCATCCTTCAAGTTTTCCTCCCCATCAAAGTCTGAGTGGGCCGAAAGAATCTCCATACCAATGTCACTTGCAAATGTTGAGCCATCCGTTGTTGAAGATCTGAAACGCCAATCCCCACATTTACATTGGCTTGTCTGAGCGTACATTTCCTCAATCATTTGTACCCAATATATGACTCCATCAATCTTAAATTTTGATCTACGGGAAATAGGCATTGATGTTGTTGTTGTCTTCACAAGGACACGGGCAAATTCTAAACTGGTCAATTTTTCTGTTTTCTCATCCATACGCACCATGGTTCCAAACGTTCCCACCACCTTAGATAAAGAGCTCTCATCCCACGCATGGAATGGTAATCCATAGCATCTCACCCAAGCAAGTCGGATGCCAAAGACCAGCTGTGGACACCATCTTTGAACAGACTGAAAAATAGGCAAGACGCCATCTTCATCTTTCTCTTTTCCGAACATGTCCTTTACCATATCCTTTGTAGCTCCAGAAATCAACACCATATCACTCCCCATATATCTCAAAGAAACTTCTTCCATTCTGTTGACACCGAGCGCCTCTTCTAACTTGTCAAACCAGTTAATGTCATTTAGGAAGCCCACCCAACAATCCTGTAGCCATTCCTTTCTGTTGTTTGTTGTTTCAAAGTTCAGTACAAGTCCTTCTTCCTTTTCTCTGGCCTCTCCATCTCTATTTTTTCTCCTCCATACACCTGTCTGTGCCCTTCTAGGATTTGCTACTACTCCTGCAAATGATCTGTTGTGCCTCCTATCCGACATAACATTTGTTTGACCTCCTTGATCCACTTGTTTCTCAGGTCTTCTCTGACTACTTTGTTGATACATTGGTCTGAATTTTCCAACATTGTTCCTTTGATATCTCCCATACCTTGGTATGTTGACCCTCATTTTGACATTACCAATACAGATCTGGTCCAGCTGATACTCCAACAATTTTTCATTTTTAACATCTAAGAATCGGACGAAACCATAACGTTCTCCCCAGCTATTTTTGTTCCTGGCAATAAAAATTGCCCAAACTTTCCCCCATCTTTGAAAAACTTTCCACAGATCTGTTTCTATGAAGTTATCTGGAAAACGTGAGAAGAAAAACGTGGTAACATCCTTCCTCTCCCTTGTCTGATGCCTACCCCTATCTTCAAAGTCTAGCCATTCACCTTTTCTCCCTCGAACTGTTTCCCACCCACACTCAGTTTGCTCTCGTCGCTCTCCTCTCATCACCTAATACTTCACTAGATAATTTAATTAGTATATAAGTATTATAAATATTTTAAAAATATATTTTTAATATTAGGAGAGAGAAAAATTAACCTTTTTATGTTTTTTTCTCCACTAATTTTCTGATCATTTCCTCCAACTGATGGTTATTAGTTGGATTCTTAGAGTAAAAACTTATTCTTAATTCATCTTAGTATTAGAGAGAAATGAGATGGCATCCACTCGTAAAACCAAATCTTTTATAAGAACCAAGTTCTTAACTAAAATCAACATATATATATATATATATATATATATATATATATATATATATATATATATATAAAGACAACAAAAAGGAGGGAGGGTTTTTTTGGTACCCTTTTTTTTTGTACATCTCCCTCCTTTTTTGTTGTCCTTTTTTATGTTCATTTTAGTTAAGAACTTCGTTCTTACAAAAGAACCAAAAGGAGGGCGATTAATAGATGTTAATCCAAAAAAATAAATTAAAAATAAATCAAAAGAAAAAATATTCTCAACAACCAAATTCCAAAAGGGGGAAATCAAAACCAAAATCCAAAAATCAAACTCAAATCAAAACATTCTCATTGGTGTGGGTGGAGGATCTTTGCCTCGATTTTTGCTTGGGGACTATTTCTTGGCAATGAGGAGGTCTTGCTTATTTATGACCTTAAGGGTGAAGTTCACGTCATTGTAGGCATGGAGGCAATGAAAACGACACAACTGAGGTTGTTGGAGCCGAGTTGTAACACCCTAATTTGCTATTAAGAATCTCCTTATTAATTTTGAAATTTGTGGAATAATTTAATATTTAATTATTAAAACATCTCCCTTTTTTTTATCACTAAATATGGGGAAAAAATCGCTTTCTTTCTGACTTTAAAGCTTTATTACTTGAAACACAAAAAGAAGATCATCCTTTATGATTACCAAACAAATGTCTATTAATAAGATCTCATTCTTAGTGATAATCACTTGCTTTACAAAATGTCGCATTCTCAGCAAACCTTTATAACCTAATAGAACTTCATTTAAATATACTCAACTTGTCATTAAGAAAGTCTAATACAACAATCATAAATACACGTTTACATCCTTCATAAGAATACATATTGAGTTAACTGAAAGGGAAAGATACGTCATAAAAATCCTTAGTCTACCCCCTTTATACAAGAAAATGACCAAGACTCAGAGCAGTGACTCAATGAAAATTACAAACCCACAATACCCATTAAACCCATGAGGCATCCTCGGAGGATCCCCTTCTTCCTTTAACATATCCACTTACATCATTGGCACTGGGCGTAGTGTTTCCACTTCGTCTTCATCATCCGCACAGGGTCAACCATCTTCCTCTGCAAAAAGAAAACATGGGAATGAGTTCTCCAATTCCTTGGTCGCCACAAAACAATTGGACTTATAACCTTAGCCGGATTATCACAACCTGACACCATTTCCCCAAGGCTCTTTTGAGTCAACGAACTATCCCCTAGTGTACCAGTTGTAATCATCCACTCCTCATAACGATTCCTCACACGTTTTTCACGCCACGAGATGTATTCCACAGGACAATCGGTTTCAACAGTAATTCCAAGAGGATGTCAGAGGACCCTCCCCACTGAGCATGGAGTCAAGCCCCACCTCTGATTCATAAAATTGTCTCTCTAAATCCATCTTGTCTTTGCCACCGATGCCCTCTTTACATTATCCATCTCCTCGTAGCGTTCGTCATCCCGTGCAAGGCGAATGACACGAACGACATTCACTACTCCTTGTACGACAAGAGGAGAAGGGTTTGATCCCTCCTCACCTTTTAGTGTCATGAACAACATGACTCTTTGAAGTTGATGTATATCCACTTGCACACACTATAGTGCCTCGGGCACCCGAAACTCATCCATCATACTCATGCACAAACAAAAATCAACATGCATTTCTGAGGGACAATGCCTCTCGGACTCAAATCACAACAAGTAATATATATACACAGGAAGTATCTGACAATTCATATCAATGCCAGAGGTCACATCCTCTCGGTCTTAGTAAATAATTAATCACAACGTATTCATGACATACTAATATACAATTCAATAAGTATAGTGCCGAAGGTCACGCTCTTTCAGTCTTAGCCAAATAATTTCACAACAAGAATACATTTATGCAGTATATCCCTATACTTATACAATTTAAACTCATCACAAACTCTAAGTTTTTGGTCAAACCCACAGGCAACACAAGACCTCTATTTTCAAGCATCACAACATCTTATATTGGGTCTCAAACACTCACAAATTAAGCCCTGACCCATATGTACATGTAAACTTTCATTTTTCACCACAAAAGACTTATTTTAAGCATTTAAAACTTTGATTTTAGATGGTTTAGCATCAAACCCGAAATTGGTTCCAAATATCCTTAAAAAGACTTCAAAACTTGAAAATTAATCTCCCGTTGATGTAGAAATCCGTTTTCGACAAACCAAATATGCAACCCTACATTCAAAGACATAAGGAATCCATTTTTCTAGTCTAGAACAGTCAATTCCAGCTCTAAAAATTTGAATTTAGCAAACAGTGGCAGATTCAAGTAAAATTGCATGAAAACTTGAAAATTAATTTCTCGTTGATGTAGAAATCGATTTTCAACGAATTTTATATGCAACCCTACATTTTAAGGTATGAGGAATCTAATTTTTAAGTCTACAGCAGCTAATTCCAGCCCCATTTGTCCCAGTTCATGAAACAGTGGCGAAACAGAGCAAAATTGCTCAAAACTTAAAAATTAATTTCCCGATGATTTAGAAATATGTTTTCAATGAATTTTATATGTAACCCTACATTTTGATGTATGAGGAAACTAATTTTTAGGTCCACGACAGCCAGTTCCAGCCCCATTTGTCCCAGTTCTTAAAAGAGTCTAAACAGGGCCAAAAATATGCATTTTGCTTGAAAATAATTTTCCAAAAGATTTAGCAACTCATTTTCAACATCCCATATATGTATTCCTACATTTTAAAACATGAGAAAGCCATTTTTGATGTCAAAAACAACATTTAACAGCCCCAACATTCAGTACACCAAAAACAGAGCACATCTTACTTAAATAGTTTAAAATTTTAAAAAAATCATAACAAATAGCTCAAATGTTCAAATGTAACATCTATGCAACCCAAGATTTTTGGATCCAAAGAACTCATTTTTGAGGTCTAAAACATCAAAAGAGGCATCCATTTTTTGTAGTTCATAAGACAGTACGGGATTTCATATTTTCACATAAGTTCAAGACTCAAAAATCAAATATATTAACATACAACATAGACCCATCACATTAGGTCTCAACACAACAATTTTTAGGCTCAAGAAAGGTAGAGAACTCCTCCCATACCTTGTTTTCTTCTAGTTCAAAAACCCCAATAGCAAAAAGAGCACCACCCACTTGTAGAGCTTCTCAAACTCTACAACATACTCAAAAATCAAAGAGAAAGAGCAAGAGTTAGTAGGAGAAAACTTAGAGAGAAGGAGATGGAAGCTAGAGAAAAGGAGGAGAACCTTACCTTCTCACACAACAGAGAAAAAAATGAATCTCTCTCTCTCTTCCTCACTAGGGCCGGCAGCCACACAATGGGGGGGGCTCTCATTTAGCCTTTATAGAGGGGCCCCAACTCTAAAAGATGGGCCCCATATGTTTCTTTTTTTTAAAAAGTTTTAGGGTAATTATGTTTAGGGTCTTAAACTAGTCTATATTTTAATTTTTTTTTTTTACTCTCTTAATTCACCAAAATGTAACATTTAATTTTCTAAAGCCAATGCCTTTGGAATCATTCAATTTGGATTTAAAATGAATTTTCTAGGCCCAAAATACTAAATAAATTGCTAAAGTTACTAATTAATTCAATTTAATTATTTTTTATGAAATTAGGTCATTTCTATGCTTAATTATAATTTTCAAAATTTTATCTACGTCCAAAATAAATTTTTAAGCTCAAAATCTCATAATTACGAAAATGTCGTTAATAAGAATATTTCTTCCTTTGACCAGATTTGACTTTTGGTTAAATCATGGTCAAAACTTGATTTACTAATTATTTTCACTTCATTAATGAAGATTTAATATCTCACATTCATTTAGTTGCTAACTGGTTCTTTTTAGGCTTTAATTAAACAAATAGCACTCTATTTCAATTAAACAAATTGCACTTTATTTTTTTTAATTACATTGATTAAATTTTCTAAATCATTAATTACTTTAGAATAATTAATTTTACTAATGAAAGACATTCTAGACCCATTAGTAAGCTAATTATGCTCTTAAAAGTCTAATTTTAGATTCTAGACACAAGTTTCACTTAATTACAACAATGCCATTAATGAGTTGATTAAATTCATTCCCATTGACTTTAACCAAAGTGAGTCTATCTTTGACTTTTCAAATTTTGAATTTCCCTCCACTAATCATGTAATGTCTCTACTTAATCCTTATTAAGTAATGCTTATTTTAATTATTTCTATTATTTTTCTTAATTACTCAATTAATCACTAATTAAGAGATTAATTTTCTATTTAATCTTAAGCTCTAAAATTAAGGGTGTTACATGAGTTGCGAAGGCGACAAAGGAGGACACGTTGGAGCTACACTAGTGAGCATGATGCTAGTCTAGAGTGTGAGTTTAGTGACAGAAACTAGATGAAAACATAAGACAAGTGATTGAATTGTGCTCTTTTACTTTCCTAAAACTTTGATAGAAGCAAATATTTGATATGGATATAAAGCTAAGTTTTTACTTTTTGGTAAGATAACAACAAATAGATGTCAAGAGAAAGCAAATTTCAGTCCCCAAAATTAGTTATATAATCTAAAAAAAAAGGAAGGGAAGAGAATAATATCAAAAAATTTATCCTGGTTCACTCTTAACTCGAGCTACATCAAATCTCTTCACACTTGAAGGATTTTTCACTAGAACTCAACTAAAATACAAGTATTCTTCTTTCCCATCTTCAGGCTATTCTTTTAGTAACATAATGTAGTCAAATTATAAGTTATCAAGTATTCTTTTTCAACAAAGCCTCTCCAGGCTTTTTACAATCAATCAAGTATTTTTTTGAACAAAGCCCCTTACAAACAACCAATTATTCTTTTTCAACAATCTCTCTAGAACTTTTATAATAAAACATTTATAACAACCAGTGGTGGATGCAGGTTAAGGCTTGTGGGGGCAATTGCCCCCATAAGATTTTTTTTTATTTGTTAATGTGTAATAAAAAAAAATGCCCCCATAAAAAAATATATTGCCCCCATTTCATAATTTTTTTTAAAGTTGTGGGTGTATGCATAAAAAAGAGCACAAGCTATGTCCAAAGCCCAAACGGACATAAGACATTCAATATAAGACTATATGCTTAAGCTCAAACCGTTTAGCCCAATTCGACAATTCCCATTCTATAACAGTAACACAAAAAAGAGCACACTTTTCATACTAACTTACATTACACGTTTTCATTTTATGATTACACCCTCCCAATGATGCCTTCTACTGTGTGAAAGTTTAATAGGACCTGCACGGCGCGAAACTTTTTTGGGTCGTCGGATATCACACTTGTTGAGCAGATGGGCAAGATTTTAATTTAATAACCGGATGGGATCAAAATTTAAATTATATTACAAATCAAAAAGAAAATCCAATTATGTTCACTTTACAATACTGGGTCCCACGTGCTAAGTAATGGGTTGGGCAATAATGTCTTTACGCTCTTTACCCTTTGTCGCTTAGTGACCATAGATTGAGTCCATTTCCGACCAACCTCTTTGACCCTATTGGCTTTCATTCTACGCTAACTCTAGCGCCGCTTACATCTTTCTCTCCTCTTTCTCTTCTCCGTCTCAACCCTAGAGTCGCTTGTGCTTACCCTTCTGTCTCCTCTCTTTTTCCATCTCAACCCTTGTGCCCTTACCCCTCTGTCTTCCCTCTTTCTCCATCTCAACATTATCTCCACCTCTTTCTCCTGGTGTGCAAATTGGGAACGAGATCGAGGTCGTGATGGTGTTGGTGGTTCTGATTTGGTTTTGGATGTGTGGAGGAGGTGCGTCACAGTAGTGTCGCTGAAGGTGTTGGTAATGTGATTTTGGATATGCAAAGGAGGTGTGTCACGATGGTGTCGTCGTTGGTGTTTGCGATTCTGATGATGGCTTGCGGTGTTCAACAAGAGTGTCGAGCTGATAGTAGCATGAAAGAGTAATTGAAACAAAGAAGGTATCGTAATTTTTCGTTTGTTTTCCAATTTTTTTCATCTCTTATTTTTCATATAAAATGTTTGCATGTTATAAGATCGTTTTGTTCTCTTAATGTGCTCCTTGTTTTAATCCCTCTCTCTGTTCTCTGTTTCCATGTTACAAGATATTTTTTTTTTTTACAAATGGTGCAAAGCTTCAAAGTCAAAGTATTATAGGATATTGATTGTGCCTTGTTTCTTTCATGTTTTCTTTAATCTTTTGTAAAATAAATATGAACTCTTTTCTACAAAAGATTTTGCCTTTAATGTATGATTTTTTGGGGCCCTTTATTTTGATGTATTAGTTTTACAGGTTCTCTTGAGCTTTTTTTCTATTCTTTCCTCATCTATTGTTTTGCTTTCTGTCTTCTTTTTGTTAATGACATTGCTTCCTTCTATGTAAACAATAAATTTGAAATTATTTATGGCTTATATGTAAGGTTGCTCGTGGAAGGTGAAACCAGTGACATATTTGTGTGATCTCATTCATGTCTGAAACAGGTATTGCAATTTCTGAATGACATATTTGACACCTTGCTCAAGGCTCTTTCAGATCCATTTGAAGAGGTAGTGTTATCTAGATATCATTTTTTTTATCTCTGTTATCATGTTTGCTGGAAGTGGTAGCACAAAATTGTATAGCCTAGTTTCCTGGTTGCATCACAAAATAAAAAATTTAATATCAAAAGAATACTATACAGAGTATGAATTTTTTAGTTTATCTATTTTGTTTTGTGTTTATCGACCTCATATTTAAGTCCTAACATCAAAATTGTTGATTAATTATTTTACAGGTTCATTATGTGACACCATCTTCCATATAATTTTTGAGTATGTCTTCATAATACATGACTGAAAAGGAGCAAATTCCAGTGAAATTGTTATTACTAATGGGACTCTGGTATTATGAGTTTTACTGGGATCTTGTTCCTTTGCATCATTGGTTAGATTTACGCTAAGGGACTAACCATGCAACAATTATTGATGTATGATCCTTTTATTCGTTTTAGTAGCTTGGCCATATTTTTGTTATTTATTGAGTATTGAGTATACGTAAGTTTATGATTTTTTGGTTTAGATTTGTAAAAACCCATGTCATATCCTTCAAATAATTCTGGAATGTTATTTAATTATAACATGTGATTGTGATGGTCCTGATGCCATAACCAGATGTTCAGGTACTAATTTTATATTTTACTAGTTTAAGTTTACCGACTTTGAGTTTCCTGGTTTATTGTGATGGTCCTTCTTTGGTTGTATTAATAAGTGTGTTGATTTGTTATAGGGGGTGAAAGCATCTAAGCACAGAGCACTATAAAACACGATGTAATAACAGAAACTTACCACTTTAGAAAAATATGCAAGTCTGTTTAGCATCCAATCTTAATTGAAGTTGATTTAAACTTCATGTAATATTAGAAAGTTACCAATGCTTATATACCTTGTAAATTGGCATAATCCACACTTTCAATATATATTGGTTGTGATATTTTCTTTTTCATGTTATTTTATATATTTGTTACTATATTATTATGTCTAACATTTTTTACTTGTCTTTGCAAGTTCAAGACACCGTGAGAGCACAAAGTGACCATTACAGTTAATCCTATATTTGTATCATGCATAATTTGTAATTTGTAATATTTTTATCATTTGGTGCCAATTAAATCCTCCAGTGTACACAGGGTTTATCATTATGTCAAATTATTTGAATGGAGATAAATGAAAATAGTAATTTTAGGGAACAAGGAATTTTAAAAAAAGAATGTATTAACCAGGTTACAAAATATTTAAAATTTACAATTAATTAAAATATATATTTAAGTATGTCTTTGTTTGTGCCTTTAAAATATAAAAATTTGGAATGGCTTTCATTTTCAAAAATTTAAATTTGTGTAAAAAAAAAGTAACAAGAAAGTGGATGTTGACCAAAGAAAGTAAAGTACTGTCTTAGATAATGCTTAGAAAAAGGCTCAACCCATTAAAAATGGTATTAAAAAAATGTTAAAAATGGTAAAAAAAAAAAAAGGCCCAAACCGTTTTAACCGACCCGACCCAATCAGTGATCCGATCAACCCGAACTTGTCTAACTCGACTGCCCAATTGGTCGGAGATCGGCTTGAAATGATGTGCGTCGGGTTTAGTTCAGATTGGGCTTTTTGGGCCCGAACCCGACCTAAGCCCAGCCCTAACTTCTATATTTCCTTTATGTGTTATGTGGTTAATACCAAACTATTCAGAACGTTGTGGTGCTTGAATGTATTATGCCATTTTGTTTGTTCAGTTGTGTATTGTCATTGTTGATGTGTTATGGGGTTAATACTAAAGTATTTTATAAAACAGTGTGGTTTTATGATGTTTTCTGCCGTGTTATTTGTTTAGTTGTGTGTTTCGTTTGTGTTATGCGGTTAATACCAAACTATCCACAACGCTGTGGTGGTGGAATGCATAACTACTGGGATCAAGTTATTGAACTTGTGACACATAATTAGTCATAAAGTTTGTCTTCATGGGTTATAAGTTGCTCTGAATTCTTATATCTATTTTCCCTTTAAAGACCAATTTATGCATTCATATAGTAATTTTGGCTCATTTGATGGTCTCCTCATCATTATTGTTAGGACAAAATGTTAAGGTTACTTAAATGACTGTCAAACCAAATTAGGGGGTAGGCCTTTTAATTTTGCATGTCACTTTGTTGGTCCATTTTATGACACAGAACATGAAGTGTTCCTCACATTGTGGACATTGTGCAAGAAAGACAGAAATGTACCAACCCCTGATATTCATGAAACAATGCTTTTTTTTTTTAATATTAATTTGGTTATGGATGGGGCATTTTGTATGTCGACTTATTGGTATCTTAAAATTCACCCTTACCTACAACAATTTACCACTAATAGATAGGCAATAATGTAGGTTATAATAATACTTGGCTAATAATATGTAGATATTTGTCCATGACAATTGTACATCCAGATGGCATGAACATAAAGTCTAGTCCATGCATGTTAATTACAAAAAATTGGTTCCAATATTCCCAAAACTTGCAACCATGAGCCACCATTTGGTCGTCAAGAACTGTAAAAAATAAGATGACAACCTAATTAAAACATTCGTCATTTTCAGAGGGGAGGATTCAGTTGTTGACAATGCTCTTGTGCACCTTTAATGATGAAATCTTTGTAGTCATTGTGGTCTCCCATCAACAAACTCATTGTCACCTTCATTCATACAAGTTTTTCATCCATCTGGGCCACATGGGACGTACAGTTAATTAAAAATGCCCAATAAAGTCAGTTGACAAGCATTTATTAACCTAATACTTGTTTAACATATCACTCCATTTTTTTTTGTTACCATGTTATTGGTATAGAGTATCAACTACCTTTGCCAATGATTAATCTCCATCGGTGTAACGACCCGCCTTCGTTACATAACTATCAACAAGGGATTTCATTTTATTCAATTTAAAAAAAAAATCAAACTTTCATTAGTTTATTTATGAAAATACCATATAAACTTTTCTCAATTTCAAAGCCAACATAGATACAATTCAAAACTTAAAACATAAATCACATGTACATACTTCTCTTACAAGGTAACCACATAAAAACTCTATGTTGGTCCATTCTATACAAAAGACTAAACAAAGGAAAGAAGAAAGAGATTGTATCTTCAATCCCATGCTCACTCCATCTACTAAACCTCCAAGAAGAAGAATCCACTTGGAAAGCCATCTGCTCCCCCGAACACGACGTCCGAGATCATCACAGGCACAAACCACAAGTGCAAACAACGCAAGGGTAAACTTACCAAACAAAACTATGCATATAAGTACATAAGTAAATTTCCATTAAGGAATAGAAAGAGAACCAAATTTTGTATACTTCAATATAATACTATACATAATAATTGAAAACTCTACACAAAACTTAGTTCATAAACTTATATCAAAACTTAGTTCATCAATAAATACCAATAAACAACATCATGGTTCAACCATCTCAACTAATTCATACGACAGAGTTATAACATAAATCCCCAACATAATCAATAACAACATAGCTCTATTACCAATTACTACCATGAATCATCATATCTAATAGATTATATCCATTCAACAAAAGTCACAATCTCAACATAATACAACCACCAACAACCATCATCACAAGGTAATGTATAACATAAACCACTAGACAACCTTAGTCAACAAGACTGACTCTACTTCATGGAGTTTCAACATCATATGAGTGATCCCTCATAGGCCTCATCCCCTACCATAGTCTTACATTCTGACCATTCAGGGAGTCCCTTGAGCTATCCTACGGGAAAAGTGTGGTTTTATCGAAAATAGACAAGTGCTATAGTGGCTTACCTCTGTAGGTTTGCAAGACCTTACATCTATAGGGATTCGTCCACTCGTCTATTCTATAGGCCTATTGCCGTTAGTCACCACGAAAATTCCCAACACTAGGTTGAAAGCCCACCAGGTCACCCTCAACTTATGTGCCTACTCATATGCCCATGCACCAACTGTGCACACCTACACACCAACTATGCAAATACAACATTTGGAATATTTTTGTGCACCAACTGTGTGCACCCACCGTATTCCAACAGCAAAATATATTTGGAGTCCCTTACAGTATGAGGTACGGCACCTCCGTACCTGTCATCTCTAATGGCCTGACTTAAGTATCCAAATACATCTCAACAATCCAAAATCCTTAATCACGACAACAATCCATCCATTATACACTAAAAGAGTCACTAACTTCTTTGGAAGTAGTTCTTAACACTCCAACACGCCATTCAGAGTCAAAACATAAGGGTGGTACTTGGAAAGATATCCCACTAGGCGAGACCCCCGGGTCGCTTTAGTGGGCTGAAGTTCTGACATGAAATTCACCCTCCCAAGTATACCATTTTTTTTATAAAAAAACTTTGCAAAGGACATAACTAACTCCTCTTTAACATATAGGGATGGTTCTAACACATAGTTCACATATATCATCATCTCATCAACATTCCATTTCAATTTCTCAACAAAACACATACACCTCAATAATAAATAATATTTTCAACAAAATTTTAAACAAATTAATCAATAATATAATAATCTCAACAAATTATATCCCATTAACCATAATATACTAACCCCAACAACAAAGTCATTTTCTCATAGATAAACTTACTTGTGAGCACATCATAGAGATAAACAACATTATTATAAGAACCATCCAATAGTCAAAAGACTGTATCACACCAAACATATTTCAAATATTAAATACTCAAGGTTCACGTCCTTGGAACTTAAAATGAAATAGAACAGGTCAATGGATATTACCTATCAACTTCCTTACAAAAATTCACACATCAATAAACAAACATCACCATTCCAACAATTCTATCATATTAACCAAATTGACCAAATAAGGTCGATTTCTCTTTGATAGTACTGAATGTGAGCTCTAATCGATTGAAGCAAATCACCTCGGAATTAAAAAACTTTTGATATAGAATTAAAGCTCTTGAATCCTATTTTTCAAAATGGTATCCCAATTGTAAAATAGACAACTACATAATTTTCTAAAATTCCTACAAGTTGACAGTACCGAATTTGACTTTCTAGTGAACATGGTTCAAAGAAATTAAATTTTCTAACACTTTCCAAACTTATTTTGAGCTAAGATTTTTACAGGATAAAGGTAACACATTGTTATTTCAAAAATGATATCCCATGTCCTCAAATTCATTCCCAATTGTTCCAAGTAAAATTTTCGCTAACAGCCTAAATTTCAGACTCCAAACAAACCTCTAAACCCTACCCTGTTTCTTTTCAAAAAGTTAATTTAGAATTTGTGCATGATAATTTTTATAATTTATATGGTTAAAAATAATGTTTTGTCTAGTTTTTAATGGTACAAACTTGAAAAAGAAAAGATAAGTACACAAGTGTAAAATTGGGAAAAACCGAGACATGTTCCAACAGAACACCAAAAGCAGAACAGCCATATTATGGTCACGGATGAGCCTCAAAATGAAGTCATCTTGACACAGTGTCAAAATAAAAGTTTCTCCATTTTGTGTCTATTTTTATTCAAAACAAATTTCATGAAAAACCAACGGTTAGAGCTTCCGAAAATCATAAAACTGTGGGGACTGTCCAGAGCTGGACGAACCAAACAGTCACTGCCACTTTATTTTGTGGTTTGATTTTTACATGCAAAGCTTACCAAATAATTTCAAGAAAATTTGGGTATGGTCTCCTTTGTTTTAAGAGCCTTTCCAATTAATTTCAAAGATTTAAAACAATCCAAATAAAGTACATGCAAATCCCACACAGCCACTGCCAAAGGGTTCCCCATCAATATCTCAAGTTTAAACACTAAGCAACACAACATAAACAACAAGAGGGGCAGGCATGTTGTATGTTGTAAACCACTAGAAATATAGTTTTCAAAAATGAAAATAATAATCTCTAAGTCATATTGTAGAAAGTGAATCAAAATTTTCAAAAATCTCAAAAATAGATTTTCTTCACTGCAGATGGGTCAGTTTCAAGGAAACTTTTGAAATAGAAATATAATTAATTAGAAAGCATGACATACACCGTTAGAAATCTTGAGATGTGTATTTTCTAACCATATAACTCATTTTTTAATACAATTTTTGTATAAATACATAATTTCAAAACAAGGTATGATGTTCATTCACGTTTTCCTGACTGGAAGCTCAACTTTCGAGGGCCATAACTCCTTCGATTTTCAATATTTTTAGGCGGTTTTTGTGCCAAAACTGTAGCCCCATATGTCTATTTTAATTCCAGCAAACGAAATCCAATTTCATTTACCACAACCAAAGTTATCACAAAAATACTAACACGTGTACAGACATAACGCACCAGACAGCAAGCACTTTATTTTCAACTATCATATACTTTCATTCAATCAACTTATATCACAAACAAATTATCAAAACATTACTTTCAAAAATCAATACACATCACAACAGCTCCATACACCAAAGAATACATGAAAAATTGTAAGTTTTCCTTACCCAAAATTCTTGAAATTTCCTTAACTTTTGTTATGGAATCAATTAAGAGGAACCTAAGCCAACATCAAAACAAGCTTTAATTAAGATTTCATCCATAACCCAAAATTTTAAATGAAACCCATTTAGTAGCTTCTTGGTGGAAAGAGAGAAATTAACCAAGAGATCACAGAATAAAAAGAGATAAGTTTACCAATTAAATGGAAATCCAAGAAGCTCTATAGAAGAAGGAGACAAGCTAAACTTCAACCCAAGAGAGAAGGAAGAAGCGAATAGAGAAGGGAGAGTGAACAGAGAAGGAAGAAGCGGATGAGAAGGAAGAAACAAGGAAATGAAGAAAGAAAGAATCAATAAGTAAATAAAATTTTGACTTTTGTTATTTTTACCTATGTTTTTTTCTAACCTCACACCCCCTTTTTCTATAACAAAAACTCACGTAAAGCCTAAATTATCATGAAAACTACTAAACACACAATAATCACATAAACAAAACAATCTATTTTATTTATATAGTTCATTAAATAACACGATTTAAATTTAATTCCTTTTTCATACATTTGTCACTTATCTCGGTGTATTTTTCTACACTGTCCGATGATTTTCGGACTATATTTCTGCAAATCTTCTTTACAAAAATTCACATAGAAGTAAGTATATAATATCTAAAAATCATTGAAACTCACTAAACATCCAACAACAAATTACAATTCATTCCATTTATTAATTAACTCATTACGTAACATAATTTAAATTTAATTTCTCTTACATTTTAATTAAATCACTTATCATACATTATGAAAAATCACAGTGTTACAGTCGGGGAACCTGACTAGCCACCTTTAGTGGGGTTCTCCCCTCCCAACCACGTTTTTTCCATTCACAAGACTCGAATCTGAGACTTTGCTTAAGGGGACCGAGTCTAGCACCACTCGGACCAATGACTTGTTGGTACATATCACTCCATATAGGCTATTGAAGAATGCATGTTCCAACTGCATCCGTTGTAAAACTCAGACTGTTGAGTTTTCACTGGAATTATAAATATCATGTCACTTTAGTCGAATGTCTGAATGTAGTGAATTACAAGCTTATATAATACAAAATAAATGTGACCCATAAGCACAGACAAATTTCAATTAATCAATGTGTGAAGTGGTTGCTTATAAGCATCACCAACCTTTGTCCACAATTAGGAATATCACGAGGTTCGATAATCTCCCACTTTGCAAATTCCTTTGCATCCCAACTAACTTCAACATCTTTGTAAACCAAAGTGACCATTATCGAGAGTCCCTTGCACTGAACAATAACGTTTAATGACAAATACATTTACAAATGTTATTATTCGCATAATAAATGACACATTGTTCACATTTAATTTAAATTAAACATACAATCTTTTTTATGTCCTCCCCGTCTATGATTCAACGCATTTGTGGTCAGGTGTGAGTCCAAGTAGTAATGGGTACAGTCATATTCAATTACTAAGTATTGTCTTTAACCAGTCATTGTGTCTGGTGTGAATGTCATTGTGCATCGTGGATGGCATACCGAAATTGTAATAGTTCTTTTGCATGGCCACTTATTGGACGCCCATGATAAAAAATTCATTTGCTACTCGTGTTATACATATAATCAGGCTGTTAAAAATGTTGAAATTTCAAGGAAGCAGAAGGCATGTTTACATTAAATTTGTACACTATAAATGTCACTACCTGGAATAACCCTAACGGCATGCAGTGTGCAAGTTGCATAACCAATTGCAAGTAGCAAGTCACACATGACGCATATACGTCGAACATAAGGCTTGCCCTCAGACGAGTGTAAACAAAGTGTGCAAAACAGACACCAATGGTGTTAATGCTATTAACGTTGGTCTTTTACTGCGCGATTTTCTTGTTTTATGTTATGGTATATATATTGATGGGATACATTTTAGACCCAGTCTCATTGTGATATATTAAGATATTTTATCTTAATTATTGAGCATCTTGGGCGGATGTCATGGCCATTTTGTTTTGGAATTGCATAATTAATCACAATTTTGTCTACTTTTCCATAGTCCACAACTAATTTGGTTGGGTTACTGAAATATGAGTGTTTGGTATATATCATGTCAATACCCCTATCAAGTATGATTTTCTATAGTGACTAAGGCACTCATGATCTTATTTTGAACCTGTTGATTGAAAGTGCTTATTATATTTTTGACATCTTGTTATGGCCATATTTTGTAAAGTTAATCTGGAGTATTGTTTTATTATAAATCTAATAACTTGACTTATGTTGTCCAAGTGGGAGATTGTTGAATTATTTTATAGTGAACATCGTAGTTAGTCTTATTATTTTCCCTAAAACTCATATTAATTGGATGGCAAAAATATACAATTATGTCATTTTATTAGTCCCAATTTTGTGATCATTATATTAATATTTATTGGGGTTAATATTATTATTATAGAGCACTATTAATAATATGTGTGATGTGGCGGGCCTTGTATGTGAGATTTCTATGATGGGTTTAGGGTTTAGGGTTTTTAACACGGGAAGAGGCCCCTATTTCTAACCACTCTGTAATGTAGTTGTCCATTGAGACTTCACAGAAAAAACACACAGTAGGATAGAAATAGTTTATCTCCTCCATCACAAGAACTACTGAATGAATCAAATGTCTTCTACTTATTCAGGTATTTCTAAATTTAGTATCTATTATATTATAATGTTATAATTAGGGATTAAACTGTTGATTTTGAATGTAATCTTGTTTTTTTTTTCCATATTTCTTTATATGATAGATTACATGTAACAAAACAATCTCATACAAGTTGATTCATACGCTCAGTAGTAGTATTAATTTAGGTGTGTATAAATATAATAGATTTATTATTTGAAGATGTGACAATTTCATTTATTTACTAACCATCTAATCCATTCATGTATAAATCTAATCATTCCATCTAGTTATAAAAATAAAAAAGAATGAATTAATAGAATTAGATTACCATTTGTTAATTACCATTTGTGATGTGATGAATAATGAACCATCTAAAATATTTTTGTAATTCATTAGGTTAACAGTACAAACTACATAATTCATTACAATATTGTGTGTTGGGTATTTTTACTAAATTTGACATTATCAAGGTATCACAACTTAGATGTCTTTTATTAAAATATTAGACAAGGCGTCATGCCTAAACTAATTATTAATATTGTTTTTTATAAAAAAAAATAGTAATAATAATTATAATAATAATTTATTTTAACAAATTGTCAAGAGAGGCAAATTGTCACAATTCAAATGTCTCCGGATTTAAATTGCAAGATTAACCAGGCATCACATTTAAATTAACCTTTTTTATATTAAAGTAACAAGTCAATAACTAATTCTATACTATAAAGAAATAAATAATAAGCAAAAAGACAAATAAATAGACGAAGTATGGCATCAATTTATGCTTATTTCTATATTCACTTTTTTTTTATATTTATTGTATTTTATTTTATTTTTGTTTAATTTCACATCTAATCCTAAATAAAAAAGAGAAAATAAAAAATGAAAACCATATAGAAATAAATAAAATTAAATTAAAACACAAAAATGAAAACAAAATGATGAATTATTACTAATTTAGAAATTAATTTTAATTGAATTTTTATTAGAAGAATTAGTTTGATGAAACTAACAATCTAGTATTGGATACAATTAAATATGAGCTAATCCCTCGTCTTTTTCTGCACAAAACAACTGACGAAGATAACATACATGAAAAAAATCAAGGTCCAACATTAGGAGACTGGCCCAGTTTCAGTGCCATGTGGTTCAGATAAAGAAAAAAAATCCCTCCTTTTTCTTCTATTCAGTTGGGTATTTATTAGTTTTGCTAATGATTAATCTCTGCTACGTAACCTGGCTGATCATCTTTCATGAAATTTTCTCCTCCCAACCACGTAGTTTCAAACCAATGACTTGTTGGTCTATCCTGATAATTTTGTGTTGCCTAGGAGTCTAGGACTAAAACTAGAACAGAATAATTATATATATATATATATATATATATATATATATAAAAGAATTAGAACAGAATTAAAAAGGATGAAACATTGATAGCTTTTGATTTTTCCCTCCAACCTGTGTTCCTGAACAAACCAATTCACCTTCACTTATTTTAAAATTTGCTAAGGTTTTTTTTTTTTAGTAATGTTTTTTGAAATGTAAAATTTTATATTTTAAATATTGGGCAGAAACAAAGATACCAATTTAATGCACATTGATCGATGTATCTTATAGGATTAATATAGACCATTGCTTTTTTTGCAACAAAAAGACAAAGTTGTTAATGTCCATCTAACAGGCAAACAGTAAGTATGTGATAATTGAAGTATTAATGCTATCTAAACCCTATGTTTTATCGGTACAATCTTGGTCGTTGCCTTTTGTTAAACAAAGTGCAGAGTATGTGATAATTGAATCACAGAGTGAGTCACGGATGAACAATAAATATTGTAGTATAAAGCATCAGTGTTGTAGGTGTAAGGCAGCTCATTCCAGTGTGTTTATGTTGGGTATATTAGTTGAAAGATGGAGGGATCTCTTGTTGTTGTTGTTGTTATTTTCTATGAAATATGTGTAGAAGTTCTATTATGTTGCACATTGTTGTTGTTGTTGTTGTTGCTGTTGTTTGTTGTATGATTTTAATGGAGAAATCGTTCCTTCTTTCATTATAGTACCAGGCGCGCGTGTTGTTTATAGAGTTTATAAAGAAAAAATGTAATAAAATCAAAACATCAACTGTAAAATATAATAAAATGTACATACAAAATAAAAAGTTTAGATACAAATATAAATAAATACATCATAAATCAACTACCTCTGCCGCCACCACCTCTGCGGCCACCGCCCTCGGTCCTCCTCCTCTGTCTGCATCCCTGGTTGTTGCACCCAGCACCTAAGCCACCTTGTGCTATGCACAATAGCCGCTGCACCAACTCATGGTCATGTGTGCCCTCAGGAATGGCTGTGGTATGCAACAACCTATATGCAATCGCAGACATCATCCAAAATTTACTTTATAACTAAAATAACTAAACTAATAAATAAAAATTTACTTTAAAAAGAAAAAAATATTTTTTTTTTTTAAAAATTGTAAGTAAATAAAAAATAAGTATTTTTTTTTAAAAAAAATTACTTTAAATAAAAATTTACTTTAAAGAACAAAAATAATAAATTTACTAAAAAATAAAAAATGGAAATTATAACTAAATAAACTAAAAAAAACAAAATTTACTTTATAACTAAACTAACTAAACTAAAAAAAAAGGGGGGGGGGGGGGAAGAAGACGAACCTGGTTCGACGGCGTGAGGAGAAAAGGAAGAAGGTTGAAGGAACAAGGTAGAAGGAAGGACGGGGGTGTGAAGGACAATGTGAAAGGAGGAAAGGAAGAAGGAAGAATGGGGAGTAAGAAGGGGTGTGAAGAAGGAGAGGGAGGGGCGTAGGGAAGCTGAAGGGGTGGGGGAAGAGGGAGGGGTGGAATTAAGGATAAGATGGTCAATTTACAATTTTTTAAAAATTATGGGATGAAAATAGTAATAGGTAGGGGTGAGAATAGCAAGCCGCTAAATCAAATGGTAACATGATCCAAATAAAATGAATTGAAAATAATGATGCTAGAGGCTCCCAATGCCCAATAAGGGGGAGAGAGAAAAAAAGTAAAGAGAAATAAGTATCTTAGCCAAATTGACCTAATCTGGAGTGAGAGAAGAAAGAAAAATAATGACACTAAAATGGGATTACCTTACCACTTCTAAACAAGCAAGCTAAAGCAGAAATATAAAAAAGGAACATCATAATCCAAAAAAATGACTGCATAATGATATTAATAGCAAATATTTATTATTGAGTTTTACAATCAAAATCTCTTAGACCGTCAAACGTCGAAGTTCTTTACTTCTCTTTGCATAGTTAAACCAGCTCAAGCTTGTTGAACGGTAGAAGGCTACAACTTGTAACTTCGAGAAGCTACAATTGTGCAGTCAAAAAAAAAAAAAAAAAAGCTACAATTGGTGAGCTAGATGTTATATTTCCATTTTTTTTTTTTACAAAAGATACTAGTGATCATGGGTTGGGTGGATTCAACACACCAAATCCAATTTAAAATAAATGAAAAAAAAATATTAACGAGTTCAATTAGTTTGAAAAAGTACGAACATGAAATAATTGTGTTAGATATAAAGTTTTGGAAATTTAACAACCAATTCGATGATATTAAAAAAAAAAACTTAAAAGTCTAATAAATCCTAATATTTTTTTTTTCTACATCTAACTTTTGAGATGAGATATTTCTTTTATTTCAATTTTTATATTTTTAATTTTTTTCTTATATTTTGTTTATTTTCTATTTTTGTGTTTCATATTTCTAAATGTTTAAATTGATGACCAGACCTACCCAATTCAATTTTAATCAAGTTGGATTGGATAGACACTTACAAAGGGAGCAAAATCAATCTAATTTAACTATTTAACTCTAAATTTCCAGGAGGGTTTTATTATATCCACTTCCCATTTTGCTAAGTACACTCCCATTTGGTTTTTTTCTAACTTTTATTATCTTATATACCCTTTATACCCGTAACATTGATACATAAATTATTATTCCGGAATGTACTTTCCGAAACAACGTTTTGTTTTTAACATCCTGGAAAGTATTTTCTGGAACACAATTTTATTTTTTAACATTCCAGAAAGTACTTTCTAGAATACTATTGTGTTCCAAAAAGTACTTTCCGAAATGTTAAAAAATAAAAATGTGTTCTAAAAAGTACTTTTTGGAACAATTTGGTTTTTCTTAACATTTCGAAAAGTACTTTCTGGAATACTATTGTGTTTCGAAAAGTACTTTTAGGAATGTTAATAAAAACATCTGGAAAAATTCAAGCACAACTTAGGACCATTAAAAACTCCATATAAAGAAAAAAAAAATTGTACAGTAGTAAGCAATTGGAGTGGAAAAATCATATAATTTATATTGGTCCTTCAATCTGGGTGACTCTAAGAGGCGCTCCGTTGCAGCAACTTAAACAAATTTAAGATATAATCATACATTGTTGCACATATAAAATGAGAGACATCAATGGTGTTGTGTGGGTGAACAAAAATAAAACAAGGAAGGAAAGTAGTTGGAAGCGTAAACATATTGTATTGAAGTTTGGAGGAAAAAAAAATCCAACACTAAAGCAAGAGATCGAGCAAGGGGGGTCTAAATGGATACTAGAGCAAGAGATTGAATGGGGGATGAAGGAAGTGAAAGAGAGGAGGGGGTGTGATGAAAGAAAAGGGGAATGTATTGTTGCTATGAAAGAGGGAGTGTGTTGTTGCGCTGAAAAGGGGAGTGTGTGAGGGAGAGAAGAATGTTTGAAAGGGGAAGGTTATTTATGTAATTTTAATTTTTTTAAAAAGGAAGGGTGTGTACTTAGCAAAAAAAAGAGGCATGGATATTGCAAAAGCCTTTCCAGAAAATAAAGAACTAGCCTAAAAAAGGTTAAAGGCCCAACAACAAAACTTAACATACACAACTTTTTCTTTGTTAGTTTTAAACAAGTATATTGTTGAGCGGCACACGTTCTCGGTGCAATAGCAGCCCCCTTAGAAAGGCTTTTTACCTTCATAGGAGGGTTTTCTCTTCACTTTGGGTGGATCCTTTTCTCTACATAGTGAGAATTTCTTTTGTCTTCCATCTCTTTTCTTCTTCCATCACTTCCACAACCTCTCCTTCTTGTCTAGCCATAACCTACACCGACATTTCTTTCCCCCTCTTCAGTCACCACCATCATCCATCACCTTTTTCTAATGTTCAATTTTTGCGTCTTGTCTACACCGCCCTTTTCTCTAATTTTTCCTTTTTCCATCACACTTTCCCTTCCAACCAAATGTGTCAGAGTCATTATTAGCAACAATACCCAAACCAGCAGAGGCACTTAAGCACCACTACCTTACTCATATTTGTTGCTTTCTGTGATCTCCTCTAAATAGCATTGTGGGTTGCTTGAGATCATTCTGATTTGAATTGCTCCTAGACTAGTGTTGATTTGAAAGGAACTACAAAGTAGAAAGTGTAGACAAAGCTCAAGACTCTATCAAGGGCTCCTTGTTATAGGATCCAAAGATGTGTTAATAGTTCAAGATTACTAATATGTTTAGCTAAAAGTCTTTGAGCATGTGTGCTTGTTTGACTCTTGTTTTTGTGTTGTGCTATGCCATACTGTTCTTTCTTTAGCATCTGTCATATTGTAAGTGTTGTTGGGCATTTTCAATTAACTATCTTTCAACAAAAAAAAAAAGTATATCGCCTTGTCGATAAAATTCACATTAAATTGATTTTTTTTATCATGTTATTGGTACGAAGTATCACTGACTTTGTCGATGACTAATCTCTGTCGAGAAACCTGACTGACCACCTTTGGTGGAGTTTCTTCTCCCAACCACATTTTTTTCATAAGACTTGAATCCAAGACCTTAATTAAGGGATCTGAGCCCAATACCATTCAATTACATGTTGGTGCATTATATTGAATTTGAATAGCTAAACAAGTATTCGCAAATAAAATAAATATTTTTTTTCTCTAATCGCTTGTAAATAGAGTGGCAACGGATAGTAAAGTATCCATACCCACTATGTGAAGTTACAAAAGGACCGAAGATGTGAATAATCATTGTAAGTTTGTAACTGTCCTAATTTAGAATAAGAGTTAAATTCTCTTATCAATGAGAATTTAATCATGTGAGAAATATGAAAATTACTAGCAGAGAAAAAAATTCTTATAGTGAAACTGAAACTTTGCACGATCAAGTTTTTTTTTTTTTTGGTAAAAAAAAAAAAAAAGAATACATGTGCCACCGGTATGGAATATTAGGTTAGTAGGAAATAAATTTTAATTGATTAGAAAGGATCAAGATATTTCAGATTTTCACATGGTGGACAAAGTGATGGCTTCATGCCAATGCCCTGAATCCAAACCTCATCACAACATTGCTTTTTAAGAACAATTGCTTATGAGAGTAGAAGTTGCAGCGGTCAAAGAGAAATCTGAGATTTAGATTAATTTTTGGATCACTGTGTGAAAGAAAGAGAGAGAAAGGTGTGCAGATGAGATACTCCATAATTATTAAATCAAGCTTGCTTCATACTCCATACTGTTAATTTGTGAGAGATTTCTTTGGGGCAAAGATAGAAACAATGACAAAAAGAAAACAAAAGGGCAAAAAGAATTAAAACAACATTCAAAACTAGAGTTTTAAAAAGAAAAATACAGGCACGGCGCAATCCCATTAGATAAAGATTCAAAAACATTCACTAATGGTGAGAATCAGATGGTTTTGAGATTAATGAACCGCAATTTGACAATCGGATGCCCACTGCTTTCCAAAAGATGATTGCTTTGTAAATTATAAGTTTGCTGCTAGAAAGAGTAAAGGCTACAGAGGGGGTATGTTTTCTTTCTGAAGAAAAATGAATAGAAAATTATAAGAGAAAGAAAGATAAAAAGATAATTTAGGAAAAAAAATTAAAAAAGGGGGTATATAAATAATAAGGAGATGTAAAAATAACAATTGCCATCTAACAAAGAATGGGAGATTTGACCCTGGTCCAAATGTGTTTGTGCAGGCTATTCATACAATACTATACTTATGTGCGTATACGTCAAGATAGGTACTTTAAAATGTGATTTGTCAACATTATAATTTAAATAGGCTTAAATACATTTTTAGTCCTCGCAATTTAACATTTTTTTTGCTTTTTGTCCTTGTAATTTTTTTTATTTTAGTCCTTACAAATTATGTTTGTTTTGTTTTTCGTCCTTAAAGTGGTTTAGATAGCGCTTTGAACAGTGAAAAAAACACTATCTAAACCACTATAAGGATGAAAAATAAAACAAACATAATTTACAATGACTAAAACAAAAAAAAATTTGCAAGGATGAAAAGCAAAAAAATACTAAATTGCAATGACCAAAACAGTATTTAAACCATTTAAATAATCTGTCTCTTAACAATATAAAAATTAAAAATAAAAGAGCAAAACAATTAAAAATAAAAGCGTAAAACATATTTTTAGTTCTTATAAACATGGTTAATTTTTATTTCTTTAATTAATTCTAGCTTTTACAAAATTGTAATTTGAAAAATAATCTTATTCAAAATAAATGCATGTTACTATTTGCTATAACCACCGAACACGTGGATCAATTAACATGGGTTGTTCTAGAGTCCTAGTATGTAACTGCGTTAAATATTTGGATAAACAAATTTGTCTAGTTCTATCCAGCTCGAATATGATTGTCTCTAATGAAAAATACATGTGGTTTAAACAAAACCATGTTACCATTTGCTATAAACTATAAAATTAATTAAGGTAATGGTAGTATATAGAACTGCTGGTTCACAAGTAAGAAAGAAATAGAAACTACCAACACAAAGAACTACAAACCAAACCAAGAAACTCAAGAACGCACAACAACGTAGACCCAAAAGAAAGAACGTAAAAGATAAATCAAGAACACAATGTCATTACGTGGTTCAACCAATGCGGCCTACATCCACGGGAAAGAACAACTCCACTATGAAACCAGAATCGATACAAGATACAACAGAGAACCCTTTGGTTTTGCCTTCACAAGTTCAAGAAGAACTCTTAGCAAGTACCCAAGTTTCACTCTGTTTCTCTCTCCCTTTTACGTACCCAAAATTTTTGTTATCTCTTCACTCACCCTTATATTGCCCACTCACATACAGTTAGTTACAATCAGTTACTTACTCACAGGGATCTCGTGCCCTCTATTTATAGGCTCCAAGTCTCTAAGACTTGTAACAGAGAACATAACAGAAAATTGCCTCTTCTTTAGACGATGTGTATTAGACTAATGAAACAGACTATCCCAACTGTCTGACCATCAGACGGTCCTTAGTCTGTACCAGACGATCCTCATCAGACCCAACACCCATCAGACTGAACATGCTTCAGACTGAATAACCTTCAGACTGAACAATGATTTAGAGTCACAGACAACAATTCTCCACCTTGACTCTAAATCTACAAAGAACGATTCCTCCACCATAGCACTGCTCCTCCACTTCTGAAATTTTGCTTTAAGAGAAATTAATCAAGTCCAAGCAGTGCTTGAACTTTGACCTCGATAGAGACTTTGTGAATACATAAGCAAGATTGTCTTCAGATGCAATCTTCACAATCCTAACCTCTTCAGATTCAACCACATCTCTAATGAAGTGAAGCCTAACATCAATATGCTTTGTCCTCTCATGATAAACTTGATGATTTGCAAGGTGTATAGCACTTTGGCTGTCACGGTGAATTACCACACATTTTTGTGCAATTCCCAGTTCACCAATCATCCATTTTAACCATAGAGCTTCCTTCACTCCTTCTGTAAGCGCAATATGCTCTGCTTGAGTTGTGGACAGAGCTACCATAGGCTGTAAGTTTGCTTTCCAGCAAATAGCAGTCCCAAACAGTGTGAAAACATACCCAGATAGGGACTTCCTAGTATCCACATTCCCTGCATAGTCTGCATCAACATACCCTACAGTAGCATCTCCACCTTGAGGTGCCTTCTTGTACCTCAGACTAGACTCCAGAGATCCATTCACATACCTCAACACCCACTTCAAAGCTTCCCAATGAACTTAACCTGGATCCACCATAAACCTGCTTACAATGCTAACAGCATGGGCCAAGTCTGGTCTGCTACAGACCATACCATACATCCTACTCCACTAGCATATGGAATAGAGTCCATCTTCCTCCTTCTTCCTCAGAATTAAGAGCTTGAGTAATTGAGAGCTTTGTGAGATGACCCAAACGTGTGCTTACAGGTTTAGATTGATGCATCCTAAACCTTTCCACTACCTTCTTCAGGTAACCTTGTTGAGATAAGAACAATTCTCCCTTCGTTTGATCCCTGATAATATCCACCCCAAGAATCCTCCTTGCAGTACCAAGGTCCTTCATCTCAAATTTTGAGCTTAACCTCTCCTTAAGCATACAAATTTCATCCTTGCTTGAGCTAGCTATAAGGATATCATCTACATACAGAAGCAACAAAAGAACAGATTCCTTTTCTCTTCTCAAAATGTAGACACAGCTATCATAACTACTCCTTAGAAAACCCATCCTCAGAAGAAAGTCATCAAACTTCTTGTACCACTGACGCGGGCTCTGTTTCAAGCCATACAATGATTTCCTCAAGAGACACACTTTCGTCTGATCCTCCGTAAACCCCTCAAGTTGCTGCATATAGATGGTTTCCTCAAGATCTCCATGTAAGAAAGCTGCTTGACATCCAATTGTTGCAACTCCAGATCATACTGATTTACAATTGCCATCAAGATCCTTATAGAACAGTGTTTTAGCATAGGTGAGAAATTTCATTGTAATCAACCCCCTCTACTTGTGTAAAACCCTTAGCCACAAGCCTTGCCTTATACCTTGCCTTCTCCACACCTGGAATGCCTTCCTTTTTCTTGAAGACCCACTTGCATCCAACTACCCTCTGGTTTTTAGTATCCACAAGCTTCCAAGTCTGATTTTTATCCAAGGACTCCATTTCTTCATTCATAACTTTTAACTAGTACTAACTTTCTTTGCCCTCTGTTGCCTCCCTGAAGTTCCTCGGTTCTGAGTCTTATATTTCTTCAGCCACATTCAGAGCATAGCAAATAAGGTAAGCATATCCAAACCTCTGTGTACGTTTTATTATCCTCTTTTCCCTATCTCTGGTCAGAAGATAGTCAGAGTCTGTACTTCCTTGGTTTGTCTTTCCTGAGTCTGTTGTTGGTAGCTAACTTGCTTCATCTGATGCTTCCCCTGATCTCATCAGACGATCATTCCTGAGATCATGAGTAGGAGACTCCACCTCAAACTGAGTTTTCTCCTTACTTTCTTCCAGGTTTTTGCACATCATTCCCATTTTGGTCTTGTCAAATGTGACATCCCTGCTTATGAAGCATCTTGATTCTCCAAGCTCCAGCTTTCACAACCTATAGCCCTTGACTCCGTATGCGTACCCAATAAAGATACACTTCACAGCCTGAGCTTCTAGCTTATCTTGCTTGACATGTGCAAAAGCCAAAGCACCAAATACCCTTAGATTAGAGTAGTCTGTTGGTTTCCCACTCCACACTTCCATAGGTGTCTTAAAGTCCAAAGCAGACGATGGGCATCTGTTTATCAGATACATGGCAATGTTTGCAGCTTCACCCCATAAATTCTTAGGCAGACCTGCTCCCAAGAGCATGCACCTCACTCTTTCCAAAATGGTCCTGTTCATCCTTTCAGCTAGGCCATTTTGTTGAGGAGTCCCTGCAACAGTCTTATGCCTCTTGATTCCCTATTTCCTGCAAAACTCATTAAATTGTTCTGAAACAAATTCCAGCCCATTGTCAATCCTTAAGACTTTCAGTTTGGTCCCAAGTTGATTTTCTACAAGAGTATGCCACTCCTTAAACCTCTGAAACATTTCAGACTTATTTTTCAAGATGTAAATCCACACTCTTCTAGAGAAATCATCAATAATAGTGAGAAAATAGGAACCCCCTCCATGAGTCATCACCCTTGAAGGACCCCATAGGTCTGAATGAACATACTCAAAGGGCCTACTAGAGACATGCATGCCAGTTCCAAATTTAACTCTATGAGACTTACCCAGTATGCAATGATCACAAAATTCTAGTTTATCCAATTTATCACCATTCAACAGATTCTGTTTTTCCAATTCAACCAAACCTTTTTCACTAACATGTCCTAGTCTCAGATACCACAGCTTAGTCTTATCATGTAACATATGACTAGCTACAGATGCATGAGCAATAACAGTTGAGCCATCAAGAATATACAGACCATTTCTTTTAACTCCCTTAGGTACAGGTAACTAGTACGTTGGTGAATCAAACCTTGTAGCCAGTTTTAGCAGCAGCAGCAACACAGAAAGGAGAGAGTCACCCGTGCCTTCTCTCTACCAAACAGCAAGAGTTTTTCGAAGCAAGTCTTCTTGGTATGAGTTCAACATTGACACAAATGGCACCTACCTGCTACGCCTCCATTTCTTGGCTTTCTCTTCGTCTACTAATCTTTCCTCGGCCAGGTTCAACGTTTCGATACCTGGTTTCTGGTTGCTACAAAACTTCGATGCTACAAATGATACCAATCACAACTCTGCTGTAGTGAAAGAGTTTTTCATGGAAATCACTTCCCACAGCTTCAAAATCAGTTTCAGACCTCTGCCATCATCATTTCCGTTTGTGAATGCTATAGAACTCTTCGTACTCCCCCTCCATTTGATCGATGAGCAAGTCGCGCGTTTCACTCACAACGGTTTAGATAACTACAACGGTTTGTACTCTCGGGTGTTGGAGACCAAACACAGGCTTAATGTTGGTGGCCAAATTGTCAATGATAGCTTGTTGAGAAAATGGATTCCAGATGATGCTTATCTCACTAATCCAGAAAACGCCAAGAATCGTTCCCCTTACCATGGTCGAATTGAGTACCGTGTAGGTTATGACTCAGATGGTCCAAACGCAACTAATTTTACTGCGCTAAGTGATGTGTACGGAACTGCTAAAGAGATTAATAACAGCTCTGCCACTGCCGAAAACATAACATTTTTAAACATAACATGGGCTCTCCCGGTGGAGAAGAACAGAGATCATCTCCTTCGGGTTCACTTCTGTGGCTATTGGAATTTACAAAGAGATCTTACAATCTTCAATCTGTCCATTTACGACATCAATGTTATGCCCATAAATAATGACGGGAACGTGTCTAACCTGTTGCCTGCCCCTTATTATTATGATTTTGTGGTACACTCTGATGAGTCTGGGCTTATGAAGGTCAGCGTAGCACCTATTGCATCTGCTCCCATTCCTAATGCATTTTTAAACGGACTTGAAGTAATGAAAGTGATTGAGTCATCAAATTCTGTCCCCTCTGTCCTGGACGTACCCAATTCCGGGCACAATCGTCTTCCTGTGGTGCTGCATGACTCAGTTCCTGGAGGTTTAGTCCTGGTTTTTGTTGTGGTGCTACTTGGGTAGGCTTTCTTAGCCCATTCACAAGTTACAAGTGCGATACAAGCTTAAGGGTGGACTCATGCCTTAGAGATAATTAGTTGTGAAGCATGTGAACAACCTTTTTCTACTGGTCCGTGTATACACTTTTTATTTAGTGTTGTAACTATTGCATGCAAGTTTATGCAACTATCAAGCACAATATTAATGTTGATGTTTTATGTATTTTCTTTTAGCGGTTCATAGTTGTAGATGCTAGTAGAAGTGTTGATGATTATCATCTACAACAAATGTAAATGTCAGATATAACTGCCCGATGTAATGATGTTTTAAAGACTTAATAAAGTTTTATCAATATTTATTAATAGTTAATAGTTAGTGCTATCTTTTGCACCTTAATATATATGGGTTTTATATGTGTCATTCATGCTTCAATGTATATACATAAATATCTTGGTTTTTATGGGATTAAATGATATTATTCTAGTATAGCATCTCATGCATTTGACTGTTATGTGAATAATTTTTTTTTTTTTAATTTGATAAATAATCAAAATCCACAAGGCTCCCAAGAACAACTGTTATGAGCTTCAAGGGACATTTCAACTTAAGTTAAAAAAAAATTGTTTTTCTAAAAGCATCACATATAACTAGTGCATTGAACTGGTTACATAACTAGCTAGTATATATATATATATATATATATATATATATATATATATATATATATATATATATATATATATATATATATATATATATATATATATATATATGAGGAGGGATCAAATTACATCAGTGTAACTTGAACAATTATTACACCACTCAATAACTTTCAACTGGATGATGTTTTCTAAAAACTCACCGTTGGATTGAAAGTTCCTTTCACATAGATCATGTATTCAAAATTTCAAATAAATCTAGAATTATTTGTTACCTCGTTCATATAGATTAAAATCGATGTAATATAAACTTTTCAAAATATACTAAAATATAGATCATTTGATTATCTTCTTATTGTTGTTCAATTTTGATAAAATTTGACACAAACAATCTTGATAATATGTAAGTTGGATCAATAAAAATTTTATTTTATATCAAGTTATTAAAATGGTGTAACTCTTTTTTCTTTATAGTTGTAGAATTGTAATATTTAGTTTTTTGTACATTGATCTTTCTGATCATTAAATCAATAGTTCAAGAAGATGAAAAAGTTGTTCTTTTTTTAGTTTAGTTATTTACCTCACATCCTGACAATGACATTTGAATTGTCATCAATTGAATCTGTCTTCTAAAGTCTTAGACTTCTAGCATTGTTCCCTTCCATGAATGTCAGTCAGGACAAAATACATGCTTGTTGTGGACCTCGTGAAAATTTTCATGTCTCCAGAGAAATATTTGCCTTGCCATTAGGTTGAATTATTAGCATCCTTCTTAGTTCATTCCGTGGATAATTTAATTATATTATCACACAATAATAATAATAAGTCCATAAGACTACAAGCATGTCCGCTTCGACCATTGGTTAAAGACGAACGTAATCATGAATCTCAAAAATCTCAGAGCAAGATTTTTCAATTTTCATTTGGATGGCTCAAATAGTTCCGGACCTCCGGAAGTGGATAAATCCAGTGTTTTAAGAATCGGATAGGTCATCGAACCGGTTGAGGTACTGGATTAATGGATCATTGGTCGGACCAGTGGGTCACTGGTCGGACCGATTTGACTCGATATATATTAAAAAATTAAAAAAAATATAATATAGCTAACATAATTTAATCATTTAATACTTCAAATTTTAAATTATTGTCATTATAAAGTACCTAATATTTCAAATAAGAAATAACAATCAATAATCATGACAATACAAGTCCATAAATAAGTTTTATACACAAAAAAATAAATGAAACACGTCATTTCAGCACTTTTTTTTCAAAAAAAAATAATATCACAACCCGGTTCAACCCGGGTCACCGGTTTTTTTCAAAAACCGATCGGTTCAACCCGGATCGTACCGGGTCAGATGCATAACCGATCCTTTTATCAAACCGAACCGATTAAACCACCAGGTTCTGGTCGACCAACCGGTACGGTTCTTTTCTTAAAACACTAAATCAACTCTCAGATTTAAATTTTTTTTAAAACAAAAAAAACAAAAAAAAGGAAATAAGAAGAAAAATCAAAGTTGACGACTTAACCTGTGCTGAAGTCTTTCTCTCATTCGAATCCCATGCTATGTTGATTCAAATCTCCAGACCCTAGCTAGTTTCAAAAGATGCAATCATCACAGCCGAAACTAGGCCCCAAACACCATTTTTCCATGGTGATGATCGTTCAGTTCCATAGAATTCAACACTTTCTGTGTGTAATACTTGTTTTTCTTCTTCAGTTCTCATCACTGCTGTTCCCGTCACTCGGGTACAACTTTCCAGATAAGTACTTTATCAATTGTGGGTCTGATAGCAATGTTACCGTAGATGACAAGGTTTACGTTGGTGAATCAAACCCTGTAGCCCGGTTTAGCAGAAGCAAGACAGAAAGCAATGAGTCACAAGTGCCTTCTCCTCTCTACCAAACAGCGAGGATTTTTCGACGTGAGTCTTCCTATGAGTTCCCTATCGACACAAAAGGCACCTATCTGGTACGCCTCCATTTCTTCTCTTTCCTTTCCCAAAGTAATCTTTACTCGGCCAGGTTCAACGTTTCGGTTCCTGGGTTCTGGTTGGTTCAAAATTTCGATGCCAGAAATGATACCCAAATCAACTTTGCTCCGGTGAAAGAGTTTTTCATGGAAATCAGTCCCCCCAGCTTCAAAATCAGTTTCAGACCTCTGCCATCATCATTTGCGTTTGTGAATGCCATAGAACTCTTCGCACTCCCCCTCAATTTGATCGCCGATGATGTCGGGCGTTTCACTTATAGTGGCACTCAACTAGGAATGTCTGATTACAACGGTTTGCGCTCTCGGGTGTTGGAGACCAAACATAGGCTTAATGTTGGTGGCCAAATTGTCACTTATCCAGATAACTTACTGAGAAAATGGATTCCGGATGATAGTTATCTCACTTTTCCAGATTCTTGGAGGTTTAGTCTTGATTAGTGTTGTGGTGATACTTGGCTTTCTTTGGCGTCTTAAAATAAGGAAGGAAAAGCCCGCTGAGAATTCGGACTGGTTGCCAATTCTCGTTCCCGCTGGAGGGAGTTCTCAAAGTAGATTGACTGAGGGAACCAGCCAAGGCTCTGCTCTTCCCAACATAAACCTTGGACTGAAAATTCCGTTGCTTGATCTTCAATTGGCAACCAATAACTTCCATGAAAGTCAGATGATTGGCCAGGGTAGTTTTGGCAACGTCTATAAGGGGGTTCTCCAGAATGGCACGACAGTGGCTGTAAAAAGAGGTGAGCCAGGGTCAGCTGAAGGCATTCCAGAATTTCAGACCGAGATCATGGTTTTGTCACAGATTCGTCACAGGCACCTTGTTTCCTTAATTGGGTATTGTGATGAAAACTTTGAGATGATACTGGTTTATGAGTACATGGAAAAGGGGACACTCAGAGACCATTTGTCCAATAAAAACTTACCAAGCTTGCCTTGGAAGAATAGGCTTGAAATTTGCATTGGAGCTGCCAGTGGTCTTCATTACCTTCACAAAGGAGCAGCTGGGGGAATCATTCACCGTGATGTAAAGACCACAAACATATTGCTTGATGAGAACCATGTAGCCAAAGTTGCTGACTTTGGCCTTTCAAGGACAGGTCCTCTTGATCATCAACCATATGTCACCACTGTTGTTAAAGGCACTTTCGGGTATCTTGATCCTGAGTATTTCAGGTCGCAACAGCTGACAGAAAAATCCGATGTCTACTCATTTGGGGTAGTTCTTTTGGAAGTGTTGTGCGCAAGAGCAGTGATTGACCCGTCGCTTCCAAGAGAGCAGATAAACTTGGCTGAATGGGGAATGCTTTGCAAAAACAAGGGGATACTCCAAGATATTGTTGACCCTTCCATCAAGGACCAAATAGATCAAAACTCGCTTAGGAAATTTAGTGAGACAGTAGAAAAATGCTTGCAAGAAGATGGTTCTGATAGGCCAAGCATGGATGCTGTGAGGTGGGACTTGGAGTATGCGCTGCAGCTTCAGAGAGGTGCAAATGCATTACATAGAGTGCCGCATGAGGATAGTTCTAGTAGTGTTTCTGCATCCCTTCAATTGCCCAATGTTCGGCGTCTTCCATCACTCTCCACACTAGGTGAAGTGGATGACTTGTCCATTGTGAGGGGTAATGAGTCCGATAGTGTTGCAGATACCGTTTTCTCTCTGTTGAAAATTGATGACGCCAGATAAGGGAAAACTCATTGTACACCTAGATATTCAATTCGTCCACTGCGTGCATTACTCTCCAGCTTCGAAGATGGCAATATTTTATTATGTATTCAAAAGGTAATAAGAAGGAATGACAGATTCTAGAGTCCATTCTTTTGGCATCAATTTCTCACAGAAAGTGATAAACTTCTCACCCGAGGGAAAAAGGAACACCTACTCAGTTGAAGGAGTCGTGCTACAGTTTCTTTTTTGTTTATTGGTCTTCTTCCCTCTCTTTGCTCTTATCCGCATTTCATACTAAGAAAATATTTGCAATCTATGCAATTGTCTTTTGACCATTGAAGGGAGTACGTAAAGAGAAACTTCATTGAGTAATTTATTCTCTTTCTCACATTATCCCTTTTAAGCTGTTTGAGTTATCGTTAGGTGGTGATTAATGTGTTTTTATCTTGTGTTATGGAAATGTAGGTGAGAAGGTCATTTATCACACCAGTGACATGATAATGTTATTCTTGGTAGTTAGCAATGTAATGTTGTTTAAAGAGTAGACTTTGGACTTCTATTTACCTTTAGTAGATTGTATATATGCTGTTTTAATTTTTGTGTTTAAATAAAATTTTAATCTTTATAATTTTTGTGTTTAAATAAAATTTTAATCTTTATAATTTCAGTCACCACCATCATCCATCCCCTTTTTCTAATTGTTCAATTTTTGCGTCTTATCTACACCGTCCTTTTCTCTAATTTTTCCTTTTTCCATCACACTTTCCCTTCCAACCAAATGTGTCAGAGTCATTATTAGCAACAATACCCAAACCAGCAGAGGCACTTAAGCACCACTACCTTACTAAGATTTGTTGCTTTCATAGAGCTCCTCTAAATAGCATTGTGGATTGCTTGAGGTCATTCTGATTTGAATTGCTCCTAGACTAGTGTTGATTCGAAAGAAATGCATGTTACCATTTGCTATAACCACTGAGTGCGTAGATCAATTAGCATGGATTGTTTTCGAGTCCTCGTATGTAGTTGTGTTAAATATTCAGAGAACGAGTTTTATCACCCACAGTGATCTTACCCAGCTCGAACAAGATTATCTCTAATGAAGATTACATGTGATCTAAACAAAAAAAAAATGTAACTACTTCTATTCCTATTTATAAGACCCAAGTTAGAAGTAATACTTGTTCCTTTTTATAAGACTCAATCCACAATGTCACATGCATTAATTATTTTTAGATTAAAGTACTCTTAATTAAATAAGAAAGATATTGTATTGATAAACCTTTAGAAGAGAGAGCAACATTAATGACAATGGTATTTTTTGAAAAAATATTTAAGACAAATTTATTGCAATCTTCTAAATTAATCACTTTTCTTAATCTTGATGAATTAGATAATTGAGTTTTATAAATAAAAACAGAGGTATTACCATTTGTGATAAACTATAAAATTAATTTAAGGTAATGGTAGTATATAGAATAATGTGAAAATATATATGCATGGTACTACTTGTTTTGTCGTGCATGCTAGTTAACAACAGAAAGGAATCTTGAGAACAGCCTTGGCGTCAAGTAACATCCAGCTTGGGGACGACGTGCCTGGGGATCCGGAACCTGTCTCTCACTCTCACATGAAAACGAAGCCAAAATTTTAGTCATTTTGACAGAGAAAAGAATGCACAAAACAAAACTTTGGCGTATGCATTCATCCTCATTTTGACAGAGAAAAACAATGCACAAATTAATTTTGGCGTTTGCATTCATCCTCGCGTCACGTGTCTCTTACAGACAACATAAAAAACAAATGATTAGTCCTATTCCTACCTATCATTTTCATTTTTCTTTACACCAATCTTATTTCTGAAAATAGAGATTTTTTTTTTGTCTAAATTACATGTATTATTTATCAAAGACAATTATGTTCGAATGAATAGAATCATAATGAGTGGCAATGCTCTTCCTTCAATAGTTATAAATAGAACTACATCTTTATTTTAGAAGTATAAGTGAATCCATGTTATCCTGCAAAACTAATCGACCCAATTCAACTCAAGTTGGACTCAATTAGCTGACTTGAACCATGATTTATTTTATTTTCAAAATAATATTAATCAAACCACTATGTTAAAATTATCTTTGTTTGATATCCTTTTTCAACTTTTGCAATGAGCTTTCGTGCTTCATCAATTTGACGGTCATACATGAGAATGCTAAACAAGAAAACAAAAATTTTGCACAACATAATTAATTATATTAAATAGTAAAAAAAAATTAACATAATACAGAACAATGTAAGTTTCATTTCGTAAAAACAAACATGCATGCAGCATGCTAGTGTTTTTCTAGTTCAAAGAAGAAGTCGTGAATAGAACTTCCATGAAACTTTAGGATTATTGTGAATAGAGCTTGGCTTATATGCGTGTTTTTGTTGTCAAAAGCCCAAGAATTGTGTCTTTCAATCTGAATAGCACTTCGCGGTTATGAGTAGGGGATAACACCATTACTCCCGTAATGAAAATAGACAGATTTAGTGCATGTTTAAATTAAAGTTTACAAATTTAAGTTTAGTTAAATTTAAGCTTGTAAATTGAGTTTGCAAAAGCAATCTAAGTTTTGTTTTTACAAAACTGAATTTTTAGGTATAATTTTCATGTACAAACATACTTTTGAGAGTAACCAAACATGTTACCAAAATGAGTTTACTTTTCAAATTAAGTTTGGAGCACTCCAAACCAAAAACCAAACATAGTCATAGTAAGATAGTGGGTAGTAGCTAATAAGGATATATTAGGGGGCATTTGGTTTGAGAAAACGTTTTCTATTTTCATTTCCTATTTTCATTTTCTATAATCAGTTTTCATTTTCACATTTTCAAGATTTAGAAAACATTTTTGTTTTGACTTCTTATTTTTTATTTTCTGAAAATGAAAACATTGAAAATATGTTTGGTTGGTTCAATCAATTTTAATAAAGGAATTCATAAAACATTTTATGCATTTAATTTAAAATAATAAGAATACATTTATAAATGTTTATTAATGAATATTTTATAAATAAAAAATTATATATGATAATGAAAAAAAAATTCTAATCGTTTATTCTATAATATATTGATAAATAATGATCATATTTAAAATTTATTAACAAAAAAATATGACTAGAAATTGATAATAATAAAAATAATGTTTATCTTCTAAAATATATTATTCAAAAAGGTTTGAAAATGTGACCAAAAAAAAGGGTTTCCTGGAACAAATGTTTGATATCAAATTTTTTTTTTTTACCAAATATATCAAAAATATATTATTTGTTTTTTATTTTCTTAATTTTATGTACTTTTAACAATCACATGTTTAAAAAACTACTAATGTGACGGAAATGAAAAAAAAACAAAAAGGTTGCCAGAAGGCCCGCCTATAACCTGTTACAGAAAAGTAGTAAAAGATAAAAAAAAAATTATTTATAACCGTGAGGCGTGAGGGAGAAGATCGTGTGGAATCAGGAATTGCGGAATGAAATTTCATTTTCAGAGTTTATTACCATTGTGCCACCGCGTTTTCGGTGAAAACGAAAAACAACAATTTTTTGTTTTCAGTTTTGGGGAAGTCTACGGAAACATTTTTAAAGAAAATGTTTTCAAAATTTGAAGTAAACATGTTTTCTAACTTATTTTTTGTTTTCTTTGAAAATGAAAACAGGAAATGGTGAAAGTAAATGCCACCTTAAGACTTCTATTCAATAAATTCCATTTTCACGAATTAACTTTTCCTTCTTTTCTACGTGGAAATATAGAAAAGTAACTTTCCTGAAAATAAAAGATATATGAGAATATATTTTTATAACCTTCAAACAAATATAAAAAAAACATATATTCTCACATTTATATTCCAAAAAATGAAAGATTATGTGAAATAAACGCTAGCTTGAGTTATGAGATATAAACAATGAATATAATTAATGTGATTCTCAATGCAAATCTTGATGCATTGGTTAAGAACTAAAAGTAGTGTGACATATGAGGTAAATCAACCTAAACCTTTGTGTGTATTTTTGTATTCCTTTCTTTAACGACTTAAATGTAATTTTAGTCTCCTTACTTTTAATATTGGTTGATCTCATACTTGAGTAATTTTAGTCCTTGGATTTTATGAAACATTAAAATTTGATTCTTTTGACGTCCAAAATTTAAATGAAATTTGTTGACATCCAGTCATCTCTTAGGTGATAGAGTAACATGAATCTAATCAATGATATGGAAAATAGGAAATGATCCTAATTAGAAGTCATATTGTTTTTATGGATCATCCTTGAGTTGATTATCATGTTTAGAGAAGTTAAAGACAGAAATAGAAGAAATGAAATTCGCACAAAGATAAAGACTTGTACTAATGGCACAAATTTAGAAAAACATGGAAGTAAAGAAATAAACACTAAAAGATGGAAAAGATAGAAGATGGTAGAAGACGCCACACTCTATAGAGAGTGATAAGTCCAACAAGATTCACCATGAAGGTATGGAAACCTTTTATTAGAACCAAGAAAGGTTCAATCTAAGAACTCACAAGAAACACAACTCTTAAACTCACAAAAAGAGTGGAATTCTAATCTTATTCAAATCTACCAAATGCAAGAGAGTACAAACCTATTTATAGGCAACAACTAGTGCCTCCCTCTCAATAAGGTTGATGGCTAAACCTAATTTTGAAGAAACAAAAACAAAAGCCCAAACAAGCTTAAGGTCCAAATTACATCTCAAACTAAATTCAAAAGAAACATAATATAATGTTGGAAATTGGACTATAGTATCAAAATAGACCATTTATTACAATTAAAACTAAATTTTGATTTTTTTTTTGGTGAATTTTCTACATCATTGATAGTTTATTCTAAACTTTTATAGTTTATTCAATTATCCTTATATTTTTTTATTCTCCTTTTCATGATAGTTTATTTTAAACTTTTAAAAATTATTGTTTTTAGCTTTTAAAAAAATATATTAAAGAAGTTTATACGATTATAAAAAAAATTAGTTAATTATGATAAATAAATAAATAATACAATTGAGCCTATTTTTTAATTTATAATATTTGAACACAAAATATTTTAAAATAAAACCCCCTTTCTTATCAGCGAAAAAAAAAAAAGCTCCTTTCTATTTTAGGTAACCAACATTGATTAATGGCCTCCAGTAAATTAACGTGTGGACTAGAATGAAAATTTCCACCTATTTCACCCTCCAGTAAATGACGAACAAAATATGGAGTAGTATGTTTTTTGAATGAAATAAAATTGTTAATGGCCTCAAAAATGGATTTGCGAAAACGAGAGTCGTGTTTGCGAGTTCAATATCTTGGTCACATTTTCCACCATTTTTTGTCAAACTCATTTATTTTCTTAGAATTTTTAAAATTAGAATAATCAAGCTTTGAGCTTGAGGTTCTACTCCGATGCTAACCCCTACCTAATCTTTAGGTGCTAACATAATGTCCGAGTGCAAATTTTAAACAGCTGAAATTGTGCAACTGGGTCAGATTATCTGCGCAAAGAGTAGTACTATAAGAATATAGTATTTTTTTAACATATATTTTACTATTATTTGAAATTTATTAAAAACTGTAAAATTAAAAAGACTAATTAAATAAAAAACGAGACTCATTAAAATTTATAATTTTCAATTAATGTAAGTTAAAAAATATATTGAAAAAAGTGTGTACAGAATGTGTTACTACTAGCTTCTTTTTATTTTTTAACTTTATTTCCTCTTTCTAGTTTATACAAACTTATTCTCATGACTAACAAAGTCCAACATAATTAACATAATTAGTAGATAGTTAAATTTCTTAATGCTGTGTTTGATAAGAATGAAATGAAATGAAAAGAAAGAAAAAATTTCAAAACTTAATTTACATCTCATACCTTCGTCACATTACTTTAATTTAAATATTTTTTTTTAATTTCATTCATTTAATTATACTAAACACATCAAAAGCAATAGGAGTTTGATTTCTTAGTCACACTTATAGAAAATACTTTGTTAAAAAAAACAAAATTCACTTTAATAATCTCTATACTCAAATAATTAATCTTAAGACTTTGAATTATGGGATATCTTATTCTTAAAAAAAAAAAAAAAACTCGGTCTCATTTGTGAATGATGTTTCGTTTCCGTAACTGTATAGACGTTGCAGCAGCTGCTACCTGCTAGGTAGATTCTGGAGCCATCTGTTGGTTCATTAATGCAATGCAGTAAGTTAAGTTAATTCCCCTGCACAAATCTTGGGAATGGGACCCACCACATTTCTCCAATTTCAGTCACAATGCATGAGCCTCTCTCTCTCTCACACCTTCATTCATTCGTTTCACCATCATCACACGATTCACACCCACCCTCTCTCACCGACACGACATACACACTACTACACTACTAGTGTACTCCTATACTATATACTAACAAAACTAATCTCCTTCACTCTACTCAGTCGTACTACCCAGTTCAATTAAATAACCTCTCAACCTAAATATTAATTTCCAAAACGACAAAAAAAGAAGCTAAACACTTGTCTTCTCAACCTAATCTAGTACTACTAGTAGTACTATTCAAATTCAACTAGACTAACATTAATCGATAACATCTGAATTATCCAGAATAAAAAAAAAACCACAGTAACAAAAGTACTAAATAAATACTAACACTGACAGTTTTTTATTCTCTTTAAATAAATTTAAGAGTAAATAATGTATATATTAATAATAATGTAAATATTTTTTTTCATAATGATAAAGCTTGAATCTAACGTTTCTTGTAAATTTTTCACAATTTGTCTAATCTTAGTAGGCTTTAGATAAAAAAAATAGCTAAATGCTAATCAGTAAAAAGTTTTAATAAACCTTAAATATTGATTAAGAAAGTAAAAAAAAAAATTGAAATATGTAAAAATACATTCTTTTATAATTTTGAGACATGCTCTTATATAATTTTTAATAAAAAAAATTTCTTTTAATTTCTTAATTAATATCCTCTAAATATCAAATATCATTTCTTAAATAAATACCAACAATTTAAAAAAAAAAAAAAAACGGAAAGTAGCAAGCGTTTAAAATCAATCCCAAGGCTCCAAAAGCTCTGGTGTGTCCTTTTCCCCATTTCCACCCCCCTTTAACACTGGTCTTTCAAGTTTCATCAACTGTCAAACTCTCCTCAGCTTCTGCAGCATAAATTAACTTGTCTCTCAAACCAAAACCACTCTCTTTCACTCACTCACTCAAACTACTGAACTGAACCAATGTTCACTCCACATCACACTCTGCATCTTCTCCTCCTCCTTCTTCTTCTTCTACTCATTTCCCCATCCTCTTCTCTTCATCCAATGGACCTCAAAGCCCTTCTTTCCATCAAGAACACCCTCACCGAAGTCTCACCCTCGAACCCCTTCTTCTCCACCTGGAACCTCACCGCACCCGATCCCTGCTCCACCTTCTCCGGCGTCACGTGCTTCCTCGACCGTGTCAGCATCCTCTCCCTCGGCACCAACTCGCTCCCACTCGCCGGCTCCATCCCCGAGTCAATCTCCTCACTCACCGAGTTGACTCAGCTCATCCTCTCCCCCGGAATCGTCACCAGCCCCATCCCTCCCCAACTCGCCCGACTCACCAAACTCCGAGTCATCTCCCTCCCCTCCAACCGCCTCACCGGCACCATCCCCTCCCTCTCCTCCCTCCGCAACCTCCACACCCTCGACCTGAGTCACAACCAACTCGCCGGGTCACTCCCCCCGAGTCTCACCGAGTTGCCCCAGCTCAAGGTCCTCATCCTCGCCTCAAACTCCCTCACCGGCACATTACACACATCCGTTACCGCGCCGTTACTCCACCTGGACTTAAAAAGCAACCAGCTAACGGGACCGTTACCAGTTTCGCTTCCGTCATCTCTCCGTTATCTGTCGCTCTCACAGAACCGCATGTGGGGCCCTCTCACCAACGGGCTGGAGTCGCTATCAGAGTTGGTCTTCCTCGACCTCAGCATGAATCATTTCAGCGGGCCCATCCCGGCCCAATTGTTCTCCCACCCGGGACTCTCCAACATTTTCCTGCAACGGAACAATCTCTCTGGTGGGCTTGGGCCTGGGCCTGGGCCCGGGCTCAAACCCGGGCCCAGGGAAGGGTCCATCGTCGATCTGAGCCATAACGCTCTGAGCGGGGAACTCTCGACGGTGTTCGAGGGGGTTGAGAGCTTGTTCTTGAATAACAACCGCTTCGTGGGGAGGGTCCCGGAGGTGTACGTTAAGAGCGTGTGCCGCGGCAGCACCAGAACGCTGTACCTTCAGCATAACTTCCTCACGGGGATTCCGATGCAGGAGGGGACCATGGTGCCCGATACGGCGTCGTTGTGCTTGTCGTACAACTGCATGGTGCCGCCGGCGACGATGATGATGACGTGTCCGGCCAGTGCCGGCAGGGAGCTGGCGAGGCCGGAGGCGCAGTGCTCCGTATTTAACCATCGCAGCAACAACGGAGGTTAATTTAATTGGATTGGATTGTTTGGTGCTCTGTTACTATGTACAACTACAACTCAGGCATTGACTACACTTCAATGTTTTGCTTTTTTTTTTTTTTGGATTTTGATTGATAATGTAAGCTATAGCGAAGCTGAGCGATGAAACATAGTGAAGCTGAGTGATGGAACAAGTATTATGTTTTTTTTTTTCCTTTTTATGGCTGATTCTGTGTATTATACTTTTATGAGTTTGATGTATTTTATAAAGACTTACATTATTGAGTTTTTTTTTTATGTTTTAATTTTCCATTTCACGACAAATAAATGAGTAATCAATGATTAAATATTTGAATAATAGTAAAAAAAAAAAAAAAAACTGAACGTGTTAATATCCTTCTGTGGTATAAATTGGAGTATTGATTTTGGAAAAGTGAGATTTTTACTATCTTTACCTTCTCAATTAATTGCTTTTTACGTATTTTCCTCTTTAATTATTCCGTGATTTCTACGTACAATTTATGGTAGTAAAATTTATATTTTAAGATTTTATAATTCTCTTATAATTTTAATTATTGTTATTATAAATATGTTATTATCTTTATATTTAAATTTAAATTTAAATTAAATTATATATACGCACCTGATTGTTACAGATAAAATAATGTAGGGATTATTTTTAAAGATTTTTTTTTTAAAAAAAGTATAAATTAATTTATGTTTGATTACCATCATACAAATTATTTAAAGAATATAGCAGTGTCTCATGTATAAGGCAGCCCGCTTTAGGCAATCCCAGAAAATAAAATTATTTAATATTAAAATTTATACTTTTTATTATTATTAATTGGTCTAGTTGGTCTAATATAGTGATACCTAAGGTGTGATTTCCTTAGATGAATGTGGTTTGAACTCAGCTAGAGAAAAAGTACTTTTATTTTTTTGTAAGGTTACAAGTTTTATATTACTTTCTCACTTACAAATTAATTGATTATACCAATTATTTCTTAATATATCAACTCTCACTCAAATTAGCCCATGGAATATTTCTGCATTGGCTATATAGAAAATTTACTAAATGATTTTATATCTAAAAAGCTCAAAAGATACATTTTTAATAAAATTATAATCATTTTAATAAAATATTACTATTAGTTTTTTTTTTAGGATAAATGATCATTTTGGTACCTAAATGTGTAAATCGGTGATAAATGAGATCCTAAAAGAACGAAAATGTTGATTTAGTCATTGAATGCATAAAAAATGTAACAATTACGTCTTTGTATAACTTAGTGACAAACTAGTCCATGAACTTTACAATTTAATGTCAAATTAATCCTCGTAAAATATAACTTAATGTCAAATTAGTCCTTGAACATTATAGCTTAATGACAAAATGGTCCAAACGAAATTAATAACATGACATAATTGACACTTTTTTACACATACATGACTAAATTAGAATTTTTGTTCTTTGAGGGACTAAATTGCTACCGATTTACACATTTAGAAATCAAAATGGTTATTTATCCTTTTTTTATTAAAAATATTATTATTAATTTTAAAAAGACCTCGCTTCAAAGTTAGTTTTAGGCCTAAAAATATATTGAATCAATTTTAAAAATGTGATTTTAATCAAATTTAAAATTCTTCTTAACGAAAAACTAATTAATAGTAGACAACAATGGATTAATTAATTTGTTCCGCAGGTTAACTTGGGCAGGCTATAGAAAGTTAGTTATATTTCCCCGGTTTGGTACATTTGTTCATGTAGTAGCACGTTTTTTCTTCATTTCTGATAAAGATCTGTATTATCTGCATTTCATTTTCAAACCTTGATAAGCTGTGTTAGTATTAGGGCCTATATTCACCAAAAAACAATAAAAGTATTAGGGCCTGTCGATTTGTTCATATGATTGCAACTTATTTTCTTTTTGTTTGTCGATTTGTTTTTCTTTGTTCCTCCAACTACATTTTAACGTAAGACAGTGATATTTGAACACTCTTTTTATTTCTCTCTTTTTATCATATTATATCACTTATCATATCTATACTTTTTTCTCTCTCTCACTAATGTTGTGTTTGATTTAGAGGAGAAAAATATGGTAGATGAAAATATAATAGAGATAATTTTAAAAAGAAAAAATAAAGTTGTATGTTGTATTGTTTGTTTTAAGAGAAATGAGTGTTTGATATAGATGAAATAGGAAGGAGAGAATTAAATAGACACACAAGAATAGATTATGATGCACAAATAATCGATTAAGATGCAGAAATAATTGATTATGATACATAAATAATCAATTAAATTGATGTTGTAATCCTTAAAATCGATTATTTAAGTGAAATAATCAATTTTTGTTATTTGAAATTATTTTTGAGAAGACAGAAATTTGTAATTTAACTCTCTTCAAATTCTTTCGTACCAAACTCGCACAACTCATTTCCATCTTCAGTGTTTTATTTCCATTCGACGAACTGAACACAGCGTAAATGTTGTTTAGAACTTTGGGTATCCAAATATATTTATCCATTATCCTAATATCATATAAACACATATCTAGTATTATTAGAATAATAATGTTACAGATTCATTTGCCCAAACTAGTAGCAAAACTTTTGTTTTTTTATTCATAATATGAATTCAAATTTATTATCCAAATATACAATTATATTAAATGACCCTAAACATTGAAGTAAAATATGTTTTATTCACTACTGCTACTGCAATGTACTGAATAGAATATACAGTATTAATAATATTAATAGACCGGTTAGAATTGGCCTAGTGGTTAGAAATTGGAATAATTATAAATTCAAACACACACATATATATAGAGAGATAGAGATAGAGAGTTTAATGGTGATACACTGACTGATTTATACTGTTGTCAAATAACATATAACTGTTGATAGATTTTTAAGATAATTTTGTAAAAGTCAACAAACTTATCATACATTGTTGTTTGTGATTAAATGATGGTGTAAAATGATATGTGTTTGAACTAAAAAAACATTTTTTTTAAATTACTGGACTAAAAAGAATAAATTTAAATTTGGGAAACCAAAAATAAAAATAATATAACTTAAAGGATAAAAACATATTTAAACCAAATATGTAAATGTAAATGGTTTAGTTTGTATGTGTCATTCATATTTGAACCAAATGAATTCATTGTTATTCACGGGTTGCCTAATTAGTATTTAAATTAAGCATAAGCACATAATTTTTTAATTGCGATTTAGGGATTAAGTTTTTTTTTTAACTTTTATTACATTAGCCATTTTATTTCATATTATTTCTTTCTTTTTCTTGATGTAAAAAAATATATGCAAATAGATTATATAAGGTTAAATGACCATTTTAGTCATTTATCTTATTTTTTTTTTAATTTGATCTTTTATCTTTTAAAAAGTTATTTTAGTCATTTATCTTTTTAAATTGATTCAAAATGATCATTCCGTCAATTAAAAGTTAACATTATTAATAATATTCGGATATTGATGGCTAAAAGTCTCCACAAAATGAAAAATAAGGAAGAACTAGCAACATTGCTCCTGACAAACCTAATCCCCTTTCTTTCCAAATTGAAAATCACAAACCTTACACAATTTAACGATTCAACTTTAGTAAAACTTCATCCACATAAAATTTGCAATAATCCCTCATCCTTTCAACAAGAACCAGGACGCCCACCCAAGTGAGTCTTATTTTTTCCTCTTTTCGCTTTGATTCTTGAAGGTTTGGTGGTTTTACAAGTTGAATTGGTTGTACAATTTTGGAAATTTCAATTTGGGTGTAGGGTTTGTGAATGATGAAATTATTTTAGCAAGAGCTATGTTGCGAATATGGTTATTCCTTATTTTTCATTTGGTGGCTGCTTTTAGTCGTCAGTATCTACATATTATTAATGGTTAATTTTTAACTGATCATTTTGAATCAATTTTAAAAAATAAAAGATTAAAATAAAATTTTTAAAAGATAAAGGACTAAATTAGACGAAAAAAAACAAAAAAAAAACTACAATGGTTGTTCTTACTAGATTTGGTAGAACCATCTTCTATGGTTGCTTCTCCTTAGTCTCCTTTGTATAAAGCGGTGAGAGATGTACCTATAAAGACACTCTGATGTTTAAATTAAAGGCATAGTGATAAAAGACAGGTATTACTAAGGGTTTAGGATTTCATACCTAATTTAGGATAAATAACTCTATTTTATAATATGTGAAAAATAGATCTACATACCTATTTTCTTGTTATATCTTATTAAATATGATAGAGATAAATTTATCTTTTTCACAAGATAAAATATACTTTCCTTTATTCTAACTGGTCGAGCTCGTTCACTCGGTTAGGATTTTTATTCGGTATCGTGCCGAGTCCGAATAGTACAATGATAATTTAGACCATTATATAAATATAATTTCTCTTCAAATATAAGCCAATGCAAATAAGAGACCAAAACTTCAAAAGGACGTACGACGATTCCACGTGCTTCAAAATTGATGATGTCAAAAGAGGCAAACTTTTTATCATTACTTCCACAGTTTCCACTTCCATGGCTTGCAAGATAATAATCATTGAACTGAATTTGCAGGTTTCAAGTCTACGTCACGACCCGGTCCATGACAACTTACAAGAACTCATAAAAATTAGCTATAAGTAAATAAATATATTTTCGGTCTCCGACATATTTACAAGGACTAATAAACACCTAGTAAATAAATGTAATTTATAAGAACTAATAAATAAATATTCCCTCCAATTTTTTTATAAGACATAATTTAAAAAAAATATGGTTCTTTTTATAAAATATTTTATAATTTTTATGGAACATTTATTATTTTTTACTAGTTTTTCTTATTAAATACTTTAAATATTTGTATTTTTTATTGATAGTGATGTATAATACTTTTAAACTTTAATGTTTTTATATCATCCATAATAAATTAATAATTATTAACAAGGATAAAATTGATATATTAGTAACAGTTTTTTTTTTTAAAATCAAGAAAATCAACTAAATTAACTACTTTTATTGGTATGTGTAATTTTATCCAAAATATCTTATAAAAAAGACAGAGATTTACATGGATTAAAACAAAAAAAAAAACATATTTATAGGGACAAAAAAAATTTAAGTTTTTAAATTACATATTAAAATAAAATAAATACTTAAATATTAATTTATCTATATTTATGTCTCTACATCCTCTCTGTCTTTATACTTTTTTTCTTTTTCCACTTTTCTCTCCTCTCTTGCTTCAAGATCCAGCATTCGTCGCCTTTCGCACCCTTTCTTCCCTCCCTTTTTCCATTTCCCCATCCCATCCCTTCCTTTTTTATTTCATTCTCGTTGCATTAAAATTTTCCTTCCTTATTTGTGCATTAAAATTAATTTGTTATATTAAAATTCGTTAAAAGTATTTTAATCCAAACATAACCTAAAAATGGTATGAATGTCAATTACTAATTAGGAAAATAAAAAAATTTGCGGATAAAAAAATAATAAAATATTCAGAAAAGGAAATTTAGCACATGGGCTATCATTCATCTTTCAGACGTTGATGTTTCGCTTCCAAGTTGTTTATGGGGCAAAAAGTTACTTGACTCTTTGTAGGACACGTGGCCAGTAGTATCAACGCAGGGCCCAAATACTTTTGGACTTTGGTCTCTGAATTAAAATTAAATATTTATTTTCTGAGGTTGGTTGGACCATTGTTTCTTTCACTTGATTACACCTACCTAACGCAAGAACAATAGAATTCTTCGACACCACTTGAAAAATCTCGGACTATGGAAAAGATATTAAATATAATTAAATAAAAGTAGACATAATTTACCCCAAAAAGTAAGCCACGTCTGCCATAATAACCGAACTAGTTTTAGGACTTTGCTTATGATGTTGAAATCTAGCTATATCATATTGATTACATAGTCAATAATGATAAATGAAACAACTACTTGACAAGGTGACCCATCCAATCTTCCATTTTATTTCTTGTCTCCACCAATTTAGGTTGTACTCTAACTTAGAATCATAGATAGGAATGACAATTCTACCTAGACTCTATATGTACTCGCAAAAATTATCCATAATAAATAAGGTAATTACCCACTAAATGAGTATGGACTCGGATACGGATAATTATCCACAAATTTAAACAGGTACGAGTGCGAGTATGGACACCTTAGTATCCAACCATACCCAGACCCATAATAATAATAATAATACCTAAGATAAATAACATTCCCTAATCCATAAAAATAAAATAAAAAATCACATTATTTAATTCACAGAAAAAAAGATTATGTTCCTTGTAGAGATAGATCATAATCTTTATTAAGATAGATCATCCTTAATCCAAAAAAAAAAAAACCACCCTCCTTATTTGCTTCTTTTCTCAATTTTTCCTATTTATTATATTAAGATCTTTGAATGAGATTTTAATTTAACTACTGTTGCATTCTTAATCAACATTTTTTCTATCATTTTTTATAATTAATTAAAGTACGGGTAACCGGTGCGGGTACGAACATTTAGGTACTCAACGGGAAAGGGCACGAGTATTAAAGTTACTACCCACGCGGGTATGGGTCCGGATACAAATTTTTTTTTAAAGTGTGGGTATGGAGACAAGTACTATACTACCCTACCTAGATCTTACCCATTGCCATCCCTAATCATAGATATGAAACAAGGAATGGCCCTGCAAATTAGGCAGGTAAGATAAATATAAAGCAAGGAAAAAATTAATGACATAAGGTAACATTAATGTGGTTAGGGGTGTTAACTAATTGGGTTGTATTGAAGTTATCTAAATCTATAATCTAACCCAATCAAAATTGTATGAGTTAGGTTGCATTGAATTTATGTAATTTTTTTTAAAGCAACTAAAATCAACTTGATCACAAAAGGGTTATTTTGAGTTAGATCAATCGAATTTGAACATTTAAATTTATTTTAAATATTTTAAAATTAAAGTTGAAATAAGGATAAAAAAACATCATTTTTTAAGATACTATTAGCAACTAATATTTCATTTAAGTAAATGAACTCACTCATCACAAGTAATATAATGAGAACAATTAATGACCCATAACAAATTATAACAATTTGAATTAAATCTTTGAATTGAATGGAGTTCTAAATAATGAAAACAATTCATTAAAAGAACTAAATTACTTTTTTTATATGCTTTATAAAACATGATAACAGATTTGCATTGAAGAACCAAGCATGTTTTCAATTAGGTTTGCAAATTTTCAAATGAGTTTGTAGAATAATAATTCCACTGACTCTAAGAAGAATGCCAATTATAGTTCTCTCATGATTTAAAAAAAGGTTACATTAATATTAGTGATACTAAGTAGTTGTCAAGGTTATTAAGTCGGTTTACGAGATTTGTGTCAACTTAGATTGTTAACCTGACCATTTGGACGTTCACAACTCAGTACTTTTACCCTTAAGATCCGAACCATAGTCCTTGTCATCACCCCGCAGTGTATCAAATTGTAACTTCTCAAACACAAGCACTCATGCATTAGCATGGTCCTAACTCAACACATGGAAACCTAGGATTTTTTCTCTAAGATTCATCATACACTCTCTAGAAAGTCCAACAGAGTTTTAAGAATCATTTAACTTAGTGATTATAGAGGTAAAACCTACCTCTTTCTCAAGTCATCATTCACAACAATAATTATGGAATTCGCAACAGACATAATTAACACCAGATAATTGAAAACACAGTACAATAAATTCTTATATGCGGGAACAATAAAACACGCATACGTTATCATCTTTTTACCCGTAGTCTCTTAAATTTAATTTATTTTCTTTATCTTTTCCTTTTCTAACTTCTTAACTTAAATTATTTAAAAAGAGGTAAACTTTTCTAAAATATCCATAAAGTATCAATTCAAAATAAGTCAATTAATTTTAATATTGAAAAAATTCCTTTATGATGAAAAAGATCAGATTAAACTGCAACCATTGAGCATGTTCAAAATTTTTTCATAGAGCATGTTCAAAGTTTTTTCATAGACTAAGTTAAAAATTAATATTGATATATTTTTTTTAATGTGAAAGATGGGATAAAACTATAATCATAGAGCATACTTAAGATTTTCTCTCAAACTTTACATACTTATAAGAAAACTATTTCCTTTCCAAACATTGATTTACAAAACATTTTCGATTTCACTTACGTATTTATTTCAAGTACTAAATTGTAGTATTTTCCCTAGATAATTAAAATTGCCGAATTTAGTATACATATAGATGGTTAATTTTACAATTTTTTCTACTACTTTTAACTAAAATAATTATTTGCTAAAAACATAGTTGTTGTTGGTAGAAACAAATTAACATTTCCACTTGATTGCTTATTGGGCCGAAAGCCCATCTATTCTAACTCATCATCAAGTTATTTTTATTTAAGTCCATCTTAACATGAAAACCAATTACATTAATTTTTAAGAGGAGTGATAGGAACACACTCTGCAACACACTCCTTCAAACACATAATCTTTAATCGGTTAAAATTTATTGAAAATTACAAAATCAGGAGAGAAAAACATTGAATATGATGTGAGACCCACAAAATTTTGTCATTTTCAACAAATTTCAATCAATAAGAAAGAATGTATTCAAAAAAGTATGTTAGAGAATAATATTCTTAACATTTCTCAATTTTTTAATAATTACAGTACTTACTTGATAAACAAATGTTGTAATAAAATTTTGCACGTCCAAGACCAACTAAAAGAAAAAGGGCCGAAGCCCATATATCTCCAACAACAACAAAATTCTCCTTTTGACACTTATTAATTCCTGTCACTTAATCATCCTACCACCAATCAAATTGATTTCAACTAATTAAATTCATTTAAACTAAAGATCTTGCTAACCAGTGCCCTAAGGATACAGATTAAGGAATTAAAAGAGGAAAAAATTTATTGGAAATCATGAGAGTGCAATTAAAAATCATATAAAAGGACATTTTTATGCATCCAAATAAAAAATTATTCCCTTTTACTTCCTTAACCAGTGCTATTAGGGCACTGGTTAGTATTTTCCTTAAACTAATTAATTACAAATGTTTGAGCCGTATAATGAAATAAAAAAGGCTTAAATATGGTTTTAGTCCCTCAAATTTTAGACAATTTTGTTTTTGTCCCTCAATTAAAAATTTGCTGTTTTTAGTTCCTCAAATTCGTATAATGTTATTTTCAATTCCTTAGAGTGAATTTGAGAGACTAAAAAGAACAAATTTTTAGTCCTAAAAAATTATGTTGAGGGACTAAAAATAACATTTCACACATTTGAAGGACTAAAAAGAACAAATTTTAAATTGAGTGGCCAAAATCAAAAAGTACTTCAAATTTGAGGGCCTAAAACCATATTTAAGAAAAAAAATCTAATTTTGGTCCATCAAAAGATATTTGGGCCGAAACCCATCACCCATGTGCTAAAATTCCAACATCACAGGTTCACTGGTTGTTAGAAAAAAACAAAAATAACTACCCATGTTTCTTTTTCTTTCACCTGCCAAGGCATTGGGTTTTAAGATTTCATTTTTTTTTACTAATCCCATTATCCAATTTCACATATAATTAATTATTATTTTTTTGAGAGATTTCTCTGCTACATTTCTTCAAAATAGAGCCGACTTCATTGTTTGTAAAAGATCTTCTAATGACAACATCAACAATGACTTTACAATCAGATTAAAAAATAACATGGGATAAGTTCAACTGAATTGCCCATTTAATAGCATCATATAAAGCTATTGCTTCCGCCTCTGCAGGAGAAACATTTCCATGAGAAGAAACTGTTTTTGCAGTGATGAAATTTCCATGATGGTCTCTGATGCAACTAGCAAAACTGAATGATATCCAACTTCTGAGAATAGCGCTGCATCAAGATTGCACTTGAGATAGCCTTGTAGAGGTTTTTCCCATTTATTGATGCATTCTTGGGATGATGATGAATTGGAAGCTGTAACTACATGCATGACGAGTTGTAGCTACCTTCCATTCTCTCAAATTCTGCATGGCAATTGCATAAGAAATCTTTATTGGTTTTTGAACGTTCTCCCAGACCAGTTCATTTCTTCTACGCCAGATGGTCCAGAATGCTAGAATAAATTTCTCCATTGATTGATCATCCAAGACTGATCAAGAGTGAAAAATAAAATCCTTGAAGCACTCAAATGAGTAAGCGGGCTGCTGAATGGAATCCCAAATTCCTGCATGAGCCCAAACTTCCTTAGCATGTGCACAACCAACAAAAATTTGTTGAACCCCCTTTGTAATCAACCTCTGTCTAGTTGCATATAATTAATTATTATGCAACAAGTAATAAAGTTTTTTTTTTATAACCAAGTTTAAATAATAATAACAAGTAAACTTAACATAAATAAAAATTAAATAAACATGACATGATAAATAAATAAATAACAAGACTTTAAAGTAAATAGCAAGAAATTAAAGAAATTTAAACAACATAAACCAAAACTTGTGCTTAAGCTAAAATTAAGAGATAAAGCATAAATAAATAGTTGAAAGAAATAAATGACAATAATTAAACAATATTATGAGATAAAAAAACATGCATTTGATCTCTAATAAATTTTTTCTTAACTTTTGGTCCTTGAAAAAGTAAAGAATTTTGCATTTGGTCCCTAAAAATTTTTTTATTTTGTATTTCGTCTCTGTCATTACGTTGACTTTGTTAAATTGTCTCTGAAATATTTTCGGATTTTTATTTTGGTCCCTATATTTTTTTTATCACTATTGCCGACATGTTTTCTATTAGATGGTAACGTTTCTAGTTAATAAAGCAATGTAACAATATAAACTAAATACAAAATATTTTTTTTACGGACCAAAAGTCAAGAAAAAATTTATTAGGGACCAAATGCAAAATTCCTAAATATTTTAGGTACCAAAAATATATTTAAGTCACATAATAAATAGACAAATAATAAGACTTTAATTAAACAAGAAGATATTTAAAGTCAACATAAAGCAATATAAATTTGTTCAAAGAAAGAGAATAATTAGTGGAATGTAAATGTTGCTGTATAGATGTTTTCCCTTTCATATAATTTTTTTTGACTAAAAAAAAATTAGTGGAACGTAAATAACAAAAAATTAAATGCCAAGAATTTAAACAAGAGTAAATAACAAGATTACAAGACAATAATTAAAGAAATAGATGACAACATAACTAAATAAACAATGTAAAGAATAGATTAAGAGAAATCTAACATAAATCTATTGAGAATTAGAGAAATGAAAGCTTGACCTCACTCTCCCCTTTACCTAAAAAATGAAGCTTGGTGGTAAGTGGAGGTGAAGCTTTGAAGATGAAAATGGAGTTTAGAGGAGTATAGGTGATATAATAATGCTTGGAGATGGTAGATTTAAGTGAGAAAGAGAAAAAAAAAAAAATGACTATGGTGGAGGAGAGAAGGTCATGACAGTTCAGCATAGTGAGGGAGAGGTTGAAGAAGTGTAATAGTGTGTCAGGTAGTGGAAGTGGCGGATCTAATATTCCGAGTTAGAGGGAGTAATTTATTTTAAAAAATAAAAATAATAATAATTGTTGTCATATATATAAAAATAAAGACATAAATATTAAAATCAAGTGTAATGAGATGAAAAGGGAATGAAATGTCCAAGTAAATAAAGTATAAAAGTATCTAATGTGTTTAGAAGGTAGTACAAGACAGTTGGCTTAGAAATCAGGGAGGCGATGTTGTCAACAAAATCAAAGGCTGCCAGGAGGATTTGGAGGCTTGGGGGAGAAGGATTCGTAGTCGTTTTAGGGAGGGCATTGAGCATTGTAAGCAAATAATGGAAGCCTTAAGAGGTGAAGTGGATGAAGAGGCTATTGATAATTTAAATGAAGCCAAAGAAATGCTTACAAAACTTCTACTGCAGGAAGAAAGTTTTTGGAAACAATGGTCTAAATGTCATTGGGTGAAAGGGGGAGACTGGAACACCAAGTATTTTCACGCTACTGCCTCAGCTAGGAACATTTGTGGGGAAGATGTGTTCAATGCATGTTGCGGTTGGATGGAAAATAGAGTTTTTCCTAACTCTACCAATGACACTAATATTGTGCTTATCCTGAAGATTGATCATCGAAAGAGCTTTGTGTAATGTTGTTTATAAAATTGTTCCTGTTGGGATTTTGGCAAGTATACCAAATTGTGTAAGTAATAAAATGATAAGTATCGTCTCCACATGGACTTGTACGATAATTAGGGTAATTTTAATAAATTGAGTAGACTACGAATGTTGAGAAATTTAGTAACAAAAATTAAAAGACAATTGCATAAAATAAAAGGGAAAAGTAAGAGAAATTTGGTTTTAGAAATTTAGTTAACACTTGGTTTGTGCAAAAAACGTGGTTTAAATCAATTAAAATAAATCGTCGGAGTTTAACTTCGTTGGACTTCCTAACATGCAATCATTATTCACTCCTATTCAATCAAATTTATGTTACCATCAACTCACAAATTTATCTCAACCTTAATTTCTTAAGTGAAGAAACCTAAATCCCTTGATTATACTATCAATCCTATCAATCCCTTGAATTAGCATAACCAAGCGATTTGCACTAAAAAAAGGGTTTAACAATGACTAATCCTCTTTACCCTATCCCTAGGCATAAAGAAAATTAATTGTCTTGTTCAGTTCGCAATCCAAAAGAATTTCCCAATTACCAATGAAATTAAAGAATCAAATCAAGTAATTGGTTGATCAGGTCAAACACAAGCATTAAATATAGAAGAAGAACAATAACAAAACATAATTGAATATATAGAAACGTAGTAATTACAAGAAAATAGGTCAAACTACATTAAACCCCAACAAATAGAAAACTTAGCTACTTATAGTCAAAGCTTGTTGTTGACAAAATAAACAAGGCTGCCATGGATGTTTCTGAAATAGGTCTTATCATGTAGTGTCATTCTATGCTTTGTATAAATCAAACCTATAGTGTTGGTTTTGTTAGGAGACAAGTCAATGGTGTTGCTTATGCTCTTGCTAGGGTGGCACCATCTTTTCCTTGTCTCCATGATTTCCAGCTTTTACCATCTTGTATTGCTGAATTGATCGTAAATGAAATAAGTTAATCCTCTTGTTGTCAAAAAAAAGAAAAAGAAAAAGAAAGTATCTAGTGTGTTAAAAAAGGAATGAAATGTAAGAAGAAGAAAAAAGCTAATAAAGTACAAAATTTGACAACCGCTGAAAAATTAAGAGCCAAATTCAACTTATGAAAATAGGAAGAACAAAAAGATAACAATAATAAATATATACTTATATTTTTTCAAAGTTAGGAGGTGCAAATTCACCCCTCAGTTATATTTAGATCTGCCACCATTTAGTGGGGTATACTTATAGGAGAAAAAATAGAAAATTTTGATTAATTCTTTGTATAAAATCCAATAGAATAAGATTAAAATCTTCTTTTACCCCATGTAACTGAAAAACCTGCGTGGTAAGTCATCAACGCACTATTTTTATTTTTATTTTTATTTATAAATATTAGGTGGTAAAAATAATTTTTAAATGATTATGAGAAAATTAGATTAACTTTTTGGAGTAATTTCAGGCTAAACAAATTTCACCACAATCTTCTATATATTTTTATGAGTCTTCCATTTTTTTTCATAAATTTTAGATTTATAGATTATTTATAGTATTTATTTTGCATAAAAAACTTATTATTTTAAAGAGAAAACGCAAAAATTCCAAATAAATATAATCTTTGGAATTTTTGCGTTTTCTCTTTAAAATAACATGCCTTCAATTAAAATAGCCTAATTTTAAATTTTCAAAATTTTTTTGGCTTTAAAATTGGCTGTTTAACTCTGTAGTTTGTTGGAGGTGTACTGGTTAACTCACAAAAAATTGTCTTAATTAGTTCTAAGAAAATCATTATAATTATTATCATGGCTTAAATATAATTTTGATCTCTATGTTATGCTCAATTTGCAATTTTGGTCCTTCCATTTTAAAATAGAGACATTTGGTCTCCTATTTTAGAAAATTCGTAATTTTGGTCCAATACTCAATTTTGCTATGTTTTATTTCTTTTAAAAGAAATAAATGTAAACAAAATTGAGGATTGGACTAAAATTATGAATTTTCTAAAATAGGGGGACCAAATGTCTTTATCTTGAAACAAGGAGACCAAAATTACGGATTTAACAAAATAGGGGGCGAAAATTGTATTTAAGCCTATTATTAATTATTTTTTTTTTTAAATTCTCTAAATAATTTTCATATTTTCTCCTATTATATAACTTTTTAGGAATGTAAAGTCATTTTGTCGCTACCTAGGCTTCAGCCCAGAAAAAGTACTAAACCTAATTAGATAAGACTTACTAATACGAACGTAACCCCAGGGATAAGAGTTTTAATATTTCCATCCAATTTTCCAAATTAAAATATAGATTAATTAAACAAATAGTCTATTAATCTATCTATCTATTCTATTATCTATCTACATTTCTTTTTTATTTTCTTTTTTTATTTTCTGTGTTTTACTGTTTTTGAGCAGATTTTTCAACTCAAATAATAAAAATCATTTCGAAACATGCCAACATTTACTTATGTATTTTATTTATATTATATTATATTACATTATATTATATTACATTATATTATATTATATTATATTATATTATATTATATTATATTATATTATATTACTATCTAATTCTTTTAGTTGCAAAATTTTTATATTCTATAATTTATATAAACATATATGATTATAAAGATAAAGAACCATTATGTTTGAGTAATAAAAAAGTAATTGTGCTTATCTATGTGATAATTAATTTTTCTTAAAATATTTAATATAATAATATGCTCAATATTACATAATAATATTAAATGAATGGTAAATTTATATAATTACTTATTAAAATTAATTATTACTTAATTAACTAATTTTTTTAGCTTCATGAATAAATATAGTTTCATAAATAAATATTCCATTGATGGATATTTTAAATTATGAGGTTCAAATTTTTATACTAAAAATTAATTTAAATATAATTAGTTAATATATATACTAAAAATAAAATTTTGATTCTATTTTTAATAATTTCATATATAAAACTTTGTTGATTAATTTTATATGATAATCTTAAAATATTTTACAAAAAATATATAATAAATATATTAAAATTAATTGATTAATTCTATTTTTATTACAAAAATAGTTTTAAATTAATTCTTTAATAGTATCATAAATTAAAAACAATTAAAATTATTTTCAATGATAAAGACCACGGGTATCTTCTACGTGAGACAATCCGGTTCAAGTCAGGTAGAATTATATTGAACAACAAAACTTTCTCTTTCCGAATATTTAACACGGTTGCATATTTAGACTTGACAATATTTTTGAATATATATTTTTTTAATTTGAGAATAACTTTACATTTTCATGTATAAAATATATATTTTTATTATTTTATTCATATATATTCTAAAACTTAATATTTATTTATTTTTGTATACTTCTACTATTCTATTCTTACATCTGTTCTTTAGTGAAATAAAACCTTTGTTAGCAGGCAGCCTGACATTGAGGCTAGAGTAACTGCAGAAAATTTTACCTTTGCAGTTCGGTCAAGTGAACCACGTATAGTCTGCCATCAGATTCTGAAATCACCAAGTTTGTCACAGCCTTAGTATGTTCTTGGATCTCTTGCAGCAGATGGAATAAGTTGGTTCTCTCAGCGATCTTCAATTGGTTCGCCATTTTCTCAATTTCAAATCTCATGAACTAAAATTACTGCAAATTGAGGGTGATTTAATTTGAATGATTATTTTCCAACAAGTTACACATGTTTATCTTCTCCAAGAAAAATTTTCTGCCTATATACTTCTATACAGATACATACACGTGTATCATTTTTTTTTTTTTTACCGATTATAAATTCCAAAAATTGGAAACCAAATAAAATATTATTTGAAATCGGTATACTGTCAAGATATGTAAAAGGATTTTTCTTAGACATAATGTAAATTAATTTCTTTGTAGATATTGTGCAAAATCTATATATTTAATATTACTTAAAACATATTTTATTGCAAACATTAACTATTTTTTAACAATATTCTTATTTATTACTATCTCACCTAAATATTTAAATAAAAATATAATGACTATTTAATTTTTTTTGTAAAAGTAATGTTATAAAAAAATATTTTAACTGTAATTAATATTTTTTTTATATAAGTATATATTACATTAACAAATTAAATAATATAAAGTTAAGAAAATACAAAAAGTTATTTCTAAAATTTAATGTTTTTTAGGTAAAAATATAAAAGTTCTTAATTAATGAGTTTTATTAAATTAATTGATAAAAAATAAGTTAATTGATGAAGATCATTTTATTTGTGGTAGAAATAAATTAATTGGAATATAAAAACACTTTAAGAAACATATTATTGGAAATTAATTGACCAAAGGGGTCTAGCTCAATTGGTTGAATAGGTTGCGTGAGTTATTGTAAACTCCTTGATATTTGTTTTCGATTCCTATAGATAAAAAAAATATTTTTGAAATTGAACAATATGGAACAAATAAGAAGAGATGGGAACAAATAATTATTAAACAAAACGATTTATAATAGAAAAATTATATTATTATGATAGTATTGAAATTATAATTATAATTGTTAAACAAAGAGGAACAAATACAAATAATTAAACACTCATTTTTTTTTTGTATTTGACAAGTAGGAAATAGGAATGTAATTACAATAATTATAAAATAAATAGAAATTTAGTAACTAAAATTAAGGGTTTACAGAAGTGAGGTGTTGAGACAAAGTCCCTCTAGAAGCTAATGTTTTAATGATGGCAAACCACTATGAGACAAACCTGCAAGTGACTGAACTTAGCTACTAATGGTTGCTCTGAGTGTTCTTAGATAAGATAGGACGAATTTAGAAGCATGGAATAGGTGTGAAGAATAGGCCTATAGTGTAACACCTTGTAACACTGACACAACCCATACTGATTCATTTATTTGTTTTAAGGCTTAAATATATTTTAGGTCCCTGACAAATGATCGAATTTTGCTTTGGGTCGTTAATAAATTTTTTCATTTTTTTGAATCCCTGATATATTAAAAATTTTGTTTTGGATCCTGCTGTCAGTTAAGTGATGACGTGACAGTTAAAAATTTTGAAATGCGATTTCTTGTAGCTCAAAAGCCCCTACTATTTAATTCAAAATTTAAATTACATTTTCTAGCGGTTTAAAAACCGCTAGAATAATTCAAGCAAAAAAATAAAAATAAATAAAGATCTTGTCTTCTTCCAAGAATCACCGTCAATTCAATACATCAAATTCAAATCACACCACAGTGGAGATCTATTATCACTTACTACTCAAGGAAGAAAAATTAAAGTCCCTAATTAGGCTACTAATGTTTGAAGCCCCACGATAAGATCCCATTATGTCATTTAGTTTGTATCTCCTCTTCGTTGGCAGCAACGGAAAAACAAAACAATAGATTCTTGGCTCACGAACGCTTCCTGATCTGAGTTTATGGCGTCGAATCTGCACGTGGTTCTTAGGGATCAAGAGTTTGGTCACGCAGTCGCTGAACGTAGGGAGTGTGGCTACACATGTGTACTTCTGCTAGTTGTGTTCGTGTTTGGTGATTTAGATCTAAGTTGAGGGGGGAGAAAGAAGAAAGAGACAGAATGCACAAGAGGAGAGAGAAGACGAACGAGAAAAGAGAAAGAGTAGGGACAACTCCGTAAAGAGAGCAAGAAAAAATAAAATAAAATTTCTTTTAATTTGCTTGAATTAATTCAGGCGGTAATAGTGGCGGTTTTCTAGCCGCCAAAAATCGCATTTTAAAAATTTTAATTGCCACCTCATCACTTAACTGACAGCAGGGACTCAAAAGAAAACTTTTTTTTTTATGAGGGACTCATAGCAACAGAAAAATTTATCGGGGACTCGAAGCAAAATTTGATAATTTATTAGGAACCTAAAAGTTATTTAAGCCTTATTTTAATTATTATGAAAATGCGAGTAAATTTTCTACGTCGTTTCGAGACTTGTAAAATACGGGATTTGGAAATAAGGAAACGTTTGTAAACAATTACATAAAAAACCATGATCTTCTTTTATTTGAAACTCAGTTCGTAATACAAAATAAATATAGAATTTGAAGATACAGGGAAATATATACTAACTATCCCAACCCATACAATAAATAACCTAGTCAGAGCAGTACATATTTTCTACCCTAACCCAAACACAAATACAAAACAAAACTGATCTTCGAGTCCCATATCTTCTGGTTAGTCCTCGTAATCTTTGAGATATCTGCAACAACAAGGGAACTTGATCACTGGGCATGACTGTCATCTTCGCATATCCATCCAGCGAGTACATACACAGAAAGAAAAGATAGAGGAGTAAGGATATGATTTCAAACTTATCTATATGTTGATGGTAGAACGACTATCGTCAATCATACAATTGACTAGACTCTTGGGGGACCTAGTATTTATCTAGTTATAACATCTTAACCCTCTAGGCGCAGTATGGATCCATACTCCCCGATTGGAAGTGATTGGGAGTACATACACCTCAACCCATGGCAAAAACCTTCATCTTCCACATATGAACTCAAATTATCTCAATTCAGGACATCCACAGTCTTAAATAACTTAGGCGTACTCTTGCACCAATCAATGGAATGCTAAGCAGTTGTTGGGGTTGCCAAGGTTGGTCAGATGAAGTTCCCAACACAGGGTACCCCTGGTCCTTCAAGTACTTCATCACTCGACACCCTACCCCTAAGACTTTCGTTAGTGAGCCCCTACCGTTCATTCCTCAGCTTGCCAGGTTATGTCTTCCATTATAGACAACATGCCACTACATGTTCCTCTCTTAACAGTACTCATACCGGAGTACTTACAACGTACTGTCTTATATTTAATATCTCTGGTCTCAAATCACTGAGCACTAGTACCTATCTAAGGTCTCTGTCTTACACTACAAGGATATCTAAGGTCTCTGTCTTACACTACAATGATGGGAGCTGTGGTAAGCATCTTCTTCAGCTCATGGAAGGCCTCCTGACATGACTGATCAAAGAAAAACACCACATCCTTCTGAAGAAGGTTGGATAGAGGCAAGGCAACTTTGCTGAAGTCTTGGATGAACCTCCTGTAAAAACCTGCATGTCCAAGAAAAGAACGAACTTCCCACACAGAGGTGGGGTAAGGGAGGGAAGAAATAACATCAACTTGGCCTTATCGACCTCAATACCCCTGCTAGACACTAGGTGACCCAAGACTCTACCCTCAGTTACCATAAAATGGCATTTCTCAAAATTCAGCACAAGGTTAGTCTCAATACACCTAAGCAAGACTCTAGACAGACTATTAATGCATGCATCAAATGAAGAACCATAAACAGTAAAATCATCCATAAACACCTCTATGCAAGTCTCAAGTAAATCAGAAAAGATGCTCACCATATACCTTTGAAAGGTGTCCAGGGCGTTGCATAAGCCGTATGGCATCCTGGTGTAAGCAAAGGTGCCAAATGGACAGGTGAACATGGTCTTATGTTGGTCTTCTGGTGCAATGTGAATATGCATGTAGCCTGAAAACCCATCTAGGAAGTAGTAATGGGTCTTGCCTGCCAATCTCTCCAACATCTGATCGATGAATGGGAGTGGGAAGTGGTCCTTGCGAGTGGCTTGGTTGAGCTTTTTGTAGTCTATGCACACTCGCCAACTGTTCTTCACCCTAGTTGGAACCAATTCATTGTCTTGGTTCTTCACAACAGTTATCCTAGACTTCACCTGTACAGGACTAACCCACTGACTATCTGATATGGGGTAAATGATCCCTGCAGCAAGCAACCTCATGACCTCTTTCTTAACCTCAGTGGTTGTCTAACTGGTTTGAACTCATCCTCTAATAAAATCTTGTGCATGCAGATGGTAGGATTAATCCCTGGAAGGTCAACGAGAGTCCACCCATTGGCTTTCTTATGATCTCTCAAAACTTGTAGCAACTTCTCCTCTTGGTCAGCTTGGAAGGTGCTTGAAATGATCACAAGAAGCTGGTTATTTGCCTATAAATAAGCATATTTTAGGTGTGCAGGCAAAGGCTTCAACTCCATAGATGGTGGCTGCACAATGGAAGGCAATGGAGGCTTTCTTGCAGCCACCATAATATCAGTTGGTATAACCACATCTGGTACAACATCATCCTCCTTTAATTTTGCACCTGCAACAATAGCAACACTAATCTCTACACAAATGACACACTCAGATGTATCATCACAACCACAATTAAACTTAGCAAACTCAACAAAATCCTCAAATTCAGAAAATCCAGAATGTAAATCTGTGCAACTTTCAACCATAAAATCAATAACATCCAAACAGAAAAGTGAATGCTCTTCTGTAGGATGCTTCATGGCATCAAAGATGTTGAACTGCACAATATCATCACCAAACTCCATGGAAAGAGTCCCTGCATACACATTAACTTTGGTCCTGACTATCATGAGGAATGGCCTCCCTAGAATTAATGTGGAACCACGGTTAGAGGACTCATCCTCCATTTCCAGAATATAGAAATCTGCAGGGAATACCAACTCATTAACTTGGAGTAGCACATCCTCAGAAACTCCAAGTGGAATCGCAGTGCTCCGATTGGCTAACTGAATGACCACACCAGTTGGCTTCAAATCACCAAACCGCAATTATGTGTACACTGAAGTAGGCATGACATTGATTGAAGCACCTAAATCCAACATGGCATCTGTGAATGTGCACTCACCTATGGTGCATGGAATAGTGAAGGTGCAAAGATCTTTGCACTTTTGTGGCATGGTGGGCTGAATAACGGTAGAAACATTACTACTCTCAATTAATGTAGAACCATTTCTTCCCATCCTCTTCACTTGTTTGTCACCTGGCAGATTTCTCTTATATGTGCACAACTCTTTGAGGAACTTTGCATATTTGGGAATCTGTTTGATGGCATCAAGGAGGGGTGTAACACCCCTTGTTACTATTAAGGAATTTCTACTATACTTGCATTATTAGAGAAAATGATTTAATCCTTGATTGTAAAGTAACCTTCAAAACACGAGGAAATTTATTTCCCTTTTTAACTTTCAAATCTTATTACTTTTAACTCCAAAAGAAGAAACATCCTTGTTAACTTATCATTAATTTACCTTTTTGTGAACTAAAATTCTTAATAAACTAAACTCGATTTATCAAACATCATAACCATGGTAAACCATTAAAACATGATAGAACTTCTTTTAAACATCCTTAATTTCATCATTAGATAATTCTATTACACAAAACTGAATACATTTTTACATCCGTACAAATGAATACATCTTTTTCAAATGAGTCACATGAAGGAAAATGGTACATCATAATACTAAATCCTAGTCTACCCTCATTTATACAAGAAAAAGACCAAGACTCAGAGCAGTGACTCAATAAAAATTAAAACCCAAAATACCCATGAGACATCCTCAAAGGGATCATCTTCTTCCTTGAACATATCCATTTGTGTCATTGGCACTTGGCGTAGTATTCCCACTCCGTCTTCATCATTCGCATAGGGTCAACGAACTTTCTCTGAAAAATAAAAAAACATGGGAGTGAATTCTCTACCTCCTTGGTCGCCACAAACAAACGGACTCTCAGTCCCAAACAACCTATACGACCACTACGTATGGTACTCTAGCGATGATGCCCATGATAAACCTATCACGAATATCTATCTTACAGCATCTATTCCTATGGACCCCACTGCCATTAAACCTCCCAGGTTTTAATGGTCTACGCAATTTCGTGGATGACAAATTGGGAGCACTCGACTCATGTCAGGTACATAGCGACACGTCGATCTCATCAATCGTGGATAAAGCTTCGTCTTGGCGGGAATGCCAAGCTGGTTACGTGAGTCCCCCGTACTAACCGGACTTATAACCTTAGCCGGGTTGTCACAACCTGACACCATTTCCCTAAGCCTCATTTGAGACAACGAACTATCCCCCAGTATACCATCTGTAATCATCCACTCCTCATAACGATTCCTCACATGTTTTCCACACTGCGAGATCTATTCCACCGGACAATCAGTTTCAACAGTACTGCCAAGAGGATGTTAGACGACCCTCCCCACCGAGCATGGAGTCAAGCCCCATCTCTGATTAATAATATTGTCTCTCTAAATCCATCTTGTCTTTGCCACCGATGCCCTCTTTACATTATCCGTCTCCTCGTAATGTTCGTCGTCCAGTGCAAGGCGAATGACATGAACGTCATTCACTACTCCTCGTATGACAAGAGGAGAAGGGCTTCGTCCCTTCTCACCTCTTAGTGTCATGATCAACATGACCCTTTTAAAGTGGATATATCCACTTGCACACACATTAATGCCTCGGGCATTCCAAACTCATCTATCTTACTCATGCACAAGCAAAAACCAACATGCATTACCAAGGGACAACGCCCCTTGGACTCAGATCACAACAAGTAATACATCTACAGGAATTATCCAACAATTCATATCCATGCCAGAGGTCACATCCTCTCGGTCTTAGCAATAATTTATCACACACATTCATGACATACTAATATATAATTCAACAAGTATGTGGCGAAGGTCACGCCCTTTTGGTCTTAGCCAATAATTCCACAACAAGAATAACATTCATACACTTATACACTTTAAACTCATCACAAACTACCAATTTTTGGGTCAAACCAGCAGTCAACACAAAACCCCAATTTTCAAGCATCATAGTTTCCTATATTGGGTTTCAAACACTCTCAAATCAAGTCCCCACCTACATGTACATGTAAACTTTCATTTTTCCCTAAAAAGGACTTATTTTGGGCATTTAAAACTTAGAGTTTAGGTGATTAAACATCGAACCCAAAATTGGCTCAAAAACTCCTTAAATGGGCTTTAAAACTTCAAAATTAAATTCCCATTGATATAGAAATCGGATTTTGATGAACCAAATATGCAACCCTAGGTTTTAAGATGTAAGGAAACTGTTTTTCTGGTCCAAAAGAGCAAATTCCAACTCTAAAAATTATTAATTTTGAAACAGTGGCAGATTCAACGAAAATGGCACAAAACTAAAAAATAAATTTCCCGTTGTTGTAGAAATCGGTTTTCAACGAATTTCATATCCAACCCTAGGTTTTAAGGTATGAAAAAGCTAATTTTGAGGTCCATTACAACCAATTTCAGCTTCATTATTCCCAGTTCTCGAAACAGAGGTAAAACAGGACAAAATGACATCAAACTTAAAAATAAATTTCCCGTTATTATAGAAATTGATTTTCAATGAATTTTATATGCAATCCTAGGTTTTAAGGTATGAGAAAGCTAATTTTGAGGTCCATTACTGCCAATTCCAGCTACATTATTCCCAGTTTTCGAAACAGATGTAAAACAGTGCAAAATGGCATTAAACTTAAAAATAAATTTTCCATTGTTATAGAAATCGGTTTTCAAAGTCCCATCTTTCCCAGTTATCGAAACAGTAGCAACACTGCCCAAAACTCACATTTTCGCTAGACAATAATTTTCTAAAGATTCACAATTCACTTCCAAACATTCCACATGTACATTTCTATATTTTAGGACATGGAAAAACCATTTTTAGTGTCAAAAACAGTCAAGCACAGCCACAACATTTATTTTCCCAAAACAGAACAATAATTTATATAAATAGCTCAAAACTTAAGAAATTCATAAGAAATAGCTCAAGTGCTAAAAAATAACATACTTTATATGTAACCCTAGGTTTTTGGACCCAAAGAGCCCATTTTTGAGGTCCAAAACACCAAAAGAGGTACCCATTTTTCACAGAACACAAGGCAGTACGGGATTCACCAAATACACACAATTCCAAGACTAAAAAAAAATTAAATATATCAACATGCTACATAGACCCATCACTCTAGGTCTCAAGGCAACAAATTTTAGGCTCAAAGAGAATAGAAAATCCCTCCCATACCTCGGTTTCCTAAGCTCACATTTTTGAAACGAAATTTCCAACCGTCCAAAGCTAGAGCTTGCTGTGCTCTACAACATATTCAAAAAGCAAGAGAAAAGGGAAAGAATTAGTCTAGGAAAACTAGAGAGAGGAAGAGGGCAAATGTAGAGAGAAGGAGGAGCTCACCAAAAGAGAGATTTTGAACTCTCTCTCCCTTCTCTCTCTTCAAAATTGGTGGCTGCACATTGTGGGAGAAGGGTCCCCTCTTAGCTTATACAGGGGCCCCGAAAACCCCTAAGGGTAGGTCTCCCAAATTAAGAAAAAAAGTTTTTAAACCTAATTTTGTTTAGGTGTTTAGCTGCTATAGGTTTTATTTTTTAGCTCTAAAATGTTCTTAAAATATAGCATTTAATTTTCTAAAGCCAATGCCTTTGGAATCACTAAATTTAGACTTAAAATGAATTTTCTAGGTCCAAAATACTAAATAAATTGCTAAAATTAATAATTAATTCAATTTAATTATTTTTGATGAACTTATGTCATTTCCATGCTTAAGTGTAATTATTAGAATTTTATCTAAGTCTAAAATAATTTTTCAAGCTCGAAAATACATAATTACAAAAATGCCATTAATGAGAATATTTCTTCATTTGACCAGCTTTAACCAGTTTGACCAGCGTTGACCAGATTTGACTTTTGGTCAAATCATGGTTAAAACTTGATTTTATTAATTATTTTCACTTCATTAATGAAGATTTGATGTCTCACATTCATTTAGCTGCTAACTAGTTCTTTTTAGGTTTTAATTAAACAAATTGCACTATATTTTAATTAAACAAATTGCACTTTATTTTGTTTAATTACCTTAATTAAATTTTCTAAATCACCAATTACTTTAGAACAATTAATTTTACTAATTGAAGTTATTCTAGACCCATTAGTAAGTTAATTATGCTCTTAAAAGTCTAATTTTAGATTCTAGGCACAAGTTTCACTTAATTACCACAATGCCATTAATGAGTTGACCAAATCCAATCCAAACCGAACTTTTATATATGTATATATTTTTGTTCATAAATTGATAATATCACTCATGTTTATATTTTTATTTCTTATATATTTATAAAATTATCACATAATTTATACCTATTTATAAAAATATTTAATTAAAGATAATTTTTTACTAACTATTTGAGTTAAGATGCCTAAATATAATTATCAAGTTGTATAAAATTTATTTTTGATATAGTTATATAATGACGTATAAATGAAACATTTGATATTTTGAATTATTTTTTATTATATGTATTATATATCTTACCATTTATTTAATATTTTCTTAAAAAAATAAAATTAAGATTAAAACCGAAAATCGATCCAATCAAAATCGCTTTAAATTAGATCGGATCGGATCGAATTAAAATCTTGAAGAAAATCGATTGGATGATGAATTAGGAAAACCGAAGTGATTGGATCGGATGATTTTTTCCTTCAAAACCGATCCAATCCAATCTGCGAACACCCTTAGACCAATTCCCTTCCCATTGACTTTGACTAAAGTGAGTCTATCTTTGACTTTTCAAATTTTGAATGTCCCTCCACTAATCGTGTAATGTTTCTACTTAATTCTTATTAACTAATGCTTGTCTTAATAATTATTTCCATTATTTTCTCAATTACTCAATTAATCACTAATTAATAGGTTAATTTCCTATTTAGTCCTAAGCACCAAAATTTGGGGTGTTACAAGGGGAATGTTGATTTCAACTTTTTTGAAAGTCTCCAACATCTCACTATCTAGCTCAACTCTCTTTGGAGGAGGAACTCTAAATGGAAAAGGTAGTGGAGTCTTTGGGACAGTTGCATTTGCATTTGTAGGAGCACTATTTTTCTGCAAATCTAAATCTGCTGCAAGATTTTTCTTCTTTAATTATGAACTTGTTGCATTATTTTTCAGTTGCAGCTCCTTGCCATCTCTCAAAATCATGGCACTAAGATTCCCTTTTGGATTGACAACTGTTTGGGAGGGAAGTTGGCCAGAACCATGTGATTACAATTGGTTCACAGTTGTAGCTAATTGTCCAATATCAGTTTACAAATCCTGGATGGTTGCAGACAGATTTTGTTGAAACTGAATGTTGCTTGTGGCTATTTGCTTCACTAAATCTTGCAGGGAAGGCCCAACATTATTCTACATAGGTTGGACAGGTTGTTATTGGACAGGTGTAGGGGCTTGTTGTTGTCTGAAGGGGGTGGCAGGTATCTATTGCTTGAACCAATTGGTTGATGGTACCTCTGTTGTTGTTGTCCTGCATACTGTTGTTGTCATGTGTATTACTGCTGCACATTCCCCTGTACAGGACTATATTTCATGTTAGGATGATCTCTCTAGCCATAATTATATGTAGGAGAAAATGGATCATATTTTTGTTGCTGTCATGGAGGTCTATATTGTTGGCCAATCATGATTCCAACAACATCTGCAGGTGGGTCTATCTCTTGGAGAGCAGGACAAGCATCTGTAGGATGTTCTATAGAATTGTAGATGCCACATCCTTTATGATCTACTGCATGCACTTGCTGGTGTTGTCCAATGGCTAGTTGTCTCAAAAGGGAAGTCAGCTCCGTGACCTTGTTTTCTAGCCTGTGAGTGGTATCAATAGCAATGGTCAATTTATTAACATTTCTAGATGGTGCAACTCGGGTATTGAACTGTTGGGAGTTTTCTGCCATGTTGGAGAACAATTGCCTGGCTACAGCTAGTGTTTTGTCTATCAATGCTCCACCACTGGCCGTATCAACCATGCTTCTTTCCATTGGCAACAACCCTTCATAGAAATACCGAATGAGGAGTTGTTCACTAATGGGATGATTGGGACAGGTTGCACATAATTTGTTGAACCTCTCCTAGTATTTATACATAGTCTTTCAGAGAGTTACCTTATGCCACTGATTTCTTTTCTGATGGCTAGTATTCTGGAAGCAGGGAAGAATTTCTCCAGAAATTTCCTCTTCATTTCATTCCAGCTTATGATAGGATCTAGATTAAAATACAACCAATCCTTTGTTGTCTCAACCAAGGAGACAGGATAAGCCTTCAGTTTGATATAATCTTCAAGAACTGAATGCGGTCGCATGGTAGAATAGACCATATGAAACTCCTTAAGGTGCCTATGAGGATCTTCACCTGTAAGACCATGAAACTTAGGCAGCAAATGGATTAGTCCAGACTTATGCTCGCAATCCACATCTATTTCAGGATATTGGATGCACAAAGGTTGATAACCAACATCTGGTGCAACCAATTCCCTCAAAGTCCTTTGTTGGTCAGCCATATTATCAACAATTAATTCATATGCAGGATCACTAAAAATAGTTTCAAAATCAAAATAAAAGACTACTGCTATCAAGTTCTACACTACTAAGATAAGTTAATTCACTATTCTTATCATGTCTATGCAACATATGAAATGTTCTATCTACTTCAGGATCAAATGGATATAAATCACTAGGATCAAACCTAGTCATGCATAATGACAAAACAGTAAGCACAACAACCCATGTAACAGTGAAAACTAGTAGTATAAGCTACAAGAGAGATAATGATATGGAAAATGTAAAACCTATGAAACTAATTTTTAAAAATTACCATAACACCACAGAAAAATTCTAAAAATGATTTATGATTTTATGTAATTCTTTGGCAATTTTTAAATATCACAAATTCAAAATATAAAAATAAAAAATGGCACTTACAGAAGGAATTTGGCAATTTGGACCCCATTGTGCTATAGTAGGTATCCTACAAGAGACTTGTGATCTTTAATTTTTTTCAGGGTCCCCGATCAATTTTCAGCTAAATTCGAGTTAGTGACCCAGGAAATTACCATAATACCCTTATGCTGAAAACTCCCACTTAGAAAAGGAATTCGCCAATTCTGACCTCAACTGAACCCCATAGGCATTATTTTTGCTTAGAAGGGGGGGGGGGGGGGGGATAAACTTTGGGTACCAAGTTTCTCAACCAAACTCCACAGTGAGATCACCTTGCGTCGCAACTTTGGCGTAAGTACCTATAAAACTTTGGAGCAACAACTAAAACACTACAGAGAAATGGTTAGTATGACTAAGACACATTCATAGACAATATATGTACATGAATTAAGAACAAAATGCAAGGAATTGTGTCCCCGGCCAACGACGCTAATTTTGATAGCAATCCCTAGAAATTTTGCAGAATAGGGGACAACTCAGGTCATTCTTCCAAAGACACTATTCATCAAACACTTGGTGTTAATTTGGAAACATGGGGGATTTTTCAGAATTTCAGAAATTAAACGGAACACGAAATGCAATTAAAACTAGAATTAAATTAAAACCAACCCAAGGATCCAATTATCTTGGTTCCAGAAATTGAAAATGAATCTATGAGCATGCAACCCAATATGAATCATAAGATAATCATCTCACATCCATTCATCAAAATCAGGAAAACAATCACATTCCTCAATTTAAACGAATTCAAACACAAATTGTATTGAAGCAAGTAATCAATCGATCATTGTGAAAGAATTAATCAATCATTTCCCTAGTCCCAATTTAACTTCCCAAATAACAACATAATCATTCATGAACTCAAAAAATTGAAAAACAGAAAAAAGGGGGAAAAGCATAGCTCAGATTCGAAATTGAAGCATAGAGGAACTCAAATTTATCATAAGCTAGAGAACCTTGGATTGAAAAGAGGATTTAGCCCTCCATGATCATCATCATTGAGAGCTTCAAACAGAAAATTCAGAGGAGAAGAGAAAGGGGAAGAAGGAAGAAGAAGAGAGAAAAAGAAGAAAACCCTTGATTCTAAATCTGAAAATTGTGAAATGTAGTGTAGGTGTTTTGTATGCAAAGAGAGTAAGTATATTTATTACATGGGTACTAATTAAAATGTGGGCTCTCCTAAGGCATCTTCAGCCCACTCACTAAACCACTAAAAACCTATCCAAAGTCTAATTGGGCCATTAAACACAAATAGAGCCCAAAAATGCAAAATTGAAATTTCCAAGTACAGGGCGCCACTTTGCAGCCAATTTTTTTGACCCTTAAAAACTCTGAATTGGCCCAAGATCATGAGAAACAACATTGTAGAGTTCTTTGTTATCTATCTAACAAGACCAAAATTACCTCAATCGGAGCTCAGAGTCAAAAGTTAAGACCTGAAAAATAACATAGTGTCACATTGAGAAAAATTATGAAAATTAACAAAAATTGATATTTAGGCCCAATGAAGCCCATTCTCATAAAACTCACTTAAGAGGGTCAAAATCAATCATAAAAACATGTGAAATATGTGAAAAATGGAACACTAATCAATGATCAATTATGTTCTATCAAATACCCCCCCACTTGGCTTTTTGCACTCTTGGGCAAAACTCAATTACTGACCCAAAAACAAAAGAGGAAAATGCAAAACCAAAACTCAAAAACCAATGCATGAAACAAAACTCCACACTTTCCAATGAATCTAAAAAATGCACAAATGTGAGCAAGAATGCAATCATCCCAAGTATCAAAACAATCAAAGAACACATTTTCAACACCAAAAGTCAACAAGAGACAAGTCAAATAAAAAATGAACCACAAGTGACTGAATCCTTTCAAGATACACAATCTCAACTCTCATGATATAACTCTCCAAAGCTTTCATGTGTCTAGGTTTATGTTTACCCTCAAACACCACATGCATCAAGTACACCAAAATTTTGACATCAAAACAACATCAACCAAAACAATGCACATCAAAACTCTCCAAAACTTTGATACACCCCCACACTTATTCAAAACCCATTCCCAAAACAAAATTATGCTCTATCATGGAGCCTGTAGAGCCAAATCTGAAGGCTTAAATATGTTTTGGGTCCCTAATAAATTAGTGAATTTTGTTTTGGGTCCCTAATAAATTTTTTCTTTGAGTAAAGTTCCTAATTAAAAAAAATAGTTTTGTGTCCTTTTTATTTTGTCTTGGTCCTTTTAATATATCTATTTTTTTGTTAGAGTCCCTAAAATATGTAGATAATTTGTTATTAGTCCCTAACAAATATTTTTCAAAGGGACTAATACAAAATGAACAAAATATTATAAGGACTCAAATGAAAAAATAGATATCTTAGAAGGATTGAGACAAAATAACAAGAATCCGAAACAATTTTTTTTTATTAGGGACTCAATGCAATGAAAAAAATTATTAGGGACCCAAAACAAAATTCACTAATTTATGAGGGACCTAAAACTTATTTAAGCCCAAATCCGAAAGAGTGTCTGTAAACACCTTCATCAATGGAGCCTCAGTAGAAGGCATTGCAAAAGGTGTAGTGTCCATCCCCTAGGATTAGAGCGAAAGAACTTAGAAGAGTAGTTAGGGGAGTGTTGTTGCTAAAGTTCAGAGGGAACACAACATGTAGCTGTGTGAGTCTAGTAGCAGGTGCTACTAAGGGTCACAACTTGGAGAGGCTTTTTGAAAGAATACTTAGGTAGAGCCTGCAGAGGCTTAGAGAATATTTAGTAGGAAGGCTGAAGAGGCTTTTAGAAAGAATACTTGAAGGAAGCCTAGAGAGGCTTTTCGAAAGAATACTAAAATGGAGCCTGTTGAGGCTTAGAGAATATTGGCATGAAGCCTGGAGAGGCTTTTCAAAAGAATACTTAGGTGGAGCCTGTAGAGGCTTAGAGAATATTGGTTGTAGGAGCCTGTGGTTGCTTTAGGAAAGAAAAAATACCGTAGTTGAGTGCTAGGTCCTAGTGGAGAAAGCCTATAGGTGTAGGTATTAGACATAGCCCAGGTTAGGGTGAACCAGTATAATTCCTTGGTGTGATTATTTCCTTCCCTACTAGTTCTTATTTATTTTTGTTGTTATGTGCCTAAAATTTGTTTTTGAAAAAATCTTGTTTTGGAAAGTTTATCTATGATATTTGATCAATTTTTTTTTTCATAAAACAGTTTCATCATTCAAAAGCAACACCTACTTATAATAAAAAAAAGTGAAAAAATAGAATATGTGATTTAATAGAATATGATATTTTGAGAGTAGGTTTTGAAGTAGTAGAACTCAAGATTACTTGTAGGTATTTACCTTAAAATATTCTTTTATCCAAGTACTTGTAAAGGAAAAAGGTATACTCCTATAAGTCTTTTGATTTCTAAGCATGAAGCTTGAGAAGCAGAAATTAGAAGCAAGTGTACTTGTGCGAGAAAATAGCCTAATAAGTTGTTGTGTAATATTCAACACCCCTTCTAATGACCAACCGATTCACTTCACGAGGTTGCGTCTTGGTCTCCATGTGTAGACTGTGTGGCTGCCACATTGAGACATCAACTCACCTTTTCCTTTACTATAGCTTCATTCACCTTCCTTTGATCCCTAAATAAAAGCTGGAGTTCCTAGCTCAAGGACCTTTTTCATGCCTCTATTTTTCACGTCATTTTACTTGTTTGGTATTGCTGTAACTAATATCGATTTCATATTATCGTTAATTTCATCCTTTTTAAATATTTTGCTCAATCTTAATCTAATTTTTATCTTGAATTTAATCTCTTTCACTGTAAAATTATTCTCAACCTCATTGTTTAATTTCAATCAAATTGCAGTAATTTTGAATTCAAATACGCAGTCCCTATGGAGTTGAACTTATAAATTTTATAACTTGTCAACGACCGAACACTTGCGATTTTCTCTTATCCAAACACAAATAAATGTGTCCTTAAAATCCGTGTCAAATGTAATATGTGTAATTTATTTATTATTAATGATTATTAATTTTCCTCTCATAATCTGTGTCAAATAGTTAATCAATTTCTCGAAATTCTTAGATCCTAGTCATTAAATTATCATTATTATTAATTATTATTATTATTATTTACTATATTAAACATTATATTTATATCTTTTACTTTAATATATTGACTTTAATAAGTTGACAATAAAATCTTACTATTATTTTGTTTATTAATATTCCCTAACATAATATTTTCCTTTCAAATTTTTTTTATGTTCTAACGTTTACATCAAGGTTGTTAAAATTGAGATTTTACTTAGGACCAAGAGGGAGATGAAAGATCGTAACTCGAGGGTCATAACTTAAGTTGTAAATTCCTATGTTCCTACTTAAATGCTTATATATAAATTATAATACATATGTATAAAATATAACATAGATAAAGAAAATAACCTCTAAATCACAATATTATATAAAATTAAATTAAAAATTCATAATCATAATAAATCATATGTTCATAACATGTAGAACAATAGAATTAAAATTCATAACCATATGCTATGTTTTATTAAGTTTTTTTAGTACTATTATTTAGTTTATTATATAATATGTTATGCTTTAAATAGTTTATTATATTTTTATTACTAATATTATTATTATTATTATTATTATTATTATTATTATTATTATTATTATTATTATTATTATTATTATTATTATTATTATTATTTAGTTTAGTTTTTAAAGAGAAGCTAAACTTGACTTGAAATAAAGGCCTAACAAACTAAGAAAAAGTGAGGAGAAAAAGCACTTGAAAAAAAATACGCCCATTGGGCCAATTCTCCCAATCCTAATTTCACTATAACCCTAAGAGCCTTAAGACTCTAGCAGTGTAGTCGTGTCGCAACAAAGTAGCCTGAAGAGTAGAATGCAACAATTGTGACAAAGAATCATGTTGCTACAAAGGCCATTGTCAATGATGCAGATCAGCAGCTACAGTATGGCTTCAACATTCGGCTGTTGTAAATGGCAAAGGAGTCACACATGAATGGATTAGGAGATAGGGTCGCACAACAATTGGGGGTGTTTTTTGAACTGGCGAAGAAAATATTTTGGGCTTTCAAGAATACAAAGATCAACGATCATACGTTGTTACAAGTAAGATTGCGAATCTACTACGATCTTACCTCTTAACAATCTTATCTTCGATCCAGCACGAAAGCCCTTCCTTGACTCGTAGAATCGTGCGATTTCACAAGTTAAATTGCAATTTTGACAACCTTGGTTTACACTTTTCACTTAGAGACTATCCACTAAGGCTGATAAAAAAATAAAGAATAAAGCTTCCCTATGATTGAGTGTACACACACACACACACACACACACAATCTCTCTCTGTTATCAAAAAAACTTATACTTGTTCTTTTCATTCTCGCATTCTTTAAAAATATTCAATAGCTTCGTTGTTTTGGTTCCTGATTAGGGTTTCATACTCGCATCACAAAATGTTGCACAAACCTGCAACTTCACCCTTCATCGCTCTCCAATTGCAATCCTCCACCATGCTCTTCATCAATCGTGCATTGATTATTCTTCCTCTTCTTTTGATTTGGTAATTTTGCTTTTGTCTTTCTCTTGCGTGTTTCAATTCCTTTTGGTGTTTTGGTGTGTGGGCATTTTTTTTATATCAAACACGATGTCAATTGTTGAACCAAGAATGCTTGTTCTTTTGGTGTTTTATGGTCTTGTTGCAGAGCATTTGATTGTGCTTGTGAGAGATGAATTCGTTGTTTAACAATAGGTGAATTAAGCAACCATGTCAAATTCAATTTTAACAGAAATTTTGTTTCCACGATATCTTATTTGTTAATTATTATGACGTTATGACTATCTAAAATGAACTAGAAAATTCTCATCCTTATCATTTTTCTATTTGGTTCCTAATTAAGTGCAGAAATATGAAAATCAACTAGAAAAATCTAAAAATATCATGTGAGCACAAAGGAAGTTCTCTCAATCCATCATAATCATGATTAGTTTACGATTTTTTATTTGTTTTTATTATTTGGTTTAGTGTGAATTTCAAGTTTATTGAATTGTTAGAGAGAATGCTAATGATAAAGGCTAAAAAATTAGGAATGTATATGTATAAATGTATAAAATTATTAGATTTAGAAGCCAGGCTTAAAAGCTAGAAATTTTTTAGAAGGTCAGCTCCATTTTCATTTATATTTCCCTCTTTCACACATTAGTTTCCTTAGGTTTTCTATTACCTTATTCATGCTTAGAATGATTTGCAAATTGTAAATGTAAAATTCTTCTTCTAAAATTGTGATTAATGAATAGTGATGGTCTTATTGTCAAGAATTTATATAATGCAAGGATGCACTATTTTAACTTTATTCTTTTTGTCACCTTTTCAAGTTGATATGTGTTCTTTGACAAATTATAGCTTTATGGTTTCACCATTCTCTATTTATTTTTGCTTGTCAATAACAGGATTACATGCTTACCCTTTTCAATTGAGTGGAATTTGGTTTATAAATTTAACCTTTAATATTTTATCATGTCACAGGAAGCTGGTTAATCACCATTTAAGTGGATATATCCCACCTAAGCTTGGAAAGAATATTGATCTATCTAACCTATAAGAATGGTTAGAATGACACATTTTATGCAATTTAATAATCAATTTCCATTCTATCGTTGCTTTCGATTACTTGATTCCATCTCACCTTGTTTTTTTGAAAGGCAGGGTTAAAAATGATAAATGATATGTTATGTTTTGCTATTTGTTGGCTAATTATTATCCTATTATATTTTGAATGACAACCAATAATTTTTGAGAGTTAGTAAATAGAGTCTCCCTCTCTCTCTCCATTGCTATTATGTCTTGGGATTTACTTGTACAAGAAAGATTGAATATTATAAGTTTTTTTTGCTAAAATAAGAATGAAAATACACTAACAATTCAAAATGCATTAGGAAATCATTCTCATGGAAGGCCTGAAGCTTGATGATGTTGCAACAGGAATATATTCAGTTCATTACTTCTTAGATTACAAGTCTTAATGGATCACCCATAAGTTCATTTTGATCAAATAATAAGGTACACTGCATGGGCAACTTTGAGGACACCAAACCATGGATTGAACTTGCATTTTTTTCTTTTTAATATGCAGTGGCTTGTGACACTTGTCCTCATTGTTTCACTAATTAATTCTATCAAACATTTTGCATTCTTCATACCACTTTGAAATAATCACTCACTGGCTCACAGAGAATTTTGAAAATAGTTAAGGAAACAACAACCCAAATGCTAGGATATGTTAGCATCATTGGTCTATGCTTAAAAATGAGTGCTGAATTTTGAGTACTATAAATAAATAATAAGGAAACCTTCTTTAAGGCCTTTGCCATTATGTTATTGGATAAAAGATACCTCGGGACTTATTAATATCATTATTGTTATTGCTACCCTAGAGAAAGGAATGGATAAGAACAACATAATACGATCGAGGTAGGGCCTAAAAGCAAAAATAGGCTGAGGCTTATTAAGACACATACCAGCCCAAGATTTATAAGGAAAGAAGATAGAAAAAGATGAATGTAAGTTGTCAAAAAATAGAAGGAAGAAAAGAGAATAAAAATAAGAGAAGATGAGGACAAAGAAAGGAGGAGACAGAGTTTTGGAGACCAAAGCCCCCAGAGTTCATCTTTGTATCTTCCTCTAGGTGAGTGTTTCCCCTTTCCTTCTTAACCCGTTACCTCCATGATTTATGTTGTTACACATTTCTTTTCCCATCTTGCTCATATTGTTTAATGTTAGGGTTTGAATGCTTATTGAGGTTACAGATGGTTAGTGAGTTACAGGCTAAATTGATGTTTAGAAACATAGTAGGAATGAGTAGGGACATATCGATATGTCTTATAGTGAATAAGGAATGTGTGTGAAATCCTTAGGTGTTTTCCCCCGATTGTTATTTATTGTTGTTTTGTCTCTCTTGATGATAACTTGGATAAATATGTTAGGTCTACGATTCAATGAGGGGTTTTTGATATTTAATTGTGATAGGCATGGTTAAGATTATTTACAAAGGGGAATTTGATATTTAATTGTGATATTCATGATTGTATGTACTTGTGACCTGTAATGATAAATGAGTGCCATGTGTAGATATGTTGGTTTTATCCTTTAGTGGAATTGATGTGATTGATTTAATTATTCTATATTTGCTTAAAGGTAAATTAAGGTTACCGTAAGAGTTTAAGTTAGTTTGAGTTTGCCTCTTTTTGGAAAAAAAATAGATATTTGCATCATTGTGAAAGAGGTTTAGATTGATAAGGAATCCCCATTTTTGAGTAAAATGTTGGGCAATTGGACATTAAGATTTTAAGGAGGCCTTAAGAAGCCTCTATGTTCACAAATAACAATTTAGCAACATGCAAGATGTTGAACATGTTGATGCCTTGATGAGCATGCTTGTGCTCCTGTTTCAACTTTTTGTTTCATATTTTTGATGGTCTTGTGAAGCACGACTTTGCTAGGTGCAAAATCACCGTAGCGAGGGAAGCACAATCATGCTTTGATGAGAACACCCATGCTAACCTCGCTAACAACAAATGTAAACTTAATGAATTAAAATAAGTAGGAAGATGGTTGAATTAAGCTTTGTGTTCTTCATAAGACTTGTAGCCATGGATTTTTCTTCTTCTAAATAATGGCTTTAGTTTCACCTAAATATAAGGTCTATAACTCAAGATATAATCAAATTAGTGAGGAAAGATCAAACTCTCAGAATTAGGTATTGATTTCATGTTGTTCATAATTTTAGGCATAGTAGAAGATCAAATAAATTTTAGAGGTCAACATAGGTGTTGTAGATAATCTTCTTAGCTTTCAAATGAGATAAATATCAACTTGATTGGATTAGTATAACTCTTGGTATCTTGTTTACACTCTACGATGGTCATAGGAGCGTAAGAAGAAATGAAGGAGATAGTACCCCAAGAACCTAAGAAATGATATACAAACGATAAATATGAAGTGGATAGTTGTTATAATAGGGAAACAATATAGCATTATGATGAATTGACTAGTGTACAACTTAGCCGAATATGCATAAGGATGTTTGTGATCAAATTATGCTTAGAAATGTTGTTCCATTTCTATGAAAATGATTAATGTATTGTGATGTGACTTGATATCATTATGACGAGTAACCTAGCCTATGAGAGGCGAAAATGAGACTCACTTGTTTTGTAAAAAAAAATAGTCCAAAGGGACACTTGTGTGTATTGTATTTGGGTAGAAGAGTCTAACCCATTTGTAGATTCCTTAGAGCATTCACTAAGATATTATGTCTCATTCCTTTAAGTTCATCCTTTTCAAGAGAGGTAAATTTAGGTGCGTGCTAATGGAGATTGGAGCCATATACAAGAGGACATAACTTAGCTTTAGTTCTTGTTTTCATATATCCTTTCATATTTTGTACAACACCCTCGGATGATGGAAGGATTGTATTAAAACATGTATGGTATTTTAAGTTTTATCTATGTGTGATACTACCTCTGGTCCTAATTGTGAGCAACATAGGACAAATCATCAATACCAAGAAAAGTAATTATTACAGTTTTTTAATTAATTCTACCATAAATTCAATTTTTATTCCAAAAAATACCCTTTGCTTCAAGTGGTTGTCATAGTGCATAGGGAATAGAGTAAACAATAAAGTAAGGGTACAAAAGAAATTTACTTTAAAAACTAGTGATTGTTGCTTATAATTAGGACCAAAGAAAAAGTCAATTTGTTGCTTATAATTAGGACCAGAGGTAGTAATATGATTATGTTGATGCGTAGCTTTCACATGATGCTTTTGTGCTTTAAATTTGGCTTAAATATGTTTTAGGTTCCTAATAAATTAGTGAATTTTGTTTTGGGTCTCTAATAATTTTTTTTTGGCGTTGAGTCCCTAATAAAACAAAAATTTTGTTTTTGGTCATTGTTATTTTGTTTTAGTCCTTCTAATATATCTATTTTTTCCTTTTAGTTCTTAAAATATTTTGTTCATTTTGTATTAGTCCATTTGAAAAATATGTGATAGGGACTAATAACAAATAATCTACATATTTTAGGGACAAAAACAAAAAAAAAATAGATATATTAGAAGGACTAAAACAAAATAACAAGGACTAAAAACAACATTTTTGTTTTATTAGGGACTCAATGAAAAGAAAAAAATTATTAGGGACCCAAAACAAAATTCGCTAATTTATCAAGGACTTAAAACATATTTAAGCATTTAAATTTTTACATTCCTAGAATCTAGATGTAGGTATAGTAATATTCGTTAGGCTGTTACATATAGTAGTCCTCTTCCATTGTTTTACATTTAGATAGTGATCCACGAGAATTAGTATAGTAGTTCCTTTTGTGCTTGTCTCTTCATGCCATGTATTATTCTATTTTATGTTTCAATTTTGAATGGAAAGATTAATTAGACAATAGAATTGGACAAATTCTAGTTGAATTGTAGAAGTAAAACCATTTTTTTTTAAAGTTGCTTAACATGTCTTTTTTTTTTTTTCATTTCTTTAGGCCTACACAAATAAGCTGGAGCTTGAAGTTGAGCTAGCACTTATTGAAAGAGAATGCAAGGCTCAAAAGGCATATGGTTAGAGAAATTTCATTTCTTTTTAGAACAAAAAGAGAAGCAAAATAGAAGAGAGAGAAAAATCCAATTAGATGAATAATAATTCAAAGAGAGACAAAATAATAAAAATAATTTTTAGAACATATTCTGAAAATATATTATAAAAATAACGTAACTCGTGTGATTATCCCACATTGTTAGTTTTGTAGTTATTGTATATACTTAACAAAGTAGTTCATCCATTCAATAACTATATAACCTCTCATATTGACATATATAGACACATTTTATAGTAGTTAAATTTAGAAAGAAAAGTGTATACTTATATAAAGTGAAAATTTTTAGTAAAAAATCTTATTGTATGAGGATTTGCACTATTAGTTCTCAGCAGGTGAAGTTAAAGTTGAGGTGCATGTGATTAAAATAAAATATCAATTAAGATTTTTTCGAAGTTAAAATTTTTCTCAGTCCATGTATAAATAATCTTTCTTTTATAAAACAATAGGATCGATTATCATTTCTAATTATTCTAATTATTTATTCACATTTTCATTAATTACTTTTAATTTTGACTTTCTAAAATTTATTCATAATGAATATTCTTTGAAGACAAAAGTATTATTTCCATTTGTTTAATTATAATTTATATATAATACAAAATGTTATTGGGAAGGATCTCAATTCAATATTAAAACATGTATTGAAAGTAATAGAATGTATATTTCTTGATACTTTTATATTATTAATTTATATAAGTTTATATATAATTATTTAATTTTATGTACTAATAATTCTCATAATTTATAGTTATGTTTCCAAATGTAAAATTATCATCAATACATAAAATTAAATAAAAGATAAAAAATAATAGAATATACTGAAAATTACTTAAATAAAATGAACTATTGTTCCTACATTTTTGTAGTGTTTTAATTTGTAAATTCTTAATGCAAAATTTTGATTCTCATACAGATGTATGTAGTGGGAACATGCTTAGGATGCTTTTTGGCAGCCTTGTCATTGGTCTTGCTGGTTCACACTAATTGAAAACACTCTTCAGGTACACTTTGTACTTTGAATAGTTCTTATCTGGATTGTTAGCTTTTGATGTCATTGCTAGTAACAACTAACAATGAATGAGTATAGGATTATCGAATTTTTTGTTTTTTGAACATAGTAAGAAAATGATTGATTGTTTTGCCTTTGTATTCAAGACTTCCACGTGCTGAAGAGGTTAGAAATCTATCTATGGGTTTAGTTGTCAAAAAAATGTTTTACTTTCTCTCAAGAGTTTTAGTAGAAACATCACTCACTTTGGAGTTTAGAGGTAATTAATATCTTTTTTTACGATAACTTTGCCTTTGGTTAGAGATAACGAGGCCTTGCCTATCCATTTTTTTTTTCTAATTGTGCAGGGGCAACACGACATTGTCAATGTTGTTGACAATGGATTCTCTAAATTGTCTATGGTGTTGAACGTTCAAATAAGCTTTTTGACTGCTCTAGTTTCAATTCAAGTGAAATGAAATTGATAGTATCAAATTATGTGCTGACTGAATTGCATTCAGCGCAATGAGTGTTCAAATCAGGTATCTCTATTGCAAGTTTAGTATTGAGAGTATCAAATTTTGTGTTGATTGAATTGCATTTAGCTTGAATACTGTTCAAATCAAGTATCTATATAGCAAGTTCAGTGTTGAGAGGCTTTTTTGCGACTTTCTCCATACTATTCATGAATCCTACTTTGTTTATTGGGACAGTAACAACCTTTGATGTAGTACTTATTGTCAAGTGTTGACAATATTTGACAAGTGAACCAAATCATGCAAGTATCAATGAATATTCAGATATCGTATCCATGGGGACTTGTGTAATATTAAGTACATTTGACACATTTGGCTAACAAAGGTTTAACGACAAGTATAGAATTCAATTGAGAGCTAACACCAATCAAGCCAATGTAAATAAAACTACGATTAAAAGCAAGAAATTGAGTTAGATGTCTTTTTAGGCTTTTTATCGAACACTTGGAATGCGGTAGAAATGGTGAAAATGTGATGTAATGGATGTTGCTGGGGTTGGACTTCATAAAACACCATTCCTCATGTATTCACAAACACATAAGAATGCACTCATCTTAACAAACAAAAATTCACATACAATTCTCAATCCCCAATTCCTTGGTTGATTGAGATCAAATTTCCTCATCAAATCCCTAATTCCTTAAGAGCTTTAATAAGGAAATTTGTATAAAGCACAAGAATTTAAAAAGATATAATCAATAGATCAAGATCCATTACTAGATCATAGATCTATTGAGCTCTCTATTTCAGATCTAGAATCAAAATGTGTTTCCCAACAATAAATCAACTCACAAAGCATGTAAATAGGTGATCAAGCCATAAACAAGAATTAAACATAGAAATAGAGAAGTAGTATATTAAAATGAGAGTAAAGTTAAGGTTTTACAGGAAATCCATGAGTGATTTTCACTAGATCCAACCCCAACAACTATGAATCTAGCTACTACTAGCCATAAAGATGAAGAAAATCCATGGAAAGTTGATGGGGAAGGGTGGAGAAGCCATGGATGTGCTCCAAAGGTCCTTTTCGTAGAGAATCGTCCTTGGAAACATGTGTGGGTTATGGTGTAAAGTGGAAAAGTGGAGTGGAGTGCTTTTGGTGAAGTGTGGTGTGGAGTAGAGAGGTGGATGGGGATTAAGAAGAAATACACAAAGTGCCTTTTATATGTGCCATGTCATAAGTGGCACACTAAGCGCAAACTATTTATGTGCTAAACGCAGTTCCTAAATGACTCATTTAAGTTCTAGGGCTCCTGTGCTAAGCACAAAATGAATCTGTGTTAAGGGTGGTCTTCGAAAATAGTCTTTAGAAACTTTAGGCTAAGCACAAATGCTTTCTGTGCTAAGTATCGAACATGCTGAGACCAAATTTTCTCAGAAAACTCTCAGGCAGTCTGGTGCTAAGCACTATTTCAGTCTGTGCTAATCGCAATTCCTCAACTATTTAATTCTTCACTTATTTTCTTCAAATTTTCCTACAAACAAAGACCAAACCTAATGAAAATTTATTTAACAAGTAAAAGGCAACATTCTAGTCTAAAGTTTCTATTATTAACAAAATTATGGCTAAATAAGCATTAAAAGTGAGAGAAAAGTGAGATATGTGCCAGGTTAGAAAATCAAGTTATTAGTAGAATTGGCTCTTATCATCAAGCTATGATTGGTAAAAAAAATATATTCTCAACAAGCTGTCTTAGGAAACACGTGACTCTAGGAAGTTATTAAAACTAGCTCTTCCGTATTTTCACCTTTATTTCTCTTTGGAATATCAAAAAGTATAGGTGGGGATGTAAATTGCAAATCTATTACCAGTGAATTGCAGTTATAGCCTTTTGCATTTGCATGCACTGAAGTATTTTCAACATTTTGATGTTCATGTGGTGCTTCTATCTTTTCACTCTCTTTATGCACAACCTTTCCTTCAAAAGCTAGGCATCTTAACACCGGGGGATTAATCCATGCAATCACTTTCTCATACATGCTTGATTCATGGGTAAATAGTAGAAATGTAAGACAACTTCTTCATTTTTCTTATAATGTGTTGAATGTTTGTGAATTGATTGGGTAATGTGTAACATGATGTAATACATAAACATGGCCTTGTGATTTCAATTGGTTAGCCACAAATTACTAATTGGACGTATTTTTTTCCTTCACAACAAGCTTTTATTCCAAACAAAGAAAAAGTGCAAGTACCTATCTTATCCTTACAAAAACATTGGACCAAAACAAAAAGATTTGTCAGGTGAAATAGGGGACTTGAGGACAGATGGATCTTCTTTATATGTTAAATTGGGTAGCAAAATCTTCCCAATGAACTGACACAGAAAATTGATTAGCTATTATACTATGTCCAGCGATAAAAAATTAATGAATGCGTTTGCAATTAATTCTTATACTGTCCACAAATATAATGAACATAGTATATACTTTCCATAAATATAACAAAAATAGCATATATATTGTCACATTTAACAACAGATATTGTATATACTATCCACAAATATCGAGGACATAATTTATAAGAATCAGCTACAAACACATTCATGAATTCTGGACCGCTGGACATAGTATTACAGTTGATGAATTTTTTGTGCCAATTCTTATGAAACCTCTTGATAGCCCGTTTAGCATATGAAGAAGATCCTTATGTCCTCTAGTCTTCTGTTTCAACTGACAAATATTTTTCTCTTGGTCCAATGTTTGTGTAGGAGTAAGATTGATATTTGCTCTTTTTCCTTTCTCTGGAAACAAAGCCTGTCGCGAAGGAAAAAAATTGCCCATTTAGTAATGTGTGGCTAACCAATTGAAACAACAAGGCCATGTTTGTGTATTATTACCATGTTACACATTACCCAATCCATTTAGAAACATTCAACACATTATAAGAAAAATGAAGAAGCCATGTTACTGGTGGATTAATCCAAGCAATCCCTTTCTCATATGTGTTTGATTCATGTGAAGAATAGTAGAAGTGTAAGACAAGTTCTTCATTTGTCTTATAATGTGTTGAATATTTGTGAATTGATTGGGTAATGTTGTAACATGACGTAATAGACAAACATGGCCTTGTGGTTTCAATTGGTTAGCCACAAATTGCTAATTGGGCAATTTTTTTCCTTCACAACAGGCTTTTGTTCCAAACAAAGAAAAAATTATAAGAAACTATCTTACCCTTACAGAAACATTGGACCAAAACCAAAAGATTTGTAAGGTGAAATAGAAGACTTGAGGACAGGTGGATCTTCTTCATATGCTAAATTGGGTAGCAAGATGTTGCATAAGAACTGGCACAAACAATTGATTAGCTATAATACTACGTCCAGCGGTCAAGAATTTATGAATGCGTTTGCAAATGATTCTTATATATTGTCCACAAATATAATGAACATAGTATACACTGTCCATAAATATAACGAACATAATATATATACTATCACATTTAATAACAAACATTGCATATATTATCCAAAAATATAGTGGACATAATTTATAAAATCAACTACAAACACATTAATTATGAATTCTGGACCCCTGGACATAGTATTATAGTTGATGAATCTTGTGTGCCAATTCTTATGAAACCTCTTGCTAGCCCGTTTAGCATATGAAGAAGATCCTTACGTCCTCTAGTCTTCTGTTTCAACTGACAAATCTTTTTCTCTTGTTCCAATGTTTGTGTAGGAGTAAGATTGATATTTGATCTTTTTCCTTTCTCTGGAAACAAAGCCTGTCGCGAAGGAAAAAAATTGCCCATTTAGTAATGTGTGGCTAACTAATTGAAACAACAAGGCCATGTTTGTGTATTATTACCATGTTACACATTACCCAATAAATTCAGAAACATTCAACACATTATAAGAAAAATGAAGAAGCCATGTTACTGGTGGATTAATCCAAGCAATCCCTTTCTCATATGTGTTTGATTCATGTGAAGAATAGTAGAAGTGTAAGACAAGTTCTTCATTTGTCTTATAATGTGTTGAATATTTGTGAATTGATTGGGTAATGTTGTAACATGACGTAATAGACAAACATGGCCTTGTGGTTTCAATTGGTTAGCCACAAATTGCTAATTGGGCAATTTTTTTCCTTCACAACAGGCTTTTGTTCCAAACAAAGAAAAAATTATAAGAAACTGTCTTACCCTTACAGAAACATTGGACCAAAACCAAAAGATTTGTAAGGTGAAATAGAAGACTTGAGGACAGGTGGATCTTCTTCATATGCTAAATTGGGTAGCAAGATGTTGCATAAGAACTGGCACAAACAATTGATTAGCTATAATACTATGTCCAGCGGTCAAGAATTTATGAATGCGTTTGCAAATGATTCTTATATATTGTCCACAAATATAATGAACATAGTATACACTGTCCATAAATATAATGAACATAATATATATACTATCACATTTAATAACAAACATTGCATATATTATCCAAAAATATAGTGGACATAATTTATAAAATCAGCTACAAACACATTAATTATGAATTCTGGACCCCTGGACATAGTATTATAGTTGATGAATCTTCTGTGCCAATTCTTATGAAACCTCTTGCTAGCCCGTTTAGCATATGAAGAAGATCCTTACGTCCTCTAGTCTTCTGTTTCAACTGACAAATCTTTTTCTCTTGTTCCAATGTTTGTGTAGGAGTAAGATTGATATTTGATCTTTTTCCTTTCTCTGGAAACAAAGCCTGTCGCGAAGGAAAAAAATTGCCCATGTAGTAATGTGTGGCTAACCAATTGAAACAACAAGGCCATGTTTGTGTATTATTACCATGTTACACATTACCCAATAAATTCAGAAACATTCAACACATTATAAGAAAAATGAAGAAGCCATGTTACTGGTGGATTAATCCAAGCAATCACTTTCTCATATGTGCTTGATTCATGTGAAGAATAGTATAAGTGTAAGACAAGTTCTTCAGTTGTCTTATATTGTGTTGAATATTTGTGAATTGATTGGGTAATGTTGTAACATGACGTAATAGACAAACATGGCCTTGTGGATTCAATTGGTTAGCCACAAATTGCTAATTGGGCAATTTTTTTCCTTCACAACAGGCTTTTGTTCCAAACAAAGAAAAAATTATAAGAAACTCTCTTACCCTTACAGAAACATTGGACCAAAACCAAAAGATTTGTAAGGTGGAATAGAAGACTTGAGGACAGGTGGATCTTCTTCATATGCTAAATTGGGTAGCAAGATGTTGCACAAGAACTGGCACAAAAAATTGATTAGCTATAATACTATGTCCAGCGGTCAAGAATTCATGAATGCGTTTGCAAATGATTCTTATATATTGTCCACAAATATAATGAACATAGTATACACTGTCCATAAATATAACGAACATAATATATATACTATCACATTTAATAACAAACATTGCATATATTATCCAAAAATATAGTGGACATAATTTATAAAATCAACTACAAACACATTAATTATGAATTCTGGACCCTTGGACATAGTATTATAGTTGATGAATCTTTTGTGCCAATTCTTATGAAACCTCTTGCTAGCCCGTTTAGCATATGAAGAAGATCCTTACGTCCTCTAGTCTTCTGTTTCAACTGACAAATCTTTTTCTCTTGGTCCAATTTTTGTGTAGGAATAAGATTGATATTTGCTTTTTTTCCTTTGTCGAGAAACTAAGCCTGTCGCGAAGGAAAATAATTGCCCATTTAGTAATATGTGGCTAACCAATTGAAACAACAAGGCCATGTTTGTGTATTATTACCATGTTACACATTACCCAATCAATTCAGAAATATTCAACACATTATAAGAAAAATGTAGAAGGCATGTTGCTGGTGGATTAATCTAAGCAATCACTTTCTCATATGTGCTTGATTCATGTGAAGAATAGTATAAGTGTAAGACAAGTTCTTCATTTGTCTTATATTGTGTTGAACATTTGTGAATTGATTTGGTAATGTTGTAACGTGGCATAATACACAAACATGGCCTTGTGGTTTCAATTGGTTAGCCACAAATTGCTAATTGGGCAATTTTTTTCCTTCACAACAGGCTTTTGTTCCAAACAAAGAAAAAATTGTAAGTACCTGTCTTACCCTTACAGAAACATTGGACCAAAACAAAAAGATTTGTAAGGTGAAATAGAAGACTTGAGGACAGATGGATCTTCTTCATATGCTAAATTGGGTAGCAAGATGTTGCACAAGAACTGGCACAAAAAATTGATTAGCTATAATACTATGTCCAGCGGTCAAGAATTCATGAATGCGTTTGCAAATGATTCTTATATATTATCCACAAATATAATGAACATAGTATATATTGTCCATAAATATAACAAACATACTATATATACTGTCACATTTAATAACAAACATTGCATTTATTATCCACAAATATAGTGGACATAATTTATAAAATCAACTATAAACACATTCATGAATTATGGGCCACTGGACATAGTATTATAGTTGATGAATTTTCTGTGCCAATTCTTGTGAAACCTCTTGCTAGCCCGTTTGGCATATGAAGAAGATCCTTGTGTCCTCAAGTCTTCTGGTTCAACTGACAAATCTTTTTCTCTTGGTCCCATGTTTTTGTAGGAGTAAGATTGATACTTGCTCTTTTTGCTTTGTCTGGAACCAAAGCCTCCTGTGAATGAAAAAAAATGCCCATTTAGTTATTTGTGGCTAACCAATTGAAACCACAAGCCCATGTTTGTGTATTACCACCATGTTAAACATTACCCAATCAATTCAGAAACATTCAACACACTATAAGAAAAATGAAGAAGCCATGTTACTGGTGGATTAATCCAAGCAATCACTTTCTCATATGTGCTTGATTCATGTGAAGAATAGTAGAAGTGTAAGACAACTTCTTCATTTGTCTTATAATGTGTTGAATATTTGTGAATTGAATTGGTAATGTTGTAACGTGACATAATACGCAAACATGGGCTTGTGCTTTCAATTGGTTAGCCACAAATTGCTAATTGGGCAATTTTTTTCCTTCACAACATGCTTTTGTTCCAATCAATGGAAAAAAGTGTATGTACCTGTCTTACCCTTACAGAAACATTGGACCAAAACAAAAAGATTTGTCAGGTGAAATAGAAGACTTGAGGACAGACGAATCTTCTTCATATGCTAAATTGGGTAGCAAGATGTTCCACAAGAACTGGCACAAAAAATTGATTAGCTATAATACTATGTCTAGCGGTCAAGAATTCACGAATGCGTTTGCAAATGATTCTTATATATTGTCCACAAATATAATGAACATAGTATATACTGTCCCTAAATATAACAAACATGGTATATATACTGTCTCATTTATTAACAAAAATTCTATATATTATCCCCAAATATAGTGGACATAATTTATAAAATCAGCTACAAACACATTAATTATGAATTTTGGACCGTTGGACATAGTATTATAGTTGATAAATTTTATGTGCCAATTCTTATGAAACCTCTTGCTATCCCGTTTGGTATATGAAGAAGATCCTTCTGTCCTCAAGTCTTCTGTTTCAACTGACAAATCTTTTTCTCTTGGTCCAATGTTTGTGTAGGAGTAAGATTGATACTTGCTCTTTTTCCTTTGTCTGGAACCAAAGCCTCTTGTGAATGAAAAAAAGAATGCACATTTAGTTATTTGTGGTTAACCAATTGAAACCACAAGGCCATGTTTGTGTATTACCACCATGTTACACATTCCCCAATCAATTCAGAAACATTCAACAAATTATAAGAAAAATGAAGAAGCCATGTTACTAGTGGATTAACCCAAGCAATCACTTTCTCATATGTGCTTGATTCATGTGAAGAATAGTAGAAGTGTAAGACAACTTCTTCAGTTGTCTTGTAATGTGTTGAATATTTGTGAATAGATTTGGTAATGTTGTAACGTGACGTAATACACAAACATGGCCTTGTGGTTTCAATTGGTTAGCCACAAATTGCTAATTGGGTAATTTTTTTCCTTCACAACAGGCTTTTGTTCCAAACAAAGGAAAAAGTGTAAGTACCTGTCTTACCCTTACAGAAACATTGGACCAAATAAAAAGATTTGTCAGGTGAAATAGAAGACTTGATGATAGATGGATATTCTTCATATGCTAAATTGGGTAGCAAGATGTTCCAAAAGAACTGGTACAAAAAATTGATTAGCTATTATACTATGTCCCGCGGTCAAGAATTCATGAATGCGTTTGCAAATGATTCTTATATACTGTCCACAAATATAATGAACATAGTATATATTGTCCATAAATATAACAAACATAGTATATATACTGTCACATTTAATAACAGACATTGTATATACTATCCACAAATATAGAGGACATAATTTATAAGAATCAGCTACAAACACATTAATCATGAATTCTGGACGGCTGGACATAGTGTTATAGTTGATGAATTTTCTATGCCAATTCTTATCAAACCTCTTGCTACCCGTTTAGCATATGAAGAAGATCCTTGTGTCCTCAAGTCTTCTGTTTCACCTGACAAATCTTTTTGTTTTGGTCCAATGTTTGTGTAGATATAAGATTGATGCTTGCTCTTTTTCCTGTGTTTGGAACCAAAGCCTCTTGTGAAGGAAAAAAAATTGCCCATTCAGTAATTGTTGGCTAACCAATTGAAACCACAAGGGCATGTTTGTGTATTACCACCATGTTACACATTCCCCAATCATTCAGAAACATTTAACACATTATAAGAAAAATGAAGAAGCCATGTTATGGGTGGATTAATCCAAGTATTCACTTTCTCATATGTGCTTGATTCATGTGAAGAATAGTAGAAGTGTAAGACAACTTCTTCATTTGGCTTATAATGTGTTGAATATTTGTGAATTAATTGGCTAATGTTGTCACATGACATAATACACAAACATGGCCTTGTGGTTTCAATTGGCTAGCCACAAATTGCTAATTGGGCATTTTTTTCCTTCACAACAGGCTTTTGTTCCAAACAAAGGAAAAAAAATGTATGTACATGTCTTACCCTTACAGAAACATTGGACCAAAATAAAAAGATTTGTCAGGTGAAATAGAAGACTTGAGGATAGATGGATCTTCTGCATATGCTAAATTGGGTAGCAAGATGTTCCAAAAGAACTAGCATAGAAAATTGATTAGCTATAATACTATGTCCAGCGGTCAAGAATTCATGAATGCGTTTGTAAATGATTCTTATATACTGTCCACAAATATAATGAACATAGTATATTCTATCCGTAAATATAACAAAAATAGTACATATACCGTCACATTTAATAACAAACATTGTATATATTATCCACAAATATAGTGGACATAATTTATAAGAATCAACTACACACACATTCATGAATTCTGGGCCGCTAGACATAGTATTATAGTTGATGAATTTTTTGTGCCAATTCTTATGAAACCTCTTGCTAGCCCGTTTAGCATATGAAAAAGATCCTTGTGTCCTCAAGTCTTCTGTTTCACTTGACAAATGTTTTTCTCTTGGTCCAATGTTTGTGTAGGAGTAAGATTGATACTTGCTCCTTTTCCTTTGTCTGGAACCAAAGCCTCTTGTGAAGAAAAAAAATACCAATTTAGTAATTTGTGGCTAACTAATTGAAACCACAAGGTCATGTTTGTGAATTACCACCATGTTACACATTACCCAATCAATTCAGAAACATTTGACAAATTATAAGAAAAATGAAGAAGCCATGTTACCGGTGGATTAATCCATGCAATCACTTTCTCATACGTGCTTGATTCATGTGTATAATAGTAAATGTGTGAGACAACTTCTTCATTTGTCTTATAATGTGTTGAATGTTTGAGAATTTATTGGGTAATTTGTAATACACAAACATGGCCTTGTGGTTTCAATTGCTTAGCCACAAATTTCTAATTAGGCAATTTTTTTCATTCACAACAGGTTTTTGTTCCAAACAAAGGAAAAAGTGCAAGTACCAGTCTTACCCTTTGTTGGGATTTTGGCAAGTGTATCAAATCATGTAAGTTACAAAGTGATAAGTCAAGTATTGTCTCCACAGGGACTTGTACGATAATTGGATAAATATTAGTAAATTAAATAGACTACGAAATTGAGAGTGATTGAGTAACCAAAATTAAAGGAAAATTTATAAAAATAAAAAGGGAAAAATATGGGGGAATTTGAATTTAGAAATTTAACAAACACTTGGTGTTCGCAGAAAATGTGGTTTAAATCAATTAAAATAAATCATCGGGATTTAATTTCGTTGGACTTCCTAAGATGCAAAAACAACTCACTCATTTAATTAAATTTGCTATCATCAACCCATAATTTTATCTCATCCTTAATTCCTTAAGTGAAGAAACCTAAATTCCTTGATTATACTATCAATCCCTTGAATTAGTATAACCAAGTGATTTGCATTAAGAAAAAGTTTAACGATGACTAATCCTTTTTACCCTATCCCTATGCATAAAGAAAATGAGTTGTCTTCTCTAGTTCGCAATCCAAAAGAATTTTCCAATTACCAATGGAATTAAAGAATCATGCAATTGGTTGATCAAGCCAAACACAAGCATTAAGAGTAGAAGAAGAGCAATAACAATACTTCATTAAAATAAAAGAAAAGTGCAATTACTTGAAAATAGGTCCAACTACATTAAACCCTAACGAATATAGAACTTAGCTACTCATAGCCATGGGGGAAGAAGCAAGAGATGGGCAAAGAATGGAAGATGAATCCAAATGCATCAAAGCCGTCACACAACGTCTCGGATCACAGTTTGGTTGCATAGGCGCATTCCAAGGCTTTAAACTTCAACCCATTTGATCCTTAACACATTAATCACTCTTGGGACATCTCCAAACTTGCTACATGCTTCAACAAAGTTCTTAAAAATACAAGAAAATAACCCAAAGATCAAGTGTAAAAGGGTAAAAACTAAATTTTCTAACTAAACCAAGCTTTTATTAAAATCTCAACTAAAATGAGCATAAACAAAGCCCAAAAGTTTGAAAGATATCAAATAATTGCCCCTAAACTACTACTAAAAGTAGGAATATAAGGTAATTATCACCCTTACAGAAACATTGGACCAAAACAAAAAGATTTGTTAGGTAAAATAGAAGACTTGAGGACAAATTGACCTTCTTCATATGCTAAATTGGGTAGCAAGAAGTTCCAAAAGAACTAGCATAGAAAATTCATTAGCTATAATATTGTGTCCAATGGTCAAGAATTCATGAATGCGTTCGCAATTGATTCTTATATACTGTCCACAAATATAACAAACATAGTATATATTGTCCATAAATATAACAGACATAGTATATATACTGTCATATTTAATAACAGACAATGTATATACTATCCACAAATATAGAGGACATAATTTATAAGAATCAGCTACAAACACATTCATGAATTCTGGACCGTTGGACATAGTATTACAGTTGATGAATTTTCTGTGCCAATTCTTATGGAACCTTTTGCTAGCCCATTTAGCATATGAAGAAGATCCATGTGTTCTCAAGTCTTCTGTTTCTTCTGACAAATCTTTTTATTTTGGTCAAATGTTTGTGTAGGAGTAAGATTGATACTTGCTCTTTTTCCTTTGTATGGAACCAAAGCCTGTTGTGAAGGAAAAAAAATTGCCCATTTAGCAATTTATGGCTAACCAATTGAAACCACAAGGCCATATTTGTGTACTACCACCATGTTACACATAACCCAATCAATTTAGAAACATTCAACACATTATAAGGAAAAAGAAGAAGCCATCTTACACTTCTACTGTTCTACACATGAATCAAGCACCTTTGAGGAAGTAACTGCATGGATTATTCCACCAGTGTTGAGTTGCCTTGCTTCTGAAGGAAAGGTTTTATATAAAAAGAGAAAAGATAGAAAGACCACAAGAACATCAAAGTGTTCAAATTACTTCAGTGCATACAAATGTAAAAAGCCATAACTACAGTTCATTAGTAATAAATTTGAAGTTTACATCCCCACAGACCCCACCTATATCTGTTGAAATTTTGAAGAAAAATAAAGGTGAAAATAAGGAATAACTAGTTTTAATTACTTCAAATCCAGAGTCATGTGTGTTTCCCAAGACAAACCTGTTGCAAATATTATTACTGATCATAACTTGACAGACAATATTACATTAGAGGTTGTACTATCCCAATAAATAAAGCGGGGTTGACGAATAGTACGAAGAAAGCAACAAAAAAGCCTCTCAACATTGAACTTGCTGTTGGGAAAAACACACACCTCTACATTACGCATAAGATGAGAAAACACATAATAGAAGAGAATTAGGCTACACCATAAAGAAAATAAGAAAAGATCACAAATTTATTTAATGTGGTTTGGCCCCTCATGTCTACATCCACAACACCAATTTATTTAACGTGGTTTGGCACCTGATACCTACATCCACAACACGACTTTGTTTAATGTGCTTTGGACCCTCATCCCTACATCCACAACCTCATTACAAGTTTTTTGGCCAAACTTGATAAATCCTTCCTTCACATGACCCTCCTTTCTCTCACTTAGGATGGTGACCCCCTCTTTAGGTTGGGTGATTTTTTTTCATTTCAATAATCTCTATTAATAGAACTAGCATCCTAATCTTAAAAGAGGAAACAAATCCCTAAGTATAGATAATATCTTTGAATCTAAACAACATTGCAAAGATAAGATAATATTCTAATATCCTAAAGAATTGAAATTAAAAATTTGAATTGTTTCCCAAAAATCCATCCCTCAATTAAATTTTTTAAATTTCATCTTTAACTCCTATAATCATGGATGCTCGTCATGCTTTCGCTATGTACAAACTTTGTGTATTTCTCGATATACTTCGTGAGTATTAATGATGACACTGCTCGACTTGTGTCGTCGTTAGCTACCGCCATTGGAACATGCCGCTTGACCAAATCGCCAAGAAGACTTTCGACACAAGGATCCACCACTAGCTTCCTTAAGCTTCAATACTCGTCATAGGTTACCAGGCCGCACGAACGATTAGCTCTGATAACATTATTAGGGAAAAACACACACATCTACATTACGAATAACATGAGAAAACACACAATAAAAGAGAAAGGCTATACCATAAAGAAAATAAGAAAATATCATAAATTTATTTAATGTGGTTTGACCCCTCACGCCTTCATCCATAACACCAATTTATTTAATGTGATTCGGCACCTTATGCCTACATCCATAACACAACTTTGTTTAACGTGGTTCATGCCCTCATCCCTACATCCATAACCTTATTACAAGTTCTCTAGACAAACTTGACAAACCCTCCCTTCACATTACCCACCTCTTCAGGTTGGGTGATTTTTCTCATTTCAATAAACTCTATTTATAGACCTAGCATCCTAATTTTAAAAAAGGAAACAAATTCCTAATTTATAGATAATATATTTGAATCTAAATAACAACGTAAAGATAAGATAATATCCTAATATTCTAGAGATTTGAAATTAAAAATTTGAATTGTTTCCCAACACTTACTATTAAGACACCCGATTTGAATGGTACTAACGCTAAATGCAATTCAATCAACACAAAATTTGATACTCTCAGTACTAAACTAGCAACAAAGATACTTGATTTGAACGTTCCTTGCACGAAATGCAATTCAATTAGCTCAAAATTTGATATTGTCAATTTCATTTCACCTGAATTGAAATAAGAGCAGTCAAAAAGCTTGTCTACATGTTCAAGACCTACCATAAGTACTCCTTACAATAAATTGGATGACAATGGAGAATCACTTGGAACTTGTCTTCTCCTATGATTTTCCCTTGGAGCTTATATCCCATCAAAAGAAGATTTAATGACAACATTTTGCCGATTTTGTCCGTTGAAGGCATCTGAAACTTAGTCGTTCAAAGACACTGGTAGGCTGGATTATCGGTTTGGTCCTGATAACCAAACCTTTAGCTTATACAGAGCTAGGCAAGACCTGAGATCATGTTTTTTTCGGATGGACTACCCACTTTGGCTTACTGGGTTGTTTTATTTGTCATTGGCCTGATTGTTTTGTGGTAAATTTTCGACAAACAAATAGAGAGAGTTAATTAAGTCATTTAATGTTCTATCTCTTGCAAAACTGGCATGACCCTCTTCTTATTCGTTTTGCATACGATCTCTGAAGCATATACATGTGGTAGGTGGTGTTGTTGGCATAAGGTTTAGGTGTAGTCACTGTAGTTCTCTACAATTTTCCATTTGCAAATAAGCATGTGTTACTATGTGGGTTTTGAATATGAATACAATAGAATTATGTGCCAATCATATGGACTAAATATTTGCAAACCATACTAACATCAAATATTGGATGCTATCCCCTCTACAATCTAACAACCCCTTGAATTACAAGTATCCTGGACATTACTATGTATGATTGAAGTAATTTCCCACCAGGACAAGCATGCCTTCCACATTCTAACTGAAGCCTCACATTCAAAAAACAAATGACTTGAGCTTTCCACTTCTCTTGCACACCTGTTGCACATCCCCTAATTGTAATTAATTACATTACTCTAGATTAAGTTTTGAAGAGTTGGTATGCTATCCATTGCTAGCTTCCACACAAACATATGCACCTTAGCATTATTCCATGCAGCCCTTAACACAAAATATAAAAATGAAGCATCCTTAATCTAATCTTTAGCAATGGGAAGTTACTTTATGTTTTGTGTTCATTTTTGTGTTGTTTATTTTGAGCAATTAAAAGCATTTACCATTTTGGGATCATGAACATAAAGTCAAGTCCCTACATACTAAATTTATATTATTCTCATGAGTAAAAAAATTGGTAGTCTAGGAAAAGGAATGCATTGAGAGGTGTATCATTTGTTATTGCTGTGTATAATTGTATCATATGTTGCTTTTAGCATTCAAATTTGTTTACTATTATTACAACATATTGAATTCTAGATGTTTGATGTGGTTCCTTTTACACACAAGACCTCTTTCACTCATCAAGTATATATGTTATGAAACATAGTTCCAGATGAGGGAAAGAGAGAAAAATGATAAAGGTAAAAAGTTAATTTATTCAAATGAGAAAAATCAAGTTTACATGAGTACATTGTGGCCTATATAGCCAATTCTAATAGTACTAATATCCTATATCTCTAATATCCCCCCGCAAGCTGGAAAGTGTATACAACACTTCCAGCTTGGGATGACAATACAAATATCAAATCAAAGGGAAATACAATAAAATGTTCCAGAAATACATTGGCAAAAGATAGACAATGACTAAAAAAAATATCAAAAGCTTAACCACCATACGAGGCAGAAGCTGAAACCATCAAAGCCATAAGGCAAGGGCTTAACTACCAAGTAGAAACTATACCTTAAAGTTTAACCACTTGGCAGGAGCACAAATCACTAAGAAAGCTTAATCACTATAAGGCAGAAGCAACAAAGCTTAACCATAAAAAGCATAAGCCAATGCTTAACCACTCAAGACAGAAGCGAAACATATCCAATGCTTAACCATCCATGGCAGAAGCTTAAGAAAATGCTTAACCACCATGGACAAAAGCCTTCATTCCAATAGCCATAATATACAAACAAAACATAATTTGTAACAAGAAAGGAAGCGAAACTATTGTTGCAGCAAACAAAGGAAAGAACAGGCCAACAAAAGTCATTCCAGTGGCAAATCGTGACCCATAAGATGTGTACTGAATCATGTTAAAACTCACTATCACTAGCTGAAGTAGAAATGTCACAGCACAATGCTCGAACACGCTTTGAATTAACCAAACCTTCCATAAGAGGATGTCTCACAAACCAGACAAAGGAACCAACAATTCAATACTCCAAAGTTCAAAGAAATACAATAACAACTAATGTCCTTCCAAAACAAATAATGAAACCAATAACCAAACACTTGGTGTGTGAGATTGAAAAGTAACTTCAACTGCATTAGAACCCTCGAGCCAGTATTCATATACCAAATTCACTAGACCCAGGGCAATAATATTAGGAAGCGGATCAGTGCAATAGAACAAAAATTGAAACTAAATAGTAAAGAATATCACAAAGGAGCCTATCCCAAGTTGGTGAAACAAAATACAGTGCATTACTTGCAGGTTGAAACTCTCTTTGACATAGAAAACATCAATGATCCCAATAGAAAATAGTAAACTCATTACTACAGAGAATCATCTTCAATTTCGAATTGGAAGCCAATGGTTCTAGATTCAACTAATTCCACTCTTCAAGAAAACTAAGAATGCCTTGCGAGAAGCCAAAATCGAGAATCAAAGCTATGACGAGAAATCAAGAATGGAGACTGGCAAACACAACAATCTCTTCTCCAAAACCAAAAATGTATAACTAGTGCCAAGAAACCAATCGATCCTACAATTTGTAGCAATCGATGAAAAGCCACAAGACAAGTGAAGTATATCAAGATAATGAAATGCAAAATAGAGGCGGAACACAGCACGACAAGAGGAACATGAACGAAATACCGATTTCACGGCGGTGCCGAAAAACAAAGCTCTGATGAGGTCGATAATCACCTTGGTGAACGGCGAAGAAGAATGCCTCAAAGAATGAAGAGAAAATAGAACCAACGCCAATAACAATTCCAATGGCAGAGATGATGTACGTTGAAATCGTGAAATTACAACGAGCAATAAGAACAATCAAAACAAATATCTATGGCAGAATGTCGTGTCGTGATTGAAATTTGGGGTTTTATGATTAAAAAAAATGGGATAGAAAAATGAAAATTAAGATATACGACAAATGAAAAGAAAAATGAAGGTGCAACGAAGAATCTCTCATGGTGGTTGATATTGTTCTGATACCGTGTTATGAAACATGGTTCCAGATGAGGGAAAGAGAGAAAAATGATAAAGGTAAAAAGTGGATTTACTCAAATGAGAAAAATCATGTTTACATGAGTATATTATGGCTCATATAGCCAATTCTAATAGTACCTAATATCCTATATATATATATTTATGATGAGTCTACGGACAACTCAAGCATTTATATTATAATCGTAACGTATCATGTTTTATCTCACAATAACTTTGATTTTAGGATTCATATTCCATCAGCTAGTTAGTTGTACAATTCACGGTCCTCACCAGAGAATCGCGAATTGGTTTGTGCGAACCAATTCGCAGTACATTTTTGAACCAATATGCTGGAATTCATTCATGAATTCGTCGAGGAGATGAACCAAGGAAGATGAAAAGATTGCAAGCAGTTGCAGGGAACTTTCAGAGAAAACCATTAACAAAAAGAGAAGATTAGAAAAGAAGACTGGAAATGCATATTGCAAATAGTTGCTGGGTTTCAGAAAACCATTAACACGATATGTGAATATTGGAAAAGATGAATGAAAACAAAAAGATAATAGTCTACCCAACACAAATAGAGAAGAAGAAGAAGATTGTAAAAGAAAAGTTAAAGGCAGAAGAGTAGAAAACGAAAGGATTTATTTTTTATTTTTATAAATTGCCGCTGGTTTCAAGAGGAGTTATTGGCATTACCATGGTTTCAAGAGAAGTTGCACGTGCACCTCAACAAGAGGAGTTAGTGGTGCTTGTTTTTTAAAAAAATGATTTATTTAAATAAATTAAAGAAATAATCAATCTAAAATTATTTAAAGGTACCTTGCTTATTATATTTTCTTCTGATTTAAAGTTTTAGTATTTTAAATTTTTTGTATTAAGTGGTGACATCGGTTTTTAACAAGGATACAATCCATATTATTGTGCAAAAGGGTATTGATGCATGTTGAAAGGATTTTTTTTTTTTTTGCAGAAATATATTTTGTAAAAGAAGAAGATATGTTATGTAGAGAAGCTTATTAAACTTTTATTTGTCGGCTCTATGTATAGCTAAATTGTAACACAAAATCCTATCCTAAAAACAAGAAACAAATTCTAAAATATGTTAGAATTTTCCTATTCTATGTGGGCTACAATTAATTGTAATATTTTGTTTTGCCAAAAATAGGTTAATATTATGATCCATTTAATGATACTTAAGCCTATTAATAATGTGATTAATTTTTACGGGCTTTAGAAACCTAATTCTGATCAGTGTGGGAAGCAGTGTGGGCTGAACCACTAGGCCCATAATGGGAGGTGCCTAGGGTTAATAAATAGTAAGGCTAGGTCCCCTTTGCCGTCATGTCATTCAATAGCTCACTAGGATTTGCCCCATTGAAAACCCTAGGATTGGAGCGTGTGATCATGCATAGGAAGGCTTGGCTTCTCAATTTCAAGGATTCAAGAATTCGTACAATGTAGACAATTTCGGTACATCCAATCATGTCTTCAACAAGTAAGTGATTTTATCAGTGTTCTAAATTCATTTAAAGTTTATTTTGGCATAGTTTTTCTTACATTTGGTATCAGAGCTAACTTTATATGATTTAGGACTTGATTGTTAGATATTATTATCCTTATTATTTAATTATTTTCCAAGTCTAAATTTTGTGGTCATTTTCGTTTTCAATTATATACAAAAATTTTGAATAATTGTTTTAGCAATTGATGCGTTGAATACATGCTGCTGGGGTTCAATATATTTAAACCTAATTCGTTAGCGCTGTCTGGGTTCTACAAGTCAAAAAATATGAGAATAACACAAGTCATGTTGCTAATATATTTAACCTTAATTCACCTGTTAATACCTGGATTTAATTATGTTGCCTGTTATGCCATTTGTATTGGATTGCAATTGCACATCACAGGATTTCAATCTGCGCACCTGGTCTTTCAGGTTGTTATTGTGCATTATGCACATTATCTTAATCGGCTGCCTAGTCATTGATTGGATGTGTTTATATTTCTAAAATTCTAATAAATTGGAATTTCAATTGAACTTTAATTGCTTGCACTGTTGTTTCAATTGTTGATACTGGGCACAATTGCAATTGAACGGGTAGTATGTAATTATTATGCATTATGTACTTCATGGTGTTTGTTAATAACCAATTTCAATCTAGTGTGTTATATTAATTTTAATTGAATTATGCTGAATTTCAATTGCAATTAAATTGTTATGTTACCTACTGCTTGCTCCGCTGCTAGGTTTTACAATCTTTGTTGCCTACTGGGCATATTGATAGTTGATCTTGATTGAATTGAATATGCCATGCCATGGATATTTTGATTTCAATTAATTGAAATTAATATTTAACATTATTCAATTCATGTTGAAAGCACCTTTGTGCATCTGGGTTACTGTGCGCTATTTCAATTCATTCATGTTGATTAAGAATATACATTTGAATGGGTATATGGGCCACTGTTTGTCACGATCCCCAATTGCTTATTGTGCCTTGATTACTACTATTATTTTTAATTTCCATTCAATTGCTATACATTAATATTCACTTGATTATGTTTCAATATTCAATTGTTAATTGGCTGTGATGTGGTGATTTCTTTTTGATTGATTAATATAATATTCAATTCATTTGCTTTTTATGCGGGGATTACACTGTTACGTTTGCAATTGGAGGAAAAGTTTGATAACTTAATATTTATATTTAAATTGAAGCATAATTTGCGTTACGAGATTTTGAGCCCAAGTACTTAAGGGTAGCACAAGAGAGCCTCACCACAAAACTAGTATATATTGTAGTGAACTTATTGCAATATATATATATATATATATATATATATATATATATATATATATATATATATATATATATATATATATATATATATATGCATCTAAATATATACCTTTCGAAATGTTTCAAAGTTATTGCACATGTTATTATATTGCAATTGAATCTTATATTTATTTATTCAATTTGAATATTATAACAGTTATTCAATTGCAATTGTTATTGCTATATTCGGTTGTTATTTGTTAATATTAATATTCAATTGAGAGATCAATATCCACTTGTGACATGTATGATCTGTGTTTCAATTTTGTATGGTAATTTATTTGCTATTGTTATAATACCCAAATTTGATTTGAATTGAATTTTGTGGTTATTTCAATGTGTGTTGCTAATTTCAATTGGTTTCAATTAAGTTTTTGTCACATTCTCTCACATTAATTGGTTGCTATGAACCGGGGATAATGGTTCTGCAATTGGAAAAATAACTAAGGGAAGCTAAAATTTTCAAGTTGGGATTCGAATCTTGTATGAAAGGTAAAATTAGAAAGGTTGACTATTGTGCCATTCCATGCCATTGATATATTGATGCACTAAATATATCAAATGAGTATATGTTAATATTTGGAATATGACCCTCAATGGGAGTTAAACCCAGGCGCGTTGAATGAAGTGGGAGAGCTTTAGCTATTGAATTGATCAATGTTGTTGTTGCGCTAAACATATATCTTAATATGTGTTAGTATTTATGATATATATATATATATTTGATATGTTTCGGGGTTGCTACTATTTGGCTTCCGCTGCTGTGAATTTGTTATTAATATTTATTTACTTGAAATTAAAAAAAATAGAATGCTTTAATATATAACTATGTGGTTTAAGTACAAAACATGTTGGGTATGTAGTTAATAATTGATATATGACCAGTAAGGATGCTCTTTAGTAATGCATTTTCCTGTTGACTGGGTCATGATTTTGGACAAGAGAAAATTGATTCCTACGCAAGAATTTTCATGGATTGCTATAAGTCGTTGCCGCCAAAGTGGGACTACTTGTATTGGTTCGTGGAAATTTTTTGTAGTTTGAGGAATGCTTTTGATCTTTTCATGTGATTTCTTGGCCAAAGGGGGTTGTTGTATGTTTAGGTTAAAAGTTAAGAATGGATGGAGTTATTGGGTAAAGCACTAGGTTAAGGGATTTGTCTGCCCAAAGGGGACAATTTTCTGAACTTGGTGTGTGCTCATAGATTGACCCATCTGAGGTATTGACCTAGGTTGTGACCCTGGTTTGTGCATTCTGCCCAAAGGGGAATGTACTGTTATACTGGCCTCACTTTGATAGCTTGTTTCAACCTATATCTTGTCTTATAATTTATTTTGGTTCATTCATGTTTTGTCTTAATAGTGAATTTCTAGGATGGAGTTATTGGAGAACATTTTGGGTTAAGGAATTTATCTGCTCAAAGGGGATAATTTTCTGAATCTAATATGTGCTCACTAATTAACCTATCTGAGGTTTTGGTCAAGGTTATAACCTTGGTTAGTACATTCTGCCCAAAGCTGAATGTGCTATTATATTAGCCTCATTATATGTCTCTATTAACTCTGGTAGGGTGATAGTGGTTTTAAAAACCTATACTCATATATCTTTAAATGAGATTAGAATTTGAGAGTGTCAAACATGAGAGAAAGCAAATTTAGGGTATATACCTTCCTTTAAGGGAGCATTACGGTAAATATGGTGCCACAGGGCAACATTTGAGGACCGGTTGCTACACACTTGTAGGATTGTGAAATAGTTCCATGATATACCATGTATGGGTGTATTGAACTGAATGATGTGATTGAAAGGCGTAATTGCACATTTAATGTATGATAACGATGACTAGAATTAAGGTGTCTATGCTTGCCAAGTTCTTGGAGCTTAATGCAGTAGACCTTGCCATGCCATTAGATGAGCTTGATGATCCTTTGACAAAGATCATTTCTTGGTAGTTGGTTAGTGTTGGCAACAATGTTACATCTATTATCCTCAATGAAGCTCACATTTCCCATCAAGGATATGAGTAATCCTCAAGTTGAGAATGTGGTAGATTCTATTGCTGTGGTTAAGGTTTCACAACCTATTTCCAGTTGAGCAGATTCCTACAAGAAAGTCTATTGAACAGAGGTAATTTGTTATTGGTGATGACCTTGTGATCTATCTCAGTGAGGATGTATGTGAAATTAGAGATATTGTTGATCTTAGAGCTATTAAAAGGCTATTTCTTGCACTCAATCATAAATGTGAAAGTGTGCAATGAATGAAAATATGTACTCTATGTCAGTTAATAATGCGTATCTTATTAAGTTGTCTGAGAATTGTAAGGTAAACAATTGCAAATGAATAATCAAAATAGAGTAGTTAACAAGTAACATTAAGATATTTAAGGCCAGATTAGTGGCAAAAGGGTCTCATGTATACATGCAATAACCTGAGGGTTTTCCACATTGATAATAATGAGGAGTTTGTTTATGAACTAAAGAAGTCAATTTATGGTTTGAAACAAGGTTCTAGACAGTGGTACCTGAAATTTAATGATCAAGTAACTTCCATAGGATTAGAGAGAATAAAGTTGATTAGTGTATATACCTTAAGGTTAGTGGGAGCAAATTTATCTTCATGTTATACGATATATTGTTGACTTTTAATGATCTTAGCATGTTGCATGAGACAAAATGGATGTTAACTAGATACTTTAACATAAATGATCTTGGTGAGAATTCTTTTGTGTTAAGGATCAAAATTCAATGAGATAGATCACGCTACACACTTGAGTTGTTTGAATTTGTAATAGGTGACAAATTTAAATCAATGTCTTAAGAGTGAGACTGAGCAAGCAGAGATGAACCACTGACCCTTTAGAAGTGCTTGGGGTAGCCTTATGTATGCTCAGGTATGCACTAGACTTTATATCGCTTTCATAGTTGACATTCTTAGTAGATACCAGTCAAACCCTGGGAAATGATCGCTTAATAGCTACTAAGGTGAAGAGGTACTGGTAGAGGACAAAAGAGTATATGCTTGTATATAGGAGAGTTGACAACATGGAGATTGTGGGGTACAAAGATTTAGATCTTGGGGGGTGTCCCGATAAAAGGAAATCGACTTCTGGATATATCTTTGTGATGTTCGGGAGTGCGATATCCTGTAAGAGTAAGAAACAAACTCGTGTTGCCTCTTCTCTTATGCAAGTAGAGTTCATTGCTTGTTTTGTTGCTGCCACTTATGATGTTTGGTTGAGGAGTCTTGTGACGGGACCTCACATCGTGGATTCTATTATGAGGCCATTGAGGATTTTCTATGATAATAGTGTTCTATACAAAGAACAATAAGACTTTTAACGGTTCTAAACACATGAAATTGAATTACTTGGCTGTTAGAGATCTTGTGAAAGACTATGTCATAGTTGTTTAGCATATAGACGCAAACTCTGTGCTAGTTGATCCCTTAACCAAGGTACTCAGGCCCATGATTTTTTTTAAGAGACATGTAGATAATATGGGCATTGTGAGTTCTTTTAATATTTTAATATGCGTGGTCAGTGGGAGTATGATTTATGTGTTGTCTTCCCCTATGTTGACTAATTTTTAGATTTTGGGCCCTTTTGGTGATATTTTCATTTGATTTGAATAGTATTATATTGAATCTGAGAACATTAAAGCTCAGTGTCGTTGGGACCACTATGCCGGTGGTTGACACTATGTTGGAGCTGAGGCAAAATAATTATTAAAGCTCAATGTCGTTAGGATCACTATGTCAGTGATCGACACCAGGATTGGAGCTAAGGCATGATGGTTCCCTAATAAACCATGTAATTTCTCTGGCTTTCAAGCACTTGAGAGAAATTGAGGACTGACAAAGAAAATGACGGTATGGCTTTTTAATCACATTGGCATGTCATTTTCTTGCTACACTCCACATTGATGACTAGTCGACGGAGTCGGTAATATTTGTAACCATAGAAGGTGTTGCGTCAATAAGGGATGCAATTACTACTGTGATTCGGTGTTACATGGCTTTTGTTGGATGGAGTCTTAATTAGGTGTTGTATCTTGGGATCATATGTTTTGTGGCCACAGTATGTTATTAGCCCGAGAGTCATTTTCGAAAATGTTTTTTAAAAATTAAATATACACAATTAATTTTGCCCAAGTGGGAGAATGTTAGAATTTTCCTATTCTATGTGGGCTACAATTAATTGTAATATTTTATTTTGCCAAAAATGGGTTAATATTATGATCCATTTGATGATACTTAAGCCCATTAATAATGTGATTAATTTTTATAGGCTTTAGACACCTAATTCTGATAAGTGTGGGAAACAGTGTGGGCCGAATCACTAGGCCCATAATGGGAAGTGCCTAGGGTTAATAAATAGCAAGGCTAGGTCCCCTTTGCCGTCACGTCATTCAATAGCTCACTAGGATTTGCCCCATTGAAAACCCTTGGATTGGAGCGTGTGATCAGGCATAGGAAGGCTTGACTTCTCAATTTCAAGGATTCAAGAATTCGTACAATGTAGACAATTTCGGTACATCCGATCATGTCTTCAACAAGTAAGTGATTTTATCAGTGTTCTAAATTCATTTAAAGTTTATTTTGGCATAGTTTTTCTTACAAAATATTCTACGTAAATTCATAATATTTTTAAGTCTAAATAATATACTAAAGATTTAAAACAAATAACAAATTCTTAAAAATAAACTAAAGATATCATGTATATTCTCAACATGCATCATCCATGCTTTTTAATCCTCCTATTGGCGAAGCAATTGAGTTTTGTAATAGGTGAGTATATATGTTCATGCATAGATTCTTTTTGGACATTGAAATTGATGTTTAGCACAGGTTGGTGTGGATCCCAACTTGTGGATTGGTTTGATGTGTAATTATTCTATGTCGAAAGAGAAGAGTTCATTAAATAGCATCCTAAGAAAACTGCGGCTGAGTTTAATGATAATGGACACCAATGAGGTCTGTATTTTGTTAGGTATGTTTGATATTGTTTCTACACAAAAATAGATAGTATGGATTACTCAATACTTAAAAAAATATAGATAGTTTGTGCATTGCTTATTAACTCTCTAACTCATATGTGGTTTTACAGTGTATTGGACATAACGTGCAGTCCTGTGCAACCTATTTTTGTGTCTGCAGCTGCATCTGCATTCTGGAGGGTATATGTTCAATTTTTAAATATTGGATTCTTTGTTGATGTAGTAAATTAATTTAATTCTGGTGATTTGATCCTCTGTTTCAACATAATATTTTGTGGTTGCAGAAGACTTTATTTTACGACTGAGCTTCGTTGTGGTGATTCACACAGCGGTTTCAGGTAATGCTTCTCTATATTTTACAATTCAGATAATGCTTCTAAAATACATGTTTAGGCTAAACTGTAGTTATTTGAAAAAATAAAATAAAAATTGAATGATTGGGCATGTTAACTTATTTTATAGTAATAATTGGCTTTAAAGAATATAAGAAAATATTATTGAGGTATAGTACATTGGTACAATTTTGTTAAGAGACTCTAATGTAAGTCAATACAAAAGAAGTCAATTCTAGCTCTCTGAAAAAACAAATAGCTTTATGGCTTGCTATCATGTTCTGTTGTCTTGGACAACTAAACATCCTAAGAGTTTGTAAGGTTAAAAATTCCTTTTTGTGAGGTAAAAGCAGAATAAATTAAGTTGGATAAGGGATTTTCATCGATCTTTGACACATGCCCCTAGTCTCCCATCATATGCAACACTTTTAAGATAAACCCCACCAATACTCATTGGCTGTTGGTTTCTTACTTTTGTATGTGATGAAGCCAAGGTGAGCAAGTACTACATATTCTCCTCTCCTCTACTTCATGGTTCTGTTATTTTTTTTGGGTAGAATAAACATTAACAAATTGCCCATAATTAATATACTCATCTTTTTTTTTTTTTTTTGAGGAATTAATATACTCATCTTGCATAAGTAAAGTCTTGTTTTTTAGCTTGCAATCTTATCGCGCACGAGTTGACGTTACTTTTTCTAAAACATACATCCACATTACTCACAAGGTGTGATACAAGTCTATGAAGCACCGACTCGGACACGGACACAGCTAAAGTTTAAAACATAGGACAAGGGGCCTACTGAGTCAAACATACTGAACAACAAACCCTAACTTTAATAATTGCAGGATTTACTGGCATGCTTAAAAGCTGGTGGGATAATTACTTAACAGCGGAACATAAATATTTAATTAATAATAGTGTAAAGCAAGAACAAGGACAAGAAAACCCCATTCCTATAATGGTAGAAACTTTAATTATTGCTATAATCCATAATTTTATAGGAGATACCAACTTATTTAATGAAAGAACTTCAATGTTATTACATAATTTAAGATGTCCTATATATATATATATATATATATATATATATATATATATATGATCAACATGACAAAAATTTAAATTGATAATTAAGATTTTATATATTCATCTTAAAATAAGTTAAGAAAACTGAAAAAGCAAGACAAATAGAGGGTGTACTAGTTACGCCGGCATGAGAACCAATGACGCCGGTGTACTCGAGAATGTGAATGGACATAGGAGAAGGCAAAAGGTACATGAAAGAGGTTACTAAAATAGATTAATTTTAAAAAGAAAATTTTATTATCTAATCTTTTAGGTTCAGTTTTAAAAGTTTTGATAAAAAAAAAATCAAAGGAGTGTCCTATGTGTGTCTACATGTTTGGGCCGTGTCCGGGCCGTGTTCAAACTTGAAAAAAAACAAAAAGATTGGACACAGCAAAAAAGTGTTTGACACCGTGTCCATCGCGTGTCGGTATCGGAAGCGCGTCGGACACCTCGACACAACCTTCCTCTGCCGTGTCCGTGCTTCCTAGATACAAGTAGCTAGTAGTTTGGACCATTAAGACTATGTTTGGATTAAAGTTTAAAAAATATTTTTGAGAATTTCAATGCACAGTAATGAATTCCAATACACTAAATGGAGGACAATTTTTTTTTGCTTCGATGCACAATAATGAATTCCAATACACTCAATGCCCAATATGATGAGAACACGTGATAGACTTGTCGGAGAGCACTCCATATAAATAGAGGGGAGCTGCATGGTTTACCTCAGGTTCATGGTTAGGCAAAGCTGGAGAAGACACTGACGGAGGCTTGAGCTAGGGCACTTCGTTCTCTCTCTCTCGAGTGTTCTCCACGTGAACAATCACATAATTATACACAGAATATTTAACATAAATACATTTTTCTAGGAAAGCTTTTTAACAATATATTTTTAATAGTTATACATGTAAAAAACTAGAATTTTTTTCTTAAGATAATAGATTATCCATTGATATGAAAATAATAAATGCAGTTAACAGAAAAAGAAAATATACAATTGTTATGTTATGCAAAATTCAGTGTTGTGCTTGTGATCAGGTCCGGTCCGGTCCTGACATTATATGGGTCTCGGGCAAAATAATAAATAAGCCCCCCTTGACTGTGATAATCTCTCTTTGAAACAATCAATGGAAAAGGAGTCGTAGCATGGACAGTTGGACTTATTGGGTCCATAGACATGACTGCACTCAAGTGGCAGAGACTAAACATGGAAAAAACTGAAGACTTTAGAGTCGTAGAGGACTATGGATAACCTAACCAAGTAAGGTGTGGAATGCGTTAGAATCCTTTTTTTTTTTTTTTTCTTTTCTTTTCTTTTTATCCATAGAATCCTCATTTAATGGTTCACACTTCACAGATTTTTCTTTTTTGATCATTCAGAAAGATAAACAACAGAACGAAACAACTAAGATCTAATGAAAGAGACGCCTAATGCGGTTTAAAACCCAAAATACAGCTTTTTTTTTTTTTTTTTTTCCACGCAAACTCGCAAAGGAATGGTCCTTGCTTTAATGTTTGATTGAGCGGTTAGTTTGGTTCCAAAGGAGTGTGTTTTGTTCTGTTACATGTCCCACAACTTACCAATGGAAGGAGTTGTTATTCGTATATAGAGATGTCAAAATGGGCTGTGACCCGCGGGCTAACCCGGCCCACCACGGGTTTGGGCCAGGCCGGGTCAAAAAAATTTTGTGTCTTCCAATTATTTGAAAATTTTGACCCGGCCCACCTACAACCCGGCCCACCACGGGTCAACCCGTGGTGGGCCGGGTTGGCCCGCGAGTTGGCCACTTATTTATAAAAAAAAAAAAAAAAACTACCCTCCCTTACATACATCACAAGCCTCACTAGACCACTTAGGAAATTTTACATTGTCTTAGTTTCCTTGAGGTTGATGATATATTAATTTGAATTTGAAAATGTTAGTGAATATATAATGTTTGATAGATCCAAATTTGTTAGGAGATGTATGATGTTAATGAATATATGAATCTGAATTTAAAAATGTTAATAAATTTGAAAATTTGTTATTTTCAGTGTATTTTGGCAACTTCTGGTTGCTATTTTTACATGACAAAAGAAAATAAAAGCTAATTTTTTTAAAAAAAAAATTGATTTTTTTTTTAAAAAATTGATTTTTTTAATATTTTTTTTTATTTTAGGTGGGCCAACCCGTTTAACCACCAACCCGTGGTGGCCCGGGCCGGGCCAGCATTTTTATGGCTCACCAAGAAGTGAGCCGGGTTGGGTTGACCCACCTATTAGGTGGGTCGAGATGGGCCGGGCTGGCCCGTTTTGACAGCTCTATTCGTATATCTTCACTTTGCCAACTTGCTTTATGTGAACCGTTAAATGAATACAAAGACAAAAATTTATTGTAATAATAAATTTTAATTATTTGAGTAATTTGATTTATGTGAACAGTGATATGTAATTAATGTAGGGTAAAGATTGTTGTTGGAAAGAACTGTAGAAAAATTCCTGCAGGAGAGGATCTACCACACAGTGTGGAATAGAGCTACATTAGGAGTTACTTAGCAAACAAGTGTTTTTTTTTTGTTTTTTCGTTTCCAACTTGAGCATCTCTTATTTTAATAAATGAATAACTTTATTTTATTTTCTATGTTTTTTTTTAGGAGTTTTTATATTTATTTTCTATATCATCTGTCTTTTGAAAACCACTAATTGATTAGAATCCTATTAAAGTTGCGTAACTTGCGACCATCTTTATGGTTTGAATTATTATAAATGAAAAGTTGTATTTGCATGTATAGTAAAGAAAGACATAGGAAAAAAATAAAGAAAAATATAGGATTAAATTATGGATATTATGAAGAAATATAAAGAAAAAAAAAGTGTTGTAAAAAATTATATAAAAGTATTGTATAAATAATATAACTTGTTATAAATATGTCTTTGTTGTACAGAAATTATAGTAATACAAACAAATATATACAACAATTCATATAGATAAATGAGAAAGAGACAAGAGAAATGTGAAATAAAATTAATGCCAAATTATATTTTTTGCTCTTTATCTTATTTTTTAAATTTAATTTGGTTCTTTATTTTTAAAAAAATTCAATTTAGTCTTTTATTTTTTAAATTTGGATCAATTAGGTCCTTATATTAGTTAAGAATTAACAATGTTAATAATTTTATCGTAATAGAAGTTAAAAACCATCACAAAATAACACTTTCTTTTCTATATGTGTTTTTGCACACGTGATTTTTGTTCACATTTTGTTCCAAGATTTCAAACTTGTTTCCTTAAAAGAGGTACACACAACTCTGATTAACAGAATGTGTGTCGATCAATGGGTTTTGTGATTAGTGTTAGTGATTCTGAATGGGTTGTGAATGACTCTGTTGTAGACTTATTAACTGCCATGAAAATTTTGTGCCATGATGGTTTTGGTAAAAGAAAGATCCTAGGCAAGTGAAATCAAATCGAGATATCCCTTTTCCCTTCTAGTTGTTTATCATTTCTTTGGATTCAAATATCTATGTGCGTATTGGGAAATTAGCACGTGAAATGAGCTACGTTAGCTGATGTTTTGCTTCCAAGTTGTTATGAGGTAAAAGTTTCTTTGACTCTTTGCGGGACTCATGATGGCCATGCAGTAGAATCTGTAACATCCCGAAAATTACAACCTAGTAAGTATGAAAGTGAAAATTTTAATTATAATTAATGGGAATCTAACTATTTGTTTTAAATAAAAAAAAAGATAGTTTTTGAGTAATTAAAATATAGTTAGTGATTAATTGAGTAAATAAGAAAAATGCTGGAAAATAAAATAATAAAAGTATTCTATATAATGGTCAAATAGGAAAAGATTAATAAAGTCAAAGGATATAATATTACCGGTAATTAAAATCTATGTGACTAATTCAATGAAATTAATTGCTTGTGATAAAAATTTCTCTGTGGATAACTCTTTGTAATTATTTTCTCTAGAATTATTTCTCGGTAGTTACTTTCCTGTGTATTTGTTTGTGAGTGATTATCTGCTATGTCTGCTAGTAATTAATTGAACTATGATTAATTACTAGCAGTAAATATTTAATATATCTATTACTATGTATTAATTAATTAATTGATTTCAAATTGGTTTTAATTATTTTAAATTCTAAAACTTGTCCATCAAGTTATCACTTATAAAATTCATCTGTTCTACAGAGATAATTTTATAAGAGTTATTAAAAACTTTTCACTTCATAAAGATTTATAAAATTAAATAGATGTTTCAAAGTTTGGTTATTAAAATTTAAAATCACATTTCATTTTCGATTACACAGTGTAATCCTACACTGTGTAAATTTAACTCAACAACTAAACTATCAAATCACACCCCTTAACCAATTAAATTACATGCAAACTCACCTAACCTCACTCACAAAACCCACGGCTCCCCCCCCCCCCCCTCCCTAAACACTCATCCATCACTCATTTCCTCTCACTCACTTCACACTACACTTAAAAGTTTAACAAAAAGCTTCTCCCTCTCTTCTCTAAACTCCTGGCCGTGGAACTCTAAAGAAGAGGAAGGCAGCCATATTTTATTGCTTGAGAACCTTACATGCAAGGCAAGAAGGCCTCATCTCACCACCTCCCTTCACACTTTTCTTCTCCTCTTCTCTTCCTCTACCATATATCCGAAAATCACACCAAGGTGAGGGAAACTTCCTTGTGGATTCTATTTTCAGTCTAATGGTGGTTGAGAGTTAGGGGGCTCAACCACCAACAGCATGTTTGCCCCTCTCTGGACTATTTGTTTGATTTGTTGGAAATGTTTGCATGTGAAAGATTTTGAAGGGAAAGATTGAGCCTTTGGCAGTGGCTGTTTGTGTGAGTGCATGTATGGCCTTGATTGTGTTTTAATCTCTTTAAACTGGAAGGGATAGCCCCTGGAGCAAGGGAAGCCATACCCATTTTCTACAAAACTCATTTTTGTGTGTTGCATGTAGAAGGAGACTCCAAAATTCAAGTGACAGTGGCCGTAGTTTCTGGTTGCCCTGGACAACCTCCACTATTTTGTGAATTTTGGAATATGCAACCATTGGTTTTTCACAAAATTTGTTTTGAATAAAAATAGACACGAAAAGGAATAACTTTTATTTTGACACCATGGGGAGAAAACCTCATCTTGAAGTTCATCCATGGCTTGCAAAATGGTTGTTCTATTTTTTAGTTCCCCCGGAACATGTCTCGGTTTTTCTTAAATTCCTAATTGTACACTTAATGTTTTGTTTTCTTTTTTGTGCCATTAAAAACTAGACAAAACAAGCTTTTTAACCATGTAATTTACGAAAAAATTGGGCATGGTAATTTACTTAAATTGGTGTTGGCCGTGGCTGTCTCACGTAGAAGCCCTGGACAGTACTTAAACTTTTGATCTAGCCTTTGGCAGCGGCTCTTAAACCCTAATGCATTTTTTCAAAACTCGAAAATTGGTGTTGGCAACGGCTGTCTCACATAGAAGCCCTGGATAGTACTTACGTTTTTGTGCATAACTTTTGATCTAGCCGTTGGATTTTGATGAAACTTGCCCTCAGTTAAAGTAGACTCAAAATGAACCAACTTTGATTTTGAGACAATTGTGAGATAACCTCAAATGAAGGTTCATCTGTGACATACAATGGGGTTGTTCTGCTTATGGAAATCGTTTGGGCAAGGTTTGATTTTTGAGCTTGTTAAACCAAAGTAATGACCGTTTGTGAAATATAATATTTGTTCCTAAAACTAGACAAATATATCTTTAAAATGAGACAAGTTTCGAAAATTTTTATCCATAATTACTAATTTCACAAATTTGGTTTGAACCGAGCACATGCATGGATTCTAGATTTCGAACCTGAGACATAGGTCTTAGAAAAGAAATTATTGGGAAAAATGTAGGAGGAATTAGGATTAAAATTTTACCTTTTTTGAAAGATATGAATGTTATATTTTTGCCATAAAAATTTGAGTTAAAATCTCAATTAGCAAGTTTGAGAAAATTACACATCTTTGAGGTATGCTCATTGTGAAGAACATACTGACTTGCAAACTTCTAGGAATTTTAATAAATTTTGTAGATTTAATCTAAGAGTGTAGGATACCTTTTTGAAAAATAGGTTTTAAGGGCTTTGATTTGATGTAAGAATTTCAAAGAAAAAAAATCGTTTGCTAAATTAATTTTGAATAGAGATTAGGTGTTGCCAAAAAGGGATTCTGTCTTAAATTGCCTTTGAAATGTGACATTTGGATTGTGGTATATTGAATGTTTAAATTAATTATAATTGTGCACATGTAAGGCAGTAGGTAAATTTTACCCTTGCCTTAAATGATTGTAAGACCCTTAGAATGCGAACCTAGGGCATCTCTGTGCGTGTGATTTGTGCGTTTTGAAACGCTTTGTGGTATAGTCACGTAGACTGTAGTATGAATTGTATTTCTCTGTGATGTCTGTGTTCTGTGAGCATAAGACTCGAACGCGAGTGCTTATGTGGACTAGGACTCTGTCCTAGTAATCCGGGTAAATTTTGTCGACAATAATAATAATATAAATTCCTACAGTGAGAACAATTAATTTAGACTTAAGAATTTATTTATTTTATAAGCTTAATAAATGAACTCTTTAATTTGTGCTTTGGACTTAGATAAACATTCTAGGACCCTTGCATGGAGGAATTGTTGGTAAGTATTAATTATTAAAAACTTTAGAAATTGAGAGGGTAAGGCACAAATAAAATGTAATAAATAATGTTGATACGCGATGGCGATATACAACTTGAGAGTTGTGCAACGAGGCAATACGTGTGTACGACGGACTTGTGAATGAAGTCGCGTGGGGCAAGTTCGACTGAGAGAAAGATGCAAAGATGTTGGCGAAAATCGAACGATGTGGTCACCCATAGGTTATGGAGACAATGGTCTCGTATGGTATAGTTTTGTTAGAGCCAGCACAAGGTCTTGAGCTTGGCATTGATTCGATCTGTCTTATACCACCACCAGCGGAAAACCCACGGTGACGAGGAAAGATAATCTTCGGGTGAGAGTGTGCGAGGAGTAAGTCCTCGAAGTATGAATGACCACATATTGGTACTTGGGAGATGATTGTGAGGCATTGCGACCTTGGAGGGTAGGCGTCGAGTTGTGACTTCGTTCACACAAACTGACTTGGCCACCCTGACAATAACCAAGAGAAATTCTCAGTTGGTGAGAGTCCGCCTTATACCAGGGTGATGGTGTACTCCCAGCAGTCATTCCCCTCAAAATATGTGTAAGACCACTTAGTTCTGGGAGTTCTAGTGACAGTTGGCCAATAAGAAAGGATTCACAGAAATAGTATTGGAAACGATTAGCTTCGAGTGTGATCGTTAGAGAACCACATCAGGGTGGTTAGCAGGATTGTGTTTGGGACTATTAAGTCGTTCTGTGTGTACTCCTTAATGAAGCAGGAAGTTTACCCTCTGTTTATTTTTCTTTTAGGAATCGGTGGCAATACCTGTGGAGATCGCAAAGATGCTATCGTCATCATCTTTCTCTTTCGGAGTATCTTTAGAGAGTTCGTCTGTACTCGCTACTGTTCCCGATGCCACACCATCTGAGGAGTTCACGTTTGGTTCGACGTTTCCCACCTTTCGCCAAACCCCGTTAAGTGAAGAATTGGAGGTGTAATTGGGTGAGAGCCTATCAAGGGGATCCGCCGCTAGTCGTGAACTTAGGGAGCAGTGAGTCAAGGTTTATACGAAGGATTTGGAGAACTTTGTGGAAGATTCTGTGAAGGATCCCATGGACGATGACCACTAGATTTCTTCTCGGGAATCTTGTCAAAGGCCCTTCAATATCCTATTTCTTGGGATTAGTCTAACGTGCAAGGTTGAGTTTAGAGATGACTGCTATGAGACTAGGTTTTTCCCTTTTTATGTATTTGAGTATGGGTAAACCTAGGTTTCAGATTTTTGGTATGTATATTCAGCTTTCCTACTCTATTATCCTATGTATTTGGTATATACTTTAGGGATGTATATATTACTTGGCTTATGAAAATCTCTATTTCATGTATATATGTATATTTTATAACCAAAGCTATTTACTTTATTTATTCTATTTTACTCTCTTTTAAAGGTATACTTATATTTGAGGTGGCGATACACAACTTTCGAAATTAATTAATCAAAAGTTTTAAAAAATTTAGTAAAATTCCAATCTAGGTTTTATCAACTTCACAGTTTTTGAAAAAATTAAAATTGGTTAACACATTTTCAAAATAATTAAAGGATTTTTTCCTTACCTTTTCCGAAGATCGAATAACGTAACACGTTTATTAAATTAAAAATATTTAAAACGTTGATTATATGTAAACCCGAATTTAGAGTGTTACAGAATCAACGTTATTATCCTCATGAGTAATTATATTTGGACACCCCACTTTTTTTAACACCCCATCAACACCTCTCATATCTTTTTATCTCTTTCTTCCTATCACATCATATCACCTATCATACCTATATTTTTCTGTCTTTTTTTCCTCTCTCTCTAGATGTCAATTAGCATTTGGAGTGTTCATTTGGGGTGTTCAAAAAAGTGGGGTGTCCAAATATAATTACTCTATCCTCATCAATAGCTTTGGACAGTGTATCACATTCATTTAATAATGCAAGTCCCACAATAGATTGCGTTTTTTTAAAGTAAGTACTAATACTTTCACTTGATTACACCTTAATTACGTGTGAATTTCAGCATTGTCCACGTCACTATACTTTATAAGGCCTTTCCTTAAGAAGTTCAATCCAATACTAAATGCCACACCTACTTGGAACATAGTTATATTAATTGCATAGTAATTAAAATATACTAAATGCCACAGCTTCTTGTTACATATGTTGATATATAGGTTACCCCATCCAATCTTCCATTTTGTTTCTGATCTCCACCAAATTTCATGGCTGTTTGCTTTTCATTTCTTTTCCTTTTAGCTTTCCAGAGAATTCAGGTTGTACTCTTACTCCAAAGTCATAGAAGATGATATTGTGTCTGGCCCTGTTTCTATAAAGCAAGGAAAAAGTAGATCAGATGGGGGAAGGTCACTGTTTTGGTAGTGATTGTGATTGAATCAAATAACTTGTGCATTTATTTCTAGGGGAAGCTTTCGTTTTATATAAGCATTGCTGCTAAAAATAGTCATAACCATTTTGATTGAGGAATTTAATTTATATACAAGTCATGTCATATTAATGAATAGGACGACCTAATAATTGAATGTCTGTAATTTTACACTCAAATTGTATTTAAATTAAACTAACCCAGAAAGCTCATGATAAAGTAGTCTAATTTTTATCCATTTTCTATACCCTGCATAACCTTCAGAGTCAAAGAATAGAAATATAAATATGTATCAAATATCTGGTTTCTGGAAATTGAGGAGTAAATTAAGACAGCAAACAGCATAATCTTTTGGTGAAAAATCATCTAAAAAAACAATTGGTTAAGTTCTTAGCAACTAAAAGTTTGAATTGTATCTGCAAAGCCATACTTGAAGAGTCCAAACAAATACATATATTAGTGAAAAACAAACTGAATATGGTGCATAGAACAAATTAAGACCTTTTCTTCCCATATTAAAATTGATGAAGTTATGATCTAAGAGCAGATATCAACTTTTACATACCTCAGAAGCAACTTGGTCGTGTGACACTAAAGCTGTTGAACCTGACAGCCACAAACACATGAAGTTGATCTGTAACATAATTAAGGAACCGAATATATGAGTGCCTCCATGTCCTGTTGAGGAATAGAGAACCAAAAAGCCCCCAAAATCCCACTGCAAAGCCAACTCCCATCCCAAGGTAGAGTGAATCAGTTTCAAAGGCATCATCATTGCTTCCTCCAATTTGCTTTGACACATCAACATTACCACTTTCTTCTGTGCAGTTAATCGGTAAAGGAGCTCCACAAAGCCTAGGATTCCCAGCAAAGCTAGAAGCATCGAAGCCCTGAAGCTGAGTTCCAATTGGGATTTGTCCCATGAAATCATTGTATGACAGATTCAAGAAGCTCAAGAAAGATAGAGAGGAAATGGAAACAGGAATTTCTCCATAAAGTTTGTTGCTGGATAGATCAAGAGACTCCAAGTTCTTCATCCTCCCAATCTCCCTTGATATCTTTCCAGTGAAATGATTTCTGGACAAGTTCAAGGTCTGCAATTGAGCAAGTCTGAAAACTTGTGGAGGAATTTCCCCTGACAAGTTGTTAAATGAAAGGTCAAATGTTCTCAGCAATCCATAGTCTCTATAGTCTAACTCCTGGCCTTTGGTGTACAAATTGATGTGAAATGGGTAGTGACTTGTTCTTTGTGCTCCAGCCATGCTAGGAATGTCACTGATGCATGGAGGAATAGGTCCTGAAAGTTTGTTGTGGAAAAGTTCCAAGTGAATCAGTGAAGGGAGATTGCAAAGCTGGGGTGGAATGTTGCCTTCAAATTGGTTAGATCCCAATAGCATCACTTCCATACCATGTGGCATCTTTGTTGGTACAGCTCCAGAGAAATTGTTTTCTCTGAGATTGATGAATTCCAAGTTTGTTACGTTTGATAGGTCCAATGAAAAATTGCCAGACAAGCTGTTGTTATGCAAATCCAGTATTATGAGATCAATAAATGAGGCCATTGATGGAGGGAGTTCACCTGTTAGCATACTCTCCATGAAAAGGAAAGATAAACCTTTCCAATACTCCCAGCAATCAGGAACTCCTCCAGTTAAAAGATTGGATGATATGTCCAAATAGTCCAAACTATTTTCCCTACCCAACTTGTGGCAGAACAAAGGGGAAATGGGTCCAAAGAAGGAATTGTGAGACAAGTCCAAAAAGGTAACATTAGCTGATATATGTGGGAGCCCCCCTGTGAAATTATTATCGTCCATAAATATGATCTGAGAATTCAGTGTGATGTTTGTTAAGTCTGCACTGATGGTGTTCATGCTCAGGTTGAGCTGTGTAATATTAGCTACAAACCTCCAAAACAAGTCACCATTTATGGAAGAGATTTTTGAGTTAGGAACCTCTAGATATACTAGTGATTTTTGTGTGTATATCCATTCTGGAAACTTAGGACCTAGATTTGCATTGCTCAAAGTTATGCCCTTCAACTGGAAAGGGGGAATCCAGTCAGAAGGCAAGTCAAATGCAAAAGGAGCTCTCAACACCAATTCTTCTAAATTAGAGAGATTGGAAAAGAGATTTTTATGTAGAACACCTGACAAGGATTCACCTCCAATGGACAAACTTCTTAATTTAAAGAGCTGTCCAAGGCTGGTTGGAAGATTACCACTCAATAAATTGGAGCTGATGCTTAAGTCAACCAAGGATGAGAGATTTCCTAGAGATGAAGGGATTGAACCATGGAACATGTTCTCAGATAAACCAAGATATTGCAATTGTTCATATTGGCCTAGCCATTCTGGGATGGATCCATTGATTTCATTGTCATTCGGCTTTAAAAATTTAAGGTTTCTAAGGCTCAACAAGCTCTTTGGTGTTGGACCTTGTAGAAGATTGAAGCTAAGGTCAATATTGGAGATACTGGTGATGTTAAACAGCCAATAAGGCAATTCTGAGAAAAAATGGTTCCCAGAAAGGTCAAGAGTTACAAGTGAAGAAAAATTGGCATACTTAATGGATGGACTGATATTGGTAAGATGACAACTTGCCAATCTTAGCTCTACCAGTGATGGATGCAGTGTCATGGATTGAAGCCAGTTGGTTTGATTTTGAAGATTGATTTGATTAAGGTTGAGATATTTCAAGGAAGAAAGTTGATTAAGCCATTGGAGATTATCCAGGTGAAGATCCTCATTAAAGGACAAGTCAAGAAACTGAACATTAGAGAAGCTAGTATGTGTATGAGAAGGTGCAGTTAAACTTGTAAAGCCATTCCAGCTCAAGTTCAAAGAGTTCAAGAATTCAATTTGAAACAAAGACAAGTTGATTTCACCTTCCAAGTATTGCAGACTTAGATCAAGCTTTGTAACTCTGCCTGTGGTGTTGTCACAGTGGACTCCTTTCCATGCACAGCAATCTTGTTCAGTGGACCAAGAGGGGAGCATTTTGGAATGGTTCACAACACCAAGCTTGAATATCTGCAGTGCAGATCCATCCTTTTCGTTGCAAAAAAGCTGCAAATTGGTTCCACACGCTCCTCTGTGGAACGTGGTTGCACATAGCAACAGCAGCAGAACAATTGAAATTTGTGAAAACATGGCTTGGAAAATGAGAACTCGATGTGAGTGGTTACTAGTAACTCCATCACTTCATATATATATATACATTATACATTACATGTTGCCTATCATATGAATCGTGTACGTGATTGATTCTTCTACACTATACAAATCTGTCGTTTGGTCTTCATATAATTTAAGACATCCCATTTTGGTCTCTTTAGTTGCAATGTTTTTTAACCTTTTTATAAAATCTCCTGATGTCATTACATCTAGATCCTTTAAAACTGCTACAAAAGTAAAACTAGAGGTGTGAAACTGCCAAAAAAAATTTGGCGATTTTTAACTATCATAAATTAAAAAATGAAGTTTTTTTTTTGTTATTTCTTTCCCTTATTCTTCCCCTCTCCAAGTAAATGAAATCCGTGTCCACCATGGTCACGGTAGAGCCATGCACGACAACTTTTATGAACAAGTCAAGAGCCTTGTTGGTGTTGGGACGGACCTTACGGGAGTGCTGAGAGGTTATCGTTAGGAGAGGACGACCAAGGGTGCATGGAATGGTCAAAAATGTTCAGTGAAGAATTTGGAAGTGGTTAGAAGGAAAAGAAAATTCTTAGTGGCAAGAGGAAGAAGAAGGAAAAATAAATTATTTTTTAATTTGTGGCGGTTAAAATCGTCAAAAGTTTTTTGACGATTTTATGCTGTCAATTCTATTTTTGTAACAGTTTTAAAGGATTTGAATGTAACAACATTAGGCGACTTTAATCCGCAAGGACCAAAATGATTATAAAATAAAAACTATATGAACAAAATGAGATGTTTTAAACTCTAAAAGACTAAAAAGAAAAATGTTGCCACTTTAGGAATCAAAAAATAATTATTTTTTATGATCATAAATTGATGATTCAAACTAAATTTAACTCGATGTTAATCAAATTTATTCGATTCGTCTTGGCCAAAAAAAAATTTAAACCTAACTCAAATTACTCCAATTAAATATGACTGATTCAAATTTAATTTTATCCTAAACATCAACCAACAATATGTGAACAGCCTACTGGACCAAAAAACTTGTTTGGAATGGTTCACAACAAGGTTGTTAAAATCAAGATTTTACTTAAGATCGGAAGGGGCATAAAAAATCGTAACTTGAATAGTAAGATCCTACTTTATTTCCTAAAAATACTTATATATAATACATTTATATAAAAGATTACATAAATAAAGAAATTGACTTCTAAATCACAACATTCATAATCATAATAATATAGTTTCCTTAATTTTTAAATCATATATTTCACACCAATTTTATTTTTTAAAAGATTTCTTATATATAAAATAAGCCTTTCAAAAATAAAAATATATTTTTAGGTTTTGAACTGTATTGTGTCATCCTAAGAGATATTTGATACCTAAGAGATATTTGATACTGATAATATTTATTGTGCAACGCATGGGTCATTATCTAGGTGTTATTAATTGTAATATAACTTATTTGACTATCTTATAAGTCTTTTTTTACCAAATTAAAAGTGTTTGGTAAACTAGCTTATTGCACAAGCTTATCCCTATAAGCTATATGGTTCTTCAAGTAGCTTGTAGTTGGCCTAATCCTAAAGTCTCAAAACACTCACTAAGACTTACGTCTCATTCTCTTAAGTTTATATGATTTTCAAGTTAAGGAAGTGGATGTCCTCAAGGAGGAACTTGGAGCCGCTTACAACGAAGATGTTTGGGTTTGATATATCCTAATGTATGGGAGTTCATTTTAAGTTTTATGTATCTTTCTTCTATGTAATTAGGGACACTTTGTGCTAAGAGTTTGAATTAAGTTTTACAATAGATTTATGTTTTAGTTTTTGTTTGATCTCTTATGTTTGTATATTCAAAACTTCCATGTCCTAAAAACCTAGGCATAGTAAGGTAATACCTTAAGGGTATTACAAAAAAAATAATGAAACTCATACTTTATAATTGAAAGCAGAAAATATTAATTTTATTTACCAATTTACTTAGCATATTTATTACAAGATCAAATCTCATCATCATCCTTCTTTAACTTTACATGTTTGTGTGTTGAAAGTGTATCTTTTGATGACATTTACTAATTAAAATATAAAAAGAATTCTCAGATCAATTAACTTGTGACAATATAAATAAATAAATAAGGTTAACCAAAATGTTATATTTTCTAATTACCTAGTAATTTCATAATTAAATAATAGTATAAGAGTATTATGTGAACATAAAATAAAAAATAAAGTTTAAAATAAAAGAAATTTACTTTTCTTTATTCATCATAAAATAAATGTTAATTTTAGATTGGCCTTCTATGTTTAAAAAAGTTTCACTTTGATAATCCCTCTATGTATTGTTGCTAGACCAAATTGATCCTTGCTATATTGTGGGTATATATGACAATCTAGTTTGTTTAGCTTGGTCTATTTTGGTCTGCAATTAAATAGATTGGACTAGGCTAATCCGCTTACTATACATACCATGTTTTTGCCTAATTTGTGTGCAACTCACTTAGCCTGCATGTCCAATAAAAGAAATTGAAATTTTGTAAAAAATTAAAATTAACAATGACTGAAAATATTAAAAATTGATCAAAACTAAAAAATGTCTAACATAGTATTAATGAAAAATATAAGAAAATTTGAATGGATTAATAAAATATTAAAATTTAAAAGAAAAATTCATCTACATACATCACGCAAACATCAAATAAAGAATTTATTAAAGCTAGGACTAAGTGGTAGCACAAAAGATGCTCATAAATTAAAATTAACTTATTCATTGTTTAATTTATAGAATGAAGTTCTCTCCTTTAATTCATTTTACCTCCTTAATTTTATTTATAAAAGTGTTTATATCCAAAAGAGACTCTTTGTCCAATTCAAAGATAACTCATGTTGGGAGAATATTTGGTATCACAAGTGGTAGTGATTTGTGTCCCTTAACCAAGTATTCCAGGATTCAAATCTTGACCTTGAGTATAGAATAAATAATGTTGGGAAGGAAATACCCACTTGTGTGCGCTTGAGGTCTCCGACGGAGATTAGTCACTGCTTTCGGCTGTAAATACTCCGTACCAATACCATGATAAAAAAAAAAAAAAAAAAAAAAGATAGCTCGCCATACCAACCATCGCTGAAACAAATGCCAATGACGTTTTTTTTTTGGTACACTTGACTTGCAGTGACGTTTTTTCTGGGCAAGGGATGCTTGACTTAAAGTAACTTTTTCTGGGTAATTAATGACTTTCATATGTAACACTTCTTTGCTTTTTTCTTTTTTGACTAAGAAAGCTTAAAGCATCTCATTAAATAAACAACTGCGCAATACAATGTGGGACATAATGAATGAACATAGGACAAAGTAATATAGTAGACTAAAAAATTACTTTTTTGTCATGAAGATATGTTAAAAAGAGGTAACTAATTAATTTTTATCTTCATTCCTTAACTCTTGATGTTTAAAGTTAATGCACACAGAAACATTTAATACAATTCATAAATAATACATATAGTCTAAAATACCTTCATTTAATATCTATTATGAAAAGAATTGTGAAAATTTAGGTCGTGTTAAATAAGGGTCAGTAATTAATTACTAAAAATGATCAATTTTCAAAATTATTTTTCTGTTCTTCAAACTGCACCAGTCATGCTTCATTATATAAACAACTATATATCTTTAATCTTTTACTTTGAAAAATAAAATAAAAATTAAACTCTAAAATGAGAGGTGGTGGATTGTAAATTTCTTTAAACTTTATTAAAGCTACTTTTTTTTTATCCACTTTTATTATTCCTGCATCCAATTGCATTCCTCTCACTTTCTCTTATTTCAAACTAGGTAGAGTGTATGCATAAAAAAAACAAACTACGTAAGACTGATAGGTGACTAATAAACGACCCATTAGTGCAGTGATCAACATAGAATTCTTTTTAGATTTTAAAGTAACAATAACAATATAGAAGACTAAAATATTACTTTTTCGGAGACGAAAACAGTAATATTACTTTCGTGGATCACTCTCTAAAGACTTTCAATAATGTTAGCTAACATTTTATGTATTGTAGTTTGTGGACTGTATGTGATAAATATTTATTTTATATAATTAAAATTTATAATAAAAACAATTTTAAATAAATAAATTATATTTTAAATTTATAAAAAAAATTAAATCATAATATAAGATTATTTATTTTTAAATAGTCATAATTTCTTTAAAAATTTATTAAAATTCAATGTAAAGATAAAAATAAAAAAATAGATTGAAAGATACACAGCTAAGAAGACCAAGTATATAGATAAAAAAAAAAAAAATGAGATAGTTAAAAGAGAGATTTTTAGCTAATTATAAAGCTAGTGTATGAAATGCGCCATTCAAAGTAGATAAAAGACACAATATTGAGCATTATTAATTGAAAGTGAGGAAATTAACAATTTAATGATGTATTCTAATTTATAATATATGAATAAATTAATATCAGGGATTATTATAAATTCTCACTTTTCAAGATTAAATTTGACTTCTTCAAACTGCAATAATCATCCTCCATTATATAAATAATTTGATATCTTTACAGCATCTTACATTAACTTCATTTTTTTATTCATAAATTAAAGAGAAAAGGAAGTTGGATGGAAGGATGAAGACTTTGAAAGCAAACTGGATTCCAAGTCACCTATGGCTATCGGTCCTAAACAAACTCTACCAACCGACTCCAAATTTTGTGTTGGTAATTAAAATTTGGCTTAATTACCATCCAAATTTTGTGTTTGTAATTAAAATTTGGCTTAATTATCAATTTGGTCCCCAAATTATTTTATTTTCGTCAATTTGGTCCCCATATTTTAAAAACGTCAATTTGGTCCCAAATTCTTAAAAGTGCATCAATTTGGTCCTCTCCATTAATTTGACTGATGGAGGTGTGTGATGTGTCAATGGTTTACAAATAGTGGCGGTTTTTAACCGCCACTATATTTATTATTGCTTTTTAAATTAAAAATATAAAAACATAAAACGTCGCCGGTCGCCGTCACAAATCCGGTGACATTTTTGGCCAATGACCACCAGATCTAGTGCGTCTTGGGCCGATCTACCACTATCCGACCACCGCACCTCCATCGGAGGTCTAACGCGCCAACATGCGCCAACTTTGTGATGCGCATATCCAGCAAAATGGCGCAAGTTTCTGGGGCGGGGCTCCTCCGCAAGCAAGCCGCAGTCACGCAGGGCTCCTCTGCGAGCAAGCCGCAGTCTCGTGCAATAGCCTGGGTCTCCTCCGCTAGCACGCCGTAGTTGCGCAGGGCTCCTCCACGAGCAAGCCGCAATTGCGCACAATAGCCCGGGTCTCCTCCGCAAGCACGACGCAGTTGCGCGGGGCTCCTCGAGCACTCCTAGTCGCGCAGGTTTCCTCCACGAGCACGCGCATTATTGGCGGTTAAAAACCACCATTTCCTGCAAATGAAAACCGCTAGAAGTCTATATTAACGGTGTCAACCTTAATTTGACGGCAAGGACCAAATTGATACACTTTTAAGAATTTGGGGACCAAATTGACATTTTTAAAAATATGGAGACCAAATTGACGAAAATAAAATAATTTGGGGACCAAATTAGTAATTAAGCCTTAAAATTTTATGGAAGACTTCAATTCTAATAGGTCCTCAAAGAATCCAATACTGCTTAGTAGATTTCTTAATGTGAATAGTCAATTTTTGAATAATTTCCGTAAATAATATATATGAATTATAAACTTTAAGAATTGAATATAAATCAAAAGAACTAAAATAAATATAAAATTCTATCATTATGAATTTAAATAATATATATGAATATATAAACTTCAAGGATTCAATGTAAAACAAAATAACCAAAATAAATATTAGGAGACAAGTGTCACAGTGCATCACAATGCGTCATAGTGCGTTTTATTAGGAGACAAGTGAATCAAGTTATTCATTCCTTAGCTAAAGCTCATAGATTTTGTTATATACTAGTCACCGTGTCTTTGAGTGTATTCCAAATTGTATTGAAAGTCTTATTATAAATAAAATGATATAAGTCTTTATCTTTTCAAAAAAAAAAAAAAAAAGAAACAAGATGACAGAGAACGTTATATTTTCGTGGATCATTCTCGATATTTTTATAATGTTAATATTTTATTTTATAATTAATATTTTAGTTTTTGTAATGAATATGATAATTATTTATTTTTATATAATTTAAATTTATAATAAACAAATTTTTTTAATATATAAATTATATTTTAAATTTATAATAAATCATTTTAACTATGACTTAAATTATTTTAACTATTGACTATTTCTTTAAAAAAAGATTATTAGAATTTAATATAGAAATAGATATAAAAGTTGATAAATTGGAAGAGATATGTAGTTAAGAATGTTAAGTATATTGATAAAAAAAAAATGATAGTTTGAGATGATTGAAATATAATTATTAATTTTTTTAGGCTTGTTTCAAGAAAAGTGTATGAAATGCACATCCAAATAAGAGAAGAGAAAGAATATTAATAACGTTTAATTGAGAGAGCAAAGAGAGTGAGATTCACACTCAGGGCAGTCCTAATATTTTATAGGCTCGTGACGAAATAATCAATCAAGGTCCCTTTTATATATAAGTATTGAAAATATATACATATTGCCTAAAAAATAAACACATAATATAAAAATAATACTTTTTATTACATTAAGTGAATAAGCTAGTTTTCATAAATCTTATTTTTCACTCAATTTAGTTTTACTCTTATATTGTCGTCTATCATTCAATCCTCCCTCCCTTTTCCCAAAAAAAATAGCACACACACAAATATCTATATATAAAAATCACTACTTAAAAGGAAAAATGCACACACAAACACACACAATATATATGTCAATAATAATTTTATTTATAATAACTACTCCATTTTTTTTTCTATTTATCTCTTTCTTTCTCATCACCTTTTTTTGTCACACCTCACATTTTATCTTTCTCTTCTTCTTTCTCCTGCCACTCAAGATGGACAAACATCCCAAAAATATACAATTATCAACTTTTCATTATTTCGAATTGAAACTTAATTTTTTTTATTCTTTACTAGTACACTAACTTTTATTTTTATTTTCTTTATAATTTGAGTTTTGATTTGTGCCTTTTATCTTCATAAAAAAACAACTGCGAAATACAATGTGGGACAATGAATGAACATAGGACTAGCTTTTAAAGTAATATAGTAGACAAAAATATTACTTTTTTGTGATGAAGACATGTTAAAAAGAGGTCAGTAATTAATTACTCAAAATTATCAATTTTCAAAATTATTTTTCTGTTCAAACCGCACCAGTCATGCTTCATTATATAAACAACTATATATCTTCAATCTTTTACTTTGAAAATAAAATCAAAATTAAACTCTAAAATGAGAGGTGGTGGATTGTAAATTTCTTTAAACTTTATTAAAGCTACTTCTTTTTTTTTTTTTTTTTAAATCCACTTTCATTAATTCCTGCATCCAATTGCATTCCTCTCACTTTCTCTTATTTCAAATTAGGTAGAGTGTATGCATAAAAAAAAACAAACTACGTAAGACTGATAGGTGACTAATAAACGACCCATTAGTGCAGTGATCAACATAGAACTCTTTTTAGATTTTAAAGTAACAATAACAATATAGAAGACTAAAATATTACTTTTTTGGAGACGAAAACAGTAATATTAATTTCGTGGATCACTCTCTAAAGACTTTCAATAATGTTAGCTAACATTTTATGTATTGTAGTTTGTGGACTGTATGTGATAAATATTTATTTTATATAATTAAAATTTATAATAAAAACAATTTTAAATAAATAAATTATATTTTAAATTTATAAAAAATTAAATTATAATATGTGATTATTTATTTTTAAATAGTCATAATTTCTTTAAAAATTTATTAGAATTCAATGTAAAAATAAAAATAAAAAAATAGATTGAAAGATACACAGCTAATTAAGAAGACCAAGTATATAGAAAGAAAAAAAAAAAAGATGACATAGTTAAAAGAGAGATTTTTAGCTAATTATAAAGCTAGTGTATGAAATGCGCCATTCAAAGTAGATAAAAGACACAACATTGAGCATTATTAATTGAAAGTGAGGAAATTAACAATTTAATGATGTATTCTAATTTATAATATATGAATAAATTAATATCAGGGGTTATTATAAATTCTCAATTTTCAAGATTAAATTTGACTTCTTCAAGTCATCCTCCATTATATAAATAATTTGATATCTTTACAGCATTATACATTAACTTCATTTTTTTATTCATAAACTAAAGAGAAAAGGAAGTTGGATGAAGGATGAAGACTTTGAAAGCAAACTGGATTCCAAGTCACCTATGGCTATCGGTCCTAAACAAACTCTACCAACCGACTCCAAATTTTGTGTTTGTAATTAAAATTTTATAGAAGACTTCAATTCTAATAGGTCCTCAAAGAATCCAATACTGCTGAGTAGATTTCTTAATATGAATAGTCAGTTTTTGAATAATTTCCGTAAATAATATATATTAATTATAAACTTTAAGAATTGAATATAAAACAAAAGAACTAAAATAAATATAAAATTCTATCAATATGAACTTAAATAATATATATGGATATACATACTTCAAGGATTCAATGTAAAACAAAATAACCAAAATAAATATTAGGAGACAAGTGTCACAGTGTGTCATAGTGCGTTTTATTAGGAGACAAGTGAATCAAGTTACTCATTAGTTAGCTAGAGCTTCTAGATTCTATACTAGTCACCATACCTTTGAGTATATTCCAAATTGTATTGAAAGTCTTATTATAAATGAAATTATATAAGTTTTTATCTCTGAAAAAAAAACAAAAGAAAAAGAAACAAGATGAGGGAGAAAGTTATACTTTCGTGGATCATTCTCGATATTTTTATAATGTTAATATTTTATTTTATAAATAATATTTTAGTTTTTATAATGAATATGATAATTATTTATATTTATATAATTTAAATTTATAATAAACAAATATTTTTGAATATATAAATTATATTTTAAATTTATAATAAATCATTTAAACTATGATTTAAATTATTTTAACTATTCACTATTTCTATATAAAAAAAAAATTTATTAGAATTTAATATAGAAATAGATATAAAAGTTGATAAATTGGAAGAGATATGTAGTTAGAATGTTATGTATATTGATTAAATAAAAATGATAGTTTGAGATGATTGAAATATAATTATTATTATTATTTTTTGGCTTGTTTCAAGAATAGTTTATGAAATGCACATCCAAATAAGAGAAGAGAAAGAATATTAATAACGTTTAATTGAGAGAGCAAAGAGAGTGAGATTCACACTCAGGGCAATCCTAATATTTTATAGGCTTGTGACGAAATAATCAATCAAGGTCCCTTTTATATATAAGTATTGAAAATATATACATATTGCATAAAAAATAAACACATAATATAAAAAATAATACTTTTTATTACATTAAGTGAATAAGCTAGTTTTCATAAATCTTATTTTTCACTCAATTTAGCTTTACTCTTATATTGTCGTTTATCATTCAATCCTCCCTCCCTTTTCCCAAAAAAATATCACACACACAAATATCTATATATAAAAATCACTTCTTAAAAGGAAAAACACACACACACACACAAACACAATATATATATATATATATATATATATATATATATATATATATATATGTCAATAATAATTTTATTTATAATAATTACTCCATTTTTTTTTCTATTTATCTCTTTCTTTCTCATCACCTTTTTTGTCGCACCTCACATTTTATCTTTCTCTTCTTCTTTCTCCTGCCACTCAAGATGGACAAACATCCCAAAAATATACAATTGTCAATTTCTCATTATTTTGAATTGAAACTTAATTTTTTTTATTCTTTACTAGTACACTAACTTTTAGTTTTATTTTCTTTATAATTTGAGTTTTGATTTGTGCCTTTTATCTTTATAAAAAATGATTTTTCTATTATTATACCATTATATGTTAATATGTCACATTGATAATAAAATAATTCATTTAACATTAATTTACAACACATAAAAAAACTAATAACTAAGAGACATATATATATATATATATATATATATATACACACATTCTAATTACCTGTTAAATTTTAATTTGGATAAAAAAAGACATGAAATGAGTCAAAAATTTCAGTCTATTTATAAAAAAATAACATAAAAAATTTATTATACAACTATATAGAGTTTTTTTTTTGGACCCCTTCTAACCATTAGTCCTAGACCATTGCACCTCCAAACAATGTCAAGGACTGACCCTGGTCTCACTCTCTATGTTGTGTGATTTTATTTATACTAGAAGAGTAGATTGCTAAAGAGAGGTTGGTAATTGCTAAAAACTTTCAATTTTCAGGATTTAATTTGATTTCTTCAAATGACGCTAGTCATGGAGTCGACCTAGATACCTCTTTACCCCCAATCGGCTTGGGTATGAAGTTGAAACTGGAAGTACCACTCTCAAAATTGGTCGACCTAGTGAGATGAAAATTAGTTGGGTGTTAAATAATTTTGGGAGTCATGCTTCATTATATAAATAACTAAATATCTTTAAGGCACTGCACTGATTTTTTTTTTCATAATTATGTTAAAAATATAGTATCATTTTAATAAAATAAATCGATATAATTATTTCTTAACTTATTTTCTATTTATATTATAAATTCAAATTGATTATATAAATGTTATTTTAATTAATTTTATCTATTTTCCTCCTCCTTTTATCTCTCTTTACTTCTTCAAAATTGAAAATAAGGACGTGTTATAAAAAATAAGGTAGTTAATTAATAACTTTAATATTATTAATATTTCCAACCAGCTGATGCTGCCAAATCCCCTCACAGGCCCCAAGCCATGACCGAGGAGTACAATGGTCTTATGCAAAATCATACTTGGTCCTTAGTTGAGAGTGGAAAATAGGCTTTTAATTTTGACGAAAAAATTGATTTTCAAATTGAGATAGCTTACAAAGTTGATCGTTTATGTGAACCAATTAACCGGAGGAGTCCTGTACTACTCAGACTCAGCCCAACACCGAGTCAAGGGACCAACTGAGTAAACGAAGATAGACTCAGACCAAAGCAGCTATAACGGAAAATATATCTTACTAAAAGATAAGATATGCAAAGATTAAGATAAAAGATAATGATAGAAAATAAACCTATCTCTATCACAGTTAACGAGATTTGATAAGATTTGATAGGAAAATAACCCTATCAAATCTATCTATTTACCTTCTATAAATATAAAGCAATTCACCCCTATCGAGGTACGAAATTCTACACCCATTAGTGATACTGTCTCCTACCTCTATGCCTCTAACTTGAGCGTCGGAGTGTCTTTGCAGGTATACCCCCCACCATACACCAAGGAGATCCTGGCGAAGCCACCGCACCGGACGATTTACCAAAATCGGTAAGAACATTTGGTGCCCTGTAAAACTCTACCTGACCACACAAATCAATCTAATTTTCACATGTTACGAAATCCAAGATTCAATCTGCACTTTCATATCTGTTGCGAGTTGTCAGTCCGGAATCGTCATCGACATAAAGGATGATCGGGGACGTGTTTCCGCACTATGTTGCTACATTCAAATAGAGGTCAAACTAGAATGCCGAGAGGTCAGAACAGAATGCCGAGAGGTCAGATCGGAAAGTCGAGAGGTCAGACCAGAATGCCGAGAGGTCAGACCGGAATGCCAAGAGGTTAGACTAGAATGCCGAGAGGTCAAATCAAAATGCTGAGAGGTCAAACCAGAATGCCGAGAGGTCAGACTGGAATGCCGAAAGGTCAGACCAGAATGCCAAAAGGTCAGACCAGAATGCCAAGAGGTTAGACCGGAATGCCGAGAGGTCTAACTGAAATGTCAAGAGGTTAAACCAGAATGCCGAGAGGTCAGGCCGAGAGGTCAAACAAAAATACCAAGAGGTTAGTCTGGAATGCCGAGAGGTCAGACCAGAATGACGAGAGGTCAAACCGGATGTCGAGAAGTCAAACAGAAATGCCGAGAGGTCAAACCAGAATGCCTTATACAAACTTGTTGTTTCTTAAGTCCATGTCCTTATGTCATGCACACGTTAACTTTTTTCCAAGCCAATATTAATTTGCATGTTAGCACATATATGGTATGACTTATAGCTTTTATGATGGCATAAGATTTATAACATGGCATGGTACAAAAAGAAATAGCGTGACATAGTTATTGCATTATTATAATATTAATGTCATGGCATATTAAAGAGAAATAGCGTGGCACCTTTAGTATGAATACTTTAGCATTATTATATCTAAAAATTGCCATAATAAGAAAGGTGCAATACCTTTAAGGCCTTAGCATCTACATATTTTAGTATGGTATATTGCCTTATGATGGCATAATGAGATGCTTAATCGTGATGTGCCCAAATGTGGCATAATAATTAAATTTAGTGGTGTGAAGAGTTGCAGGCGCATTATCTCTTTCATACCCAATCTATAGATGTTTTTCATGGCCGAAAGGAATGTCGGACAAGTCGTAGTGCCTAGTACCGCCTTCGACTATTGATCCGCGACTGACCAAGCTCCAAGCTTGACACTTCTAGGCATTATGTTTTGACCTCTCGGCATTCTGGTCTGACCTCTCAGCATTCCGGTCTGACCTCTCGACATTTTGGTTTGACCTCTCGGCATTCCAGTCTAACCTTTTGACATTCCAGAGTGACCTCTTGGCATTCCAGTCTGACCTCTTGGCATTCTGGTCTAACCCCTCGACATTCTGGTCTAACCTCTTAGAATTCTGGTTTGACTCTCGGCATCTGGTCTAACCACTCGGCATTCCAAACTGACGTCTTTGCATTCCAGTTTGACCTCTCGGTATTCTGGTCTGACCTTTCGGCATTCCAGTCTGACCTCTTGGTTTTTGGTCTAACCTCTCAGCATTTTGATTTGACCTCTCGACATTTTAGTCTGACCTCTTGGCATTCTGGTTTGACCTCTTGGCCTTCCAGTCTGACCTCTCGGCTTTCCAGAATGACCTCTTGGCATTTTGGTTTGACATCTCGGCCTGACCTCTTGACATTCTAGTTTGACCTCTCAGCATTCTAGTTTGACCTCTCGATATTTCAGTCTGACCTCTCAACATTCCAGTCTGACCTCTTCGCATTTCTGTTTGACCACTTTAGCATTCCAACTTGATTCATAGACAAGTTAAGAATCACATAACATTTCGATTTGACCTTTTAGCATTCCGATTTGACCTCTCGGCATTTTAGTTTGACTCTTTAGCGTTCCAACTTGATCTAAAGACGGGTTGAGAATCACACATCACTTCATTTAAACCTTTTGGTATTTCCCTCGTGTTGACCGCTTAAGCGTTCCAATTTGATCCGAAGACAAGTTGAGAAATGACCTAACTCGACATTCCAACTTGACCTCTGGGCATTTCGGTTTGACCCTTTTAGTGTTCTAACTTGATCCAAAGACAAGTTAAGAGCCACACAACATTCCAGTTTAACCTCTTGGGTTTTCCCTCAGGTTGATCACTTAGGCGTTCCAACTTGATCCAATGACAAGTTGAGTCCGACCTTCACTCCACATCCTGGATTGACCCTAAAGGCAATTTGGTTGACCGTTAAACATCCCAGCATGAATTAAATGACCAACACTCGGTTCAAGGAATCAAAGGCAGGGTACTTTTACTCGTATCAGCTTTCTTGCCATAACTTGAAGCTTTGGGGGCAAGGGCACTACTTAGTCTTGGCAAGGCTCCTCAAGAAGGTACTGGACCGATTAATGATTGGGAACTACCAAATGCACACAGTTCAAGGGACCTAGAGTCGAATACCACCCAACCTTGCAATACGCGAAAGAGGGAACTGGGACACTAACATTTGAATTATCAAATCTAAACACGAACAAAATCACCTCCGATGGTCATCAACGAAAATACACTATGACTAGTTGGAAATCATTCAAAAAGCCTCGAGTGTCTTAAATTGCCTTGAGCATTTCCAATGCCATTGGCCAATTATTCGTCGAGTGACTTCAACTCGGCCTTGAGTACCATACTCTTGGCCAGTTACACTAAGAGTATCTTAAACTCAATGAACTTAACCTCAATTATCTAATACTCAACTTGGCCTCGCACTTTATGAGTCTTCATCTGCATCTCAAGACTTGATCATGTTCAGCTTGGCCATGCCATCTTGGATATCATTAGCTTAACCTTGGGTCACAAGCCTAGAGCATTCAGCTCGGCCTCATGCCTAGAGCATCCTCATCTTGATCACTCACCTTGAGCATCTTTGACTCGACTTTGTGCTTTGAGTATATTCAGCTCGGCCATGCCACCTGAGACTCTTTAGCTCAAACTTACGCCTTGAGCCTAGAGCATCTTCAGCTCGGCCTCGCCACCCGAGACTTTTTAGCTTAAACTTACACCTTGAGCCTAGAGCATCTTCAGCTCAACCACGCCACCCGAGACTCTTTAGCTCAAACTTACACCTTGAGCCTAGAGCATCTTCAGCTCGGCCTCGCCACTCGAGACTCTAGCTCAGCCTTACGCCTTAAGCCTATAGAGCATTTTCAGCTAGGCCTCACGCTTAGAGCATCTTGAGTTCAACTAGACACCTTAAGCATCCTCAGATAAACCATGAGCTCAAAGTACCTGCAACTTGACTAGTATGATTATTTGTCAAGGCATAATGAAGCTCGACTATGTAAAAACATCTTATAAGCTCTTACAACCTACTTCAGAGCTTTGGGGGCATATGTACTACTCGGACTCGGCCCGGCACCGAGTCAAGGAACAGACCGAGTAAACAAAGATAGACTCAGACCAAAGTAGCTATAACAGAAAATATATCTTACTAAAAGATAATATATGCATAGATTAAGATAAAAGATAATGATAGAAGATAAACCTATCTCCATCACAATTAATGAGATTTGATAAGATTTGATAGGAAAATAACCCTATCAAATCTATCAATTTACCTTCTATAAATACAAAACAATTCACCCCTATCAAGGTACGAAATTCTACACCCATTAGTGATACCTGTCTCCTACCTCTACGCCTCTAACTTGAGCGTCGGAGTGTCTTTACAGGTACACCCCCCACCGTACACCAAGGAGATCCCGGTGGAGCTACCACACCGGAGGACTTACCAAAATCGGTAAGAACAAGCCCCATCATTCATAGGGAATCTTTCTTCCCTAACTTTTCTCAATGTAGATAGTAACATGTTAGAAGGAGATTTTCCACAAGAAGTATGTCATCTCAAAAGCTTGAGAGTGATAGCATTGGGCGTCAACCAATTGACAGGAACATTTCCTTCTTGTCTTTATAACATGTCATCTCTTACTATAATCTCAGCTCTAGAAAATCAATTTAATGGCACTCTTCCACCCAACATGTTCCACACCCTTCCCAATCTCCAACTACTTAAAATTGGTGACAATCAAATCTCAGGTCCAATCCCACATTCCATCACTAATGCATCTATCCTTTTACTACTTGATTTCCATGCAAACCATTTAGCGGGGCAGGTTCCAAGTTTGGGGAAGCTACAAGATCTTTATCTCCTATCATTGGGTCATAACAATCTAGGTGACAATTCAACTAATGATTTGGAGTTTTTAAAATCATTGACGAATTGTAGTAAGTTGCAACGGTTATCTATAGCCTACAATAATTTTGGAGGTCATCTACCAAATTCTTTGGGCAATTTATCCACCCAACTCAGTCAACTATATCTCGGAGGTAATCAGTTATCAGGAGAAATCCCTGTAGCAATAGGAAATCTAAATGGCTTAACTCTCTTGATGATATACGATAACAACATTTATGGGATTATCCCAACAACTTTTGGGAACTTTCAGAAGATGAAATTGTTAGGCTTAAGTGGAAACAAGATGTCACGAGAGATAGGATCCTTCATTGGCAACCTTAGTCAATTGTTTTATTTGGATATGGGAAAAAATATGTTAGAGGGAAATATTCCTCTAAGTATAGGAAAATGCCAAAAATTACAACACTTAATCCTTTCATAAAACAACCTTAGAGGAACCATACCTGTAGAGATTTTTAACCTTTCATCTCTAACAAACTTGTTGGATTTGTCACAAAACTCATTGAGTGGTAGTATACCAGAAGAAGTAGGTAACCTGAAAAATCTGGACTAGATATGTTTCAGAATCATTTGTCTGGCCACATTCCTGGAACCATATGAGAATGCATAATGTTGGAGCACCTCAATTTGCAAGGGAATTCCTTACATGGAATCATACCACCCTCTTTGGCATCACTTAGAGGGCTTCAACGTTTAGACCTCTCACAAAACCATTTGTCTGGATCAATTCCTAATGCTCTGCAAAACATTTCTTTGTTAAATTATCTCAATGTGTCTTTTAACATTTTGGATGGTGAAGTACCAACTGAAGGTGTCTTTAAAAATGCAAGTGGATTCATGGTTACTGGAAACACTAAGCTTTGTGGAGGTATTTCAAAATTGCATCTGCCACCATGCCTTGTCAAAGGTAAGAAACTTGCAAAACACCACAAGTTCAGATTGATAGCAGTGATAGTTAGTGTGGTTGCTTTTCTTCTCATATTGTCAATTATTCTAACTATCTACTGGATGAGGAAAAAGAGTAAGAAACCATCTTTGGATTCACCAACAATTGACCAGTTGGCTAAAGTTTCATACCAAAGCTTACACAATGGAATTGATGGGTTCTCAACTACAAACTTGATAAGGTTTGGAAATTTTAGCTCTGTGTACAAAGGAACACTTGAGTTAGAAGACAAAGTTGTTGCCATAAAGGTCCTAAACCTTCAACAAAAAGCAGCCCACAAGAGTTTCATTGCTGAATGCAATGCACTTAAAAGCATGGTTTTAAATTACGATCGCTGTTGCGATTGCAATCGTGGTTGCTGCCATTGCAGCTGCTACGATGCGGATTGCAGTTGTTGTGGCGTGAAATTATTATATATTTGCACTGAATGTAAAAAATGAATTTTATAATTATTCTAATTATTGACATATCTTTTATTTATAACATAACGTAACTTTTTATTCATTTCAATATTTGGTATCCCCTAACATCCCATACAGCTAAACTCATTCAACTATTGATACTTAAAAGTTCAAAATAGAAGATTGAAATCTAAATTTAAATTTAATTTTGACAAAAAAAAAAGTGGAATAGAACAGTGTTAAGGCTCCGTTGCGGCTCCAATACGGTTCCACTATGGCTACGTTGCAGTATTTCATGTGATTGAAAATCACACCGCAATTGCGGGCCGATGCGGTTGCGGACACTAGCACAACAACAATATTGCGGCCGCAATTGCAATTGTGGACCGCTATTTAAAACCATGCTTAAAAGTATTAAACATCTGGTTCAGATTTTAACATGTTGTTCCAGCACAGATTACAAAGGTCAAGAATTCAAAGCTCTTATATTTGAGCACATGAGAAAGTAATGGTTGCATCCTATCACACCAGGTGCCGAGCATCAAAGAACACTGAGCCTTGATCAAAGATTAAATATCATGATTGATGTTTCTTCTGCATTGCATTATCTTCATCATGAATGTGAACAATCAATCATTCATTGTGATTTAAAGCCAAGCAATGTCTTTCTTGATGATGACATGATTGCTCATGTGAGTGATTTTGGCATAGCAAGACTTCTCTCAACCATCAATGGTACCATTTCTAAGCAAACAAGTACAATTGGAATAAAGGGGACTGTTGGCTATGCTCCCCCAGGTATTTTCTAAACTCTTGGATCAGTGTCTCTTTGAATTCCCATGTCTTTCGATGAAAACTTGATATTTATTTACTAATTACAAAAGTATTGACTACATTTGCTATATGTGTTAGAGTATGGAACGGGTTATTTGGTGTCTATGAATGGAGACATGTACAGTTTTGGGATTCTTATGTTGGAGATGCTTACTGAAAGAAGACCCACAGATGAAATCTTTGAAGATGGTCAAAATTTGCATAACTTAGTGGTAAATTCATTTCCTGGTAATCTTTTACAGATTTTGGACCCATCACTTGTATCAAAACATGGAGAAGCAACAATGGAAGTAGAAAACAGCCAGAATTTGACTCTGACGGTTGAAAAGTGCTAGTTTCACTCTATAAGATTGGACTTGCGTGTTCGGTAGAATCACCAAAAAAAAAAGAATGATTATGGTGGATATCACTAGAGAGCTAAGCAAAATAAGAAAAGCCTTCCTTACTGGTAAGATAAATGGAAAATGACTTAATTTTCCCGCATATTATTACTAGAGAACAAATGTGGATGTGTCTTGCTGCTTCTGCCAAAATTTAATAATAGTTCTGTTTATAATAAAACTTTTTTGTCCTTTGTTTTTTATGCGGCATGGTGACCAGTGAGCACGTCTTTGTTACTGTAGCATGAAAAGATGGTTTTGTTTTTATTTTTTATTTTTAATGCTTACTCTTAAAAAAAAGATAGCGCTCAGGAGTGTGGACGCTATAGTCTTATTTATTTATTTATTTATTTTTCCAAATTAGGGCCAATAAAGTATAGTGCTTAATATAATAAGCGCTATCTATATGTTTCGCATTTTTTAATATGATTTTAGTTCCTCAAATGTAGACCATTTTATTGTGTCCTCCATATTTAAAGTTGCTTTTTATAGTCTCTGAAATTTGCATAATGTTCTTTTTAGTCCCTCTGCACAATGTGAGTCAAACGGAAAATAAGATATTCGCAATTTGTAATGACTTTTGGCTACCAGAAATTGATTTTCTATTTTAAATTTTAAAGTACAATTTTGGCGGTTTAAAATAGCCAGAATCAAGTCAATAAAAAAAATTAAAGTTGTTTTAAAAACAGTTAATGGTTTTTAATTTTTTTTATTGACCTGATTCCGGTGGTCAAAATTTGTCATAAATTGTGAATCTCTAATTCCCCGTTTGGCTCACATTATGGAAAAGGACTAAAAAGAGCATTTTGCGTATTCCAGGAAATAAAAAAAACAACTTTAAATTTAGTGGACTAAAAAAAAATGACCCACATTTGAGGGACTAAAAACATATTAAGCCCCAAATAAATACCACTTATCATTATCTAAAATAAAATAAAATACCGCTTATCCATGTAGGTGCTATCTATCCTTAATTTTGAAATATATCATTAATTTAAATTTAAATTAAAAAGGTATTTTTTGTCATAATTAATTATGTTACTATTAAAAAAGGTAATATATATCATCATTAAGATAATTTGTATCGTAATTAATATGATTACCATTAAAAATGATAACTTGTGTCATCATTAATTCAAATTTAAATTAAAAAGTCATTTTTATCATAGTTAATTCTATTACTATTAACAAAGGTAATGTGTATCGTCATTAACAAGGACGGATCTGTGTATAGTCCAATAGGGGGCGGCGAAAAATGTCCCGCTTAATATTTACAAGTATAAAAACAACTAGCCCCCCCTAATATTTACCCACAAATATTAAAACTCATGCCCCTGTGTTGTCGTGGACATCCAACTAAATGTTAATAGATATATTTTAGTTATTTTTCTATAAGTTATATCTATTGCAAAAAACTTAGGTATTTTTACTTTTTTTACTTTGGGCCAAAAGCTTTTATCTTTTCTATGTTTTATCTTTAAAACAAATATTGCTTTTATCTTTTTTGTATTTTATCTTTTAAAAAAAATATCTTTTATTTTTTTTGTATTTTATCTTTAAAACAAATATAGCTTACCATATGATAAATTTTTGCCACCCTAATGTTATTTTTTGGTTCCATCCCTGGTCATTAAGATAATTTATATCGTACTTAATTCAAGAATAATTAAAAAGGTAAGTTATATGTTATATCTGTAATAAATTACAGTTTTTTCATAAAAATTTAACAAAACGGAAACCTATTTCCATTGTGTAAAAGGGGCTGCGAAAAAATACACAATGGAAATATTCCATTGTATACTTTATACAACTGAAACATATTTCCATTGTGTATTTTTTTGCACCCCCTTTTACACAACGAAAATATGTATCTGTTGTATATTTGTCAATGGAATCGTGTTTCTGTGAAAAAGGTTTTTTTTTTGGAAAAATAAAATTAAAGGGTGTAAATAGCAAATTTGGAGGTGAGAATAGCAATTACCACCATGTTTTTGTGCAACCCACTTAGCCTCATGAGTCATGTCCAATAAAAAAAATTGAAATTTTGTAAAAAAAAAATTAAAAATTAACAATGATTGAAAATATTAAAAATTGATAAAAGCTGAAAAATGTCTAACATATCAATAATGAAAAATATAAGAAAATTTGAAAGGATTAATAAAATAGTAAAATTTAAAAGAAAAATTCATCTACATAAATCATGCAAACATCAGATAAAGAATTTAGACTTAATTGTTGTTTTAGTCCTTCGATTTAAGGGTCATATTTTTTTAGTCCCTTAAATTTAAATTTGTTTTTTTTAGTCCATGAATTTTTGAAAATTGTTCTTTTTAGTTCTTTCCATGATAAATTGACAATTTGTAGCGGTTTTTAACCATCAGAAATTGATTTTTAATTTTTAGCCTCTAGAATTTGCATTTTAGACGGACACAAAGTGTCAATTTATTACGGGAGGGACTAAAAAGAGCAATTTTCAAAATTTATGGACTAAAAAAACAAATTTAAATTTAAGGGACTAAAAAAAATAGGACTCCCAAATTGAAAGACTAAAATAGTAATTAAACAAAGAATTTATTAATTAAAGGACTAAGTGGTAGCACCAAACATGCTCATAAATTAAAATTAACTTATTCTCTCTTTTAATTCATTTTACCTCCTTAATTTTTATTTATATAAGTGTTTATATCCAAAAGAGATTCTTTGTCCAATTTAAAGATAACTCACCAACCATCGCCGAAACAAATGCCAATGACTTTTTTTTTGGTACAATTGACTTGCAGTGACGTTTTATATGGGCAACAGGGCAAGGGATGCTTGACTGTGACCTCTTTTAGGGATGCTTGACTTCCAGTGACTTTTTTTTTTTTTTTTTGGTGCTTGACTTGTAATTAATGACTTTAACAGGTACCACTTTTTTCTTTTTTCTTTTTGACTAAGAAGGCTTAAAGCATTTCATTAAAAATCAATTGCACAATACAATATGGAACATAATGAAAGATCATAGACTAGCTTTTGAGGTAATATAGTATACTAAATTCTATTTAAAATAGTACCAAGTAGACTAAAATGTTACTTTTTTATGAAGACATGTTAAAGAGGTTAGTAATTAATTACTAAAAATTATCAATTTTCAAAATTATTTTTGTGTTCTTCAAACTGCACTAGTCATGCTTCATAATGTAAACAACTATATATCTTTAATCTTTTACTTATAAATGGATAGAGTATTAAGATATAATTATTTTTAATTTATTATCTATTTATATTATAAACACAACACAATTATACAAATGCTTTTTAATTAATTTTTTTTCTTCTAATTTTTAACTTTATTAAATATTATATGTATTAACACTTTCATCAAATTTAATTTCTTCCCTTTTTATATCTCTCTCTTTACTTCTTCAAAATTCAACTACTTAAATAATTAGCACAAGTACTTAAGTTGCTAATTAAACTATTAGTTTCTCCCTAGCCGTACGTATGCAGAAGACTTTATTGGGAGAGACAAAACCCACTTAGGTGATCTTTACACCTCAAGGGTTACTTTCATGGCTTCCAGCTATGGGGATACTTTGCTTTCAGTAAAAAAAAATCTATTAGTTTTTGTTTGAATATTAAAGTATAAATATTCTTTAACTAATTGAAAAATCCAGAAACATCAATTTGAATTTTTAATTTTGAAAAAAAATAATAATTTAAAAAAATGTGTTAATAACTTAACAAGCGAAAGGGTAAGACAAATATTATTTTACACATTAGGTTAAAGAGTAACCATTGTAAAATATAAGTTGTAAGGTGTTAATATCTTTCCTACGCCTAATCGACTCCTGAATCCATATCTTGGTTATAAACCTTTATTTAGGATTTTTTCCATATATTTTCCTTAATAAACTATGGTGACAAACTTGTTTTTCATTCAATTCACATTTTGGTTTGTCATCTTGTCTTGATCCCAATTGTAACAATCTCATACATGAATTATATGTTGTAATAAGGCTATAACACATTTTGCAAATTAGCTTTTCACTGTAAGGAATAAAATCAATAAATATAACTTCATTTTAATCCATGTAATAAAAAGTTATATTTATTCATTTTATTTCCTGAAAAAGAAGCCCATGTAACAACCACATAATTAAGCATCCTAAATTAGCTTATGCAGAGGCCAGCCAAAACTAGCCTTTGTAGAGGCTAGCCAAAAATGCCTTAGTTGAAGACGAGTTAAAAATATTTTGGCTGGGCCAAGTTGAAATTACTAAGGACAAGGTTGAATTAAAATTACTATGGTTGAGGCTGATTAAAATTATTCTTGTTAAAGCTAAATTGAAAATATATTTTTGGGCAGTTGAAAACATTATTTTTGAAATAGTATGATTTGTGGGCTAACCCTCCTTAAGTCCTGGCCCTGGCCACATACTAAGTTGGGATGTGTAGGTTAGGGGCTTTTAGGTCCTCTTATTATGTGGGCTTAAAGCCCTAGTCCTAGGACCATTATAGTGGACCAAGTGGACTGACCCCACGACCTAGGAGCAAAATGACAGCTATAATGCTAATTGTCACTTCATGAGTCATGTCAACACCTCTATCACTTTTAACTAATGAGATTTTTTTTTTTTTTGCTATTTAATGGAGGGAGACTAAAATAAGTGACAAAACACATTCTCTTTGCAAGGATATAAAAGAATTATATATATATATATATATATATATATATAATATTAAAAGTATAAGAGTTGAATCAATCATAATTATATCATATTATTGAAAATAATGACTTTTATGACAATAGTTTTAAACATTTTATATTTAAGATATTTTCTTATTTAATATAAAAGTTTTTACATTGAGTATTGTATCAAAATTAAATTATGTATATGCACACAAAATTAAAATTAATTTCAAAATCTATTTTTAGAATTAATAATATTAAAAACATATTGTAAATGTAAATATTAAATGCAACTCATATGGAGCTGCTAGAGGTTCTCCTGGTATTGCTGCCAGTGGGGGATTATTTAGAGACAGCAGAGGAAGCTTCATGGGAGGATTTGCTCTAAATATGGGTATTTCAACCTCCCTTCACGCAGAGCTTATAGCTGCAATGTTAGCTGTGGAATTGGCTTATGACAAAGGCTGGCGGAAGCTTTGGCTTGAGAGTGATTCAGTTCTAGTTGTTCGTGCTTTTCGTAATCCAGCCATTGTCCCTTGGAAATTTCAGAATAGACGGAGAAATTGCATGGATTTGATTAGCGCTATGCAGTTTATGGTCTCTCATATCCTTAGAGAGGGTAATGCTTGCGCTGACAAGTTGGCAACTCATGGTATTACAGCTTTGGGGTGGGTTTGGTGGGATGTTTTACCACCTTTTGTAGATGATTGTTTTTTTAGAGATAGGATGGGCCTTCCTAACTATAGATTCTCCTGACTTATAAGGGGTTGGTTTTGTTCCCCTGGAGTTATCTTTGATGTATGTTTTTTCATTTTTAATATATTTCGGTATGCGGTAGATGATCAATACGACCTTTGGTGTTGACCTAGTTAGGATCATAGGTGTTATTGGGATGTTTTGCATACTGGCATTTTGATTAAAAAAATACACCTTTTAAAATTGATTAAAAAAAGATAAATATTTTTCCAATTATATAGATAACTTATACAATATTATTGACTATTTCAAGATAAAACAACCTTTTAAAAGAAAGTTTTCAAAATTAAAATTAATAAAATATGATTTACGTTGAGAGAATGAAATAAGTAATTTATTTATTTTATCAATTGAATAAAAACTATTTATCAAACTTGATTATGTAAATTTAGTACCTAATTTTCTATTACAAAATAAAAAATAAATCTTTTTTTATATTAATATACACTACTTTACTTTTCTTAAAATATACACTGATGTTTTGATTAATTTAGTTATTCAATATAGAAAATTATCATTAAATAACTATTTCAATTAATATGTAAAATTATTTTTATTTAGTTGTATTCTTTTCTCATAATATTTTTCAATTTATATTTTTTTGTGTGCTTAATGAACCTTGTTCATAATCATCGTTCAATTCGTTTTGAGTTTGTCGATCGCAATCTCCTCACTCAAGATTACAGTTATGTAAAATAAAAGATTTCGACATTTACATTCAAATTAATGATTGCAAATTCCTATGAGAATTTATGATGACTTTGCTGCAAATTTTTCATATCCTAAAATCAATGAATTTAAAACAGCTCGATGATGAGGATGATGGAAACAATGCTGATGATGATGATCTAACTTTTACTATTAAATTGTCATCCTATAAAGCAAATAGAAGTCAATTAGTAAGTTCATAATAATACGTACAATTTTTTATTTATTTTAGTTCTTTTGTTTTACATTAATTCAATTCTTAAAGTTTATAATTCATCTATATTAATTATTTGACGAAATTATTCAAGTTTATATTGATTATTCACGTTAAGAAATCTACTCAGCAGTATTGGATCCTTTGAGGGCGTATTAGAATTGAAGTCTTAAAGTGTTTTTTTTTTCGATGCTTGACTTGCAATTAATGACTTTTATAGGTAACACTTTTTTTTTTTACTAGAAAAGCCATTTCATTAAAGAAACAACTGCACAATACAATGTCCCCTCCCCCTCTATCTCTACCCTCCTGTTGAGGGATTCTCCTGTGTAGCTCTTGTTTTGATTTTCCAATGAAGTAAAAAAAAAAAAAAAAAACTGCGCAATACAATGTGGGACATAAATGAAAGAACATAGGACTAGCTTTTGAAGTAATATACTTCCTTCGTCACAATTTATAATATCCTTTCAACTAATTCACACCCGTTAAGAAAAGTAGTTACTTTAGTTAATCATATTAAATTTGTCAATAATGTGTATTGTTCTTCCAAAAATGCCCTTAACTTTTTTTTAAATTAATCATCTCTCCACTTAATTGCTTTTCATCTAATTAATTAATGTTTGAACAGAGAATAATTAATTAAGAGTATTATAGGAAAAAAATAATTAATGCATCTAAAAATTAGAAAATGGTCTTATGAAAAGGGACAAACAAATTTCTGAAAAAAGTCTTATAAATAAGGGACGGAGGGTGTAGTAGACTAAAATATATTTTTTTAAGAAGACATGTTAAAGAGAGGTAAGTAATTAATTACTAAAAATTATCAATTTTCAAAATTATTTTTGTGTTCTTCAAACTGCACTAGTACTCATGCTTCATTATATAAACAACTATATATCTTTAATCTTTTACTTATAAGTAAATAGAGTATTAAGATATAATTATTTTTAATTTATTATCTATTTATATTAAAAACTCAACACATTATACAAATGCTTTTTTTAATTAATTTTTCTAATTTTTAACTTTATTAAATATTATATATCTTAACACTTTCGTCAAATTTAATTTTTTCCCTTATTATACCTCTCTCTTGACTTCTTCAAAATTCAAAGTAAGAATGTGTTATAAAAAAAAAAAAATAATAACGTATGGTTAATAACTTGAATATTATGCTCCTCTCAAAAAAAAAAAAACTTGAATATTATGTTGGTATGTTAATAGTCTAATAAAAAAAAAAAAAAAAAAAGATAAACGAAGCATCCCTAGCTAGCTAGCATGGAATTAACCTTGGTGCTCCCAAGGGCATGACTCCATGCATGCCAGCATCATGCCATGCTATTTACTTTCACTAGGCGTCGACCAACTTTCACTTACAACACAGAGGCTCAATTCCTCCATTATCCAACCAACACACACCCATTCTCGATCTGTTTTTCTTCACCTATGACAAAAGTCATGTTCCATCCACCAAGCCACATGTCTCGCCAAACACGACGTCCACGTGCACCAAAAGCTTCAACTACGCATTGCCATGCATATAAAGCCCTCCACCAAAGCAAATCAGTGATTGTGATACACACCTCTGTGTACCCCCTGCTCCATGAAGCCATCCTGATGTAGCTTCCTCTTCATGCTTTTGTTTGCGTCTTTCTATATTTCTTTTACCTTTTTTTTGTGCTGTGTGTGTATTCTTGTCTTTTTCTGCCTTTCATGTTTTTTACTTTCCCATCTAATCGGATCAATAACAAAAGCCCATGCACATATGGTTTGTTTATTTTGTTTTCTTGGCCCGTGATAATGAATTTTGTTTGAAAAAAAAAAACACTACATAATACTGAAAGCATATGCCCATTTGTTTTCTCCATTAGTTGAATTTTGGTAATTATATATAACATATATATATAATAAAATAAACAACCAAAGAAAAAAAGCAATAGTGCAAAATTATGAGAGTAAACTTAGAATTACTAAAATAGATATAATAGAAGTAATAAAATTCAACGAAATAAATAAATAAAATAAAACACTAAAAAGTAATGATCCTTAAAAAAAATTGAATTACAAAATTATTTACTTAACATAGATAAAATAAGGACTTAATTAGTGATAACTACTTTAGATGCACTTCTAGTTTGGTTATTACTTAACATGCTCTCGCTAAGCGAGGGTAAGGATAAAGTGAGAGGTTAATTGTCCCTAAGCAAGAGGTTGTTCTTGCTAAGCAAATATCAGTCCATATAGCATAAGTTCTCACTCTGTGGTGCATCGCTAAGTGAGGGTCTTTCTTGCTAAGTGAGAAGAGCTTTAGAGAGCTAAGTGAAGGTTCGCTCAGTGAGAGAAGGCTTAGAGAGTGAAGTCTAGTGCATAATGTATGGTTACTAAGTGAGTGGACATCCAAAGAAGTAATTAGGAAAGTGTTGAGGGGTGGCGCTAAGCTCTAAGGGCACCTCACTAAGTAAGACCCCCTAGACAACAAGTGTTGTTCCAACCTCAAGGAAAGGTTGTGTATGTGTATGTGTGCTTATGTAATTGCCTTCTATTCTCACTTGTTTGTATGGTTGATATTGTTTGATGCCTTTTTGTGCAAGAATCTTGATGACCATAATATTGTTGGTTTGTATTGTTACTTTTGTGTTTATGAATAATGTGGTGTTGCATGAGTATAATGATGAACCTTATGTAAGAAAAGGCTTAAGACACTTAAAATGAAATAAGGATGCCTCCTTAGGAAAGGAAGTGGATCAATATTCCTTAAGTTTTCAAGGAAAGGAAATGTTTTAAAGGAAAATAATATGTTTTCAAGGAAATAATATGTTTTGTGAAAATGATGCATGTAATGTCTGGCTACTTTTAGGATCATTGATTGTTCCCACAAACCAACACGAGACTTTTCATCATGCTTTGTCTTCACTAACACGCTTTCCAGGAAACTTCCCAAAAGGTCACCCATCCCAATTGCTCTAAGCCAAACACCCTTAACTATGGAATTCTTAAGTGATAGGCTATCGAAAAGTAGATGCATCTTGTTGGTATATGTAGTATCAATTATTTCCTTTAAGCTATCCTCAACTGTACAGTCCCATACCTGCACAACCTCTGGATCCCTCTCATTCGGGTGTGTATTTGATTCGTTCGCGTATCCTTCTTACTAGAAGCTTGCCAGGAGCTGCTCCTTGTCTATGCCTCTTCTCTTTTGCACCAGCGATCACTCCTCGCCCTCGTCAGCGCCCGGGATGTTACTATGTCCCTTAGTAACTGTAGGGTAGAACCTACTTGGTTCTGGTCATGTTTAAGTCACACCCTCAGCTTACAACGGTTGTCTAACCTGTAGAGAGGTCCCTTAGGTTACCAAGGTGAGATAAGGATTCGAACCATTTACAAAATGTTTTATAAAAAGAATTTCACTAGAAAAGGAAAGGTTTATACAACTCTAGATGAGTTGTAAAGAAAGGGCTAGGAAGCCCCCTTGGCCAAATGGGAAGGGACTATCACTTTTCGACCAAGGAGTAAAGGTAACATTAGTTAAAAGGAAAGAATGGAGACATGCCACTTAGATTGGAGTGGTATATAAGTAAGAGGTCAGTGAATCCCTATAATTTCTCTTTATCTCTAATTTTCTATCAAATTGTGTTACTTATCATACTTATATCCTTTTCTCTTCCTAAGTGTCAACTAACATAATAGTTTCCAGATATAATTTTTCTATGATTTTATTATAAATTTTAGGAGGGTCATAAAATTACTTTCATAGTAATTTAAGTATACTTAAGAAATTTGGGGGGCTGTGGCCCCTTGTAGGTCCCCCCTCCCTTCACTCAATGGCAGATCCAGGACCCGAGCTAGTGGGGGCAAATTATTTTTAAAAAATAATATTTATTATCATACATATGAAAATAAAATATAAAATAGGGTAAAATATGTTTTGTTCCTCTAAATTTTTCGGAAGTTTGGTTTTTGTCTCTCTAAAAATTTGTTCATTTTTCGTCCCTTAATTTTGAAATGCACCATTTTTTGTTCTCAAAGTGCTATTTAAACCATTTTTTGTTTGTTTATAAAGCGTTATCTAAATCATTTTGAGGAGCAAAAGGATTGCAATTCAAAATAAGGCAAAAAATGGACAAAAAAAATTTAACGGGAGTAAAACTGAACTTCAAAAATTTTAGAGAAACCAAAAACATATTTTACCCTCTAAAAAAGAATGAAATGTCCAACCGAATAAGCGTAAAAGGAACAAAACATATGAAAGAAACTAGTCAATAAAAAATAAAAATTGATGACAACTAAAAAAGTTAAATGCAATTAGGTTAAATTATAAAATTAGAGGGGACAAAAATACAACCCGTGGTATCTTCTGGAGTTGACACGGATGAGAATTGCACATGCCACGGGCATGGTGTCTACCATGGACAGCTCATGGTGCCCCATTTTTAAACAAATGCAGCTTGAAAACAGCACAAAGCAACACAAAACATAAAATAGAACAAAAAGACAAAATTTAATTCAAGAGAGAGAAGGATAGAAAGCAAGGTTGCCTCCTAATAAGTGCTTCTTTAACGTCACTAGCTTGACGGGTGAGTGACCTCAAGGGTCATTGAGATGAACTACTGTGGTAAGGCGCTCAACCTCACCCCCAAGGCAGTGTTTGTGTCTTTGGCCATTTACAACCCAACTCCTTTGAGAAGAAGGGTCTTCCACTACTATTGCACCATAGGGCCGTACTTCCTTGACTACGAAAGGACCACTCCACTTTGATTTTAGCTTCCCTGCAAATAGTTTTAGTCGGGAGTTGTACAAAAGGACTTGTTGTCTCGGCTTAAACTCTCTCTTTAAGATCTTCCTGTTATGCCAAGCCTTAGCTCTCTGTTTGTAGATTCTGGATGACTCATAGGCATTGAGCCTCATCTCTTCCAACTCATGCAGTTGTTGCTTCCTCTTGTCCCCGGATAGAGAAGGATCAAAATTCAGAAACTTAAGAGCCAAAAACGCCTTGTGCTCTAACTCCACTCGTAAATGGCAAGCCTTGCCATACACCATTTGATAAGGGGACAAACCTATTGGGGTCTTGAAAGCTGTCCTGTAGGCCCACAATGCATCATCTAACTTGATGGACCAATCCTTCCTAGAAGAAGCAACTGTTTTCTCCAAAATCTTCTTGATCTCGCGGTTAGAGACTTTCGCTTGACCATTTGTCTGAGGATGGTATGGAGATGCCACCTTATGCTTAACATTATAGTGCTCAAGCACCTTCTTCAACTGTGCATTACAGAAATGAGTACCCCCATCATTGATTAGCACTTGTCGCACACCATATCTAGAGAAAACGTTCTTTTTCAAGAACTTAATCACAGTTTTAGCATCATCCTTCTATGTAGCCACTACTTCCACCCATTTGGACACATAGTCCACTGCAACAAGAATGTATTCATTAGAAAAAGAAGAAGGGAGGGGACCAACAAAGTCAATCCCCCAACAGTCAAATACCTCAACCTCAATCATGTTCTGCATCCTTCAACAAGGTAGGCCAATAGAAGCCTGACTGGAGAACTTTAGCAGCAGTTCTCTCCCCATTATAATGACCACCATAAGGAGAGTTGTGGCAATGCCACAAAATATCCTTTGCCTCAATTTGAGTCACACACCTCCTAAGAAGATTATGAGCACCCACCTTAAATAAATATGGGTCATCCCATACATAGAATTTAGCATATCTGATAAACTTCTTCTGGTGCCAGTTCAAATCCTCAGGCATATCGCCCCCTGCCTTGAAATTGGCCATGTCAGCAAACCATGGTCTATCTTCAATATAGAATAAGGCCTCATCAGGGAATTCATCCCTAATCTCCTTCACATTCACCTCCTCATTTACTAACCTTGAGAGATGGTCAACAACTACATTCTCACTCCCCTTCTTATCTCGAATCTCAATGTCAAACTCTTGCAATAAGAGGACCCATCTTATCAACCTAGGCTTAGAATCAACCTTAGTGAGAAGATATTTGATGGCAGAGTGGTCAGTGTAGATAAAATTACCTTGGCACCAATCAAGTAGGAGTGGAATTTCTCCAAGGCATAGACAATAGCAAGCAACTCCTTCTCTATGGTAGCATAATTGAGTTGAGCTCCACGCAGTACCTTGCTAGCATAAAATATAGCATGAAACACCTTATTTCTCCTTTGCCCCAATACTGCACCAACTGCATAATTGCTAGCATCACACATAAGCCTAAACTCTTGCTTCCAATCCGGAGCTATGATAATAGGAGCATAAATCAACTTCTCTTTCAAGGTATTGAACACTTTGTGACACTCAGCATTAAACACAAATGGAGTATCTTTGATAAGCAAATTGCTAAGGGGCTTGGCTATTTTAGAGAAGTCTTTGACGAACCTCCTGTACAATCCTGCATGCCCCAAGAAACTCCGAATACCTTTTTCATTAATGGGAGGAGGAAGCTTCTCATTGACGTCAATCTTTGCTTTATCCACCTCTATGCCATAAGCAGAAATCTTGTGACCAAGAACTATGCCCTCTTGGACCATGAAGTGATACTTCTCCCAGTTTAGAATAAGGTTGGCTTCCACACACCTCTTCAATACAAGCTCTAAGTTGGTGAGGCACAAATCATAGGGTTGCCTCTGAGGTTGAGCAACTGGCTTGAAATCATTCTCTAGGTGGATGTCATGCATACAATAAGAAGGGTCAATACCTTTGAGATCAGAAATATGCCACCCTAGAGCTCCCTTATGTTACCATAGAACTTCAATAAGCTTCTCCTCTTCTACAGCCGACAAGGAACTACTGATAATTACTGGCTTCCCATCATTATCCTCAAGAAAGACATACTTGAGATGAGATGAAAGTATCTTCAATTCCAGCTAAAGCTTCTCAGGTACATCACTCTTCTTCAGCTCTTCAAACTTGGCTTCTTCTGGTGGAATTTCCCTCAATATCTCTAAGCTTCTTGGACATTCCTCTACTTCCTCATTAAGCTCATCATGGTGATTGAGTAAGACTTGCTCAAGAGGAGAGTGAGAATTTAGATGAGTAGGAACATCTTGTTGTATCTCATCAAGAACATCTACCCGAAAGCAAGCACCATTGTCATTTGGGTGAGTTATAGCATCAAACACTTTAAATTTGATCACCTCATCCTGCACCGAGAGCCTGAATTCTCCATTGCCAATATCAATTAAGGCTTTGGCTGTCAACATGAAGGGCCTTCCCAAAATGATGGGAATGTCAGCATCTTCCTCCATGTCCATGATGACAAAATCTGCAGGAAAGATAAATTTGTCATCTTTAACAAGCATATTCTCAACTACATCATAGGGGTGTTTGATGGAATGATCCACAAGCTGCAGTGTCATGCAGGTTGGCTTCACTTCGACATCGCCAACTCTCTCCAACATGGATAGGGGCATCAAATTGATACTTTTCCCTAAATCAAGCAATGCTCAGCCAACCGAGAGATTCCCAATAGTGATGGAAATGGTGAAACTACCCAGATCCTTGTGTTTGGCAGGTAACATCTTCTTAATGATTAAACTACAACCCTCCTCAAGCTCAATATTATCCTTCTCAATGTACCTCATCTTCTTCGTAAGGAGCTCCTTCATAAATTTAGCATATGTAGGCATCTGCTCCAAAGCCTCTGAGAATGGAATAATAATCTGCAGCCTCTTGAAAATTTCAAGGAAACGAGCAAACTGTCGCTCCTTATCCTTCTTGGTTAGACTCTTCGGGTAAGGAAGCTCTTTAGTGATGGAGGTCTTGGCCTTCAACTTCTCTTCTTCATGTCTCTAGCCTTTCTCACTCCAACACCCTCAACTACTACTTCTTCTTCACCCTCACTCTCTTTTTCTTTTTCACTATTTTTCTATTCATCCTCCTTGAATCTCACCACCTTCGCAGCTTTCTTTTTATTTTCACTCACACTCTCATACTCACCAGCACTCTTAGTATAGATAGCACTACAATTACCTTTAGGATTAGTTTGAATGTTGGCTAAAAAACCACCCCTGGTTTGCTCTGTCAAATATGCTACTTGCTTAGCTAACTGACCCACCTAAGTCTCCGAATTCTTGATGAAATGTAGAGAAATACACTAGAAGGGGGGTTGAATAGTGTATTTAAAATTTCTTTGGAAAACTTTAGCTAATGTGAAGATAGTGTATCTTTACGTTTTACAGAAACTTAGTAAAACAGAAAAAACAAGCTATCGTCCAGCCGATTAAAAACAACAGTCCAAAGAAACTACTCTTCTTCTTTTCCGTTTAAATACACGTAAAAGATAAACTTAGATAAAATGTGTATAGAAACCTTTTGTAGTATGTTGAAGAGATAGTTTAAAAGAAATGCAAGTAAGCTAGAGGGCGAGAGAATAGGATACTTAGTTTTATACTGGTTCACTCAACTGAGCTACGTCCAGTTCTCCTTCAAAAACTTTTGAAGGGTTCTACTAATCAAAAACTGATTACACTCAAGTATTCTAACTTTGCCACTTCTGGCTACAAGTATTCTCTAGGCCACTTCTGGCACACCCTTAATCTCCCCTTGAGATTAAACACAAAAACTAAGTATTCTTTAACACTAAGCCACTTCTGGCTTTCCAAACAGAATTGTTTGATATTGTAAGTAAATTTTAACTCTCACTGAGAGGATATTACAATAAGAATGAGTATATAGACTCGCTTAGCAAAGCTAAGATGAATGCTCTTTTCGCTTATGATCGTCCAGTCGTTTTGACAGGGATTCAGCTCTTTATCAATTTTCGTCTTTTGGATATGTGAGCTCATTCTTCTATATATAGGAAGCTTGTTGAAAGATATCCGTTGAGGGATCTGTTCCTTTTCCAAGAGCGATTCTTTCTGTAGCATATGGTCGTTGTCACATTTTGACTTAGAGTGAAGTGATGGAAGTGACAGCCGTACTTATAGCGCCTCTCTCCTACTTGTACTTTCTCTGCAGAGAGAAGCTTCTTCTTTCCCTGTTCAGTACTATTCGAAAAGATCAAAATAGAATGGCATGTTTAAAATATGAGAGAGTGAACGTTGCCTTATATTATAGAAAGTGTATTTTAAAGATAGTAACAATCAATGAGTGTTACTCAAGCGTTGGACGCTTGCTCTCACAGGAGCATTGGACGCTGCCTGTAGGTTTCTTATAAAGCACAATTGGACGCTCATTTTATTAAAACATAGAGTCCAGGTTTGAGAGATACAATACCATTGTGGGATTGGACGATGTAAATCCTATAACACTCAAACTAGATCATTAGATACTTCAAAATTTATCCTTTAGTTATTATCATCAAAACCGAAATAGGAGGGGTTGGACATCGTCCAAGGTCTTAGAACCTAACACTTGAAAGATGCATCAGTCCTCTTCTGATTGGAAGTGGAGAGTTGGATGAATTCAGTAAGAGTGTCTTCTAGCTTTGTTTGGCGGTCATAGGGATTAGGCTTCTGTTGGAATGATCTTTCACCAGCTTCTTTATCAAAGATAGGATGAGTCTGAAAACCACTACGGTTAGAATTGTTACCGTAGAAATTCTGCTTCCCTTGGCCATAGTTGTTCTGTCTCCCCATATAATTCACCTTTTCCTCTTGTGTCCTGGAAGTATACAGACAGTGCTCTACATGATGCTCACCCCCACAAATTTCACAACTAAGCACTCCGTGATGTGACTGAGAAAAGGCAGTTTTCATTAACTGTTAAGGAAGTTTGGACACTTGCACCTTTAGTGCTTCCACCTGGGCTAGAATTACATCTTGAGAGTTTAGCTCCATTACCCTTCTGCGTGGAACTCTATCATGTTGAGCTTCAAAATCACTGGCTACCATGTTTTCAATCAGCTCTATGGCTTCATCCAGTGACTTATTCTTAATCACTCCTCCACCAGCTGCAACATTAAGCATCACCTTTGTTTGCCCCTTCAGACCCCTAAGGAAGATGTAGAGTTGATCAACCTGTCCAATCCCGTGGTTGGGGCACTTCATCAAGAGAGTCTTGTATCTCTCCCAAGTTTCATGGAGTGACTCATCATTCCTTTGGCGGAAGCCCAATATGTCAATCTTTGCTTGGCTTTTCTTCACTTCAGGGCAGAACCGATCCAAGAACTTTCTTTCCACTTCAGTCCAAGTGGTAAGACTCTGAGATTGAAGGTTGTTGAGCCACTTCAATGCATTTCCTGTGAGGGAGAAACGGAACACCCTCATATACAGGCTCTCCTCTTCATTCTGGGCCACCCCCGCTGTGCCGCACAGATCATAAAAAGTGGTCAGATGGTTGTAGGGGTCTTCATTTTCTAAGCCAGCAAACACATGTTGACTGAGAATTGTGAGCAATGCTGGCTTAGCTTTAACTATGCGATTGGTGTTCCTTGGCTTGGCGATACTAGAGAACAATCTTGGACTATTATTGTTGACATGATCAGCAAGAGTTCTCCTGGTAGGCTGTTCTTCTCCTGCCATTTCCTTTTCAGATGTGGTGGCCTCTTCGTCTGAACTGGAAGGCTCTTCTGAACGTAGGATAGAGGAACCCTCCTCCAATGTCACCTGTTGTGCTTGTTGCTTTGTTCTTCTTATTTGACCGCTAATCAGCCTAGCAGTCTTCTCGATCTCAGGAATGAAACGGAGCTCCTCAGAATTAGTTTTGCTCCTTGTACCTATAGTATCTGACATAAATAGAATCACAAGCAACTAGAACAAGCAAGTTAGCACTGGATGAGAAAAAGAAAAATTAAAGTAACAGAAAACACAAATAAAATTAAAAAGTGAAAGAATAAAAGAATGTTTAAAGTCCACAAAAATACTAAAAATTTTGCCCAATTACCGAGACACAAGTCCTTGGCAACGACACCAGAAACTTGTTGGCAATTTTGACTAGTGTACCAAATCGCTCAAGTTACACAATGATAAGTAGAGTATCGTCTCCACAGGGACTTGTGCGATAATTGGATAATTTTCGTAAGTTAAGTAGACTACGAATATTGAGAAAATTTAAGTAACCAAAATTAAAGACAATTGTATAAAAGTAAATAGTAGAAGGGAAGAATTCAGGTTTGAGAATTTTATCGAACACTTTGTAAGCGTAGAAAATAAGGTTTATATCAATGGTGGGAATTGTTAGGGTTTGTCATCATTAAATCAACCTATCATGCATTACTAATCATTCCTATTCAATTAAACCTATGTTATCATCAACCCATAATTTATTCTAACCTTAATCCCTTAAGCGAAAGAACCTAAGTCTTTTGATTCCACTATCAATCCCTTGAATTACTGTAATCAAAGTACTTACATTAAGAATGAGGGCTTTAACGATGCCCAATCCTTTTTACCCTATCCTTAGGCATAAAAATTATTGGGTGTTCCCTTCGATTCGTAATTCAATTGAATTTCCCAATTGCAATCAAATAAAAAGAATAATGCACTCAGGTGATCAGGCTAAGAGCAAGCAATAAGCATAGAAGAGAAACAATAACAATACTTAATTAAATAGAAATAATGTAGTAATTACATGGAAGAAGATTCAATTACATCAAACCCCAACAAAGGATGGAATTAGCTACTCATAGCTGGGGAAGAAGAGACTGGAGAAGAGACAAAGGAAGATGAATCCTTGAGTATGGAAACAGTTTCCCAATGTCTTTGACCTCTTTGCCTATGAAAACCCCTAAGTTCTAAACCCTTTTCTTATCCTAGAAAGTCTATATATATAAGAAAAAACGCAACTTTCTACTTTATTTCCGCTGAACGCGCCATGGCCATGGTGTCTACCATGGTCTGCCCGTGGTTGAGGCTGATTTTTATAGTTGGCTTCCTGAAGTCTGCGACGCCCATGGTAGCTACCACATGCAGCCCATGGTGTACTTTGATTGCAGAATTTGACATTTTTCTTCCAATGTAGCTACTCATGGACTCTCCTTTACTTGATCCGAGCTTCAACAAAGTTCCTACGAAACACAAACAAACTACCCAAAGATCAAACGTAAAAGCTATAAACTAGAAAATCCTAATTAAATTAAACTTTTATTCAAAATTTACCTAAAATGAACACAAACAAGGCTCAAAAGCATAAGAGATATCATATAATTGCCCCTAAACTACTACAAAATGTAGGTAAATATGGCAATTATCACAAAGCTTTTGTATTCTATTTTATATTGTAATATCCTCTCTGTGAGAGTATTTTGAATCTGTATTCATTCAAACAGTTGTTTGGAAAGCCAGGAGTGGCTTAGTGATCAAAGAATACTTGGGTGTTTTTAATATCAAGGGGAGATTAAAAGGTGTGCCAAAAGTGACCTAAAGAATACTTGTTGTAGTCAGAAGTAGCAGCGTAGAATACTTGTTTTTGTAATCAATGTTTGAAGGAGAACTGGACGTAGCTCAATATTGAGTGAACCGGTATAAAACCAAGTGTTTATACTCTCTATTTTAGCTTAACTTGCTTTTCTCTTATGTTTATTTTATACACCTTGGACGCACAAGTTTATGCTTTAAAAATCCATTTGTGAAAACTGCTTTTTCTTTGGATGATCCATTAAAAACCCAGTTTCAACAAAACTATGATTTTCAACGTCTGGACGGTCTTACAAGAACCGTGTTGCAAATTTCTTATGAAATATGCCCTTGAGAAATCTCCATATTTGTGAAAAGGTTTCAAGTTTTTAAACTAACATATTATTCAACCCCCCTTTTAGTGTGTTTCCTGCATTTCAGTTAGTGTAGTTTATTCTATTATTTGACGATTATTAATTTTCCTCTCATAATCTATGTCAAATAATTCATCATTTTCTCTAAATTCTTAGATCCTAGTCATTAAATTATCATTATTAATTTATTATTGTTATTATATTTACTATATTAAACATTATATTTATATCTTTTACTTTAATATATTGACTTTAATAAGTTGACAATATAATCTTACTATTATTTTGTTTATTAAAATTCCCTAACATAATTTACTTTAAAAAAAAAAATTATGTTCAAATGTTTACATCAAGGTTGTTAAAATTGAGATTTTACTTAGGATCAAAAGGGAGATGAAAGATTGTAACTCGAGGATAATAAATTAGGTTGTAAATTCCTATGTTCCTACTTAAAATGGTTAAATGTAAATTATAATACATATGTATAAAAATTAACATAGATAAAGAAAATAACCTCTAAATCAAAATATTACCAAAAATTAAATTAAAAATTCATAATCATAATAAATCATATGTTCATAACATGTAGAACAATAGAATTAAAATTCGTAACCATATGCTATGTTTTATTAAGTTGTTTATTACTATTATAATAGTTTATTATATTTTTATTACTATTATTTTAATTATTATTATTATTATTATTATTATTATTATTATTATTATTATTATTATTATTATTATTATTATTATTATTATTATTATTATTATTATTATTATTATTATTATTATTATTATTTAGTTTAGTTTTTATATTATACATGTTGTGCTGCTTATTTAAAAAACAAATAAAAGGAGAAGCTAAACTTGACTCAAAATAAAGGCCTAACAAACTAAAGAAAAGTTAGGAGAAAAAACACTTGAAAAAAACATTGGGCCAATTGGGCCAACTCTCCCAACCCTAATTTCACTATAATCCTAAGAACCTTAAGACTCTAGCAGTGTAGTCGTGTCCCATTTGCAAATGTGAAGAGTAGAATGCAACAGATGTGACAAAGAATCACGCCACTATCAGCGATGCAAATCTGCAGCGATAGTGTGGCTTCAACATTCGACTGTTGTAAATGGAAAAGGAGTCACACACGAATGGATCAGGAGATAGGGTCGTGTAGTGATTGGGGGTGTTTTTCGAACCGGGGAAGAAAATATTTTGGGCTTTCAAGATCATCAGAGATCAACGATCATACGTTGTTACAAGTAAGATTGCGAATCTACTATGATCTTTCCTTTTAGCGATCTTATCTTTGATCTAGCACAAAAGCCCTTCTTTGACTCGTAGAATCGTGTGATTTTACAAGTTAAATCGCGACCTTGGTTTACACTTTTCACTTAGAGATTATCCACCGAGGCTAGTAAAAAAAATTAAGAATAAAGCTTCCCTATGATTGAGTGTACACACACACACACACACACAGTCTCTCTCTCTCTCTCTTTCTCTCTATTATCGAAGAAAATTTACTTGTTCTTTTCATTCTCGCATTCTTTAAAAATATTCAATAGCTTCGTTGTTTTGGCTCGTGATTAGGGTTTCATATTCGCGTCACAAAATGTTGCACAAATCTGCTACTTCACCTTTGCCCTTCTCCAATTGCAATCCTCCACCATGCTCTTCATCAATCGTGCGTTGATTATTCTTCCTCTTCTTCTGATTTGGTAATTTTGCTTTTGTCTTTCTCTTGCATGTATCAATTCCTTCTTTAGTTTTGGTGCTTGGGCATTTCTTTTTAATTTCAAACATGATGTCAATTGTTGAACCAAGAATGCTTGTTCTTTTGGTGTTTTGTGGTCTTGTTGCAGAGCGCTTGATTGGGCTTGTGAGAGCTGAATTCGTTGTTTTACAATAGGTGAATTAAGCAACCATGTCAAGTTCAATTTTAATAGAAAGTTTGTTTCCACAATATCTTATTTGTTAATAATTATAACATTGTCACTAGATTATCTGAAATGGACTAGAAAAATCTCATCCTTATCATTTTTATGTTTGAAAATCAATTAGAAAAATGTAAAAATATCATGTGAGCACAACGGAAATTCTCTTAATCCATCATAATCATGATTAGTTTACGATTTTTTTATTTGTTTTTATTATTTGGTTTGGTGTGGATTATGAGTTTATTGAATTGTTAGAGAGAATGCTAATGATAAAGGCTAAAAAATTAGGAATGTATATGTATAAATGTATAAAATTATTAGATTTAGAAGCCATGCTTTAAAACTAGCAATTTTTTAGAAGGTCAGCTCAATTTTCATTTATATTTCCCTTTCTCACACATTAGTTTCCTTAGGTTTTCTATTACCTTATTCATGCTTAGAATGATTTACAAATTGTAAATGTAAAGTTCTCCTTCTAAAATTGTGATTAGTGAATAGTGGAGGTCTTATTGTCAAGAACTTATAGAATGCAACGATGCACTATTTTAACTTTATTTTTTTTTGTCACCTTTTCAAGTTGGTATGTGTTCTTTGACAAATTATACCTTTTTCAATTGAGTGGAATTTGATTTATAAATTTAACCTTTTATATGTTTATCATGTCACAAGAAGCTAATTAATCACCTTTTAAGTGGATATATCCCACCTAAGCTTGGAAGGCTCATTGTTCTATCTGACATGTAAGAGTGGTTAGAATGACACATTTTACGCAATGCAATATAGGAATCAATTTCCTTTCTATTGTTGCTTTCGATTACTTGATTCCATCTCACCTTGTTTTTTTTAAAGGCAGGGTAAGAAATGATAAATGATGTGTTATGTTTCACTATTTGTTGGCCAATTATTATCCTATTATTTTGAATGACAACACATAAATTTTGAGAGTTAGTAAATAGAGTCTCTCTCTCTCTCCCTCTCTCTCTCCATTGCTATTATGTCTTGGGATTCCCTTGTACAAGAAAGATTGAATATTATAAGTTTGTTGCTTAAATAAAAATCAAAATACACTAACAATTCAAAATACATTAGGAAACCATTCTCGTGGAAGGCCTGAAACTTGATGATGTTGCAACAGGAATATATTCAGTTCATTACTTCTTAGATTACAAGTGTCATTGGATCACCCATAAGATGCATTTTGATCAAATAATAAGGTACATTTTATGGGTGACTTTGGGGAGACTAAACCATTAATTCTATCAAACATTTTGCATTCTTCATACCACTTTGAAATAATCACTCAATGGCTCACAGAGAATTTTGAAACTAGTTAAGGAAACAACAACCCAAATGCTAGGATATGCTAGCATTAGTGGTTTATGCTTAAAAATGATTGCTGAATTTTAAGTACTAGAAATTAATCATAAGGAAACCCTCTTTAAGGCCCTTGCCATTATGTTATTGGATAAAAGATACCTCAAGACTTATTAATATCATTATTATTATTGTTACCCTAGAGAAAGGAATGGAAAAGAACAACATAATAAGACTGAGGTAGAGCCTAAAAGCAAACACAGGCTGAGGCTTATTAAGACACATACCAGTCCATGATTTATAAGGAAAGAAGATAGAAAAAGATTAACGTTAGTTGTCAAAAAATAGAAGGAAGAAAATAGAATAAAAATGAGAGAAGATGAGGAGAAAGAAAGGAGGAGAAGGAGTTTTGGATACCAAAGCCCCTAGAGTTCATCTTTGTGCCTTCCTCTAGGTGAGTGTTTACCCTATCCTTCTTAACCCGTTACCTCCATGATTTATGTTTTTACACATTTCTTTTCCCATCTTGCTCATAATGTTTAACGTTAGGGTTTGAATGCTTATTGAGGTTATGGATGGTTAGTGAGTTATAGGCTAAATTGATGTTTAGAAACATAATAGGAATGAGTAGGGACGTATCGATGTGTCTTATAGTGAATAAGGAATGTGTGTGAAATCCTTAATTGTTTTTCCCCCAATTGTTGTTTATTGTTGTTTTGTCTCTCTTGATGATAACTTGGATAAATATGTTAGGTCTACGATTCAATGAGGGATAAGTGTTTAATGGCATGATTAAGAGTGTTTAGAAAGGGGTTCTTGATGTTTAATTGTTATATTTATGATTGTATGTACTTGTGACTTATAATGATAATTGAGTGCCATGTGTTGATATGTTGGTTTTATCTTTTAATGGAATTGATGTGATTGATTTAATTATTGTATATTTGCTTGAAGGTAGATTGAGGTTATTGTGAGAATTTAAGTAAGTTTGGGTTTGCCTCTTTTTGGAAAAAAAATTAGATATTTGGATCATTGTGAAAGAGGTTTAGATTGATAGGAAATCCCCATTTTTGAGTAAAACGTTGGGCAATTGGACATTAAGATTTTAGGGAGGCCTTAAGAAGCCTCTATGTTAACAAATAATAATTTAGCAACATGCAAGATGTTGAACATGTTTATGCCTCGATAAGCATGCTTGTGCTCATGTTTCAACATATTTAAGCTTTTAAATTTTTACATTCCCAAAATCTAGATGTAGGTACAGTAATACCCGTTAGGGTGTTACACATAGTAGTCCTCTTCCATTGTTTTACATTTAGATAGTGATCCAAGAGAATTAGTATAGTAGTTCCTTTTGTGCTTGTCTCTTCATTCCAGGTATTATTCTATTTTATGTTTCAATTTTGAATGGAAAGATTAATTAGACAATAGAATCAGACAAATTCTAGTAGAATTGTAGAAGTAAAACCATTTTTTTTAAGTTGCTTAACATGTCTCTCTTTTTTCATTTCTTTAGGCCTACATGAATAAGCTGGAGCTTGAAATTGGGCGAGCACTTATTGAAAGAGAATGCAAGGCTCAAAAGGCATATGGTTAGAGAAATTTCATTTCTTTTTTGAACAAAAAGAGAAGCAAAATAGAAGAGAGAGAAAAATCCAATTAAATGAATAATATCCAAAAGGGAGATAAAATAATAAAAATAACTATTTGAACATATTCTGAAAATATATTATAAAAATAATGTAACTTGTGTGATTATCCCACGTCATTAGTTATATAGTTATTGTATATACTTAACAAAGTGGTTCATCCATTCAGTAACTATATAACCTCTCATGTTAACATATATAGACACATTATTTTATAGTAGTTAAATTTAGAAAGAAAAGTGTATACATATATAGACACATTATTTTATAGTATTGTATGAGGATTTGCACTATTAGTTCTCAGCAGGTGAAGTTAAAGTTAAGGTGCATGTGATTAAAATAAAATGTCAATTATGATTCTTTTGAAGTTAAAATTTTTCTCAATCCACGTATAAAGAATATTTCTTTTATAAAACAATAGGATCGATTATCATTTCTAATTATTTATTCAAAATTTTCATTAATTACTTTTAATTTTAACCATCTAAAATTTATTCATAATGAATTTAAGTAAAAAGTATTATTTCCATTTGTCTATTTATAATTTATATATATTACAAAATGATATTGGGAAGGATCTCAATTCAATATTAAAACATGTATTAAAAATAGTAAAATGTATATTACTTGATACTTTTATATTATTAATTTATTTAAGTTTATATATAATTTATTTAATTTTATGTACTGATAATTTTCAAAATTTATATTTATGTTTCCAAATGTAAAATTATCATCAGGACATAAAATTAAATAAATGATAAAAAATAATAGAATGTACTGAACATAACTTAAATAAAATGAACTATAGTTCCTACATTTTTGTAGTGTTTTGTCAATTCTTAATCCAAAATTTTGATTCTTATACAGATGTATGCAGTGGGAACATGCTTAGGATGCTTTTTGCCAGCCTTGTCATTGGTGTTGCAGTTTCAAACTAATTAAAAACACTCTTCAGGTACACACTCTGAATAGTTCTTATCTGGATTGTTAGCTTTTGATGCCTTTACTATTAATAACTAACAATGAATGAGTATAAGATTATCAAATTTTTGTTTTTTGAACATAGGGAGAAAATAATTGATTGTTTTGCCTTTGTATTCAGAACTTCCACGTGCTGAAAAGGTTAGAAATCCATCCGTGGGTTTGGTTGTCAAAAAATAGTTTTACTTTCTCTTAAGAGTTTTAGTAGAAACATCACTCACTTTGGAATTTGGAGGTAATTAATATCTCTTTTACGATAATTTTGACTATGGTTAGAGACAACGAGGTTCTTCCTATCCATTTTATTTTTCTAATTGTGTAAGGGCAACACGACATTGTCAATGTTGTTGACAATGGATTCTCTAAATTGTCTATGGTGTTGAACATGCAAATAAGCTTTTTGACTGCTCTAGTTTCAATTCAGGTGAAATGAAATTGATAATATCAAATTCTGTGCTGATTGAATTGCATTCAGTGCAAGAAGTGTTCAAATCAAGTATCTCTATTGCAAGTTTAGTATTGAGAGTGTCAAATTTTGTGTTGATTGAATTGCATTTAGCTTCAGTACTATTCAAATTAGGTGTCTTTATAGCAAGTTCAGTGTTAAGAGGCTTTTCTGCGACTTTCTCCATACTATTCATGAACCTTGCTTTGTTTACCGGGATAGTAACAACCTTTGATGTAGTACATACTGTCAAGCTATGATTAGTAATAATAATATTCCCAATAGGTTGTCTTAAGAAACGTGTGACTCTAGATTTGAGGTTATTAAAACTAGTTCTTCCTTATTTTCACCTTTATTTCTCTTTGGAATATCAACAGGTATAGGTGGGGATGTAAATTGCAAATCTATTACCAGTGGATTGTAGTTATGGCCTTTTGCATTGTATGCACTGGAGTATTTTGAGCATTTTGATGTTCTTGTGGTGCTTCTATTTTTTTACTCTCTTTATGCACAACCTTTCCTTCAAAAGCTAGGCAACTTAACACTAGTGGATTAATCCATTCAATTACTTCCTCATAGGTGCTTGATTCATGTGTAGAATAGTATAAATGTAAAACAACATCTTCATTTGTCTTATAATGTGTTGAATGTTTGTGAATTGATTGGGTAATGTGTAACATGGCATAATACACAAACGTGACCTTGTGGTTTCAATTGGTTAGCCACAAATTGCTAATTGGGCAATTTTTTTCCTTCACAACAGGCTTTTGTTCCAGACAAAGGAAAAAGAGTAAGTACCTGTCTTACCCTTACACAAACACTGGATCAAAACAAAAAGATTTGTTAGGTGAAACAGAAGACTTGAGGATAGATGGATCTTCATATGCTAAATTGGGTAGCATGATGTTCTAAAAGAACTGACTTAGAAAATTCATTAGCTATAATACTATGTCCAGCGGTCCAGAATTCATGAATGCATTTGCAATTGGTTCTTATATATTGTCCACAAATATAACGAACATAGTATATACTGTCAACAAATATAACAGACATAGTATATATACTGTCATATTTAATAACGGACATAGTATATACTGTACACAAATATAGAGGACATAATATATAAGAATCAGCTACAAACACATTCATGAATTTTGGACCGCTGGACATAGTATTACAACTGATGAATTTTCTGTGCCAATTCTTATGGAACCTCTTGCTACCCAATTTAGCATATGAAGAAGATCCATGTGTCCTCAAGTCTTCTGTTTCACCTGACAAATCTTTTTTTTGTTTTGGTCCAGTGTTTGTGTAGGAGTAAAATAGATACTTACTCTTTTTCCTTTGTCTAGAACCAAAGCCTGTTGTGAAGGAAAAAAATTGCCTAATTAGCAATTTGTGGCTAACCAATTGAAACCAGTGGCCATGTTTGTGTATTACCACCATGTTACACATTACCCAATCAATTAACAAACATTAAACACATTATAAGAAAAATGAAGAAGCCATCTTACACTTCTACTATTCTACACATGAATCAAGCACCTATGAGGAAATAATTTCATGGATTATTCCACCAGCGTTGAGTTGCGGTGCTTCTGAAGGAAAGGTTTTGCATAAAAAAGGGAAAAGATAGAAAGACCACAAGAACATCAAAGTGTTCAAATTACTTCAGAGTGCATACATGTAAAAAGCCATAACTGCAATTCACCAGTAATAAATTTGCAATTTACATCCCCACAGACCCACCTATATCTGCTGAAATTCTGGAGAAAAATAAAGGTGAAAATAGGGAAGAACTAGTTTTAATAACTTCAAATCTACAGTCATGTGTTTCCTAAGACAGACTTATTACAAATATTATTACCGATCGTAACTTGACAGATAGTATACACACACCTCTACATTACGGACAAGATGAGAAAACACATAATAAAAAAGAAAGGTTACACCATAAAGAAAATAAGAAAATATCATAAATTTATTTAACGTGGTTTGGCCCCTCATGTCTACATCCACAATACCAATTTATTTAACGTGGTTTGACACCTCATGCCTACATCCACAACACAACTTTGTTTAATGTGGTTTGGGCTCTCATCCTTACATTCACAACCTTATTACAAGTTTTCAGGCCAAACTTGATAAACTCTCCCTTCACATGACCCCCATTTCTTTCACTTAGATGGTGACCTCTCTTCAGGTTGGGTAATTTTTCTCATTTCAATAACCTCTATTTATAGACATAACATCCTAATATTAAAATAGGAAACAAATCCCTAATTATAGATAATAATATCTTTGAATCTAAACAACATTGTAAAGATAAGATAATATTCTAATATCCTAAAGATTTGAAATTAAAAAATTGAATTGTTTCCCAACAATCCCTCCCTCAATTAAAATTTTTAAATTTCATCTTCAATTCCTGTATTCATGGATGCTCGTCACACTTTCGCTCTGCACAAACTTTGTGTATTTCCCGATATGCTTTGTGAGTATTGATGGTGACACTTCTTGACTTGTGTTGTCGTTAGCTATCGCCACTGGAACACGCCACTTGACTACCAAATCGCCAAGAAGACTTTTGACACAAGGATCCCACAAGGATCCACCGCCAGCTTCCTCAAGCTTCAATACTCGTCATAGGTTACTAGGCCGCACGAACTATCAGCTCTGATGCCACTGTTGGGGACAAAACATGGAAAAAAAACTGACGACTTTAGACTCATAGACTATGGGTAACCTGTTAGGACCTAGTAGGGTGTGGAATGCGTCATAATCATCATTTTTTTCTTTTTATCCATAGAATCTGTTACAGCCTCTTTTTTTTCTTTTTATTTTTTTCGCACCAACTCGCCAAGGAATGGTCCTTACTTTAATCTTTGATTGAGCGGTTACTTTAGGGTGTGTTTTGTTCTGTTACGTGTCCCATAACTTACCAAAGGAAAGAGTTATTATTCACTTTGCCAACTTGCTAAACAATGATTGCTAACCTGTTGAAAGGGAAGGATGAGCGAGGGAGGTTGCTAAACAAAGATTATATGTTGTTTTTGATTTGTAAACCATTAGATGAATACAAACACCCACTATATTTGATTAAAAAAGGAAAAAAAATTCATATGTCTTTCAAACAAAATAAAAATAAGCTAAAATTTAATAAAATAAACTCGTATGTCGAACAAAATTATATAATGTCTTTCAAAAACCACTATATTGATTAGAATCCTATTAAAGTTGCGACCATCTTAATTTAAATGAAAAGTTGTATTTGCATGTATAGTAAAGAAAGACGTAGGGAAAAAAATATATATATAGGATTAGATTACGGATATTATGAAGAAATATAAAGAAAAAAAAGTGTTGTAAAAAAATTATATAAAAGTATTGTATAAATAATATAACTTGTTATAAATATGTATTTGTTGTACAGAAATTATAGTAATACAAACAAATATATACAACAATTCATATAGATAAATGAGAAAGAGACAAGAGAAATGTGAAATAAAATTAAGGCCAAATTATATTTTTTGCTCTTTATCTTATTTTTTAAATTTAATTTGTTTCTTTATTTTTATAAAAAATTCAATTTAGTCTTTTAATTTTTAAATTTGGATCAATTAGGTCCTTGTATTAGTTCAGAATTAACAATATTAATAATTTTATCGTAGTAGAAGTTAAAAACCGTCACAAAATAACACTTTCTTTTCTGTATGTCTTTTTGCACACGTGATTTTCGTTCACATTTTGTTCCAAGATTTCACACTTGTTTCCTTCAAAGAGGTACACACAAGCTCTGATTAACTGAATGTGTGTTGATTAATGGGTTTTGTGATTAGTGTTAGTAATTCTGACTGGGTTGTGAATGACTCTGTTGTAGACTTATATATATACTACCATGAAAATTTTGTGCCATGATGTTTTTGGTAATTCAAAGTAAAAGAAAGATCCTAGGCAAGTGAAATAAAATTAATCGAGATATCCCTTTTCCCTTCTAGTCGTTGATCATTTCTTTGGATTCAAATATCTATATGCATACTGGGAAATTAGCACGTGAAATGAGCTACGTTAGCTGATGTTTTGCTTCCAAGTTGTTATGAGGTAAAGGTTTCTTTGACTCTTTGCAGGACTCATGATGGCCATGCAGTAGAATCAACGATATTATCCTCTTGAGTAATTATATTTGGACATCTCACTTTTTTTAACACCCTATCAACACCTCTCATCTCTTTTTATCTCTCTCTTCCTATCACATCATATCACCTATCATACCTATACTTCTCTATCTTTTTTTCCTCTCTCTATGTGTCAATTAGCATTTGGGATGTCCATTTAAGGTGTTCAAAAAAGTGGGGTGTCCAAATATAATTACTCTATCCTCATTAGTAACTTTCAACAGTGTATCACATTCATTTAATAATGCAAGTCCCACAACATATTGCATTTTTTTTAAAGTAAGTACTAAGGTGAGCGAACCATTTATCAGAAGGAACTTCCTTAACCAAAAACACTCTAGGTGGAGCCTGTAGAGCCAAATCCAAAAGAGTGTCTGCAAACACCTTCATCAATGGAGCCTTAGTAGAAGGTATCCCAAAAGGTGTAGTGTCCATGCCCTAGGATTAGAGGGAAAAAACATAGAAGAGTAGTCAGGGGATTACTGCTTCTGAAGTTCAGAGGGAGCACAACAGGTAGCTGTGTGAGTCCAGTAGCAAGTGCTACTAACGGTGTGGAGCTTGGAGAGGCTTTTTGAAAGAATACTTGGGTAGATCTTGCAGAGGCTTAGAGAATATTGAGGAGGAAGGCTGAAGAGTCTTTTAGAAAGAATACTTGAAGGAAGCCTGAAGAGGCTTTTCGAAAGAATACTCAAGTGGAGCCTGTAGAGGCTTAGAGAATACTGGCATGAAGCTTGTAAAGGCTTTTTGAAAGAATACTCAGGTGGAGCCTGTAGAGGCATAGAGAATACTGGTTGTAGGAGCCTGTGGATGCTTCAGGAAAGAAAGAATATCATAGTTGATTGCTGTTAGGTTCTAAGACCTTGGACGATGTCCAACCTCTCCTATTACGGTTTTGATGATAATAACTAAAGGATAAATTTTGAAGTATCTAATGATCTAGTTTGAGTGTTTTAGGATTTACATCGTCCAATCCCGCAATGGTATTGTATCTCTCAAACCTGGACTCTATGTTTTAATAAAGTGAGCGTCCAATTGTGTTTTATAAGAAACATACAGGCAGCGTCCAATGCTCCTGTGAGAACATGCGTCCAACGCTTAAGTAACACTCAGTAGTTACTATCAGTTAAAATACGCTTTCTATAATATAAGGCAACGTTCACTATATCATATTTTAACATGCCATGATCTTTTCAAAAAGTATTGAACAGGAAAAGAAGAAGCTTCTCTCTGCAGAGAAAGTACAAGTAGGAGAGAGGCGCTACGAGTACGGCTGTCACATCCATCATTTCACTCTAAGTCAAAGTGTGACAACGGCAATAAGCTACAGAAAGAATCGCTCTTGGAAAAGGAACAGAATCCTCAACGGATATCTTTCAACAAACTTCCTATATATATAAGGATGAGCTCACGTATCAAGTAGACAAGAATTTTGAAAAGAACAGAAATCCTGTAAAAATGACTGGACGACCATAAGCGAAAAAGAGCATTCATCTTAGCTTTGCTAAGCGAGTCTATAAACTCATTCTTATTGTAATATCCTCTCATTGAGAGCTATATTTACTTACAATATCAAACCTTACTGTTTGGAAAGCCAGGAGTGGCTTAGTGTTAAAGAATACTTGGTTTTTGTGTTTAATCTCAAGAGGAGATTAAGGGTGTGCCAGAAGTGGCCTAGAGAATACTTGTAGCCAGAAGTGGCAAAGTTAAGAATACTTGAGTGTAATCAGTTTTGATTAGTAGAACCCTTCAAAAGTTTTTGAAGGAGAACTGGACGTAGCTCAGTTGAGTGAACCAGTATAAAACTACGTATTCTATTCACTCAACTTCTAGCTTACTTGCATTTCTTTTAAACTATCTCTTCAGCATATTACGAAAAAGTTTCTATACACCTTTTTATCCAAGTTTATTCATTAAGTGTATTTAAACGAAAAAGAAGAAGAGTAGTTTCTTTGGAAGGTTATTTTTAATCGACTGGACGATAGCTTATTTTTCTGTTTTACTAAACTTCTGTAAAACGAAAAGATACACTATCTTCATTCTAGCTAAAGTTTTCCAAAGAAAATTTAAATACACTATTCAACCCCCCTTCTAGTGTATTTCTCTACATTTCAGTTGGTATCAGAGCTCGACCTCTTGGGTTGAGTTCTTAACAGAACAGAGGAAAGATCCTGAGAAAGATGGAAAACGAAGGACATGCTGTGAACAGACCACCACTCTTCAAAGGTGTCAAATATGACTACTGGAAACAAAGAATGATAGCATTCTTTGAATCTAGCCATATTGACATGTGGGAAGTCGTGGACATAGGCGATTATATTCCGCTTGATGAAAGCCTCAACGAAATCCCAAAAGCTAGATGGACGGAAGAGCAAAAACAAAGATTTTATCTCAACTCCAGAGCCAGAAACATCATCATGTGTGCACTAAGCGAACAAGAATACAACAAGGTGCACAGTCTCAAAAGCGCAAAACAAATGTGGGACACTCTTGCATTAACGTATGAGGGTTCCACTCAGGTAAAACGTAACAAACTCAGTCTCCTTACTCGTCAATATGAGTTGTTTAGTATGGAAGAAAACGAGGACATACAAAGTATGTTTGGACGGTTTCAAACCATATTAAATGAACTTAGAGCACATGGTAAAGATTATAATAACTATGAACATATTGACAAAATTCTAAGAAGTTTGCCTAGGAAATGGAGACCACAGGTTACAGCTTTGAGAACAAAGAAGGAACTGGACGATATGTCCTTAGAAGAACTTGTGGGAACCCTCAAGGTGCATGAACTAGAACTGCATCAAGATAATGATGGTAAGAAAAATAAGTCTCTGGCGCTCAGCGTCCAGAAGCCAAGGAAAGCATCATCGTCCAAAGCCATGCAAGCTGAAACATCATCAGACGAACAATATGAAGATGATGACTCAGACGAAAATGATGAACTATCCTTTATATCCAAAAGAATACATTCTATGTGGAAAAAGAAAGGTGGATCCAGATGGAGAAACCTGAAGAGGAAAGACTTCAAAGAAAAGAAGGAGAAGAGTCCAATTATATGCTACGAATGCAAAAAGCCAGGACACTTCAAATCAGAGTGCCCAGATCTTGAGAAAAGCAAGGACAAGAAGAAGAAATTCTTCAACAAAGGAAAGGGCAAGAAAGTTCTGATGTCCACATGGGAAGATCTGGACGATGACTCATCATCGGACGAGGGAGAAGAGGAGGAAGCACACATATGTCTGATGGCGGACACCTCAACTGACTCTTCAGAACCAGAAGAAGAAGATGAGGTAGATTTTAATGACTTAGATTCAATTCAAGAAGCTTATCATGAATTACTTTCAAATTCTTCTATCTTGTCAAAAGCCTATAGAACTTTAAAGAAATCATCCAAATCACTTTCAAAAGAAAAAGAAGCTTTAGAAGAAAATGTTAGACAACTGAAAAGTGAAAAGGAAGATTTACAAGAAAAGTTTGCAGAGCTCTCAAGGCAAAATGAAACTACAAATATGGAGAGGTGAGCTCTATGGAATGATGCTACTCAAGCCTATAAATCCTATGAGGATTCAAGGGATAGAGAAAGAAATCTTTCCATAGAGATTCGAAATCTCAACGCAGAAAACAAAAGGCTAGTTGAGAAGCTTCTGAAAGTTGAAGCAGATACTTCCTTAAGAGGTCAACCACATGATGTTGTAAAACTTCATGAAGAGATTGACAGCCTAAAGAAGGATCTGTCAAACTTTGTCAAGGGCTCTGACAACCTCAAAAAACTTTTAAAATATGAAGGTTGTAAGAGACCAAATGACAGGTCAGGACATGGATACAAGGGAAAGAAATATATTCATGATGAAGAAACAGATGTTTGCTACTTCTGTGGGAAATCTGGACATATAACGTCCAAATGCAGACACCTGCCTAAGAGGGGAACATTCAATAACCTTCGAGCTAACAAAAAAGGACCCAAGTCAATCTGGGTACCTAAGGATAAAATTGTTTCTGTTGCAGACATGCTTAACAACAGGAAAGAAACTCCAATCATGGTACCTGGACAGTGGGTGCTCACATCACATGACGGGAGAAAAGTGTATGTTCCAAAGCCTCCTACCCAAGACTGGTGGGACAATCACTTTTGGAGGGAATCAGAAAGGGATGATAGCTGGCGTAGGTAAGATTGGTATACCACCCTATCCCTGTATTGATAACGTTCTTTATGTTAAAGGTCTTAAACACAATCTACTTAGCATAAGTCAATTATGTGACAGTGGATATGATGTTGCCTTTAACAAAGGTGAATGTACAGTCAAAAACTCTGATGGATCCCTTCTCTTTACTGCAAAGAGGCAAGGCAATCTGTATAAGATTAAACTTGGGGAACTATCAAGTCAAAATGTATCTTGCCTAGTTTCTGTACAAGAAAATCATTGGTTATGGCATAAAAAACTTGGTCATGCAAGCTTGAGGTTAATCTCAAAGCTGAACAGGCACAGCCTCGTAAGAGGACTACCAAGTATGTCATATAAAGATGATCTTCTTTGTGAAGCTTGTCAGAAAGGGAAACAAGTGAAAAATTCTTTTCAAAGTAAAAACATTGTTTCCACTTCTAGACCTCTAGAGCTGTTACATATTGACCTGTTTGGACCCACAAGAACAGCCTCGGTAAATGGTAAAAGATATGGATTAGTTATAGTGGACGACTATACTAGATGGACATGGGTCTTATTCCTATCCCACAAAGATGAGTCCTTTAAGGCTTTTTATAATCTCTGCAAAAGAGTTCAAAATGAAAAAAGAGTATGCATTACTTCAATCAGAAGTGATCAAGGGGGTGAATTCGAAAACGAAAGTTTTCAAAGGTTCTGTGAGGATAATGGTATCCTTCACAACTTCTCAACACCTAGAACACCACAACAGAACGGTGTAGTTGAGAGGAAAAATAGGTCACTTCAGGAAATGGCCAGAACCATGTTAAATGATAATTCAACCCCTAAACACTTCTGGGCTGAAGCAGTGAATACTGCCTGTTATTTACAAAACAGAATTTATATAAGGCCGATATTGAAAAAGACTCCATATGAATTGTGGAAGGGTAGAAGACCCAACATATCTTACTTCCATCCATTTGGATGTCAATGTTTCATTCTGAACACTAAGGATAACCTGGGAAAATTTGATTCTAAGTGTGATGAAGGAACATTGCTTGGATATTCTGAAACTTCAAAGGCGTACAGAGTCTATAACTCTAGAACCTTAGTTGTTGAAGAAGCTATCCATGTGAAGTTTAATGACAACAAGCCTGATAAGGAATTATCAGAGCTAGACAAATCATTTGCAGATATCAGGCTGGACGATGCAAGTAAGTCATCAGATTCGTCCAAACATGATGTCTCAGTTGAAGAATCAAATGCACTACTGGACCGTCCAGTCGAAGAACAAAGAGAACCAACTGGACGCAACTGGCAAATGAAGAAACATCATCCACAGGAGCAAATCATTGGGGATCCAGAAGACAGAGTCAAAACCAGATCTTCACTTCAACGACAGCAAAGTCATGTAGCATTCATATCTCAAATAGAACCTAAGACTGTGGACGATGCCTTAGAAGATGAAGGATGGGTCAAAGCAATGCAAGAAGAACTTGATCAATTTCAAAAGAACAATGTCTGGAAGCTAGTAGAACTCCCCAACGACAAAGAAGCAGTAGGAGCAAAGTGGGTGTTCAGAAACAAGCTGGACGAAGAAGGTAATGTTGTGAGAAACAAAGCAAGGTTGGTAGCAAAAGGTTACTCACAACAAGAAGGTATTGATTATACTGAAACTTATGCTCCCGTTGCACGTCTGGAGGCAATCCGCATTTTACTGTCATTTGCAGCTCATAGCAATATGAAGCTATACCAAATGGACGTAAAAAGTGCATTCCTCAATGGACTCATAAAAGAAGAAGTCTATGTGGAACAACCCCCAGGATTTGAAAGTGATGCTTTTCCAAACCATGTTTTTAAACTCAACAAAGCACTATATGGGTTGAAACAAGCTCCTAGAGCTTGGTATGAAAAACTCAGCACATTTCTGTCAGAAAATGGTTTCTCAAGAGGAAAAGTAGACACTACGTTATTTCGCAAAGACTATTCTTCTGATTTTATTATTGCACAAGTATATGTTGATGATATCATATTTGGTGCCACTAATGAATATCTCTGTGAAGATTTTGCCAAATTAATGCAAACAGAGTTCGAAATGAGCATGATGGGTGAGCTGAAATTCTTCCTTGGACTCCAAATCAAACAAACTGAAAAGGGAATATACATACATCAGACTAAGTATGTCAAAGAGCTGCTAAAGAAGTACAACTTGGACGATGCAAAACCAATGAAAACTCCTATGCATCCAACAACAGTTCTTGGACTGGACGACAACTCAAAGGAAGTAGATAATACTCTATACAGAGGAATGATAGGATCACTCCTGTACCTCACTGCGTCCAGACCTGACATCATGTTCAGCGTATGCTTATGTGGCAGATTTCAATCTGACCCAAGGGAAGTTCACTTAACTGCTGTTAAAAGAATCTTTCGATATCTTGCTGGAACCACTAACCTTGGGTTATATTTCAAAAGGGAGAAAGATTTCAGGCTAATAGGATATTGTGATGCTGATTATGCTGGAGATCGCATTGAAAGAAAAAGCACCAGTGGAGGATGTCACTTCATCGGTGGTAACCTAGTCTCCTGGATATGCAAGAAGCAAGGAACTATTGCTCTATCCACTGCTGAAGCAGAGTATATCTCAGCTGCAAAATGCTGCTCTCAAATCTTGTGGATCAAGCATCAACTTGAGGACTACAACAAATATGAGAGTAACATTCCTATCTTCTGTGATAGTAAAGCTGCCATAAATCTCTCTAAAAATCCCATATTGCATTCAAGGGCTAAACATATAGAAATTAAACATCACTTTATAAGAGACCATGTTCAAAAGGGGACTGTGGAATTACACTTTGTAACCACAGATAATCAGCTTGCTGATATATTCACCAAACCCCTTACTGAAGACAAGTTAATCCTTCTGAGGGACAAACTTGGCATGGCTTCTGTAAAGGAATGATTAACATCTACATGATGCGTCCAATACCTTCATAGCGTCCAAAGGACATGTCGTCCAAGGAACACTAGAGTCATGCATATATATATATTACATACGTTTCAATTAAAGTCCAACATATGGACGATGTCGTTCTATCTTAGTTTTTTCTTTTGATTCAAATTAATAAAATGGATCATTTTGAGGATAAGTATGAGCTAATACTCTACGCTGAGTCACCTAAATGGCGGTAACCGTACACAGTTACCCAAATCCTCTGCACGTCTCATCATGGCGGGTTTTATGGCGTCAGTTATTTTTTTCAAATATTCAAAAATAAAAACAAAACCGCTTCATATTCTCCAAACAAAGCCCAAACACCACCTTATCAAATCCTCACCGGAGAAAACCTAAACACCCATCAAACCTAAACACACACTCTCTCTCTCTCCCAGAAACCCCAAAAACCCTATCAGAAAACCTAAAAATCCAAGCTTTACAAGAATGGCAATCTCTACAAACTCAAGCAACTCAGAACTCGAGGTCCTAACCTACCCTGAGACTACCGTTGTGCACCAAGGAGCTGCTACGGTGCACATTGAGCACTTCTTTGACATTGAAGCGCTCGAGAAGCTAGGACTAAATCTGAAAGAGAGCCTACTGAAGTGTGGAATCAGAGGCTACTTCAATGACAACCAGAAAATCTATCCAGAGTTGATCAGGATGTTCTGGAGGAATGTCAAGTTTCAGACCCCAAGGGAGCTCGTGGCCAATCTTCTTGGACGAGAATTGACGCTGTCCACCGAGGCCATAGCAAAGGTAACTGGTTGCATCAGGGAGCGGAACCAGTATAGAACCAACTGGGCAGAGCAGTACGGCGACTTCGTTGCGACTGTGCTTTGCAAGTCCAAAACCCCTGAGTCGGTGAAGATTGAATACAAGAATATGTGCGAGGAAGCTAAAATATGGCAGCAGGTGTGAAACAAAAGCATCCTGCACAAAGCTGGGTCTAAGGACTCAGTCACAGACTTACACAAGTTTGTGATATTCCATCTGATGGAAGGCATTCCCTTCAATCTCCCTCACATCATGTACATCAATATTGTGAGGATGATGAAGTCCGTGGGTGGGAATGATGACATCTTCTATGCCGCCCTGTTGAACAGGATCCTCTGGGATCAGAAGCTTTATCAATGCTTCTATGATGAATTGGATGAAGAAGCCCATGAAGCCATAATAAAGAAAGGGCCTATAGTGGCAACACAACAGTTGTTCGGTGAGCCCAACATAAGGCCGATGAAGATCAAGCTAACAGCCAAGGTCTTAAGGGACCTGGACGAGGACACCATCAACAAGCAAAGGCATGAGCAGAGCAAGATCATCTCTAATGATGACGAAGAAGAGATTGATCTACTGGGCATTCGTAGAAAAATCAAAAGGCTGATGGAAGAACAGCAAGGCAGAAAGATCACACGTCAAGCATCTCAGATGCATGAGGAAGATGCTGAGAAGGAGAGGAGGACCAAGAAAAGGCATGCTGAGAAGTCTGTTGCTCAGTCACCAGCAGGAAAGCGTCCAAGGACTGAGACGTCCAAACCTGCTCAAGAGGAGAAGCGTCCAAAGGCAGCACCAGTGAAAGTTGCTCCAGAAAAACAAAGGGTACGAAAGCTTAAATTACTGGACGACTCTGAAGATGACGACCAGATTCCAATTGGTCGAATCATGAAGAAGGCAGAAGAGACAGAGGGTCCTCAGCAAAAGAAGCAAAAGGCACAACCTGCTCAAACACCTCCTTTTCTTGCTAATGTGCCACGAAGAAGAGTGAAGACTCAGGCAAAAAGGGCAAAAAGGACTGAAGTGCTACCATCATCCTCTCAAGACACTGAAAATGTGTCCACCAGCACCCTTCTACCAGCAACATCAAGTGCTCCTTCCACATCAGCAAGCCAGCAACCACCTCTTCGCTTGGACCTGTCCAAGTTTGTGCGTCCAAGAGATGCATGGAGGGATACATGGTCCCCATGGACTATCCCCCCCAAGCAGAAAACAAAAGAAGAGAAAGACAGAGAGCGCTTTCCAGTTGCATTCCTCACATGCAATGATCAGAATCTCTGTAAAGAAGGTGATGTGATCCAGAGGCCTCTGCAAGAGCCTCTAAAGCGGCATTATACAACTACCTCAGCACCTGAGTGGACGAGGTATGTTTGCAATGAATCTTTGTCAGCTGCTTATTCTGCCATGCCCAAAGGAACAATCATTAGCAATCCTCTGCCTAGTTGGACGAGAGAAGTGTATCCACACTTAGTACGCATGCCGTATCCTTACATCTGTCCAACTGGAACTCAGCAGAGAGTGCGTCCAGCAGCGGAAAATCTGCAGAAGCCAGAGGTGGAAGTTGCCTCTAGTCTCACCAAGACGGTTGCGGAGCAGAAAAGGAAGGCTCCAAAGAAAAAGAAGGCACCGTCCAAGATGCCTTCTGCTAACAAAGATAGTGAGCTGGATGCAGAATTGCAATTAGCAATCAAAGAGAGTCTGGACCAGTCAGTAACGCAGCAGCGTCCAAACGCAGAGTGGGTCAGGGATGTTCAAATCTGGACTCCAATCACAAAGTTTCTGCCACTACCAGCTGGAACTCCAGTACTAAACTTCCAGCCTAGCGACTTTGATGATCTTGGAAAGCTTCTGCAACAGATGTACATTCCAAATCAAGCAATCGCCTACCCACCAAACATGCACATAAGCCGAGCGACGGAAATAAAGTTTGTACCAGACAGAGTCTGTCCTAGACTGCCTGTCTATGATGCTGGTCGCAAGAAAGGCTTCAAATTCTACGGCATTGAGATGCCCAGCAGGGAGGAGAAAGTTGAAACCCTGCAAAAATCTTCTTACAGCTGGGGTCATTTATTTGATGAGTCTGGTAAGCTCACGCGTGAACTTGGAACCTCTGATTCCATAACCTTTTGGCGCCAGGTTCTATGGAACGATTCCCAGCAAGCCTCATCCTCAGGCTGTTCCAAGGATGATTTTGTTCATCCCCCTCATGGGATAGAAGTGCTGCGTCCAGTCAAGACTCATCATTTTTCAGACACATTTGCCTGCTTTCTGAAGGATTCAGATGATTATCTGGAGTTGATGAAGACTCTGCCAACAATCAGAAGCAACAAGGTGTTTGACCTCAGAACACTAGATCTCACGGAGTTTGTGGAGGAACTCCAAACTCTCCATGAGGAGTACCTTGCAGAAGAAGCCGCCGCAGCAGTGGAACAAGCTCGTGTTGAGCAGCTGGCTTTTGAGAAAGCTGAAACAACAACCATGGAAAAAGAAGATACGATTGCTAAATCAAAGGCGACACAGGCAGAACTGGATGAAGCCTCTGCCAAGGTGACAAAGGTGCTAGCTCATCTTGACCTGGACCCATCAGTACCAGTGGACGTAGAACACTTTGTAACGTCACATGAAGAAGCTACCGTCCAGTCTGATAGATCTGAGGATGATAGAGAGCTCGTTGCTGAAGCGTCCAAGCAAATGGAAGTCTCTGCAGCACAGCTTATTGCTGAAGACGTCACAAGCCTCCCCATTGTTGAGGCTTCTGCTGAAGCACATTCAGGCACACATCAACTGGTTCCAACTGGATCTTCAAGTCCAAAGGGCATTAATCCTCTGCGATTTGCTGAACCACAAGGAGTCTCAGAAGAACGTGTTCATGAAATTGTGCAACAGGCTCTGAGGCAGCAACAGCTGGAGACTGAGGCCGCATTTCAAGCTTTTCAGCAAAGACAACGGGCTGAAGCCGAACAACATCGTCTAGTGCTGCAAAATACAATTACTGAGCAGTTCATAGGTCTCTCACAGACACTCGTGAACCAGATTCAGCATACAGCAGCCACCTTACTTGGTCACGTTGCTCATCCGGTACCACAAGTCCAACCTCCACCTCCACAACCAGCACCACCAGACCAAGCACCACCAGAACAACCACCACCACCACATGAGCCACCTCCTCAGCCATAAGGTGACCATGATGGCCACATCATTTTTTTTCCATCTTTCAAACCTTTTTGTTAATGACAAAGGGGGAGAAATTGGAATTTTTGATGAGAATAAATAGCTAATCATTTGTATTCAAATATTTGTTTGAATATATACATACTGATTCCTTTATCAAAACATGAGGTGTTTACTTTCATATATTCCGCATCCATATCATTGATATGTTTTAGAATCTGATATCTGTTATTTAATGCATAAGAAATGTTGAACTCAGGGGGAGTACTTCATTTCACTTTTATACTCTGGCATAACATAATCATCTCTGACTTGACTCATTGTATTCTTATATGATTATATGTCTGTTAACATCAAAATTTACCATTATTTGTCATCATCAAAAAGGGGGAGATTGTTAGGTTCTAAGACCTTGGACGATGTCCAACCTCTCCTATTACGGTTTTGATGATAATAACTAAAGGATAAATTTTGAAGTATCTAATGATCTAGTTTGAGTGTTATAGGATTTACATCATCCAATCCCGCAATGGTATTGTATCTCTCAAACCTGGACTCTATGTTTTAATAAAGTGAGCGTCCAATTGTGTTTTATAAGAAACATACAGGCAGCGTCCAATGCTCCTGTGAGAACATGCGTCCAACGCTTAAGTAACACTCAGTAGTTACTATCAGTTAAAATACGCTTTCTATAATATAAGGCAACGTTCACTATATCATATTTTAACATGCCATGATCTTTTCAAAAAGTATTGAACAGGAAAAGAAGAAGCTTCTCTCTGCAGAGAAAGTACAAGTAGGAGAGAGGCGCTACGAGTACGGCTGTCACATCCATCATTTCACTCTAAGTCAAAGTGTGACAACGGAAATAAGCTACAGAAAGAATCGCTCTTGGAAAAGGAACAGAATCCTCAACGGATATCTTTCAACAAACTTCCTATATATATAAGGATGAGCTCACGTATCAAGTAGACAAGAATTTTGAAAAGAACAGAAATCCTGTAAAAACGACTGGACGACCATAAGCGAAAAAGAGCATTCATCTTAGCTTTGCTAAGCGAGTCTATAAACTCATTCTTATTGTAATATCCTCTCATTGAGAGCTATATTTACTTACAATATCAAACCTTACTGTTTGGAAAGCCAGGAGTGGCTTAGTGTTAAAGAATACTTGGTTTTTGTGTTTAATCTCAAGAGGAGATTAAGGGTGTGCCAGAAGTGGCCTAGAGAATACTTGTAGCCAGAAGTGGCAAAGTTAAGAATACTTGAGTGTAATCAGTTTTGATTAGTAGAACCCTTCAAAAGTTTTTGAAGGAGAACTGGACGTAGCTCAGTTGAGTGAACCAGTATAAAACTACGTATTCTATTCACTCAACTTCTAGCTTACTTGCATTTCTTTTAAACTATCTCTTCAGCATATTACGAAAAAGTTTCTATACACCTTTTTATCCAAGTTTATTCATTAAGTGTATTTAAACGAAAAAGAAGAAGAGTAGTTTCTTTGGAAGGTTATTTTTAATCGACTGGACGATAGCTTATTTTTCTGTTTTACTAAACTTCTGTAAAACGAAAAGATACACTATCTTCATTCTAGCTAAAGTTTTCCAAAGAAAATTTAAATACACTATTCAACCCCCCTTCTAGTGTATTTCTCTACATTTCAGTTGGTATCAGAGCTCGACCTCTTGGGTTGAGTTCTTAACAGAACAGAGGAAAGATCCTGAGAAAGATGGAAAACGAAGGACATGCTGTGAACAGACCACCACTCTTCAAAGGTGTCAAATATGACTACTGGAAACAAAGAATGATAGCATTCTTTGAATCTAGCCATATTGACATGTGGGAAGTCGTGGACATAGGCGATTATATTCCGCTTGATGAAAGGCTCAACGAAATCCCAAAAGCTAGATGGACGGAAGAGCAAAAACAAAGATTTTATCTCAACTCCAGAGCCAGAAACATCATCATGTGTGCACTAAGCGAACAAGAATACAACAAGGTGCACAGTCTCAAAAGCGCAAAACAAATGTGGGACACTCTTGCATTAACGTATGAGGGTTCCACTCAGGTAAAACGTAACAAACTCAGTCTCCTTACTCGTCAATATGAGTTGTTTAGTATGGAAGAAAACGAGGACATACAAAGTATGTTTGGACGGTTTCAAACCATATTAAATGAACTTAGAGCACATGGTAAAGATTATAATAACTATGAACATATTGACAAAATTCTAAGAAGTTTGCCTAGGAAATGGAGACCACAGGTTACAGCTTTGAGAACAAAGAAGGAACTGGACGATATGTCCTTAGAAGAACTTGTGGGAACCCTCAAGGTGCATGAACTAGAACTGCATCAAGATAATGATGGTAAGAAAAATAAGTCTCTGGCGCTCAGCGTCCAGAAGCCAAGGAAAGCATCATCGTCCAAAGCCATGCAAGCTGAAACATCATCAGACGAACAATATGAAGATGATGACTCAGACGAAAATGATGAACTATCCTTTATATCCAAAAGAATACATTCTATGTGGAAAAAGAAAGGTGGATCCAGATGGAGAAACCTGAAGAGGAAAGACTTCAAAGAAAAGAAGGAGAAGAGTCCAATTATATGCTACGAATGCAAAAAGCCAGGACACTTCAAATCAGAGTGCCCAGATCTTGAGAAAAGCAAGGACAAGAAGAAGAAATTCTTCAACAAAGGAAAGGGCAAGAAAGTTCTGATGTCCACATGGGAAGATCTGGACGATGACTCATCATCGGACGAGGGAGAAGAGGAGGAAGCACACATATGTCTGATGGCGGACACCTCAACTGACTCTTCAGAACCAGAAGAAGAAGATGAGGTAGATTTTAATGACTTAGATTCAATTCAAGAAGCTTATCATGAATTACTTTCAAATTCTTCTATCTTGTCAAAAGCCTATAGAACTTTAAAGAAATCATCCAAATCACTTTCAAAAGAAAAAGAAGCTTTAGAAGAAAATGTTAGACAACTGAAAAGTGAAAAGGAAGATTTACAAGAAAAGTTTGCAGAGCTCTCAAGGCAAAATGAAACTACAAATATGGAGAGGCGAGCTCTATGGAATGATGCTACTCAAGCCTATAAATCCTATGAGGATTCAAGGGATAGAGAAAGAAATCTTTCCATAGAGATTCGAAATCTCAACGCAGAAAACAAAAGGCTAGTTGAGAAGCTTCTGAAAGTTGAAGCAGATACTTCCTTAAGAGGTCAACCACATGATGTTGTAAAACTTCATGAAGAGATTGACAGCCTAAAGAAGGATCTGTCAAACTTTGTCAAGGGCTCTGACAACCTCAAAAAACTTTTAAAATATGAAGGTTGTAAGAGACCAAATGACAGGTCAGGACATGGATACAAGGGAAAGAAATATATTCATGATGAAGAAACAGATGTTTGCTACTTCTGTGGGAAATCTGGACATATAACGTCCAAATGCAGACACCTGCCTAAGAGGGGAACATTCAATAACCTTCGAGCTAACAAAAAAGGACCCAAGTCAATCTGGGTACCTAAGGATAAAATTGTTTCTGTTGCAGACATGCTTAACAACAGGAAAGAAACTCCAATCATGGTACCTGGACAGTGGGTGCTCACATCACATGACGGGAGAAAAGTGTATGTTCCAAAGCCTCCTACCCAAGACTGGTGGGACAATCACTTTTGGAGGGAATCAGAAAGGGATGATAGCTGGCGTAGGTAAGATTGGTATACCACCCTATCCCTGTATTGATAACGTTCTTTATGTTAAAGGTCTTAAACACAATCTACTTAGCATAAGTCAATTATGTGACAGTGGATATGATGTTGCCTTTAACAAAGGTGAATGTACAGTCAAAAACTCTGATGGATCCCTTCTCTTTACTGCAAAGAGGCAAGGCAATCTGTATAAGATTAAACTTGGGGAACTATCAAGTCAAAATGTATCTTGCCTAGTTTCTGTACAAGAAAATCATTGGTTATGGCATAAAAAACTTGGTCATGCAAGCTTGAGGTTAATCTCAAAGCTGAACAGGCACAGCCTCGTAAGAGGACTACCAAGTATGTCATATAAAGATGATCTTCTTTGTGAAGCTTGTCAGAAAGGGAAACAAGTGAAAAATTCTTTTCAAAGTAAAAACATTGTTTCCACTTCTAGACCTCTAGAGCTGTTACATATTGACCTGTTTGGACCCACAAGAACAGCCTCGGTAAATGGTAAAAGATATGGATTAGTTATAGTGGACGACTATACTAGATGGACATGGGTCTTATTCCTATCCCACAAAGATGAGTCCTTTAAGGCTTTTTATAATCTCTGCAAAAGAGTTCAAAATGAAAAAGGAGTATGCATTACTTCAATCAGAAGTGATCAAGGGGGTGAATTCGAAAACGAAAGTTTTCAAAGGTTCTGTGAGGATAATGGTATCCTTCACAACTTCTCAACACCTAGAACACCACAACAGAACGGTGTAGTTGAGAGGAAAAACAGGTCACTTCAGGAAATGGCCAGAACCATGTTAAATGATAATTCAACCCCTAAACACTTCTGGGCTAAAGCAGTGAATACTGCCTGTTATTTACAAAACAGAATTTATATAAGGCCGATATTGAAAAAGACTCCATATGAATTGTGGAAGGGTAGAAGACCCAACATATCTTACTTCCATCCATTTGGATGTCAATGTTTCATTCTGAACACTAAGGATAACCTGGGAAAATTTGATTCTAAGTGTGATGAAGGAACATTGCTTGGATATTCTGAAACTTCAAAGGCGTACAGAGTCTATAACTCTAGAACCTTAGTTGTTGAAGAAGCTATCCATGTGAAGTTTAATGACAACAAGCCTGATAAGGAATTATCAGAGCTAGACAAATCATTTGCAGATATCAGGCTGGACGATGCAAGTAAGTCATCAGATTCGTCCAAACATGATGTCTCAGTTGAAGAATCAAATGCACTACTGGACCGTCCAGTCGAAGAACAAAGAGAACCAACTGGACGCAACTGGCAAATGAAGAAACATCATCCACAGGAGCAAATCATTGGGGATCCAGAAGACAGAGTCAAAACCAGATCTTCACTTCAACGACAGCAAAGTCATGTAGCATTCATATCTCAAATAGAACCTAAGACTGTGGACGATGCCTTAGAAGATGAAGGATGGGTCAAAGCAATGCAAGAAGAACTTGATCAATTTCAAAAGAACAATGTCTGGAAGCTAGTAGAACTCCCCAACGACAAAGAAGCAGTAGGAGCAAAGTGGGTGTTCAGAAACAAGCTGGACGAAGAAGGTAATGTTGTGAGAAACAAAGCAAGGTTGGTAGCAAAAGGTTACTCACAACAAGAAGGTATTGATTATACTGAAACTTATGCTCCCGTTGCACGTCTGGAGGCAATCCGCATTTTACTGTCATTTGCAGCTCATAGCAATATGAAGCTATACCAAATGGACGTAAAAAGTGCATTCCTCAATGGACTCATAAAAGAAGAAGTCTATGTGGAACAACCCCCAGGATTTGAAAGTGATGCTTTTCCAAACCATGTTTTTAAACTCAACAAAGCACTATATGGGTTGAAACAAGCTCCTAGAGCTTGGTATGAAAAACTCAGCACATTTCTGTCAGAAAATGGTTTCTCAAGAGGAAAAGTAGACACTACGTTATTTCGCAAAGACTATTCTTCTGATTTTATTATTGCACAAGTATATGTTGATGATATCATATTTGGTGCCACTAATGAATATCTCTGTGAAGATTTTGCCAAATTAATGCAAACAGAGTTCGAAATGAGCATGATGGGTGAGCTGAAATTCTTCCTTGGACTCCAAATCAAACAAACTGAAAAGGGAATATACATACATCAGACTAAGTATGTCAAAGAGCTGCTAAAGAAGTACAACTTGGATGATGCAAAACCAATGAAAACTCCTATGCATCCAACAACAGTTCTTGGACTGGACGACAACTCAAAGGAAGTAGATAATACTCTATACAGAGGAATGATAGGATCACTCCTGTACCTCACTGCGTCCAGACCTGACATCATGTTCAGCGTATGCTTATGTGGCAGATTTCAATCTGACCCAAGGGAAGTTCACTTAACTGCTGTTAAAAGAATCTTTCGATATCTTGCTGGAACCACTAACCTTGGGTTATATTTCAAAAGGGAGAAAGATTTCAGGCTAATAGGATATTGTGATGCTGATTATGCTGGAGATCGCATTGAAAGAAAAAGCACCAGTGGAGGATGTCACTTCATCAGTGGTAACCTAGTCTCCCGGATATGCAAGAAGCAAGGAACTATTGCTCTATCCACTGCTGAAGCAGAGTATATCTCAGCTGCAAAATGCTGCTCTCAAATCTTGTGGATCAAGCATCAACTTGAGGACTACAACAAATATGAGAGTAACATTCCTATCTTCTGTGATAGTAAAGCTGCCATAAATCTCTCTAAAAATCCCATATTGCATTCAAGGGCTAAACATATAGAAATTAAACATCACTTTATAAGAGACCATGTTCAAAAGGGGACTGTGGAATTACACTTTGTAACCACAGATAATCAGCTTGCTGATATATTCACCAAACCCCTTACTGAAGACAAGTTAATCCTTCTGAGGGACAAACTTGGCATGGCTTCTGTAAAGGAATGATTAACATCTACATGATGCGTCCAATACCTTCATAGCGTCCAAAGGACATGTCGTCCAAGGAACACTATAGTCATGCATATATATATATTACATACGTTTCAATTAAAGTCCAACATATGGACGATGTCGTTCTATCTTAGTTTTTTCTTTTGATTCAAATTAATAAAACGAATCATTTTGAGGATAAGTATGAGCTAATACTCTACGCTGAGTCACCTAAATGGCGGTAACCGTACACAGTTACCCAAATCCTCTGCACGTCTCATCATGGCGGGTTTTATGGCGTCAGTTATTTTTTTCAAATATTCAAAAATAAAAACAAAACCGCTTCATATTCTCCAAACAAAGCCCAAACACCACCTTATCAAATCTTCACCGGAGAAAACCTAAACACCCATCAAACCTAAACACACACTCTCTCTCTCTCCCAGAAACCCCAAAAACCCTATCAGAAAACCTAAAAATCCAAGCTTTACAAGAATGGCAATCTCTACAAACTCAAGCAACTCAGAACTCGAGGTCCTAACCTACCCTGAGACTACCGTTGTGCACCAAGGAGCTGCTACGGTGCACATTGAGCACTTCTTTGACATTGAAGCGCTCGAGAAGCTAGGACTAAATCTGAAAGAGAGCCTACTGAAGTGTGGAATCAGAGGCTACTTCAATGACAACCAGAAAATCTATCCAGAGTTGATCAGGATGTTCTGGAGGAATGTCAAGTTTCAGACCCCAAGGGAGCTCGTGGACAATCTTCTTGGACGAGAAGTGACGCTGTCCACCGAGGCCATAGCAAAGGTAACTGGTTGCATCAGGGAGCGGAACCAGTACAGAACCAACTGGGCAGAGCAGTACGGCGACTTCGTTGCGACTGTGCTTTGCAAGTCCAAAACCCCTGAGTCGGTGAAGATTGAATACAAGAATATGTGCGAGGAAGCTAAAATATGGCAGCAGGTGTGCAACAAAAGCATCCTGCACAAAGCTGGGTCTAAGGACTCAGTCACAGACTTACACAAGTTTGTGATATTCCATCTGATGGAAGGCATTCCCTTCAATCTCCCTCACATCATCTACATCAATATTGTGAGGATGATGAAGTCCGTGGGTGGGAATGATGACATCTTCTATGCCGCCCTGTTGAACAGGATCCTCTGGGATCAGAAGCTTTATCAATGCTTCTATGATGAATTGGATGAAGAAGCCCATGAAGCCATAATAAAGAAAGGGCCTATAGTGGCAACACAACAGTTGTTCGGTGAGCCCAACATAAGGCCGATGAAGATCAAGCTAACAGCCAAGGTCTTAAGGGACCTGGACGAGGACACCATCAACAAGCAAAGGCATGAGCAGAGCAAGATCATCTCTAATGATGACGAAGAAGAGATTGATCTACTGGGCATTCGTAGAAAAATCAAAAGGCTGATGGAAGAACAGCAAGGCAGAAAGATCACACGTCAAGCATCTCAGATGCATGAGGAAGATGCTGAGAAGGAGAGGAGGACCAAGAAAAGGCATGCTGAGAAGTCTGTTGCTCAGTCACCAGCAGGAAAGCGTCCAAGGACTGAGACGTCCAAACCTGCTCAAGAGGAGAAGCGTCCAAAGGCAGCATCAGTGAAAGTTGCTCCAGAAAAACAAAGGGTACGAAAGCTTAAATTACTGGACGACTCTGAAGATGACGACCAGATTCCAATTGGTCGAATCATGAAGAAGGCAGAAGAGACAGAGGGTCCTCAGCAAAAGAAGCAAAAGGCACAACCTGCTCAAACACCTCCTTTTCTTGCTAATGTGCCACGAAGAAGAGTGAAGACTCAGGCAAAAAGGGCAAAAAGGACTGAAGTGCTACCATCATCCTCTCAAGACACTGAAAATGTGTCCACCAGCACCCTTCTACCAGCAACATCAAGTGCTCCTTCCACATCAGCAAGCCAGCAACCACCTCTTCGCTTGGACCTGTCCAAGTTTGTGCGTCCAAGAGATGCATGGAGGGATACATGGTCCCCATGGACTATCCCCCCCAAGCAGAAAACAAAAGAAGAGAAAGACAGAGAGCGCTTTCCAGTTGCATTCCTCACATGCAATGATCAGAATCTCTGTAAAGAAGGTGATGTGATCCAGAGGCCTCTGCAAGAGCCTCTAAAGCGGCATTATACAACTACCTCAGCACCTGAGTGGACGAGGTATGTTTGCAATGAATCTTTGTCAGCTGCTTATTCTGCCATGCCCAAAGGAACAATCATTAGCAATCCTCTGCCTAGTTGGACGAGAGAAGTGTATCCACACTTAGTACGCATGCCGTATCCTAACATCTGTCCAACTGGAACTCAGCAGAGAGTGCGTCCAGCAGCGGAAAATCTGCAGAAGCCAGAGGTGGAAGTTGCCTCTAGTCTCACCAAGACGGTTGCGGAGCAGAAAAGGAAGGCTCCAAAGAAAAAGAAGGCACCGTCCAAGAAGCCTTCTGCTAACAAAGATAGTGAGCTGGATGCAGAATTGCAATTAGCAATCAAAGAGAGTCTGGACCAGTCAGTAACGCAGCAGCGTCCAAACGCAGAGTGGGTCAGGGATGTTCAAATCTGGACTCCAATCACAAAGTTTCTGCCACTACCAGCTGGAACTCCAGTACTAAACTTCCAGCCTAGCGACTTTGATGATCTTGGAAAGCTTCTGCAACAGATGTACATTCCAAATCAAGCAATCGCCTACCCACCAAACATGCACATAAGCCGAGTGACGGAAATAAAGTTTGTACCAGACAGAGTCTGTCCTAGACTGCCTGTCTATGATGCTGGTCGCAAGAAAGGCTTCAAATTCTACGGCATTGAGATGCCCAGCAGGGAGGAGAAAGTTGAAACCCTGCAAAAATCTTCTTACAGCTGGGGTCATTTATTTGATGAGTCTGGTAAGCTCACGCGTGAACTTGGAACCTCTGATTCCATAACCTTTTGGCGCCAGGTTCTATGGAACGATTCCCAGCAAGCCTCATCCTCAGGCTGTTCCAAGGATGATTTTGTTCATCCCCCTCATGGGATAGAAGTGCTGCGTCCAGTCAAGATTCATCATTTTTCAGACACATTTGCCTGCTTTCTGAAGGATTCAGATGATTATCTGGAGTTGATGAAGACTCTGCCAACAATCAGAAGCAACAAGGTGTTTGACCTCAGAACACTGGATCTCACGGAGTTTGTGGAGGAACTCCAAACTCTCCATGAGGAGTACCTTGCAGAAGAAGCCGCCGCAGCAGTGGAACAAGCTCGTGTTGAGCAGCTGGCTTTTGAGAAAGCTGAAACAGCAACCATGGAAAAAGAAGATACGATTGCTAAATCAAAGGCGACACAGGCAGAACTGGATGAAGCCTCTGCCAAGGTGACAAAGGTGCTAGCTCATCTTGACCTGGACCCATCAGTACCAGTGGACGTAGAACACTTTGTAACGTCACATGAAGAAGCTACCGTCCAGTCTGATAGATCTGAGGATGATAGAGAGCTCGTTGCTGAAGCGTCCAAGCAAATGGAAGTCTCTGCAGCACAGCCTATTGCTGAAGACGTCACAAGCCTCCCCATTGTTGAGGCTTCTGCTGAAGCACATTCAGGCACACATCAACTGGTTCCAACTGGATCTTCAAGTCCAAAGGGCATTAATCCTCTGCGATTTGCTGAACCACAAGGAGTCTCAGAAGAACGTGTTCATGAAATTGTGCAACAGGCTCTGAGGCAGCAACAGCTGGAGACTGAGGCCGCATTTCAAGCTTTTCAGCAAAGACAACGGGCTGAAGCCGAACAACATCGTCTAGTGCTGCAAAATACAATTACTGAGCAGTTCATAGGTCTCTCACAGACACTCGTGAACCAGATTCAGCATACAGCAGCCACCTTACTAGGTCACGTTGCTCATCCGGTACCACAAGTCCAACCTCCACCTCCACAACCAGCACCACCAGACCAAGCACCACCAGAACAACCACCACCACCACATGAGCCACCTCCTCAGCCATAAGGTGACCATGATGGCCACATCATTTTTTTTCCATCTTTCAAACCTTTTTGTTAATGACAAAGGGGGAGAAATTGGAATTTTTGATGAGAATAAATAGCTAATCATTTGTGTTCAAATATTTGTTTGAATATATACATACTGATTCCTTTATCAAAACATGAGGTGTTTACTTTCATATATTCCGCATCCATATCATTGATATGTTTTAGAATCTGATATCTGTTATTTAATGCATAAGAAATGTTGAACTCAGGGGGAGTACTTCATTTCACTTTTATACTCTGGCATAACATAATCATCTCTGACTTGACTCATTGTATTCTTATATGATTATATGTCTGTTAACATCAAAATTTACCATTATTTGTCATCATCAAAAAGGGGGAGATTGTTAGGTTCTAAGACCTTGGACGATGTCCAACCTCTCCTATTACGGTTTTGATGATAATAACTAAAGGATAAATTTTGAAGTATCTAATGATCTAGTTTGAGTGTTATAGGATTTACATCATCCAATCCCGCAATGGTATTGTATCTCTCAAACCTGGACTCTATGTTTTAATAAAGTGAGCGTCCAATTGTGTTTTATAAGAAACATACAGGCAGCGTCCAATGCTCCTGTGAGAACATGCGTCCAACGCTTAAGTAACACTCAGTAGTTACTATCAGTTAAAATACGCTTTCTATAATATAAGGCAACGTTCACTATATCATATTTTAACATGCCATGATCTTTTCAAAAAGTATTGAACAGGAAAAGAAGAAGCTTCTCTCTGCAGAGAAAGTACAAGTAGGAGAGAGGCGCTACGAGTACGGCTGTCACATCCATCATTTCACTCTAAGTCAAAGTGTGACAACGACAATAAGCTACAGAAAGAATCGCTCTTGGAAAAGGAACAGAATCCTCAACGGATATCTTTCAACAAACTTCCTATATATATAAGGATGAGCTCACGTATCAAGTAGACAAGAATTTTGAAAAGAACAGAAATCCTGTAAAAACGACTGGACGACCATAAGCGAAAAAAAGCATTCATCTTAGCTTTGCTAAGCGAGTCTATAAACTCATTCTTATTGTAATATCCTCTCATTGAGAGCTATATTTACTTACAATATCAAACCTTACTGTTTGGAAAGCCAGGAGTGGCTTAGTGTTAAAGAATACTTGGTTTTTGTGTTTAATCTCAAGAGGAGATTAAGGGTGTGCCAGAAGTGGCCTAGAGAATACTTGTAGCCAGAAGTGGCAAAGTTAAGAATACTTGAGTGTAATCAGTTTTGATTAGTAGAACCCTTCAAAAGTTTTTGAAGGAGAACTGGACGTAGCTCAGTTGAGTGAACCAGTATAAAACTACGTATTCTATTCACTCAACTTCTAGCTTACTTGCATTTCTTTTAAACTATCTCTTCAGCATATTACGAAAAAGTTTCTATACACCTTTTTATCCAAGTTTATTCATTAAGTGTATTTAAACGAAAAAGAAGAAGAGTAGTTTCTTTGGAAGGTTATTTTTAATCGACTGGACGATAGCTTATTTTTCTGTTTTACTAAACTTCTGTAAAACGAAAAGATACACTATCTTCATTCTAGCTAAAGTTTTCCAAAGAAAATTTAAATACACTATTCAACCCCCCTTCTAGTGTATTTCTCTACATTTCAATTGCTAGGTCCTAGTGGAGAAAGTCTATAGGTGTAGGTATTGGACGTAGCCCAGGTTGGGGTGAACTAGTATAATTCCTTGGTGTGACTGTTTCCTTCCCTACTGCTTCTTATTTATTTTTGTTGTTATGTGCCTAAAATTTTGTTTTTGGAAAAACCTTCTTTTGGAAAGTTTATCTATGATATTTGACCAAAAGGTTTTCCTAAAATAGTTTCATCTTTCAGAAGCAACACATACCTATAGTAAAAAAAAGTGTAAAATAGAATCTGCGATTTAATAGAATATGATATTTTGATAGTAGGTTTTGAAGCAGTAGAACACAAGATTACTTGGAAGTATTTACGTTAGAATATTCTTTTATCCAAGTACTTGTAAAGGAAATAGGTATACTCCTATAAGTCTTATGATTTCTAAGTGTGAAGCTTGAGAAGCAGAAATCATAAGCAAGTGTGCATGTGCAAGAAAATAGCCTAATCAGTTGTTGTGTCACTATTCAACCCCCCTTCTAGTGACCAACTGATTCACTTCACGAGGTTGCGTCTTGGTTCTCCACGTGTAGCCTATGTGGCTGCCACATTGAGACATCAACTCACCTTTTCCTTTACTATAGCTTCATTCACCTTCCTTTTATCCATGAATAGCAGCTGGAGTTCCTAGCTCAAGGACCTTTTTCTTGCCTCTATTTTTCACATCATTTCACTTGTTTGGCATTATAGTAACTAATGTCGTTTTCAAATTATCATTAATTTCATCCTTTTTAAATATTTTCTCAATCTTAATCTAATTTTTATCTTGAATTTAATATCTTTCACTTTAAAATTATTCTCAACCTCATTGTTTAATTTCAATCAAATTAAAGTAATTCTGAATTCAAATATGTAGTCCCTGTGGAGTTGAACTTATAAATTTTATTACTTGTCGATGATCGAACACTTGTAGTTTTCTCTTATCCGAACACAAATAAATGTGTCCTTAAACCTCAAGGGTAGTTAGTGTTAGAACCAAAGACATTGGACGATGTCTAATCCCTCAAAACTATGGTTTTGATGATAACAAATGATATTAAATTTGGAAGTATCTAATAAGTTTTGATTGAGTATTACAGGAAATACACCGTCCAATGCACCTATGGTATTGTAATCTCTTTACTTAAACTCTACATAGAACACTCTCTATATCGTCCAATCAGTTACATGGAACTTGTTTTTATAATGAACTATCCAACGTCCAACGTGTTGTTAACAAACAAGTGTCCAAACTTATTGTGAAAACCAATGTGCAATACACTGTGATCTTTTTAGCGTCCAAAAGGAGCTAATAACTTACACAAAGTTTTTATCTAAGTTATTAAGCGTCCACTCTCTATGTTCGTACCTTGTATGCTTCGAGGATGATTTCACACTGAAAAGCTTAGTACCTATTATTCCCTCGTCTTTTTGAAATGACTAATCATTCGAATTTCAAAAGTGTACTGAGACAGGCGACAAAGAAGCATTTTCTAGAAAGAGAATCTTCTTTGTACAAGTAGTGGAGGTGCGCTTAGAAAGGACAATACTGTTGTCCTTTTCTCTCTCCATCCTAAGCTGACACGTGGTAACAGTCATATGATTATGAGAGAACGAATATTTTCGAAGGCTTAGAATTCTACAATGGATACTTTTCCATGAAGCCTATAAATAGAAGAGCATGCACACAAAATCAATAATGAAGCTATCAAGAATTTTTCTAAGTGCTGAAATTCTTCTCAAATTGCTGGACGGTCTCATACTTGTGCTAAGAGAGAAATCACTTTGCATAGCAAAGCTTTTGTATTATGTTTTACATTGTAATATCATCTCTGTGAGAGTTATTTTGAATTTGTATTTATTCAAACAGTTGTTTGGAAAGCTAGGAGTGACTTAGTGATCAAAGAATACTTGGGTGTTTTTAATCTTAGGGGGAGATTAAAAGGTGTGCCAAAAGTGGCCTAGAGAATACTTGTTGTAGTTAGAAGTAGCAGGGTAAAATACTTGTTTTTGTAATCAGTGTTTGATTAGTGGAACCCTTCAAAGGTTTTTGAAAGAGAACTGGACGTAGCTCAAGATTGAGTGAACGAGTATAAAACCAAGTGTTTGTACTCTATCTTTAAGCTTAACTTGTTTTTTCTTGTGTTTATTTCATACACCTTGGAAGCACAAGTTTATGCTTTAAAATTCCATTTATGAAAACTGCTTTTTCTTTGGACGATCCATTAAAAACTCAGTTTCAATAGAACTGTAATTTACAATGTCTGGACGGTCTTACAAGAACCATGTTGCAAGTTTCTTGTGAAATCTGCCCTTGAGAAATCTCCATATTTGCGAAAAGGTTTTAAGTTTTTATACTAACACACTATTCAACCTCTCTTCTAATGTGTTCCCTGCATTCTAGTTAGTGTAGTTTATTCTATTATTTAATGATTGTTAATTTTCCTCTCATAATCTATGTCAAATAATTCATCATTTTCTCTAAATTCTTAGATCCTAATCATTAAATTATTAATATTAATTTTATTATTATTATTTAGTATATTAAACATTATATTTATATCTTTTACTTTAATATATTGACTTTAATAAGTTGACAATATAATCTTACTATTATTTTGTTTATTAAAATTCCCTAACATAATATTTTTTTTTCAAAAAAAAATTATGTTCTAACGTTTACGTCAAGGTTGTTAAAATTGAGATTTTACTTAGGATCAAGAGGCAGATAAAAGATCGTAACTCGAGGATCAAAACTTAAGTTGTAAATTCCTATGTTCCTACTTAAAATGCTTAAATTATAAATTGTAATACATATGTATAAAATATAACATACATAAAGAAAATAACCTCTAAATCAAAATATTATCTAAAATTTAATTAAAAACTCATAATCATAATAAATCATATGTTCATAACATGTAGAACAATAGAATTAAAATTCGTAACCATATGCTATGTTCTATTAAGTTTTTTATTACTATTATTTTGTTTATTATATAATATGTTATACTTTAAATAGTTTATTATATTTTTATTACTATTATTTTAGTTTAATAATAATAATAATAATAATAATAATAATAATAATAATAATATTATTATTATTATTATTATTATTATTATTATTATTATTATTATTATTATTATTATTATTATTATTATTATTATTATTTAGTTTAGTTTTTATATTGTATACGTTATGCTTATTTAAAAAACAAATAAAAAGAGAAGCTAAACTTGACTCAAAATAAGGGCCTAACAAACTAAATAAAAGTGAGGAGAGAAAAAAACACTTGAAAAAAAACATTGGGCCCATTGGGCCAACTCTCCTAACCCTAATTTCACTATAACCCTAAGAGCCTTAAGACTCTAGCAATGTAGTTGTGTCCCATTTGCAAATGTGAATAGTAGAACGCAACAGCTGTGACAAAGAATCATGCCGCTAAAAAGGCCACTATCAGCGATGCAGATCGGCAGCGACAGTGTGGCTTCAACGTTCGGCTGTTGTAAATGGAAAAAGAGTTACAAATGAATGGATCAGGAGATAGGGTCGCACAGCGATTGGGGGTGTTACAAGTAAGATTGTGAATCTACTACTCTTACCTTTTAGCGATCTTATCTTTGATCTAGCACGGAAGCCCTTCCTTGACTCGTAGAACCGTGCGATTTCACAAGTTAAATCGTGATCTTGAAAACCTTTGTTTATGTTTTTCACTTTGAGACTATCCACCGAGGCTGACAAAAAAAATAAAGAATAAAGCTTCCCTATGATTGAGTGTACACACACACACACACACACACACACACACACACACACTCTTTCTCTCTATTATCAAACAAAATTTTACTTATTCTTTTCATACTCGAATTCTTTAAAAATATTCAATAGCTTCGTTGTTTTGGTTCGTGATTAGGGTTTCATATTCGCGTCACAAAATGTTGCACAAATCTGCTACTTCACCTTCGCCCTTCTCCAATTGCAATCCTCCACCATGTTCTTCATCAATCGTGCATTGATTATTCTTCCTCTTCTTCTAATTTGGTAATTTTGCTTTGGTCATTCTCTTACGTGTATCAATTCCTTCTTTAGTTTTGGTGCTTGGGAATTTCTTTTTAATATCAAACATGATGTCAATTGTTGAACCAAGAATGCTTGTTCTTTTGGTGTTTTGTTGTCTTGTTGCAAAGCACTTGATTGTGCTTGTGAGAGCTGAATTCGTCGTTTTACAATAGGTGAATTAAGCAACCATGTCAAATTCAATTTTTAACAGAAAGTTTGTTTCCACAATATCTTATGTGTTAATAATTATGACGTTGTGACTAGATGATCTGAAAAGGACTAGAAAATTCTCATCCTTATCATTTTTCTGTTTGAAAATCAATTAGAAAAATCTAAAAATATCATGTGAGCACAAAGGAAATTCTCTCAATCCATCATAATCGTGATTAGTTTACGATTTTTTTTATTTGCTTTTATTATTTGGTTTGGTGTGGATTACGAGTTTTTTGAATTGTTAAACAGAATGCTAATGATAAAGGCTAAAAAATTAGGAATGTATATGTATAAATGTATAAAATTATTAGATTTAGAAGCCATGCTTTAAAACTAGCAATTTTTTAAAAGGTCAGCTCCATTTTCATTTATATTTCCCTTTCTTACACATTAGTTTCCTTAGGTTTTCTATTACCTTATTCATGCTTAGAATGATTTACAAATTGTAAATGTAAAGTTCTCCTTCTAAAATTGTGATTAGTGAATAGTGGTGATCTTATTGTCAAGAACTTATAGAATGCAACGATGCACTATTTTAACTTTATTCTTTTTGTCACCTTTTCAAGTTGGTATGTGTTTTTTGACAAATTATAGCTTTATGGTTTCACCATTCTCTATTTTTTTTTTTTTTGCTTGTCAATAATAGGAATATGTGCCTACCTTTTTCAATTGAGTGGAATTTGGTTTATAAATTTAACCTTTAATATGTTTATCATATCACAGGAAGCTGATTATCTGTGTGTGTTAAATTATATAAAGACAAACTTGTAGGTCCAAGAGAACTTTAATTCCCAACTGATACATTCATTGTTCCATTTCCATTGCTTCTTTTTTTTTTTTTTTTTTTTCTCATGACGAATATTCATACTAGAAACTAAATTTTATAGTCAATGGGAAGTAGTCCAAGTAGTCAACAGAAAGGGATTAGGGAAGGTTATGACTATGAGGACCTACTCGTACTCACCACAGACATTCAAGAACAATCTAAGGATCCTGACAGAGGCACTTATTAAGAAAACGAAAGATTGGCGGAAATTTTCAATTGAATTGTGAGTGTATTTTACTTCAATTAAGGTTAAGGGTAGGATGAATATTTAAATGAAACCGTAATAAAAAAATTAATTTAAAATATAACTCTGTTTTAATTTTGTTATTTGTTCTTGAAAATATTTATTATTAAAATACATTTAATTTCAAAATATAATAGTAAAAATATAAAGAAAAAATTATTTTAAATTTTGTCCATTGAATACACGTTATAAAATGTTACTCACTATAAAGTTTTTTCACGATACCGAAAAATAAGAGTGAGAATAATAAAGTTTAGTATTATGAAATAATTAAATGATAAATTTATTTATTCATTCTTTTAGTTATTATTATTCTAAAAATATATAAAAGTCATTAAACATGAATATATTGTAATTCTTCTTATTCCACTTAACCAATTTGATCGCTCTAAAAGTTAAATGATATATAAAAGGATAAAATAAAATTTTGGTTTCTTATCTACATTTTTTGTTTCAATTTGGTCCCTTAAGTTTAAAAAGTTTTAGTTTGGTCTTTTAAAGTGTTTCTCTTAATCCAATTTGGTTCTTCTGTTAATTTATCATAGTAACTTGGTCAATTTGGTAACATGTGATAAACTGTGAGAGTTGTCATATCAACCAAAATTAATTCTACTAGTGTTTTAGTCCGTGCAATGCACAAGTTTATTCAAATTTTCACTACCTTATTTATATAGTCAATAGAAAGAAATTGAAAAAAAAGTATTATATAGCACATCGAAAGAAATTTTAAAAAAGACATAATTATAAAAAAAATATAAACTATAAAATTAAATCAAAAAGATAAGGGAAGATGTAACGATGTAACTTTAATTTTTTTAATATTAACTTTGAAAATTGAAAAAGTAAATTTGATTAAGAATTTGAAATTATTGATGAAAGAGAGAAATCTTTGGAATTAAAAAATAGAGTTAGAAAAACTGATAAAAGAAATATTAAAAAAAACGCAAAAGATTAAGGACTATAAAAATTAAAAAAAAAAAGAATTATATAGCACATAGAAAGAAATTTCAAAAAAGAGATAATTATAAAAGAAATTAAAAACTATATTTTTTTAAAAAAAAAGATAAGGGAGAGATTTAATGATGTAATTTTAATTTTTTTTAATACTAACTTTGAAAATTGAAAAGTAAATTGAATTAAGGATCTGAAATTATTGATGAAAGAGAGAAATCTTCGAAATTAAAAAAAAAGTTAGAAATTTTGATAAAAGAAATATTAAAAAAAAGAAGAAAGAAAGCATCATATAAATAAGTGAATGGAGTTAACTATAGAAATATTGTGAATGTGGGTAGTGATAGAAATGGGCTTAAATATGTTTTAGGTCCCTGATAAGTGACCAATTTTTTTGGATCCCTAATAAATTTTTCCGTTGCATTGGGTCCTTGATATATCAAAACTTTTATTTTGAGTCTCTGCCGTTAGTTAAGTGATAACATGGCATCATCTTAACGATTGATATATATATATATATATATATATATATATATATATATATATATATATATATATATATATATATATTGAGAAGATATGTCCACAAGGCGCTACGTCATCACTTAACTGAGGACAGGAACTCAAAACAAAAGTTCTGATATATCATGATCTAATGCAACGAAAAAATGTATTAGAGACCCAAAACAAAAATCAGTTAGGACCTAAAACATATTTAAGCCCAGAAATTGATAAGAGAAATATTTTAGGAATAGTAGAAGAACCAAATGCATGTTAGGAGAGTGAACTACACCACTTCATAGGAGGAGAGAGTATTCAAATGAGAGTGAATGTGAAGGAGAATGGAGCAATGAGAGTACATATAGAATTATTCATTTATATATATAAGGAAATTTTAGCTAATATAAAATTATATTTTTTGTATTTTGATTTTTCTTTTTTTGTTTATATTTTTATTTTTCTCTTTAGTTCCAAATAATCATTGTCAAGAACCAAATTTGCTGAAGAGGAGATTTGAAAAAAATAAGTGAAATTTGGAGGTTGGACCATGAAAAGCTAAAATAAATTTATGTTAAAATTTATATTATTTTTTATTATTATTCTTTTTAAGTTTTAAATTTATTTTTTAAAATAAAAAATACATTACCTCTCAATACATAATTTGTCTCGTGCATCACACGGGTACATGTACTAATTATTATTATTATTATTCAATGCAGTTAACAAAAAATATATATAGTACATTGTTATGTTATGTTATGCAAAACTCAATGTTGTAATCCCTTTTGAAATAATCAATGGGAAAGGAGTCGAAGCATATGTAGAAATTATGAACAGTGGGACATATTAGGTCCATACATGAACATGACTCCACTAAAATGATAGGAATAGGACTAAATGTAGAAAAGATGAAGACTTTAGAGTCGTAGACTATGGTATCCAAGTAGGACCTAGGAAGGTGTGGACAGTGGAATGCATCAGATCAGAGTCCCCTCCTATAGAAATTTCTCTCCATCAACAATCTTCACCCTACATTAATGCTACATAGGGGTGGAAACACGCCAGGCCAGGCCAGGCTTTGGCGGGCTTGAGCCTGGCCTACATCATAATTACTAAGCCTGAGCCTGGCCTATTTACCTGTTATAAACATTTTTTTAGGCCTTAGCCTGGCCTGTTTAAAAGCCTGGCCTGGCCTGAAAACCTGTTTACGTGGCCTATTCTATAAAAGGGCCTATAAATAGGCCAATAAGCCAACGAGTCTAAATAGGCTAACGGGCCTTGTTCATCATGTAAAATATTCAATATTTTCTAACGACTAATATTAAATATAAATATTATATATATTATATTAATGTAATATATATAAATATATAATATTATATATATTATTTAATGTAATATATATAAATATATAATATTATATATATTATTATATAAACAGGCCAGCCTGTTAGGCTTCATAGGCTTTTTTTAAAGCCTGAAGCCTGGCCTTTTTAATTAAAAAGGCTTTTTAAAAAGCCTAAGCTTGGCCTTCTTTATAAACAAGCTAGGCCAGGCCAAGCCTTTGGTGGGCCAGGCAGTAGGCCCCCGACGGGCCGCCTGGCCTATTTCCACCCCTAATGCTACACACAATTCAAGTTACTCAAATAATTAAAATCTATTTGTCACAATAAATCTAGATCATTAAAATTGATTATTACAATAATATACCATTGAATTCGTTAGCCTTTCTTTCCCACGCCAAGGAAACTTCAATATTTCTTTAACGCATCTTTCTTTCTTCGATCTTCACTTTCATTATATAATAACCCGAGGAGTTGGCGTAGTGGTTAGGCACCCTATGCTCATACATTGTGAAGACTGTCTATATAGCAAAGAATCCCGTATTCAATTCCTGCCGTGTGCGAAAACCTTTCGGACCAATGGCAATCACAGTACCGTGAACGAAATTGGTCTCTGATCCAATGGACTAGAGGATACTCGTGGTCGGACCAAAAAAAAATCTTCACTTTAATTTGTTCTATGTCGATTGCATTTATTTTTCCTATTTCAACTGATAATTTATTTCTTTATTTTATTTTTCAGTTATGTTTAATTGTGTAAAACTCATTAGGCTGGTCTAACATTGAGAAGTTTAAATAATCATATAGGCTGGTCTAGCATCACTCTTTCTTACACTTCTTTTTTAATACTCTCTTTATAATTGGTTGAAATTTTTTTAAAATCTAGAAAGTGGGTCTCACTTCTAAATCAGAAAGATAATCATGAGAAGCAAAATCATCAAAATGGATAATTTCTAATAATTTTCAGTCAACCATATAGAGTATTAAAAAGAGAATGTCAGAAAAAGAGTATCGCTAGCATTCCTCTAAATAATTTGCATATGTTCTAAATTCAAACCCTCAAATTAAATAATTTGCATAAGTTCTAAATTCAAACTTCAATATTGTCACTCTACATTAAAACAATATCTAATTATGCATGAATTTATTCATTATTGTTGGAATGAAATTTCTTTTTACTGTTCTGGTCTTCATGTACAGTAAGATAGAATTCTGCGTTACTTGCAAGTCTAAGGAAACGTGTATATATATATATATATATATATATATATATATATATATATACTTTTTTTTTTAAATTGTGCTTTTAATCCCTTTTCTATTCAAATCAATTAATGATGCCAGACTAGTTGATGAAGGATTAAAAACATTTTGCTATGATATATATGTTTTAATACGTTGGACTTAGGGGGAGTCTCAAGATATATCTGAGTATGATGTCTAATCCCTTTAAGTTCTCATAGTTTTGATGATAACAAATAATTATTATTTTTTATACTCCCTTCGTCCCTATTTATAAGACCCTTTTGAGAAAACTCTTTGTTCTTTTTTATAAGACCCTTTTCTAATTTCTAGATGCATTAATTATTTTTTTCCTATAGTGCCCTTAATTAATTATTCTCTCTCCAAACATTAATTAACTAGATGAGAAGCAATTAAGTGGAGAGAGATGATTAATTTAAAAAAGTTAAGGGCACTTTTGAAAGAACAGTACACATTATTGACAAATTTAATATGCTTAACTAAATTAACTACTTTTCTTAAGGGGTGTGAATTAGTTAAAAGGATCTTAGGGGCGAAGGGAGTATATATTTAGTCAAGAGCGAAAAAGTATACTATCTTATCTTAGACGCGCTAAAAATGCTTTTTGATGAAGATCTTCTCAATGTTTTGTCCCCTTCAGTTTCCCAACAATTGGTATTAGAGTCGATGGTTCGACCAGGTGACCGACTCAGACGAGTAAGATGGATTGGCAGTGGATCCAAGTAGGATCCCTTGTATTGAAAGTCTTCCTGGCGGTGGGTCCATATATGGATGTTTGAAAGTCTTCCTTGTAACATGGAGGTCAGGAGGCGTTTCTTGTTGCCGTGAGCTAACGGTGGAGCGATGGTGCAAGCATGTAGAGCATGTTGGTGGCAATGACTAAGCTCTAAGGGCCTAACGACGAAGAGCATAGTGGCAGCTAGAGCCATCAAAATGGGCCATAACCCACGGGCCAACCCGACCCATCATAGGTTTGGGCCGGGTGGGCTGAAAACAAAATGCAAATTTTGATTATCTTAAAAACTTGACCCGGCCCACTTACAGCCCGGCTCACCTAAGTTGAACCTGTGGTGAGCTGGGCTAGCTCGCGGGTTGGTGTTAATGAGTTAAAAAAAATCCTACTGACCTAGCCCACTACAACTCTAAGTCTTGGCCCACTTTTATTTTTCAATTTTCACAACCTCATAAATCCATGACACTTACTCAGTCATGCAATGCTCACTTTTTTTTTTCTAAAAAAAATGATTTTGTGTTGGATTTTTTTTTTTATAAAAAAATTGATTTTTCTTTATTTTTTATTTTAGGTGGGCCAACTTATTTAACTCTTCAACCCGTAGTGGGCCAGGTCGGGCCAACATTTTTTTGACTCACCAAGAGGTGAGCTGGGTTGGGTTGACCCACCTGTTAAGTGAGCCAAGGTGAGCCAGGATGGACCATTTTGATAGCTTTAGTGGTAGCCATACTTAAGCTCTAAGGGCCATCATTGGATACTCGTTGATGAAAAAAAGACTTCTGCTTAAGGGAGAGCTACCATGTGGAAGAGAGTCACACTTGAGGGGGGATTATTGGAGTTCAAGTGTGAAGGTGAAGTCCCACAATGGATAGAAATGGGCAAGTTAAGTAACATATAAGCGAGGAAGACCCACAAACCTAATGCCTTAGGGGTTTTTGTTGAAGGTAGTGTCAAGTTCACTTATATGGTGTGCTCATCGCCCATTGGTGAGGAATATATAAGTGAGGAAGACCCACAAACCTAATGCCTTAAGGTTTTTTGTTGAAGGTAGTATCAAGTTCACTTATGTGGTGTGCTCGTGACCCATCGATGAAGATCTTCTCGATATTTTATCCCCTTCGGTTTCCCAACATAAGAAATGGCATCCAACATGATGTTAATTGAAGCATCCAAAGGTTTTAGAAAACATAAGGTCCAAAATACTTTATATTTAAATGAAAATCTCATGTTTTCTATAGTCGTCTAACTCAAACAAAGCACCAAGCTCTTAATTCTATAAGTGTTCATTGTGTTAAGGTTTCTCACTCTGATAATCCATCCTCGTATAGAGTATAACTCTTTTATATCCTCTTTGAAATGCTCTAACGTTTTAAATATCTTAACATTTTTTAAAAGTAGGATTTTCTTAAATATAAGTATAACCTCTGAACAAAAGTGAGTCAACTTATCAAGGCAAAGTACAGAAAGAGATAACAAAAGAAGGAATGTGCATAAAAGTAACATTGTGCGTCAGAACCAGCTAGGGCCTTTTTTGTAAAGACGTGACAACTATCTTTTTTCTTTTTGTTGTGATCACGACATGTTCCTAGGAGTAACGTGAAAGAGCTCCCATGCATTTAATGAAGATTTAGAATGGGATTATTTGAAGAAGATCTCTCTCTCATAACAAATATCTTCCTTATAAGAGCTCTATACAAAGAAGACTTGAAACTGGAAGCAAAGTTAGACATTTTGGACGAACATTTGCTCTGACCTCTTTGTTGTCACTCAAAGCTCTCAAAGTCTCTACACGACTCATATACACGAACTTACAGTTTTATCCTTTGCTTTGTAAAGTTATTTATAATTGTGCTTAAACTTGCATATCCTGATCACATTGTGAGTTGATTAGTTCGTATCTTCAAACAATCTATTTGTGAAAGCCTGGAGAGGCTGTGTTAAAAATACTTAGATTAATAATCTTTGAGTATGAAGTTACTATTGCAAGGCCAAAAATGGCTTAAAAAATACTTGCTTGTAACCAGTGTGGCTAGTGAAATACCATCGTGAATCCCTTTTCCTCACGCTTTTATTATTGAACATTTTTATATCTATTTATAATATATAAATTTTGAAAGGCGAACTGTGATGTCACCATCTCATACTTTTAGAAAGCTAAAGTTCTTCCATATCATCCTTTTTGCTTAGATGGCTGATAATTGCCTTATATTCCTATATTTTGTAGTAGTTTAGGGGCAATTATTTGATATCTTTCATACTTTTGAGCTTTGTTTATCTTCATTTTAGTTAATTTGGAATAAAAAGTTTAGTTTATTTAGGATTTGCTAATGTTCTAGTTTTTACACTTGATCTTGGTTTGTTTGTTGGTGTTTTGTACGAAAATTGATAAAGGACCATGAGGAGAAGTGTTGCAAAGCATTATCATTGTTATTGAAGAAAAAGAGAAGAAAAATGCTTTAAAATGCAAAATTTGGGTTCCTGGCAAGTAAACACAACCCCCATGCTGAGTTTCAGCACTAGGCATGCTCATGCGCTCGTGCTTCGTAACTTTTGCCCGACCCCAAGCACAACCCCAAGCACGGGGCATGTTGATGTGCTTACGCTCCGTAACTTTTGCACAACCCCGTGCACAACCCCAAGCACGTGGTGTGATGATGTAGCAGCGCTATGAAAGTTCAGCACAACCCCATGCACGACCCTAAGAACAACCTCGTGCATACCCCTGCGTCAGTTGAAGCCTTTAAATAGATTAGGTTTTTATTTTTTGGGGACAACTTTTTCTACATTTAGAATTATTCATTCTTGGAGAACATTGGGGAGCCAATTCACATGCTTTGAGATTCATCTTCCATTGTCTTTTCTTTAGTTTCTTCTTCCCCCATGGTTATGAGTAGCTAATTCCATCCTCGTTGGGGTTTAATGTAATTATACTACAACTTCCATGTAATTACGTTTTATTCTTGTTCAATAAAGATTGTTATTGTTCTTCTTCTATGCTTAATGCTTGTTTTTGGCCTGGTCAACCAATTACATGATTCTATAATTTCAATTGTAATTGGGAAATTCTTTTGAATTGCCAATTGGATAAGACAACCAATTGTCTTTATGCCTAGGGATAGGGTAAAGAGGGGTGATCATTGTTAAAACCATTTTTCTTAATGCAAGTACCTTGGTTACACTAATTCAAGGGATTGATAGTGGAATCAAGGGACTTAGGTTCTTTTACTTTAGGGATTAAGGCTTGAATGATTTTGTGGGTTGATATTATCATATCTTGATTGAATAGGAATAATTAGTGATTGCATGTTAGGAATGTCTAATGATGTTAAACCCTGACAATTTCATCCATTGATAACAACCCAAATTTCTACGTATACCAAGTGTTCAACGACATTCCTCAACCAATTTTCTTCTTTTACTATTTACTTTATGCAATTGTCTTTTAGTTTTGGTTACTTCAATTCTTAATCTTCGTTTCCATTTAATTTTGCTATTAATTACCCAATTATCGTTCAAGTACCTGTGGAGACGAATTTTCTCACTACTTTGTTACTTGCACGATTTGGTACACTTGCCAAAGTCACCAAGTTTATGGCACTGTTGCCGGGACTTGTGTCTCAGTAATTGGGCAAATTTTTAGTATATTTGTGGACTTTAAACATTCTTTTATTCTTTCGCATTTTATTTTTAATTTCCTTTATTTTCTTCTCTCTCATTTGGTGCTAACCATCTTTGTAGTTGCTCTAGTTGTTTGTGATTTTGTGCATGCCAGGTACTTTTGGCATAAGAAGCAAAACTAATCTTGAGGATCTCTTATTCATTCCTAAAATTGAGAAGACTGGTCGGTAAGTCAGTGCCCAAACCAGGGTAGCAAAGCAACTAGCGAAACAATTGACACTAGAAGAGAGCTCTTCTAATCCCTTTTAGAACACTCTTCTAGTTCAGAAGAGAAGGATATGGCAGAAGAACAACCACCACCTAGAAGAACTCTGGCGGATCTTGTCAATAATTATGGCCCACGAGTTTTCTTTAGTATTGCCAGGCCAAGGAACACAAACCGCACAGTTGAAGTTAAGCCAGCCTTGGTCACACTTCTTAGTCAACATGCATTTGCTGGCTTAGAAAATGAAGACCCCTACAACCATTTAACCACATTTTATGATCTATGTGGCACAGCAGGGGTAGCCCAGAATGAAGAGGAGAATCTGTATATGAGGGTGTTTCGCTTTTCACTCATAGGAAATGCATTGAAGTGGCTCAACAGTCTTCCATCTCTGAGTCTTACCACTTGGACTGAAGTTGAAAGAAAGTTCTTAGATCATTTCTTTCCTGAAGTGAAGAGAAGCCAAGCAAAGACTGATATATTGGGCTTCCGAAAAAAAGTTGACGAGCCATTCCGTGAAGCTTGGGAGAGATACAAGACTCTCTTAATGAAATGCCCTAACCACGGGATTGGACAGGTTGGTCAAGTCTACATCTTCCTTAGGCGTCTGAAGGGGCAAACAAAGGTGATGCTTGATACTACAGCTAGTGGAAGAGTGATCAAGAATAAGTCATTGGAAGAAGCCATAGAGTTGATTGAAAATATGGCAGCCAGTGATTTTGAAGCTCAACATGATAGAGCTCCACGTAGAGGGGTAATGGAGCTAAATTCCCAGGATGTAATTCTAGCCTAGGTGGAAGCACTCAAGGTGCAAATGTCTAATGTTCCTCAACAGCTAATGAAGGTTGTTTCTCAATTACATCACCAAGTGCTTAGTTGTACAATTTGTGGAGCTGATCATCATGTGGAGCAATGCCAATATGCTTCCAACACACAAGAGGAAAAGGTGAACTACATGGGAAGGCAAAATTATTATGGGTAGTCTGATAAGCCTCCTCAACAAAAGCCCCACCTTTTTGACCACACAACGAAGCTGGAAGAAACTCTCACAGATTTTATACAAGTCTCAATTTCTAATCAAAAGAGCACTGATGCCTCTCTCAAAAACTTGGAGACTCAAGTTGGGCAACTTGCAAAACAGGTGGCGGAACTAGCAGAGCACACTAAGAGTGGCCTTTCAGCCAACACTCAAACCAATCCCAAGGCTAACTGTAGTGCAATCTTTACCATTAGTGGGTCAGAGTGTGATACAGTGAATGGAGAGAATGAAGTTGTGGAGAAAGTTGAAGTGAAGAAGGTTGGAGTTCACAACATAGATGGGGACTCAAAGATGAAGTGGGCTAGAGCTCGAATTTCCAAGGGAGAAAATTTAATAGCCAGAGCCACTCTCACTACAGAGCTCCCTTATCCTAAAACTCCAATAAAGATTGATAAGGAGCGACAATTTGCCTGGTTCTTGGACATTCTTAAACAACACTTCATTAATATCCCATTCTTAGAGGCCTTGAAGCAAATGCCGACCTATGCCAGGTTCGTGAAGGACTTCCTGACAAGGAAAAATGAGGAGGACACCATTGAGTTGGAGGTGGGTGTAGCGCTATTATCCAGAAGACATTGCTTACGAAACATAAACCTGATGCCTTTTTCTATGCTAAAGAGAGTTGGAGATGTGGAGGTAAAGCCAGCTCGCATGACAGTACAACTTGCTGATTGCTCCATTATATACCCCCATGGGGTGGTGGAAAACATGCTAGTAAAGGTTGACAAACTCACATTTCTCGCCAATTTCGTTGTCATGGATATGGCAGAGGATTCACAGATTCCCATCATCTTGGGATGACCTTTCATGAAGACTGTCAATGCTGTTATTGATGTGGGGGATGGAAAGTTCAAGCTTGGAATGGAGAATGAAGAGGTGACATTCAATGTTTTTGACACCGTGAGCCCCCCAGGGGGTTCTGGTTGACCACAGTCATCCATCTCAGTGACCCTTGAGGTCACTCATCCGTCAAGCTAGTGACGTTAAAGAAGCTTTTACTGGGAGGTAACCTAGTTCTCTATCCCTTCTTTGGATTTGTTTTCATATTAATTGTGTTCTTGCATTTCAAAAAAAAAACTCCCTCTCTTTCTTTATTTTTCTTCCCTTGTTGCATACTTGGCATCCCTTTAAGTTTGGGGTGTTTAGGTGGAGTTTAAGGCCTATGTTGCTTGGCCAATGAGAGCTGGGGACCAACACATTCTTGGCCAAGGGGGTAATGATGGACCTCTGATGGGAGATGGGGGGAACTATGATGACTAGTCCTCCCAAGGTTCGTATTTCTTTTCCCTTATTTTTCTTGTTTTTATTGCTTTCTGTTTTAATTGTTGTTATGTGGTCTTGTGACTTGGCCCGTAGTAGTTGCCTGTTTGTTTTCATTAAAGCATGAGAAAAGTTGTTGTTTTAGTCTAATGGATGTTTGTGGTTGCATACCTGGACTCTTGTGAATTTCTGATTGTGGTTAATGTGTGTGACATATTTGTTTGGATACCTTTGTTTCCTTGATGAGACCAACCTTGGTGAGGAATTTACTGTGATATATGTTGAGTGGCACCATTGGTTTTTGTACATATGATTTTGCTTGAGTCTTTTAAATCCTTTGTTATGCATGCTAGCTTGGAAATGATCAAGGCCTTGTTTGTTGTTTTAAGCCACTAGCCAAAAAGCCTTTTCCCTTTCAATAAATCCCTTGCATCCTTTTTGAGCCAAATAGAAAATCTTCTTGATGCATGACCCTTAGCTTTAAAAGAAAAACAAATGTTATCCCTTCCTAGGAATAAGAGAGAAAATTGAGGAATATGGTTGTACATTAAGTTTGGGGTGTTTTACCAAACACCCAAAAGTGATAAAAGAAGGGTGCCCCAAGGGAATTCTAGTGCCACAGTTAGTATGACTATAAAAAAATGGAAATGCTTGTGACTCACCTTTGTCCTATTATTTCAAAGCTATGATCTAAGACTAGATATCAACTTTTACATACCTCAGAAGCAACTTGGTTGTGTGACACTAAAGCTGTTGAACTTGACAGCCACAAACATATGAAGTTGGTTTGTAACATGATTAAGGAACCAAATATACGTGTGCCTCCATGTCCTGAGGAGGAATAGAAAACCACAAAGCCCCAAAAATCCCACTGCAAAGCCAACTCCCATCCCAAGCTATAATGAATTAGTTTCAAAGGCATCATCATTCCTTTCACCTTGTTGCTTTGACACATCAATGTTACCACTTTCTTCTGCGCAGTTAATTGGTAAAGGATCTCCACAAAGCCTAGGATTCCCAGCAAAGCTAGAAGCATTGAAGCTCTGAAGCTAAGTCCCAAGTGGTATTTGTCCATTGAAATCATCGTACATCAGATTCAAGAAGCTCAAGAAAGTCAAAGAGGAAATGGAAACATGAATTTCTCCATAAAGTTTGTTGCTGGATAGATCAAGAGACTCCAAGTTCTTCATGCGACCAATCTCCCTTCATATCTTTCCAGTGAAATGATTTCTGGACAAGTTCAAGGTCTGCAATTGAGCAAGACAGAAAACTTGTGGAGGAATTTCCCCTGACAAGTTGTTACATGAAAGGTCAAGTGTTCTCAACAATCCATAGTCTCTATACTCTAACTCCTGGCCTTTGGTGTACAAATTGATCTGAAATGGGTAGTGACTTGTTCTTTGTGCTCCAACCATGCTAGGAATGTCACTGATGCATGGAGGGATAGCTCCTGAAAGTTTGTTGTGGAAAAGTTCCAACTGAATTAGTGAAGATAGATTGCAAAGTTGGGGTGGAATGTTGCCTTCAAATTGGTTAGATCCCAATAGCATCACTTCCATACCATGTGGCATCTTTGTTTATACAACTCTAGAGAAATTGTTTTCTTTGAGATTGATGAATTCCAAGTTTGTTACGTTTGATAGATCCAATGAAAAACTGCCAGACAAGCTATTACTATGCATTTTTTATTGGCAGGTCTTGGTGCCCAGGCCTGCTAGGAGAAATGATTATATTAAGCTGGAACTGCAAAAGTCAGGGTAACCTGTGTGCAGTTCCAATTTTGAAGGACCTTGTTTGGAGCTATAGATCGGATGTTATGTTTTTGGCTGAAACTCTTGTGCATGCGAATAAAGTGAAGGAAATAAGGAGTAAGATTAAGTTTGACTTTTGCTTTGCAGTGGACAGGGATGGCAGGAGTGGTGGTCTGGCTATCTTTTGGAATAAAAATTGTAATATTTAAATTTCTAGTTTGTCTAATAATTTCATAAATGTAATTGTTGAATATGATAATAATATCAGCTGGCATCTTACTGGTTTGTATGCTTTTCCTGAGCATAGTCGGAGGAAAGATTCTTAGAATATGCTTCTAAATCTTTCTTCTTTATCTTCACTCCCTTGGTGTGTCATTGGTGATTTTAATGATATACTCTCACCTAGAGATAAGTGTGGTAGAGTGGATCATCCATCGTGGCTTATTTCTAGGTTCAGAGAAGCAGTTATGGATAGTAATTTGATTGATATTCCTATTATAGGGTATCCCTTTACTTGGTCCCGTAGTAAAGGTACACCTAATGCAGTCGAGGAGCATCTTGATCGAGCCATGGTGACGGCTGAATGGTTTAATTTGTTCCCAAATGCTGAGTTGAGAAATGTTTTGGCTCCCATATCTGATCATAGTCCTACTTAGGATCAAGAGGGAGATGAAAGATCGTAACTCAAGGATCATAACTTAAGTTGTAAATTCCTATGTTCCTACTTAAAATGCTTAAATATAAATTATAATACATATGTATAAAATATAACATAGATAAAGAAAATAACCTCTAAATCAAAATATTTTCTAAAATTAAATTAAAAATTCATAATCATAATAAATCATATGTTCATAACATGTAGAACACCCCAAGTTTCGAGCACTAGGAATATAAGTTAAGCAGAATCCTTACTAAGACCTTGTTGTTATCTTGTTTGTATATCTTCATTATTGTTATATTATATGATTGGTTATGTCTTGAGTATGTTCATGTGTTATGGGATTGTGCGTGTTTTCCTATATGTGTGCGCTCTGTGTATTTAATTAAATGTTACTGTTGTTGTTGTTGTTATTATTCTTGTTGTTGTTGTTGTTGTTGTTGTTATTATTATTATTGTTATTATTATTATTGTTACTATTATTATTGTTATTATTGTTGTTGTTGTTGTTGTTATTATTATTATTATTATTATTATTATTATTATTATTATTATTATTATTATTATTATTATTATTATTGTTGTTGTTGTTGTTGTTATTATTATTGTTATTATTGTTATTGTTATTATTATTGTTATTGTTATTGTTACTGTTATTATTGTTATTGTTATTGTTATTATTATTGTTTTTATTGTTATTGTTATTATTATTATAATTGTTATTATTGTTATTGTTGTTATTATTATTATTATTGTTGTTATTTATATTATTATTATTGTTATTATTGTTATTTTTATTATTATTATTGTTATTATTGTTATTTTTATTATTATTATTGTTATTGTTGTTATTTTTATTATTATTATTGTTATTGTTGTTATTATTATTGTTATTGTTATTGTTATTATTGTTATTGTTATTGTTATTGTTATTGTTATTATTGTTATTGTTATTGTTATTGTTATTGTTATTGTTATTGTTATTGTTATTGTTGTTATTGTTATTGTTATTGTTATTGTTATTGTTATTGTTATTGTTATTGTTATTGTTATTGTTATTTTTGTTATTGTTATTGTTATTGTTGTTATTGTTATTATTATTGTTATTATTATTATTATTATTATTATTATTATTATTATTATTACTATTGTTATTATTATTGTTATTATTATTATTATTATTATTATTATTATCATGATATTATTGTTGTTGAGGTGCTCAAGTGTTAGGAATTAGTAAGAATAAGATGATAGGGCCTAAAGAGTGCTTAAGGCCCAATAAGGGGGCTAAACCCACCCAAGTGTTATAAGAAGGGAGAGATTAAGGCATTAGGTTTAGTTGTGAGAAATAGAGAAAAGAGAGAGGAGAGACAAGATAGAAGAAGAAGAAGAGAGAAAAAGGAAGGAAGAACTTGGAGGCTTAAGCCATAGCTCTCCTTCGTGCCTCATCTAGGTGAATGTTCTTCCCCTTGTCTTCTCAAACCCCTTTTGGTTCTTTAGTTCATCTCTTTTCCCTTTTCCCCTTTTCCCCTTTGTTGTCCTAAGTTAGGGTTTGGGTGGTCATTTGGTATGTTATATCTTGATTCATTATAATTGTATTTCTATTCAATTGGATGGGTTGTGAATACCCCGAAGCTCGTAATTGTTGTCTTGATTTGATAATTGAGTGTTTGGTGTCTTACCTCTTTTGTGTTCCTGGGATTGAATCGAATTGATTTCTATGAATTTGTATTGGATGTGTTTAATTAGTGTTTTCTATGCTTTGTGTGGTTTGCGATGTTTGAGATAGGTTGAGTTTTGAGCCTTGTATACTTAGAATGAGTTTTGGAGTGTTAAGAACCCTTGAGGGAGAGATTATGCAGAAAAATACATAATCTCGTTCTGCCAAGAGCCTTTGGCTGGGCGAGCACAATGTGTTTTGCTGGGCCAAAAAGAGTTAGTAGCAAGGTGAGCTACTGGAAGCCTCTGGCTAGGCGAGCACAGTGTGTCTCGCTGGGTCAGAAAGAGTCAGTAGCGAGGTAAGCCATTGGAATCCTCTGGAAAGCCTAGCACAATGTGGCTCGCTGGGCCAGAATGAGACAGAATGTGAGGTGAGTTACAGGGAGTCTCTGGCTGGGCTAGAAAATATGGCTTGCTGGGCAAAAGTAGTTCCATACTCAAATTGTGTTCTTCATAACTTTAGACATAGTAAACCATTGAACTAGAGTTTGAGGTCAACATAGAAGTTATAAATAATTGTCTTAGTTTTCTAAAGAGCTAAGGATCAACTTAATAAGATTTGTATAACTCTAGATAAAGTGTTACACCTCACATAGGTCATAGATGCATTAGATAAAATGATAGAAGTAACTCTTGAAACTTAAGAAGGGTTATACCAGTCATAAGACTTAGTAGATGATTGTTACAGTGGGTATGTGGTATAGAATTAGGATGCATTTTGTGTATGCGACTTAATTGAATGATGATGTTTGGGTACATGTGAGAATGCTATAACAAGAATTGTGACACACACACACACACACACACACACACACACACACACACACACATATATATATATATATATATATATATATGTTGTTCAAGTGATGTCATGGCAATGTTTTGAAAAGATTTATATGTGGCCCGGGTTCATGTGGAGCAAGGACCCACCGTGTTATGATGAGTAGTGGTTAGATGCCATTTAGATGGGTGACCTAGCCTATGTGTAGCGAGAATGGGCCTGGGTGGTATTTTGACCATGAGTGACCTAGTCCATGTAGGGCGAGAATGGGCTCACTATGTTTAAGATGAGGTTCAATGGAACCACTTTGTTTATGAATGTTTGAGACATTCATCATAAACGTGCATATGTTTTCTTAAGTCGAGAGATGTTGTTGAGCTAATCGGCGAGGTCATGAATGAGTTGAAGTATGACTCTGTCCTCGAGGGTCTTATTCGGTTTGGAATCTCCGTGTGGCTCATGTTGATCCCATGGGTTGGAGTATCCTTGCAAGACTAGGTAATCCTGATGCGCCGCCGACAGTCTCACTTGGTGAGAGTGTAGTAATAGGATCATGTGGGTACGTTACTGCATGTCCTCCCGAGCTTCTTTCGCAATGTGTTTTACTAGTACCACATGCATATGAGAAAAGAGAAAGAACATTGCATTGCATACGTGCATTATTGTGAGTTTGTCTGACTTGTGTGGTACGATGTGGATGCCATGTATGCCTTGTGTTGTACTTGTGTGATGTATGAATGATTTTATCCATAGTTGTAATATACTATGAATGTATATGTATTTATATATTAAACTATCTTGTTGACTTGTAATGGAATGTGATGTGACTCTTTAAGGGCATGGATAGATATATACCTAGAATGACACTATGTAAACATAGAAGTTAGAATGTATACCGCTAATGAGAATAGTCTAATATAAGGTGAGTGTTAGGGAGTAAAGCCCAAGTAAGGGAAGTTGAATTAACGTGAGAGAGAGTTGTGGAAGTAAATTGCTAGTCAGAGGATGAATCCTAAGATATCAACGAGGGTAAACCAGTGTGGTAGAGTAAGCATAACAGATGAGTCAAGATAAAATGATCATGATCGATGGGTGTAGTCCCAACCATAGAAATAATAGAGTTTCATAGAGACCCTGTGAAAGTAAAGCCATGAGAGACTAATGAATGGATTGTTCAGGTAGAATAGGCTAACCTAACTGTAGAGTCCTTAAAGCACTCACTGAGACATTATGTCTCACCCCTTTAAGTTCCCTTTTTTTTTTTTTTCAGGAAACAGGTGATGGCGGCGTGTATCTTTGGAGCATGGAGTCTTGTCATGGAAGATGTAGTTTAGTTATTTTATATTTCTATGTATTTTCATGATGTGTGGTATGAAGTAAACATTACGAGAAATAAGTTTTATTTAAATAACATTTAAGAATGAGTTGTAATTTATGTATTTTTATTTGTTAGCTTCCGCATTATATTGTTGTATAAATGTTTTTAAATTTTCATGTCCTTGGAAAAATAAGCGTAGTTACGGTAATACCCTTAGGGTGTTACACTATGTTTTATTAAGTTTTTTATTACTATTATTTAGTTTATTATATAATATGTTATACTTTAAATAGTTTATTATATTTTTATTACTATTATTTTAGTTTTATTATTATTATTATTATTATTATTATTATTATTATTATTATTATTATTTAGTTTAGTTTTTATATTATACATGTTGTGCTTATTTAAAAAAAAATAGATAAAAAGAGAAGCTAAAATTGACTCAAAATAAAGGCCTAACAAACTAAAGAAAAGTGAGGAGAAAAAGAACTTGAAAAAAACATTGGGCCCATTGGGCCAACTCTCCCAACCCTAATTTCACTATAACCCTGAGAGCCTTAATACTCTAGCAGTGTAGTCGTGTCCCATTTGCAAATGTGAAGAGTAGAACGCAACAGTTGTGACAATGAATCACGCCGCTACAAAGGCCACTGTTAGCGATGTAGATCGGCAGCAATAGTGTGGCTTCAATATTTGACTGATTTAAATGGAAAAAGAGTCACACACGAATGGATCAGGAGATAGGGTCGTGCAGCGATTGAGGGTGTTTTTTGAATCAGGGAAGAAAATATTTTGGGCTTTCAAGATCATCAGAGACCAACGATCATACGTTGTTACAAGTAAGATTACGAATCTACTATGATCTTACCTCTTAGCGATCTTATCTTTGATCCAGCACAGAAGCCCTTCCTTGACTCGTAGGATCATGCGATTTCACAAGTTAAATCGCGATTTTGAAAACCTTGGTTTACACTTTTCACTTAGAGACTATCCACCGAGGCTGATAAAAAAATAAAGAATAAAGCTTCCCTATGATTCAGTGTACTCTCTCTCTCTCTCTATTATCAAACAAAATTTTACTTGTTCTTTTAATTCTCGCATTCTTTAAAAATATTCAATAGCTTCGTTGTTTTGGTTTGTGATTAGGGTTTCATATTCGCGTCACAAAATGTTGCATAAATTTGCTCTTCATCAGTCGTTCATTGATTATTCTTCCTTTTCTTTTGATTTGGTAATTTTGCTTTTTGTCTTTCTCTTGTGTGTATCAATTCCTTCTTTAGTTTTGGTGCTTGGGCATTTCTTTTTAAAATCAAACATGATGTCAATTGTTGAACCAAGAATGCTTGTTCATTTGGTGTTTTCTGGTCTTGTTGTAGAGCGCTTGATTGTGCTTGTGAGAGCTAAATTCGTTGTTTTACAATAAGTTTGTTTCCACAATATCTTATTTGTTAATAATTATGACGTTGTGATTAGATGATCTAAAATGGACTAGAAAAATCTCATCCTTATCATTTTTCTCTTTGAAAATCAATTAGAAAAATCTAAAAATATCATGTGAGCACAAAGGAAATTCTCTCAATCCATCATAATCATGATTAGTTTACAATTTTTTATTTGTTTTTATTATTTGGTTTGGTGTGGATTACGAGTTTTTTGAATTGTTAGAGAGAATGCTAATGATAAAGGCTAAAAAATTAGGAATGTATATGTATAAATGTATAAAATTATTAGATTTAGAAGCCATGCTTAAAAGCTAGCAATTTTTTAGAAGGTCAGCTTCATTTTCATTTATATTTCCTTCTCTCACACATTAGTTTCCTTAGGTTTTCTATTACCTTATTCATGGTTAGAATGATTTACAAATTGTAAATGTAAAGTTCTCCTTCTAAAATTGTGATTAGTGAATAGTGGTGGTCTTATTATCAAGAACTTATAGAATGCAAGGATGCACTATTTTAACTTTATTCTTTTTGTCACCTTTTCAAGTTGGTACGTGTTCTGTGACAAATTATAGCTTTATGGTTTCACCATTCTCTATTTATTTTTGCTTGTCAATAACATGATTACGTGCCTACCTTTGCAATTGAGTGAAGTTTGGTTTATAAATTAACCTTTAATATGTTTATCATGCCACATGAAGCTGATTAATCACCATTTAAGTGGATATATCCCATCTACGCTTGGAAAGCTTATAGATCTATCTGACCTGTTAGAAAGACACATTTTATGCAATGCAATGTAGGAATCAATTTCCTTTCTATTATTGCTTTTGATTACTTGATTTCATCTCACCTTGTTTTTTTAAAGGCAGGGTAAGAAATGATAAATGATGTGTTATGTTTCACTATTTGTTGGCTAATCATTATCCTATTATTTTGAATGACAGCAAATAAATTTTGAGAGTTAGTAAATAGAGTCTCTCTCTCCATTGCTATTATGTCTTGGGATTTCCTTGTACAAGAAAGATTGAATATTATAAGTTTGTTGCTTAAATAAGAATCAAAATACACTAACAATTCAAAATGCATTAGGAAACCATTCTCGTGGAAGGCCTGAAGCATAATGATGTTGCAACAAGAATATATTTAGTTCATTACTTCTTATATTACAAGTGTTATTGCATCACCCATCAGATGTATTTTGATCAAATAATAAGGTACTCCCTCCGGTCATTATTATAAGGTCCAACTATCTAATTCACCAAGATTAAGGGATTTGGTTAATTTAGTTGAAAGCATTAAATTTGTCTTAATTTGATATTTTTTTTGTCCCGAAAAGTACCCTTGTGAACACAACTAACAAATATTAATAAGTTATGTTTCTCTTTCTATCACGTCATTCTAGAATTTACTTTAATGAAGGGTATTTTTGTGAAAAAGTAATTAATGCATGAGACATTTTAGATTGGACCTTATAAAAAGGACCAAACCACACTTTTAGTTTGGACCTTATAATAAGGATCGAAGGGAGTACGTTGTATGGGTGACTTTGAGGAGTCCAAACCATGGATGCAATTTTTTTTTCTTTTTAATATGCAGTGGCTTGTGACACTTGTCCTCATTGTTTCACTAATTAATTCTATCAAACATTTTGCATTCTTCATACCACTTTGAAATAATCACTCAGTAGCTCACAGAGAATTTTGAAACTAGTTAAGGAAACAATAACCCAAATGCTAGGATATGCTAGCATTAGTGGTTTATGCTTACAAATGAGTGCTGAATTTTGAGTACTAGAAATAAATAATAAGGAAACCCTCTTCAAGGCCCTTTCCATTATGTTATTGGATAAAAGATACCTTAGGACTTATTAATATCATTATTGTTATTGTTACCCTAGAGAAAGGAATGGATAAGAACAACATAATAAGACTAAGGTAGAGCTTAAAAGCAAAAACAGGCTGAGGCTTATTAAGACACATACCAGCCCATGATTTATAAGGAAAAAAGATAGAAAAAGATTAATGTTAGTTGTCAAAAAATAGAAGGAAGAAAAGGAAAAAAAAAATGAGAGAAGATGATGGGAAAGAAAGGAAGAGAAGGAGTTTTGGAGACCAAAGCCCCCAGAGTTCGTCTTTATGTCTTCCTCTAGGTGAGTGTTTCCCCTATCCTTCTTCACCTGTTACCTCCATGATTTATGTTGTTACACATTTCTTTTCCCATCTTGCTCATATTGTTTAATGTTAGGGTTTGAATGCTTATTGAGGTTATGGATGGTTAGTGAGTTACAGGCTAAATTGATGTTTAGAAACATAATAGGAATGAGTATGGACATATTGATGTGTCTTATAATGAATAAGGAATGTGTGTGAAATCCTTAAGTGTTTTCCCCTAATTATTGTTTATTGTTGTTTTGTCTCTCTTGATGATAACTTGGATAAATAAGTTAGGTCTACGATTCAATAAGGGTTAAGTGTTTAATGGCATGATTAAGAGTGTTTAGAAAGGGATTCTTGATGTTTAATTTTTATATTCATGATTGTATGTACTTGTGATTTATGATGATAATTGAGTGCCATGTGTTGATATGTTGGTTTTATCCTTTAGTGGAATTGATGTGATTGATTTAATTATTCTATATTTGCTTGAAGGTAGATTGAAGTTACTATGAGAGTTTAAGTTAGTTTGGGTTTGCCTCTTTTTGGAAAAAAAAAAAAGATATTTGGATCATTGTGAAAGAGGTTTAGATTGATAGGAAACCCCCATTTTTTGAGTAAAATGTTAGGCAATTGGAGATTAAGATTTTAGGGAGGCCTTAAGAAGCCTCTATGTTCACAAATAATAATTTAGCAACATACAAGATGTAGGTACAGTAATACCCGTTAGGGTGTTACACATAGTAGTCATCTTCCATTGTTTTACATTTAGATAGTGATCCAAGAGAATTAGTATAGTAGTTCCTTTTGTGCTTGTCTCTTCATGCCATGTATTATTCTATTTTATGTTTCAATTTTGAATGGAAAGATTAACAAGACAATAGAATCGGACAAATTCTAGTAGAATTGTAGAAGTAAAACCATTTTTTTTTAAGTTGCTTAACATGTCTCTCTTTTTTCATTTCTTTAGGCCTATATGAATAAGCTGGAGCTTGAAGTTGAGTGAGCACTTATTGAAAGAGAATGCAAGGCTCAGAAGGCATATGGTTAGAGAAATCTCATTTCTTTTTAGAACAAAAAGAGAAGCAAAATAGAAGAGAGAGAAAAATCCAATTAGATGAATAATATTCTAAAGAGAGATAAAATAATAAAAATAACTATTAGAAAATATTATGAAATATATTATAAAAATAAAGTAACTTGTGTGATTATCCCACATCGTTAGTTATATACTTATTGTATATACTTAACAAAGTGGTTCATCCATTCAGTAACTATATAACCTCTCATATTGACATATATAGACACATTATTTTATAGTAGTTAAATTTAGAAAGAAAAGTGTATACTCATATAAAGAGAAATTTTTTAGTAAAAAATCTTATTGTATGAGGATTTGCACTATTAGTTCTTAGTAGGTGAAGTTAAAGTTGAGGTGCATGTGATTAAAATAAAATGTCAATTAACATTTTTTTGAAGTTAAAATTTTTCTCAGTCCACATATAAATAATCTTTCTTTTATAAAACAAAAGGATCGATTATCATTTCTAATTATTTATTCACATTTTTCATTAATTACTTTTAATTTTAACCTTCTAAAATTTATTCATAATGAATTTTCTTTGAAGTCAAAAGTATTATTTCCATTCGTCTATTTATAGTTTATAGATAATACAAAATGTTATTGGGAAGGATCTAAATTCAATATTAAAACATGTATTGAAAATAATAGAATGTATATTACTTGATACTTTTATATTATTAATTTATTTAAGTTTATATATTATTATTTAATTTTATGTACTAATAATTTTCATAATTTATATTTATGTTTCCAAATGTAAAATTATCATCAGGACATAAAATTAAATAAATGATAAAAAAAAATGATATAATGTATTGAAAATAACTTAAATAAAATGAACTATTGTTCCTACATTTTTGTAGTGTTTTGTAAATTCTTAATCCAAAATTTTGATTCTCATACAATGTATGCAGTGAGAACATGCTTAGGACGGTTTTTGCTAGCCTTGTCATTGGTCTTGTTGGTTCAAATTGATTGAAAACACTCTTTAGGTACACATTGAATAGTTCTTATATGGATTGTTAGCTTTTCATGTCTTTACTATTAACAACTAACAATGAATAAGTATAAGATTATCGAATTTTTGGTTTTTGAACATAGCAAGAAAATAATTGATTGTTTTGCCTTTGTATTCAGAACTTCAACATGCTGAAGAGGTTAGAAATCCATCCGTGGGTTTGGTTGTCAAAAAAATGTTTTTACTTTCTCTCAAGAGTTTTGGTAGAAACATCACTCACTTGGAGTTTGGAGGTAATTAATATCTCTTTTATGATAATTTTGACTATGGTTAGAGACAACGAGGTTCTCCTTATCCATTTTTTTCTAATTGTGTAGGGGAAACACGACATTGCCAATGTTGTTGACAATGGAATCTCTAAATCGTGTATGGTGTTGAACATGCAAATAAGCTTTTTCACTGCTCTAGTTTCAATTCAAGAGAAATGAAATTGATAATCTCAAATTTTGTGCTGATTGAATCGCATTCAGTGCAAGGAGTGTTCAAATTAAGTATCTCTATTGCAAGTTTAGTATTAAGAGTATCAAATTTTGTGTTGATTGAATTGCATTTAGCTTCAGTGCTGTTCAAATCAGGTATCTCTATAACAAGTTCAGTGTTGAGAGGCTTTTCTGCGACTTTCTCCATACTATTCATGAACCTTGCTTTGTTTACTAGATAGTAACGACTTTGACGTAGTACTTACTGTCAAGCTATGATTGGTAATAATAATATTTCCAACAAGTTGTCTTAAGAAACACGTGACTCCAGATTTGAGGTTATTAAAACTAGTTCTTCCTTATTTTCACCTTTATTTCTCTTTCGAATATCAACAGGTATAAATGGGGATGTAAATTGCAAATTTATTACCAGTGAATTGTACTATGGTCTTTTGCATTTTATGCACTGAAGTATTTTGAGCATTTTGATGCTCTTGCGGTGCTTCTATTTTTTCACTCTCTTTATGCACAACCTTTCCTTCAAAAGCTAGGCAACTTAACACTAGTGGATTAATCCATGCAATTACTTCCTCATAGATCCTTGATTCATGTGTAGAATAGTATAAGTGTAAAACAACCTCTTCATTTGTCTTATAATGTGCTGAATGTTTGTAAATTGATTGGGTAATGTGTAACACGGCGTAATACACAAACATGGCCTTATGGTTTCAATTGGTTAGCCACAAATTGCTAATTGGAATTTTTTTTCCTTCACAGCAGGCTTTTGTTCAAGACAAAGGAAAAAGAGTAAGTACCTGTCTTACCCTTACACGAACATTGGACCAAAACAAAAAGATTTGTTAGGTGAAACAGAAGACTTGAGGACAAATGGATCTTCTTCATATGCTAAATTGGGTAGCAAGATGTTCTAAAAGAACCGACACAGAAAATTCATGGCTAAATTGCAATTTTGGTCCCCCTGATTTCACAAAATAGCGATTTTGGTCCACCTGGTTTATAATTGGTGAATTTGGTCCCCCTACTTTTAAAAATTTGCGATTTTGGTATTTCTGTCAACTTTAACCGGTGACCGTTAAAGAGTGAACATTGACTTGAACAGTAAACCACAAAAATTGCTAACAGTTAACGTCACTCTCTTACGGTCAACGGTTAAAGTTGACAGAAATACCAAAATCGCAAATTTTTAAAAGTAGGGGGACCAAATTCGCCAATTATAAACCAGGGGGACCAAAATTGCTATTTTGTGAAACCAGGGGGACCAAAATTGCAATTTAGCCAAAATTCATTAGCTATAATACTATGTCCAACGGTCCAGAATTCATGAATGCATTTGCAATTGATTCTTATATATTGTCCACAAATATAAGAAAATAGTATATACTGTCCACAAATATAACAGACATAGTATACATACTGTCATATTTAATAATGGACATAGTATATACTGTCCACAAATATAGAGGACATAATATATAAGAATCAGCTACAAACACATTCATGAATTCTGGACTGTTGGACATAGTATTACAACTGATGAATTTTTTGTGCCAATTCTTATGGAACCTCTTGCTACCCAGTTTAGCATATGAAGAAGATCCATGTGTCCTCAAGTCTTCTATTTCACCTGACAAATCTTTTTATTTTGGTCCAATGTTTGTGTAGGAGTAAAATAGATACTTACTCTTTTTCCTTTGTCTGGAACCAAAGCCTGTTGTGAAGGAAAAAATTGCCCAATTAGCAATTTGTGGCTAACCAATTGAAACCACAAGGCCATGTTTGTGTATTACCACCATGTTACACATTACCCAATCAATTAACAAACATTAAACACATTATAAGAAAAATGAAGAAGCCATCTTACACTTCTACTATTCTACACATGAATCAAGCACCTATGTGGAAGTAATTCCATGGATTATTCCACCATTGCTGAGTTGCGTTGCTTCTGAAGGAAAGGTTTTGAATAAAAAGGGAAAGAAAAGATAGAAAGACCACAAGAACATCAAAGTGTTCAAATTACTTTAGTGCATACAAATGTAAAAAGCCATAACTGCAATTCACCAGTAAAAAAATTGCAGTTTACATCCCCACAGATCCCACTTGTATCAATTGAAATTCTAGAGAAAAATAAAGGTGAAAATAAGGAATAACTAGTTTTAATTACTTCAAATCTAGAGTCATGTGATTCCCAAGACGGACTTGTTGCAAATATTATTACTGATCGTAACTTGACAGATAGTGTTACATTAGAGGTTGGTACTATCCCAATAAATAAGGCAGGGTTGACGAATAGTATGGAGAAAGCAACAAAAAAGCCTCTCAACACTGAACTTGCTGTTGGAAAAAACACACACCTCTACATTACGCACAAGATGAGAAAACACATAATAAAAGAGAAAGGCTACACCATAAAGAAAATAAGAAAATATCACAAATTTATTTAACGTGGTTTGGCCTCCCACGTCTACATCCACAACACCAATTTATTTAACATGTTTTGACACCTCATGCCTATATCCACAACACAACTATGTTTAATGTGGTTTGGGCTCTCATCCCTACATCCACGACCTCATTACAAGTTTTCTGGCCAAACTTGATAAACCCTCCCTTCCCATGACCTCCCTTTCTCTCACTTAGATGGTGACTCCCTCTTCAGGTTGGGTAATTTTTCTCATTTCTGGCCAAACTTGATAAACCCTCCCTTCACATGACCTCCCTTTCTCTCACTTAGATGGTGACCCCCTCTTCAGGTTGTAATTTTTCTCATTTCAATAATCTCTATTTATAGACATAACATCCTAATATTAAAAGAGGAAACAAATCCCTAATTATAGATAATATCTTTGAATCTAAACAACATCGTAAAGATAAGATAATATCCTAATATCCTAAATATTTGAAATTAAAAATTTGAATTGTTTCCCAACAATCCCTCCCTCAATTAAAATTTTTAAATTTCATCTTCAATTCCTGTAATCATGGATGCTCGTCAAACTTTTGCTCCGCACAAACTTTGTGTATTTCCTGATATGCTCTGTGAGTTTTGATTGTGACATTTCTTGACTTGTGCTATCATTAGCTACTGCCATTGGAACACGCCGCTTGACTACCAAATCGTCAAGAAGACTTTTGACACAAGGATCCCACAGGGATCCACTAGCTTCCTCAAGCTTCAATACTCGTCATAGGTTACTAGGCCGCACGAACCATTAGCTCTGATACATGGACTATGAGTAACCTGTTAGGACCTAGTAAGGTGTGGAATGCGTCAGAATCATCATTTTTTCTTTTTATCCATAGAATCCTTTACAGACTTTTTTTCTTTTTTTCATGTCAACTCACCAAGGAATGGTCCTTACTTTAATCTTTGATTGAGGGGTTACTTTAGGGTGTGTTTTGTTCTATTATTTGTCCTATAACTTACCAATGGAAATAGTTATTAATCACTTTGCCAACTTGCTAAGCAGTGATTGCTAACCTGTTAAAAGGGAAGGATGAGCGAGGGAGGTTCCTAGACAAAGATTTTATTTTGGTTTTGATTTGTAAACCAATAGATGAACACAAACACCCACTATATTTGATTAAAAAAGGAAAAAAAAATTCATAAGTCTTTCGAACAAAATAAAAATAAGCTAAATGTGTCGAACAAAATTATATCATGTCTTTCAAAAACCACTATATTGATTCGAATCCTATTAAAGTTGCGACCATCTTTATGGTTTGAATTATTATAAATGAAAAGTTGTATTTGCATGTATAGTAAAGAAAGACATAGGAAAAAAATAAAGAAAAATATAGGATTAGATTATGGATATTATGAAGAAATATAAAGAAAAAAAAACTGTTGTAAAAAATTATATAAAAGTATTGTATAAATAATATAACTTGTTATAAATATGTCTTTGTTGTACAGAAATTATAGTAATACAAACAAATATATACAACAATTCATATAGATAAATGAGAAAGAGACAAGAGAAATGTGAATAAAATTAAGGCCAAATTATATTTTTTGCTCTTTATCTTATTTTTTAAATTTAATTTGGTTTTTTATTTTAAAAAAAAAATCAATTTAGTCTTTTATTTTTTAAATTTGGATCAATTAGGTCCTTATATTAGTTAAGAATTAACAATGTTAATAATTTTATCGTAATAGAAGTTAAAAACCGTCACATAATAATATTTTCTTTTCTATATGTGTTTTTGCACGCGTGATTTTCATTTTCGTTCACATTTTATTCGAAGATTTCAAACTTGTTTCCCTAAAAGAGGTACACACAAGCTCTGATTAGCAGAATGTGTGTCGATTAATGGGTTTTGGGATTAGTGTTAGTAATTTTGAATGGGTTGTGAATGACTCTGTTGTAAACTTATATACTGCCATGAAAATTTTGTGCCATGATGTTTTTGGTAATTCAAAGTAAAAGAAAGATCCTAGGCAAGTGAAACCAAATCTGAGATATCCCTTTTCCCTTCTAGTTATTTATCATTTCTTTGGATTCAAATATCTATGTGCATATTAGGAAGTTAGCAGATCTTTTGCTTCCAAGTTGTTACGAGGTAAAAGTTTCTTTGACTCTTTGCAGGACTCATGATGGCCATGCAGTAGAATCAACGTTATTATCCTCGTGAGTAATTATATTTGGACACCATTATTTTTTGAACACCTTATCAACACTTCTCATCTCTCTCTATATCTCTCTTCCTATCTCATCATATCACCTATCATACATATACTTCTCTATCTTTTTTTCCTCTCTCTTGGTATCAATTAGCATTTGGAATGTCCATTTGGGGTGTTAAAAAAAATGGGGTGTCCAAATATAATTAATCTATCCTCATCAGTAGCTTTGGACAATGTATCACATTCATTTAATAATGCAAGTCCCACAACAGATTGCGTTTTTTTAAAGTAAGTACTAATACTTTCACTTGATTTCACCTTTATTACGTGTGAATTTCAGCATTGTCCACGTCACTATACTTGATAAGGCCTTTCCTTAAGAAGTTCAATCCAATAGTAAATGCCACACCTACTTGGAACATAGTTATATTAATTGCATAGTCAATAAAGTATACTAAATGCCACAGCTCCTTGTTACATATATTGATATATAGGTTACTCCATTCAATCTTCCATTTTGTTTCTGATCTCCACCAAATTTCATGGCTGTTTGCTTTTCATTTATTTTCCTTTTAGCTTTCCAGAGAATTCAGGAATTGTACTCTCACTCCAAAATCATAGAAGATGCTATCGTGTCTGGCCCTGCAAATTAGTTAAATGAGATATAAAGCAAGGAAAAAGTAGATCAGATGGGGAAGGTCACTGTTTTGGTAGTGATTGTGATTGAGTCAAATAAACGTGTGCATCTATTTCTAGGGGAAGATTTCGTTTATATAAGCATTGGTGCTAAAAATAGTCATAACCATTTTGATTAAGGAATTTAATTTATATACAAGTCATGTCATATTAATGAATAGGACTACCTAATAATTGAATGTCTGTAATTTTACACTTAAATTGTATTTAAATTAAACTAACTGAGAAAGCTCATGATAAAATAGTCTAATTTTTATCCATTTTCTATACCCTGCATAACCTTAAGAGTTAAAGAATAGAAATATGTATCAAATATCTGGTTTCTGGAATTGAGGAGTAAATTAAGACATGGCATAATCTTTTGGTGAAAAATCATCTCAAAAAACAATTGGTTAAGTTCTTATCAACTAAAAGTTTGAATTGTATCTGCAAAGCCATACTTGAAGAGTTCAAACAAATACATATATTAGTGAAAAACAAACTGAATATTGTGCATAGAACAAATTAAGACTTTTTCTCACCATATTAAAATTGATGTTCTAGTGTCCACCCAACAAAAGAGGCAATGAAGTATAAATATCCTGATAAAGTTATGATCTAAGACCAGATATCAACTTTTACATACCTCAGAAGCAACTTGGTTGTGTGACACTAAAGCTGTTGAACTTGACAGCCACAAACACATGAAGTTGGTCTGTAACATGATTAAGGAACCGAATATACGTGTGCCTCCATGTCCTGTTGAGAAATAGAGAACCACAAAGACCCCAAAATCCCACTGCAAAGCCAACTACCATCCCAAGGTAGAGTGCATCAGCTTCAAAGACATCATCATTGCTTCCTCCATTTTGCTTTGACACATCAACAATACCACTTTCTTCTGTGCAGTTAATTGGTAAAGGAGCTCCACAAAGCCAAGGATTCCCAGCAAAGCTAGAAGCATCGAAGGTCAGAAGCTGAGTCCCAAGTGGGATTTGTCCCATGAAATCATTGTATGACAGATTCAAGAAGCTCAAGAAAGTCAAAGAGGAAATGGAAACAGGAATTTCTCCATAAAGTTTGTTGCTGGATAGATCAAGAGACTCCAAGTTCTTCATCCTCCCAATCTCCCTTGATATCTTTCCAGTGAAATGATTTCTGGACAAGTTCAAGATCTGCAATTGAGCAAGTCTGAAAACTTGTGGAGGAATTTCCCCTGACAAGTTGTTGCATGAGAGGTCAAGTGATCTCAACAATCCATAGTCTCTATACTCTAACTCTTGGCCATTGGTGTACAAATTGATCTGAAATGGGTAGTAACTTGTTCTTTGTGGTCCAGCCATGCTAGGAATGTCACTGATGCATTTAGGAATAGGTCCTGAACGTTTGTTGTGGAAAAGTTCCAATTGAATCAGAGAAGAGAGTTTGCAAAGCTGGGGTGGAATGTTGCCTTCAAATTGGTTAGATCCCAATAGCATCACGTCCAAACCTTGTGGCATCTTTGTTGGTACAGCTCCAGAGAAATTGTTTTCTCTAAGATTGATGAAGTCCAAGTTTGTTACGTTTGATAGGTCCAATGAAAAATTGCCAGACAAGCTGTTGTTATGCAAATCCAGTATTATGAGATCAATAAATGAGGCCATTGATGGAGGGAGTTCACCTGTTAGCATACTCTCCATGAAAAGGAAAGATAAACCTTTCCAATACTCCCAGCAATCAGGAACTCCTCCAGTTAAAAGATTGGATGATATGTCCAAATAGTCCAAACTATTTTCCCTACCCAACTTGTGGCAGAACAAAGGGGAAATGGGTCCAAAGAAGGAATTGTGAGACAAGTCCAAATAGATAACATTTGCTGATATATGTGGGAGCCCCCCTGTGAAATTATTATGGTCCATAAATATGATCTGAGAGTTCAGTGTGATGTTTGTTAAGTCTGCACTGATGGTGTTCTTGCACAGGTTGAGCTGTGTAATATTAGCTACAAACCTCCAAAACAAGTCACCATTTATGGATGAGATTTTTGAGTTAGAAACCTCTAGATATACTAGTGACTTTTGTGTGTATATCCATTCTGGAAATTTAGGACCTAGATTTGCATTGCTCAATGCTATGCCCTTCAACTGGAAAGGGGGAATCCAGTCAGAAGCCAAATCAAATGCAAAAGGAGCACTCAACACCAATTCTTCTAAATTAGAGAGATTGGAAAAATGGTTTTTATATATAACACCTGACAAGGATTCACCACCAATGGACAAACTTCTTAAATTAAAGAGCTGTCCAAGGCTGGTTGGAAGATTACCACTCAATAAATTGGAACTGATGCTTAAGTCAACCAAGGATGAGAGATTTCCTAGAGATGAAGGGATTGAACCATGAAACATGTTCTCAGATAAACCAAGATATTGCAATTGTTCATGTTGGCCTAGCCATTCTGGGATGGATCCATTGATTTCATTGTCATTCAGCCTTAAAGATTTAAGGTTTCGAAGGCTCAACAAGCTCTTTGGTATTGGACCTTGTAGAAGATTGAAGCTAAGGTCAATATTGGAGATACTGGTGATGTTAAACAGCCAATAAGGCAATTCTGAGACAAAATGGTTTCCAGAGAGGTCAAGAGTTAAAGAGTGAAGAAAAATTGACATACTTCAAGGATGGACTGATATTGGTAAGATTACAACTTGCCAATCTTAGCTCTACCAGTGATGGATGCAATGTCATGGATTGAAGCCAGTTGGTTTGATTTTGAAGATTGATTTGACTAAGGTTGAGATATTTCAAGGAAGAAAGTTGATTAAGCCATTGGAGATTATCCAGGTGAAGATCCTCATTAAAGGATAGGTCAAGAAACTGAACATTAGAGAAGCTAGCATGTGTATGAGAAGGTGCAGTTAAACTTGTAAAGCCATTCAAGCTCAAGTTCAAATACTTCAAGAATTCAATTTGAAACAAAGACAAGTTGATTTCACCTTCCAAGTATTGCAGACTTAGATCAAGGCTTGTAACTCTGCCTGTGGTGTTGTCACAGTGGACTCCTTTCCATGCACAGCAATCTTGTTCAGTGGACCAAGAGGGGAGCATTTTGGAATGGTTCACAACACCAAGCTTGAATATCTGCAGTGCAGATCGATCCTTTTCGTTGCAAAGAGGCTGCAAATTGGCTCCACACGCTCCTCTGTGGAACGTGGTTGCACATAGCAACAGCAGCAGAACAATTGGAATTTGTGAAAACATGGTTTGGAAAATGAGAACTTGATGTGAGTGGTTACTAGCTGGTATCTCTATCACTTCATACATATATTATATATATACATTACTTGTAGCCTATCATATGAATGGTGTACGTGAGTTATAAGTAAATAAGGTGGCATTCAGCATTAACAACAGGAAATGGTAAAGTTTGTTTCAACGAAGCAGGTTGCGCGTTGATTCTTCTACACTATAGAAATCTGTCGTTTGTGTTAATTACAAATTGGAAGTGTAATTTTTCTAGCATTGAAAGAGTGATATTACATTTAAAACCTATTTTCAGTATTTACAACAATTTTTTATATTTTTTTTTATTTCTCCGATATATCTTTCATTTTTTTTTAATATATAGCACCGATAAACATATATAAAATAGGATGTATGAAGTAGAAGAAAGAAAGAGATAAACAGAAATACGAAAAGGAAGAATAATAAGTGATGTGACGAGAAGAGAAAAAATAAATAGAAAAAGAGATGGGAAAGAAATTGATTGTATGATCATATTTATTATAGGTTTAATTACTCTTTTGATTCTTAAAGTTGTAACAATTTTTCTTTAGTCTTTATAGTTTAAAATATCTCATTTTGGTCCATATAATTTTAATTTTATAATCCTTTTGGTCCTTATTATTTAAAGTTGTCTAACGTCATTACATTCAAATCCTTTAAAACTATTACAAAACTAAAATTGACAGCATAAAATCGTCAAAAAACTTTTGGCGGTTTTTAACCGCCACAAATTAAAAAATAGTTTATTTTTCCTTCTTCCTCTCGCCACCAAGAATTTTCTTTTCCTTCTAACCATTTTCAAATTCTTCGTTGAACATTCCGACCATTCCATGCGCCCTTTGTCATCCTCTCCCAGCGATGACCGCTCGGCATTCCAGTATGATGTGTTGGTGAAGTTCGCAACCTCTTTAAATTCCCAAACCTCTACACAGCATCGCTGGTGTGTTGTTTGTGGTGGGAGGCATTGTGGCTGTTGTGGGAAGCAATGGTGTTGCTCTAGTGGCGAAGCACTTCAAGCACGGTCACCTCAAGGTTCGTCTTCGTTGAACATTCCGACCATTCCATGCGCCCTTTGTCATCCTCTCCCAGCGATGACCGCTCGGCATTCCAGTATGATGTGTTGGTGAAGTTCGCAACCTCTTTAAATTCCCAAACCTCTACACAGCATCGCTGGTGTGTTGTTTGTGGTGGGAGGCATTGTGGCTGTTGTGGGAAGCAATGGTGTTGCTCTAGTGGCGAAGCACTTCAAGCACGGTCACCTCAAGGTTCGTCTTAACACCAACAAGACTCTCGACTCGTTCATGAAAGCTGTCACGCGTGGCTCTACCCTGACCAAGGTGGACACCGATCTCATTTACTTGGAGAGGGGAAGTATAAGGGGAAAAAATAACAACAACAAAAAAAACTTCATTTTTTAATTTATGGCAATTAAAAATCTCCAAATTTTTTTTGGCGATTTCACACCTCTAGTTTTAGTTTTGTAGCGGTTTTAAATGATTTACATGTAACTGCATTAGGTGACTTTAGAAAGCAAGAACAAAAAGGTTAAAAAATTACAACTAAAGAGATCAAAATGGGTGGTTTTAAATTATAGGAAGACATATTGTTGATGCCATATATTCAGGCATTTTGTTGGCTTAGCGAACGCTAAGCCCGACGCAAACTCATTAATTGCTTAGTTAATGCTAATTCGTAATTAATGCACAAACGGTTTTGAAATAGCTTCACAATAGCGATGGCTTCAACCAATGCTAAGATAAGTATCTTATTAGCATTAGCCGAGCCGACGCTACGTTAAAGCTAGTTAGAAGCAGTCAACTTATCATACCACAATAAATGTCAAGTGGCTTTAGTTGAGCTAATGCTACAGCAAATATCGTTGTTTGCATCAACTATGGCCGATGCAAGGGCGACACTAATGTCAACTTAGTGTCGGTTATAATTGACGTTGTTTTGTTTTAAAATAATTATATAAAAAAATTGCAACAGGTTTGCATCAATTTAGTCGACACACTATTAGTGTATCGAGGTCGATGCTATCCTTTTAACTCAAATTTTGCAATTTGTTAGAGTATTTATAAGCTTTCAGCTTTTCAGTACCTAGTTCCTAATTTGTAAACTTTCGGCTAGTTTATAAGCTATTTTTATTGAATACGCTTAATGTCTAATTCCTTCCCTTTAGTTTCCTGAAAAATCTAACCCCGATCAAGTACATAGTGGCTGAACAACAATTTACCTATCATATGACTTGGTGATGTATCATGTATGGACACATATAAGGTACTATTATATATAGTTATACCACTAAAAATGATATATATGAATGTGAAATAGTAGTGATGCATACATAAACCAAATCAAAGTGATATTGTCCAACCTGGTACGTTATAGTCCACAGGAAAGGGTCCTCCAAGCAGTCAACGGAAAGGAATACGAGAGGGTCTATGACTCTGAGGATGTAAGTCACGTTCTCGTACTCCAACCATTTATTTTGGATGCATGCACTTAATAATAAGAACAAGAGAGATTGGCGGAAATTTTCAATCGAATTGTGCGTGTATTTCACTTTTTAAGTCAAGGGAGGTTTTGCTATCTTTTTTTTTTTTTTTTTGTCCTGGGTCAGAGAGCACCGTGTCCCCAACCCACTGAGTTAGAGACTACGCGGTGCGTGGCTGCCGCTGGTCCAAGGAAATTTTGCACACAGAGGGAATCGAACACGAGTTCTCCCGCTAAATGGATCGTTCCCCCACATGTAAATGTAGCGAGATCTTACACCACTGCGTCAACCCTTTGAGTTAGGTTTTGCTATCTTTTAAAACCTGAACTGTTTCACTGAGGTTAGAAAAATCTGTGGAGAGTAGTCTCATTCTTTTTTCAAAAAAAACTTAGTTTACTTATATATTTTGTGGTTTACAATGGTCGATTAAATCCAATAACTTCGTACATACTACCCAATCCTCCACTAGGCCCATTTTATTAGGTAATTTACTTGTATATAATTTTAAATGAATTATATATTAAATTGTTAATATGATTTTGTATAATAGTGTAATCTTTTAAACGTTTTTTTTTCCTCTTAAAACCAACATCTACCACTATTAACTTAGAAGAGAAATGCTAGTAAAAAAAACATAGAAGAGAAATGTCTTCTTTACAGTGAAATGAACTCCTTTTCCCGTACAACAATCTTTTTCACCGTAGAGGTGTTGATGGGATTAGATCGACTTGATAATTTAAATCAAATTAATTAAATTAGTTTTTCGATGAGTAATTAATTAAATTAGTTTGAATTGATTTAATTAATTAGGTCGTTTTACTTTCAATTTGAATCAAACCAATTATAATCAGTTCAGTTTATAAATTTATATTTTTTCACCTTGAAAGTTGAAACATCTTGATGAGCCGATCAATTTTTTTTTTATAATTTTAATTAATACATTTTAGATTCTGATACTTAGATTCCGCTTCTATTTTTTTCTTTCTTATTTATTTTTATTTTCTTATAATACTAACCAGTGTGTTATCAAGTACCGTAATTTGGTAATATTTATTTTGTAATTTTTTTTATCATATTTCAAATAAAGAAATAAATGAGATATATAAAGTAACAAAAATAGAAAAAGTTAAATATTAAATAAAGTAAATATCTCGTCATTAAAAATGAGAAATATTTATACCTTACGTTAATATAAAATAAAAAAGTTAGAGTAAAAAATTGAAAAAAATGTAATAATTTATTTTTTATGATCATAAATTGATGATTCAAACTAAATTAACTCAATGTTAATCAAATTTGTTCGATTCATCTTGGCCAAAAAGAAAAATTTAAACCTAACTCAAATTAGTCCAATTAAATATGATTGATTCAAATTTAATTTTATCCTAAACATCAACCAACAATATGTGAAGTGTGAACACCCTACTGGACCAAAAAGGGGAACTTGTTTGGAATGGTTCACAACACCTCGTTTGAATATTTGCACTGCAGATCGATCCTTTTCGTTACGTGGGTGTTTGCGTTACGTGTGTGTCTGAAAATGGATCACGGGTGTGAATTTCCACGTCAAAGTAAACGTTACTAGTTCTAGCTTTTATATTTTTCTCATTATGATTGTGATTTTTTTAGTGAAAAATGGGTTTACGAACACGCTCTGTATGTAACTCAAATCACTTCATATATATTACATGTTGCCCATCTGATTTCATATCAATCGTGTGCGTGAGTTCTAAGTAAATACGGTGGCATTCAGAATTAACAACTGGAAATGCCAAACATTATTCAACTTTTAATTGAAGTGGATCAGTATTGCAGAGTTGTTCTCAAGAATAAGTAGTCTTGAGTTTAAGTCTTGAGTGTGCAATTACGTCAAGCTCGAGGGGCAGAACTAGACCTTGAGGGGAGGGGGGGACCAAAAGTTATCTAATAAATAAATAAATAAATATAATATTATATAAAACATTCATAATTATATATTATAAAGCATTAATTGCATTAATAATATATCATTCAAATGGCACTTTAAGAAACAAGAACTCCATTAATTATATATAATATTCAAATAAAATTTCTTTACAAAAGAGATATTGATTTTATAGTTTAAAAGTTAGGAGATAAAAATTGATTGAATAATAACTAAAATTTGATAAAATGTAATATTTAAATAAAATTTCTTAAAAAAAGATAATATTGCTATTGATTTTATAGTTTTTAAGAAAAGCAAAGAGATAGAAACGATACAATAACTAAAATTAATAAAATATAATCTTTAGATAAGATTTCTTTTAAAAAAAAGATAAATTTACTATTGATTTTATAATTTAAAAAAGTTAGGGATAAAAACTGATTGTATAGTAACTAAAATTTGATCAAATATAATATTTAAAAAAGATTTCTTAAAAAATATATATGATTGATTATATAATAACTAAAATAACCCAAAGGGTTGACATAATGGTGTAAGGTCCTGCTGCGTTCACATGAGGGGTATAATCTATTTAGCGAGAGAACACGTGTTCGATTCCCTCCGTGTGCAAAATTCCCTTTGGCCAACGGCAGCCATGCACCACGCATCGCGAGCGGGATTAGTCTCTGACCCAGTGGGTTGGTGGGACACCTGTGGTCTTTGACCCAAGACAAAAAAAATATAATAACTAAAATTTATATAATTTTTAGATCAGATTTCTTTTAAAAAAATAAATAATAATCTAATTTTTTTATAAGTAAATTGGATGTCAATCCTGCTCCTCCAATGTGCTTAACTTTGTTGATATTTGAAGTTGAGAAATTTAACGTAGGTAGCCATTCGATTTCGGAAGGCCTGTTGAAACTCCCGTAAAAACTAATTGCAATATTCTTTTTTTTAGGCTTAAATACTTTTTTAGTCCTTGCAATTTAGGGTTTTTTTGCTTTTCGTCCTTGCAAAATATTTTTTTTGGTTTGGTCCCTGTAAATTATGTTTGCTTTGTTTTTTGTCCTTAAAGTGGTTTAGATAGCATTTTTTTTACTGTTCAAACAAACACACATAACAGCCAAGAGAGGGACATGCATGTAAGATGTGGTTAAGTTCCCTAACTCTCAACCACACTTAAACTGAAATAGTATCCACAAAGAGTCCCCCTCACCTTTGTTTTTAGTTCAGCCGAGAGGGAGAGAAGATGAAGGTGAAGAGAAGGCTTGTTGTTGTGTTCGCGTGGGAGAGGAAGAGAGGTTTTGGGGTTACTTAATTGCTAAGTTAGTTTCTGAGTGAAGTGGTGTGAGAGAGAGAAAAGGGACCATGAGTGTTAGTTAGTGGGAGGGAAATTTTCATGAAATCTGATTGGTTGGGAATGTGAGGTGATAGTTTTAAGTATTGAGTTAATTTGCACAGTGTAATTTTACACTATGTAATTATAATGGAATGTGATTTAAAATTTTAAAACTTAATTTCAAACATCCAATTAATTTTATAAAACTTCTTATATTGAAAACTTTTCTAGTTGCTCAAATAAAATTTCATCCGTAAAGAAATTGTTTGCAGATAAACTTTATAAGAGATAACTTATAATTAAAATAATTTAAACCAATTTGCAACCAATAAATTAATTAGTACATAGTAACAAATATTTTTAATATTTACTACCAGTAACTAACCTCAGCCCAATTAATTACTAGCAGGCATTCCAAGGAATCAATTACAGACAATTTAATTACACAGAAATCTCATAGACAACGTAGTTACAAGAAATTTTATATCTTTGATTTTATAAATTTTCTACCTTACCATTATAATGAAATACCTATTTTATTTACTTTCCTTCATCTTTCTTCATTACTCAATTAATTACTTAATTGCACAAAATATATCTTTTTCTTCTTGTAAAACAAACAAATTAATTTCAATTAATTTTCTAATTAAATCTCTGACATTCCTACTTACTGGGTTGTAATTTTCTGAGTGTTACAAGAAAATAGCCTAATAAGTTGTTGTGTCACTATTAAACCCTCATTCTAGTGACCAACTGATTCACTTCACGAGGTTGCGTCTTGGTTCTCCACGTGTAGTCTGTGTGGCTGCCATATTGAGACATCAACTCACCTTTTCCTTTACTATAGCTTCATTCACCTTCCTTTCATCCCTGAATAGCAGCTGGAGTTCCTAGCTCAAGGACCTTTTTCTTGCCTCTATTTTTCACGTCATTTCACTTGTTTGGTATTGCTGTAACTAATATCGATTTCATATTATCATTAATTTCATCCTTTTTAAATATTTTCTCAATCTTAATCTAATTTTTATCTTGAATTTAATCTCTTTCACTTTAAAATTATTCTCAACCTCATTGTTTAATTTCAATCAAATTACAGTAATTTTGAATTCAAATATGTAGTCCTTATGGAGTTGAACTTATAAATTTTATTACTTATCGATGGCCAAACACTTATAGTTTTCTCTTATCCGAACACAAATAAGTGTGTCCTTAAACCTCAAGGGTAGTTAGTGTTAGAACCAAAGACATTGGATGATGTCTAATTCCTCAAAAATATGGTTTTGATGATAACGAATGATATTAAATTTTGAAGTATCTAAAAAGTTTCGATTGAGTATTATAGGAAATACACCGTCCAATGCACCTATGGTATTGTAATCTCTTTACTTAAACTCTACATAGAACACACTCTATATCGTCCAATCAGTTACATAGAACTTGTTTTTATAATGAACTATCCAACGTCCGACGCATTGTTAACAAGCAAGCATCCAAACTTATTGTGAAAACCAGTGTGCAATACACTGTGATCTTTTGAGCATCCAAAAGGAGCTAATAACTTACACAAAGTTGTTATCTAAGTTATTAAGCATCCACTCTCTATGTTCGTACCTTGTACACTTCGAGGATGATTTCACACTGAAAAGCTTAGTGCCTATTATTCCCTCATCTTTTTGAAATGACTAATCATTCGAATTTCAAAAATGTACTGAGACAGGCGACAAAGAAGCATTTTTCTGAAAAGAGAATCTTCTTTGTATAAGTAGTGGAGGCGCTCTCAGAAAGGACAATACTATTGTCCCTTTCTCTTTCCACCCTAAGTTGACACATGGTAATGGTCATATGATTGTGAGAGAACAAATATTTTTTAAGGCATAGAATTCTACAATGGATACTTTTCCATGAAGCCTATAAATAGAAGAGCATGCACACAAAATCAATAACGAAGCTATCAAGAATTTTTCTAAGTCCTGAAATTCTGCTCAAATTGCTGGTAAATCTCATACTTGTGCTAAGAGAGAAATCACTTTGCATAGCAAAGCTTTTGTATTCTATTTACATTGTCATATCCTTTTTGTGAGAGTTATTTTGAATCTGTATTCATTCAAACAGTTGTTTGGAAAGCCAGGAGTGACTTAGTGATCAAAGAATACTTGGGTGTTTTTAATCTCAAGGGGAGATTAAAAGGTGCGCCAAAAGTGGCCTAAAGAATACTTGTTGTAGTCAGTGTTTGATTAGTGGAACCCATCAAAGGTTTTTGAAGGAGAACTGAACGTAGCTCAAGATTGAGTGAACCAATATAAAACAAGTGTTTATACCCTCTCTTTTAGCTTAACTTGCTTTTCTCCTACTATAATAGTTTATTATATTTTTATTACTATTATTTTAATATTATTTTAATTTATTATTATTATTATTATTATTATTATTATTATTATTATTTAGTTTAGTTTTTATATTATACATGTTCTACTGCTTATTTAAAAAACAAATAAAAAGAGAAGCTAAACTTGACTCAAAATAAAGGCCTAACAAACTAAAGAAAAGTGAGGAGAAAAAACACTTGAAAAAAACATTGGGCCCATTGGGCCAATTCTCCCAACCCTAATTTCACCATAATCCTAAGAGCCTTAAGACTCTAGTAGTGTAGTTGTGTCCCATTTGCAAATGTGAAGAGTAGAATACAGCAGCTGTGACAAAGAATCACGCTGCTACAAAGGCCACTGTCAGCAATGCAGATCGGCAACCACAATGTGGCTTCAACGTTCGACTGTTGTAAATGGAAAAAGAGTCACACACGAATGGATCAGGAGATAGGGTCGTGCAGCGATTGGGGGTGTTTTTCGAACCGGGGAAGAAAATATTTTGGGCTTTCAAGATCATCAGAGATCAACGATCATATGTTGTTACAACCTTGGTTTACGCTTTTCACTTAGAGACTATCCACCAAGGCTGATAAAAAAAATAAAGAATAAAGCTTCCCTATGATTGAGTGTACACACACACACACACACACACACTGTGACACCCTTTACCCCTTAGCTAATTATTAAATAAAATATTTTGGAAATATGGAATAATTTTCAATTGTGGAAAAAAAGTGTAAATTGAAAACTTTTCCCTCTCAAAGATAAAGGACATCACATACGTAACTAACAAGTAATTAAAACTTAAATAAATACTTTAATACTCAATAGAAGATATTGGCCCACATTTGGCCTTACAAGTCCTTAAAAACATACTCAACTTAAAGAAATAAAGCCACTAATTTAGTTTCGGAACATAAACATAAAATAATAAAAAGAAGCCCTAATGTCACAAACTATCAAAGCTTTACAATCCCAAAAATAAAACTAAAATTAAAGACAATAAATGGAGGTTTATGCCTCTTCTCTAGCATCATCCTCTTGGTCCTACTGGACGTCATCTGCCACCAACAATACACAAGAAAACAAAACAAAGGGAGTGAGATACATCTCACTACATGCTCATTTTATGAAAATGGAGACAGATAGCAACACAAACACACATAACAATTATCTCTTAGCATTCACATATGTCAAGCACATTCACAATCAATTAATGTAATGTGTTCTATGCTCTAAGTTTTATATGCATGTGGTACCATTCAAAACTCTTTTGTGAAAGTAGCCTAGAGTATGTGTAGTCGACGAATAGCCGTACCATGGGCATTCGACACTAACAGTCTCAACCAGGATGATACCCCTAACAGCTCGTCAGGGTTACCCAGTCTTGCAAGGATACTCCAACCCATGGGATCAACATGAGTTTAAAGGAGATTCCAAACCAGATAACACCCCCAAGGCCAGAACGCAACGAGCTCTTCACGGCCTCCCCAGTTAGGTTCATAAACTACTTTTGAAAACACATATATATCATGTTATGATGCATGGTTCACGCAGATTCTCATGGTTTCATTCAACTTATTACATGGAGGATCCTGCCTCACAGAGCTTGGTCCTCATTTATTTCATACTAACAATACACCATGGCATCTTAAGCATGCATACTTCACTTGTATCAGACATATCATATTATACATTTATAGCAATGTTCACGGGACACAACATACACATATGCACAAACTCAAACCAAAATATATCCAAATTCTAATACAATAATAATTTCCAGAATCATGTATAGCAACACTTTGAAATCATAAACATCAATTAGAACAACATTATATATATAAATAAATATATAAATATAATATACATATATAATTAAATAAATAAATGTATACATATTAAAACGTAAGGCGCAAAACACAAATCACCCAACATCCTGAAATTGTGACCCACAATTTGATTTCAAATCATTTGTAGACAATATTTACGTGTATACATATAATAACTAAACATATATATATATATATATATATATATATATATATATATATATATATATATATATATATATATATCAAATTGAAACAATATATGTGTCCAAGGAAGCTTAAACACGTAATATAATTCAAGGGACATGTGTAGATCAAATTGAAATAACTACAGGCACGCATAAAAGCCATTTGGCTAATTGATATAGCTTTTTGAATAAATTCATTAGTCCCGATAGCATAGAATTATTTGGCCAAGTTTCAGAAAAAAAAACTGCAGGCACGCATATCTCTTTCCAGCAGCACCGTCAACGTGAATGAACCAGTATAATCAAATTACGCAAGGAAAATCAAACACATTCACAGCAAAATATTCAGAGGAATAAAAATTATACTCAGTATACATATAAATTCAAATATAGTTCAATAATAATCTATTAATCTCAAATTTAATTATCAAGATCCCTAAATGACACAAAAAGACAAACAACCACAAAATCACATTAATACTAAAATGCTTCGGGGGTATTCACAACTCATACATTGAAATTAAAATATAAGCTACACAAGCAATTGGGGTGCAGGACCAACCCCGCTACCCCCTGACCACTACAAAAAAAAAGTCGATTTAGCAATCGAAATCTGCCACCGAAACCTATCAGTCGCAAATAGCAACTGTTTTAGCGACCGTATTCATTATTATTGAAAAAATGTATAATCAGGCTGTTAGCGACTAATTTAGTGACCGATACGTCGGTGGCCAATAATTAATTGTTACATCAGTCGCGAAAGCGGTCGCAAAAATATTTCAAAAATAATAGATATCAGAAATAATTTGCGGCCGAAATCATTGGTCGCTAAAATTATAAGTTTATGTTTATGCTTTATTTGTTCTTAATTTAGCGACTGTAAGTATCGGTCGCTAAATATATCGAAAAGATTTATTTGCGACCAACATGTTCAGTCGCTAAAGTCATAATATAAACTCAATTTATTAGTTATAAAATTGAAAATTTAGCAAAATATATATATATATATATATATATATATATATATATATATAATAAGTCACTATTAGTGTGATAAGCAGAACGAAAGTTCAATTTAATTTAACAAGATATAAGGAACTAAAATAAAATCTTATAAATTTAAGAGACTAAACTGAAAAAAAAAATGAGAGACTAAAAGTATATTTTAGTCACTATTATATTTTCTTAAAAAAAAAAGAGTCACTATTATATTATGAGTTTTTTTTTCGGTGTGTGTGTGTTACTAGATTTTGTAGAACGGTTCTTCAAAAAAAAAAAAACACTGAATTCCGATTTGTAACACACTAACGTGGCATTGTAAAAGTTTTGCCTATGATAAAACTTTTATAGCGCATGGGCATGCCTTTTCATTTAATTAGCTCATCAAAATCCTTCATCCTTTGTTTAGTTCAATTTTTTTTTTTTTTACATTTTTTACTTTCGTACAAATACGAATCTTATGAATTCACATTTATGCAGTCAAAAAAATGAATTCACATTTATAAAACCTCGGTCGATTTCAAAGAACAAAAGAAATTCCACATAAACAGAGCAATGTTTCAAGGTTGTAAAGCACAAGTTAGCATTTGAAAAAAGAAAAAAAATATTGTACATAATTCATAGTGATAGAAATAAATAAAGGAGAAAATTGAATGTCTCGTTGAGTCATGTTCACTCAGCATTCACCGGACACAACTACATATATAAATATGATTAATGATTAATTTTACTTTATAAGTGATTAAAAGTGAATAAACATGATTATATATAATTACCGATGTGGTTACTTATAAAAAAAATATGCCAATGTGGTTAATATTAATCACTTGTGAGGCAGAATTAATTGACATTAGACATTTTAATAACTTCATGGCACTAATTAGACATTTTAATAACTTCGTGGCAGTATATATTAACCATTTATAAGATAGTTAATCACTATTATATATTTCAATAACTTTGTGATGTTATTAACTACACATCAATAATTGTATACAATCATGTTCATTTACTATTAACAACTTTTGAGGTAAAATTAACTATATTTGCATATGTAATTAACCAAGTGTGACTATAACTGTTCCAAAAGTATTTGTAAACCAAACTAAACCAAAAGTTAAAGAATCAAACCATTTTCAATAGTACATTGAACCAAAGGAACAATTTTTCAGTTTAGGCAAACCATTTGTCAGTTTGAGACTATTGATTAAGTGAAACAATTTCACGCTTTTTTTTAACAAAAAAAGTGAAATTGTTCAAAAAAAAAACCCTCACATTAATTCATCCATATATATATATATATATATATATATATATATATATATATATATATATATAATTCAGAGTTATTTATATAATATACCACATTTAACATTGGAGTCAAGTTGATATAACTTCTTTAAAAAAATAAATTGATAAAACTACTATGAACCAGGTAGAAATTTATTGTCCTTTTTTTTTTAGGTGGCAATTTATTACTCTTACTATATACATTTTTAAAAAAAAATAATAATAAGATTATTCTATTCATATATATGCATATGCATATGCTTGTGTACGATTTTTTCGTTGACATATACCTTGTCTGCCTCCCAATCTCAATTCTATAATCTATAACTAATACATGTATCCTGTACGATGCAAGGGACAAATTATGTATGAAGAATAATATTTTTTATTATTTAAAAAAACTAAATTTAAGTTGAATAGAATAATATGAGATAAATATATTTTTATAAAAATTATTTTAGCTTTCTATGATCAAGCAACTTCTAACTGATTATATTTAGATCATTTTCCCAATTAGTATAGAAATATCATAATATTGTACTAATTTTCAAGTTCACAATATATTCAATAACAGCTTCAACTCCTAATTTTTTAAATAAATAGATGAAAATCACACATGAAGCATAATGCAAAATGTTGTATCATAAAGAATAATATTATTATCGTTATTGATCATTAAGTTAATATCTAATTTTATTCATGCTTTTTTATAGAAATATTTTTTGATCTATTTTGATAACTTGAAAATATAATAAAAAAATGAATTTAATGTATACGTCCTAATTAGAGTCATATAGAATTTTAAGTGCCAGATAGTAATTAGTATATTAATTTTAGTATACTAATTATTGTACCATTTACACCTATTTAATATTTTTATTTTTAAACTAATATATTTTTAACTAATGTTAAGAACAATTTAAATGGTTTAAACTATTTTTTTATATTAAATAATAAATTTACCTAATTTAAATTTATTAATTTAGTAGATTAAATTTAATACAGTAATTAGGATACTAAAATTATTATATTAATATATTAAACACATATATTCAGGGACGTATATATAATTAATATATACTAATTAATAATATATATATATATATATATATATATATATATATATAACTTCCAATAAAAAATAAATAAAATAGTAACATATATGTTATTAATTAATAAAATTTGGTTTTAGTCCTTACAAATTATGTTTGTTTTATTTTTTGTCCTTAAAGTGGTTCAAATAACTTTTTTTCACTGTTCAAAGTGTTATCTAAACCGTTGTAAGGATGAAAAATAAAACAAACATAATTTGAAAGGACTAAAACAAAAAAAAAACATTAAATTATAATGACTAAAAATGTATTTAAGAAAAAAAAAAAAAAGAGGTACCGACCCGTGCAAGTATGTAAAAGAATGATTTGTTATTGGGATAATAGGTTTCGGGTTTTGATGTGTTGTGGTTTTGGGGTGCGTACAGTTTCGTATGTTCACGAGGTTAAGGGCTCGTTTGGAATGCAAAAGTGGGTGGGGCTTCTTTATTTGTTTTGTAAACTGGAATACGCTTTTGGTCTTGGGGGGAGATAATTATGTATGTTCACATCACGTGTGATAGGAGTATATGTAATGTGGTTTGCTTAAAAGTGGTTCTAGAATGGTTTTGGTGTATCTTGTGGTCTTACCTTGATATATTGAATTTATAAAATTAGTCTTGTTTAAAAAAAAAATGATCTAAAAGAAACATTTTAATTTAAAGGATGAAAGTAATTTTTTTAAAATTTAAGAGACTGAATAAATAAAATAAAATAACACGAGAGATAACAATTATATTTTAACCTATAATAATATGTGTATTTTCCAACTTTCTTTATTTGCATCCTCATAATCATATTTTCTCTTTCTTATTTTGCCATCATTTAAAAGAAGGCATAAAATGATATTTTAGACAATGATAGCTAATTTTAACCGTAGTATTATTAATATGGCTTGACAATAATAGTGTAATAAATCATGGTACGTTACATGACCTAATTCTTCCAAATTTTCTTTTCTCTACCTGACGTTAAAAATATATTTTGCACTACTTTTTGTGACAACTTTTGTTATCATTTTAAATTTTAAAAATATTTTTGATATATATATATATAATAAAAATTAAATGAAATTTAAAATCACATATGAAATATAAATATTGTTATATACAATATCACATGTAAAATCAGTTATTTAATATAAAAATAATGAAATTAACGTGGCATGTGGAATGAGAGGGAAAAAGTCAAAGCAAGATGATGGAAATACTAGCGAACTTTCCATTTGGAGGATGAATATCCTTTATAAAGGTGTTTGAGATGCGTCTTGTTCTATTAATTCAATTCAGTTTGAAATTAATTTTTATGGATTTAAGTTTTGAAAATTAAATGTTTTAAAGAGGAGTTTGAATTTTGTTTATAATTTTTCTAATTTAATTTAAGGTCTTGTATTTTTAAATAATTATATATTAATAATAAGATTTTTTTTAACTTAATTGATAATATTTTACATAAGATAAAAAATATTTATATTAATATTATTTGTTTTAAAATATATTGTAAAATATAATTTAATATTAATTTTATACTTCTTTATTTTTATAATTTAGTTATATATAATATTGAAATTTATATATTATATAAACAAAAGATCTTAGTTAAATTAGACTTAAAATCCAAATTAACAAGTAATCTTATCAAAGTTTTAAATTTGGTGAAAAGAAAGTTAATCTCCCTCAATTCTTCTATAAACTCCCCTAAATCTAATAAACTTTTTTTGATCAAGTGTCACCCTCGAACTCACCAACTAATGGTTTCTAAATCTAACAAACAATTGCATGATATTTCTTATTTCTGTGTCCAAAATTTTGCTTATTACTTATTTAGAGGTGTTTTTTTTTTATATTTTTAAGGTATTAAATATAATTATTTTTATTTAATATTTTCTTTATTAAATAATAAGAAGATTAGTGATAAAATCTTATAAAAGAATATAACGTTACTCTTAAAGGTTTATTTGACCTATAAAATTAGAATTAGTCCAAAATCATAATTTTTACGTTTGGTTTATATAAAATCACTTTAGAGAAAAAAAATAAAGAATCTTGATCATTAAAGAAAAAATTAATAATTGATATATATATATATATATATATATATATATATATAAACTTACGTAATAAATCACGAACTTATTAAAATCTATCTAATTTTTTTCATTAATGATGATATGCCTCATTTTTTCTATCTAAAGTGAATTACTAAGCATTAAAAAGAAAATATGATCATAATAATATGCTTCATTCTTAATTGCATTAATTAATCATGAAAAGAAGAAAAGAAAAGAAAACACGATTAAGCATTAAAAAAAAAGAGTTACTTTCATCAATCCAACGACAGATTATTCCTGAGTGAAGAATCTATAATCCTTACTCAAACTAAAACAAAGAAAAAAACATACCAGCCACAAGGCACAACATGCAGAACTGAGAAACTCTATTACCATATGTGAACTGTGTGAAGGCAGTGGTGCTTCCTCTAGAGAGGCAACAACCTTAGCTCAATGTGATGGATGACCCTCAATCCAATTCATGATCCTTTGAGGAACACCATAGTCGTAGGCAACCACTGCGAATATTCCAACCCACATGGCCAAAGTGATCCAAGCAACTGTGGTTGACATGAAGCTCAAGGCCAGAACTGAAACAACAGCTCCCACAATAAGCATGACCCAAATTATGAGTTGAAGAAGGCTTCCCTTATATATTTGGAGTATTGTCCCTATGGTAACACAGAAGAAGTATAACACAATGGTTAAAATCAGAGACATCATCAGTTTGTGCTGTTCTATAAACAAAAGCTTTCCTGATTCAGTGTTTGTTACTGAAATCAAAGCAATGAGCAGTGTTAAGAATTTGATAAGGATCTCTTGCAATTCCTTGGTTTGGCAGAGAAAGCCCTCTGGTTCAAGGCAAAAACCTGCAATTCATCTGCTCCATCATAAAAAGCTTTAGAAAGAGCTTTCCAGATATCTTGCGCAGTAGGTAGACGAATGTATTGCTTCATAATTTCTGGGGAAATAGACATCAATAGCCATCTCTTGACTTTCTGGTTGTCTACATACCACTTCTCATATTCATCATCCTTTTCAGTGGGTGGTGGTGATTTCCTGCGAATTAGAGAGAGCTTTTCCTTTTCAGCAATATGCATCTCCATGATTTGAGACCAAATATCATAATTTGTCTCATTGAGTACAATGCCTGCACTGAATGATGAGCCTTCAGATTGAATAATAATTGGAGCAGGCTTGGTCCCAGATGTTTCAGAACCTGATTTGTCCATGGTACAAGATCGGCTCTTGATACCAAGTTGAAAAGAATGTATTTTTATTCATTTGCATATTTGATATAGAAACAGTACAGATACATATATAGACTAAGGAAGAAAAAGAATCCTTATGTTTATGCTATTACCTCTATAATTAAGCTATATGACAGTACAATCTGTCTACCTAATTTGCAGCAGCAATATCTCTAAAAATCAGGAAATAATTACAAGGATAATGGACAATTAATCAAATATCCCAACAGAAAAAACATCACTGTCTGGATAGGGGATCACTTTAGCAAGTCGCAAACACATCACTATCAGGGTTACTATCGGGAATTTTCATTTTTCAGGAGTGTTTGACTGTTTGCACAATGTCTATATCAGGAGCAATTGGAGCACACCACCTATGAACCATTCTGAAACGGAAAAGCTCTATTCTCATCTCAGCATGCAACGAACAAACATGTCTGCACTGAGCTCCACACATTTCACTTCTTTGAGGTTAGTATGTTGTTTCCCATACTTACCTTTTATGCCATTATTTCTTCTTTCTATTATTAACAAATTAGACAATCTTTCTTGTGTTTGGGTTTTCTGTCAAATTCTGCTTTGATGTATTTCTAGCAAGACTAACTTACTTTTATTTTGCCTTGATGATTGTGCTTAATTACTTAGGGACCAAGTGGTGAATGTATTCAAGGAATTGCGGGAGATCCTTATCAAACTCTGCTCATTGCTTTGATTTCAGTAACAAACACTGAGTCAGGAAAGCTTTTGTTTACAGAACAGCACAAGCTGATGATGTCCCTGGTTTTGACCATTGTGTTACACTTCTTCTGTGCTACCAATGGGACAATACTACAGATATATAAGGGAAGCCTTCTTCAACTCATAATTTGGGTCATGCTTATTATGGGAGCTGTAGTTTCAGTTCTGGCTTTGAGCTTCGTCTCAACCACAGTTGCTTGGATCACTTTGGCCATGTGGGTCGGAATATTCGCAGTGGTTGCCTACGACTATGGTGTTCCTCAAACGATCATGAATTGGATTAAGGCTCCATCACATTGAGCTAATTAAGGATGTTGCCCCTCTAGAGAATTCTGTTGTGTTCACAATCACAAAGTGCCAGAGCTTCTAATTGTGCCTTGTGGTTCTTATGCTTTTTCTTTGTTTTAGTTTGAGTAAGGATTATATATTCTTGACGCAGGAATAATATGTTGTTGGATTGCAACAAGGTTTCTATTTTCTAATTTTGTTTTTTGTTCTTTTTGGTCTAGCAATTTTATATCAATATGGTAATTCGACTAATTTGACGCTGACTGCAATTTTTGTACCGGCTTGTTTAATCTCAAGGTTCAGGCAACATTGATGCTTGTGAGATTATTGGCACGTTTTCTAGATTCGGGCTCTTTGGACACAGAAATAAGAATTATCATGCAATTGTTTATTGGATTTAGGGGTGTTTATAAGAAGAGTTGAGGGAGTTTAACTTTCTTTTACCCAGTTTGAAACTTTGATATTGGATTTTAAGTCTAATTTAACTGAAATCTTTTGTTGATATAATATATAAATTTTAATATTATATATAACTACGTTATAAAATTAGTATTAAAGTATATTTTACAATATATTTTAAGATAAATAATATTAATATAAATATATTATTATTTTATGTAAAGTATTATCAATTAAGTTAAAAAAATCTTATTATGAATATATATTTATTAAAAAATTACAAGACATTGAATTAAATTAGAACAATTTTTAACTTAATTCAAACTCGTCTTTAAAACATTTAATTTTCAATACTTAAATCCATCAAAATTAATTTCAAACTGGGTGAACTAAATTAATAGAATGAGACCCATCTCAAACACCTTTAATGAGATAAAGTTTAGAATTCATCTTGATGCTTACCCCTTAGAGGATATTCATGGTCTCCATATGGAAAGTTCGCTGCTATTTCCATCATCTTGCTTTGACTCTTTCCTCTCTTTCCGCATGCCACGTTAATCTCATTATTTTTATATTAAATAATTGATAAATAATTGATAATTGATTTCGCATGTGATACTGTATATAATGATATTTATATTTCATATGTGATTTTATATTTCATTTACTTTTTATTCTTTCTATATATGTATCTCAAAAATATTTTTTAAAATTTAAAATGATAACAAAATCTGTCACAAAAATATTTGTTCAAAATATATATTTTAACGTCATGTAGAGAAATGAAATTTTGGAAGAATTGGATCACGTAACGTACCATTATTTGTTACATTATTATTGTCAGTTAAAATTAGCTATATCATTTACGCCTTTTTTTAAACGATGGCAAAATTAGAAAGAGAAAATATGATTTTGAGGATACAAATAAAGAAAGTTAGAAAATACACATACTATTTTAACATGCAGTTGCAGTATATAGCTATAGGGAATTCTAAGGTTGTCTATCAACATAATTTACATGGTCCCTATTAATTCTAAATTTCTAAAATATCACAGGATGGATTTTTCTTTTTTCAAATTTAATTAACTAGTTTTTACTATATCTCCTTTTTTATTTTATTTAATTAACTTTTTTTTAGTCTATCTAAATTTCTAACCCCTGATCGAAAATACCTCCTATACAAAATAAGAATAACACTAAAAGAATAAAAGTTGAGAAGAATATTGGCAAACATGATACCTTGTGGAATCAACCTGTCATTAGATTCCATCACAGTAGCTTCAAACCCATCTACACCGCCCTTGTAGATCACGACAGGCTCTCCTCCAAAAACATATATACAAGATAAATGAAAAGTTAATAAAAGAAAATTTAATGAATTAATAAGTTGAAAGATTAGAAAAATTAAAATTAAAAAAATGTAACAATTGTAATAAGTGCTTTCATACTATATAAAAATAGATAAATAGACATAAATATATTATAATTAAAATTATTAAATTAAAAAATTATAAATACACTATACATGGCACATGCACAAACAATAATAATAAATAACATGGTAAAAAGAGTAATAAAGAGAGTTTCTAACATTTCTTATTTTATTAATTAAATATTAATGCAGTTTTCTTTCTTTCGGGTCATACCTTTTTATTTTTATATATTAAAAAAGCTAACTTTAATTTCTTGAATTGTATCAAATATTTGACAAAAAAAAAACACAAACAAATACACCACGAACATCAGAGACCAAGTTAATCAAGCCCTGTTAAAATCTCTAGACAAAGTGAAACTATTTAACTAAACATATTTTGCTAACTAAAGCCATCCGAAAGCATCAATTAATAGAGAAGTACCCGCATAATCTGTAATATGTTTAGTCTTTGCTTTTCTTTGATTAGGCAAGTCTTCAATTAAGACTTGACTCAAAAATGGGATTGAAAAGTACCTGCATTTTTTCTTTCAATCAATCACAATTTCAAACAGTGTTTGAGCTAGTGTCACCAATTTAAATCATTTTAATATTTTCTAATTGATTCCAAAATCTATCCGTAACTCAGCAAACCAGAATTATCAATTGCAATTGTTTATAACAAGCTGAATTAGAAAGTCATGTCAAAATTTCCTCAACCTAATATCCTTATTTTCAATTCATAACAGCCAATGCTTAAGTCATTTTAAATCATTCTTACAATCAATTGCTTAATTTGGTTTATGACAGATCAATAATCTACTTATCTACACATGAGAATTCAGAGCAATGCCACTTAAGTTTATCATAGCAGTGCCACAATATAATTAAAGAATTTAGAGAAACTCTCAGTACACATGAAGAATTCAAAATAAATCAAAACCTTTCTTATTGTCCCTTCCTAGTTCCCATTCTTTACTAACTTCTACCACTTAAACGTGAAACTTATTTAAAGATAAACCCATTTTGGGGTTAAGTAATCTTAATAGAGAAAATATAAAAACGCTCATCATAGACATTCAGGACAGAAGCTACGCAGGCATTCCAACTTCGATTCAACAGGGTCATAATGAATATCGTGACAGAGAAAAATGGATTAGAGCAATTAAGGCCAAGTTTCACTGTCTAACAACAACATAAATTGCAAAGAAGAGAGGGATTGTTACGAAACCCTTTTATAATTTCCAATAAAAAAAAGCCCCAAATCAAAAACCCTAATTTTATTTTTAAATAAAAAGAGATTATGAAAGAAGAGAAGGATGAGTAGATGACTAAACAAAGATGGTACCTGCAAAGCAAAAGCGGCGCAAGAACCAGATGGTGCGACGGTGACGAGTGGGGCGGCGAGAACCAAATGGTGCGACGATGACGAGAGTAGGCGAGAACCAGAGAAAACGAAGAGTGAGTGTGCGAGTAAATGAAACGTAAAACGCATACACCTTAAACGTGAAATGCAACATAACAATGAAAGATGGGCGGGTTAGCCAAAGGGATGCGCGGGTTAGGGAAAAAAGATGGATATTTTATTTAATTAATTAATTTTTAGTTAATATTTTACTCACCTCTTTATATGGAATTTCTTTTAAAAAATATTTATATAAAGAGATGGATATTTTAGTTAATATTTTTTTAAATAATTTTATTTAATAATATTTTTTAAAATAAAGAATATTATATATATATATATATATATATATATATATATATATATATATATAATATTAGGTATTAAATTTTGACTGTTAAAAAAATATTTTTTAATATATCCTCTATCTTCTATATACCTTCAATGAGAGTGTTTTTAAAGATTTTTTAACAATTCATCTTTTTCAATCTATAATTTTTAAATTTTTTAATTCTAAAATGAATTTCAGCTAGTATTTTAGCATGTGCATTGCACAAATTAAAATTTATAATAAATATAAAATTTTGAACATATAAATTACTAGTATAGTGACCCGTGCGATGCACAGGCATGTTATTATATTTTAAAATTATAAATTTGTTATTTTAATTTACACTTATTATGTATAATATTTAAGATTCATAAAACATAAAATTTGAAGTAATGATTACAAATATATATATATATATATATATACACTTTAATTATTATTGAATGGAAGAAATATATAATTAGTCGTAAGTACTCTAATTAATTTTAAATTATACAATTACCTTAATTATAACATATGTATTTATCACAATTAATTTAATTATTTCAAATCAAAATATATACTTATTCTAATTACCTTTATTATTATTAAAAAAGTTAATTATTATATTTAAATAGTTTTATTAATTAAAAAATAGATAAAAAATTCTAAAAATTTCTCGCTCAATTGAATAAGATTTTTCCGTTTAGACTTCTTTCCTTTTATTGTTATAAAGATAAAGATAAAGATAAAGATATTTAGATTTATGATAAATAATCTATATTGTGATACAATGTTATTTTTAATTATTTTTTAAAAAAAATTGGAATTTAAAACTAAAAGATATTGAAAATGATAAGTTGAAAGAGATAAGAGATTAAGCAAGATTTCATATTAGGATCGTACTTGACTTTTGAAGATAATATGTGTGAGTGTCTGTGTGCAGATATTTTAAATATATATATATATATATATATATATATATATATATATCTAACGAAAAAAATTATTAAAAAATAGTTAATTAACAATGTTGGCCTTGAGGGATATATTTGGGTAAAGGACTTTATATATGATAGAGCAAATTATCTTTTGTAATTTTGTGTTGGTTTGGTCACCCCTTGTGGCCATGTTGTTGCTTACTTTAATAAAGTGTTTTTCCTTTTCTAAAAAATATATTACAATTAGTTAATAATTAGTTCTATAGTTGGGACTTATTAGGCCTTGACCAATCATTAGTGTTGCATTTGGACCTTTTTGGGCCTTAATCAATCATTAGCTTTACAGTTTGGTCTTATTGGGCCTTGGTCAAGCACTAGTGCTACTACTAGGCCTTATTGGGCATTGGGCAATCATCTGTGTTATACTTGGGCCTTGATCAATCATTAATGTGACAAGTTTGCCTTTGGACCTTAGTTAATTATGAGTGTTATAATTGGGCCTTGTTTAATCATTAGTGTAAAACATGTATTAGGCTTTTGTTAATCATTAATGTTGGGCCATGATCACTCATTAATGTTACACTTTGGCCTTATTGAGCCTTGGTCAATGATTGGTTTTATAATTGGGCTTAATCAAGTCTTGTTTGATGAATAGTATTACATTTGGGCCTTAGTTAATAATCTATGTTACAATTGGGCCTTGATCAATCATTAGTGTTATAATTGGACCTTAGTCAATCATTAGTTGTACATTTGCACCTGGTATGCGGTGGGGGGGGGCACATATCACTTCCTCAAGATTTTTTTCCCGCTCAAATGCTTCTTTCTCTCTTTTTTTCATTTCTTTTTTATTTTATTTTATTTTCTGTTTTTCTGCAGATTTTTCAACTGAACTAATAAAGATCATTTCCAAACATGCGAACATTTACTTTTGTATTTTATTTATATTATATTCTATTATATTATATTACTGTCTAATTTTTTTAGTTGCAAAATTTTACATGCTATAATTTATATAAACATATATGATTATAAAGATAAAGAACCATTAGGTTTGAGTAATAAAAAAATCATTGTGTTTATCTACGTGATAATTATTTTTTCTTAAAATGTTTAAGATAATAATATATTCAATATTACATAATAATATTAAATAAATGATAAATTTATATAATTACTTATTAAAATTAATTATTACTTAATTAACTATTTTTTAGCTTCATGAACAAATATAGTTTCATAAATAAATATTCAATTGATTAATATTTTAAATTACGAGGTTCAAATTTTTATACTAAAAATTAATTTAAATCTAATTACTTAATATATATACTAAAAATAATATTTTGACTCTATTTTTAAGAATTTCATATACAAAATTTTGTTGATTAATATTTATATGATAATCTTAAAATATTTTACAAAAATATATAATAAATATATTAAAATTAATTTATTAATTCTATTTTTATTACAAAATAGTTTTAAATTAATTCTTTAATAGTATCGTAAATTAAAAACAATTAAAATTATTTTTCTATGATAAAGACCACAGGTACATGAGACAATCCAGCTCAAGTTAAGTAAAATTATTATGGACAACAAAACTTTCTCTCTCCAAGTATTTAATACAGTTGCGTACTTAGACTTGACAATATTTTTGAATATATTTTTTTAAATTTGAGAATAACTTTACATTTTCAATGTATAAAATATATTATTTTATTATTTTATTTATATATATTTTAAAACTTAATATTTATTTTTTTATACTTCTACTATTCTATTTTTATATAGTATTTCCAACAAGTTACACGTGTTTATCTTTTCCAAGAAAATTTTTCTGCCTATCCACTTCTATATAGATACACACACGAGCATCATTTTTTTTTTATCGATTATAAATTCCAAAAATTGGAAACCAAATAAAATATTATTTGAAATCGGTTTACTGTCAAGACGTGTAAAAGGATGTTTCTTAGACAGAATATAAATTAATTTCTTTGTAGATATTGTGCAAAATCTATATATTTAATATTACTTAAAACATATTTTATTGCAACCATTAATTATTTTTTTAACAATATTCTAATTTGTTACCATCTCACCTAAATATTTAAATTAAAATATAATGACTATTTTTAACTTTTTTAGTAAAAGTAATGTTGTAAAAAAATATTTTAATTGTAACTAATATTTTTATATAAGTGTATCTTACACTAACAAATTAAAGAATATAAAGTTAAGCAAATATAGAAAGTTATTTCTAAAATTTAATGTTTTTTAGGTAAAAATGTAAAAGTTCTTAATTAATGAGTTATATTAAATTAATTGATAAAAAATAAGTTAATTGATGAAGATCGTTTTATTTGTGGTAGAAATAAATTAATTGGAATATAAAAACACTTTAAGAAACATATTATTGAAAATAAATTGACCAAAGGGGTCTAGCTCAGTTGATTGAATAGGGTGCGTGAGTTATTGTAAACTCCTTGATATTTGTTTCAATTCCAACAAATAAAAAAATATTATTGAAATTGAACAATATGGAACAAATAAGAAGTGATGGGAATGAATAATTATCAAACAAAATGGTTTATAATAGAAAAATTATATAATAGTATTGAAATTATAATTATAATTGTTAAACAAAGAGGAACAAATACAAATAATTAAACACTCAATTTTTTGTATTTGACAAGTAGGAATGTAATTACAATAATTATAAAATAAATAGAAATTTTTTGCAAAATACATTCTTGGAGTGGAATTAGAAACTTTAATTGTTACTAAGCTTTTGATTAAGGATTAATATATATCAATTTATAGTTTTACATTGCATTGATGAATTTAGTATATGTCAACTTATTAATATATACATAAATCATTTTGGAATATGCGTGTAACACCCCTTTTTACTATTAAAGATTTTCTTATTAATTAAGAAATTTGTGAAGTAATTTGATATTCAATTATTGAAAATAGCCTTTAAAATACGGAAAATTTTGTTTTTCCTTTAAAAATGTTGTTACTTAAAACTCCAAACAACAATTATCTCCAATAACTTATTAATATATAAAAATTCCTTTTAATGAAATATCAGTCTTAATAAATCAAACTCATTCATAAGACATTAACTTCGTTGCAAACCATGAAACATAACAAAATCTTCTTTAATTAAAAACATCCTCAGATCCATCGTTATACTATTCTATTACACCGAATATATTCATGCATTTACATTCTTGGAATTTAACACATTATTCATTTGAGTCACATATAAAGAATTGGTACATCGTAATATTAAAACCAAGTCTACCCCTTTTTATACAAGAAAGTACTAAGACTCAGAGCAGTGACTCAATAAAAATTTCAAAAATACCCAATTAACCCAAGTAACATCCTAGAAGGATCCTCTTCTTTCTCTTAAAACATCCACTCGTGTTCACAGTGCTTGTTGTAGCCTTCCGTTCCATCTTCGTTGTCTGCATAAGATCATTTGTCTAAATCTGAAAAATAAAGGCGTATGGAGTGAGTCTCTCTCCTCCACTAAACTAACAAACAAACGACCATTACGGTCTCAAACAAACATACAACATCAACCACTTCACAGTGGTGCTCTCACGAGTCTCACTCGAAACCTTGAACACATTTCGGACTAGTCCTTAACTCATCACATCTCGTCACAACTCGGGCCCGCTGCCACTGGAACTCCCAGAACTCAGTGGACTTACATAATTTAAGTTGGATGACTTGCTGGGAGTACACCATTCACCACGGTACAATGGCAAGGCTCTCACCAACACGGTTGTGCCTCGCATTTGTCGGGATTGCCAAGTCGGCACTGTGGAAGCTCGACCACAAACTCGGCACCAGATCCCCAAGAAACAGCAAGTCAGCGAGCACACCTCAGGTACCACTCTGTTGGGTCATCCAATCTTTGAGGACTGACTCCTCAACCACTCTCCTTATCGGGATTCATCTTTTACAGGTCTGTGTGGCCTTTTCTTCCAAAGGTACTCGACGGCGGTCCTCAATCAACATATGTCACAGACATACAACACGGAGATCCAACTCCCCCACTATCCCAGTGGTTAAACATTACGACCCCGTCATCTCACAAGCACAATGCTCACTGTAGATAAAGCCTCCACATGACCTGTCCCACAATTATCCATTCAAGCTTTGTCCACGAACAAATCCGTTCAACCGTCTCACACGACTTAGCATTGGAGGTTCTTTCCTCCTTTCGGTTCTCACCACGATTCAGACAATCACAATTTATAAACTATCAAACACATGTGCGTATTGCACGTTACCCAATCATGACCCACATCATGATTCTTAACTGTTTTACTTTGTTTTATGGAAATCCTCATCCACTCTCACATTTTATGCTTACTTCAGTCATTTTGTCCAAATCCATGCAAGGGTCCTAAATTCCTTTCTAAGTCCAAACATCCGGCATCCTCCATGTGCATAGGTAATTTCTAATTACTAATCCATAATGTTATTAAGTTCACACTCTTAATTATAGTTGATTCACTATTGCTCATAGTGAATATTATTGATTACTAGAATGACCTTCTAGTATTCACAAATGTACTCCATTTGGAGTTCATTTGCTCCCACACAAGAATGAAAAATTCTCGTTCCCGCAATCAACAAACCATCACAAGAAATTCACATGCACAAACAAATTCCAGCACTCTTTGCCCGAGGATCACATTCCCCCTGGTCTCCAATTCACAATTAATAATAGAACAATCATTAATAACCAATAATCCAATAACTCAAACTCAATCCATCACAAATTATTGCATTCATATTTCTATGGAAAATTCCCTTTTTAGGTGAAATTATTCCTTAACAAGTATAATTAAAGGCATTAAAACCAAATACACAATTAATACAATTAAATTTCATGTGGACACATAGAGCTGTACACACACACCAAAAATTATTTGATACATCATATCAATTTGAAATTTCATGAGATTTTACCGAGAAACTATAAATCATTCATATTTAATCATATAAATTTATCTCACGAAAATTCAACCCACAAATATTATTTTAGAATTAAAAACAGTGACTGGACATGCTCTGTAAAACACAATTCAATATTTTTAGAAAATAGCATATCAAATTATTTTTATGTACAATTTTACAGAGAATATCTCCAACATGTGGACCATTACATATAATTTTCTCAGTACCAAAAACCCACCAAAAATACCCTTTTTGAATTTCCAAATCATTATTGCTCCAGAACAGAGTTTTCAATAAGAAAATGTAAATAATTACAAAAGTACTTAAAAAATTCTGAGAAAATCCATGGATATTTCAAATGGTAATAGAAAGTATTACTAAATTTTCTCAAGACCAAATTCTCACAAAAAATAATTTTTTACATTTAATTTCTCTGCTGTCCAGCTTTTCGGTTTTTCCAACATTAAATCACTAAACATACTTCCCAGGCTTTTCTGACCTTACAAAAATTCATAGATGACCCTCATGATACATAAAATGAACTCATGATTCCAGTTTTCCAAAATCACGTCCCAAAATTCTTGTAAAAATCAAAACAGTCCCATTCTCAGAATCAACAGTTTTCGAAAATAATTCCGGTAAAAATATTTACAGTGCTAAAAAAAATATGAAAAAAATATCACGACATCCAGAGGCATCAAAACATAGGAAAATATATTTATATCCTCAAAAACATGCACGAAAATGGAGACGAAAAATCCACACAGGCACAGGACACAAACCACAACTAGCTTATTTCGGATTTTTCAAAATAACCATGGTATTTACAGACCATCCACAACAGCCACAATCCATATTTAACAAGAAAACAAGGAAATAGCTTAGGGAAAAAGAAACCCCTCCATACCTCACGAAATCGAAATCCAATCGGTGGATTTTGAAGCTCTTGAACTCTTCTTTAACATATCCAAAAATGAACGGTGAAAGATGAAAATTGATGCTCAAAACTTAGAGAGAAGTTAGAGCTCAGTGGAGAGAAAACGGAGAAAGAAACAAAGAAAATCCGATACGGGAAGGTTCCACGTTTGCGGGGGGTTTTAAATTAAGAATTTTACTTTTCGCACCTTACTTCCTCTAAGAACACCCCCCTTCTCTATTTTCTTTTAACAACTTACGGAACTCACGAAAAGTTCCAAAATTCTCACAATAATACTAACTATATTTTAATTACTCAAACATATCTTTTTTTATTTAAAAGAATTAAATTCCAATTAAATCATGATTCAATCACACAAATATATATTTATTGAGTTGTAATTTTTAGGGTGTTACAATGCATGAAAACCAATGCGACCTGTGCAAACGTACGGGGACCCTACTAGTTTAGTAACTAAAATTAAGGGTTTACAGAAGCAAGGTGTTGAGACAAAGTCCCTCCAGAAGCTAAAGTTTTAATGATGGCAAACCACTATGAGGCAAACCCACAAGTGACTGAACTTAGCTACTAATGGTTGCTTTGAGTGTTCTTAGCCTACAGTGGAAGCTTTTCATGACATAGATTTTGTAATCAGAAGCAGGACTACAAAAAGGGAGCTATTTAGAAGTTAAAAGACAATCACGTTTTCCGTGTCAAAGTGCAGATGTTGGAAGTAAGCATGATGCTGGGGATAACTTAAGTTAAAGGCTAGATATCAGAAGCTACACATCGCTTAAAGATCATCAAAAGTTGTGCTACAAGTTGGTTTGTGGTGGCAGACGTGTCTCACTATCTAGAAACACACACTAGTCAAAGGAAGCTATGAGTTCCTTATGATCCTTGATGATTTTCAAATCAAAGGAACTCAAGGAAGACAATTGTCCTAGTCAAACAACAACCAACCAAGTAGAATGAAAATTGTAGCACATTGTACTATAGTAACATGCATCTACATAAGACATACTGTAGAAACAATCTTCAGAAGACTTCCCATGATTCAAATTCAAAAATCATAAGGAACCACTAAGACAACAACTAGCACTTAATGGATCTATCTTAACGGATCCCTTAACGAAATTATTCGAGTGCAAGCTGTAACCCCCCTTCTAATAAAATTTAATTTAGCTATCTAATTTATTTTATACATAATTGTTCTAATACATTATATAAATTTTCAATATGTATTCTATAAGTTACATCAAATCTAAATTTTCTGAAATATCTCTAAAAATAAGTTTAAGTATTACAAGTATGGTCTACCCAAAATAATTCCCCATCCTACAGCTCTGGTGAACTCTGCATCTTTTCCTTCTAACGATTCTTCCAACACCTGAAATCAAACTTCCCTAGAATCTAGGGACAAAATTTTACCGGATCAGGCATTTAATTTCTCATACAATTAAAAACAATATCAACTAGGTATATTTCATACAACAATTAATCAATCACCTAAATAAATCAAATGTAGTATGATCTATGCAAATGCAGTTTTGACTCAAAAATCATTTTGACCCTGCTCCATGGAGACTTCCCCTTTGAGTGTTTAGTAAGTAATTGACCTACCATTACGCACTGCAATTCAGCTATCAGCCCCTACTAAACGCGAATAAGCTAGCAGAATTAGGAGTTTAGGATACCCAGGAAGGCCACCACGACCGCATCTCAGTCCAGATTCCGACCACTTGTGAAATTGCCAATATCCTTCACCCCACAGACTATATAATCACAGACTATACAGTCCTGTCTAACTTACTCTGCTCACCCATCATTTCTCAGGACTATCACATTCTCAGTTCAAAAATCTCAATCATCTTTTTAAATACATGACCACTGCAGTCCCGGTTGGTCAACATCAATCCTTTCTTTATTATCATGACTACCGCGGTCCCGGTTAGTCATCACAGTCCTGGAAATCAGTTCCCCCAAAATACTCATGCTTATGCAACATGATATTAATCATCAGTAAATAAAATTCTCGGTTAATCAATCTCAAATATTCTTTTAAATTTCATGACTACCGCAGTTCCAGTTAGTCAACAAAAATCCTTTCTCATATATCAAAAACATTTCTCATTTAAAATATTTGTTCTTTCCCCCAAAAGACTCATGAATATGAAATATGCTAATGATCACAAGCAAATAATTACTATTAAACAATCACATAAAGAAATATAACATTGTATCATTAATATTTTTACTAAAACACCAATTAGATATTTACTATGGAAAATTACTAAACTTTTACTAAATTACTAATTAAGTCTTTAGTATGGAAAATTACTAAAATACCCCTATCTTTTTCTAAAATTCCAATTTTGCCCTCAAAATGTGAAATTCTCAAATTACCCTTACTATTTTCTAAAATTTCCAATTTTGCCCTTGATCTTTTTATGAAATTCCGAATATGTCCCTAAATGTGAAATTACCTAATTACCCTCAATCTTTTTAAAAATTTCCAATTGTGTCCTCTAAATGTGAAATTATCATTTTGCCCTTATACTTTTTAATTATTGCCGAAAATGCCCTTAAACTTTTTCTAAAATTCCCAATGTGTCCCTACATGTGAAATTACTATTTTCCCCTTGGTCTTTTAAAGAATTTTCACATGGTATCCTTCCAAACCCATCATGGCCGTGAGTCATTTCTACCAATTTCCAACATCTTCATAAAATCAACCAAGCCAATTTCCAATCAATAATCAACCAAATCAACCAATTCAAGATTCAATCAAGATCAAACAAGGTTCAATCCATCACACATATCATTAAATCAACCAAACATTTGTTTCAATAATCTAATTTAAGATTCAAACATCAAAACATATAAAAGCCCCAAATCAATTTCCTATTTTCATGGTTCTTGACCAAAATTTGAAATTAAACCAAAGAACATGTTTCTCCTACTTTCAATTTATCTAAATTGAAATTAAATGCCAAGATCCTTACCTTGGATTCTTAATTTGATGGAGAATTCTTGAATTTCTTTTCTCCCTTGGTTTCTTGAAATTTTTGAGCTTTTCTTCCAATTTCTTCTCTTTTGGCCAAAGCTATTTTGAAATTTGGGAGATTTTGGTTGGTTTAATTTTTTATTTTGGAAGAAAGGATGAAGAAGAAATGGAGGGCAGCAGCTGTACAGAAGCTCACGTTCTGGAAGAGCTTTGGAAGGCTAGCCTTATTAGCTTTTTCTTTTGCTTTTTGTTTCTTAAGTCTTTATAAAATTTTTCTCCACCAAATTGGAGTATTAGCTCATGTCCAGCTGCAGTCCAACAGCAGTCCATTTGGTCACAATTACAGCCACTTGAACGGCCAGCAGCATTTGCTTAAGTGCCTTGTGTGACTTGCCAACTAATTAGTCAAAGTTTGTAGATTTTTTCTAGAATCTTGTAGGCTTTTTAATTATCTTACAAACTAATTAGAATTAGAAGAAACTAACACCACCATTAGATTCCTCACTATCAAAAACCTTAGGGCAGTGTCTTAATCATCTCTAAATCAAAGCCTAATTAGCTTAATTTAATCACATTAGAAACTTTGAGTTGTCAAATTTTGATTGGCTAATGTTTTTATTTTTAATTTTTCTTAGTTAAACAATTTTTATAATTATTCTAAGTATATTATAATTATTAGATAATTCCATAGATCTCATACAAATTTTCTCTTAATTTTCTACCTTAGAATTTTACCGTAATAATTTCACAGAATTATAACTTTCAGAAAATCCTAACAATTCGATATTAGCATTTTAATTTTGCAACTGTATATATTTTAAATCTATATTCAATTATCTATTTATTAGATTACAGTTTACTCCAAAATTTTACACTGGAAAATTTATCCTGGACAGCTGTCTGACACACTATCCAGTCAACAAGTAATTTCATTTCTCAACTGTATATATTTTAAATCTACATTAAATTCTTGATTTATTAGAGTACAGTTTAATCCAAAATGTTATACTGGAAAATCTTATCCTGGACAGCTGTCTGACACAACTCTCCGGTCAACAAGAAATTTAGGTATAAACAACAGTATTAAAAGACTCAGAAAATTTTACTGAATAGATATGTATTAATTTTATTATGAAAATATGTACAAAAAGTTTCTATAAAATACAGTACATAATTTTTCATAATATTTATATAAAAATATTTACAAATGGTAAAATAATAAAAATGAGGGTGTTACACAAGCTGGCTAATGGTGGAGAAAAGTAGAGATCAAGAAGACAACTCAATGAGTTGTAGAAGACAGAGGCTGAAGATGCATAAAATGGCTAGCTGTAGGAACTTGGACAACTCATGCAACAATTTGAAAGATGAATTCAACCTCCAACTGCTAACTCCTGATCACTTTATATATTGATCAAATTCAAAGAGCAACTTGCAAGGAAGGATTGCCAAAAAGAAAGGGTAAGGTCAGGTGAGCGAACCCTTTATCAGAAGGAACTTCCTTAACCAAAAACACTCTAGGTGGAGCCTATAGAGCCAAATCTGAAAGAGTGTCTACAAACACCTTCATGAATGGAGCCTCAGTAGAAGGCATCCCAAAAGGTGTAGAGTCCATCCCCTAGGATTAGAGGGAAAGAACTCAGAAGAGTAGTCAGGGGACTGTTGCTTCTGAAGTTCAGAGGGAACACAACAAGTAGTTGTGTGAGTCCAGTAATAGGTGCTACTAAGGGTGTGGAGCTTGGAGAGACTTTTTGAAAAAATACTTGGGTAGAGCCTGCAGAGGCTTAGAGAGTGTTGAGGAGGAAGGCTGAAGAGTCTTTTAGAAAGAATACTTAAAGGAAGCCTGAAAAGGCTTTTCGAAAGAATACTTAGGTGGAGCCTATAGAGGCTTAGAGAATACTGGTTGTAGGAGCCTATAGATGCTTCAAGAAAGAAAAAAAATATCATAGTTGAGTGCTAGGTCTTAGTAGAGAAAGCCTATGGGTGTAGGTATTAATTGGACATAGCCCAGGTTGGGGTGAACTAGTGTAATTCCTTGGTGTGATTGTTTCCTTCCCTACTGCTTCTTATTTATTTTTGTTGTTGTGTGCCTAAAATTTGATTTTGAAAAAACCTTGTTTTGGAAAGTTTATCTCTGATATTTGAACAAAATGTTTTCCTAAAATAGTTTCATCATTCAGAAGCAACACCTACTTGTAGTCAAAGAAGTGTAAAACAGAATATGTGATTTAACATAATATGATATTTTGAGAGTAGGTTTTGAAGCATTAGAACACAAGATTACTTTGAAGTATTTACCTTAAAATATTCTTTTATCCAAGTACTTGTAAAGGAAACAGGTATACTCCTATAAGTCTTATGATTTCTAAGCGTGAAGATTGAGAAGCAGAAATCAAAAGCAAGTGTGCTTGTGCAAGAAAATAGCCTAATAAGTTGTTGTGTCACTATTAAACCCTCCTTCTAGTGACCAACCGATTCACTTCACGAGGTTGCGTCTTAGTTCTCCATGTGTAGCCTGCGTGGCTGCCACATTGAGACCTCAACTCACTTTTTCCTTTACTATAGCTTCATTCACCTTCCTTTTATCCCTAAATAGCAGCTGGAGTTCCTAGCTCAAGGACCTTTTTCTTGCCTCTATTTTTCATGTCATTTCGCTTGTTTGGTATTGCTGTAACTAATATCGATTTCATATTATCATTAATTTCATCCTTTTTAAATATTTGCTTAATCTTAATGTAATTTTTATCTTGAATTTAATCTCTTTAACTTTAAAATTATTCTCAACCTCATTGTTTAATTTCAATCAAATTACAGTAATTTTGAATTCAAATACACAGTCCCTGTGGAGTTGAACTTATAAATTTTATTACTTGTCGATGGCTGAACACTTGTAGTTTTCTCGTATCCAAACACAAATAAATGTGTCCTTAAACCTCAAGGGTAGTTAGTGTTAGAACCAAAGACATTGGACGATGTCTAACCCCTCAAAACTATGGTTTTGATGATAACAAATGATATTAAATTTTGAAGTATCTAATAAGTTTTGATTGAGTATTACAGGAAATACACCGTCCAATTCACCTATGGTATTGTAACCTTTTTACTTAAACTCTACATAGAACACTCTTTATATCGTCCAATCAGTTACATGGATCTTGTTTTTATAATGAACTATCCAACGTCCGATGCATTTTTAACAAACAAGCGTCCAAACTTTTTGTGAAAACCAATGTGCAATACACTGTGATCTTTTGAGCGTCCAAAAGGAGCTAATAACTTACACAAAGTTTTATCTAAGTTATTAAGCATCCACTCTCTATGTTCGTACCTTGTATACTTCGAGGATGATTTCACACTGAAAAGCTTAGTACCGATTATTCCCTCATCATTTTGAAATGACTAATCATTCGAATTTCAAAAGTGTACTGAGATAGGTGACAAAGAAGCATTTTCTGGAAAGAGAATCTTCTTTGTACAAGTAGTGGAGACACGCTCAGAAAGGATAATACTTTTGTCCCTTTCTCTCTCCACCCTAAGTTGACACGTGATAATGGTCATATAATTGTGAGTGAACGAATATTTTTGAAGGCTTAGAATTCTACAACGGATACTTTTCCATGAAGCCTATAAACAGAAGAGCATGCACACATAATCAATAATGAAGCTATCAAGAATTTTTCTAAGTGTTGAAATTCTACTCAAATTGCTGGTAGATCTCTTACTTGTGCTAAGAGAGAAATCACTTTGCATAGCAAAGCTTTTGTATTATGTTTTACATTGTAATATCCTCTCTTTGAGAGTTATTTTAAATTTGTATTCATTCAAACAGTTGTTTGAAAAGCCAAGAGTGGCTTAGTGATCAAAGAATACTTGGGTGTTTTTAATCTCAGGGGGAGATTAAAAGGTGTGCCAGAAGTGGCCTAGAGAATACTTGTTGTAGTCAGAAGTAGCAAGGTAGAATACTTGTTTTTGTAATTAGTGTTTGATTAGTAGAACCCTTCAAAGGTTTTTGAAGGAGAACTAGACGTAGCTCAAGATTGAGTGAACCAATATAAAACCCAAGTGTTTAAACTCTCTCTTTTAGCTTAACTTGTTTTTCTCTTGTGTTTATTTTATACACCTTCGATGCACAAGTTTATGCTTTAAAAATCCGTTTGTGAAAACTAGTTTTTCTTTTGATTATCCATTAAAAACTCAGTTTCAATAGAACTGTGATTTTCAACATATGGATAGTCTTACAAGAACTGTGTTGCAAGTTTCTTGTGAAATCTTCCCTTGTGAAATCTCTATATTTGCAAAAGGTTTTAAGTTTTTATACTAACATACTATTCAACCCCCCTTCTAATGTGTTTCATGCTTTTTAGTTAGTGCAGTTTATTCTATTATTTAATGATTATTAATTTTCCTCTCATAATCTATGTCAAATAATTCATCATTTTCTCTGAATTCTTAGATACTAGTCATTAAATTATCATTATTAATTTTATTATTATTATTATTATTATTATTATTATTATTATTATTATTATTTACTATATTAAACATTATATTTATATATTTTACTTTAATATATTAACTTTAATAAGTTGACAATATAATCTTACTATTATTTTGTTTATTAAAATTCCCTAACATAATATTTTTCTTTCAAATTTTTTTTTATGTTATAACATTTACGACAAGGTTGTTATAATTGAGATTTTACTTAGGATCAAGAGGGAGATGAAAGATCGTAACTCGAGGATAATAACTTAAGTTGTAAATTCCTATGTTCCTACTTAAAATGCTTAAATATAAATTAGGGTAAAATATGTTTTTGGTCCTTCATTTTATCTAAATTTTTGTTTTTAGTCCATCATAAATTTTTTCTATGTTTTTAGTCCCTCAAAAATTGTTTTCTTTTGTTTTTAGTCCCTGACATTAATTTTAACTGTTAAGTGATGTAGTGACGAGCATAATTTGTGCTTGAGAAATTTCTGTTTAAGTTTCTAGCGGTTTTTAACTACTGCAAATTTTCTGGCAAACTAAAAATGTCAATATGTTAAAAACATAATAAAAATAAATAAAACCTCGAACACTAGATTTTCTGAAATCAGAAGAAATGTTACAAAAGTAAACATTTCTGACCGCCAAAAAATTTGTAGCTGTTAAAAGTCACTAGAAACTTAATTAGGAAATTTTCACACACATAGTTTATGTCTGTAATGTCATCACTTAACAGTTGAAATTAACGTCAGGGACTAAAAATAGAACAAAACAATTTATGAGGGACAAAAAACAAAACAAAACAATTTATGAGGGACTAAAAACAGTAAAAAAAAATTACGAGGGACTAAAAATAGAAATCAAGATAAAATGAGGGACTAAAAACATATTTTACCCTATAAATTATAATACATATGTATAAAATATAACATAGATAAAGAAAATAACCTCTAAATCAAATTATTATATGAAATTAAATTAAAAATTCATGATCATAATAAATCATATGCTCATAACATGTAGAACAATAGAATTAAAATTCGTAACCATATGCTATGTTTTAATAAGTTTTTTATTACTATTATAATAGTTTATTATATTTTTATTACTATTATTTTAGTTTATTATTATTATTATTATTATTATTATTATTATTATTATTATTATTATTATTATTATTATTATTATTATTATTATTATTTAGTTTAGTTTTTATATTATAAATGTTGTGCTTATTTAAAAAACAAATAAAAAGAAAAGCTAAACTTGACTCAAAATAAAGGCCTAACAAACTAAAGAAAAGTGAGGAGAAAAAACTCTTGAAAAATACATTGGGCCAATTGGGCCAACTCTCCCAACCCTAATTTCACTATAACCCTAAGAGCCTTAAGACTCTAGCAGTGTAGTCATGTCCCATTTGCAAATGTGAAGAGTAGAATGCAACAGCTATGACAAAGAATCACGTCGCTACAAAGGCCATTGTCAGCGATGCAGATCGACAGCGACAATGTAGCTTCAACATTCGGCTGTTGTAAATGGAAAAAGAGTCATACACAAATGGATCAGGAGATAGGGTCGTGTAGCGATTGGGGGTGCTTTTCGAATCGGGGAAGAAAATATTTTGGGCTTTCAAGATCATCAGAGATCAACGATCATACGTTGTTACAAGTAAGATTGCGAATCTACTATGATCTTTCCTTTTATCAATCTTATCTTTGATCTAGCACGGAATCCCTTCTTTGACTTGTAGAATCGTGCAATTTGACAACCTTGGTTTACACTTTTCACTTAGAGACTATCCACCAAGGCTGATAAAAAAATAAAGAATAAAGCTTCCCTACGATTGAGTGTACACTCTTTCTCTCTCTCTCTCTCTCTATTATCAAACAAAATTTTACTTGTTCTTTTCATTCTCGTATTCTTTAAAAATATTCAATAGCTTCGTTATTTTGGTTCGTAATTAGGGTTTCATATTCGCATCACAAAATGTTGCACAAATCTGCTACTTCACCTTCGCCCCTCTCCAATTGCAATTCTCCACCATGCTCTTCATCAATCATGCATTGATTATTTTTCCTCTTCTTCTGATTTGGTAATTTTGCTTTTGTCTTTCTCTTGCGTGTATCAATTCCTTCTTTAGTTTTGGTGCTTAGGCATTTCTTTTTAATATCAAACATGATGTCAATTGTTGAACCAAGAATGCTTGTTCTTTTGGTGTTTTGTGGTCTTGTTGTAGAGCGCTTGATTGTGCTTGTGAGAGCTGAATTCGTTGTTTTACATTTTACAATAGGTGAATTAAGCAACTATGTCAAATTCAATTTTAATAGAAAGTTTGTTTCCCCAATATCTTATTTGTTAATAATTATGATGTTGTGACTGGATGATCTGAAATGGACTAGAAAATTCTCATCCTTATCATTTTTCTGTTTGAAAATCAATTAGAAAAATCTAAAAATATCATGTGAGCACAAAGGAAATTCTCTCAATCCATCATAATCATGATTAGTTTATGATTTATTTATTTATTTTTATTATTTGGTTTGGTGTGGATTACGAGTTTATTGAATTGTTAGAGAGAATGCAAATGATAAAGGCTAAAAAGTTAGGAATGTATATGTATAAATGTATAAAATTATTAGATTTAGAAGCCATGCTTAAAAACTAGCAATTTTTTAGAAGGTCAGCTCCATTTTCATTTATATTTCCCTTTCTCACACATTAGTTTCCTTAGGTTTTCTATTACCTTATTCATGCTTAGAATGATTTACAAATTGTAAATGTAAAGTTCTCCTTCTAAAATTGTGATTAGTGAATAGTGGTGGTCTTATTGTCAAGAACTTATAGAATGCAACGATTCACTATTTTAACTTTATTCTTTTTGTCACCTTTTCAAGTTGGTACGTGTTCTTTAACAAATTATAGCTTTATGGTTTCACCATTCTCTATTTATTTTTGCTTGTCAATAATAGGATTACGTGCCTACCTTTTTCAATTGAGTGGAATTTGGTTTATAAATTTAACCTTTAATATGTTTATCATGTCACAGGAAGCTGATTAATCACCATTTAAGTGGATATATCCCACCTAAGCTTGGAAAGCTTATTGATTTATCTGACCTGTAAGAGTGGTTAGAATGACACAATTTATGCAATGCAATGTAGGAATCAATTTCCTTTCTATTGTACCTTTCGATTACTTGATTCCATCTCACCTTGTTTTTTTGAAAGGCAGGGTAAGAAATGATAAATGATGTGTTATGTTTCACTATTTGTTGGCTAATTATTATCCTATTATTTTGAATGACGACAAATAAATTTTGAGAGTTAGTAAATAGAGTCTCTCTCTCTCTCTCTCTCTCCATTGCTATTATGTCTTGGGATTTCCTTGTACAAGAAAGATTGAATATTATAAGTTTGTTGCTTAAATAAGAATCAAAATACACTAACAATTCAAAATGCATTAGGAAATCATTGTCGTGGAAGGTATGAAGCTAGATGATGTTGCAATAGGAATATATTCAGTTAATTACTTCTTAGATTACAAGTGTTATTGGATCACCCATAAGATGCATTTTGATAAAATAATACGGTACGTTGTATAGGTGTCTTTGAGGAGACCAAACCATGGATGCAACTTGCATTTTTTTTCTTTTTAATATGCAGTGGCTTGTGACACTTGTCCTCATTGTTTCACTAATTAAATCTATCATACATTTTGCATTCTTCATACGACTTTGAAATAATCACTTAGTGGCTCACATAGAATTTTGAAACTGGTTAAGGAAACAACAACCCAAATGCTACCTTAGGACTCATTAATATCATTATTGTTATTATTACCTTAGAGAAAGGAATGGATAAGAACAACATAATAAGACTGAGGTAGAGCCTAAAGGCAAAAACAAGCTAAGGCTCATTAAGACACATACTAGCCCATGATTTATAAGGAAAGAAGTTAGAAAAAGATTAACGTTAGTTGTCAAAAAATAGAAGGAAGAAAAGAATATAAAAATGAGAGAAGATGAGGAGAAAGAAAGGAGGAGAAGGAGTTTTGGAGACCAAAGCCCTTAGAGTTCATCTTTGTGCCTTCCTCTAGGCGAGTGTTTCCCCTATCCTTCTTAACTCGTTACCTCCATGACTTATGTTGTTACACATTTCTTTTCCCATCTTGCTCATATTGTTTAATGTTAGGGTTTGAATGCTTATTGAGGTTATGGATGGTAAGTGAATTATAGGCTAAATTGATTTTAATAAACATAATAGGAATGAGTAGGGACATATCGATGTATCTTATAGTGAATAAGGAATGTGTGTGAAATCCTTAGGTGTTTTCCCCCAATTGTTGTTTATTGTTGTTTTGTTTCTCTTGATGATAACTTGGATAAATATGTTAGGTCTACAATTCAATGAGGGTTAAGTGTTTAATGGCATGATTAAGAGTGTTTAGAAAGGGGTTCTTGATGTTTAATTGTTATATTCATGATTGTATGTACTTGTGACTTGTAATGATAATTGAGTGCGATGTGTTGATAAGTTGGTTTTAACCTTTAGTGGAATTGATGCAATTGATTTAGTTATTCTATATTTGCTTGAAGGTAGATTGAGGTTATTGTGAGAGTTTAAGTTAGTTTGGTTTTGCCTCTTTTTGGAAAAAAAATTAGATATTTGGATCATTGTGAAAGAGGTTTAGATTGAAAGGAAATCCCCATTTTTTAGTAAAATGTTGGGCAATTGGAAATTAAGATTTTAGGGAGGCCTTAAGAAGCCTCTATGTTCACAAATAATAATTTAGCAACATGCAAGATGTTGAACATGTTGATGCCTCGATGACCTTGCTTGTGCTCATGTTTCAACATAATTAAGCTTTTAAATTTTTACGTTCCCATAATCTAGATGTTGGTACAGTACTACCCATTAGGGTGTTACACCTAGTAGTCTTCTTCCATTGATTTGCATTTAGATAGTGATCCAAGAGAATTAGTATAGTAGTTCCTTTTGTGCTTGTCTCTTTATGCCATGTATTATTCTATTTTATGTTTCAATTTTGAATGGAAAGATTAATTAGACAATAGAATTGGACAAATTCTAGTAGAATTGTAGAAGTAAAACCATTTTTGTTTTTAAGTTGCTTAACATGTCTCTCTTTTTTCATTTCTTTAGGCCTACATGATAAGCTGGAGCTTGAAGTTGAGCAAGCACTTATTGAAAGAATATGCAAGGCTCAAAAGGCATATGGTTAGAGAAATTTCATTTCTTTTTAGAACAAAAAGAGAAGCAAAATAGAAGAGAGAGAAAAATCCAATCAAATGAATAATATTCCAAAGAGAGATAAAATAATAAAAATAACTATTAGAACATATTCTGAAAATATATTATAAAAATAAAGTAACTTGTGTGATTATCCCACATCATTAGTTATATAGTTATTGTATATACTTAACAAAGTGGCTCATCCATTCAGTAACTATATAACCTCTCATATTGACATATATAGACACGTTATTTTATAGTAGTTAAATTTAGAAAGAAAAGTGTATACTTATATAAAGAGAAAATTTTTAGTAAAAAATCTTATTGTATGAGGATTTGCACTATTAGTTCTCCGCATGTGGTTATCATAAAATGTCAATTAAAATAAAATGTCAATTAAGATTCTTTTGAAGTTAAAATTTTTCTCAATCCACGTATAAAGAATCTTTCTTTTATAAAACAATAGGATCAATTATCATTTCTAATTATTTATTCACATTTTTCATTAATTACTTTAAATTTTAACCTTCTAAAATGTATTCATAATGAATTTTCTTTGAAGTCAAAAGTATTATTTCCATTTGTCTATTTATAATTTATATATATAATACAAAATGTTATTGGGAAGGATCTCAATTCAATATTAAAACATGTATTAAAAATAATAGAATGTATATTACTTGATACTTTTATATTATTAATTTATTTAAGTTTATATATAATTTATTTAATTTTAAGTACTGATAATTTTCAGAATTTATATTGATGTTTCCAAATGTAAAATTATCATCTGGACATAAAATTAAATAAATGATAAAAAAAATAATAGAATGTACTGAAAATAACTTAAATAAAATGAACTATTGTTCTTACATTTTTGTAGTGTTTTGTAAATTCTTAATCCAAAATTTTGATTATCATACAGATGTATGCAGTGGGAACATGCTTAGGATGCTTTTTGCCAGACTTGTCATTGGTGTTGCAGGTTCAAACTAATTGAAAACACTCTTCAGGTACACTACACTTTGAATAGTTCTTATCTGGATTGTTAGCTTTTGATGTCTTTACTATTAACAACTAACAATGAATGAGTATAAGATTATCCAATTTTTGTTTTTTGAACATAGCGAGAAAATAATTGATTGTTTTGCCTTTGTATTTAGAACTTCAATGTGCTGAAGAGGTTAGAAATCCATCTGTGGGTTTGGTTGTCAAAAAATTGTTTTACTTTCTCTCAAGAGTTTTAGTAGAAACATCACTCACTTTGGAGTTTGGAGGTAATTAATATCTCTTTTACGATAATTTTGACTATGGTTAGAGACAACGAGGTTCTCCTTATTCATTTTTTTTTAATTATGTAGGGGAAACACGACATTGTCAATGTTGTTGACAATGGATTCTCTAAATTGTCTATGGTGTTGAACATGCAAATAAGCTTTTTGACTACTCTAGTTTCAATTCAGGTGAAATGAAATTGATAATATCAAATTTTGTGCTGATTAAATTGCATTCAGAGCAAGGAGTGTTCAAATTAGGTATCTCTATTGCAAGTTTAGTATTTAGAGTATCAAATTTTGTGTTGATTGAATTGTTTTTAGCTTAAGTACTGTTCAAATCAGGTATCTTTATAGAAAGTCCAGTGTTGAGAGGCTTTTCTGCGACTTTCTCCATACAATTCATGAACCTTGCTTTGTTTACCAGGACAGTAACAACCTTTGATGTAGTACTTACTATCAAGCTATGATTGGTAATAATAATATTCCCAACAGGCTGTCTTAAGAAACACGTGACTCTAGATTTGAGGTTATTAAAACTAGTTCTTCCTTATTTTCACCTTTATTTCTCTTTGGAATATCAACAGGTATAGGTGGGAATGTAAATTGCAGATCTATTACTAGTGAATTGTAGTTATGTCCTTTTGCATTGTATGCATTGAAGTATTTTGAGCATTTTGATGTTGTTGCGGTGCTTCTATTTTTTGACTCTCTTTATGCATAACCTTTCCTTCAAAAGCTAGGCAACTTAACACTGGTTGATTAATCCATGCAATTACTTCCTCATAGGTGTAGAATAGTATAAGTGTAAAACAACTTCTTCATTTGTCTTATAATGTGCTGAATGTTTGTGAATTGATTGGGTAATGTGTAACATGGCATAATACACAAACACGGCCTTGTGGTTTCAATTGGTTAGCCACAAATTGCTAATTGGGAATTTTTTTCCTTCACAATAGGCTTTTGTTCCAGACAAAGGAAAATAATAGTAAGTGCTTGTCTTACCCTTACACAAACATTGGACCAAAACAAAAAGATTTGTTAGGTGAAACAAAAAACTTGAGGACCGATGTATCTTCTTCATATGCTAAATTGGGTAGCAAGATGTTCTAAAAGAACTGACATAGAAAATTCATTAGCTATAATACTATGTCCAGCGGTCTAGAATTCATGAATGCATTTGCAATTGATTCTTATATATTGTCTACAAACATTATGAACATAGTATATACTGTCCACAAATATAACAGACATAGTATATATACTGTCATATTTAATAACGGACATAGTATATGATGTCCACAAATATAGAGGACATTATATATAAGAATAAGCTACAAACACATTCATGAATTCTGGACCGCTGGACATAGTATTACAACTAATGAATTTTTTGTGCCAATTCTTATGGAACCTCTTGCTTCCCAGTTTAGCATATGAAGAAGACCCATGTGTCCTCAAGTCTTCCGTTTCACCTGACAAATCTTTTTGTCTTGGTCCAATGTTTGTGTAGGAGTAAAATAGATACTTACTCTTTTTCCTTTGTCTGGAACCAAAGCCTGTTGCGAAGGGAAAAAATTGCCAAATTAGCAATTTGTGGCTAACCAATTGAAACCACAAGGCCATGTTTGTGTATTACCAACCTGTTACACATTACCCAATCAATTAACAAACATTAAACACATTATAAGAAAAATGAAGAAGCCATCTTACACTTCTACTATTCTACACATGAATCAAGCACCAATGAGGAAGTAATTGCATGGATTATTCCACCAGTGTTGAGTTGCGTTGCTTCTAAAGGAAAGGTTTTGCATAAAAAAGGGAAAAGATAGAAAGACCACAAGAATATCAAAGTATTCAAATTACTTAAGTGCATACAAATGCAAAAAGCCATAACTGCAATTCACCAGTAATAAATTTGCAGTTTACATCCCCACAGACACCACCTATATCTACTGAAATTCTAGAGAAAAATAAATGTGAAAATAAGGAAGAACTAGTTTTAATAACTTCTAATCTAGAGTCATGTGTTTCCCAAGACAGACTTGTTGCAAATATTATTACCGATCATAACTTGACAAATAGTATACACACACCTCTACATTATGGACAAGATGAGAAAACGCATAATAAAAGAGAAAGGCTACACCATAAAGAAAATAAGAAAATATCACAAATTTATTTAACGTAGTTTGGCCCCTCATGTCTACATCCACACCATGAAACATGTTCTCAGATAAACCAAGATATTGCAATTGTTCATGTTGGCCTAGCCATTCTGGGATGGATCCATTGATTTCATTGTCAGTCAGCTTTAAAAATTTAAGGTTTCTAAGGCTCAACAAGCTCTTTGGTATTGGACCTTGTAGAAGATTGAAGCTAAGGTCAATATTGGAGATACTGGTGATGTTAAACAGCCAATAAGGCAATTCTGAGAAAAAATAGTTCCCAGAAAGGTCAAGAGTTACAAGTAAAGAAAAATTGGCATACTTCATGGATGGACTGATATTGGTAAGATGACAACTTGCCAATCTTAGCTCTACCAGTGATGGATGCAGTGTCATGGATTGAAGCCAATTGGTTTGATTTTGAAGATTGATTTGATTAAGGTTGAGATATTTCAAGGAAGAAAGTTGATTAAGCCATTGGAGATTATCCAGGTGAAGATCCTCATTAAAGGACAAGTCAAGAAACTGAACATTAGAGAAGCTAGCATGTGTATGAGAAGGTGCAGTTAAACTTGTAAAGCCATTCCAGCTCAAGTTCAAATAGTTCAAGAATTCAATTTGAAACAAAGACAAGTTGATTTCACCTTCCAAGTATTGCAGACTTAGATCAAGCTTTGTAACCCTGCCTGTGGTGTTGTCACAGTGGACTCCTTTCCATGCACAGCAATCTTCTTCAGTGGACCAAGAGGTGAGCATTTTGGAATGGTTCACAACACCAAGCTTGAATATCTGCAGTGCAGATGCATCCTTTTCGTTGCAAAAAAGCTGCAAATTGGTCCCACACGCTCCTCTGTGGAACGTGGTTGCACATAGCAACAGCAGCAGAACAGTTGAAATTTGTGAAAACATGGCTTGGAAAATGAGAACTCGATGTGAGTGGTTACTAGTAACTCTATCACTTCATATATATATACATTATACATTACATGTTGCCTATCATATGAATCGTGTACGTGATTGATTCTTCTACACTAGACAAATCTGTCGTTTGTGTTGATTACAAATTGGAAGTGTAATTTTTCTAGCATTGAAAGAGTGATATTACATTTACAACCTATTTTCAGTTTTTTACATCATTTTTTTATAATTTTTGTTTTATTTCTCCGATATATCATTCATTATTTTTTTATAGAGCACCAACAAACATATATATACCCAAAAATAGGATGTATAAAGTAGAAGAAAGAAAGAGATAAACAGAAATACGAAAAGGAACAAGTGTAATAAGTGTAATAAGAGATAAACAGAAATACAAAAATCGCCTTTTGGTCTTCATATAATTTAAAACATCCCATTTTGGTCTCTTTAGTTGCAATTTTTTTTAAACTTTTTATAAAATCGCCTAATGCCGTTACATCTAGATCCTTTAAAACCGCTACAAAAGTAAAACTAGAGGTGTGAAACCGCCAAAAAAAATTTGGTGATTTTTAACTATCATAAATTAAAAAATGAAGTTTTTTTTTTGTTGTTTTTTTTTCCTTATTCTTCCCCTCTCCAAGTGAATGAAATGGGTGTCCACCATGGTCATGGTAGAGCCATGCGCGACAACTTTCATGAACAAGTCAAGAGCCTTGTTGGTGTTGGGACGGACCTTACGGGAGGGCTAAGAGGTTATCGTTAGGAGAGGACGACAAAGGGCACATGGAATGGTTGAAATGTTCGGTGAAGAATTTGGAAGCGGTTAGAAGAGGAAAAGAAAATTCTTAGTGGCGAGAGGAAGAAGAAGGAAAAATAAACTATTTTTTAATTTGTGGCGGTTAAAAATCGTCAAAAGTTTTTTGATGATTTTATGCTGTCAGTTCTAATTTTGTAACAGTTTTAAAGGATTTGAATGTAACGGCGTTAGGCGACTTTAATCCACAAGGACCAAAAGGGTTATAAAATAAAAACTATATGAACAAAATGAGATGTTTTAAACTCTAAAAGACTAAAAAGAAAAATGTTGCAACTTTAGGAATCAACAAATAATTATTTTTTATGATCATAAATTGATGATGCAAACTAAATTTAACTCGATGTTAATCAAATTTGTTCGATTCGTCTTGGCCAAAAAAAAAATTAAACCTAACTCAAATTACTCCAATTAAATATGATTGATTCAAATTTAATTTTATCCTAAACATCAACCAACAATATGTGAACACCCTACTGGACCAAAAAACTTGTTTGGAATGGTTCACAACAAGGTTGTTAAAATCGAGATTTTACTTAAGATTGGAAGGGGCATAAAAAATTGTAACTCTGATAGTAAGATCCTACTTTATTTCCTAAAAATACTTATATATAATACATTTATATAAAAGATTACATAAATAAAGAAATTAGCTTCTACATCACAACATTCATAATCATAATAATAAACTTTCCAGTTTTGGTTATTTTACATTTATAGTGAGCTCTATTATAAATGTAGAATTACCCTCTACTGTGGCTGTTTCTTATTTTGCTACTTGTACATGGATTCAGGTACTCCTAGTACCTAGTAAATACATTTTTTTGCTGATAAAAAAAAATAATAATAAACTTTCCTTAATTTTTAAATCATATATTTCACACCAATTTTATTTTTTAAAAGATTTATTATATATAAAATAAGCCTTTCAAAAATAAAAAAATATTTTTAGGTTTTGAACCGTATTGTGTCATATATCCTAAGAGATATTTGCTACTGATAGTATTTATTTAAAAGATAAATATTCAAGAGATATTTGGCAATACTCAAAAAATAACAATAACGCAACATAGCAAAAAACAAAAAATTAATAACAATAACGCACAATAGAACTCATGGCACATTTGATTCAAAGAAACATTTCAAATAACCAACTCGCGCAGCGTAAGGGATTTGCTTTTCAAATGGGAAAGAAAACATTTTAGGGATTTTGAAATTGAGTTAGGTGAACTGGACTTGGCTTTTTGCCGCACAAAAGATCGCCACAGATCGACGATTCTTTAACTTTTCTTCTAGTTTTCAAAATTGACTTCTAAAATATTTTTGTTCTAATTATCAGTCCTCTAATTTCGTAGATCAATATTCAATTTTCTTAGTGTCTCTTCCCTTAAGTTTCTTTAATTATAAAACTTGTGTGACTATTGCTATATGCTGGTGGGTGGATGCTGGTGAGACTTTTGAACAAAAATAGAGACAAGATGAGGACTTTTTAACTAAAATAGGAAAAAAAAAGTAAATACCAAAAAAGTATTGTTTGAAAACAATTTACATGGCATGTGTTGTTTTTGTCACGTCGGAATAACAGAAGGCGTTATACCGTATGTCTCCTCATGCACTTCGAATTTTTTAACACAGGAGATGCCACATCGTGTGTCTCCTTCTGTTGCTTTTTTCGACACAGGTGGCGCCACACCATATGTCTTCTCCTGTTGCTGACACGCTACAGACATCGCAGTACAGGAGGTGCCAGCCTGTCAGGCTTCTTCTGTGCATTGTTTGTTTGCTTTAACATATATTACAATTAATTTTAGAGTGGTGTAAGCTCCGCTGCGTTTACACGTGGAGAATGATCTATTTAACGGGAGAACTTGTGTTCGATTCTTTTCGTGTGCAAAATTCTCTTGGACCAGCAGCAGCCATACACCCCAAGCGGAATTAGTCTCTAACCTAGTAAGTTGGGGGACACCAGTGGTCAATAAAACAAAGAGTTTAATTTCTATGTATTATCAATGTAAAAAATTCTATACTTTCAAGATCATGTCATTTGGTGTTTATTATGTTTTTAAATGTCGTTAAGTAGCGAATGACAAACAGTATGTATATATATGTATACAAAAGAAAGAGAATTCACAAAAATAAACTAAAATAGAATTTTGGTCCTGTCATTTTAATTTAAAGTTTCAATTTGGTCCAAGAGAATTTTGCATACGAAAAGAATCGAACACGAGTTCTCCCGTTAAATAGATCATTCCCCACGTGTAAACGCAGCGGAGCTTACACCACTCTAAAAATAATTGTAATATATTTTAAAGCAAACAAACCATGCATAGGTGAAGCCTGGCTGGCTGCACTGCATTGTATGCAACGTGTCAACAATAGAAGAAGACACACGGTGTGGCGCCACCTGTTTCGGAAAGCTACATATGGAGACACATGGTGTGGTGCCTCCTATGTTAAAAAATTCATGAGGAGACACACGGTATGACACCTTCTGTTATTCCGACGTGGCAAAAACAACCTATGCCATGCAAATTGTTTTCAAACAACACTTTTTTTATATTTACTTTTTTCTATTTTAGTTAAAAAGTCCAAGATGAGGTTTAGGTTAGTAAGTGCCAAGAGGGCATTCTTCAAAAAAAAAAAAAAAAAAAAAAAGCCAAACGATTTTGCCTCCAATTCAGCATGGAGGCCCTCCTTTGAAACGTGGGATCGTGCGATTTCATGAGGAAACTCGTTGCTGACCAAAAAAAAAACGAGGAAACTCGTGATCTTAACAACCGTGGTTCACAACACGTCGTTTGAATATTTTTTGCACTGCAGATATATTTTTCACATTATGATTGTGATTTTTTTGAGTGAAAAATGGGTTTACAAACACGCTCTGTATGTAACTCGAATCACTTCATATATATTACATGTTGCCCCATCTGATTTCATATCAATCGTGTGCGTGAGTTCTAAGTAAATATGGTGGCATTCAGAATTAACAACTGGAAATGCCAAACATTATTCAACTTTTAATTGAAGTGGATCAGTATTGCAGAGTTGTTCTCACTGAATAACTGGTCTTGAGTTTGAGTCTTGAGTGTGCAATTACGTTAAGCTCGTAGTGATGTTCATAGTGATGTTACTTAATTCGATCAAAATTGTCTCATATAGAATATACATATTGGCTCAATCAAGAAGAGAAAAAAAAAAAAAACATTATCTCAATTGTCAAATGTACTGAATAACGAATCAAATATTTTTTTTTTTATTTTCAAGTTGTCAACTTATGCCCTTGGTAACATGGATGAGAAGAAGCAATGAATCTTTTCTCTAGATCAATAGGTTGGAATTTAGTGTCTAATTTTTTTTAAAAAAAAATATTATTACTATTATAACTCCATTAAGTACAAATTAATTTAATCTCAAAAATTAGAAAAATATATATCTATTCTTTAACTTTTCTTCTAGTTTTCAAAATTGACTTCTAAAATATTTTTGTTCTAATTATCAGTCCTCTAATTTCGTAGATCAATATTCAATTTTCTTAGTGTCTCTTACCGTAAGTTTCTTTAATTATAAAATTTGTGTGATCTATTACAAATTTCACATAATTTGAACCATTAATTTTAATTTAACAGTTATAATTAAACGTTATCATTTCACACAAATCTATTAATTTTCATATTTATCTGTGTGTGTTAAATTATATAAAGACAAACTTGTAGGTCCAAGAGAACTTTAATTCCCAACTGATACATTCATTGTTCCATTTCCATTGCTTCTTTTTTTTTTTTTTTTTTCTCATGACGAATATTCATACTAGAAAGTAGTCAACAGAAAGGGATAAGGGAAGGTTATGACTATGAGGACCTACTCGATCATACTCACCAGTCACCACAGACATTCAAGAACAATCTAAGGATCCTGACAGAGTCACTTATTAAGAAAACGAAAGATTGGCGGAAATTTTCAATCAAATTGTGCGTGTATTTTACTTCAATTAAGGGTAGGATGAATTTAAATGAAACCGTAATAAAAAAAATTAATTTAAAATCTAACTCTGTTTTTGCAGGAGAAAAAATCTGTGGAAAATTTTGTCCCCCTTTTCTTAAAAATTTAGTTTATTTGAGTATAATTTTAAATAACTTATATATTAAGTTATTAGTTATAATTTAATTTAAATAATATATAAAAATTAATAAACAATGAGAATCATAAAATAAGAAATTAAGAATTAAATTATAATTTTAATAAATTCTGTAATTTAAAATTTATTATTTAATTATTATTGTAATTTAACTATTGTAATAATTAATTTATATTTTAATAATTATTAGAAATGAGAGTTTGAGAATTGTTAACACATATGTTTGTGTATGATTCTTATGTCATTTTTTTGTTTTTTTTTTTAGTTTTTGGGTGGGGGATTAAGATAAATTTTAGGGTGGACATTCAACACCTCATTCTTATACACAATAAATAAAAAATTTACAAGTGGTAAAATAAAAAGAAAAATGTTCATCATTTATTAAGTTTAATTTGATTTCTTGTGATATAATTAATTTCCTTTGGTGATCAAATTGACACTTAAATCAATCACCCAGTTGTGGAATTTGGTGACCAAATTGTGTTGACATGAAGACTAGATAGATAGTTTATCTCTTTAGTTTTCTCTCTTTTATGTTTTGGTTTTAATTCTTAAATATGCCAAACATGTAAGGATGTGGCATTGTATTGTCTGTTACAGACTTAGGCATTTGTGTGATTAGATTTTAGACTTAGATGATGCCTAGAGTTAGACCAAGAAGTCTTAGCAAGTATTTTGATTGATCTTTAGATAATTCTACAATAGTAATCGATTACATGTTAAATGTAACAGATTACCGCATTTTTTCTCTATTAGGAAAAGCTAAAATACAAAGCGTAATCGATTACACCTCGAGTTAATCGATTACATAGTGCATTTTAGACTTTGAGTCTTGTTTCTGAAAGAATTTACATAGTTTTTGTTTTAATCGATTACAACACGGTTTAATCGATTACTATAGTTACTAAATGTTGTTTCAGAAGGAAGGAAGCTCGGTTTAATCGATTACATATCCATGTAACAGATTAAAATGAACCCAGATCACCTATGAAGATCTTCAAGAGCAATTTAACAGGTTACATCCTAATGTAACAGGTTAAAGTGATTCTTGAATACAACCCAGGTGCGTTGAAGAACGATTTAACAGATTACGTGGCCTATGTAATAGATTAAATATGTTATACTTTTAAAATTTTATAAATAAGAGCACCTCCCTCTCTCTCTCAAACAATGCTTTTATGAAAATCAGTTTTATAAACACATTGAGAGAAGAGCATCAAAAAGGTTCTAAAGCTATTTGATCTTCTTCATTTTGAAATGGAAGAATCTAAAGGAAGATCATTTTGCTTGAAGACATGATTGGATCATGAAGAGCTGAAACATTCTATCATTCACTCAAGGTGAAATCGTTCCGTATCTTTGATCTTTTAGAAAGATTGTTGTTCTTTGAAATAGGGTTTTTCATAATCTAATAGTAGGGTTCTGTTAGGTGTTTGTTCTTTCTTTTCTTGTAGAGTTCAAGTCTAGAAAGTTTGTGTTTCAAATTTCTTGTGTGTGCAGTGTGCTTGTAACTTGAAATTTGATATAGTAAAAGATCTAACAGGGTGTTAGATCAACTGGATGTAGGTCTTTATGACTGAACCAATATAAAAATCTTGAGCAATCTTTCTTTAACTTCTACATTCTTGCTTATTCAAGTTATCAAGGTTATTTGGTTAAGATTTCTCAATCAACATATTTTAAAAAGAATTACTCTGATTAATAGAACATCTATTGAAATCTTTTCTAAAATCTTTCTTAAAGAATACTTGGATTCTCTTAAAAGAAGGAAGGTGAATTAGAGTTTTTGGAAAGTAAAGAGATTTTGATAGAAAAAGATTGAAAGATCTATTCACCCCCTCTAGATCTGCTGCTTTGATCATACAAATTGATCCCCGTACTTCGTTGATTGTAGGTATTATCAACAGAAAAATGGAGGATCCCTTGGCTAAATCCCAGGTCGAAAGGATCTTAGAACAACCCACTCTAACCAAGCATGTTTCGGCCATCCAAGTATATCTCAAACTTTACATAATTTAAGGACATTAAGAGAGATATTATCTTATCTTAATCTTATAATCACCATGGCTTACTATTAGGTAACCCTCATTAGCATTTTCTTAATCAAGAGGTAAGACCCATGAATCCTAAAGCCCATAAATATTGTATATAAAGGTAATTTAAGGAGATTAAGATAGATATTATCTTATCTTAATCTTATAATCACCATGGCTTACTATTAGGTAACCCTCGTTAGCATTTTCTTAATCAAGAGGTAAGACCCATGAACCCTAAAGCCCATAAATATTGTATATAAAGGGTTATTTTTTCTAGGTAACACACATTGTTCATTCTCATTATCCCTTATTTATACCATATATGATATCCTGTTGGCTTGAGTGTTGGAGTATTTTTGCAGCTTACAGATACCTGTTAGTCATACTACGAAGGTTGAAAGAAGAGCACAACGGGTTTAGACGAGAAATGGTTGACATATCTGAGAGGAAAAGTACCTAAAACCCTAGTGTAGGTACAACATATAATTTACTTTTATAATTTAATTATTTTAATTTTTAATATATTATGAATTGTGATTTATTATTATTATTATTATTATTATTATTATTATTATTATTATTCATAACAAAAAAAAAACGCATTGTTCTGTTATGCAAAAGTCAATGCTGTATTTTGTAAAAAAAAAAAAAAAAAAAACTCAATGTTGTAATCCCTTTTGAAATAATCAATGGGAAGGGAGTCGAATCATATGTGAAAATTACTGAAAGTGGGACATATTAGGTCCATACATGACTCCACTCAAATGCTAGGAACAAGACTAATGCATATTAAATTTCTTATATTTCTATATAAATGTTCTTTTTCATTTTGTTATTTATTCTTGAAAATATTTATTATTTAAATACATTTAATTTCAAAATATAATAGTAAAAATATAAAGAAAAAATTATTTTAAATTTTGTCCATTGAATACACGTTATAAAGTGTTACTCACTATAAAGTTTTTTCACGATACCGAAAAATAAGAGTGAGAATAATAAAGTTTAGTATGATGAAATAATTAAATGATAAATTTATTTATTCATTCTTTTAGTTATTATTATTCTAAAAATATATAAAAGTCATTAAACATTAATATATTGTAATTCTTCTTATGTTTTCCACTTAACCAATTTGATCACTCTAAAAGTTAAATGATATATAAAAGGATAAAATAGAATTTTGGTTTCTTATCTATATTTTTTGTTTCAATTTGGTCCCTTAAGTTTAAAAAGTTTTAGTTTGGTCTTTTAAAGTGTTTCTCTTAATCCAATTTGGTTCTTTGCTAATTTATCACAGTCACTTGGTCAATTTGTTAATGCACGGACTTATTCAAATTTTTACTACCTTATTTATACGGTCAATAGAAAGAAATTTGAAAAACACATCGAAAGAAATTTTAAAAAAGACATAATTATATAAAAAAAATAGAAACTATAGAATTAAAAAAAAAGATAAGGGAAGATGTAACAATGTAATTTTAATTTTTTAATATTAACTTTGAAAATTGAAAAGTAAATTGGATTAAGAATTTGAAATTATTGATGAAAGAGAGAAATCTTTGAAATTAAAAAGTAGAGTTAGAAAAACTGATAAAAGAAATATTAAAAAAAATGCAAAAGTTTAGAGACTATATATATTTTTTTTAAAAAAAAGAATTATATAGCACATAGAAATAAATTTCAAAAAATAGATAATTATAAAAGAAATTAAAAACTATAATTCTTTTTTTAAAAAAAAGATAAGGGAGAGATGTAATGATGCAATTTTAATTTTTTTAATATTAACTTTGAAAATTGAAAAGTAAATTGAATTAAGGATTTCAAATTATTGATGAAAGAGAGAAATATTTGGATCTAAAAAAAAGTTAGAAATTTTGATAAAAGAAATATTAAAAAAAAGAAGAAGAAAACATCATATAAATAAGTGAATGGAGTTAATTATAGAAATATTGTGAATGTGAGTAGTTACAGAAATTGGGATTAAATATGTTTTAGGTCCATGATAAATGACCGATTTTTGTTTTGGATTCCTAATAAATTTTTCCGTTGCATTGGATCCTTGATATATCAAAACTTTTGTTTTGAGTCCCTGCCAGTTAAGTGATGACATGGTACCATCTCAACTATATATATTGAGAAGATCTGTCCACAAGGCGCCACGTCATCACTTAACTGATGGCAGGAACTCAAAACAAAAGTTTTGATATATCAGGATCTAATGCAACGAAAAAATTTATTAGTGACCCAAAACAAAAATTGGTCAGGACCTAAAACATATTTAAGCCTAGAAATTGATAGGAGATTTTAGGAAAAGTAGAAGAAACAGATGCATGTTAGGAGAGTAAACTACACCAATTCATAGGAGGATAGAGTATTCAAATGAGAGTGAATATGAGCAAGAGTGGAGCAATGAAAGCACAGATAGACTTATTCATTTATATATAAAAGGAGATTTTAGCCAATATAAAATTATATTTTTTGTATTTTGATTTTTCTTTTTTTGTTTATATTTTTAATTTTCTCTTTACTTCCAAATAATCATTGACGTTGTCAAGAAACAAATTAGTTGAAGAGGAGATTTGAAAAAAATAAGTGAAATTTGAGATGGTACTTGGAGGTTGCTGGACCATGAAAAGCTAAAAGAAATTTATGTTAAAATGTTATATTATTTTTTATTATTATTCTTTTTAAGTTTTAATTTTATTTTTAAAAGAAAAAATATATTACTTCTCCATACATAATTTGTCTCATGCATCACACGGGTACATGTACTAATTATTATTATTATTATTCAATGCAGTTAACAAAAAAAAAAATATAGTACATTGTTATGTTATGCAAAACTCAATGTTGTGATCCCTTTTGAAATAATCAATGGGAAAGGAGTCGAAGCATATGTAGAAATTATGAACAGTGGGACACATTAGGTCCATACATGAACATGACTCCACTCAAATGATAGGAATAGGACTAAATGTAGAAAAGATGAAGACTTTAGAGTCGTAGACTATGGTATCCGGGTAGGACCTAGGAAGGTGTGGACAGTGGAATGCATCAGATCAGAGTCCCCTCCTATAGAAATTTCTCTCCATCAACAATCTTCACCCTGCATTAATGCTACACACAATTCAAGTTACTCAAATAATTAAAATCTATTTGTCACAATAAATCTAGATCATTAAAATTGATTATTACAATAAATACCCTTGAATTCATTAGCCTTTCTTTCCCACGCCAAGGAAACTTCAATATTTCTTTAACGCATCTTTCTTTCTTCGATCGTCACATTCGTTATATAATAACCCAACGGGTTGGCGTAGTGGTTAGGCACCCTACGTTCACACATTGTAGGGACGATCTATTTAGCGGAGAATCCCGTATTCGATTTCTGCCGTGTGCAAAAATCCTTCGGGCCAACGGCAATGAGACTAGTCTCTGATCCAGTGGACTGGAGGATACCCGTGACAAGACCAAAAGAAAATCTTTACTTTAATTTGTTATATGTCGATTGCATTTATTTTTCCTATTTCAACTGATAATTTATTTCTTTATTTTATTTTTCAGTTATGTTTAATTGTGTAAAACTCATTAGGCTTTTTTTTGCTGAAACGTAAAATTCATTAGGTTGGTCTAACATTGAGAAGTTTAAATAATTTGCAGAAGAATGCTAGCGTCACTCTTTCTTACACTTCCTTTTTAACACTCTTTTATAATTGGTTGAAAATTTTTAGAAATCTGGAAAGTGGGTCTCACTTCTAAATCAGAAAGATAATCATTAAATGAGAAGCAAAATCCATCAAAATGGGTAATTTTTAATATTTTTCAGTCAATCATATAGAGTATTAAAAAGAGAAAGTCAGGAAAAGAGTATTGCTAGCATTCTTCTAAATAATTTGCATAAGTTCTAAATTCAAACCCTTAAATTAAATAATTTGCATAAGTTCTAAATTCAAACTTCAATATTGTCACTCTACATTAAAACAATATCTAATTATGCATGAATTTATTCATTATTATTGGAATGAAATTTCTTTTTACTGTTTTGGTCTTCATGTACAGTAAGATAGAATTATGCGTTACCTGCAAGTCTAAGGAAACGTGTGTGTGTGTATATTTTTTTTAAATTGTGCTTTTAATCCCTTATCTATTCAAATCAGTTAATGACGTCAGACTAGTTGATTAAGGATTAAAAACATTTTGCTATGATATATATGTTTTAATACGTTGGACTTAGGGGGAATCTTAAGATATATATGAGTATGATGTTTTGCTTTAATTTTTATGCTCTGTTAATGTTCAAAATTTAGTAAATCATCATAAAAAATGGGAGATTGTTTGAATCAAAGATGACGAAAATGTCTAATCCCTTTAAGTTCTCATAGTTTTGATAATAACAAATAGTTATTATTTTTTTATACTCCCACCATCCCTATTTATAAGACCCTTTTCAGAAAATTCTTTGTACTTTTTTATAAGACACTTTTCTAATTTCTAGATGCATTGATTATTTTTTCCTATAGTGCCCTTAATTATTCTCTCTCCAAACATTAATTAACTAGATGAGAAGCAATTAAGTGGAGAGAGATGATTAATTTCAAAAAAGTTAAGGGCACTTTTGGAAGAACAATACACATTATTGACAAATTTAATGTGATTAACTAAATTAACTACTTTTCTTAAGGGGTGTGAATTAGTTAAAAGGATATTATAAATAGGGGCGGAGGGAGTATATATTTAACGAAGTTATCTAAGTAGGCAAATATATTTAGTCAAGAGCGAAAAAGTATACTATCTTATCTTATATGCGCTAAAAATGCTTTTTGATGAAGATCTTCTCGGTGTTTTATCCCCTTCAGTTTCCCAACAATTGTTATTAGAGTTGATGGTTCGACCAGGTGACCGACTCAGACGAGTAAGATGGATTGGCAGTGGATCCAAGTAGGATTCCTTGTATTGAAAGTCTTCCTGGCGGTGGGTCCATATATGGATGTTCGAAAGTGTTCCTGGTAACATGGAGGCCAGGAGGCGTTTCTTGTTGCCGTGAGCTAATGGTGGAGCGATGGTGCAAGCATGTAGAGCATGTTGGTGGCAATGACTAAGCTCTAAGGGCCTAATGGCGGAGAGCATAGTTGCAGCTAAAGCCATCAACACGGGCCATAACCCACGGGCCAACCCGACCTACCACAGGTTTGGGTCAGGGTGGGCTGAATAAAAAATGCAAATTTCGATTATCTTCAAAACTTGACCCGGCGCACTTACGGCCCAGCTCACCCAGGTTGAACCTGTGGTGAGCCGAGCTAGCCCGCGGGTTGGTGTTAATGAGTAAAAAAAAATCCTACTGACCTAGCCCACTACAACTCTAAGTCTTGGCCCACTTTTATTTTTCAATTATCACAACCTCTTAAATCCATGACACTCACTCAGTCATGCAATGCTCACTTTTGTTTGTTTTTCTTAAAAAAAATTGATTTTGTGTTGGATTTTTTTTAAAAAAATTGATTTTTCTTTATTTCTGATTTTAGGTAGGCCAACTCGTTTAATCCACCAACCCGTAATGGGCTGGGTCGGGCCAACATTTTTTTTACTCACCAAGAGGCTTAGTGGAGCCAAGGTGGGCCAAGATGGACCATTTTGATAGCTTTAGTGGTAGCGACAGTTAAGCTCTAAGGGCCATCATTGGATATTCCTTGATGAAAAAAAGACTTCTGCTTGAGGGAGAGCTACCATGTGGAAGAGAGTCACACTTGAGGGGGGAATATTGGAGTTCAAGTGTGAAGGTGAAGTCCCATATTGGATAGAAATGGGCAAGTTAAGTAACATATAAGTGAGGAAGACTCACAAACCTAATGCCTTAGGGGTTTTTGTTGAAGGTAGTGTCAAGTTCACTTATGTGGTGTGCTCATTGCCCATTGGTGAGGAATATATAAGTGAGGAAGACCCACAAACCAAATGCCTTAAGGTTTTTTGTTGAAGGTAGTGTCAAGTTCACTTATGTGGTGTGCTCGTGGCCCATCGATGATGATCTTCCCAATATTTTATCCCCCTCGGTTTCCCAACATAAGAAATGGCTTCCAACATGATGTTAATGGAAGCATCCAAAGGTTTTAGAAAACATAGGGTCCAAAACACTTTATATTTAAATGAAAATCTCATGTTTTCTATAGCCGTCTAACTCGAACAAAGCGCCAAGCTCTTAATTATATAAGTGTTTGTTGTGTTAAGGTTTCTCGCTCTGATAATCCATCCTCGTATAGGGTATAACTCTTTTTATATCCTCTTTGAAATGCTCTGACATTTTAAATATCTTAACATTTTTTAAAAGTAGGATTTTCATAAGTATAAGTATAACCTCTGAGCAAAAGTGATTCAACTTATCAAGGCAAAGTACAGAAAGAGATAACAAAAGAAGGAATATGCATAAAAGTAACATTGTGCGTCAAAACCAGCTAGGGCCTTTTTCGTAAAGACGTGACAACTATCTTCTTTCTTTTTGTTATGATGACGACACGTTCCTAGGAGTAACGTGAAAGAGCTCCCGTGCATTTAATGAAGATTTAGAATGGGATTATTTGAAGAAGCTCCCTCTCTCACAACAAATATCTTCCTTATAAGAGCTCTATACAAAGAAGACTTGAAGCTGGAAGCAAAGTTAGACATTTTGGACAAACTTTTGCTCTGACCTCTTTGTTGTCACTCAAAGCTCTCAAAGTCTCTATACAACTCATATACACGAACTTACAGTTTTATCCTTTGCTTTGTAAAGTTATTTGTAATTGTGCTTAAACCTGCATATCCTCACACTATGAGTTGATTAGTTTGTATCTTCAAACAACCTATTTGTCAAAGCCTGGAGAGGCTGTGTTAAAAATACTTAGGTTAATAATCTTTGAGTATGAAGCTACTATTGTAAGGCTAGAAATGGCTTAAAAAATACTTGCTTGTAACTAGTGTGGTTAGTGAAATACTATCGTGAATCCCTTTTCCTCACGCTTTTAACATTGGACATTTTTATATCTATTTATAATATATAAATTTTGAAACACGAACCGTGATGTTCTAGTTTAGTTTATTTAGGATTTGCTAATGTTCTAGTTTTTACATTTGATCTTGGTTTGTTTGTTGGTGTTTTGTAGGAAAATTGATTAAGGACCATGTGGAGAAGTGTTGAAAAGCATTATCATTGTTATTGAAGAAAAAGAGAAGAAAAAGGCTTAAAAATGTAAAATTCGGGTTCCTGGCAAGTAAACACAACCCCATGCTGAGTTTCAGCACAGGGCATGTTGATGTGCTCGCGCTCCGTAACTTTTGCATGACCCCAAGCACAACCCCAAGCATAGGGCATGTTGATGTGCTTGTGCTCCGTAACTTTTACACGATCCCGTGCACAACCCCAAGCACGGGGTGTACTGATGCAGCAACGCTACGAAAGTTCAGCACAACCCCATGCGTGACCCTAAGCACAACCCCGTGCATACCCCTGTGACAGCTGAAGTCTTTTAATATATTAGGTTTTTATGTTTTGGGGACAACTTTTTCTTCATTTAGAATTATTCATTCTTTGAGAACATTGGGGAGCCAATTCACATGCTTAGAGATTCATCTTCCATTGTCTCTTCTTCAGTTCCTTCTTCCCCCATGGCTATGAGTAGCTAATTCCATCCTCGTTGGGGTTTAATGTAATTAGACTACAACTTCCATGTAATTACATTTTATTCGTGTTCAATAAAGATTGTTATTGTTCTTCTTCTATGCTTAATGCTTGTTTTTGGCCTGATCAACCAATTGCATGATTCTATAATTTCAATTGTAATTGGGAAATTCTTTTGAATTACGAACTAGAGAAGACAACCAATTGTCTTTATGCCTAGGGATAGGGTAAAGAGGGTTGGTCATCGTTAAAACCCTATTCTTAATGCAAGTACCTTGGTTACACTAATTCAAGGGATTGATGGTGGAATCAAGGGATTTAGGTTCTTTCACTTAAGAGATTAAGGCTTGAATAATTTTATGGGTTGATGTTAACATATCTTGATTGAATAGGAATAGTTAGTGATTGCATGTTAGGAACGTCTAATGAAGTTAAACCCTGACGATTTCATCCATTGATAACAACCCAAATTTCTACGCATACCAAGTGTTTGACAAAATTCCTCAACCAATTTTCTTGTTTTACTCTTTACTTTATGCAATTGTCTTTTAGTTTTGGTTACTTCAATTCTTAATCTTTGTAGTCCATTTAATTTTGCTATTAATTATCCAATTATCATACAAGTATCTGTGGAGACGACTTTTCTCATTACTTTGTTACTTGCACTATTTGGTACACTTCCAAAATCACCAACAAGTTTATGGCGCCGTTGTCGGGGACTTGTGTCTCGATAATTGGGCAAATTTTTAGTATATTTTATGGACTTTAAACATTCTTTTATTCTTTTGCATTTTATTTTTAATTTCTTTTATTTTCTTCTCTCTTATCCGGTGCTAACTATCTTTGTAGTTGCTCTAGTTGTTTTTGATTTTGTGCATGCCAGGTACTTTTGGCATAAGAAGCAAAACTAATCCCGAGGATCTCTTATTCATTCCTGAATTGAGAAGACTGCTCGGTGCATCAGTGCCCAAACCAGGGTGACAAAGCAACTAGCAAAACAGTTGACACTGGAAGAGAGCTCTTCCAATCCCCCTTCAGAATAGTCTTCTAGTTCAGAAGAGGAGGATATGACAGAAGAACAACCACCACCTAGAAGAACTCTGGCGGATCATGTCAACAATTATGGTCCATGAGTTTTCTATAGTATTGCCAGGCCAAGGAACACCAACTGTGTAACACCCTAAATCCGGGTTTACATATATTCTCATTTAAAACTTATTTTAATTTAATAGGCATGTTACTTTATTCAATTTTTGTAAAAGAAAGAAGAGATCATTTAATTATTTATTTTCTAAAACACGATAGCTTGTTTAATTGTGCAAATCAAGTGTAATTATGAAACATAAGTTGGAATTTTACCAAATTGTTAAAAACTTTTTATTTCAATTTCTATTTCTAAAGTTGCACTTTGCTTAATAATTAAAAATAGGTTATTTAAGTTTGCAAGAAAACTATGTAGCATTGTTCAATTATAAATGGGCACTTAATTTCGAATTAAGTAGAATGAGTAAAACGAGATACTTTTCTGTTACAAGATATACATATATACATAAAGTAGAGAATTTCATAATTCAAATATTTTCCGGGGTAATAGTAATATATACATTCCCAAAGTGTATACCAAATACATAGGGTAATAGAGTACGAAAGCTGAATGTACATACCAAAAATCTGAAACCTAGCTCTACCAATATCCAAATACATAAAAAAGGGAAAACCTAGTCTCAGAGCAGTCATCTCTAAACCCAACCCTGCATGTTAGACTAATCCCAAGAAATAGGATAGCAGAGGGCCTTTGACAAGATTCCTGAGAAGAAATCTAGTGGTTATCGTCCACAGGATCCTTCACGAAATCTTCCTCAAAGTTCTCCAAATCCCTCTTAAAACCCCTGACTCACTGTTCCCTAAGTTCACGACTAGCGGCGGATCCCCCTGAATGGCATTCACCCAATTACGCCTCCAATTCTTGACATAAATGGGTTTGGCAAAAAGTGGGAAGCATCAGACCAAATGTGAACTCCTCTGATGGTGTGGCACCGGAAACAGTAATGGATACAAATGACCCTTTCGAAGACTCTCCGAAAGAGAAAGACGATGACAATAGCCTCTTTGCGATCTCTATAGGTACTGCCACCGGTTCCTAAAAGAAAAAAATTAACAGAGGGTAAACTCCCTGCTTCATCAAGCAGTACACACCGAACGACTTGACAATCACAAACACAATCCTGCTAACCACCACGATGTGGTTCTCTAACGATCACACTCAAAACCTATTCGTTTCCACAGCTATTTCTGTAAACTGAAACTCACTAGCCAGCTGCCATTGGAACTCCCAGAACTCAGTGGTCTTACGTACTTTTGAGTGGAATGGTTGTTGGGAGTACACCCTCACCGTGGTACAAGGCGAGCTCTCACCAATCGAAGAATGTCTCGTGGTTATGTCAGGGTTGCCAAGTCGGCTATGTGAACGAAATGTCACAACTCGGCGCCTACCCTCCTAGGTCAACATGCCTCATGACCATCTCCCAGGTACTAATATGTGGTCATTCATACTTCAAGGATTGACTCCTCAAATACTCTTTCACCGAGCTTTATCCATACGTGTCATTGTGGGTTTCCGTTGCCTATGGTATAAGACGAGATGAATTGAAGCCAAGCCCGAGACCCGGTCTCGACTCCAAACAATATATATATATATATATATGAGACAATCATCTCCATCACCCCATGGTGAACACATCATTCAATCTCCGCTTTCATCTTTAACAACTTTCTCTTACACAAAGTTTTGAGTTGGATGACTGTTGGGAGTACACCCTCACCATGGTACAAGGCACACTCTCACCAACCCAAAAATGTCTCGTAGCTATGTCAGGGTTGCCAAGTCGGCTATGTGAACTGATGTCACAACTCAGCGCCTACCCTCCAAGGTCAACATGCCTTTACGATCATCTCCCAGGTACCAATCTGTGGTCATCAATTATTCTGAGGACTGACTCTTCAACAACTCTCCCTATCGGGATTATTCTTTCTCGTGACCATGGGGGTTCCGCTGCACATGGTACTGGACGGTCGAATTGGCACCAAGCACGAGACCCCATCTCTGCTCAAAACATATATATATATATATATATATATATATATATATATAAATATAAATGAGGACATCTTTCCTCCATCACCTCTCTATGGGTGACCGTCACATTTCGTGACTTGCCATTTGAACTCCGCCCCCTCTCTTTGGTATTCTCACAGTTGGAATGCCCCCCACACAACTCTCTTTGTAATTCCAGCGATCCGCCGTACACACGTGTCTTCATTGCACGACTCTCGAAAAGCATACTTCACAACGCATATCAAAATCTTGTTAAGTTTTATTTGTACCTCACCCTCTCAATTTCTATAATTTTTAAAAATTAATAACTTACCAATGATTCCTCCACGTAAAAGGTCCTAAAATTATTGCTATGTCCAACGCATAAATATAAAATAATAATACTCTCTGTTGAATTTTCACTTATCATTATCTTTCAATGGCGATCTTGCCATAATGACTAGAATCAAATTCTGGTATCACAAGTACTCGCGCCCGAGTCTTGCGAACACATTACAGAGACAACACATACACTCAAGGAATAATTCCACATAATCATTCAAAGTCACCATTGCCCAAGAACTTTGTTCTTTGGGACTTTAAATCACAATTCGGGTACAAGGATATATGGTATCCATTGCCCTTTTCATTCACAGTTATAACCATACACATCTCACATGTGTCACACACAATGTCACAGTCACAGTCAAAATTAATAAAAACAAAAGTTGACTGAAAAGGGGAAAGTTTCCCTTTCACAGTACTAAATGTGAGATCAAATTGATTGCATTAAATGACCTTAAAACTAAGAGATTTTTATATGAAATGAAAGATCTTGAAGTCTATTTTTTAGATTGATATCCCACTTAATTAGAAAAAATCTATAAAAATTATTAAAAATTCTACAAGTTGGAGGGTTAGTTAAATCCTACCAGAAACACGTTTTGAAGAAATTTTATTTTCTAATACTTCCAAAAGGAATTTTGAGTTGGAATTTTTACAGAATAGAGATAACATATGGATCCTTCCAAAGTGGTATCCCATGCCTTCTAATTCTCCCCCAATTGTTCCCAGAAATTTTTTATTTACAGCCTAAAGTTTGAGCTCCAGACTGAGTTTCAAAACCATGGTCTGTCTCCCTTCGAAAAATTGATTTAGAAATTGTGCTTGATAATTTTCATAAATTACATGGTTAAAAAGCTTGTTTTGTCTAGTTTTTAATGGTATAGAAATGAAAACAAAACATTAAGTGTACAATTACAAATTTAAGAAAAACCTAGACATGTTCCAGGGGAACTTGAAAACATAATAGCTATTTTGCAAGCCACGGATGAACTCCAAGACGAGGTTTTCTCTCCATGGTGTCAAAATGAAAGTTGTTCCTTTTTGTGTCTATTTTTATTCAAAACAAATTTTGTGAAAAACCTTTGCGAAAAACCAACGGTTGGATCTTCCAAAATTTACGAAATAGTGGAGGTTGTCCAGGGCAACCCGAAGCTATGGCCACTGCTACTTGAATTTTGGAGTCTCCTTCTACATGCAACACACAAAAACAAGTTTGAAGAAAATGGGTATGGCTTCCCTTGTTCTAGGGGCCATCCATTCCAGTTTAAAGAGATCAAAAACACTATCAAGGCCATCCATGCACTCACACAAACATCCACTGTCCAAGGCTCATTCTTTCCCTTCAAAATTTTCACATGCCAAGCTCAATAAACACATCCAATAGCCAAAAGATAGGCATTCATGCAAGATGTGGTTGAGACCCCTAACCCTCAACCACATTTATAGAACAAAGCTTAAATTCACAGAGAGTTTCCCTCACCTAAGTTTAGAGCTCACACAAAGAGAAAGATGAAATTGTAATGGTGAAGATGAACACTAGAGGTGATGAGGTGAGGGTGTCTAAGTTTGCATGCAAGAGCCAAGCTCCAATAATGGTTGCCTCTTCCCTTCTCCTTCTCTTCCACTCTCTGCCAAGCAAGAAAAGGGAGAAAACTTGCTTCTCCAATTTTGTGTTGTGATGTTGTGTTGAGCGGTGAGTGTTTAGTGAGAGGTTAAGTGAGAGTTTTGTTAATTTTGGGTGGGTTGGGCCGTGGGGTAGGTGTTAGAGGGGGGTTAGGTGTCATGTTGTGGTGCTTAGGTGGGTGGGTTATCTGTAGGCTTTAGAAAATGCATGTGATTAGGTGTAGGCTTAGGGAAATTAGGAAACTTAGGTACACCGAGTTTAGTTGAATGTAATTTAAATTTTAGAAATTAAAATAATCAAATCTAATTTTTTTATAAAACTTTGTGTGATACAATATATACTAGTTGCTTAAGTAAAATTTTATCTGTAGAGAAATTATTTACAAATAAACTTTATAAGAGGTAACTTGATGTACAAATTACTAGAATTTAAAATAATTAAAACAATTTTGCAGAAAATTAATTAATTACTACATAGCAATAAATATTTAAATGATTACTACTAGTAATTAACCATAGATCAATTAATTACTAGCAAGCATTCCAGGCAATCAATCACATACAACTTTGAGTACTACACTGCACATACTAAAATAAATAAAATAACATAGGATTTTACATACAAACTTACAGACAAGTAGTACAGAAAAGTAACTACAGAGAATTAATTCTAGAGAATTAATTACAAAGAGTTACCCACAGGGCAAGTTCTATCACAAGCAATTAGTTTCATCGAATTAATCACATAGATTTTAATTACCGAGAATATTATATCTTTTGATTTCTATAAAATTTTCCACTTAACCATTATAAAGAAATACCTATATTATTTATTTTCCCTCATTTTGCTTAATAACTCAATTAATTACTAACTATATTTAATTACTCGAAACATATTATTTTATTTATATTATATATATATATATATATTATTTAAAACAAACAAATAAATCTCGATTAATTCCTAATTAACCGCTCACGTTCCTATTTACTGGGTTGAAATATTCGGGGTGTTACAAACCGCACAGCTGAAGCTAAGCTAGCCTTGGTCACACTTCTCAGTCAACATGCATTTGCTGGCTTAGAAAATGAAGACCCCTACAACCATTTGACCACTTTTTATGATCTATGTGGCACAGCAGGGGTAGCCCAGAATGAAGAAGAGAATCTTTATATGAGGGTGTTTCATATTTCACTCATAGGAAATGCATTGAAGTGACTCAATAATCTTCCATCTCAGAGTCTTACCACTTGGACTGAAGTTGAAAGAAAGTTCTTAGGTTATTTCTTTCCTGAAGTGAAGAGAAGCCAAGCAAAGACTGATATATTGGGCTTCCGAAAAAAAGTTGACGAGCCACTCCATGAAGCTTGGGAGAGATACAAGACTCTCTTAATGAAATGCCCTAACCACGGGATTGGATAGGTTGATCAAGTCTACATCTTCCTTGGGGGTCTGAAGGGGTAAACAAAGGTGATGCTTGATGTTGTAACTGGTGGAGGAGTGATCAAGAATAAGTCATCAGAAGAATCCATAGAGTTGATTGAAAATATGGCAGCCAATGATTTTGAAGCTCAACATGATAGAGCTCCACGCAGAGGGGTAATGGAGCTAAATTCTCAGGATGCAATTCAAGCCCAGGTGGAAGCACTCAAGGTGCAAATGTCTAATCTTCCTTAACAGCTAATGAAGGTTGTTTCTCAATTACATCACCAAGTGCTTAGTTGCGCAATTTGTGGAGGTGATCATCATGTGGAGCAATGCCAATATGCTTCCAGCACATAAAAGGAAAAGGTGAACTACATGGGAAGGCAAAATTATTATGGGCAGTCTGATAAGCCTCCTCAACAAAAGCCCAACCTTTATGACTGCACAAGGAAGCTGGAAGAGACTCTCACAGATTTTATGCAAGTCTCAATTTCTAATCAGAAGAGCACTGAGGTCTCTCTCAAAAACTTAAAGACTCAAGTTGGGCAACTTGCAAAACAGGTGGTGGAACTAGCAAAGCACACTAAGAGTGGCTTTTCAACCAACACTCAGATCAATCCCAAGGCTAACTGCAATGCAATCTTTATTATTAGTGGGTCAGAGTGTGATACAGTGAATGGAAAGAATGAAGTTATGGAGGAAGTTGAAGTGAAGAAGGTTGGAGTTTGCAGCACAAATGGGGACTCAAAGATGAAGTGGGCTAGAGCTCGGAGTTCCAAGGTAGAAAATTTAAGAGCCAGAGCCTCTCTCACTACAGAGCTCCCTTATCCTAAAACTCCAATAAAGATTGATAAGGAGCGGCAATTTGCCCGGTTCTTGAACATTCTCAAACAACTCTTCATCAATATCCCATTCTTAGAGGCCTTGAAGCAAATGCCGACCTATGCCAGGTTCTTAAAGGACTTCCTAACAAGGAAAAAGAAGTTCATTGAGGAGGATACCATTGAGTTAGAGGTGAGGTGTAGCACTATTATTTAGAAGGCATTGCCTACCAAACATAAGGATCTTGGGAGCTTCACTATTCCCATCACCATTAGGAATCTTTCTGTTGACAAAGCACTCCTTGATTTGGGGGTGAACATTAACCTGATGCCTCTTTCTATGCTAAAGAGAGTTGGAGATGTGGAGGTAAAGCCAGCTCACATGACATTATACCCCCATGGGGTGGTGGAAAACATGCTAGCGAAGGTCAACAAACTCACATTTCTTGCCGATTTTGTTGTCATGGATATGGTGGAGGATTCACAGATTCCTATCATCTTGGGATGACCTTTCATGAAGACTGCCAATGTTGTTATTGACGTGGGGGATTGAAAGTTCAAGCTTAGAGTGGAGAATGAAGAGGTGACATTCAATGTTTTTGACACCGTGAGCCCCCAGGGGGTTGGGGTTGACCACATTCATCCATCTCAGTGACCCTTGAAGTCACTCATCCATCAAGCTAGTGACGTTAAAGAAGCTCTTACTGGGAGGCAACCCAGTTCTCTATCCTCTCTTTGCATTTGTTTTCATATTAATTGTGTTCTTGCATTTCAAAAAAAAAAAAAAACTCTCTCTCTTTCTTTATTTTCTTCCCTTGTTGCATACTTGACATCCCTTTAAGTTTGGGGTGTTGAGGTGGAGTATGCGGCCTATGTTGCTTTTTCCCTTATTTTTCTTAATTTTATTGCTTTCTGTTTTAATTGTTGTTATGTGGTCTTGTGACTTGGCCAGTAGTAGTTGCCTGTTTGTTTTCATTAAAGCATGAGAAAAGTTGTTGTTTTAGTCTAATGCATGATTGTGGCTGCATTCCTGGATTCTCGTGAATTTTTTATTGTGGTTAATGTGTGTGACATGTTTATCTGGATACCTTTGTTTCCTTGATGAGACCTACCTTGGTGAGGAATTTACTGTGATATATGCTGAGTGACACCATTGATTTTTGCATATATGATTTTTCTTGAGTCTCTTGAGTCCTTTGTTTTGCATGCTAGCTTGGAAATGATCAAGGCCTTGTTTGTTGTTTTAAGCCACTAGCCAAAAAGCCTTTTCCCTTTCAATAAATCCCTTGCATCCTCTTTGAGCCAAATAGAAAATCTTCTTGATGCATGACCCTTAGTCTTAAAAGAAAAACAAATGTTGTCATTTCCTAGGAATAGGAGAGCAAATTGAGGAATAAGGTTGTACATTAAGTTTGGGGTGTTTTACCAAACTCCCAAATGTGATAAAAAGAAGGGTACCCCAAGGGAATTCTAGTGTCACAGTTAGTATGACTGTAAAAAAAATGAAAATGCTTGTGGCTCACCTTTGTCCTACAGTTTCAAAGCAATCAAAAGAAAAAGAAAAAGAAAAATAAATAAATAAAGTGCAGTAGGACATATGTGAGGTTAAATAAAGTGGTTTGGTTTGTTGAAGGAACTTGGGGTCTAATTAATTGATAATTGTTGTTGAGATTGAGTTGAGGATTGTTCTCTTTTTGCTCTCATATTCTTAGATGTTTTGAATCCCAGGAAAACCAATATTTGTTGTAAGCCCAACCACGTTACAAGCCAAGAAAGTCATTAGTGATCCTTATTTGCATGTTTGATGATTGTGAATTGTTAACAGAAAAAAGGCAAAATTAATATATGTGATTCCAATGTGTGCTTGAGAGATACACTCACCTTTTGTTGTGCGATTGAGGGATACACTTGTAAGCACGAAGGAACATTGGTGGTTCATTGCATTCTTTGCCATTCATATTGATCTCTTGATGAATTGTTACTTGAATCTTTTCTGTGAGCACCACATTATGTTTGGACTAGGTTGTTCTGGAACTTGTTTTGATATCATGCTTGATGATGATGAGTTGGTAAATTATTGCAAGCCATGTCTTTTTGTTTTAGCGTTTCTTAGGATTTTCATTGCTTATTTCTTGTTTTGTTGCTCGAGGATGAGCAAAGTTCTAAGTTTGAGGTGTTGGTAATTGCCTTATATTCCTACATTTTGTAGTAGTTTACGGGCAACTATTTGATATCTTTCATACTTTTAAGCTTTGTTTATATTCATTTTAGTTAATTTTGAATAAAAGTTTAGTTTATTTAGGATTTGCTAATTTTCTAGTTTTTACACTTCATCTTGGTTTGTTTGTTGGTGTTTTGTAGGAAAATTGATGAAGGACCATGTGGAGAAGTGTTGAAAAGCATTATCATTGTTATTGTGAAGAAAAAGGCTTAAAAATGCAAAATTTGGATTCCGGGCAAGTAAGCACAACCCCATGCTGACTTTCAGCACGAGGCATGTTGATGTGCTCACGCTCCGTAACTTTTGCACAACCCCAAGCACGGGGCGTGTTGATGTGCTCGCGCTCCGTAACTTTTGCACAACCCCGTGCTCAACCCCAAGCACGAGGTGTGTTGATGCAGCAGCGCTACGAAAGTTCAGCACAACCCCATGCATGACCGTAAGCACAACCCCGTGCATACCCCTGTGACAGCTGAATTCTTTAAATAAATTAGGTTTTTATGTTTTGGGGACAACTTTTTCTACATTTAGAATTATTCATTCTTGGAGAACATTGGGGAGCCAATTCACATGCTTAGAGATTCATCTTCCATTGTCTCTTCTTCAGTTTCTTCTTCCCCTATGGCTATGAGTATTACTTTTTATTCTTGTTCAATAAAGATTGTTATTGTTCCTCTTTTATGCTTAATGCTTGTTTTTGGCCTGATCAACCAATTGCATGATTCTATAATTTCAATTGTAATTGGGAAATTCTTTTGAATTGCTAACTGGAGAAGACAACCAATTGTCTTTATGCTTATGGATACGGTAAAAAGGGTTGGTCATTGTTAAAACCCTTTTTTCTTAATGCAAGTACCTTGGTTACACTAATTCAAAGGATTGATAGTGGAATCAAGGGACTTAGGTTCTTTCACTTAAGGGATCAAGGCTTGAATAATTTTGTGGGTTGATGTTAACATATCTTGATTGAATAGGAATAGTTAGTATTGCATGTTTGGAACATCTAATGAAGTTAAACCCTGACGATTTCATCCATTGATAACAACCCAAATTTCTACGCATACCAAGAGTTCGACGAAATTCCTTAACCAATTTTCTTCTTTTACTCTTTACTTTATGCAATTGTCTTTTAGTTTTGGTTACTTTAATTCTTAATCTTCGTATTCCATTTAATTTTGTTATTAATTACCCAATTATCGTACAAGTCCCTGTGGAGACAACTTTTCTCACTACTTTGTTACTTGCACATTTTGGTACACTTGCCAAAATCACCAATATAGCATTCTCCTCACATTTCACCCTTTGCTAATGAGTGTTCAATTTCAACTTAAAGTTTGTAACAAATGATTTTCAGATTTCATCGGTTACTAATCTCTCATTATACCTTATTTATTACATAGGTTACTAAACTATCATTACAACTTGAGTGATCTTATCAATGTTATCAGACTCGGACCGGTCCTTGACTCGGTCGGGGTACCGAGTCACTGGGTCAAGGGTCAACCCGGTGAGTCACTAATTGACCCGCATGAACCGGTGTAGATAAATATATATATATATATATATATATATATATATATAATATATATATTAAACTTCACACACAATTACACAACATGTCTGATAGCCAAGTGGTAAGTTTTACTGTTAGTGTCTCCTATGTCTCATGTTCGAATCCGATGCATGCCTTTTTTGCTATTTTAATTAAAATAGGCTTTGTATGTGATACTGTAAAAGCTGATCACGTGGACTTATAAAAAAAAAAAATCTGACACCCACAGCCACAGCTTGCGTAAAGCTTTCCATCTTAGTACACATGTGACATCTTGGGCCACGTGAAAGTGGAAAGCACTGCTGCAACAGCTTGCCTTGGCCTTTGTGTGCAAAATCAGTCTCCAAAATTAACAAAATAATGGTTCGACCGGTTCCGAATTTTACCGGTCGAACTCGGTTTGACACCGAGTTGATGACGTCATATTCGAGTCAGATGCATTTCCGATCTGATTAATCACTCGACCTGGCCACATGCCCGGTTTTCGGTTCAACCGGGTCAACCCACCGGGCCGAGCCGGGTCTGATAACACTGGATCTTATTCCAATAATTATTTTCATGTAAGATGGTTTTTCTGATTTGTGGTTACCTTATACACATTGTTACAATTACACTATTTGTTTGTTTACAAACACACCAGACGCTCCTATTATATTTCTCGATTCTGGATCTATACTAAACACCTCCCTCTACCCATACAGTATTTGCTGAAAAATGCACACTGTTATTTACCTTATGCAGTATCGCAAGACAGAGGAACAAAGAGGACACGAAGGTTAGTTTTACTGCCACTGCCGACAATTTACAACAACATTCAAATTTTTACCGTTTTGCTAATCAGATGTGTTGACTATGAATTCTAAATTATTCTTTCTTCCTTTTTTTTTCACTCTTTTTAATTTTTTTTTCTTAAACAGAATCGCAAACGAGAGGAACAAATAGTATACAACGATTAGTTTCACCACTGCAATTGGAACTATTGGAATATTAAGTGTCAAAAATTTTAGACTAATGTGTAAGATCTCAGCTTGGATCCTAAAATATCAGACTTTGGCTTAGCTCGAACATTCTGGGGATCAAATTGAGGCAAACACAAATAGGATGGCTGGAACATTGTAAGTCTTTTAATACATTAATATGGTATATGGGATTATTTTCACTTAATTTACTTTAAAATTTATACTTTCAGTGGTTACATGCCTCCTGAGTATGCTACTTGTGGGCATTTTTTTCTCAATGAAATCAGATGTGTATAGTGATGGTGTGATAGTGTTAGAGAATGTAAGTGGGAAGAGGATCAGAGAATTTTCAGACCCAGAACACTAACTTAACCTTCTTCGACATTAAAGCATAATGGTATAACTACACTCTGGTAACACTTATTTGAATTGTTACTAACTCATAAATTTGATTCTAACCATTTTAGGCATGGAGAGTTTATGGATTGAAGAGAGGGCATTGGAACTATTGGATGCAGTGTTAAAGGAAAGGTTCACACCTTTGGAAGCCTAACAATGCATACAGGTAGGCCTGTTATGCATGCAACAAAGACTAAAGATAGGCTAGACATGTCATCAGTGGTTCTAATGCTGAATGGTGAGAAATTATTGCCCGACCCAAAGGTTCTAGGTTTTTACACACAAGATGTTACACCTAAATATGATTTTCCACCTGCGAATTGCTTCTCTGCCAATCAAATATCAATCACAATGTTTGATGCAAGATAGAATATGAAGGCCAAATATAGACAAGGTTTTGCTTTTAATCTGGGATAAATAACATACTGAATTAGTGAAATAGCTTCTAACTATGAATTGTTCTATTTTATTATTGCATTAAGTGTATTTGTTGTTAACAACTCCTGTTTTATCTCTGTTTCATTTATCCAGATTCCAGACACACATACAAGTTGAGATACTTTTATGTAGACAAGAATGTTTAAGATAATGACTGTGAAAGCTTTTCTGGTTTTTGAAATTAGACAATTCAGATGATAACATTAAATAAATTGGAAGAATATCACATTTGTATTCAAGGAATGAGCATTGAATAAGTTTGCATGGGCCTTCATCCTTGTAAACTCTTGGCATCAAAGAAAATGACTTTATTTTTTAATACCATGCGTTCACATTACATTATACAGATATAATCTGTTTGTCCATATCATAAAATGGTATTGCAAGTTAAAAACCATCAACAAAAAAAGTCACGCTTTCTAATTTATATTTCACAAGCAGTTAGATTGTAGAAGGGTGATGAGTTCATAAGTGAGACATATTTTGGAATAGCACTTGCCAATTTGAACCAACCATTTTATGCTATCTACTATATGTTTGGCTAGCCATGATTTTTGTTTTAACTTTTAGTACCTATCACTTTGATAATTATTGTGCATACTTACATTTGCACTTAATTTTCACAGCAATTATCTCACTTGCTTCTCATTTATTTCTTTGATTGGTCCCTTTTAGTTAAGAATTACTTCTTTTAGGATTTAGTTTTCATGTAGTTAATTTTAGGAACTTATTAGCTTTTTAATTGAGTTTTTGCATAGTTTTAGTACACTGGAAGAAAAACTGAAGATAAGGAATTCAAGACTGCTCGCTCAGCAAGACGTTCCCTCTGAGCGAGAGAGCTCGCATTGAAGAGGACACGTGGCAAGTTGTAGGCTAAGTGAGAAGTTCTATTCGCTTAGCAGGTTTGGAAGCTGAATAGGCAACTTGGGAAGTGTCAAAGCCGCTTAGTGAGCTTATGTTGACTAAGCGAATTAATCTCACTGCCTGAAGAAGAATTAGAATTTATTGTAATTCACTTAGCGAGTTGTTGCTCGCTAAGTGAATTGTGTCTTTATGCAGAAGCGACAAAACAAAGATTCTCACCCTATTTAAAGTGTCTTGTCATTGGGATCAGCATCAGATCATTCTAGGGTTGTGTGCTTGGTGGCTGAGGCTCTCACTTACCATATTCCATCATCCCTTCACCATTTCTCTTCCATTTTTCCTTGGTTCTTTGTAATTTTTGGTGGCTTCTCATAACAATGAGGAGCTAACTTCTTTTGTAGTTGGGGATTTGGTGTACTAGCAACTCTCATGTAATTACTCTTACTATCTATTTAATGAATATTCAGTGTTAATGCTATTTCTCTGTGTTTAATGTTGGTTCTTGGCTTGATCACCCAAGCACTTTATCTATTTGTTTTTATTGCCATTGGGAAATGCTTTGAAAATTGAGATTTGAGAATGGTATCTAATGAATGTCTCATCTGGGGATAGAGTGATGTTTGTTAGTCTCATAATGATCCTTGCTCTTAAACAAATCATTTAACTTCACTTGCTAAGGGATTAGGAGTAGAGTTAAGTGGTTTAGCTTCTTTCACTTGAGGAATCAAGGTGAGAAGACTTAAGTGGGTTGAGATAACACTAGGGTTTTCATTTAATGGAGAAAAATCATTTATATTACTGAGGTGTTTGCTAAGTATCACCAAACACCCCAACTAGCTTATTTCATTGTTGTTTTCAGCCGCTGCACACCAACTGTTTGATTTCTTTCCTCTTTGAAATCTGTCCTATTTTTAATAGTATATTTTAGAACTTAGAATTTATTTTCTAAACTATTTTCACTTAAACAATATATTCTTTTGCCTAGACTTTGATTTTACACAAAAACCTAGTACGAACAAGTCCCTTTGGAGGCGATCTTATACTCATTTCGAAAATACTACACCGATTGGTGCGCTTGCCAACAATGTAAACAAACTTATCAATTTTTAATCCTCACCAACTCATTCAAGTGTCACATGGAGGTAAAAGCAAGAAAGGATTTCAATATACTTTTTAATCACCATGATTAAAATAATTCACTTAATTACCAGCACATCGCATGTGTGTATATCTAGTTTTATTTAAAACGCGGTTCACCAAAGAGTTGTCAAAAGTTTACAAACACACAATTCATCCCCCTTCTTATGTGTTTGTTATTTCACTACTTGGTACATAGTTATATTATACTAATTACATAGACAATCCAATACTAAATGCCACAGCTACTTGTTACATTGGTGACTCCATTCAATCTTCCTTTTTTGTTTCTGATCCCCACCAAATTTGAGAGCTGTTTCCTTCTCATTTCTTTTCCTTTTAGCTTTCCAGCAAATTCAGGTTGTACTCTTACTCCAAATCACAGAAGATGATATCGTTTCTGGCCCTGCAAATTAGTTAAATGAGATACAAAGCAAGGAAAAAGTAGATCAGATGGGGGAAGGACACTGTTTTGGTAGTGATTGTGATCAAGGCAAATAATGTATGCACTATTTCTGTGGGAATATTTCATTTTATATAAGCACTGCAGCTAAAAATAATCATACCCATTTTGATTGTGGAATTTAAGTCATATACAAGTAAAATATATCATCTAATAGAAATTTACCTTGATGCCATGTAATGTTAATTTTACACTTGTATTTGAATTAAACTAACTGAGAAAGCTCATGATAAAAGTAGTCCAATTTTTATCCATTTTCAATACCCTGCATAACCTTCAGAGTCAAAGAATAGAAATATGTATCATATATCTGGTTTCTGGAATTGAGGAGTAAATTAAGACATGGCATAATCTTTTGGCGAAAAATCATCTCAAAAAACAATTGGTAAAAGTTCTTAGCAACTAGAAGTTTGAATTGTATCTGCAAAGCCATACTTGAAGAGTCCAAACAATCCATATATTAGTGAAAAACAAACTGAATATGGGGCATAGAACAAATTAAGACTTTTTCTCACCATATTAAAATTGATGTTCATGTGTCCACTCAACAAAAGAGGCAATAAAGTATAAATATCCTAATAAAGTTATCAACTAAGAGTAGATATCAACTTTCACTAACCTCAGATGGAACTTGCTCGTGTGGCACTAAAGCTGTTGAACTTGACAGCCACCGCTACTAGAAATGTGCTATTTTTCTGAGGATTTTTTCTACAGAAAAAAATTTGCAGGAAATTCATGCAAATTTTTCTGCCAAAAAATAATCCGCAGGAAATTCCTATGAATTTTGAATTTTCATGCGAAAATTATCCGCAGGAATTTGCTGCGATTTTTTCTCTGATTTTATTAAATATAGGATTTTTTTCTTGCGAATAAAAAACTCCAAGAAAATTCGTAGGAAATTTTTTTGTTTCCTGTGGATTTTTAAAATCTGCACGAAAAATTAAAATTAAAATAATGGTATTTTAATTTTTTTAATTAAGAAAAATTAAAAATAATTTGGTTAGCAAAATAATATTTTACTAGACTCTTTTTATAAATGTTTCATTATATTTAATACTAATTTATTCATAATATCAATTTACAAATTTACAATAACAATACGATATATTATTTTATTAATAAATAATTTAAATTTATTAGTATATTGTGCGGTTTATTAAACAAATTATATGAAAAAAGTATTTAATATGATGGAAAAAAAAAGTACTCTGCTTTAAGGGACCATTAACGTCTACACGAAGCGCACAAGTGTCGTTGGCGTGATTATATAAATACCCATTCATAGTGGCGCATAACTAAATTTCAATCACACTTGGGAAAACGTCCCTTGCAGCGTAGCATGGTGGAGAACAGAGACGCTCAAACACTTCACTCGTATTTCGAGGGTTCCATTGCGATCTTCACAATGCAGAAGAAGCTAGGATTCCCAATCTCCAACAGCCTCGACCAATTCAAATCGTTGTACGGTTCCATTTCGGCAACTTCGAAGCCCAAAGCTCACCACAGGTTTTGATCCAAATTTCACTTCAATTCTCTGATTTTCCTCCTGAATGAAGATTCTGTCAGAAATTTTGTATCGTTATGTGGCCATGCTTCGTTGATTTCTTCATGTGCAGAGAAATTGGTGAAAGAGCAAGCTTCCGTGAAGACTGATCTTGAAAATGCAGTATGATGATGTTTTCCTTTGTGATTGTACTTGTGCTGTCAGGCAAGGAACGCAGGCACGTTAATTAAAGTGTATGATGCGTGATTTTGCTCTAAATCTCTGTAGTGTATTTCAATTTTGACCAACGGAGCTTCTGAATATAAGCTGTTTTGAACACACACTTAGTGTCTCTTCTTCTGAATAGTTTTATAAATGATTTTTGGATCATTTTTATTTATAAACAATCTGTTATGGGAATGTTTGGTCAAATGCCTCTGCGTCATGTTTTGAATGAGAGAGCTTTGCGATTCTAAGCGATCATGTGATAAATTAGTTAGATGCTTGTTGTAGTTGATTTTTTTTTTTTTTTTTAGGAAAAAAGGTGTTATTCAACCCTTGCTTATTTGTTTTTCACATTCTGCAGGAACCTGAGCCCATAGAAAAGGCATTCTTATAGAGTAAACTACACTCTTTTCTTGTCAATGGTAAATTAGTAATTGGTACTGGTCTTTACTTGGAGTGTTACTGGTGGATGGGGAGCAAAAGGAGGAATAAACTATTACTATTTCGATTGGTCATTTTGTTGATTAATTTAAATCAATGATATGGTTTCCTTAGATTCAACTAATGATAGTCAATACTCATTATCATGTATTTGAATTCCTCATTCTAGAATTCTGATATAGTTTCATTCAATATTCTTTATCTACTTTAACTGTGGGATCTTTACTTTAGGGTACAATGAGAACAAGTTGCCCCTTGGAAAACTTAGCAAATCAACAATTTTGAAGGTAGGCCTTTGGCATTTATTGATTTTATTTAATATTCCTTTCAAAAGTCTATCACATATACTAATTTCTTCTTTTGTCACTATCATGTTGGTGAAATCAACATTCTTTAATACCATCAAGCTTTTATTTTTTCTCCTTTTATATTTGGGTAATTCAGGGATATATTCATGTACTTATGTGTGATAATAGAAAAATTAATTCATTTCTAGAACGAGCCCAAGTTTTCATGTTGTTATTCAGAAGCGTTTTGATTTCAATCCTCTTCTCTTTTGCTTTTTAGAAACTAACAAAAGAAATAAAAACTTATAAAACCCGAGGTCTTTACATCTTGATCATGGTGCAAAAGTTCCCTTGTGTGGTGACTTCTTTGTTTTCATCTTCTTGGACACTGCTAGAGCATTTCAACTTGCATGCTTTGCATATCTTGTCTTGTTAAAAAAATAACTATTTATATTTTGTGAATTATTTAGGGCTATGAAGTTCTCAAAAAACTTGCTAATGTGATTGATAAAGGTGATAGGAAAGTTCTGGAGCAATTAGTGGGTAAGAAATTCGGTGTGTTTTTTTTTCCATGATGTGCTATGCTCTGCATTTCCTTTGAAATACTTACCTTTTTCATTTGCTTTGGAAAGAGTTGTGTGCTGTTTACCTATATTGTAATTCATTTTCTATAATGGTTCAAAATCATAAATAAATTCTCATGGTGGTTATGCATTCGTTTTTTAGAGGAATACTAACATGGAAATATAAATAATGGCAGGCAGAGTTTGTAATATTTTAATGGCATTCTTTTGCTGCTGTTATATATTTAATATTTTAATTTTCATGCAGCTCTGCTAATGTTATGTATTTAATATTTTAATTTTTTCACCAGGCCAATCTATGGAAGAACCTTCCCTATAAATTTATTGTTTTGGACTTTCAAGGAGATCAACTTTAGAGTATTGTATTTCTTTCTCATTCAATTTTGCTGTCTAAATGTGTAACTTGATACACAGGGTATTCAATTGGTGTTTTAGCCTACATCTTTAATTAACTGAAGCCCATCTGTTTGCAGCCAGTAATTGGGTAGTCTAGTTTTTTAAATTTACTGCAAGCTTGGATCCATTGCAGGTTATTCCTCCCCACCTCACTTTCTTCTCTTTCTTTCTCATACATCCACACATGCAGGCATAGACACTATATTGATCAGTTATAAGGAATGCTCATTTTGCTTTCTCTAACTTCTATACCATACAGTGTGCAACATTTCTTTCTCAATCTTGTTATGAGCTGCAGGTTACAACAGAGTAAGTTTAATGTTCTGAATTTTCAGTGGTATTGTGTGCTGAGTGCATGTATCTTTTCAGAGCTTCTTAGCTTCCATTAGAGGAAAAGTGTGAGATGAGATAATTAATGTCTCAACATTTATCATTACCAAGTGCTTTGGTGTAACCTCATGCTAATAAAATAATAAATTAGTTGCAAACACACAATATGATATTGATTCACCTTTGTAAGAGTTGAATCTCTTTCAACATCATGCTTAGAGTTAAGTGCAATTTATTTACCATCTGTTAGTATAATAGTCTTAAGTATTCCTTTGGCCTGAGGAAACTTTATGTTACTTTCTTATTAGCTCCAATAAATTTATTTTTTATCGATCAATTTTAATCTGCTTAAACTTGTAGGATGTAATCTTGGTTGCCACCGGGAGGATATTGAGGCCACCAAAGAAAGGTTCTGCTGTTCAGAGTCAAGTGCCAAAGGTTTCTATTATTGAGGCCACCTGGAGGATATGAAGGTATATAGCTATTATTGCCACTTAACTTTTGAAGTTACCTTGTATTCAGATTTCAGAGTCAAGTGTCAAAGGTTTCTATGAAGTGTCTTGTTAGTCATGCTATATGGTTATTGGTTGACCATGTGTCTATGGAATTTGTTGTCATTTACCTATGTACTAGTTTTTTTTATGCTTACTTAATTTGTATCTTTGTCATTGGTTTGGTAGGTTTACTTGGACCCAAAGGAGCGAAACATCACTGAGTACATTTTGGAGACTTGTGCTGCAGTGCACAGGACGCTATCGGGCAAAGATGTTGAGTTTGAGTATGTTGTCACAGAGGCTATTATTAGTTTTACTTCTTTTGTTAGCTTTGAATTTGTTCGGACAATTGCATATACAAAATTCTATTATTATCTAATTTTTATAATAATTTGATAACACGAATAACTCACATTTCATATTCTTTTCTCTCATTTATCTATCTCACAATTTCTTTCATCATGTTTAATTTTTCCAGTGTTCTCCCACTTCTCATTTTCTTAATTGATTTACCTTCTCTTTTCAATAACTTTCATCTTTATATTGATTATATATATAACTTTGAAGCACTCACGCAGATAAATATAATTTTACTTTACTATATATAATAATAAAGAACAAACTAATTATTATATATATATATATATATATATATATATATATATATAATATTTAGAATTTTTATTAATATTTTATCAATTAAATAAAAATATTATAACAAAAAAGAATATTAAAATTAAATTCTAGACACAAATAAATAAATAATTCATATCAATATTTTGTCAAACTTTTTTTTTAAAAAATTGCAGGAAATTTACCTATGAAATTTCCTGCGGATTTCAAATTCACAGGAAACTTACCTGCCAATTTTAAATTCCCAAGAAACTTACCTGTGGATTTTTTTCGCAGTAAATTCCGTAGAAAATTTCCTGCGAATTTCAAAATCAGCAGAACCACTTATCCATGAGCGTATTACTTGCATATATTTTTTTTCGCAGGAAAATCCTCAGGAAACCCGTTTCCTGCAAATTTTTGTGTAGAATCCGTAGGAAAATCCCCATGTAATAGAGCAATTTCTAGTAGTGCACAAACACATGAAGTTGGTCTGCAACAAAATTAAGGAATCGAATATACGTGTGCCTCCATGTCCTGTTGAGGAATAGAGAACCACAAAGCCCCCAAAATCTCACTGCAAAGCCAACTCCCATCCCAAGGTATAGTGAATTAGTTTCAAAGGCATCATCATTGCTTCCACCATGTTGCTTTGACACATCAACATTACCACTTTCTTCTGTGCAGTTAATTGGTAAAGGAGCTCCACAAAGCCTATGATTTCCAGCAAAGCTAGAAGCATTGAAGCTCTGAAGCTGAGTCCCAAGTGGGATTTGTCCCATGAAATCATTGTATGACAGATTCAAAAAGCTCAAGAAAGATAGAGAGGAAATGGAAACAGGAATTTCTCCATAAAGTTTATTGCTGGGTAGATCAAGAGACTCCCAGTTCTTCATGCTCCCAATCTCCCTTGATATCTTTCCTGTGAAATGATTTCTAGACAAGTTCAAGGACTGCAAGCTTTTCATGACGAGTAAGATGGATTGGCAGTGGATCCAAGTAGGGATCCCTTGTATTGAAAGTCTTCCTGGCGATGGGTCCATATATGGATGTTCAAAAGTCTTCCTGATAACATGGAGGTCAGGAGGCGTTTCTTGTTGCTGTGAGCTAACGGTGGAGCGACAGTGCAAGCATGTAGAGCATGTTGGTGGCAATGACTAAGCTCTAAGGGCCTAATGGCGGAGAACATAGTGGCAGCTAGAGCCGTCAAAACAAGCCATAACCCGTGAGCCAACCCGAACCACCACGGGTTTGGACCGGGGTGGGCTGAAATTTTTTTGCAAATTTCGATTATCTTTAAAACTTGACCTGGCCCAGCTCACCCAGGTTGAACCCGTGGTGAGCCAGGCTAGCCTACGGGTTCGTGTTAATAAGTTAAAAAAAATACTATTGACCTAGCCCACTACAACTCTAAGTCTCGTCCCACTTTTATTTTTCAATTTTCACAACCTCACAAATCCACGACACTCACTCAGTCATGCAATGCCCACTTTTTTTTTTTTTTTTATGATTTTGTGCTGGAATTTTTTTTTTAAAAAAATGATTTTTCTTTATTTTTGATTTTAGGTGGGGCAACCCTTGATGGGTCGGGTCGGGCCAAGATTTTTTAGACTCACCAAGATGTGAGTTGGATTGGGTTGGTCCACCTGTTAAGTGAGCCAAGATAGTCGGGCTGGACCAGTTTGATAGCTGTAGTGGTAGCCACAGTTAAGCTCTAAGGGCCATCATTGGATACTCGTTGATGAAAAAAAGGCTTATGCTTGAGGGGAGCTATCATGTGGAAGAGAGTCACACTTGAGGGGCGATTGTTGGAGTTCAAGTATGAAGGTGGAGTCCTACATTGGATAGAAATGAGCAAGTTGAGTAACATATAAGTGAGGAAGACCCATAAACCTAATGCCTTAAGGGTTTTTGTTGAAGGTAGTGTCAAGTTTACTTATATGGTGTGCTCATGGCCCATTGGTGAGGAACATATAATTGAGGAAGACTCACAAACCTAATGCCTTAAGGTTTTTTTGTTGAAGGTAGTGTTAAGTTCACTTATGTGGTGTGCTCGTGGCCCATCTGTGATGATCTTCCCAGTATTTTATCCCCCCTCAATTTCCCAACACAAGAAATGGCATCCAACATGATGTTAATGGAAGCATCCAAAGGTTTTAGAAAACACAGCGTCCAAAACACTTTATATTTAAATGAAAATCTCATGTTTTATATAGCCGTCCAACTCGAACAAATCGCCAAGATCTTAATTTTATAAGTGTTCATTGTGTTAAGGTTTCTCGCTCTGATAATCCATCCTCGTATAGACTATAACTCTTTTTATATCCTCTTCGGAATGCTCTAACGTTTTAAATATCTTAACATTTTTTAAAAGTAGGATTTTCTTAAGTATAAGTACAACCTCTGAACAAAGGTAAGTCAACTTATCAAGACAAAGTACAGAAAGAGATAACAAAAGAAGGAATGTGCAAAAAAGTAACATTGTGGGTCAGAACTAGCCAGGGCCTTTTTCCTAAAGACGTGAAACCTATCTTCTCTCTTTTTGTTGTGATCACAACATGTTCCTAGGAGTAACGTGAAAGAGCTCCCATGCATTTAATGAAGATTTAGAACGAGTTTATTTGAAGAAGCTCTCTCTTACAACAAATATCTTCCTTATAAGAGCTCTATAAAAAGAAGACTTGAAGTTGGAAGCAAAGTTCGACATTTTGGACGAACTTTTGCTCTGACCTCTTTGTTGTCACTCAAAGCTCTGAATGTCTCTATATGACTCAAATACACGAACTTACAGTTTTATCCTTTGCTTTGTAAAGTTATTTGTAATTGTGCTTAAACCTGCATATCCTCACACCGTGAGTTGATTAGTTTGTATCTTCACACAATCTATTTGTGAAAGCCTAGAGAGGCCATGTTGAAAATACTTAGGTTAATAATCTTTGAGTATGAAGTTACTGTTGTAAGGCCAGAAATGGCTTAAAAAATACTTGCTTGTAACCAGTGTGGCTAGTGAAATCCCATAGTGAATCCCTTTTCCTCATGCTTTTAATTTTGGACATTTTTATATTTTATTTAAAATGCGGGTCACGAAAGAGTTTTCAAAAGTTTACAAAACACACAATTCATCCCCTTCTTTTGTGTTGTTTGTTATTTCACTACTTGGTACATAGTTATATTATACTAATTACATAGACAATTCAATACTAAATGCCACAGCTACTTGTTACATTGGTGACTCCATTCAATCTGCCTTTTTTGTTTCTAATCTCCACCAAATTTGGGAGCTTTTTCCTTTTCATTTCTTTTCCTTTTAGCTTTCCAGCAAATTCAGGTTGTACTCTTACTACAAATCACAGAAGATGATATCGTGTCTGGCCCTGCAAATTAGTTAACTGAGATATAAAGCAAGGAAAAAGTAGATCAGAAGGGGGAAGGACACTGTTTTGGTAGTGATTCTTATTAAGGCAAATAACGTGCGCATCTGTTTCTATGGGAAGATTTCGTTTTATATAAGCATTGCAGCTAAAAACAATCAAAATCATTTTGATTGAGGAATTTGATTCATATACAAGTAAAATATATATATCTAATAGAAATTTACCTTGATGCCATGTCATATTAATGAATAGGATGACCTAATAATTGAATGTCTCCGTAATTTTACATTTGTATTTCAATTAAACTAACTGAGAAAGCTCGTGATAAACAAGTCTAATTTTTATCCATTTTCAATACCCTGCATAACCTTTACAGTCAAAAAATTCGAAATATGCATCAAATATCTGGTTTTCTGGAAACTGAGAAGTAAATTAAGACATGGCATAATCTTTTGGCGAAAAATCATCTAAAAACAATAATTAAGTTCTTAGCAACTAAAATTTTGAATTGTATCTGCAAAGCCATACTTGAAGAGTCCAAACAAATACATATATTAGTGAAAATCAAACTGAATATGGTCCACACAACAAAAGAGGCAATGAAGTATAAATATAAATATCAACTTTCACAAACCTTCGATGGAACTTGTTCATGTGGCACTAAAGCTGTTGAACTTGACAGCCACAAACACATGAAGTTGGTCTGTAACATAATTAAGGAACCGGATATATGAGTGCCTCCATGTCCTGTTGAGGAATAGAGAACCAAAAAGCCCCCAAAATCCAACTGCAAAGCCAACACCCATCCCAAGGTAGAGTGAATCAGTTTCAAAGGCATCATCATTGCTTCCACCATTTCGCTTTGACACATCAACATTACCACTTTCTTCTGTGCAGTTAATTGGTAAAGGAGCTCCACAAAGCCTAGGATTCCCAGCAAAGCTAGAAGCATTGAAGCTCTGAAGCTGAGTCCCAAGTGGGATTTGTCCATTGAAATCATTGTATGACAGATTCAAGAAGCTCAAGAAAGATAGAGAGGATATGGAAACAGGAATTTCTCCATAAAGTTTGTTGCTGGATAGATCAAGAGATTCCAAGTTCTTCATGCTCCCAATCTCCCTTGATATCTTTCCTGTGAAATGATTTCTAGACAAGTTCAAGGACTGCAACTGAACAAGACCGAAAACTTGTGGAGGAATTTCTCCTGACAAGTTGTTACATGAAAGGTCAAGTGTTCTCCTCAATCCATAGTCTCTATACTGTAACTCTTGGCCTTTGGTGTACAAATTGAACTCAAATGGGTAATGACTTGTTCTTTCTGCTCCAGCCATGCTAGGAATGTCACTGATGCATGGAGGAATAGGTCCTGAAAGTTTGTTGTGAAAAAGGTCCAACATAACTGTCCGGGCATTGACACATGGCGATGGTTGGACAGTATATATATATATATATATATATATATATATATATATATATATATATATACGTGATTCAATATGTGAATTACTCATAAAAAAAAATTCAATCTGTGAATTGGGAAAGTGATTTTTTTTGTTAAATTAATCTACAGGTCTCTATACTTTTACCAAATTTTCAATTAGGTCCCTGAATTTTTTTTTTCCTTTTAATTGGGTCCTAAACTTTTATATTTTTTTTCAATTTAGTCCCTCGTCTAATTGTCGTTATGAAAAATTAATCCTAGTCACTTAATTAGATGTGCAGACATTGAACTGATGCTTCTGGAGTGTGTTGTAAATACAACTGAGTTAAGTCTGAGCAAGCACCGAGTTTGACAAATTCAAGTTCGGTCTTTTTTTGTAAACCATTAGTAATATATTGATTCGATTAGCATTGGGGTAACCTTGTAACCTTATATCATAGTAAGGAGTCCCAAACTTTTTCTGTTACCAGCTCAACTCATAGGATTTTCTTTTTTTTATCTGTCAAAGTAGTTTAATCCCATTTTGTTCTTCCCATTCTCTCATGTCTGAAACACCCTATCTCACAAACATGTGTACAGAAGAAATGGGGTTTTCACTGATATTAAGAGTCTCAGAATAGTTCAGTTGGGCTACGGTGTAACGAGAGTTTATGCATTGTAGGTTTTTTATATGTTGCTTTATATCGCTTGCTATGATGTAAGCATTGCATGTTTTTGTGCTAGTGTGTTGTTGAGCCTAGAGAAGTCACTTCAAGAATGCAACCGATCCTTCATTGACTTCTACTATTTAGATGGTGAAACTCATTTAATTCATATTTTATTTTACTGATCAGGTTAATGAATTCATTTGCTAAAAATACAGTTAATTTTTCTAGTAGGTCCAACATAACTGTCCGGGCATTGACACATGGCGATGGTTGGACAGTATATATATATATATATATATATATATATATATATATATATATATATATATATATATATATATATACGTGATTCAATATGTGAATTACTCATAAAAAAAAATTCAATCTGTGAATTGGGAAAGTGATTTTTTTTGTTAAATTAATCTACAGGTCTCTATACTTTTACCAAATTTTCAATTAGGTCCCTGAATTTTTTTTTTCCTTTTAATTGGGTCCTAAACTTTTATATTTTTTTTCAATTTAGTCCCTCGTCTAATTGTCGTTATGAAAAATTAATCCTAGTCACTTAATTAGATGTGCAGACACTGAACTGATGCTTCTGGAGTGTGTTGTAAATACAACTGAGTTAAGTCTGAGCAAGCACCGAGTTTGACAAATTCAAGTTCGGTCTTTTTTTGTAAACCATTAGTAATATATTGATTCGATTAGCATTGGGGTAACCTTGTAACCTTATATCATAGTAAGGAGTCCCAAACTTTTTCTGTTACCAGCTCAACTCATAGGATTTTCTTTTTTTTATCTGTCAAAGTAGTTTAATCCCATTTTGTTCTTCCCATTCTCTCGTGTCTGAAACACCCTATCTCACAAACATGTGTACAGAAGAAATGGGGTTTTCACTGATATTAAGAGTCTCAGAATAGTTCAGTTGGGCTACGGTGTAACGAGAGTTTATGCATTGTAGGTTTTTTATATGTTGCTTTATATCGCTTGCTATGATGTAAGCATTGCATGTTTTTGTGCTAGTGTGTTGTTGAGCCTAGAGAAGTCACTTCAAGAATGCAACCGATCCTTCATTGACTTCTACTATTTAGATGGTGAAACTCATTTAATTCATATTTTATTTTACTGATCAGGTTAATGAATTCATTTGCTAAAAATACAGTTAATTTTTCTAGTAAGATTAATTCAGACCTGGTATTTATTTATGTGTTATACATTTACAAAATTTTCGCCACTTGCCATTTGACCTCATTTTAGTGCACCAGTAATATGTGATCAAACCACCATCTTTTAGGTGAATACTTATTTTTCTGTTTACATTAAAATCTCATTGCTTAAACTATTTTTGTTATCTGGGTTGTATTAGTCATGGACAGAGCCATGCATATAAAATTACCAGATTAATGTAATGTAGGTTGATTTAAAAAATAAAAAAAGCTTTGGTGGTACTGATATGTTAAAGGATTTGGTGAAATGTTTCAAATAACTCTAGGTTTGAGGTGGTGTATTACAGAAGTTGATTTATTAGACGTCTACATGTAAGATTATGACTATCAGTACTATTCCAACCCAGTGGCTAAAAAACATTGAATTGGAACATACTATTGAAAATTTAAGTTGTAAAATGTTTATTGATTATTGAATGTGCGATTTTCTGCTTGCAACCATTGAAGTTTCAACAAACTTTGCTTAGTTTGAGAACCTGCCTTGTGAATCATAAGGACTTTTACAATGTCACTGCATATGATATTTATTTTTAGGCTTAACTAAGTTTTTAGTCTTTAAACTTTTTCAAAATTCGGTTTTTAGTCCCTTTGACTGGTCAAGGTTCCTAAACTTTTTTAAAATTCAGTTTTTAGTCCCTGAACAAAATTTTGACTGGTCAAAGTCCCTAAACTTTTTAAGAATTTGGTTTTTAGTCCCTAAATTTTTAAAAATTTGGTTTTTAGTCCTTGAATTAATGAGATTTCAGGGACTAAAAACCAATTTTTTAAAAAGTTTAGGGACTAAAAATCGAATATTTAAAAAGTTTAGATATCATGACCAATCAAACTAAAGTTTAGGAACTAAAAACCGAATATTTAAAAAGTTTAGAGATCATGACCAGTCAAACTAAAGTTTAGGGACTAAAAACCGAATTTTTAAAAAATTTAGGGACCTTGACCAGTCAAACTAAAGTTTAGGGACTAAAAACCGAATTTTGAAAAAGTTTAGGGACTAAAAACTTAGTTAACCCTTATTTTTATTATGAAACAAGAGGGTCGTCCATTTGCAATGTTTGTTGGGGGTAAATCATCACAAACAACACATTATTTTTGGTGTTGCATTGTTATCTGATGAAACTGCTGAAAGCTTTATTTGGTTGTTTAATACTTTTGTTAAAGCAATGTTAGGAAATAAATCTTTGACTATTCTCATCGACCAAGATGCAGCAATGGCAAAAGCATTAGCTTTGGTGTGGCCAGAAACATATCATTGTACTTTGCATTTGGCACTTGTATTAGAATGCAATGAAAAAACTTAGTGTTGTATTTGGGAAGTTTTATGATTTTAGTAAAGATTTTAATAATTACATTTATGAGTATGAAGAAGAAGCATTTCTTGTCCTATGGATTTTTTTTTTGCAGGATCCACAGGAAAATCCCCATGTAATAGAACAATTTCTAGTAGTGCACAAACACATGAAGTTGGTCTGCAACAAAATTAAGGAACCGAATATACGTGTGCCTCCATGTCCTGTTGAGGAATAGAGAACCACAAAGCCCCCAAAATCCCACTGCAAAGCCAACTCCCATCCCATGGTATAGTGAATCAGTTTCAAAGGCATCATCATTGCTTCCACCATGTTTCTTTGACACATCAATGTTACCACTTTCTTCTGTGCAGTTAATTGGTAAAGGAGCTCCACAAAGCCTAGGATTCCCAGCAAAGCTAGAAGCATTGAAGCTCTGAAGCTGAGTCCCAAGTGGGATTTGTCCATTGAGAAATCTCCATATTTGAGAAAAGGTTTCAAGTTTTTATACTAACATACTATTCAACCCCCCTTCTAATGTGTTTCCTGCATTTCAGTTAGTGTAGTTTATTATATTATTTAATGATTATTAATTTTCCTCTCATAATCTATGTCAAATAATTCATCATTTTCTCTGAATTCTTAGATCCTAGTCATTAAATAATCATTATTAATTATTATTATTATTATTATTATTATTATTATTATTATTATTATTATTATTATTATTATTATTATTATTATTATTATTATTATTTAGTTTAGTTTTTATATTATACATGTTGTGCTGCTTATTTAAAAAACAAATAAAAAGAGAAGCTAAACTTGACTCAAAATAAAGACCTAACAAACTAAAGAAAAGTGAGGAGAAAAAATAGTTGAAAAAAACATTGGGCCCATTGGGCCAACTCTCCCAACCCTAATTTCACTATAATCCTAAGAGCCTTAAGACTCTAGCAGTGTAGTCGTGTCCCATTTGCAAATGTGAAAAGTAGAACGCAACAGTTATGACAAAGAATCACGTCGCTACAAACGCCACTGTCAGCGATGCAAATCGACAGCGACAATGTGGCTTCAACGTTCGGCTGTTGTAAATGGAAAAAGAGTCACACACGAATGGATCAGGAGATAGGGTCATGCAGCGATTGGGGGTGTTTTTCTAACCAGGGAAGAAAATATTTTGGGCTTTCAAGATCATCAGAGATCAACGATCATACGTTGTTACAAGTAAGATTGCGAATCTACTATGATCTTTCCTTTTAGCGATCTTATCTTTGATCTAGCATGGAAGCCCTTCTTTGACTCGTAGAATCGTGCAATTTAACAAGTTAAATCATGATTTTGACAACCTTGGTTTACGCTTTTCACTTAAAGACTATCCACCAAGGCTGATAAAAAAAAATAAAGAATAAAGCATCCCTATGATTGAGTGTACTCTCTCTCTCTCTCTCTCTCTCTCTCTCTCTCTCTCTCTCTCTCTCTCTCTCTCTCTCTCTCTCTATTATCGAACAAAATTTTACTTGTTCTTTTCATTCTCACATTCTTTAAAAATATTCAATAGCTTCGTTGTTTTGGCTCGTGATTAGGGTTTTATATTTGTGTCACGAAATGTTAAACAAATCTACTACTTCACCTTCGCCCCTCTCCAATTGCAATCCTCCACCATGTTCTTCAACAATCGTGCATTGATTATTCTTCCTCTTCTTTTGATTTGGTAATTTTGCTTTTGTCTTTCTCTTGCATGTATCAATTCCTTCTTTAGTTTTGGTGCTTGGGCATTTCTTTTTAATATCAAACATGATGTCAATTGTTGAACCAAAATGGGTTGTTATTTTGGTGTTTTGTGGTCTTATTGCAAAGCGCTTGATTGTGCTTGTGAGAGTTGAATTCGTTATTTTACAATAGGTGAATTAAGCAACCATGTCAAATTCAATTTTAATAGAAACTTTGTTTTCACAATATCTTATTTGTTAATAATTATGACGTTGTGACTAGATGATCTAAAATGGACTAGAAAATTCTCATCCTTATCATTTTTATGTTTGAAAATCAATTAGAAAAATCTAAAAATATCATGTGAGCACAAAGGAAATTCTCTTAATCCATCATAATCATGATTAGTTTACGATTTTTTTATTTATTTTTATTTGGTTTGGCGTGGATTACGAGTTTATTAAATTGTTAGAGAGAATGCTAATGATAAAGGCTAAAAATTTAGGAATGTATATGTATAAATGTATAAAATTATTACATTTAGAAGCCATGCTTTAAAACTAGCAATTTTTTAGAAGGTCAACTCCATTTTCATTTATATTTCCCTTTTTCACACATTAGTTTCCTTAGGTTTTCTATTACCTTATTCATGCTTAGAATGATTTACAAATTGTAAATGTAAAGTTCTCCTTCTAAAATTGTGATTAGTTAATAGTGGTGGTCTTATTGTCAAGAACTTATAAAATGAAACGATGCACTATTTTAACTTTATTCTTTTTGTCACCTTTTCAAGTTGGTATGTGTCCTTTGACAAATTATAGCTTTATGGTTTCACCATTCTCTATTTATTTTTGCTTGTCAATAACAGGATTACGTGCCTACCTTTTTCAATTGAGTGGAATTTGATTTATAAATTTAACCTTTAATATGTTTATCATGTCACAGGAAGCTGATTAATCACCTTTTAAGTGGATATATCCCACCTAAGCTTGGAAGGCTCATTGATCTATCTGGCCTGTAAGAGTGGTTAGAATGACACATTTTATGCAATGCAATGTAGGAATCAATTTCCTTTCTATTGTTGCTTTCGATTACTTGATTCCATCTCACCTTTTTTTTTTTTTTTGAAAGGTAGGGTAAGAAATGATAAATGATGTGTTATGTTTCACTATTTGTTGGCTAATTATTATCCTATTATTTTGAATGACAGTACATAAATTTTGAGAGTTAGTAAATCGTCTCTTTCTCTCTTTATCCCCCCTTTCTCTCTCTCTTTCTCTATTGCTATTATGTCTTAGGATTTCCTTGTACAAGAAAGATTGAACATTATAAGTTTGTTGCTTAAATAAGAATCAAAATACACTAACAATTCAAAATGCATTAGGAAACCATTCTTGTGGAAGGCCTGAAACTTGATGATGTTGCAACAGGAATATATTCAGTTCATTACTTCTTAGATTACAAGTATTATTGGATCACCAATAAGATGCATTTTGATCAAATAATAAGGTACATTGTATGGGTGACTTTGAGGAGACCAAACCATTAATTCTATCAAACATTTTGCATTCTTCATACCACTTTGAAATAATCACTCAGTGGCTCACAGAGAATTTTGAAACTAGTTAAGGAAACAACAACCCAAATGCTAGGATATGCTAGCATCAGTGGTTTATGCTTAAAAATGAGTGCTGAATTTTAAGTACTAGAAATAAATCATAAGGAAACCCTCTTTAAGGCCCTTGCCATTATGTTATTGGATAAAAGATACCTCAAGACTTATTAATATCATTATTATTACTGTTACCCTAGAGAAAGGAATGGAAAAGAACAACATAATAAGACTAAGGTAGAGTCTAAAAGCAAAAATAGGCTAAGGCTTATTAAGACACATACCAGCCCATGATATATAAGGAAAGAAGATAGAAAAAGATTAACGTTAGTTGTCAAAAAATAGAAGGAAGAAAATAGAATAAAAATGAGAGAAGATGAGGAGAAAGAAAGGAGGAGAAGGAGTTTTGGAGACCAAAGCCCCTAGAGTTCATCTTTGTGCCTTCCTCTAGGTGAGTGTTTCCCCTATCCTTCTTAACATGTTACCTCCATGATTTATGTTGTTACACATTTCTTTTCCCATCTTGCTCATATTGTTTAATGTTAGGGTTTGAATGCTTATTGAGGTTATGGATGGTTAGTGAGTTATAGGCTAAATTGATGTTTAGAAACATAATAGGAATGAGTAGGGACATATCGATGTGTCTTATAGTGAATAAGGAATGTGTGTGAAATCCTTAATTGTTTTCCCCCAATTGTTGTTTATTGTTGTTTTGTGTGTCTTGATGATAACTTGGATAAATATGTTAGGTCTACAATTCAATGAGGGTTAAGTGTTTAATGGCATGATTAAGAGTGTTTAGAAAGGGGTTCTTGATGTTTAATTGTTATATTCATGATTGTATGTACTTGTGACTTGTAATGATAATTGAGTGCCATGTGTTGATATGTTGGTTTTATCCTTTAATGGAATTGATGTGATTGATTTAATTATTCTATATTTTCTTGAAGGTAGATTGAGGTTATTGTGAGAGTTTAAGTTAGTTTGGGTTTGCCTCTTTTTGGAAGAAAAAAAATTAGATATTTGGATCATTGTGAAAGAGGTTTAGATTGATAGGAAATCCCCATTTTTGAGTAAAATGTTGGGCAATTGGACATTAAGAATTTAGGGAGGCCTTAAGAAGCCTCTATGTTCACAAATAATAATTTAGCAACATGCAAGATGTTGAATATGTTGATGCCTCGATGAGCATGCTTGTGCTCATGTTTCAACATATTTAAGCTTTTAAGTTTCTACATTCCCAAAATCTAGATGTAGGTACAATAATACCCGTTAGGGTGTTACACATAGTAGTCTCTTCCATTGTTTTACATTTAGATAGTGATCCAAGAGAATTAGTATAGTAGTTCCTTTTGTGCTTGTCTCTTCATGCCATGTATTATTCTATTTTATTTTTCAATTTTGAATGGAAAGATTAATTAGACAATAGAATCGGACAAATTCTAGTAGAATTGTAGAAGTAAAACTATTTTTTTTAAGTTGCTTAACATGTCTCTCTTTTTTCATTTCTTTAGGCCTACATAAATAAGCTGGAGCTTGAAATTGAGCGAGCACTTATTGAAAGAGAATGCAAGGCTCAAAAGGCATATGGTTAGAGAAATTTCATTTCTTTTTTGAACAAAAAGAGAAGCAAAATAGAAGAGAGAGAAAAATCCAATTAAATGAATAATATTCCAAAGAGAGATAAAATAATAAAAATAACTATTTGAACATATTTTGAAAATATATTATAAAAATAAAGTAACTGGTGTGATTATTCCACGTCGTTAGTTATATAGTTATTGTATATACTTTACAAAGTGGTTCATTCATTCAGTAACTATATAACCTCTCATATTGACATATATAGACACATTATTTTATAGTAGTTAAATTTAGAAAGAAAAGTGTATACTTATATAAAGAGAAAATTTTTAGTAAAAAATCTTTTTATATGAGGATTTGCACTATTAGTTCTTAGCAGGTGAAGTTAAAGTTGAGGTGCATGTGATTAAAATAAAATGTCAATTAAGATTCTTTTGAAGTTAAAATTTTTCTCAATTCACGTATAAAGAATATTTCTTTTATAAAACAATAGGATCGATTATCATTTCTAATTATTTATTCACATTTTTCATTAATTACTTTTAATTTTAACCTTCTAAAATTTATTCATAATGAATTTTCTTTGAAGTCGAAAGTATTATTTCCATTTGTCTATTTATAATTTATATATAATACAAAATGATATTGGGAAGGATCTCAATTCAATATTAAAAATAGTAAAATGTATATTACTTGATACTTTTATATTATTAATTTATTTAAATTTATATATAATTTATTTAATTTTATGTACTAATAATTTTCAAAATTTATATGTATGTTTCCAAATGTAAAATTATCATCAGGACATAAAATTAAATAAATGATAAAAAATAATAGAATGTACTGAACATAACTTAAATAAAATGAACTATAGTTCCTACATTTTTGTAGTGTTTTGTAAATTCTTAATCCAAAATTTTGATTCTCATACAGATGTATGCAGTGGGAACATGCTTAGGATGCTTTTTGCTAGCCTTGTCAAAAATAATTTATTGTTTTGCCTTTGTATTCAGAACTTCCACGTGCTGAAGAGGTTAGAAATCCATCCGTCAAAAAATTGTTTTACTTTCTCTCAAGGGTTTTATTAGAAACATCACTCACTTTGGAGTTTGGAGGTAATTAATATCTCTTTTACGATAATTTTGACTATGGATAGAGACAACGAGGTTCTTCCTATCCATTTTATTTTTCTAATTGTGTAGGGGCAACACGACATTGTCAATGTTGTTGACAATGGATTCTCTAAATTGTCTATGGTGTTGAACATACAAATAAGCTTTTTGACTGCTCTAGTTTCAACTCAGGTGAAATGAAATTGATAATATCAAATTCTATGTTGATTAAATTGAATTCAGCGCAAGGAGTGTTCAAATCAGGTATCTCTGTTGCAAGTTTAGTATTGAGAGTATCAAATTTTGGGTTGATTGAATTGCATTTAGCTTAAGTACTATTCAAATAAGGTATCTCTATAGCAAGTTCAGTGTTGAGAGGCTTTTCTGCGACTTTCTCGATACTATTCATGAACCTTGCTTTGTTTACCGGGATAGTAACAACCATTGATGTAGTACATACTGTCAAGCTGTGATTGGTAATAATAATATTCCCAACAGGTTGTCTTAAGAAACATGTGACTCTAGATTTGAGGTTATTAAAACTAGTTCTTCCTTATTTTCGCCTTTATTTCTCTTTGAAATATCAACAGGTATAGGTGGGGATGTAAATTGCAAATCTATTACCAGTGGATTGTAGTTATGGCCTTTTGCATTGTATGCACTGAAGTATTTTGAGCATTTTGATGTTCTTGTGGTGCTTCTATTTTTTCACTCTCTTTATGCACAACCTTTCCTTCAAAAGCTAGGCAACTTAACACTGGTAGATTAATCCATGCAATTACTTCCTCATAGGTGCTTGATTGATGTGTAGAATACTATAAGTGTAAAACAACTTCTTCATTTGTCTTATAATGTGCTGAATGTTTGTGAATTGATTGGGTAATGTGTAACATGGCATAATACACAAACATGACCTTGTGGTTTCAATTGGTTAGCCACAAATTGCTAATTGGGCAATTTTTTTCCTTCACAACAGGCTTTTGTTCCAGACAAAGGAAAAAGAGTAAGTACTTGTCTTACCCTTACACAAACGTTGGACCAAAACAAAAAGATTTGTTAGGTGAAACAGAAGACTTAAGGACAGATGGATCTTCTTCATATGCTAAATTGGGTAGCAAGATGTTCTAAAAGAATTGACATAGAAAATTCATTAGCTATAATACTATGTCCAGCGGCCCAGAATTCATGAATGCATTTGCAATTGATTCTTATATATTGTCCACAAATATAACGAACATGGTATATGCTGTCAATAAATATAACAGACATAGTATATATACTGTCATATTTAATAACCGACATAGTATATATTGTACACAAATATAGAGGACATAATATATAAGAATCAGCTACAAACACATTCATGAATTCTGGACTGCTGGACATAGTATTACAACTGATGAATTTTCTGTGCCAATTCTTATGGAACCTCTTGCTACACAGTTTAGCATATGAAGAAGATCCATGTGTCCTCAAGTCTACTGTTTCACTTGACAAATCTTTTTGTTTTGTTCCAGTGTTTGTGTAGGAGTAAAATAGATACTTACTCTTTTTCCTTTGTCTGGAACCAAAGCCTGTTGTGAAGGAAAAAAATTGCCTAATTAGCAATTTGTGGCTAACCAACTGAAACCACAAGGCCATGTTTGTGTATTACCACCATGTTACACATTACCCAACCAATTAACAAACATTAAACACATTATAAGAAAATGAAGAAGCCATCTTACGCTTCTACTATTCTACACATGAATCAAAAGGAAGTAATTTCATGGATTATTCCACCAGCGTTGAGTTGCATTGCTTTTGAAGGAAAGGTTTTGCATACAAAAGGGAAAAGATAGAAAGACCACAAGAACATCAAAGTGTTCAAATTAATTCCGTGCATACAAATGTAAAAAGCCATAACTGCAATTCACCAGTAATAAATTTGCAGTTTACATCCCCACAGACCCCACCTATATCTGCTAAAATTCTTGAGAAAAATAAAGGTGAAAATAAGGAAGAACTAGTTTTAATAACTTCAAATCTAGAGTCATGTGTTTCCCAAGACAGACTTGCTGCAAATATTATTACCGATCATAACTTGACAGATACACACCTCTACATTACGGACAAGATGAGAAAACACATAACAATAGAGAAAGGCTACACCATAAAGAAAATAAGAAAATATCACAAATTTATTTAACATGGTTTGGCCCCTCATGTCTACATCCACAACACCAATTTATTTAACGTGGTTCGACACCTCATACCTACATCCACAACACAACTTTGTTTAATGTGGTTTGGGTTCTCATCCCTACATCCACAACCTCATTACAAGTTTTCTGGCCAAACATAATAAACTCTCCCTTCACGTGACCCCCATTTCTCTCACTTAGATGGTGACCTCTCTTCAAGTTGGGTAATTTTTCTCATTTCAATAACCTCTATTTATAGACATAACATCCTAATATTAAAATAGGAAACAAATCCCTAATTATAGATAATAATATCTTTGAATCTAAACAACATTGTAAAGATAAGATAATATCCTAATATCCTAAAGATTTGAAATTAAAAAATTGAATTTTTTCCCAACAATCCCTCCCTCAATTAAAATTTTTAAATTTCATCTTCAATTCCTATATTCATGGATGCTCGTCACACTTTCACTCCACACAAACTTTGTGTATTTCCCGATATGCTGTGTGAGTATTGATGGTGACACTTCTCGACTTGTGCTGTCATTAGCTACGTCATTAGAACACATCGCTTGACTACCAAATCGCCAAGAAGATTTTCGACACAAGGATCCACCACCAGCTTCCTCAAGCTTCAATACCCATCATAGGTTACCAGGCCGCACGAACTATCAGCTCTGATGCCACTGTTGGGGACAAAACATGAAAAAAAAACTGAAGGAATGCGTCAAGTAGGTCCTAGTAGTGTGTGGAATGAGTCAGAATCATCATTTTCTTCTTTTTATCCGTAGAATCCATTACAGCCTTTTTTTTCTTTTTCTTTTTTTTTCACGCCAACTTACCAAGGAATGGTCCTTACTTTAATCTTTGATTGAGCGGTTACTTTAGGGTGTGTTTTGTTCTATTATGTGTCCCATAACTTACCAATGGAAATAGTTATTATTCACTTTGCCAAATTGCTAAACAGTGATTTCTAACCTGTTGAAAGGGAAGGATGAGCGAAGGAGGTTGCTAGACAAATATTATATTTTGGTTTTGATTTGTAAACCATTAGATGAATACAAACACCCACTATATTTGATTAAAAAAGGGAAAAAAATTCATATGTCTTTCGAACAAAATAAAAATAAGCTAAATTTTAATAAAATAAACTCGTATGTCGAACAAAATTATATCATGTCTTTCAAAAACCACTATATTGATTAGAATCCTATTAAAGTTGTGACCATCTTAATTTAATTGAAAAGTTGCATTTGCATGTATAGTAAAGAAAGACATAGGAAAAAAAAGAAAAATATAGGATTAGATTATGGATATTCTGAAGAAATATAAAGAAAAAAAAGAGTTTTAAAAAATTATATAAAAGTATTGTATAAATAATATAACTTGTTATAAATATGTATTTGTTGTACAGAAATTATAGTAATACAAACAAATATATATACAACAATTCATATAGATAAATGAGAAAGAGACAAGAGAAATGTGAAATAAAATTATGGCCAAATTATATTTTTTGCTCTTTATCTTATTTTTTAAATTTAATTTGGTTCTTTTTTTATAAAAAAAATCAATTTAGTCTTTTATTTTTTAAATTTGGATCAATTAGGTCCTTATTTTAGTTAAGAATTAACAATATTAATAATTGACTAATGCTATATGTCACGAAATTACTCACTATGAAACTAAGTATGAAACAGTTGTTTTCTTTTTATTGGATAAAATGTTAAATAAAAGAAGAAGAAAAGTAAAGGAATTTTGACGGAAATCACAGAGAACCATTGATTTTAAGTTTTCGTGCATTTCGTGTTAAATTGCTTAGTACCATTTAGCAATTTTCTTAATAATTTTATCGTAATAGAAGTTAAAAACCGTCACAAAATAACACTTTCTTTTCTATATGTGTTTTTGCACACGTGATTTTCTTTCACATTTTGTTCCAAGATTTCAAACTTGTTTCCTTCAAAGAGGTACACACAAGCTCTGATTAACAGAATGTGTGTTGATTTATGGGTTTTGTGATTAGTGTTAGTAATTCTGAATGGGTTGTGAATGACTCTGTTGTAGACTTATATATATTATATACTGCCATGAAAATTTTGTGCCATGATGTTTTTGGTAATTCAAAATAAAAGAAAGATCCTAGGCAAGTGAAATCAAATTAATCGAGATATCCCTTTTCCCTTCTAGTTGTTGATCATTTCTTTGGATTCAAATACATATTGGGAAATTAGCACGTGAAATGAGCTACGTTAGCTGATGTTTTGCTTCCAAGTTGTTATGAGGTAAAAGTTTCTTTGACTCTTTGCAGGACTCATGATGGCCATGCAGTAGAATCAACATTATTATCCTCATGAGTAATTATATTTGGACACCCCACTTTTTTTAACACCCTATCAACACCTCTTATCTCTCTATATATCTCTCTTCCTATCACATCATATCACCTATCATACATATACTTCTCTATCTTTTTTTCCTCTCTCTTGGTATCAATTAGCATTTGGGGCGTCCATTTGGGGTGTTCAAAAAAGTGGGGTGTCCAAATATAATTACTGTATCCTCATCAATAGCTTTCGAGAGTGTATCACATTCATTTAATAATGCAAGTCCCACAACAGATTGCGTTTTTTTAAAGTAAGTACTAATACTTTCACTTGATTACACCTTAATTACGTGTGAATTTCAGCATTGTCCACGTCACTATACTTGATAAGGCCTTTCCTTAAGAAGTTCAATCCAATACTAAATGCCACACCTACTTGGAACATAGTTATATTAATTGCATAGTCAATAAAATATACTAAATGCCACAGCTACTTGTTACATATATAGGCTACTCCGTTCAATCTTCCATTTTGTTTCTGATTTCCACCAAATTTCATGGCTGTTTGCTTTTCATTTATTTTCCTTTTAGCTTTCCAGAGAATTCAGGATGTACTCTTACTCCAAAGTCATAGAAGATGATATTGTGTCTGGCCCTGTTTCTATAAAGCAAGGAAAAAGTAGATCAGATGGGGGAAGTCACTGTTTTGGTAGTGATTGTGATTGAGTCAAATAACTTGTGCATCTATTTCTAGGGGAAGATTTTGTTTTATATAAGCATTGCAGCTAAAAATAGTCATAATCATTTTGATTGAGGAATTTAATTTATATACATGTCATATTAATGAATAGGACAACCTAATAATTGAATGTCTGTAATTTTACACTTAAACTGTATTTAAATTAAACTAACTGAGAAAGCTCATGATAAAGTAGTCTAATTTTTATCCATTTTCAATACCCTGAATAACCTTCAGAGTCAAAGAATAGAAATATTTATCAAATATCTGGTTTCTGGAAATTGAGGAGTAAATTAAGACAGCTAACAGCATAATCTTTTGGTGAAAAATCATCTAAAGAACAATTGGTTAAGTTCTAAGCAACTAAAATTTTGAATTGTATCTGCAAACTGCAAAACCATACTTGAAGAGCCCAAACAAATACATATATTAGTGAAAAACAAACTGAATATGGTGCATAGAACAAATTAAGACTTTTTCTCACCATATTAAAATTGATATTCTAGTGTCCACCCAACAAAAGAGGCAATGAAGTATAAATATCCTGATAAAGTTATGATCTAAGACCCGATATCAACTTTTACATACCTTAGAAGCAACTTGGTTGTGTGACACTAAATCTGTTGAACTTGACAGCCACAAACACATGAAGTTGGTCAGTAACATGATTAAGGAACCGAATATACGTGTGCCTCCATGTCCTGTTGAGAAATAGAGAACCACAAAGCCCCCAAAATCCCACTGCAAAGCCAACTCCCATCCCAAGGTAGAGTGCATCAGCTTCAAAGGCATCATCATTGCTTCCTCCATTTTGCTTTGACACATCAACAATACCACTTTCTTCTGTGCAGTTAATTGGTAAAGGAGCTCCACAAAGCCTAGGATTCCCAGCAAAGCTAGAAGCATCCAAGGTCAGAAGCTGAGTCCCAAGTGGGATTTGTCCCATGAAATCATTGTATGACAGATTCAAGAAGCTCAAGAAAGTCAAAGAGGAAATGGAAACAGGAATTTCTCCATAAAGTTTGTTGCTGGATAGATCAAGAGACTCCAAGTTCTTCATCCTCCCAATCTCCCTTGATATCTTTCCTGTGAAATGATTTCTGGACAAGTTCAAGGTCTGCAATTGAACAAGAAGGAAAACTTGTGGAGGAATTTCCCCTGACAAGTTGTTACATGAAAGGTCAAGTGTTCTCAGCAATCCATAGTCTCTATACTCTAACTCCTGGCCTTTGGTGTACAAATTGATCTGAAATGGGTAGTGACTTGTTCTTTGTGCTCCAGCCATGCTAGGAATGTCACTGATGCATTTAGGAATAGGTCCTGAAAGTTTGTTGTGGAAAAGTTCCAATTGAATCAGAGAAGAGAGTTTGCAAAGCTGGGGTGGAATGTTGCCTTCAAATTGGTTAGATCCCAATAGCATCACTTCCATACCTTGTGGCATCTTTGTTGGTACAGCTCCAGAGAAATTGTTTTCTCTGAGATTGATGAATTCCAAGTTTGTTACGTTTGATAGGTCCAATGAAAAATTGCCAGACAAGCTGTTGTTATGCAAATCCAGTATTATGAGATCAATAAATGAGGCCATTGATGGAGGGAGTTCACCTGTTAGCATGTTACTCTCCATGAAAAGGAAAGATAAACCTTTCCAATACTCCCAGCAATCAGGAACTCCTCCAGTTAAAAGATTGGATGATATGTCCAAATAGTCCAAACTATTTTCCCTACCCAACTTGTGGCAGAACAAAGGGGAAATGGGTCCAAAGAAGGAATTGTGAGACAAGTCCAAATAGATAACATTTGCTGATATATGTGGGAGCCCCCCTGTGAAATTATTATGGTCCATAAATATGATCTGAGAGTTCAGTGTGATGTTTGTTAAGTCTGCACTGATGGTGTTCTTGCACAGGTTGAGCTGTGTAATATTATCTACAAACCTCCAAAACAAGTCACCATTTATGGATGAGATACTTGAGTTAGGAACCTCTAGATATACTAGTGACTTTTGTGTGTATATCCATTCTGGAAATTTAGGACCTAGAATTGCATTGCTCAATGTTATGCCCTTCAACTGGAAAGGGGGAATCCAGTCAGAAGGCAAGTCAAATGCAAAAGGAGCACTCAACACCAATTCTTCTAAATTAGAGAGATTGGAAAAATGGTTTTTATGTAGAACACCTGACAAGGATTCACCTCCTATGGACAAACTTCTTAAATTAAAGAGCTGTCCAAGGCTGGTTGGAAGATTACCACTCAATAAATTGGAGCTGATGCTTAAGTCAACCAAGGATGAGAGATTTCCTAGAGATGAAGGGATTGAACCATGAAACATGTTCTCAGATAAACCAAGATATTGCAATTGTTCATGTTGGCCTAGCCATTCTGGGACAGATCCATTGAGTTCATTGTCATTCAGCCTTAAAAATTTAAGGTTTCGAAGGCTCAACATGCTCTTAGGTATTGGACCTTGTAGAAGATTGAAGCTAAGGTCAATATTAGAGATACTGGTGATGTTAAACAGCCAATAAGGCAATTCTGAGAAGAAATAGTTCCCAGAAAGGTCAAGAGTTACAAGTGAAGAAAAATTGGCATACTTCATGGATGGACTGATATTGTTAAGATGACAACTTGCCAATCTTAGCTCTACCAGTGATGGATGCAATGTCATGGATTGAAGCCAGTTGGTTTGATTTTGAAGATTGATTTGACTAAGGTTGAGATATTTCAAGGAAGAAAGTTGATTAAGCCAGTGGAGATTATCCAGGTGAAGATCCTCATTAAAGGATAGGTCAAGAAACTGAACATTAGAGAAGCTAGCATGTGTATGAGAAGGTGCAGTTAAACTTGTAAAGCCATTCAAGCTCAAGTTCAAAATGTTCAAGAATTCAATTTGAAACAAAGACAAGTTGATTTCACCTTCCAAGTATTGCAGACTTAGATCAAGGCTTGTAACTCTGCCTGTGGTGTTGTCACAGTGGACTCCTTTCCATGCACAGCAATCTTGTTCAGTGGACCAAGAGGGGAGCATTTTGGAATGGTTCACAACACCAAGCTTGAATATCTGCAGCACAGATCGATCCTTTTCGTTGCAAAGAGGCTGCAAATTGGTTCCACACGCTCCTCTGTGGAACGTGGTTGCACATAGCAACAGCAGCAGAACAATTGAAATTTGTGAAAACATGGTTTGGAAAATGAGAACTTGATGTGAGTGGTTACTAGCTGGTATCTCTATCACTTCATACATATATATACATTACATGTAGCCTATCATATGAATCGTGTACGTGAGTTATAAGTAAATAAGGTGGCATTCAGCATTAACAACAGGAAATGGTAAAGCTTGTTTCAACGAAGCAGGTTGCGCGTTGATTCTTCTACACTACAGAAATCTGTCGTTTGTGTTAATTACAAATTGGAAGTGTAATTTTTCTAGCATTGAAAGAGTGATATTACATTTAAAACCTATATATTTTCAGTTTTTACAACAATTTTTTATATTTTTTTTATTTCTCCGATATATCATTCATTTTTTTTAATATATAGCACCGATAAACATATATATATACCCCAAAATAGGATGTATGAAGTAGAAGAAAGAAAGAGATAAACAGAAATACAAAAAGGAAGAATAATAAGTGATGAGACGAGAAGAGAAAAATAGATAGAAAAAGAGATGGGAAAGAAATTGATTGTATGATCCTATTTATTATAGGTTTAATTACTCTTTTGATTCTTAAGGTCTGTTCTAACGTCAACAAGGCTCTCGACTCGTTCATGAAAGCTGTCGAGCGTGGCTCTATCCTAACCAGGGTGGACGCCGATCTCATTTACTTGGAGAGGAGAAGAATAAAGGAAAAAATTAACAAAAAAAACTTCATTTTTTAACTTATGGCAGTTAAAAATCACCAAAAAAAATTTGGCGGTTTCACACCTCTAGTTTCAGTTTTGTAGCGGTTTTAAATGATTTAGATGTAAAGGCATTAGGTGACTTTAGAAAGCAAGAACAAAAAGGTTAAAAATTTGCAACTAAAGAGATCAAAATAGATGGTTTTAACATATAGGAAGACATATTGTTGACGCTATATATCCAGGCATTTTGTTGGCTTAGCGAACGCTAAGCCCGACGCAAGCACATTAATTGCTTAGTTAATGCTAACTCATAATTAATGCACAAACTATTTTGAAATAGCTTCACAATAGTGTTGGCTTCAGTCAATGCTAAGATAAGTATCTTATTAGCGTTAGCCGAGTCGATGCTACGTTAAAGCTAGTTAGAATCAGTCAAATGATTGGACCACAATAAATGTCAAGTGGCTTTAGTTGAGCTTATGTTGGAACAATCTTCATAGGCTGGTACTCCAACCTAAAGATTGTTGGTGCAAATTGGTGGTAATGGCTCCACAACAATGAATAAATACCAAAGAAGAAACCATTGATGGTAATAATCCTGCAAGAAAGAAGAAACAACCAAGAAAGACGCAATTCTCCAAGGCGTGTGTAAAACACTAACCTTTAGGTTCGATTTGCCCCCACCAATATCTATAGAATTGGATGCAATAGGGTGTCTTGACGAATCTCCTTCAGGATACAATGGAGTCCGTTGACATGATTTGCACACCCACATCAACCGTATCGTCAATGGTAGTTTACAGAATAATAGTTTCCTTAATTCTATCCGCGCATAAGGGAAGAAAGGAAATGAATTGGATACAAAGAATATGGTGATTTCTCTGTTTCTGTTATTCTATTTTTGTTATCTTTTTTCTGCATGTAGATTGGTTCTATTTATAGACCATCTCATGTCTTTTAGTGAAGAGATTTAACCTTTCAAAGAGACACATCTCATGGTGAAGAGTCACATCTCATGACCCTTAGTGAATAGTCACATCTTGTGACTCTTGACGAAGAGTCTCATCTCATGTCTCTTAAAGAAGAGTCGTATCTATTCATGCTTACACATTTATATGAATAGACACATAATTTCATGAAAGGGTACAACCTTTCATTAATTTTGAAAATTTCTCACAGCTTATGCTACAGAAAATATCATTGTTTGCGTCAACGATGGCCGATGCAAGGGCAACACTAATGTCAACTTAGCGTCGGTTATAATTGACGTTGTTTTGTTTTAAAATAATTATATAAAAAAATTACAACAGGTTTGCATCGATTTAGTCGACACACTATTAGTGTATTGAGGTCGACGCTATCCTTTTAAACTCAAATTTTGCAATTTGTTAGAGTATTTATAAGCTTTTAGGTTTTCAGTAACTGGTTCCTAATTTGTAAACTTTCGGCTAGTTTATAAGCTATTTTTATCGAATACGCTTAATGTCTAATTCCTTCCCTTTAGTTTCCTGAAAAATCTAACCCGATCAAGTATATAGTGGCTGAACAACAATTTACCTACCATATGACTTGGTAATGTATCATGTATGGACACATATAAGGTACTATTATATATAGTTATACCACTAAAAATGATATACATGAATGTGAAATAGTAGTGATGCATACATAAACTAAGTCAAAGTGATATTGTCCAACCTGGTACGTTATAGTTCACAGGAAAGGGTCCTCCAAGCATTCAACGGAAAGGAATACGGGAGGGTCTATGACTCTGAGGACGTACAGTCACGTTCTCGTACTCCAACCATTTATTTTGGATGCATGCACTTAATAATAAGAACAAGAAAGATTAATTGGCTGAAATTTTCAATCGAATTGTGCGTGTATTTCACTTTTTAAGTCAAGGGAGGTTTTGCTATCTATTAAACCCTGAACTGTTTCATTGAGGTTAGAAAAATCTGTGGAGACTAGTCTCTCATTCTTTTTTTTTAAAAAACTTAGTTTACTTATATATTTTGTGGTTTACAATGGTCGATTAAATCCAATAACTTCCTACATACTACCCAATCCTCCACTAGGCCGATTTTATTGGGTAATTTACTTGTATATAATTTTAAATGAATTATATATTAATCTGTTAATTATATTTTAATTTAAATAATAAACAAAAAATAAAACAACAACAATCATAAAATAAAAAATTAAACTAAATTATAATTTTAGCCAATTATGTAATTTTAATTTTATTATTTAATTATATGATTCAAGATAAAATCTAATGGTCTAGCTTTATATTCCTTTCACTCTCATATAAAAAACACTATTTCACTAGATATGCTCTCTATCTATATATTCTACTTTTTTATTTCATTATTTGCGACATTTTTTATGATCATAAATTGATGATTCAAACTAAATTAACTCGATGTTAATCAAATTTGTCCGATTCAATATGTGAAGTGTGAACACCCTACTGGACCAAAAAGGGGAACTTGTTTGGAATGGTTCACAAGACCTCGTTTGAATATTTGCACTGCAGATCGATCCTTTTCGTTACGTGGGTGATTGCGTTACGTCTCTGTCTGAAAATGGATCACGGGTGTGAATTTCCACGTCAAAGTAAACGTTACTAGTTCTAGCTTTTATATTTTTCACATTATGATTGTGATTTTTTTGAGTGAAAAATGGGTTTACAAACACGCTCTGTATGTAACTCGAATCACTTCATATATATTACATGTTGCCCCATCTGATTTCATATCAATCGTGTGCGTGAGTTCTAAGTAAATACGGTGGCATTCAGAATTAACGACTGGTAATGCCAAACATTATTCAACTTTTAATTGAAATGGATAGAGTATTGCAGAGTTGTTCTCACTGAATAAGTGGTCTTGAGTTTGAGTCTTGAGTGTGCAATTACGTCAAGCTCATAGTAATGTTCATAGTGATGTTACTTGATTCGATTAAAATTGTCTCATATAGAATATACCTATTGGCTCAATCAAAAAGAGAAAAAAAAAAAAAACATTATCTCAATTATCAAATGTACTGAATAACTAATCAAATCTTTTTTTTTTTCAAGTTGTCAACTTATGCCCTTGGTAACATGGGTGAGAAGAAGCAATGAATCTTTTCTCTTGATCAATAGGTTGGAATTTAGTGTCTAATTTTTTTTTAAAAAAATATTATTACTATTATAACTCCATTAAGTACAAATTAATTTAATCTCAAAAATTAGAAAAATATATATTTATTCTTTAACTTTTCTTCTAGTTTTCAAAATTGACTTCTAAAATACTTTTGTTCTAATTATCAGTCCTCTAATTTCATAGATCGATATTCAATTTTCTTAGTGTCTCTTCCCTTAAGATAAAGACAAACTTGTAGGTCCAAGAGAACTTTAATTCCCAACTGTACATCATTGTTCCATTTGCATTGCTTTTTTTTTTTTTCTGACATATTTATAGTAGAAACTAAATTTTATAGTCAACGAGAAGTAGTCCAAGTAGTCAACAGAAAGGGATAAGGGAAGGTTATGACTATGAGGACCTACTCGATCGTACTCACCAGTCACCACGGACATTCAAGAACAATCTAAGGATTAGGGGTGTTTATGAACCAATCCAATCAAATCAAAACTGATCCAAAAAATCAAAAATCAAATAAATCGAAAACCAAATGGATCGAAAATTGAAAAAATCAAAATTTTTTATTGGATTGAATTGGATTTCGGATTTGATTTTGAAATCCAATGCAAACCGAAGTTATATATACATATATATTTTTATTCATAAATTTATGATACTACTCATGTTTATATTTTTATTTCTTATATATTTATAAAATTATCACATAACTTATATTTATTTGTGAAACATCTATTTAATTGAAGATAATTTTTTAGTATATATTTGAAGAGTTATACTATTATTAGTTGTTTATTGACTTATAAAGAAGATATTTAATATTTTAAATTATGTTTATTATATATATTACCATTTATTTAATACTTTCTCCAAAGAAAAATACAAACAAGACTAAAATCGAAAATCGATTCAATCCAAACCGATTTAAATTGGATCGGATTGAATCAAATTTAAATTTTTTATCAAACCGATTGGATGATTAATTAAGAAAATTGAAGTGATTGGATCGGATGATTTTTCTCTTCAAAACTGATCCAATCCAATCCGCAAACACCCCTACTAAGATCCTGATAGAGGCACTTATTAAGAAAACCAAAGATTGGCGGATATTTTCAATTGAATTGTGCGTTATTTTACTTCAATTAAGGGTAGGATGAATTTAAATGAAACAGTAATAAAAAAATTAATTTTAAATATAACTCTGTTTTTGGAGGAGAAAAAATCTGTGGAAAATTTTGTCCCCCTTTTCTTAAAAATTTAGTTTATTTGAATATAATTTTAAATAACTTATATGTTAAGTTATTAGTTATAATTTAATTTAAATAATATGTAAAAATTAATAAACAATGAGAATCATAAAAATAAGAAATTAAGAATTAAATTATAATTTTAATAAATTCTGTAATTTACATTTTATTATTTAATTATTATTATAATTTAACTATATAGTAATTACTTTATATTTTAAAATTTATTAGAAATGAGAGTTTGAGAATTGTTAACTCATATATGTCTGTGTATGATTCTTATCTCGTGTGTGTATGCTTAACTAGTGTGGGTGGGTGGGAGATTAAGAGAAATTTTAGGGTGGACACAAATTCAACACCTCATTCTTATACACAATAAATAAAAAATTTACAAGTGGTAAAAAAAAAGAGTTAATCATTTATTAGGTTTAATTTGATTTCTTATTATGATATAATTAATTTCCTCTCATGATCAAATTGGTCCCCATACTTTGTTGATTGGACGTATTATAAATAGAAAAATTGAGGATCCCTTGGCTAAACCCTAGATCGAGAGGATCCTAGGACAATAATCCACTCTGACCAAGTATGTTTTGGCCATCCAAGTATATCTCAAACTTGACATAATTTAAGGAGATTAAGAGGGATATTATCTTATCTTAATCTTATCATCACCATGGCTTACTATTAGGTAACCCTTGTTAACATTTTCTTAATTAAGAGGTAAGATCCATGAATGCTAATCCCCAAAAATATTGTATATATGGGTTATTTTTTCGAGGTAACACACATTGTTCATTCTCATTATCCCCCATTTCTACCATATACGATATCTTGCTGGCTTAAGCGTTGGAGTGTCTTTACAGATACCAGTCAGACATACTATGGAGGTTGAAGGAAGAGCATGACAAATTTAGACAAGGAATCAACACAACTGAGAGGAAAAGTACCTAAAACCCTAGTGTAGGTACAATGTAACACTGTGATTTTCTTAATTATATGATTAAGTATTTTTAATCAAATTACAAGAGTAATTAAATTTATTTTACGTTGTTGAAAAATATAAATTAAGTGGATGATGTTTTATGTTGTTTGTAAGAGATGGGTTAAGTTATGTTGGATTTTGGTTTGGGGCATGGCTTAGTGAGGAGAGCCCATTCCCTTTCTCCCTCTTATTTTAAGAGGAACTCTTGTGCCAAGAGCTCATTTTTCTCCCATAAGCCTAAGAACTCTTCTCCTCCTTTCTCTCAAGAGCTCCCTCATTCTCTTATTTCTCCTCCACCCACTCTCATGAATGAAGCTTGATTTATCTTCAAGGCAAATTGCTTCCCTTTCTTCCTTGAGCTTGTAGCCATTATTGAATGGTAAGCCCTCTTTTTCTCCTCTTTCCCCTTTCTATGTGTTGACCCATAATGGGTATTTGTACAAACTCTCAATGGTGTTGTTTTGGATTATATTTTTGTGGGTTTAGGGAGGTGGTGTTGTTTAGCTCAAGGTTTTTGTACAAACTCTCAATAGGTAAGGGAAGCTCACCCTATCTTTTTGTTCTATAATGGATTTTGAGTGGTTTGGTTTGAATCTTGAGTTCTTTTGTTGGGGTTTAGTGTTTAGAAGCTTAAGGGTTGATTATTGATATGTTTATTGTGAGTTTGGATGCTTAGGTAGCCATTAATGCAGTCAAAAGCTTAGATTTTCAAAGAAACTTTGTTGTAGAATTTGCAGTTTTAGCTCAAGCTAAAATTCGATGGAATTGAGACTTCACAAATTTAGCTCAAGCTAAAAAATTTAGCTCAACGTAACTTTTGGCTTAAGCTAAATTTTCTAGCTTAAGCTAAATTAATGCATAATGTTTTATTTTACTCTGAATACTTTCTTAAGAGTTCTCAAACCAATTCCAAGTGCATATATAATTGTTTTATGAGTTATATAGAAGTATTAAAGTTGTTTGTATCAAGGTATCATGTTCACATTTAAATGAATATTATTCCTTGGTTTGAGAATATGACCATCGAAAGAGGAATGTAGATATTATGAATCTTATAAATGTTTAAGCAAATGTAGTAAGTTTATCTTTGAAAGAATGTCTTTATTGTTGAGATCATCCTGTTATTGATTGAGATATATTTTGAAGAGATAATGATGATGAATGAAAATCTTGTATTGTAATTGTCCCTATATGTTGGAGGGTTAGTTATGTGTCCTTTAGGAAGGTTTTTATTGGAAAATGACATACTTAGGAGGGTGAGTTCACACCAGAACTCCAGCCCACTAAAGCGACTCGAGGGTCTCGCCTAGTGGGATATCTTCTTGAGTACCACCCTTATGTTTTAACTCCGAATGGCATGTCGGAGTGTTGAGAACTACTTCCCAAGAGGTTTAGTGACCCTTTTAGTGTATCGGAGATCTATTGTTGTCATGGTTGTGGATTGTTGAGATGTATTTAGATCCTTAAGTCAGGCCATATGAGATGGTGGGTACGAAGGTGCCATATCTAAGACTATAGGGAATTCCAAAGATGTTGTGCCGTTGTGGTATACGGCAAGTGCACAGTTGGTGCACGGGCATATGAGTAGGCACATAAGTTGAGGGTGCTAGGATGGCCCTCAACCTAGTGCTGGGAATTTTCGTGGTGGCTAATGGGAATGGGCCTATAAAATAGACGAGTAGGTGATCCCTATAGATGTAAGGTTTTGCAAACCTACAGAGGTAAGTCATTACCCACACTTGTTTATTTTCGATAAAGCCACACTTCCCTCGTAGGATCAGCCCAAGAGACTCCCTGAATGGTCAGAGAGTGAGACTATGTTAGGGGATGGGGCTTATGGGGGACCGCTCATATGATGTTGAAACTCTATGGAGTAGAATTAGTGTTTGATGGTTGAGTTTGTCTAGTGGTTTATGATGTACATCAGTTATGCTTGTTTTGTGATGAGGATTGTGATAGTAAATGTTCACATGTGATATATGATGTTGATGGTTCATGATGAGCAGTGGTGATGGATTTATGATGATAATGTTAGTTGAGGATTTATACTATGATTTTGATGTATATATATCTATTGAGATGATTGAGCTTTGATGTTATGGTCTGATGGTGTCTATTGATGAACAATGTGAGATAACTTTTTTATAAACTGAGTTTTGGATAAAGATTACTAGCTATTATGTAATATATTCTCAGAGTATGTAAAGTTTGGTTTCTTTCCTTTTTCCTATTTGGAATCTATTTATTTGTATACGTATGGTTTTGTTTCGGTGAGCTTACCGTTGCATTGTGGTACATGTGGTTGTGAATGTGATGATCTCGAACTTCGTGTTCGTGGGAGCAGATATGGCTAGGAGGCAGACTCTTCTTTGAGAAGCATTGGAGATGGACATACAAGGACGTGAAGACGCAATTCCTCCTTTTCCTTTTATTGTTATGTTTCTTTTGTATAGTATTGACCAGCTTAAGTGTTTAAGATACTTACCTTTCTAAGAGTTGTATAGATCTATATACATATGTGTGCGTTGAGTTGTTCTGATGTTGTATCTTGGGATAGCATGTTGAAATGTCGTATGGCACGCGGTTTTATTCAATTGTTTATGATATATATGGTGTTTTATCTTGTAGTTTTGGTTTTTAGCTTTTGGCTTTTGAAAAGAAAATGAGTATTTTCATAAATAAATTAATTAAAGAGTTTAAAATAAATTAAAATGAAGCCTTCCGCTTGTTAGTTATCTAGTTATTATGTAGCGACAATGGGTCGTTACATACAACATATAATTTACATTTATAATTTAATTATTTTAATTTAAATATATTATGAATTGTGATTTATTGCTTTTATTGTTGTTGTTATTATTATTATTATTATTCAATACAGTTAACAATATATATATATATATATATATATATATATATATATATATATATATATATATATATATATATATATATATATATACATTGTTATGTTATGCAAAACTCAATGCTGTAATCCCTTTTGAAATAATCAATGGGAAAGGAGTCAAAGCATATTTGGAAATTATGGACAGTGGGACATATTAGGTGCATGCATGAACATGACTCCACTCAAATGTAGAAAAGATGAAGACTTTAGAATCGTAGACTATGGTAGCCGGGTAGGACCTAGGAAGGTGTGGACAGTGGAATGCATGAGAAGGCTACTCACAATTCGAAGTTACTAATTAAAATCTAGATAATTAAAATATTTCAATAAATACCCTTAAATCCATTTAATCAATGATTCACAAATTAAAACATAATAAAATACAGCCTTTTTTTCCCACGCCAAGGAATCTCCTTACTTCAATCTTTCTTTAACGCATCTTTCTTTCTTCAATCTTCACTTTCATTATATGTCTATTGCCTTTATTCTTTCTATTTCAACCGAGAATTTATTTCTTATTTTTATTTTTCAGTTATGTTTAGTTGTGTAAAACTCATTAGGCTGGTCTAACAATGAGAAGTTTAAATAATTTGCAGAGGAATGCTAGAGTCACTTTACTTTCTCTGACACTTTTTTCTAACATTCTCTATAATTTGGTTGAATTTTTTTTTTGTATATCATCAGTTTTGGTATGTCTTACTTTTAAATCAGGAAAGATAATAAACGAGAAACTACACCCACCAAAAAATGTTATTTTCAATAAATTTCAGTCAATAAAGAGAATATTAGAAAGAAAGTGTCAGAGAAAGATTGTCATTAGCATTTCTCTAATTTGTATAAGTTCAAAATTCAAACCTTAAATTAAATAGTTTGTGTCGTTAGCATTTCTCTAATTTTTGGATATCATCAGTTTTGGTAGGTCTCACTTTTAAATCAGGAAAGATAATCATTAAATGAGAAAGAGACCCCCCAAAATTTGTTATTTTCAATAAATTTAAGTCAATCATAAGGATAGTATTAAAAAGAAAGTGTCAGAGAAAGAGTGTCGTCAGCAATTCTTTAATTTGTACCAGTATGCGTATCCTGTGCGATGCACGAGATGATTTATTTTTTTGAGTGGTAGAGTATTTTTTTTTTATAAATTGTATGTAAAAATATATAAACAAATTTATATACCTAGTTTTAAAATATTTGTTATATGAATCATATTTTAAGGAATGGTTTGTTAATAATAACATTTTATAATTATTAATTTAACTTCAATTATTTCCAGTTTCAACATGTACTTATAATAATTTTAAAGTTTAAAATTTAGAGAAGTCAGTTAGAAAAAAACAACTTTAAACAATTAAAGTTAGTAAATATGAATTTAATTATTTAATTCCATTATTAGTTTCAAAAAAGCATTTATAACATTTCTTAAAATTTTAAGAATGCATTTATAATGATTTTTAAAAATAAAAAATTATTAGCAAAATTGAAATTATTGATTTAACATAAAAAAATCATTTATAATTTCTTTTAAATTGTTTAAAATATCAAGAAAACATTTCAAACAATTTGAAATAATTAAAATTAAATACATTTGAGTTTAATTATTTAATGTCAAATATTCATAGTTTTGTAATTATTTAATGTAAATTAAATTCAAATTTAGTAATTTTAATTATTTGAAAATGGCTGTAAATGTTTTTTTTTAATTTTAAACTTTTAATATTTGTAATGTTTTTTCAAAGTTTAAAATTAAAAAAAAAACATTTATAGCCATTTTCAAATAATTAAAATTGGTAAATTTGAATTTAATTTTATAATCTCAATTATTTAGTAACAATAAAGCATTTATAACATTTTTGAACAGTTTAGAGTTTCAAAAAGCATTTTAAAAAAATTTAAATTTTAAATAACTAAAATTAGTAAATTTGAAATTACTTAATAATCCCCAATTTTCTTACTTTATAAAAAAATATTTTTAACAGTTTAAAATTTCAAAAGTTTAAAAATGACAAATTGAATTTTAATTGGTAGTAATTATACATTTGTAATTAATATGATGAATTACCATTTATTTTTGTCAATTATAATTATATGATTGGTGGTGTAATCGGACAAATTCTAATCAAAATTTATTCAATTAATCTCTTAATTTTATTTTTGTATTCTACCATAATTACTAAAAATTTAAGAGTTTTTTTATAAGCAAATAATTATATTAATTATATTGATAAGCAAAATAATTATATTAGAGTTGATAAAATATACTACCTCGGTACCTTCGGTCTTTATTATAAAGTCCAATTAACAAATTTATCATATTAAGAAACTTGATTAATTTAGTTTATCAGAGCATTAAATTTATCTTAGATTAGTATTTTTTTTTTCTTTCAAATCTGCCCCTATGAACAAAACTAACAAACATCAATGGATTAGGTTTCTCTCATTATCATGCCATTCTAGAACTGACTTTAATGAAGAACGTTTTTTTGTGAGAAATAATTTATGCAGTGGCATTTTAGATTAGACCTTATAAAAAGAACCAAACCACACTTTTAACTTTGACCTTATCATAAGAATTGGAGAAAATATCATATTTTATTAAATTACCTTCATAATTAATATTATTGATATTATATTTGATATTTGCCAATTATAATTAAATGATGGACGAATTCTAATAAAAATTTATTCAAATTTTACTTAATGTTTCTTTATTTTATGAATTTTTTTAAAAAAATTATTTTCTTATACTGTTAATATATTTTTTAATTAATGTGTAATCTTTTTTTAAATCACCAACTTTACATCTTAAAATTTTTATAACTCAATTCAACGTGCAAGATTAAAATATACATAGAATCATTAAAAAATTGACCTATTTTTAAAAATATAGTTCAAATTTCTGCATGATATTATATAGAATCAAAATATAATTCAAATTTTTAAAAAAACAATTCAACGTGCAAGATTAAAATATATATAGAATCATTAAAAATTGACATATTTTTTTATAAAAAAATTCAAATTTCTGCAAGATCGTATTATACAGAATCAAAATTCATTTAAGGTTAAAATGATTTAATTCATTGATTTAATCAAAATATATACTCGTGATAATCACCTTAGTTATCATAATTACATTTTTTTTTATGAATAATTAGGAAATAGGTCACAGAGATGATAGAGGTACACAGACACAAAAAAAATTATAGAGGGCAACAATAATTTAGAAAAACTGACATCTAAACATTTTTGAAGTGCAGAATGTAGAGGCCATGTAAGCATTTTTTGTATATTCACTTTTCAACCACATTAGTTTAGCTCATTCTTTTTCATCCGGCCATGTCAAAAAAATTTCAACATTCTTGAGTTGTGATTTAGTATCTTTTTACCTCCATCTACATCTCTATCTATTTTCTTTACTAGACTCTTCTAACTCTCACTTTAATGACACTTCCATATTTTTGAAGAATTATTTTTTTGTGTTCCAAATTCATGACCCTCACAATTTGATACAAACAGAAACCATACAAAATTAGAAAAAAAAATAAACAAAAATTTAAAGAATAGAACAAATAGAATAAGCATATTAGCTTCTTTACCTTTATCTTTCTCGAACCTTAGAAGAAATTTCAAAACTCTTTCATAATTGTTTTAAATCAATAAAAAATATAGAAGTAATAATAATAAAAAGAAATAAAGAAAAATATACTTTTTTTTTTAGAAAAAAGTTTATAAGTGTAACACCCTGAAAATTTCAACTCAGTTATATAAGTATATATATTTATAAATATGTATATATTTATATATTTCTCTGTAAGTAACTCTCTGGAATTAATTTTCTACGATTTATTCTCTGTAGTTACTTTCCTGTGTTTTTCCCTGTAAAGCTACATGTAGAATTTTGTGTAATTAAATTGTAACGACCCATTTTCGTTACAGGTTTGTTATACTAAAGCATTTTGTTAAATATTACCATATGAAACTACCAAGAAATTTTTCACATTTAACACACATATATGTATCTACTTTCCTACACATAATGTACATAATCATATCATAAAAGTATTAGGTCTGGATTTACAAAATTTAAATATAGATGTGCATACAATGCCAAAAATGGTCCTCTTGTATAGGACATTCACAACAACCTAAGTATTTATACATATGTCCTAAGTTGGTCCCCATACTATATACATATATATGAGAACATATACAAAAGGAGGGATCTCATCCCATCTTCAAGATCTACATCTGCTTCAGTCACGAGTGGTCTGAGAACCTGCAACATCACCACTATCTACTCCTGTGCTAACCACATGATCATTGCAGTAATACAACACAAATACAAACACAAAGGCAAGGGTAAGCTTATTTATAAAAAGATCATAGATATACAATTTCATTATGTAATGTCGTGCTGACTCGACTCCATGGAGATTTCTACAACTTTTGGACGATCCCTCATAGGCCCCATCCCCTACCATGGTTTCACTCTCTGACCATTCAGGGAGTCTCTTGAGCTGACCCAGTGGAGGAAATGTGGTTTTAATCGAATATAGACAAGTGTGGGTATTGGCTTACCTCTGTAAGGTTTGTAAAACCTTCCATCTATAGGAATTCGCCCACTTGTCTATTCTATAGGCCCACCGTTAACCACCACGAAAACCTCCGGCACTAGGTTGAGAGCCTACCTAGCACCCTCAACTTATATGCCTACCCATATGCAATGTCATGTAACAAGCCAAACAACTTTGATTGCCACAAGTTCCCTCTATGTTATAAATTCGCCATTTTTCTCAAATCATGCTTATGAACCATCCAGCAGTTCAATAAGCTCAAGTAAGGCATTCTCACACCCTGAATCCTTACTCACGACACAACATCAACTTTAACAAAATGTGAATTTCCTAACATAGTTCTAGAACTTTTGTGGACATCTCCATCACATCCATACCATAGAAATAATTCAATTTAAAATAAATTTGAAAGTCATTTTATAGTGTAGAAAATGAATTCTCGCTTAAGCGCCACCTTACTCTCGCTTATGCTAGAATTTCATGAATTATTTTTTTCACTTCCAGGGTTCCTTGCTTAAGCTAGGATTTTCCTCGCTTAAGCTAGGATTTCTAGCGTTTAAGCCAGGACACCTTCCAGACCAAAAATGTCCTATGTCCCCTGTCTCGCTTAAGTGAGAACCACTTTGTTCTTAAGCGAAACAGGGTTGTAGAACCTCGAAAACATGCTTAAAACTCTTCAATGGCTACCAAATTCATTCTAATTCAAATTTTACATCAAACATAACATATATACATCATTCCACACTCAAAAACAACATTCCAAGCATAGAATAAATAAGCATTCAATGATATTAAAGCTTCCCTTACCTAAAATTCTTGACTCAAAACCTTGAGGAAGAAGCTAGGGAGGAGACTTAGTGATTCAAGAATGATCTCTACTCAACTTCTGCTATGAAATCAATTAGAGGAAACCTAAATCAATCTCAAAATGAGCTTCAATCAAATTTTCACCCACCAACAAAGATTCTACATGAAACCCATTTCTCATGTTCTTGGTAGGAGTTGAGAAAGATACTAAGAGATCAAGAATAGAGAGGAATTGAGCTTACCAACTTGAAATCAACTAAGGAAGCTCTAGAGAAGAAGAAATCAAACTTCAAGATGGTATAGAAATTCCACCAACTCAAGAGGAAGAGAGACTTAGAGAGGAAGGAAGAAGAATGAAGCGAATGGAAGAAACATGAAGATGTGCATTTTTAAGCTTTGAGATTAATTTGAAATTTTGCTATTTGCCCCCACCCTTCCTCTAAGGATACCCCTTCTCTTATCTTTCTTTCCTACAACTCACGGAACTCATGTAAAAGTCCCAAAAATCTCACAACACACACTAAGTCCAACACCTCATGAAAATCTAATAATAACACTATGGCACAAAACAAAACATAAAACTTAAGTTAATTATTATATCAATTAACATAATTTAAATTTAGTTTGCTCTTGCATTATTAATCAAACACTTAATCATACAATTAGGAAAATCACAACGTTACAATTCTCCCCAACAAGAAAATTTTCGTCCTCGAAAATTCACTTACCTAGGAAGAGATAAGGATATTGTTCACATATTTTATCTTCAAGTTCCCATGTAGCATCACCCGTCGTATCACTCCACATAACCTTTACCAAACTAATAGCTTTGCCCCTAAGTTGCTTAGTCCTTTGGTCCTCAATCCTTACTGGATGAGTCTCATAAGTCAAATCTTCTCGCACTTGTATCACATCAGGCTCAATGATATGAGTAGAATCAGAAACATACTTCCTCAATTGAGACACATGAAATACATTGTGCAAGTTGGCTAGAAAAGGTCGTAAAGCTATTTCATAAGCCATTGAACCTATACATCTAAGGATTTGATAAGGTCCAATGAACTTAGGAGTAAGCTTCTTCGACTTGATTGCCCGTCCTACACCTGTAGTTGGTGTAACCTTCAAAAAAACATGATCACCCGCTTCAAACTCAAGTGGTCTCCTACGTTTATCCGCATAAGATTTCTGTCTACTTTGTGAGGCCTTCATCCTTTCCTGAATCAGTTTGATCTTTTCTGTAGTCCGTTGTAACATTTCTGGCCCTACTACCATATTCACTCCATCTTGGTACCAACAAAGAGGTGTTCTACACCTTCTACCATATAAAGCTTCAAATGGTGCCATACCAATACTAGCATGAAAACCGTTGTTGTAGGTGAATTCCACCAAAGGCAAAACTTCATCCCAACTTCCAAGATGATCCAAAACAAATCTTCTAATGACTGGATTCTTCTTTCAGATTGTCCATCTTTTTGTGGGTGATAAGCAGAACTAAGTCTCAACTTAGTTCCCAAAGCTTCTTGCAAACTTTGCCAAAACCTTGAGGTAAATCTTGGATCTCTGTCAGAAATGACACTAGAAGTCACTCCATGCAATCTTACTATTTCTCTGATATACAGTTGAGTGAACTCACCCTCTCTTCTCTTCCTCTCTCTCGGCCAGAACAACCAAGGTGAAGGAAACTTCCTTGTGGATTCTACTTTCAGTTTAAGTGTGGTTGAGAGTTAGGGGACTCAACCACACACAGCATGCATGCCCCTCATCTGGACCGTTTGTGTGTTTTGTTTGAAATATTTGAATGTGAAAATTTTTGAAGGGAAAGGTTGAGTCTTTGGTAGTGGCTGTTTGTGTGAATGCATGCATGGCCTTGATGGTGTTTTGATCTCTTTAAACTGTAAGGGATGGCCCCTGGAACAAGGGAAGCCATACCCATTTTCTACAAAACTCGTTCTTTTGTGTTGCATGTAGAAGGAGACCTCAAAATTCAAGTGGCAGTGGCCGTAGCTTCGGGTTGCCCTGGACAACCTCCACTGTTTCATGAATTTTGGAAGATCCAACCGTTGGTTTTTCACAAAATTTGTTTTAAATAAAAATAGACACAAAATGAAACAACTTTTATTTTGACACTATGGATATCAAACCTCTTCTTGAAATTCATCCATGGCTTGCAAATGGCTGTTCTGTTTTCGAGTTCCCCTGGAACATGTCTCGGTTTTTCTTAAATTCCTAATTGTACACTTAATGTTTTGTTTTCGTTTTTGTGCCATTAAAAACTAAACAAAACAAGATTTTTAACCATGTAATTTAAGAAAATTATCAATCACAATTTCTAAATCAATTTTTCGAAGAGAGACAGAGCAATGGTTTTGAAACCCTGTCTGGAGCTCGAATTTTAGGTTGTAAAGAAAACATTTCTAGAAGAAATTAGGGAAGAATTGGAAGGTATGGGATACCATTTTGGAAATAACCAGATGTTATCTTTATGCTGTAAAAATTCCAAGTCGAAATTCTTTTGAGAAGTACCTGAAAATAAAATTTCTTCAAAACATGTTTCTGGAAAGGATTTGACTAACCTGTCAACTTATGGAATTTTTAATAATTTTTGTAGATTTTTACTAATTAAGTGGGATACCAATCTGAAAAATAGGTTTCAAGAGCTTTCATTTCAAATAAATTTTTTCTAGTTTTGAGGACAACTAATGCAATCAATTTGATCTCATATTCAGTACTATAAAAGGGAAACTTTCCGCTTTTTAGTCAATTTTGTTTTAATTATTTTTTACTATGACCGTGATATAGTGTGTGTGACTTGTGTGTAATGTATGTAGTTGTTTTTGTGAATGAAAAGGGCAATGGACACCATATATCAATGTACCCAATTTGTGATTTTAAGTCCCAAAGAACAAAGTTCATAGGCAATGGTAACTTTGAATGATTGTGTGGAATTATTCCTTGAGTATATGTTTTGTTTCTGTGGTGTGTTCACAAGACACAGGCACGAGTACTTGCGATACTGGAATTTGATTCCAGTGATTATGGCAAGATCGTCATTGAACGATAATGATAAATGAAATTTTAAATAGAGAGTATTATTAATTAGCTTCAAGATTTTATTTCATTATTTTATTTTTTAATAGGAATTAATTTTAAATTAACTCTTTATTTTTACGCGTTGGACACAGAAATAATTTTAGGACCTTTGCGCGGAGGAATCGTCGGTAAGTTACTAATTAATAATTTTTTTTTTGAAATTGAGAGGGTAAGGCAAGAATAAAACTTAATAAGAATTGCGATGCGCGTTGCGAAAGTGCACTTTTTGAGAGCCGTACAAGGATGATACTAGTGTGCGGCGACTCGTTGGAGTTGCAAGATGGCAAGAGAGTCGCGTGGGGTGCTCCAGCTGTGAGAATAACAAAGAGAGGGGGCAGAGTTCGAGAGGCGTGTCACGACGTAATGTGACAGTCACCTATCGAAAGGTGATGGAGGCAAATGTCCTCGTACATATAATTTTTGGGCAGAGACAGGGTCTCAAGCTCGACGTCTATTCGACCGTTCAGTACCATGTGCAGTAGAACCCCACTGTGACAAGAAAGAAAAATCCCTATGAGGAGAGTTGTTGAGGAGTCAGTCCTCAAAGTAATGGATGATCACAGTTAGTACCTGGGAGATGATCGTAAGACATTGCGACCTTAGAGGTGAACTGAGTTGTGACGATAGATCACATAGTTGACTCGGCCACCCTGACGAAAATATGAGACATCATCGGTTGGTGAGAGCCCGCCATAGTACCATGGTGAGAGGTGTACTCCCAACAATCATCCAACTTAATTGATGTAAGACCACTGAGTTTTGGGAGTTCCAATGGCAGCTGGCCAGTGAAAAATGACTTACAGAATTAGTGGAAGGAAACAATTAGGACTACAAGTGTGAACGTTAGATAACTACATCATGGTGGTTAGCAGGATTGTGTATGTGACTGTCAAGTCATTCTGTGTGTACTGCTTAATGAAGCAAGGAGTTTACCCTCTGTTTATTTTCTTTTAGAGGCAGATGGCAGCGGAGGAGTCAACCCTCCATCAGAGGATTGAGGGCATCTTCGGGAGATGGGTAGCAGTTATGGTCCAGGACGTGGATCACATCTTAGGCTACATCCGGTTCGCACGTATGCCCACGTATGATCCTTGGGGCTTAGGATCTCTGCACAGGGTGGGAGTTAAAAGATGACTGCTCTGAGTCCTAGGACTTTCTTTTCTTTGTCATGTATTTCATTGGGGTGGACCTAGGTATTTAGATTTCTCTTGTTATGTGTATATGACAGTCATCATGTTATATGACTATGTTCTAGTTTTCCCATACTTTGCCTTTCCACGTGTTTACTGTTATGCTCCGGGGGTACATTATGTTAAACACTTTCAGATATGCATGTTATATTTCAGTCATAATTATCATTTGTATTTACATATTTCTACTCCTTCGAAAACTTAAAATCGTTCCTTTACAATCAAAATAACGCCACGACATTTTCTATCCAATTATATTAACGCGTTACGAAAATAAAATTGAGGTAAAAAGGTTTTTTTTTTAAAAAAAAATTCACTAAAATCCCAATCAAGTTTTCTTGATTTCACTAGATTTTCATAAGTAAATTAATATAAGTGTTTTATGAAATAATTAATTGAATTAAACCTCACATATTTACCATTATAGAAATTAGGGTGTTACAATAAGTGTTTAAGAGTCGGATAGTTTTTAGCCTATCTTATCTTAAACCTGGATCAGCACAAAAACCTTTAATAATACAATCCACATGTCAATTCTATTTGAATACATGTTTTTTATTTCATATTTCACAATTTCTATTTATTATATGTTAAAATGTTTATTCTCCAATTTCAATTTATTATATACTCTATTTAAAAAAGCAAAGGGAGTAGTGGGATAGTTTGGAATTTTAAAATAAAAAATGGGCAGTTTTTAATAATACTGGTTTATTTAAAAAAGCTAAGAGAAAAGTGGGGTAGTATGAAATTTTAAATTTAAAAAGAAAATATAGTTATTTCTAAATAACAGTAGTTTAGTTTACGTTGTTGATTTTTAAAAGGGTGAAAAAAATATAAATCTCATAATTAACAATTATTTTCAAAATTTGGTTTATTGTTAATTGTTAGGTTTTAAAAAATTTTAAAATTGGACATTTTTTTTTAAGGAAATTGGACAGTTTTTAAATAATAGAGATTTACGTTATTGATCCTTAAAAGCTGGAAAAAATTGGACTTCTATATTCAGTCAAGCAATTTAATATAAAAAAAAAGTTTTTTTAAAAATACAACTATTTGATACTAATTGAGCCTGGATTCAGGAGATTAATGAATAAAAAAATACAGCTATTATAGTTATTCTAGTCGGACATAAGCAATTTGATAATTGTTACATTCCTTTTTTTTTACGGACTTAAAAAAATAATTAAAAATAAAGAGTTAAACGTTATTATTTTTGAAATAATATAGTTTAAAGAAATATTTTGAATTTTTAAAAAATTTAAAATCCTTGTGAAACTAAAATTGATTTTAAAACTGGCCACTTTAAAATTGAAACTATTTTTTTTACTGCAAATTGAAACTATTTTAAAAATATATGTTTGCATATCATCATGGTCATATAATTGTGCCAATATATCCTCCTTGGTTAGGAAAAAATTCTAAAACTTATTTTTAAAAATTTCTAAAAGGAAAATTTGATTTAAAAAATTAAAAAAATCACTCCAATTTCACAAGCGTAAGAAACAAAAAGAAAAGTAAGAATTAGAGAAAAGAAGAAAAGATAAAAAAAAAATTGCAAAAAACTAAGCATTTCAACATCAAGTTTTTTTTTTCTTAAGAGAAATGCAAAAAATTGGAGTTGTTACTATTGTTTTCTGTAAAATAGAAAACTGAGTTGCAGATGTACTCACCAAGACATTACAAATCAGCAAGTTCAAGCCCTTAAGACAAAAGATTGGAGTTTGCAATCCCAAAGCAAGGAGGAGTGTTAGATATTTGCTTTATGGACTGACTTTATCTTTTAATGTTTCAGTTCTTTTAAAGAAGTGCCCTATAGTCTATGAGTGGCACCTTTAAATTAGGAGCAAGTTAGTTAGTTGCCGATAACTTTATCTTTTATTAGTTTTTCTATTTTAAAATTTCAAGTGCTATAAAATGTAAATATCGTTGATCAATAAAGTATCAGAATTTCTTTTTTTGATCAATAAAGTATCAGAATTTCCTATTCCTTCTTCCTAATATTTCAACGTATTTTATTCTCTTTCTCTATTTTTTTTCTTAACTCTAACAGAATTCTACAACGGATACTTTTCCATGAAGCCTATAAATAGAAGAGCATGCACACAGAAGACGATCTCATACTTGTGCTAAGAGAGAAATCACTTTGCATAGCAAAGCTTTTGTATTATGTTTTACATTGTAATATCCTATCTGTGAGAATTATTTTGAATATGTATTCATTCAAACAGTTGTTTAGAAAGCCAGGAGTGACTTAGTGATCAAAGAATACTTGGGTGTTTATAATCTTAGGGGGAGATTAAAAGGTGTGCCAGAAGTGACCTAGAGAATACTTGTTGTAGTCAGAAGTAGCAGGGTAGAATACTTGTTTTTGTAATCAGTGTTTAATTAGTAGAACCCTTCAAAGGTTTTTGAAGGAGAACTGGACGTTGCTCAAGATTTAGTGAACCAGTATAAAACCAAGTGTTTATACTCTCTCTTTTAGCCTAACTTGTTTTTCTCTTGTGTTTATTTCATACACCTTGGACGCAGAAGTTTATGCTTTAAAAATCCGTTTGTGAAAATTGCTTTTTCTTTGGACGATCTATTAAAAACTCAGTTTCAACATAACTGTGATTTTCAACGTCTGGATGGTCTTACAAAAACCGTGTTGCAAGTTTCTTGTGAAATCTGCCCTTGAGAAATCTCCATATTTGCGAAAAGGCCTTAAGTTTTTATACTAACACACACTATTCAACCCCCTTCTAATGTGCTCCCTACATTTCAGTTAATGTAGTTTATTCTATTATTTAATGATTATTAATTTTCCTCTCATAATCTATGTCAAATAATTCATCATTTTTTCTGAATTCTTAGATCCTAGTCATTAAATTATTATTATTATTATTATTATTATTATTATTATTATTATTATTATTATTATTATTATTAAACATTATATTTATATCTTTTACTTTAATATATTGACTTTAATAAGTTGACAATATAATCTTACTATTATTTTGTTTATTAAAATTCCCTAACATAATATTTTTCTTTCAAAAAAATTTTATGTTCTAATGTTTACGTCAAGGTTGTTAAAATTGAGATTTTACTTAGGATCAAAAGGGAGATGAAAGATGTAACATTGTGATTTTTCTAATTGTATGATTAAGTGTTTGATTAATAATGCAAGAGCAAACTAAATTTAAGTTATGTTAATTGATATAATAATTAACTTAAGTTTTATGTTTTATTTTGTGCCATAGTGTTATTGTTAGATTTTCATGAGGTGTTGGACTTAGAGTGTGTGTTGTGAGATTTTTGGAACTTTTACGTGAGTTCCGTGAGTTGTAGGAAAGAAAAATAAGAGAAGGGGGTGTCCTTATAGGAAGGGTGGGGGCAAATAGCAAAATTTCAAATTAATCTCAAAGCTTAAACGTGCACATCTTCATGTTTCTTCCATTCCCTTCATTCTTCTTCCTTCCTCTCTAAGTCTCTCTTCCTCTTGAGTTGGTGGAATTTCTACACCATCTTGGAGCTTGATTTCTTGTTCTTTAGAGCTTCCTTAGTTGATTTCTAGTTGGTAAGTTCAATTCCTCCATATTCTTGATCTCTCGGTATCTTTCTCATCTCCTCCCAAGAACATGAGAATTGGGTTTTTGTTAGATTTTAATAGATGAGAGAAATCTTGATTTGGAGCTTACTTTGATGTTGGTTTAGGTTCCTCCTAGTAGATTCTATAGCACAAATTGGGGAAGGATCACTCAAGAACCCCAAAGTTCTCCTCCCTAGCTTCTTCCTCAAGGTTTTGAGTCAAGAATTTTAGGTAAGGGAAGCTTTAATATGATTGAATTCTTATTTGTATATTCTATGCTTGGAATGTTGTTTTTGAGTGTGGAATGATGTATATATGTTATATTTGATGTAAAATTCGAATTGGAATGAATTTGGTAGCCATTGAAGAGTTTTAAGCATGTTTTCGAGGTTCTACAACCCTGTTTCGCTTAATAACAGAGTGGTTCTCGTTTAAGCGAGACAGGGGACAGAGGACATTTTTGGTCTGGAAGGTGTCCTAGCTTAAGCGCCAGAAATCCTAGCTTAAGCGAGCCACGCTTAAGCGAGGAACCCTGGAAGTGAAAAATTAATTCCTGAAATTCTAGCTTAAGCGAGAGTAAGGTGGCGCTAAAGCGAGAATTCATTTTCTACACTATAAAATGGCTTTCAAATTTATTTTAAATTGAATTATTTCTATGGTATGGATGTAATGGAGATGCCCACAAAAGTTCTAGAACCATGTTAGGAAATTCACATTTTGTTAAAGTTGGTGTTGTGTCGTGAGTAAGGATTCAGGGTGTGAGAATGCCTTACTTGAGCTTATTGAACTGCTGGATGGGTCCATAAGCATGATTTGAGAAAAATGGTGAATTTATAACATAGAGGGAACTTGTGGCAATTAAAGTTGTTTGGCTTGTTACATGACATTGCATACGGGTAGGCATGTAAGTTAAGGGTGCTAGGTAGGCTCTCAACCTAGTGCCGGAGGTTTTCGTGGTGGCTAACGGTGGGCCTATAGAATAGACAAGTGGGCAAATTCCTATAGATGGAAGGTTTTGCAAACCTTACAGAGGTAAGCCAATACCCACACTTGTCTATATTCGATAAAACCACACTTCCTCCATAGGGTCAGCTCAAGGGACTCCCTGAATGGTCAGAGAGTGAGACTATGGTAGGGGATGAGACCTATGGGGACCGTCCAAAAGTTGTAGAAATATCCATGGAGTCGAGTCAGCATGACATTACATAATGAGATTGTATATGAGATTGATGTATGTATTGTTGTATGATGTTAGCTGATTTAGTATTGTTGATTGATCCTAGTTTTTCTTTAAGTAAATCCTATCCTTCTTTTTATAAATCAGCTTACCCTTGCATTTTGTGTTTGTATTTGTGTTGTATTACTGCAATGATCGTGTGGTTGGCACAGAAGCAGATAGTGGTGATGTTGCAGGCTCTCAGGCTGCTCGTGACTGAAGTGGATGTAGATCTTGAAGATGGGATAAGATCCCTCTTTTTGGATATGTTCTCATATATACATATATAGTATGAGGATTAGCTTAGGACATATATATAAATACTTAGGTTGTTGTAAATGTCCTTTACAAGAGGATTATTTTGGTATTGTATGTACATGTATATTTAAGTTTTGTAAAGCCATATCTTATACTTTTATGATATGATGATGTACATTATATGTAGGAAAGTAAGTATATATATACATGTGTTAAATGTGAAAATTTTTCTAGGTAGTTTCATATGATAATATTTAACAAAATGTTTTAGTATAACAAATTTGTAACGAAGATGAGTCGTTACAAAAGATCATAACTCGTGGATCATAACTTAAGCTGTAAATTCCTATGTTCCTGCTTAAAATGCTTAAATATAAATTATAATACATATGTATAAAATATAACATAGATAAAGAAAATAACCTCTAAATCAAAATATTATCTAAAATTAAATTAAAAATTCATAATCATAATAAATCATATGTTCATAACTTGTAGAACAATAGAATTAAAATTTGTAACCATATGCTATGTTTTATTAAGTTTTTTATTACTATTATTTAATTTATTATATAATATGTTATACTTTAAATAGTTTATTATTATTATTATTATTATTATTATTATTATTATTATTATTATTATTATTATTGTTGTTGTTATTATTATTATTATTATTATTATTATTATTATTATTATTATTATTATTAATTCAAACTCCTTTTTGGTCTTTAATTATAATTTAAGTAATTTTTTTCTGTCACTCAAATTCTCTATCCATAACTACACTATTTAAATTCTCTTAAAATCTTATTAATTCATTTCTATCTTATGTTTATACTTATTATACTTTGTCATATATATCATTTATTTGCTAATCTATATTTGTTTTAAGCCTAAACATGGTTACCTACAGTTTAGTACTTAAATAGGTATCTAAGTCATTTATGCTATGTTGAGTTTTATCAGGGACGGATCCAGCAACCTATTAAAGGGGGCTGGATTCTTTTTTCCTTCCTTTATAATTGTTTAAATTTTTAACTTTTAATAAATAATAATTTTTAAAAATATTTACTATTTTTACATGTAAATTTGAAATTATTTTTTATTTTAAATGATAATAACCTTAACCATTACCATAATAACAACAAACACAAAACTAATTTTACATAATTTTACACTAGTTATCATTTTAACTATTGCAATAATAACAACAAATATAATTAGTTTTATATAATTTTACACTAGTTAACCTTAATTAGTATTATAATAACAACATACACAATTAATTTTACAAAATTTTATACTAACTAATTTTAAAGTGTATATATATACACACACACACGAAAAATACCGACAGAGGAAGGGGTGGGGGGGGGGGGGGGGGGGGCTAGCGCCCCTGCCCGCCCCCCTTTAGATTTGTCCCTGAGTTTTATAAAGTCTTGCAAAACTCAGTGTTACAAGCTTAGTAGAACAACCATTCCTCTCCACTCTGGTCCAAGTTCAACACGCACAAGCAGAGTCTTCATCTCTAGAGTGTCTCAATCTATTCCGCTTTGGCTCATGGTCATGGTGCCCAATCAAATTATAAGATTTCAAGTTTGATTTACACTACTTTAGTAGTATACCCAAATAAATCTTTGGCCAAATAAAGTAATAATAAATATAGCATACCCTTAGATATAATTCCTTCATCACAGTCTCGTGAGTTGAACATAGAAAAAGGAATTTCTGAACAAAATTCTTACATCCTTTCTCTCTCAGTATCAGTATGGAAACACATGGAAAGAAAGATTTTTACTCGGTTTTAAAAAAATACAACTATATGTTTTCATCATTTTTTTATACAGAAGCATAAGAAAAGAAATTTGAATCATTTATCATCACTACAACCAATGTTATCAGACCCGGCTCGAACCGGCCGGGTCGACCCAATGACCCGCGAACCGGTCACCCAACCGGTCCGGGTCACCAATCGGATCGGTTATGCAATCGACCCGGTACGACCCGGGTTGACCCGGCCGGTTTTGATGTGACCCGGTGACCCGGTGACCCGGTTGACTCGGCGGGTCACGAATTTTGGTTTTTTTTTTTTTTTTTTTTTTTTTTTTACAGGAGAACAATAACACTCATATAAAAAAATTTAATTTATATCTTACACTTATGTTATTTATATATTTACTTACTTTTTTTTACCAAGCATAACCGCATATTAGGATTTGAGATGATAAAGGCATAAAGCTATTGTCACTTCCAAATTTACCTTTTCTCCTTGGCTTATATTGTTATTTACGAGTAAAACTTGTATTTATCTTATCTCATCCAATATACTTACTGGTTCGAAAAATTATTATTTTTTACCAGAGCAATAGTGAGATGAATGAAAAAATTGTATTATTTAAATAAAATAGGTTTATATATATATATATATATATTATGTCTGCCAGTGTACAACAATGATAGTTTTAGCTTTTAATAAATAGATGATAATGATATATTTTAAATTATAACTTAAGGTTGTGTATGTTGAATTTTAGAATAAAATATGTTGCTCAAGATTCTTAAACAAGTTCATAACTATGCTTCTAAATGTGTTGAATTTTGTTAAACTTTAAATATTTAAGGGTATAAGTTTATAAGCTATCTTTTCTACACACACAAAAAAGTGTACAAATTTACAGGTTATGAAATTATTGAAAAATTTTTATTAAAAAGTTTACAGGTTATGAATTTTTTATTATTTTTTTAATACAAGCCGAGTCATGCGGGTCAACTATTGACTCACCGAGTTGACCCCTGACCCAGTGACCCAGTACCCCGGCCGAGTCGATGACCGGGCCGGGTCTGATAACACTGACTACAACAGAGGCATCACATAGCAGAAAATTATTCCAATCAAAACCAACTAAAAACAACTAATTTCCAGTACTCATATCAGATAGATAAACACTTAAAACACAAGCAATCACAATAAACTAAAGAGAGATAAAGAGATTTCTCTCTACCCTTAACTAGAGCTGTCAAAGTGGGCTGCGACCCGCGGGCCAACCCGGCCCACCACGGGTTCGGGCCGGGCCGGGTCGAAAAAAATCGGTGCCTTCCAATTATTTGCAAATTTTGACCCGGCCCACCTACAACCCGGCCCACCACGGGTCAACCCGTGGTGGGCCGGGTTGGCCCGCGAGTTGCCCACCTATTTATAAAAAAAAAAAAAAAAAAAAAAAAAAAAAAAAACTACCCTTCCTCACATACATCACAAGCCTCATTAGATCACTTAAAAAATTTTACATTGTCTTAGTTTCCTTGAGGTTGATGATATATTAATTTGAATTTGAAAATGTTAGTGAATATATAATGTTTGATAGATCCAAATTTGTTAGAAGATGTATGATGTTAATGAATATATGAATCTGAATTTAAAAATGTTAATAAATTTGAAAATGTGTTATTTTCGGTGTATTTTGGCAACTTCTGGTTGCTATTTTTACATGACAAAAGAAAATAAAAGCTAATTTTTTTTTTTTTAAAAATGATTTTTTTTTTAAAAAAATGATTTTTTTATTTAAAAAATGATTTTTTTTTATTTTTTTTTTAAGTGGGCCAACCCGTTTACCCACCAACCCGTGGTGGGCCGGGCCGGGCTAGTATTTTGACAACCCACCAAGAAGTGGGCCGGGTTGGGTTGACCCACCTATCAGGTGGGTCGAGGTGGGCCGGGCCCAACGGGCCGGGTTGGCCCGTTTTGACAGCTCTACCCTTAACTCACTTTATAACCAAATTAACAAGAATCAAACCCCCTCCCCCTTACCTCTTGAGCAGAACCAAAAAGAAGGAAGTGGGGGTGTTGATACTTGTGTTTCTAATCTGCTCAAAGCCAAGTGACAGAGATTTCTTACATCTTCCACAGCGTTTGAAATGTGCAGGAGTGGAGAAAGGAGAGCGTAATATAGGATAGAGAAGATTTGTTTATATAAAAGAGAAGAGATATGGAGTGCTGAAGAAGTTACGATTCCTTTTTTTTTTAAACATGGATAATTAAGAGCTTGGGTCAAACACGTTTTTTTGAAAGAAAATATCCTTCATTAACTAAATGTTATTGATAACTAAAATAATACAAAGCAGATCCGGTTCCTTCTCAACATAATAGTAAAGATTTAGGATTTAGGTATTATTTTATTTTTATTTTTGTTTTATTTGCATATAAGTTGGTTATGTTTCACATTTTGAATAATACTTCCAGAAGTTTTAAATATAAAATTTTCTTTTTCTGTTTCATTCTATACTTACTAAAGTAGTATTCAAAATTTTCTTGTAATTTTTAGAGCTAATTTAGTATTCCTAACTATGCTCTGTAAGTTACCTATGAACACTTAAATAAACACTTAGAGAATCTGAAAAATTCTCTAAAAATTCTTAAAAATATAAAATTATACTCTAAACATATTTACATGCTTAAAATATAATTTTTATTATTATATATAGTAAAATCATTTATTTTTACTCTTTATTTTATTCCCTTTGTACAAAATAACTAATATGTGGTGTTTCCAAATTTACTTTGGAATTTGTTATAAATCTAGACATTGTTTGTAATTCTGATTTAAATCAATCTCTCAGAATTTCCAAAATAATATCTAGATTTTCATCACAAAATAAATATCAAATCATAAATAATATATTTATAAAATAAGGAGCGTTATAGATATGATAGTGTTATCGTATCCTGTTGGTCTAGTGAATTTCTTATGTTAAGGACGGAGCTGGGTTGGGAGCGGATCCTGTCCCGTGGAAAAATAACACGACGAAATCATGTTAACAAATCTCACTTCTTCATTCCTTTTAAAACAAAATCAACGGCTGTGATTGAAAACGCACAAAACTGGGGCCGTTTTAGCCTTTTTGAGCATTCTGAAATTTCCCTATTTCCCCTTCAACGACCACTGCAGGAAGGCATCTCTTTCCATGACCACCGTGTGAAGGCGTTTTTCCTTCTTAAAGCCACCAAACTGGTAGCTGACGCCCACAAAATAGGCTTTTTTTTTTCTTAATGCCACCAAACACAATTGCTCTGACTCTCGATGAACTCATTTAAAATACTTGGTTCTCCCAATTCCAAAATAATCGAGCTGCAAATTTGGACAGAAGATAAATATGGTGGGCATCACCTTTGATTTGGTGATTGAATAATACGAAATTGATTTTTCTTCATGTGCTTTGCGGGAGATGGGAACCTTTCACCTTTGATCAGTAATATATATATATATATAATCAGCATTATCTTATATATATTTAAAATGATTTTGCACATAAACATAATTATATTATTAATTAAATATTTAAAATTAATTATTATTCAAATATTTTTAAATAAAAATATTTGAATAATAATTATAATTTTAAAAAAATTATATAATTTGATTATAATTTTAAAAAAAGTAATTGCATAAATAAAATATAATTTTGTATAATTTAGTTAAAGTTATATTTTTTTATAATTTGTAAAAAAAAAATTAAAAGTTATTTTTTAAATTATATGTAATTTTAATGAAACAATAATTTTACCGTTTGACCACAATTTATATTATATCCTATCGTTATCTGATTTGTTATATGGTGCGCACCAAACATTGCATATGATTAATGCTTATCCTGCTCTCATATCCTATCCTATCTAATCCTACCATGTCCATCAAACGAGCCTAAACATCATATAAAATGAAACCGAGGAAGTACATAAATAACCAATTAAATATATATAGATATATCTTAATCTAATTCATACAACTATTTTTCAATAGTCATATTTTATTTTTAAACTTTTTTCTTGTTTTCTATGTATTCATAATAACTTAGGCGATTTTTCTTTTTTACTTTTCATAAATCATAAATAATTAATAATATATGGATATATTAAAATGAAAAATGAACATATATTTTTTGGTATTAACTATAAGTATCTTTTAGAGGAAGAATCTTGCTCGATTCTTGTAAGATCACTATGGGTAACAAACTATCTCTTCAAGTATTCAAGACAGCTATATACTTAAAACTCAAAATCGAGATCACATGTTAAACTCGAACAATCCTATTTCAGTGATAAATTATTACATATTTAATTCAATTGTCCTCCTACATTTTAAACTCAATAAAAAAAACTATATTAATCAATGAAAAGAAAAGGGACAACAAATTCTTTTACACGATAAATACTTATTATTATTATTATTATTATTGAGATTAACAGAATGATCATAAATAACATGACTGAAAATAAAAAATTACATAAATAACTTTAGTTTAGACGAGATTGCTAAATTGCCTTACTTAATAGTATTATTTTTTTTTTTGGTGTGAACTTAATATTATTTTAAACAGACTAGTTATAATAAAAATTAATTTATTAAAACCAAACCAAACCAATTCAAATTCAAATGCCCGAAGTAGTATACTCCCTCCGGACTGAAACCAACAACCTTCTGTTTTTTTTTTCTTATGCAATTAAATGTAAGGGGTACTTTAGAAAGTGTATTAATTATTTTATTGAGACTATCAAAATTAAATGATGCTAATTAATTTTTTTAAATGGTGTGAATCATTTTTTTCTTCTTCTTAGACCATCTACATGCTGTATCCGTTCCAATTCTGTACAGTATTTTATAAAACAAGCATCGGTTCTAATTCAAAATCACGGCTGCAGCAAAATCGATTCTGTTTTGAGATTTTCTTTTCAGAATCGGTACTCAAATAAAAAGGTGGGTCATATTGCATTTTTTTTTTGTTTCAAAAAAAATAAAAATATGGAGAAAATATTTTTTGTGGGACCTAAATAAGAATCCAAATAGAGGTATTGGGTTGGAGAGAATAGATGTTTTTGAGGTGTTTGTTTTGGAAAGAGTAAAAATGAGTGATGTATATATGTGAGACCCATTTGGAAACTCAAATAAAAGTATTGGAACGGAGATGCTCTTATATTTCAGTACTATTATTCCTTTGTTTGCTATGGCTTACAAAAACAAAAATTGAAAGCAGCCACTGTTAGCCTAGTTGTAGGAAGTTAACGAAGACGCTTACTGGAGCCTTTCTTCACCACAATCCTTCAGCGAGAACGAGAAATCGGCCTCTGGTGGTACGCTTGCTCTTTTTCCTTTTCCACTCTCAGCAACACCGATCATGATTTCCCATTTTCGGTTTTTTTTTTTTTTTAGTTACCTTCCCTCACCCCTCACTGTTGCAGTGTTGCTAATTACTTATTACAATCCACCACTGCACTCAGAAATTCCTCTGCATCATGCTGAAAAAGACTAATTCGAACATTTTATTACATGATTTTTGACCCATTTCCCTTCCTAATGTCTGATTTATGATTAAATTTATCATACTGATTTTCTTCTGTTCAATTTGATTACTATTATATTATTATGTTTGATCAGCAACATTTGATTGATTAACCTTCTTGACTTGACTAACTGCTATTTATTTCAGGAGGAATAAGATGCCTCCTTACGATTGTATGTTTCTGTTTAAGCCCCATATAAGGAAGGAAGCCGTCATGGATTTAGTTGTAAGGGTGGGAAAACATGTCTACAAAAGAAATGGGGTTGTCACTGATGTTAAGAGTCTTGGAACAGTTCAGTTGGGCTATGGAATTAAAAAGCTAGATGGCAGATATTATCAGGTCAGTCACATTCATTATTTGTCATGTTCTAACCTCACTTTATGCATTATAGGTTTTTCGTTATTGGGGTTGTATTAGTCATGGACAGAGTTATGCATATAAAATTACCAAATTAATGTAATGTAGGTTGAATTAAAAAAGGCTTTGGTGGTACTGATATGTCAAAGGATTTGGTGAAATGTTTCACATAACGCTAGGTTTGAGGTGATTTATTGGACGTGTACATATTAGATTATGACTATCCAACCCAATGTGGCTCAAAAAAAGTGAATTGGAACATACTATTGAAAATTTAAGCTGTAAAATATTTATTGATTATTGAATGTGCGGTTTTCTGCTTGCAGCCAGTGAAGTTTCTGCAAACTTTGTTTAGTTTGAGAGCCTGCCTTTGTTTAACAGGAGGACTTTAAAAAAATCTTTTTTTTTTTTTTTTTTTTTTTTTAAGTTTGAATGGAAATTATGCAATTGTAATGATGTAATGTGTTTCCATTTTTAATTGCTGTAGGGCCTGCTGATGCAAATGAGCATGATGGCTACACCTGAAATCAACAAAGAGTTGCATTACCTACACAAGGAAGACCGGTTATTGCGTTGGCTTTTGGTTAAGCAACGTAATACAAAATTTTGGGTTGACTCCTCTGGGGATGAAGGTAGACATGAGCTAAGCAAAGTCTCCCAATTCAGGAAACCTGGTGATGAGGACGAGGATGAAGATGAAGATGATGAGGAATATGAAGTGAACGAAGCAGAAACAGTGAACTAAAAGATAGCTCAGTATTTTGTTAGTTTCCATTATGAGAGGACAAAATCATTTGGCATAGTATTGTTGGCGCCAAAGATGTGCTTACTTAGGATACTAGGTAACGTTATTTCATAAACTCTGAGCTGTCTCTTGCTATTCGACAAAACAATATCTTTGTAGCTTTAGTGAAAGATTTACAAATGTGGTTGTCTTGCCCAGGATCTATATACTTCTAATTCTTGCTTTTGTTAATATCTTGAGAGAAACAATTTTTGTTAATGGATAAGAGCAATTTGAAAAATCATCAATATTTTGGGATGTAATGTAACATTTCATGCAAAAGAATAAAAAACTTAACCCAATGTATTTACTGAACCATTATCAAGCCACCCTAAGCAGCAGCATTGGAAATGTAGTCAGGAAGATATTATTAACACCTGACACATGCCCTAGATGGAATATTTTCAATAAGTCACGGTAGATTCTGCAACTTCTCTAGTAGCCATTGTGCCTACATAGAAGATAAAAAATTCAGAATCCATAAGATTTTACTCAAAGGGATATCGGTAATTGTCATACGTTCTATATTGCAATCAAGAAGAGATGTACAAACAACTGTTGCAATTTTAAATCCTTCAATGGTATTTCATCTCAGCTAAATTGACATTTTAAACATCTAATGAACTGATCTCACCAAGTAGAAAAATAGAATAACTCGAGCACCAGAGAAATCCTGTGGCCCTGTCAGCCCCTGAATCTAATAGTTTCACTGCTTTTTGCGGCTGCATGAGACATGCTACGTTGGAGAATGAAAATGACATGAAACATAATGGTTGTTAATGACGTTGATGCAAAGGAAGAGGCCTGCAATTTTTACTTTATAAGATAAGTTTCCAAACTCTACAATAGGAAATGAAAAGTGAAAACAGATGGCACAACCTTTTGGAGAGACATAGAATAGATTTTAACAGTTATCATAAGCAAATCAAAACTATAACTTTACCATTTCTGAAGTAATGAATAGATTAGAATAAGAAAAAAATGCAAGAGATGATTTAACGTGGGCAGGGTAAACAAATAGAGTTCCGCAAAGGATCAGTGCATCTTAATCAAATGCATTACAGATAAACATGATAGATGCTATAAGACAGTAAGAGGAAACATACTCAAGGGATTTCTTTCAGCCTCTGCCTGTTCACTATAACAATGACTTGAAAATCAAGGTGAAGTCAAACTACTAATTAAGCAGCCACAAGAACTTAGTCACATACCTGTGCTTCCTGAAGACGCTTAATTTCCTTTTCCAATTGAAACTCTTTGGCAGCTTTTTCACGGACCATGGTTTCTAATTGAGTTTGTTTGTAGTACTGAAATGAAGATAACACATAAGTGTAATTTATCATTTATACTGAAACTGTAAATGTTTAGACAAATAGGATAACACTCCATAATACCATTAAAAAAATATGCACCTTTATATCTGGAACTGGTCCATTCAGATTCACAGGTATACTTCCATCCAAAGTTAATATATCAAGTGCCAAGAGGTGATGTTCAAAATATGTTTTCATGCATGGGAAATATTACAAAGAAAATTACTAAAAGGATTTAATAGTAAAAAATATTCAGTTTAGGAACAATTATCAATTAACCACTTAGATTAGATGGTTAATAAGTACCATTAACTGATCGTTTCTCAACTGGAAATGGTTTTACCAAGATTATTTTCCCCAAAAAATTAGAAACAAGACCATTTATACGAGGAGATAACTTGAAAATTTCACTGGTAATGCAGCAGTATAAGTATGACCATTAAGTCTAAGAGCTCTGCCCACTTAAGAAACAAGGAGGTTTTATTTATTTTTATATCCAACTTGTGGATTTAAATTTTATTCAAGAGAAATTTTTTACAGAAACACCATGATTATTACCTGATGTGAGTAATGCTCAGCATCCCTCTTCATGGCAGCCATTTCAGCTCTCATATTTTTGCATTTCAGCCTGAAACAGTGAAACCAAACATATCAATAATGGGATGTGCATTTAGGTCTAATTTGTATTTCAAAAGAATTAGTAAGAGTTTCAGTTGTGTAAAGAAGCAAATAGGAAGAAGGGTCTAATTTTGAACAGGACAAACATAAAATAACAAATATATGTTCTATTTATATTTATACAGCAAATCAAATGTGCTTTGAAATGGTTTACACAATCAACCAAAAAGGACACTGATTGATTCTTTAAATATTCTATACACATACACTTATTGATAAACTTTGTAGAAGATGTGAAATATAAGGAAACCTAATAAAGTTGCAAATCAACCTACTTTCTTATCAGTAATTTGAGTCTATACCTGAATTAATTGATTTGCCTCTTCTGGTGACTTTTTTTGTAGTTCTTGATTTAAAGATCCACATTCAACCTGATAACAGATGTTACCAAAAACAGTATAGTGGATCTTTCTTTCAGAGTAGTAATCACTAATCAGCCTTCACATTAAAAACGGAAAAAGTTAACTGTTATTCATGTATAAAAAAGTATGATGCCAACACTAAAGCAAATCCAACATGTTCATTATTCATTAAAGAAAAAGCTTCCACAAGATCAAAGCAAATTGAACAGAATATAGTTCAGGTGGAAACAGCAGTTGCATGGGAGGAAATAAAATATTGCGAGACATGCTTCGTTAATTAACTAAGAGGAACCTGCAGGGAAGCTAGATTTCCTTCTGACAATGCAGCCTGCCTCTTAACAGCATCCATAGAACTTAAAACTTAAAAGTGCCTCAATTTCAGCATTTTTTTGCTGCCAAAGGCTCAGCCATATTTGGTTCAACTCTTGTCACTTCCCTTTTACTTTCAGACAAATCCTTCTGTAGCTGTTTTATGCTAGCTTCATATGATTTACTCAGCTCTCTCTGTAGATTTAGAATTAATTTAGGTGATAAGATAGTCAATAAATATGTTTTCATTTCAAGCATATAATGAGACCTTTTATTCCTTAAACACCTCTGCAGTGAGAAGTTCCTCCAACTGTGCATTTTCAGATTTGTATTCTTGAAGACTGGATGACAATCCAGCACAGATTTGTATTCAAGAAAGATATTTTTTAGATGATCAAAATAAATTAATGTGTCTATAATAAATAAATAGTTAAGTGAAATAATATTTCAAACGCCTCAAACTAATTCTTGAGTGATATCATAACCACATGCACACACACAAAAGTGATGAGTTAGCTGCAATATAAATATACATCTACAACATAAGACATAGACATTTTACAAATAGTGCAGACATATTTTCCTTTGAGAAAATGACAATTTAGAACGAGTTATTGGTAAAGAAGTGTTCTTTCTCAATTTGTATATTGATTAACCAAGTTGAACTTTTATGTTATTATGCCATTATTAGTTTAAAACCTCCTTTTGGCACAAGCCAGCTGAGGCACAACAAACTGCCTTATCATATTGGGATGGATGGTTGATTCCTCCCATTATCCAAAGCTGTAAAACCAAAATTTGTGGAATGAAAATAGACAAAATCTAATAATAACCTTCTTCTGAGATGATGCTTGTGCTGTGCTTATATTCTTTGGTATCTACTATATGCTATTGTTACTGTGATGATCAATTACTTTGCTTTATTCAAATCTGTTTTTTAAAGCAGTTTCTAGATGTGTTTCTGTTTCACGAACATGGTTTTCCTAGTTTTTTTTCCGCCCCTTCCTTTCATTCTCCAAAATTTTGATGACACTGGTTTTTTTTTTCCACCACTTTACCTTTAAATATTCTGTCATCAAATCAATCTATTAAAAATATAATAGTATAATCTGCACCTAAAATTACCACTGCACCAAAACTCTCAAATAATATTTATTAACATTTTTATTAATATTTAAATTAAGTAACCTTTTATGTTTGTCCATTTTAGTAATTTTATTCAAGAAAAGCACTTATAAAATAGAATTGCAAAATGACGAACATCCCTTGTCATTAAGCAATTTAGTATGTAAATGTACATCCAAACGCAAAATGACTTATTTAAAAGTAGCTTTTGGCATTACCACTTTTCCAAGAAGCATTTATTGTATAAGTAATTTCTGAAAAGCTCATCCAAACAGTCTTTTACTTTATCTAGAACTTGCTCTAAATTCAGCAAACTTCTTGAACTTGGGAGCTACAAACACATAGAGCCAGTCTACAATATGATCCAGGACATGAAAATATTTGTCTCTCCATGCTCTATTGAGGAACAAAGAACCCCAAAGTCCCCATAAGCCAACAACAAATCCAACTCCCATCCCAAGATAGAGTGACTCATTTTTAGACTCATTTCCCCCACCTTGCCTTGGCTTGTCATGATTTTCTTCCTTAGAACAATTCATTGTTAGAGGAGGTCCACAAAGTTTGGGATTCCCAGCATAGCTCCATGCATCAAAACTCTGAAGCTGAGTCCCTAATGGGATTTGTCCACTGAAATCATTGTGTGACAGATTGAGATAACTTAGGAAAGACAAATTAGAGAGGGTACTAGGAATTTCCCCTGAAAGATTATTGTTGGAGAGATCAAGCGACTCCAAATTTTTCATGCCACCAATCTTGCTTGGTATCTTTCCCATGAAATGATTTCTAGACAAATTCAAGAACTGCAATTCAGTGAGGCCAAAAAGTTCTGGTGGGATTTCTCCAGACAGGTTATTTGTTGAAAGGTCAAGATTTCTCAATAGCCCAGTGTCTTGATACTCTAATTCTCTACCTTTCCAAAACAAATCGAGTCTAAACCGATAATGGCTCATTCTTCTTGCACCATCCATGGGAGTAATGTTGTAGACACAAGGAGGAATGGACCCGAAAAGTTTATTTTGTGAAAGATCAAGTTGTATTAGAGAAGGGAGACTACATACTTGTAGTGGAATATTGCCAGTAAATTGATTGGATCTTAGTATCATCACCTGCATACTCTCTGGCATCTTCGTTGGAACAACCCCAGAAAAATTATTTTCTCCAAGGTTGATGAATACCAACGATTTAAAGTTTGACATGTCTAGTGAAAACTTCCCAGACAAGTTGTTCTTGTGCAAATCCATTTCAATGAGTTCATTTAACAAACCCATTGATGGAGGAATTTCACCACCTAGCTTATTGCTTCTAATGTAAAGGAAAGTTAAACCTTTCCAATTCTCCCAACAATCAGGAATTACTCCTGTCAAAAGATTATATGATATATCCAAGAAACCTAATGTATTTTGCCTACCCAATTTATGACATAATAAAGGAGAAATGGGTCCTGACAAGGAATTGTGAGACACATCAAAAAGGAAGACATTTGTTGTTATATGTGGGAGCCCTCCAGTGAAATTATTGTGAGACATAAATAAATATTCAGAATTTAGAGTCACATTTGATAAGTCAGCAATCATTGCATTATTGGACAAGCTAATTCCTCTAATATTGGCTATGAAGCTCCAAAACTTGTCTGCATTTATGGATGAAATTCCAGAGTAAGAAACATCAAGAGTTTCTAGTGTCCTTTGTGTGTACATCCATTCTGGAAATGTAGGACCTAGAATTGTATGTCTCAAGCTGATTTCATGAAGCTGAAAAGGTGGAATCCAGTTGGGATCCAAATCAAATGCAAAAGCTGAATTCAAGCCAAGTGACTCTAAATTGGAGAGTTTGGAAAAATGATTTTCAGTTAGCACACCAGACAAGGAACCTCCAATGAATAAACTCCTCAAATTATAGAGTTGGCCAATGGTGTTTGAAAGATTACCACTCAAGAAATTGGAGCTAACACCTAATTCAGTTAAGGATGAGAGATTTCCAAGACTTGAAGGAAATGAACCATTAAACAGGTTCTCATATAGACCAAGATGTTGCAGATGTTCATGTTCCCCTAACCAATCTGGAATGGATCCAGTAAGTTCATTGTTATCCAATCTTAAAGATTTAAGATTTCGAAGGTTCAACAAGCTCTTGGGAATTTTACCCTGAAAAGTGTTGTAGCTAAGGTCAATATGGGAAATGTCACTACTAATGTTGAACAACCAATAAGGCAATTCAGAGTCAAAGTAGTTCCCAGACAGGTCAAGAGTCACAAGTGAAGTAAAATTCACAAACTTGACAGAAGGGCTGATATTGACTAATTGACAACTTGCCAATCTCAATTCTAATAGAGGAGGAGGCATGGCCATGGTTTGAAGCCAGTTTGTTTCATTTTCAAGATTAATCTCACTGAGATTGAGCCACTTCAATGCAGAAAGTTGAGAAAGCCATTGAAGATTATCCAAATGAAGATCTTCATTAAAGGATAAATCCAAGTACTCAAGGATAGAGAAGTTAGCATATGTATTAGAAGGTGTAACTAGTGATTTGTTGAGGAAAGGTGGAAGACTTAAACCTGTAAAGTCATTCAAGCTCAAGTCCAAGTAGTTCAAAAATTCAATTTGAAGCAAAGATAGGTTGATATCACCTTCCAAGTATTCTTGGTTTAGATCAAGTCTTGTGACTCTGCCTGTGATGATATCACAGTGGACTCCTTTCCATGCACAACAATCTTCTACATTGGACCAAGAAGAGAGCTTGTTGGAACGGTCCACCACACCGTGTTTGAAGATTAAAAGTGCAGATCGATCCTTTTCATTGCAACTAAGCTTCATATTTGTACTACAAATGCCTTTGTGGAATGTCATGGCAGATAGCATGAGTAGCAAAACAATTAAAATCTGTGATGTGAAGCAAACCATGGTTGATATTGACTAACTTAGGAAACGAGAACTCAATGTGGGGGCTTTTTCTAAGGGTGGCTTCTGGTGACTCTCACTACATATATTAGCACCTATATATAAAATTCAGGCTACATTAGTTTTTTTTTTTTTTTCTGCTGGTGGTAATGGTACATTAATCTTCAAAATAGAAGCTATTCAATAACGTACATTTTCTGTTAATTATTCTACATGAAAGAAATTGTCTTTTCTTTCTTAGAATTCACAGTGTGTCTATTCTATCTTTTTGGAGACTTCCAATTTTCCAAACCTACCACTTTCTACGTTCAAGACTTTGTTTTTACTGTATTAACACCACTAACAACTGTTGTGAATATGAATGAATCTTAGCAAATTCCAAACGTAATCTACAAGTTTTCGTTGTCCACTTTTTTTTTTTTTTTTTCCAAGTCGTCAATTTGCAATAGTCAAAGGTGTATTCTTTTCTCTTGACCAATAAGTTAGAATTTTGTGGATATATTTTAAGGATAATTTTTTTTTGTTTTATTATTATTATTACCGCGACGACCAACATCAATTATAGTCAATATGAGTCATCGAATTCATTAAGGAAAAAGATCAACATCACTTAAATTTTGAGGTGAATAGGTGGAGAAGAGAAGATATGAAGAAAAAAGAAAAGGAACAGAAAAAAAAAAGTGAAAATGTAATAAGTTAAGTGATGAGAAAGAGAGATATAGAAAAAGAAATAGGATGAAGAAGATGAAAAAGTAATTGTAAGATAATAATTATCCAAATAAATCATTAATTTTATTTCTGAAGTATTTCTCTTTCTGATAAGTAATTCATAAAATAATAAAATTATATAAATAATTTTTTAAATATTGAGTATCTATCTGTTTTGTCTCTAAATTAATATATTTTAGTAAAATTATTGAATGAATAGGAATAAATTTTTTAACATTAAGAAACTATTTTACATGATTTCTGTTGTCATCGTTGGATTTTAAGTAACATAATTTTTTTTGGTACATTAATTTTTTTTTAATTAAGAGATCATTTATATATTTTTTATTTTTGAGAAGAGGATAATACGTCAAGAATGAAAATGATGATTTATTGTAATTACCCATTCATAAACTGACAGGCATTGCCTTCCAAAAAAAAAATAATAATAATAAACTGACAGGCATATCTATATGGTCACCCACTTTTTATTATGTTTCAACCGAATACTTGCCATGTAGTGGGCGTACTGTATGTGGCATAAAATTGCTATGATGAATTCAATAAAAATAAATAAAAATTGCTATGATGAATGCAATTTCTTTTAACCCCAAATTCTCGTCATGTACAATTGAACTGATGACAGTGTGCAACATGATGAAAGCACACTCGTCAGCATACATGAGCGTATTCGGATTAATTGTAAAAAGAATATTTTAATAATCGATTTAGTGTACAATTGATTATTAAAACAATTTATTTTAAAGTTAGCGCCGTGATGTAAAACCTATTGTGTTTACATGTGGGAGGAATGATCTATTTAACTGCAAAACTTATGTTCAATTCTCATGTAAAATTCTTTTGGGCCAATGGTCACGCATAGTGACCTAGGACAAAAAACAATTTATTTTAAGTTTAGGTATGTTTCTTTTCTTGGTGTGAACTCTATTGAGTCATAGAAGAAAACTTTCCACTTTTTAATATAACTTGTCTAGCATTGTATTTTTGTGCTTAGGACTGTATCAATTCCGTTTAAATAGATAAACAAACAGACGACTTTTAATGCGAATAAAATTAATTTTAGAGGTAAAATGTACAAAAATATTTTAAAATGTGCCTATACTTACATTTTTTTTTTACAGCAAGAAACTTATACCATTTCATTAATAATCAAAGTTTCAATACAAGTAGAAATCAAATAAAAAACATGGTAACTAGCAAATAATCGTGATGCCCTAGCAAGAGAATAAGCAACATGATTAGCTTGTCTCCTTGTGAAACCATACTACCTCTAGTCATAATTGCAAACAAAATAGAAAAATAATTATTACAATTTTTTTAATTAATTCTGTCATAAATCTAATTTTTATTTTAAAAATATCATTTATTTTAAATAATAGTCATAATATATAAAAAAATAGAATAAAAAATAAAATAAGGATAAAAAAAATTACGTTAAAAATTAAAAATTATTATTTATAATTAGAAAAAAAATTATTATTTATAATTAAAAAAAAATAATACAATCCATCAACAACATCTAATGGTGTGGAGCCCACCGAGTTATGAAGAGGAATTTAAAATTAATATTGATGCAGCTATAAGACAAGAAGGCTGCATTGTAATAATTATTTTTCTATTTTGTTTGCAATTATGACTAGAGGTAGTATGGTGGTTAAACAACTTAAATTCATGGATTAATAATCAAAGTTTCAATACAAGTAGGAATCAAATAAAAAACATGATAACTAGCAAATAATCGTGATGCCCTAGCAAGAGAATAAGCAACATGATTAGCTTGTCTCCTTGTGAAACCAACTACATGATTGTGGAAAAAATTTAAACCTTCCTTGCATCTTAGAATTATGGATCCAAAATCAGTGGAATTGCTTCTGTTAGAATTGATGCTGTCAACTGCATACTTGCAATCCAATTCAAAGATGACATTTTGATGATTCTCTTCCTTTAGCCATTCGATAGCCTCCAATAAGCCTGTTGTCTCTGCCTCGTAGACTGGTGGAACTCCATGATGTATTGCTGTTTTAACTTTAATGAAGCTGCCTATTGAGCCTATACTTACATGTCATAAGTGATTTTACTTTACTATTTAATTAAAATTAATTCTTATAAAATTACTTTTAAAGCATCGTTATGAAATATAAATCAATTTTTTAAATTCAAATCTTCTAAAATCAATTATTTTAATATCAATTCCACTAAAACTAAAACTAAGAGTAAACCTTCAAATTATATTACTCTAGATTGTATGAGTTTAACATTATAATCTTAGAAATTTTGAAAACACTTTATTACTATGACATTCACTTTAGTCTTTTTAATTTAAAAATAAAGTAAAATGACTAAAATAAAATGATTTTTACAAAATTAAGAACTCATTATAATGAAAGTTTTTTAAAATTATAAATACTAAAACTCCTCACTCATAGAATTTAGAAGACTAACTTACAACTTTACTCCTAGAATAAACAAACCCTAAGCTGGTTACAACTTGCAAGAATCTACCTCTAGTTTTCTAATCCCTTGTTCCTTTTGAGTTATGATTAAGAAAAAAATTATAAGATATATAGTCCATCTCAGCCTCTCAGTATAAAAATACTTATGATTAAAATATGAAATAAAATAAATATTTATGTCATAATTTAAAGAATAAATATAAATTTATTTTATAATTAAAGTCTTAAGATTGCATTAGGAAATGAACTTAAATTATTATCATTATTACTACATAATTTTTTTTAATAGTCTTGTTATTAGTGCGACTAATTTTTATCAAGAAAACTAGCCAATTACTTTTAGCCATTTAGTATCTTACTTTGTAAAATGTAATAAAATTTCATTTATATTAGTCTTTAATTTTAGTTTAAATTAATTTGTAGATGCTAAATTATTTGACAATTTTATTTAGGTCCCTAATTTTTTTCTTTCAATTAGGTCCTGAATTATTGTATTTGTTTTTTAATTAGGCCTTTAATGCATTGACCTAATTAAAAATAAATACAAATTCAGAAACCCTTGAACAAAAAAATTACAGATTTAATTAAAAATTTGATAAAAAAATTTAGGTAATTGAGAACCTTAATTAATTAAAAGTACAATAAAATAAAGTGAACAACACTTTACCATTTTAGTTCGAAAGTGGAGATTTACCGTTTCATAAACAATTTTGTTTGGCGGCAAGGTTTCAGTTTCAGAGAGAGAAATGGGTCGGTGCCGAGCTGCGTCGCGCCCCGGTGACGATGACCCCAACCACAGGTTTGTTTCCGATTACCAAACGCGCTTTTATTTCAATTTCCGCGTTTGGACTTTGCTACTGTGAAATTAATTAAGCTTCGGGACAAGGGAAATTAAATTAATTAAGGGTTTTGAGTCTTTAGAATGTTCGAGTTTTTCACTGACTTGACTTCATTGGACTTAGGAGGTGTCATGTCATGTCATGTGTTATGGAACGTGCTTTTCTGCCTCTCGTTAATGCTATACATGTGCCATGTCTTTTTTCTTTTGTTTCAATTTTTGCGTTTGGACTTTGCTACTTTGAAATTAATTAAGCTTGGGGGTCAAGGGAAATTAAATTAATTAAAGGTTTAGACTTTAGAATGTTCAACTTTTTCACTGACTTGACTTCATTGGACTTTGGAGTTTTTTATGTTATGGAACGTGCTTTCTCTGCCTCTCGTTAATGTTATACTCATGCCGCTTTTTTTTTTTATATATTGGAGTCAATGGCATGGTTTGTTTTATACATAAGAGTACTACTACTTGGTGGTTTGGTATGGTCACATGAACAGTTTTGTTTGAATGGAATGTTATTGCTTTGAGATTCTTAGGGTTTGTTTGGATGGTGGATTTGGAGATTGAAGTATAGGGGTTGGTTTTAGTTATCATTTCTGAATTGAGAGAAGTATATGATGTTTATAAAGGAGTGATTGGGAGGTTATGAGATAGTCTCTATGAGTAGAGTATGAAAAAATTATTTCATCTCTGTATTATTTCCCATGAGTAGAGATACATCATATAGAAAGAAGGAAGAAAACGACAAAAGGAGATAATAAATAGGATATTCCTAGAATTAACTAGGAATCCCAAAATTACAGCAATGAAATAAAAATAGAATAGTTGATTGTAATCCTTTCCAGTGTTATCAATGGTGGAATAAGGCAGCAGGCCAAAATTCAGCCATATAAACATGCCATTGCGGCCTATAGCACCGCCATAGCGTGCCTCCTTTCACAAATTGCCCATGGTGGTTGGCAAAAAATTCGCCGCGCCATTCTGCCATGGCGTCGCCATTTAACAACACTGATCCTTTCAATTAACGAGATGCTGTGATTCTCCTAAAATTTAGGGGTTGACTTTTGAAACTTCCTTTCAAGCTGGCGAATAGATATTAATCATCCCCACCTTGCCAACATTAAACTCGGTTAGATTTTCAACAAGGCATTTGTGAGCACATCTGCTTCCTGTAATTTAGTTGGAATGTAGTAAGGGTAAATGTCCCATTTTCAATTACTGACTTATGAAATTTAGAGTTTCTGTCAATCCTTAAATGTGTTGGAGAATAACCAAGGAATACGTGTTTATGGGACCTAGGATCAAGTTTTTCCTGTATCGGACTAGAGTTTGAGTGAAGACAGTACAACCAAATAATTTTGGTGGAAGAGACTCGAGAATTTTTACTAACTGAAATGCCTTTTTCAAACATTTGAGATGAGTCAAGAACTGAAGAGGTTTGTAGGGTAGACAATTTATGAGATAGGTAGCCATTAAAACAGTCTCCCCCCAAAAGTGGTTTGGAACATTTGAGGTGAATATGATGACAGAATAAGCTCAAGAATGTGCCAATTTTTTCTCTCTCAGTAATGCCATTTTGTTGAGGTGTATGATTGCATGAACTTTGGTGAAAGATGCCATGTTTAGATAAGTGAACATTGAAGTCGTGTCGTGTGAGAAATATTCCCTTCCATTGTTGGTACAAAAAATATGAATAAATGATTGAAAACTATTGGTGACAAGTTTATGAAACTGTTTAAAAATAATGCTAGTTTTAGAATTTTCTTCTAAAAGATAACCCAACAAACATGAGTATGCTCATCTGAAAAGTAATGAACCATCGAGCCCCAGTAGTGTTGGAACTCGAGAGGGTCCCTATTAATGTCACTATGGATAAGATGGAAAGGTTTTGATGCATGAAGGATGTGGTGGATAATTTTTTTGTGATTGTTTTAGCAAGGATACATTGTTCACAACTAAAAGAAGAAATATCTTAATTGATTAATAAATTTGGATACAAGTATTTTAGATAACCAAAACTAAGATGACCAAGACACTTGTGCCATAGAAGGACATTGGAATTTGAAATTGTATATAGGGAGACATTTTGAGGAGGACCAAGTCTTGAGGGGGATTAGAAACGTAGTATAGACCAGTGTGTTCCTTAGCACTGCTCTGCCAATCATCATCCCTGAAGTCAAATCTTAAAATATGTAGCAAGTGTGGTGAATAATGATTGCAGAATTAAGATCTTTCATTAATTTATTGGCAGTCATGAGATTATACTTCAAGTCAGGTACATGAAGGACAGAATTCTGATTTAAACCTGACAAATTCAAGTTACCAGTACCAGCTACCAATAAGAATTTTCTGACAGTTTCAGCAATGTTTATGTCTTTCCCATTCTGTGGGTACGCCAAGAAATCAGCATATGTCCTAGTTAGATACTTTAGTCCTACACGGAGAAAAGCTTTTCCACAATAAACATTGCTCACAAAGGTAATGAACACTTTCCTTTCTTGTCTAAGCATAAAAGTACTGGAGAGTGGATCCTTGATTCTGCGGCCACAAACCATATGTTAGGGGACAGGATGAGAGAGTATACTTTTAATTTAATACTCAATAGAGAAAAGGTGCTGAACAAAAGCATAATAGTCTGCTGTGTTGCAGCTCAAGACCAGTGGGCAGATACTCTGACCAAAGCTCTGTGATCAGTATGCCTTGAAGCTCTCAGAATAAACTTATGGTGTTTGACAAGAATACCCTCAGTCGTCCACCCTGAGTTAGAAGGGGGGGGGGGGGGGGGGGGGGGGGTATTAGAGATATACTGTTGTACCAAAATAATATAGATATACTGTTGTACCTCTTGTTTTCTGTTAACGTAAAGCTGGTTGTACTTGTGCCTGTGTAGCCCAAGCACACTGGTTTAGATTGCTCAATCAGTTGTTAGCTAGTTAGTTTCAGTCCAGTCAGTTAGCTTCAGATTAGTTCAACTGAATTGCAATTTCTACTGTTTTCTAACAATATAAATACTGTATCTCATTACTGTAATAATTTCTTCTGAATATAGAAACAGTTTTTTCTTACAAAACTCTTTCTCAGATTTTCTCTCTCTTTCTCTCATTTTCTCTCCTCATGAATCTTAACAAGGAGATGCGGTGGGAGTGGAGGGACTTGGTTTATAAGTTTTAAAGTGTACAAAATATAAGTGATGAAGAGGATTTGGGTGTACAGGGATTAGGGTTTGAGTGTGGAGTGACTACTTACAATCTTTACTGATCATAGTGAATTTTCTCTTTGTTTTGTATGCAACTCAGGTCTCTACTTCACTATAATATGAAAGATGCTAAATTTTGGGCTTACATTTAGGTATTTAGTTGTGAAGAAAAGAAAATTCCCTCAATGTATTTAAAGGTTCTTCTATAATTGCAGGTTGTTAATATTTAAGCAAAAAACATTTTGTGGGAAAATATATTGGCAAGCATATATTTAAGGAAGATATTTAGGAGTATCTACAACTGTAGTTGAAAATGTTGAGGAAATATGCATTTTTAGTATGTTTTCTGTGCATCAGCTGTGAGGCATACATGGGCACAGGATCAACATTTTGGATGCAAGGGAATCTTAAAATGCTTTTGTTAATAAGGTGGTTGTTTTCAGGTTTGAAGATGGAAATAAGGGAAAAAAAACTCAAAAGTTCTACAGTTATCAGTTTTTTTCCCCAATATAAAAAGAAAAATGTATACTTTTTCTTGTCCTAGAATGATTTTATTTTGTTGTAGACTTTTGATTGTGGGCATGTCCTTGGATGCATTGAAATTCTTCTTGAATGCTTCCTGCTAGCTGCTACATATTTTTGTTTAATTGCTCTTATGTTGTAATGTTGTTTCTTTCATTGCTTTCTGTTTTTAGATCAAAGAGAAAAAGGGCTGCTCTGAATGTAGAAAATTCAGAAACTTTACCTACAGGTGATTTTTTATCAACATATACCTGCCTTCCCTTCAAAAGGTCCATTAACATTTTCTATAACTCCATTTTCTTAATGTGGTAGGCCAAGGAGTAACTAATAGCAAGGTATCACTTTATCACTGCAATTATTGTAACAAAGATATTTCGGGGAAGATTCGCATCAAGTGTGTTGTCTGTCAAGATTTTGACCTCTGCATAGAGTGCTTCTCTGTTGGTGCTGAGGTGACCCCTCACAAAAGCAATCATCCATATCGGATTATGGTAAACCTTCTATGCATTGTACCTTTTTATATTTATTGTATTACTTTCACAGGTTTGCATCTTCATTTTTTTCTCTAAGATTAATATATCATGAATGATTGACAAAAGCTTCTTCCTTCCTTCTTGTGCTTATTTTCTTTCCTCTAAGAATGAAGAACAGGCAAGCATTAAAATGCTAGAGACTATACAAAGAAAGTTGGTTGTTATCAATTCCTTAATGGCAATACTTTGTTGCTTGACAAACTAGATTGTTAATTTTGTTGAATAATTACTTAATTAGTGCTTGCTTTAATTATCTGTAAATTTTGTGCATTATTGCATAATGATGATTGCAATTTCTTTCTTTTGAAATATTTTTCTAAATGGATCAGAATTGGCTGTTGCTGACTTCTTGTCTGTGCACTATTCAGCTATTCTAATATATTGCTTCTCCCATGAAGGATGCTTTTCTTAACTTTCTGAGAATGCACATGATCTTTCTTTCCTTTTACTTCACTTTATGGCCTTCACAAGAAGATAAAAGCTGAATGAGAGTTCTCAACTTTCTTGATATGCATGCTATCATCATACGTGTAACATTGGGATAAAAGTAATAAAATTTCGTTGTGAATGAAGTTTCCAGCATATGTGCATCCATGTTCATGGTTAATATATTAATGTATTAATTTAAGTTTTAAAGCATTTTTTTTTCCTGGTACAGGATAATCTAGCTTTTCCACTTATATGTCCAGATTGGAATGCAGATGAAGAGATGTTACTTCTAGAGGTATGAGATTTGAGTACAAGAAACACCTCTATTTTGTTTTTTTCTTTTGCATTATATGTTAAAGGCTAAAATATGTTTTAGGTCCCTAATAAATTAGCGAATTTTGTTTTAGGTCCCTAATAATTTATTTATTTTTGCGTTAGATCCATGATATATTAAAAATTTTGTTTTGGGTCCCTACCGTCAGTTAAGTGATTACGTGGCCGTTAAAAATTTTAAAATGCGATTTCTAACGGTTTCTAAATTGTAATTTCTGGCGGTTTTTAGGTCCCTAATAAATTAGCGACAGAAATCGCATTTTAAAATTTTTAACGACCACGTCATCACTTAACTGACGGCAGGGACCCAAAACAAAAATTTTAATATATCAGGGATCTAACGCAAAAAAAAATAAAAAATTAGGGACCTAAAACAAAATTTGCTAATTTATTAGGGACCTAAAACATATTTTAGCCTATGTTAAATTATGTATACTTTTCTTGCTTATTTCTTGTTATCAAAATTTGTTTCTAAATGACTTTTTGTTATAGAGCATTGAAATGTATGGATTTGGGAATTGGAATGAAGTTGCAGAATATGTTGGAACAAAAAGCAAATCTCAATGTATTGACCACTATAATGCTGTATATATGAGTTCGCCATGTTTTCCTCTCCCTGTAAGACTATTTGAGAACTATTTCATTAATAGTATACATGCAACCATCATTTGAATGCACAGAGTAATTGTTCATATGCACACCCAGGATTTGTCTCATGTTATGGGAAAGAGCAAAGAGGAACTCTTTGCCATGGCGAAGGGACATGAAGCCAAGAAAGGTTTGTTTCTCAATGAACTAAAATCATGACTTTTGGAGATTTTGCATGCAAGACTTGATTAGTTTGTTTCATTCCATGAATTTACATACATAGTATGTAACCAACTGGTTGAATTGATAAGATTCTGGAAGTATTATAGATAATTACAATTACAAATTAGGTATACAATTAGTTAGGTGGTTTTAGTTGGAAAGTGAGGGGGTACTTAGCTTAAATAGTAGGAGGAGAAACCTTTTGTGAAAGGTAAACCTTCGGAAGAGAATTCTCTCCTTTTCTTTGTTGTAATGCCAACTTCATTGCCCATTACATGTGTTTGGTCATTTTTAAACCTAAAGTTGTACATTTTTAAACCCATTACATGTTATTCTTGCAGAATTTTCTCTAACTGCAGAGCTTACTCTGAAAGAAGAACCTCCCTTCACTGATGGAATAAAGTACGGTTCACCCATTAACTGTGATTATTTGAATTGATCATTTATGACTCTGCTAATTGCCTAATTCCTTTTTCTTAACATCTCAGCTATGAAGAATCGAAGAAGGCAGAAATCAATAATCAAACTATGTCTAGGTTAACCTCAGGTACAATCATATAGCATGAGAAAAGTCTGCTTTTATCATTTTGTACTGAAATTTTAATTGGGTATGATTTATATGCATGATATAGGTTCAGCATGTGGCAAAGCTTACTCAAGTACAATTAAGAAGGCTTCCAACGTGATGCAAAATAATGATGGGGTTAAGGTGGAAGGTATGTTTTCTGAAGAATGCTGTGAAAGATACTGCCTCTTCTTCATTTTGTTTTTCGAGTTAGCATTTCTTTTGATATGTTTATTGCTCTTAACAGAGTGTAAACTTTGGCTAGTTTAGAAATTTTGAATGACTAAACCCCTATTTTGGACTTCGTGTTCAGAAAATATTTTCAGAACATCAATTATCTTAAAAGATTATTATTGCATAATTTGGCCGTTGGGTGATAATTTTTGAGATCAAAGTAATCAGGAGTTTTTGTTTCTAGGATAAATTGGACATTATTTGATGACTGAACATTTTCATTCCAGAACCAATTTGATGTCACCAATCTTTCAACAATTAGGAAAATATTTCACATCCCTAATTGGGTGTTTGACATAATTTCCCATCAAATTCAAACCTCACCAGACTATGGGATAACAAAATCTTATACACACATATTAATGCTTTGGGCTTGAAAGTTTAAGTTGTAAGCTGAAGAAGCATGGATGATTTTATATCTCTAACACTTCCATTCACACAATAACCCTTTGGCCTAGAAGCTCAGTGATGCAGCTTAGGAATTTGTTTGAAATTAGGGTTGTACAAAAAGGGAAATATGGGGATTAGGTAGATAGGTGTTTGAGATAAGGGTTTGTCTAGGAAGAGTTCACCTTGTTGAACAGAAATCTGATGCTAGAACAGAAAAAGGGTGAATGCTGCAATAGATTACACATTCTAGGATGTTCAAGAGTCCTGTAGCTTATCTAACTCCTCTAATTAACCACTTGGTCTATCTATTATGTAGTTTAGACTTTTAGAGGGATAGGATGGAAAAGTTTGAGAGAATTGACACTCAGCCACACACACACACAGCCACATTGAATAATGCAATTTACATGGCTAGTAAAGTGGGAACTAGTTCATGTGCGACACATGAAATGCATGTGGTTATTCTAACGTATATCACTAATTGGCGAGTTTACTCTATTAACCATTTGAGGCAGGTATTATATTAACCAAAATGGGTCCGGATCTACTCACCCTTATTCTTTCTGGCATAGGCCTTTTTAATATGGAGCCAGCTAACAGTAATCCACATACATCTTTACATGCATAATTCAGGTGCTCACGTCATATGATATTTAAATGTTTCATAGTTTCAAAGAAATAGTTTGTGTTGTCATCTGCTTGCTCAGATGGGAAATTAAAGAATATAAATTTAATGTATTAACATGTTGAAAATTGCATTTTATTTAGTAGAGTCTCAAGCAGATCGGAGCATTGGAGAGAAGAAACCTAAATTATCAGGGGAAGATAGGCCTTCTATGACATATTTGAGTGGATACAGTTTTAAGCGAGAGGAATTTGATGTTGAATACGACAATGATGCAGAGCAAGTGTTGGCAGATATGGAATTTAAGGACACTGATACTGGAGCTGAATATGAAATGAAACTGCACGTGCTCCATATCTACTCAAAAAGGTATGAGTGCCTTATGTTTTTGTTGAAGAAAGAAAGCTTCTCATTCTTCCGTATAAAATAAAACCAAATTAACCATATAGAAATATGCTCTTGGAAGAAATTATAGTTGTCAATTCTGTGTAATTATTAAATTAGTCATAGATTGTACCTTTCTCTTCTATCATAATAAATTCTTTGTTTATAAAAAAAATCATTAAATTATTCCACTTACATAAATTTCAAGATTAAGCATCCAAAATAGTTTCTTATCTTTACCTCAAGATTACTTGATTATGAGTTGAATATTGCATCTCTTAGAAAGTGGGTTATGGGCCTAACTCAACCCTACAAAATCGGCTTGTAAGGTGAGGATTGTCCCCCACATATATACTATATCTTGGCATTATCTCTAGCTGATGTGGGACTTCGGTTTTTCTCAATACACCCCCTCACGCCCAGTACTTTTGGGCTTGGTGTGTGGATAATATGGTGAGTGGCCCGTTAATGGATCTAGGATAGGCTTTGATACCATCTTAGGAATGTGGGTTATGGGTCTAACTCAACCTTACAAAACCAGCTTGTAAGATGAGGTTTGCACCTCACTTATATACTCTATTTGGTTAATTATGTTTTTAGTCCCTAAACTTTTTCAAGTTTTCACTTTTAGTCCTTGAAGTTTTCTCTGTCAATGTTTTTGGTCCCTGCTGTCAAATGTAATTGTTAAGTAATGACGTGACATTAATTTTATTATAGTTTAATTACATTTTACAGCGGCTAATTTTCTGGCGGTTAAAAACAGCCAAAAAATGCTTAGGAGAAGTTCTTACCAAGGATTAAATAATTATCAGAAATTGCTTCATTCTGAAAATTCAGGAACCATAAAAATCTAACTGCACACATTCAATTGATCCAAGATACAAAAAAAATCAGATTAACACAACGTAAATCTGAAGAAGAAATAATCAGATTTGGAATATAAATACAAAACAAAAAAAAAAAAACAGAAACACATAAATCTGCACAAAAAATCAGATTTGGTTTTTTTAATGTAAAAAATTGGCAACCGTGTCTTGCTTAATCTGAACAAATCTGAGTTTTAATCTAAAATTTGCAAGTGTTGTAAGGACCTATTCAGATTTAAAAAATCTGAAATATGAAATTTGAACAAACTCATTAACTAGACGTGAAGTTGAAGATGCGACCCATTCACAAAGAATTCACGAAAGTTTACGCGCTGCTACTTGCGGCGTCGGGGTTGTGGGAGTGGCTGCACCGGCGCTTCTTCGAGAAGCTCTCCGTCGAGTCCTTCGACGACAGCAAACTTCCAGATCCAGGACCCCTAACGCACAACAAACACTATACCAAACCAGAAATGCTCCAAAATTTCAGATTTGAATTAGATCTAGATGGCGGCGAAAGGAAGTGGAGGGACGACGGCAATGCTCCGCGGGTTCCAGTGATCGTGGTAGGGTCGTCGGGGAAGGAGGTGAGGTGATGGCGGGATGAGGCATTGGCGCGGATCTCACTGGAATACCACTGGGTCTTGATCTGTCCAGAAAAGATGTTGGGCTACTTGAAATATAAAGCATCCTCTGAAGCTCAAAAAGGAGGGTGCTTTCACTGAAATTCATCGAGAGCCACAGGGTTGCAATGTTCATTTCCTTGATTAACATCAATAGAAAATTGTATAAATTATAATAGATCTTTTCCGTTTATTTATTTTCTCGTTTCTTTGACCTCTATTGTTCTTGGGTTTGATTCTGAAAGATGAGAGATTTGATTTTTATACTAGAGAAGCAATTTCTGGCAGTTTTCAGCCGTCAAAAATCGTCTAATATATTTTAAACACTTTAGTCAAGCATTTTCTGGTGGTTTTTAACCGCCGTAAAATGCAATTAAATAATAATAAAATTACCGCCAAGTCATCATTTAATAGTGATATTTAACGGCAGGGACTAAAAAATTGACGAACAAAAACATTAGGGACTAAGACCGGTCAATTTTTTGTTCAGGGAGTAAAAGTAAAAACTCGAAAATGTTCAGGGACTAAAAACATAATTAACCCTACTCTATTTTAGCCTCATCACTAGTCGATGTGGGATCTCCAACCGTATCTTCATTGGTTTTTATTTTATCCATTTCTTACTTAGGTGTTTGTTTTGAGGTATATGATTAAAATCTCAGTAATTACATTCCCAAAAATACTATGACTAGGAATGCTATTCTTTGTTAAATTAAAAAGCTTGTTTGGTTAGCATTTCATATTTTTGGGAATTATTTTCAAAGTTTGAATAATGGGAGAGAATTTTGTGGAAAGAAGTGGAAATTAATGGTTGGGTTACAAGTCAATTTTCATTCTCATACCATGGAAAAGCAACATACCTGCTCATAATGGGAATTGGGAATAAAATCAAGCAAAATATAAAAATATAACTTGTTTGGGAATTAAAAAATGCTAGAAATATATATAGATCAAGAGAGAGAGAGAGGTGGGATCAAGTTATACCAATTCTTACACCACTGAAAACATAGAACCGATTTTGATTTGTGAATTTCTAAATAGAGACAGTTAGTTACAATTGAGTATCAGTATCAATAGTTAGGACAAATAGTTAGAGAGGTTGAAAGGACAGGGATTTAGTTTAAATACAAGGGTAGAAGGCTTGGCATTCAGAGCTGTTAGCATAAGAAAACAGAGCAGTGGCCCAGTTGTAAGGGGAAACTGTACCCTGCTTGGGTGCGGGTCTCTGTATTTATATTCTGTGAATTAGGCTAGTGGTGTACTATAGTACAATATGGTTCAAAGGACATAAATACTCTCCACTTACATTGATTCTCAAGACTCCTCCTCAGGTTGGATCACACACATGAATCATGCCATGTTAAGGCACTCAATCTTAGTCCCATGAAGTGCCTTTTTGAAGATGTCTGCTATCTATTCTCCAGTTTTAACGTGTAGCAGATACAAGTCCTTGCTGAATCCTTTCCTGCTACTCACTCAAGCAGATTCCAAGTCTTCTCTAAATCTTTTATCTCTTATTCTCTAAATTTAAGTCTAACCCGATCAAGATTTCTCTCCTTTTTCTGACTTGTATTCACCCATCAATAAAGATCTTTCCTTTTTCTATCTTCCATATGTTTTCCCTGTTCTTATTTGCAGATTCATAACTAAATGAACCATGAGATTTTTAGTGTGGTAGTTGTTGGCATGTGCATATGTATTATATTATTGGAGAGGAGACATTTTGTTTTTGTATGCTTAAATTTTAAATTATATTTTTAAAGATATTAGAATTATAACTTTCAATGGTAAAGTGAAACTCTGGAGTTCTGTTGGCTTTTGGGTTTGAAAATGGAATTCTCCCCACCATATTCAGTCCCAGTTCTATGTATCGGATACATAGAACTGTACATAGAACTGGGACTGAATATATTTTGCCGTAGCATGTCTGACTTTGTAAAAAAAACTCTAATCCTTGGAAATACGGGTGTGCATAGCAATTTTATGAAAATCCAAACCAAAACCAAACAAAACCAGATTTTAAAAAACCAAACCACATTTTAATATTACAACACTGGTTATTTTTGGTGAATCAGTTATGAACTGGTTTTAAAACTGGCTTGGATTTTAAAGCAGTTTGGTTCCAAAACCAGTTTTAAACTGGTTTTGAAATCAGTTTTTGAATCCAAAACCAGTTTGGAAACTGGTTTTACACCAGTTTTGAACCTTTAAGCTGTTTTAAATCCAAAACTGGTTTTAAAGTCATTTTAAAAAAAGAAAACAGCATCCGTCTGTCACAACCGGGGTCGCGACAGGTTGGCCGGACAAAATTGGGTATCTACACCATCCACATACCAAAAAAAACAAACGTACCCCGGTGCTACAAGGCTCCTTGCTATCCGAAGGTATTGGGGAGAGTCATTGTACGCAGTCTTATCTTTGCACATGCAAAGAGGCTGTTTCTGGATACGAACCCATGACCAACCGGTCACCAAGGCGCAACTTTATCACTATGCTAGGGCTCGCCCTCAATCCTTCCACACAATTTTATTTTATTTTTTTGCATCCTTCAAGTTGTTTCAATTTCCACCTTTACCACAAATTTCTCTTCCGCAACCCAACCATGTTCTTCTCTGCATGTCCCGATTCATGCTCTTCCAACAGCAGCTCTAATATAACATTGCATGAATTCTAAGCACAGCCACTTGTTCTGGAGTTTATTTGTTTGATTTGGAGGTTTGAGGTGTGAAAGTGGAAACATGTCCCAATAATAGTGGAAGGAGGGCAAAGAGGCAACATTGATGGTGGCACTGCCAAGTTCTTGGCTTGGCACAGAACAGTCACTAGCTCAGAACCGGTTTTTTCTTCATCCAAACCTTTTAAATGGAGCAGTCCACTAAAAGATAGTTTGAAAAATGAAACAATTGGGATTCAAAAACCAGTTTGAATAATTTGGCTTTTTTTAAAATGGTTTAGACTGGTTATTGGTTTGGTTTAATTAAACTAGTTTTTCTGAACACCCCTACATAAGTATATGAAACTTCTGGGCAGGTTAGATGAACGGAAGCGCAGAAAGAATTTTATACTTGAAAGAGATTTACTTTATCCTGATCCTTTTGAGAAATCTCTCTTGCCTGAAGAGCTTCAAATTTGTCAGCGTTACAAGGTTTTCATGCGGTTTCACTCAAAAGAAGAGCATCAAGATTTGCTAAAAAATATTATTGAAGAACACAGGCTTGTCAAAAGAATACAAGATTTACAGGTATTACATTCTTCTGCTCACTCTGATGATGTCAACATGCTTTATCTAAAGATATTGTAGTTATTTTCTAGATTATAAAGGGTAGTGGTATACACCTAAAATGAATTTGAATACAAGCAAGTTATATGCATAAATATCCTTTTACTTTAATCTGTAGTTTTTTCCCTCAGCTTTATGTTAATTCCTGTCACACTACCTTGATGTTCAAATTGATGAGATTAAACATTTCTTCTACAATTAAAAAGAACTGAAAATGTGCAAATAAATTAATAAAATTGTGGAAATTTTCCAATGATGGATTGTCTTAGAATTTGGGTTTAGGGTATAATTCAATCCCACAAAATTGACAAAATTAACTTGTAAAGTAAGGACTGCCCAAGCTTTGTAAAGACTACATTGGCCATATTTCTAGTTGATCTGGGATCTCTAAGTATGGACAAATGCAGGTGGCTCAATAACACCACCTCCTCACGCCCAGGATTGGAGAGTGAACAAATATGGGTGACCCAATAACATATCTAAGATAAACTCTGATACCATGTAATTTTAGGAGAAGAAAATTATATTTCTTATTAGTGATTGATCATAATTACATGAGAGAGTTGTATAGACAATGAGATAGTTAATTTATGGAGCCGTGTTGGTGGAGATCCAAAGAATGGGAGGTTTTCTGCACACACCTTATAGTGGGAGAGGTTTCATGATTTTTAGCCTTGATCAAATTATACTAATTTTGGCCACATCTGTTGAAGACTAAAGTGTTCTACTATGATGCCATTTCCATTTGAAATATCTTGTAGGAAGCTCGAATTGCTGGCTGTGTAACTGCCGCTGATGCTTATCGATTTATTGAACAAAAAAGAACAAAGGAAGCTGAACCAAGTGCCTGTAAAGATAGTGGTCAGATTGGAACAAGTGCCAAGACATTACAGAGGCCAAATTCTCTCAAAGCAGAAGTTGATAGTAGCCCACGGGGTCTTCAAAAGGGGACTACAGCTATTTTTGCTGGTGCCAAGGATTCACCTACTGCCATACAAGCCATCACAAGGTCGCTAGAAGAGTGGGATATTAGTGGATTTGCAGGGGCTGAATTACTATCTGAATCTGTGAGAATTCTCTCCTTGATTGATAACACTTCATTTCTCTTTCTAAGTTGCTGTTCTCTTTCAGCTTTCGTGGGCTTTTTATTTTGGCTCAAGTATAAATGTAGTCCATGTAAGTTTGCGCTTTTTCAATTTTAGTCCCTGTAATTTTATTTTTTCATTTTTAGTCCCTGTAAGTTCGCGTTTTTCCAATCTTGATCCCTGTTCATTTTTAGTCCCGTAAGTTCGCGTTTTTCCAATCTTGATCCCTGTTCATTTTTAGTCCCGTAAGTTTGTGTTTTTCCAATTTTAGTCCCTTAAAGCGTGAAATTATAAGGACTAAAAATGAAAAAAATGAAATCTTAAAGGGATTAAAATTGAAAAAGTGCAAACTTACAGGGACTAAAAATGAAAAAAAAAAAAAAAAAAAAAACCTTACAGGAACTAAAATTGAAAAAGTGGGACTAAATTTATTAAAATTTTTTTGGAGGATAAGGCTATGTACATGAGATCCTTCCAAGAGCCCAAAATGGTGGGAGTGTTCTAACTTGTATCTGTTTGAAAATGATTAACGTGCAGGAGAAAAAGCTTTGTAATGAGATCAGAATACTACCCTCACACTATCTCAACATGCTGCAGACCTTGTCATTAGAAATTTCAAAGGGCAGTGTGACCAAGAAATCTGATGCACATACACTGTTTAAGGTAGAGCCAAGCAAGGTTGATAGAGTCTACGATATGCTTGTGAAAAAAGGAGTTGTGCAGACATAATGAATTGTTATGTAATGATTGCAAGGCCATTTTTGTACATTTTTCTTCGTCTTCTCCTTTTTTCCCATTAAGAAATAACTAGATAAAGACCCTTTATGTGTCTATTTTTGTCTGTAGATAGCACATGATCCAATCTTGAGTCATTTGTTCATTAGTAATCATTTGTCCTGTTATGTACCCTGCAAAAGATAGACCATCATACTAACTAGTTAAATGTAAAAAATGATATAATAAAAAATTAAAGTTAAAAATGTGAAATTCTTATCTTAATAAAAGCAACTAAAATGATGGAAATTTGAATCAATATATGAATTGTATCATTGCAATGCAATGGATCCCACAAGGAGTTTATCAATTCCAACTCAATAGCCCTTTTATCGAGTTTCGTACGTCATTATGATTTGATTACTCATCCTAATAGCAATCAAATAGATGCAAAATTCCCAATACATGTAAAAAATCTGTAGATTCGTGACTAGAAAAATTAAGAAAACATCCATTCGCAAAACATTAAGGAGATAACAAACCTTAAATACGAAACTCACATGATAGTGGACATGGACAATGTAGATCATTTTTTCCTCATATTATTCTATTCAATCCAAGTGTTACGTCATATTTTGCTGTAATGTATTTTTTTTTCTCATATTCTATCTAAAAGCAGAGAATATATTCTCCTTGATTCCCGGTTATCTCATTTCTATTCCTTTGATGATAATTAAACCATAAATATAAGATTTAAAGACTGTTCATTTTGTGATTTTTTATGACATTTTGAAGTTGAAGAATGTTAGTGACACTCTCTGAAACTCTTTCTAACACTTGTTCAATAATTGGCAGAAATTTATTAAAAACTATCAATTTTGGTAGGTCTTACATCTCATTCAACAATTTTCTTTCCTGATTTAAATGTATGACCTACTAAAATGGATGGTTTCCAATAAATTTCAATCAATCATTAAGTATTAGAAAGAGAGTGTCGCTAATATTCCTCTTTGAAGTTTTGTTCAAAATCCATCCTTTATATGTATGTCTTAATGCAGAATCTGTTAATGCCAAAGCTTTCGGGTTGCACAAAAATTTTCACGAGTAATGTGACTTCCATAATTTTATAAACAATAAATTCAAATATTTCAAAAATTTTACTACTTATATTAGGGTCTCAAAGCTATTGATCTACAGTAAAGGGAAAATCTGTTCCAGATTATGGTGATTTTGGTGTTTTTTTTTTTATCCGTAGGAATAGAAAACAGTAACACAGGGTTTACAACATTCACGCACCCTGCTCAACCAACTGAGCTAGACCCCTTTGGTGTGATTTTGGTGTTTGAGGTAAATGCATGCACTTGTCCCACCCGCTTGTGGGCAATATTTGTCTAAAGCAAAACATATATGATTAGGCCTGATTTGTCTATTCCCTTATTGATTTATCATTTATTTTTATTGTATCCATGAATTTCATTTTTTTTCCCTCGTTTTACATTTTCTTCTTTTAGTGCATACTTCTGTATTTAGAAACGGGGATAGCAGTAATGCAATCATGGATCTAAAATTTGTCTCGCCCATCATGCATATAAAGTGTAATGTACCCAAGTGCAATCACCTTCTTCTTTTCCCTTTATTTTTTTCTTTACATATAAAGTGTCACGTACCCAAGTCACGGTCTTCCTCATTTTTCATACCTCACATAAACCCTTTCCGCCTTTATTTATTTGCTTGCACGGTAGATCCATTTAAGTTTCTAAATTAGGTTATTATTGTTGTTGAAACTAGCTCGTTGCTGCACTATCTGTGCTTTCTTTCAAGGAAAAAAATGCTTTTTAATTAAAAAATGTTTAAAAAATTGTAATTATTTAAGTTTAAGTAAATGGTTGCAACTCTATATGACTTATTTATTAATGTGCATTATCCTTCCAATTTGTGGGTCTCCTAATATGATATTTGGGCTTCTAGTTCTATGTAATGATTTTGCCTCCACCACCCCTTGTCCAAGCAGCTTGTAGGCCAATCAACTATTCATAACCATCCTTGGAATTTTCAATTTGTATGCCATATATATGATTGTCATTACCTATGCTAGATTTCACCAGTTATCCTTACATATCCTTAAGTGCTTCAAACCCCATTCGAGAGATCATCTACAGTAAGTAGTTAAATCGGCATTTACAGATGCTACAAAAAAAGCACAATAAGGGTTCATGTTTACACTCTAGGAATGAATATATTAGATGGAGTAAAGAAAGATAAAAATGAGAAAAGTAAGGGTGGGACATGTGACTTACTAATTCCTCTAGTGTCCAATAAAACTAGAGCGATTAGTTTTTAGTAGCATCAACGGCAAAATAATGAGTGTAAAAATTTAAGAATTATGTTGACGTAATTTGAAACCCCCTTTTATCTATACTTATGTTATATAATAGAGTAGTGATTAATTTTTTTTTTTTTACAGAAAATTTTATTTGTTATGTATATATATAATTAATTATAAAAAAAATGAAAAAGATTCTATTCATAATATCATATAGTATCATTACCCATTCTAATGAAGTCATTATTTTTTACTAACTATTTTTTAAAATTGTTGTAATTAAAAACAAAATAAATAAAAAGTTTATAATCATGATAAATTTATATTAAAAATATAGTATACCTAAAACTAAGATAAGTAGAAGTGATTTCATTGTTTTCTATAAAAAATTTTACTCTGATATCATGCATAACAAATTGTAAATATTTTATGAATCGAAATCCCTGATCTTTCACCATTTAGTTGGAGTAAAATGCGATTGTAGAAATAAAAAAAATGCGATTGTAGAAATAATATTAGTTTTTATGTACATTAGTATTATTTAAGGTAAAATATGTTTTTGGTTTCTCTAAAATGACTAAACTTTGATTTTAGTCCCTCTAAAATTTTTCGTATTATTTGTGTCCCTCTAATTTTAAAATGTATTTTTTTTTCTTCTAAATTTGAAATGTATCTCTTTAAAGTGCTTTAGATAGAATTTTATAGAAGGGTAAAAATGGCTTAGGTAACACTTAAAACGAAAAAAAAATTCAAAATTAGAGAGACAAAAATAATACGAAAATTTTAAAGATGCCAAATTCAAACATTAATAATTTCAGAGAGACCTAAAACATAATTTATCCTATTATTTAATAAATAAATATATTTTTTTTTACCGCAAAATATAAGTTTTTTTAAGTCATAGAGATATTGAAGTACTCTCCTAATAAAATATTTTTATACACATAATAAAAAACGAGTATTGTGTTTAGAAAAATTAACTAGTTAGTAACTCTATCCAGCTACCTAAATTTGCAGCATTTCATGCTAAATTAACGTTAAGAATTGCTGTGAGCAAATTGACCATATTTTGTTATAACAAACCACCAAAGGCCAAAGCAAGTAGTAAGCTTTCAAAACTTATTGACGTTCCGATTTCTATAGGTCAAATTACCAACAAGGTTCAACACAATTGATAGATAACTAGGTTCTTTAAACATGCTAAAAGAAGTTCAATTTCCTGACTGTACGTATGAAAAAGACTTTATCGGGAGAGATAAAACTCACTTTGATGATCTTTGCTCTTCAGAAAATTAATCTCATGACTTTTGGTTATGGGATACCTTGCTTTCAGAAAAAAAAAAAAAAAAAAAGTTCAAATTTTATTCATGATGGTCATAGAAAATTAAAGCAAAGATTAAGAAAAAGAAAAAGCTCAAATTAAGGTTGGAAAATGAAAAAAAAATTATATATATATATATATATTTATATATATATATATATATATATATATATATATATATATATATATATATAAAGAGTATAAATCTATTGTGTTCGGGAGTCCACTTGAATTTTCAATAATCTCTTTTCAAGTGTGACTATATGATTCTCTATATTACTATACTTCTTTAGTTAAGTTGTTCACCAATAGGACACACTCTAACCAATCTTACCATGAGGAAGACTTTTGATACAAAGATATTTAATTGAATATATCAACAAGACACTTTTGCTCCCCCTTAGGTATAGTCTAGTCTGATGCTACATTTTACTCAAAATTTTAAGACATTAAATACTCTCTTCATTTCTTTTTAATAGTCAGAGTTTTGGAAGATTTTTGTTTGTATTTATCTGTCATTTTCAAAGTTTAAGATAACAATAATTACTCTTTTTGTCAATTATGCCCTTACTTTTTATCCAATCTTTAATTAATTTACACATACATTTATTGTGAAGTAGAAATGAAAAAGGGTAAAATAAGAAACTTCATAACTATTTTATTAGGATTAAAAAAATTTATTACATTTCTTGGTTTTTACATAAAAACTTTAAAAGACATTAATAAAAGATATATGGGTCACATCTTTTATATATCTTCAATGAAAGATATGTAAAAAGGAACAAAATTAAGTAGTATATGAGTCACATCTTTTATATATATTTCATTGAGTTCTTTCTTAATAAATATAAAACTAATCAGCCACACTTGATCATTTCCAACATATTATATACTTTAATAATGGAGAACAATTGATTTTTATAAATTTAAAAATTTAATAGATAAAAAAATAAGATGAATCATTATTCATCCATCAATTAAAACAATCCATTCAATCCAATTGATTTATATTCTCCTTTTGTAAATATATGAATTGAATTTAACTTTACCCTGAATGAATAGCTAGGTTGAATCATAGATTAACGATTTTATTTTGCCACCCCTACTCTCTCTTAGGGTAATTCTGTTTTTAATATAGGGAACATCCTTTTACTTTACATAAAAAAATATGGCATCGGATTTGGAGAGGAAGTGCCATGTGGTGAGCTCAGATATCTGCACATGGCTTTCTCTTATTTCTAGCTTTTAAACAGTAATTAAATAATAAAATGCTGGGAAGCCAGGGTTTAATTGGATGAAATTTTCAAGAGAATCAGTGACAGGGTAAGCCACTGAACTGTTGCTAGAATAAATAAATTCACTCTTTTTGGTTATTTTAATTCAATGCAGGACTTGGGAACTGTAAATCTATCTTAACGTAAGCCACTTGCCAGTACTAGGCCTTGTGAAAGAAAACAAAAAACAATTGTTTTAACTTTGCTCCCTTCTTGCAAACCACTTTAGTCTCATCTTTTTTCCTTCTGTTTTGAAATCTGGTTATTACTTTAATTTTTTGCTTAGGATGTCAACAACATCATATTCCACTGTGAAGAGTGCTCTTGAAAACCCTTAAGCCTCAGTTAAGAGAAGATGCATCTCAATCACTGAACTGAACTGCCAATGTTTTTTAGTACATGCTGTCACAAATGTTCCTTCCTATCTAGCTATTCCTAAGTAAAAAGTCCTCTTTATTATTTTACTAATTATTATTATTATTATTATTATTATTATTTTGTTCTCTTGATTTGCTTTTTCCTCCTTTGATAACACACTTTTGTTGGGGTCATATCATACTCATAGCTAAGATAGGCTTTTTGAAATTCTTCATGGGGTGGTGGAAAAGCAAAGTGGCACACCAAATGCTTTCATGTTTTTGCATATTCAGGAATATCACATTCACACCCTCATGGATGGCTCCTCTTGCTCTCTTGCTGCTTTTTTCCAGTTACAAACTGGTTGGATTTATGTTCTTCTCTCTCCTCTTCACATCTCTAGCACTGCTTTTGTCCACTACTCTTCTCTTCATGTGGAAGCACAAGGCTGAAGGAAATGGTTTCAGTTTTGAGGAGAAGATCACCACACCACAAAATGGAAGGGAAAGTGTTGCTATTGCACCAACCCCAATGCACAACAAGATCAATGAAACTGTGACACAAGCAAAGGAAAGTGAAGAAGAAGAAGAAGAAGAAGAAGAACAAGTTAGTGATGATGAGTGCCAAGAAGAAGTGTTGTTTTTGTCCACTTCTGAGGACTATGAAGTAGATCACACACCTGATGATGAGTGCTCAGATGGGACAATTTCTGATGAGGACAGCCTCATAGAGATTGCACTTCCAAGTGGACACTTCGTGGGACATCATAATCAGAAAGAGGAAGAGTCCAATTCCAAGTACAACAACAACAACTGCTGCAGCTTGCAACAGAAGAAGAGAGAGTTATCAGCTCATGAGGCCCTTTTCAACCAACAAAGCCTGATGGAATTCTTGGCAGAGTTTAATGAAATGAATGAGGAAGATAACTTGATAGAGATTGACATAGCCATGGGTTCTATCAAGTGCTCAAGGTTTGAAATAGAAGCATAAATTAATTAACTCTTTGTTGTTTCATCCAAAGTTTTTTCATCCACCTAATTCTTATATATATATATATATATCTGGTTGGTTGGATTTGGGATGTAATTACTTTGTGTTTCTTAATGTTACTTTGTGTTACAAAGGCTATAGGCTTGTGCTTGTGCAGCACTGTGAAGCTTCTGTTGTTCCTCTCACAAGCTTTGGATACTCATTAAAGTGATTGTATTATGACCCCTTCTTTTTGACTTCTATAATGCTCATAAAAAAAATAAAAAAAAAAAGCAATATGAATTAAAGTTGAAGAAAGCTGGTCCCAGTTAACCGAAATTCCACTCTCTAGCTAGCAATTTGCTTTTTTCTTTTCACTCCTCATCGATTTTGGACTATCTTGCTTGATCAAAAGACAAACTCCGAGTTTATTAGATTAATTAAATTGAACATATTAATGGAATCATGTTCCATGCTATATATATAATATATACTCTCTTTTGTAGCTTGAAACATAAAATACGCTGGATCTGATGTAGCAATATATATTCAGCGGCCACATCGATCACTGAATTTCAAAATGTAAGATACCCAGTAGAAATAAATGTAAGTTACTGGCTAAAATTAGTTTATCTTGGTCACTTGCATAATAATTTAAGGTTTTGTGAATATTAGTAGTAGAAGGGACTAAATGCAAGTTAGTAGCTAAAATTAGTTTAATTTTGTCACTTGTCTAATAGTTTAACATAACACATGGTTGTTCAACTACTCACACTGAATTATGGGTGATTCTTCATATTCTGAAAATTGCGTGGAGTAAAAGGGGTGGCACGTGAAATTTCTACATTAATGAAACATGATTGGGAGGTCTCCTTAGTTGATGCTATAGCCAATATGGTTGGCCACAAGCTTAGTTCTGGTCTAGTGTTCCTTCGTCTGCATTTTTGCTTGTATATATAGCTGATAGCTCTAAAACTTTATTCAACAAGTGATTCTCCTTGGACTTTACGCCTATTTGTTACACTACAAAAAAGCACGGGGTAGTAGTTTTAACAAAAGTAAAATTTTAAAAATATAAATATAAATATTTAAAATTATAAAAAGAAATATGCATTTTTGCTAGAGACACATACAAATGTAGGCGAGGTATCAAATGAAATAACTTTTTTTATTTGGTGGCAAAACTGCAAGAGGCACAAACTAGGTTCAAGGTGATTTTCGGTTGGCGAAGTTCGAGCTAGTACAACGAAGTGCACGATGGAGAAGGAAATCTAGTGGTGGGCATGGAGGCCACGTGCAAGAATTTTGACTCTCAAGTTAGGATGTGCTTAATGATCATGAAGCACTCTATTCTATAAGCATTTCAGGGCTCTATTTCTTAGGGTCGAGGTAAGGAAGTTTCTTGAGGAAATTGAGCAATACTTTGCTAAAAATGAAAAGGTGAAGACGAGTAACCTTTTTGGATAAACTTATGTCCATGAAGTATAAAGGCAAAGGGAACATAAGAGAGTACATTATCGAGATGTCTAATCTCACATCAAAACTCAAGTTAGAGCTTGGTAAGGAAGGACCTGCTCGTGCATTTGGTTTTGATCTCACTTCCTACACATTGTGGGCAATTCAAAGTGAGTTATAACACTCAGAAGGACAAATGGTCCCTCAATGAGCTTATATCTCATTGTGTGCAAGAGTAAGAGATGCTGGAAAGAGATAAGACTGAAAGAGCTCACTTGGCTTCAACCTCTCAGAATAAGAAAGGGAAGAAAATTAATTAAAGGTATTGCGTAAGGGTCTTTTCAACAAAAGAAAGATGAAAAATTTACCAGCTACTACTTCTGTAAGAAGTCAAGACACATGAAGAAAGAGTGTCCCAAGTATGTTGCATGACGTGTAAAGAAAGGTAAATTTCTTATTCTAGTTTGTTCTTAAGTTAATTTGCCTTTTGTAGCTAAGGACACTTGGTGAATGGATTCTGGTGCTACCACTCACGTAAGTATAATTATGCAGGGTTGCCTGTGGAACTAACCGCTAAGTGATGATAAAAGATTATCTTTGTGAGCGATGGCAAAAGGGTTGCAATAGAGGTTATTGGAACTTTTAGATTACAATTGAAAACTGGATTTTATTTAAATTTTTGTAGAGACTAACTTTATTATTTCCAAATGAACAAGAAAATCCAATTTTGTCCAAGCTAGAAATAGAAATCAAGTTTCCTTTTAAGGTTGATACAACAAAAGTCTCAAATAAATCAAGGTTGCAATAGAGGTTATTGAAACTTTTAGATTACAATTGAAAACTGGATTTTATTTAAATTTTTGTAGAGACTAACTTTATTATTTCCAAATGAACAAGAAAATCCAATTTTGTCCAAGCTAGAAATAGAAATCAAGTTTCCTTTTAAGGTTGATACAACAAAAGTCTCAAATAAATCAAAATAAAATCTAGTTTTCAGCTGTAATCTAAAAGTTCTAATAGCCTCCACTGCAACCTTTTAGCCATTGCCCATAAAGATGAATCTTTCATCATCACTTTGGCAATCAACTCCACAAGCAACCTTGCATATATACTTACGTGAGTAGTAGCACAAGAATCCACCCACAAAGTATCCGTAGGTACAAAAGCCAAAATTAACTTCGGAATAAACTAAAGCAAGAAATTTACCTTTCTTTACATGTCATGTAACATACTTGAGACATTCTTTCTTCATGTGTCCTGACTTCTTACAGAAGTAGTAGCTAACCGTCGGTAAATTCTTCATCTTTCTTTTGTTGAAAAGACCCTTCCGCAATACATTTAGTTAATTTTCTTCCCTTTTCTTATTTTGAGAGGTTGAAGTCAAGTGAGCACTTTCAGTCTTATCTTTTTCCAACATCTCTTCCCATTGCACACAATGAGATATAAGCTCATTGAGGGACCATTTGTCCTATTAAGTATTATAACTCACTTTGAATTGCCCCAAGTGTGTAGGAAATGAGATCAAAACCAAGTGCATGAGTAGGTCCTCACCAAGCTCTAACTTTTCGACTTTAGTTTTGATGCAAGATTAGATATCTCATAATATCCATAATATACTCCCTTATGTTCCATTTGCCATTATACTTCGTGGAGATGAGTTTAGCCAAAAGGTTACTCGTCTTTACCTTTTAATTTTTGGAAAAGTATTGTTTGATTTCCTCAAGGAACTTCCTTACACTTTGACTCTCAGAAATAAATCCCCGAAACACTTCTAGAATGGAGTGCTTCATGATTTTTAAGCACATCCGATTAAAGCGCACCCACTTCTTAATTTTATCCTCTTCAGGGGTTTTCCAGAGTAAAAGTGGATTTCTCCGCCCCAAGTGTTAGATCCAAATCCATACAGCCAAGAATTGATCTATGGCTTCCTTTCAAACACCTTAAAATTTGTCTCATCCAGAGGGAAACATTTGCGGCACTAGCAATAAAAACTAAACAAAGGACAAAAATTAATATGTTCACAAATCAACAAGCAGGTCATATAGAGTATATACCGAGACAAGTACAAATAATTCACATAATAGACCCATCACAAGATACCCAATACAACATTTATTTCTAGTCTTTGGACAAAAAAATTAATTTGCAATTGGTACACTTAATATAATGATCAAATATTGACAATTAGTTCGGTGTAACCTCTCTTTGGACTGATTATTATTGAATTGCAAAAACATACTTTATAATTTCACATATTTTTCATCACAAATACATTATTATTTGGCCAAATTGTGTCTTTTTTTAGCTCGAGCACAATTCGCATAAATAATCTCATACTAAAATCTATACAATTTTAATTAAATCAATTTATATAATAGAAATTGCTTTGGTAATATATTGTTTCAATCAATTTAATAAAAAAAAACTACTAGACAAAATACAAATAAATGGGGAGGGTCCGTAATTGCCACATTTACACCCGAAACATGAAATCAGTCGAAAATAACATCACCACAAATCAATGACACTATTCGTAAACCTTTTCAAAAAAAAATGACACTATTCATAAATCAACATACATAACGCTATCACAAAATTATATTAGCCATCAATCGCCGATGCGTAAATCATCTATTGATTCATGAAGAATTGCTTTATGGGCTGGCTAATTGTTTTCTATGGATAAAAGCTGGAAACAATGTTTACGAAAATCTACTATTATTTTTAGGTAATTAATCCTACGAAGAATTAATAAGCCTGTAATCAAAATCAAATAAGACTAGATTCTTGATTTGTAAACATATAGGCTTATATTACAATACACGGTTTACACCTTTACTGGAGAATGTCAAATCGATTTCGATTTTTTTTATTTAATTTCCAAAACCTCGTGCTAATCGCTAATGCCCGGATCCCCGAGGAAATCAATCAAGAATCAAACTCAACAAAAAAAAAATACACAATCAGGATAAATCAGTTCTCAAGAATTAAAAAAAAAAAAATGCTACTGATTTGGAATCTAAAATCAGGAGGGTGCCGCTCACAAAAAAAAAAAAAAAAAAAAAAACTGCATCTTGATAAGATTTTTCTAGCTCTGGATAAATATCCATATCAACAGAATACTTTTTCCAAAATTAAATTAGGGTTCATATATAAATTATGAGAAATAACCAAATTTTATCTTGCATCAAACAGATCATAAACAAATATGAATCCCAATAATTTAATAGTAATAATCGCTTTGACATCACTTGTTAAAATTTTAGTAATCTTTATAAAATATCAGATATCACCAAATACATTACATCATATTATCAAGGTTCTCAAGTTTCAAAAAAAAAAAAAAAAACCTGGATTCATAGAGGATGATTGAAAATCGTAGCGGAATCTAAACAACAATCACGAACAATTGGTATTATGACTTTTCTTAATCAAATCACCTTCTTCCTTTAGGGAGCTTTGTATCTCTTCTTGATGGGGGAGAGGAGAGACTGTTTCTTGATTTGGTGTGTTAGGAATCATAACCATACCTTAGGTTTTAACCTGGATTCTCATTATCTTCTAACAGGCCAAATTGGATTTTCACACATTAAGCCCATATCAATTTTTTTCTTGACAGTTTAATGCACTCACTAAATTATATTGAGCCCATCATCAAAATATAAATAGCTATAATAAATTTATAAATAATATTGATCCCATCATGGTAAGTCGATGTTCTACCTTCAAACCGATATGTATAACGGTGGAAAGAGAGCGGAGGCTAGAGATTGGTCTAGAACAATTACCCTTAAGTCGATATCATCTCAAGAGCAACTGACTTAAAGTGCTAGATGAACCTAATCATCATTGATGTCGACAGACTGAAGATTAAGTTAGAACATTATGCAAGAATGAAATAAATAAATATTAATGAAGATTAAAATTTTAAAAAAATGTAATTATTAAGTCATCATTAATCTTTAATGCGATTAAGATTAATCATCCATGTATCATTTTATGCATAAAATTTGTTCATTTTACTTTCCTATAATAATTCTTCTTTCATTAGAAACATTCCTTATACACACATAGATAGTAAAGATTAACGAAATTAAAATTTGAAACGAAAAATAAAGACTAATTAGGATAGCATTAGCAAAGAAGAAAAATATCCAAACAATATATAAATATCAAAATGAAATTTTTTTAAAATTGATAAAAATCACTTCAATTCAGTGATCTGTTTAGTACATTGATTTGATTAAATATTTGTGGAATCACTTTGTCGTATTAAAGTTTATATTACTAACAAGCAAGTAAATTAATTGACACAAAATTATTTTAACTTAAATACTAATTTTAAGTTTGAGTCTTAGGGGGCGTTTGTTTTACGGATTATTTATTTATTCATGGGAATATGGGGTTGGAAAAATTTGTTCTCGTGTTTGATATAAGATAATAAAATAATTATTATCGGATATATCACACTTTTTTTTTTAAAATACCCGGAAATAATATTCTCATATTATATTTCCAGGAAAAAATATTCCCAAGATTCAAAAAATAATTCGTGAAACAAATGCCTCCTAAGAAATACAATTGTGTTAAATACTTAGAATAAAAACTTTGTCTATAATAATTCTATTTAACTTCTTCTCAAAAAAAAATCTATTTAACTTGAACAGAATTACATTTTATAAAATGTATATTTAGTCTATAACAAAATAAATATCAAAGGTTATATTAATATTGGCTTCTATGAGTCTACACGTAGAGTTGATAGTTTTTCTTTCGTTACAGGAGGGTGTGTTCAGAAAATTTGAGTCCTTAAGTTGAATATATACTTTTTTATATAGTTGAACATTTTTAATGGTGTATTAATTTTTTTCGTTGACATTTTAATATATTTAATTTTAAAATATATCAAGATTATCAATAACATGTCTAAATATTTTTAATGCTAATATAATATTATTCTAGTATCTCAAATAAGTACTCCCTTCGGATTCAAATAAGTTCATTTAATTTTCGTTCACTTTTTTTTTTTTCAGATTATATTCTACTTTTGGAAATATTATCAATTTAAGATAGTTCTGTTCTCTAGTTTTTCCATATTAACTAACACTTTTTGTAACTAACACTGAGCATTGGTAGTGTTAGACACAAGTCCAGATAATAGTATACAGTTTTGTCTTTCCCCAAACTACTTAAATGATGAAAACCCTTAGTTAAAAACTTGAAATGTTAACTTGATGTATAGGTTTGAGGACAACAAAATTTGACTATTTTGGCTTCTGTGATTTCCATGTATATCTAGAATTATTTGTATTCTGTAGCAATAAGTTGATCATGGCAGAGCCTTTACTGCAATCACTAGGCAATTGAATAATCCTGCTACATGTGAATTAGATTTGTGAGAAAAATAAGTAAAATTTAAATACATTATGATAACTAATCTCCGTCGAAGAACCTAGCACGAACTCGAAACCTTACTTAAAGGGACTGAGCCAGTACACTCGAACCAACGACTTGTTGATAAAGAGTAAATTTGGTAAAAAAAAAAAATTGTGTGCCCAATAATCATTTTGCTCCTATTTTACATATACCATCCTTTTGGCATGAAGTCAGTGCTAAATTGTTTTATCTTCTATTTACAATTTGCCAATGTATGAAATTTGCCAATTACATATTACATACGGACATGTCTCACTGTCTCTGTCATTTGCTAAATGTATGAAAATTGCTAAAGCATTTATAATTTGCCAATGAAAGAAATTTGGAATTTGCCAATTACATATGGGCACAATTTCTGTCAGTCCTTGCACACTGTAATTAATAAGCTAAAGATTTGAGTAATCTCCAATACAATCAATGATACACCAATTAATAAATTAAAATGTTTCCTCTCTGCTTCAATGCAGGCAGGGAGTATGTCTCATGTTAAGCATCTAATTTCTTAATTAATTATGTACAACAGGTGGCATGATATATTTATAAGAGGAAAATGCTAGTAACACACTCTTTTATTGGTTAAAAATATTAGAAATTACAAAAAAATTGTGGGACCCACATCTTATTTAATGACTTTCTCTTATAATTTTGTAATTTTCAATAAATTTTAACTAACTATAAAATGTGTGTTAAGAGAAATGTGTTAGAGAATATGTTGTTAGCACATCTCATTTATAAAGTTCGTTATGCACAGATTATGTCAAGATGTCCCTCTAGCTGTGCAACTTATACGGTGTGTTTTTTTCTTTTTCCTTTTATTTTTTCATTTTTTTACATTACATTTGAAGGGGTCTGTAAAAGGACCTATGTCATGATGTTATCTGAGTTATCTCAAAATTTCAACCATTTTGATCCTCGGGCGGCTTCTACGGTGCACCAGTGCATAAAATGGTGCACGGGGTGCACCACGTACGGAAAGTGTGAACAGTTTTTAAAAAAAATACTATTCACTTAATATTGCTATTCATACCTTCCAAATTACTATTTACATCCCCCACGTGTTTATTTTTTTTTATCGAAAATACCCTTTCCACATAATCAGGATTCCATTTTATAAAATGTACAACGAAATCATGATCCTGTTGTGTACCTGGGGGTGCAAAAAAAAAAAAAGAAACAAAATCATGATTTCGTGGGCAAAATACAAAACGGAATCATCATTTAGTTGATAAAATACACAACAAAATCATGATTGGAATCATGATTGCTTTATATTTTTTTTTTGCACATCCAGGTACACAATGGGATCATGATTCCGTAGTGTATTTTGCCATGGAATCAAGATTTCATTGAAAGAGTATTTTCAAAAATAAAAATAATTCAGAGCACTATTGGGACTTGGACTTGGACGAAATTTCACTACTTTAAAATAAAAAAAGTAACTTGTTAAATTATCTATATATATATATATATATATGTATATTGCTACAATAAAAACACCTATAATTAAAAAAAATTAAGCACGTGGGAATGTGAATAGTATGTTTCGTAATTTTTTTTGCACCCCCAGGTACACAACTGGATCATGATTTCGTTATACATTTTATAAAATGGAATCCTGATTATGTGGAAAGGGTATTTTCGATAAAAAAAAAAATAAACACGTGGGGGATGTAAATAGTAATTTGGAAGGTATGAATAGCAATATTAAGTGAATAGTATTTTTTTTAAAACAATGTTCACACTTTCCGTACGTGGTGCACCCGTGCACCATTTATGCACTGGTGCACCGTAGAAGCCGCCCTATTATTTCCATAGTTTCATCCGACAATTGAACCATACCATTCTCAGTTTTGTTTGGAGTTGTTAGTGTTGGTTTGTGGGAAATGTTTCTAACTTCTAAGAAAGAACACAGTATCAACATAATGAACACAACTCTTCATACTTTCATTTCATAATAATGCACTAGTTATACTTGTTTCTCGATAACTTACTAGTCATATTAATTTTTTTCATAAACTCTGTATTATGTTGAATTAGTTAGTTACGCATTTCACGAAAAGTTCAGACACTTCTCTTTTTTTTCTTCAAATATTTAACCTTTGGATATAATCCCAAAATTATCTCACACAGGTGTCTAAGGTTGAACCTTGTTGCTGATTTGTCTTGTGCTAGTTATTGTATTGTTCTTGTGGGGTCAAAAATCCTCATTGAATAATGTAAGTGCCGCTGCGAGCTTTATTCCAAACTCTTTTGACCAAAATAGAAAAAGTTCAAAAACAAGTTTAAGTAATTAATCAATACACGTACTGTTTGTTAGGACTACCTAGCTTAATTTTACCCAAACATACCCTAAAAAAAAAAAAAGGAAACCAAACATAACACCTATCATCATAATATTAAATACGTGCTTAAAAAATGAAGTTGTTACGTGTATAACCTACGTTCCTTTTGAAATTAATGGTCAGTATTCAACGGTTCTGAACAAGAAGTTTTCAGCAAACTTAACAACTTTTCAAACATTTCTTTTGTCAACACAATATTCTAAGGCAATGGCTACGGTGAACCACTTTGATAAGTGGTCCACCATGAACAAGAAATGTTAACCGTTAGATGGATCTCTTATCATAGGATTGTCCACACCATCTTCCCACTCCTCTCAGCAACTCCTCCTTCGACCACCTTCTGCCGCCGCTAGAGGCGATTTCCGGCGACAGCAGTTCAGGTTTTCTCTTTCATTTTTTTTTCTCCCACCTCCATTTTGTCCTCCTCCTCCCTCTTCTCCAGTGGTCTCTCACCTCCATTTTCTCTCATTTCTAAAGATCAGAAAAAGGAACCTATCGCATTTTTAATGCCGCAAGAACGCTTGAAAGCTCATCTTTCTCACTATGAGTCTCTCCTTGCGCGACGTCATATGTAGAGATGAGTTCACAGATCTGCGAACAACGGGAACCGTGGTTGTCGGCAAGAAGAGCACCGCGGCAGAGGGAGTTCGCCTTCAAATGCGAGAGTTGAAGGCGGAGGCAGCACGAGCGTGACATTGGAAGGTTCCTTGTGAAAATAGCGGTGCCGAATCGAGATCCATGGGTGAAGATCCTGATATCTCTTTGTCTTCCTTTCACCTCTGTTGGATATTGCGTTATTTGATTTTCTCGATCTGGGTTTTAAACTTTTTCATTGTTTCCTTGAATCCTGATCTGATTATTAAGTTGATAGCACCGAAGAGACCACGGGAGAGGAGGGAGGTGGGAGGAAAGAAGAAGGAAAAAAAAAAAACTAATGCAGCCGCCGAAAATCGTCTCCAACGGCAGTGGCGGCAGCTGCAAACGGTTGCCGGAAAATGGATTGTGAAAATCTGGTGTGGACAATCCTATGATAAGAGATTCATCTAACGGTTGACATTTCTTGTTCATGATGGACCACTTATCAAAGTGGTCCACCGTAGCCATTGCCATATTCTAAACTAAATTTCTACACGTCTAAGGACTTGATTGCTTTAAGTTTAAAACAGAGTTTTCTCAACATTAAAAAATTATTAAGGTCATCCAACATGACTCACAACAAGCCATGTCTTACATGGAAAGCGTATTGTATTGAAGAAACGAGTGAACAATCAAGGCACCACTAATTCTGTACGTACGGTGAAAATGTATAGTAATTACAGATTACAAATAAATAAAAAATACTAATAACCGATCTCGTGTAACTCGATATGTTTGATGTTTCTATATCATACATCAAGAAAAAAAAAAAAATTATGATTTCTTCAATTAATGGTGGGCTATATGAGATAGCAATTATAACAATCCGAAAGTATCACAACACTACAGTTGATACTTGACTTTTGATGTAATATAGAACTTTAAAAAAAAAAAATCAGCAGTCCTCCTCCTAGTCCTATGGAATATTGATGTGGGTTTAATTTAAAGAGACTTATAAAATAATACTTAGATTATAAGAACATGTATAGTCATTGTTCTGAGTGGTGCTGGACTCAGGTTCCTTAAGCAAGATCTTGGATTCAAGTCTTGTGGATGGAAAAAACGTAGTTGGAAGGGGAGAATCCCACCAAAAATGGTAGTTTTGTAATTAAAAAGGAAAAACATAAAATAAAAACAGGAAATAAAAGTACAAGTAAACACCCCTAAAGAAGTGAGAATACTAGTTGAGAAGCTCGTAAAGACTTGTGGAAAAAATACTTAGAAAAAGTAATTTAAAGTATTAGGTATTAAATTTTATTATAGACTTAAATATGTTTTTGATACTAAGATAGTCTAGTTCAGTTGGTTAAACATGGTAGCTGAATTATTATAAATCTTCTTATACTTATCTTCAATTCCTACATAAGTATATATATGGTGGCGTCTAAGGTGGACCACCTTTATAGGTGGTCCACCATGAACCATTATTTACAGTCTTTGGATTGATCTTAGGTGTATGATTTTATCCTACATCCTACTCACTGGATTTTTTCCCAACTTCCTCTACAGCCTCTCTCTGCCATGCATAGTTGTCGGTGATGATTTCCGGTGGCGGCACCATTTTTTTTTCTTCTCTCTTTGCCGCTTCTTCTCCCTCTCCTTCCCTCTCCGCCGCCTCTGGTCCCTCAATCGAACAAACAACACAGATTCGGATTTCAGAAATCAACACATAATAAACCGTAGAATTAGGATTTCCGATTCACAATTTCTAAAAACGAAAAACAAACAACACATCAAGGCACCGACGGTTCATGATTTTTTAGTGAGAAAAAGATTCGAATCCAACAACGAGATCCAAATCCAACAACGATTGCGTTGTGCTCTCCGTCGTCAACGCCATGCTTCCCGTTGTTGATGTAGCCAAGCCCAACATGGTTGACCTCCGCAGCGTTAAGATCGAGATGAAGCTCGGTGGAACCGTCAATGATAGCGAGCTCGTGAAAGGCCCACTCGCATAGAGAACGCCAAGATTGTCACCATCCAGTTCCAAATTTTGTTGCTGAAAATCGACATCGAGTGGATCTGATTGGTGCGGTGCAGGTATAGAGCGGACTCTTCACAGTGGTTCTTGTTAGGATTATGATTGGCACTCACGGCGGCGTGGTGGTGGCCATCAGGGTGGGAGATTGGCGCTAACGGCGGCGGGGTGTGCTTCGGTGGTAGGAGCGACGCGGCAAAGGCTGAGAAAGGAGATATGGTTGGAGTTGGGGGTGGGGGTGGGGTAATCTTGTGTGAAGGGTGTAGGGTATGATCATGGACATTAGATGAATCTTACCGTAAATAAAAGTGGTTCATGGTAAACCATATGGATTGATGGTCCATGCTAGCCACCGCCTATATATATATATGATATTTTCTTTAAGAAAAATATACCGATACGTTGGAAGGTTTTAAGTGCCCATGACGGGCCCATACAAAGACGTATGGAAAAAGCAAGGCTTCTCAAAGTTTTAGCCTATTTTCATTACTTTAGTTTTGGGCTTTTATGTACCAAGGGATTAGTAATGGACCAAATAACTCTTGGACTTAGTTTTAGTATTTATTATTATTATTATTATTATTATTAGGACTACCTAGCTTAATTTTACCCAAACATACCCTAAAAAAAAAAGGAAACCAAACATAACACCTATCATCATAATATTAAATACGTGCTTAAAAAATGAAGTTGTTACGTGTATAACCTACGTTCCTTTTGAAATTAATGGTCAGTATTCAACGGTTCTGAACAAGAAGTTTTCAGCAAACTTAACAACTTTTCAAACATTTCTTTTATCAACACAATATTCTAAACTAAATTTCTACACGTCTAAGGACTTGATTGCTTTAAGTTTAAAACAGAGTTTTCTCAACATTAAAAAATTATTAAGGTCATCCAACATGACTCACAACAAGCCATGTCTTACATGGAAAGCGTATTGTATTGAAGAAACGAGTGAACAATCAAGGCACCACTAATTCTGTACGTACGGTGAAAATGTATAGTAATTACAGATTACAAATAAATAAAAAATACTAATAACCGATCTCGTGTAACTCGATATGTTTGATGTTTCTATATCATACATCAAGAAAAAAAAAAATTATGATTTCTTCAATTAATGGTGGGCTATATGAGATAGCAATTATAACAATCCGAAAGTATCACAACACTACAGTTGATACTTGACTTTTGATGTAATATAGAACTTTAAAAAAAAAAAAATCAGCAGTCCTCCTCCTAGTCCTATGGAATATTGATGTGGGTTTAATTTAAAGAGACTTATAAAATAATACTTAGATTATAAGAACATGTATAGTCATTGTTCTGAGTGGTGCTGGACTCAGGTTTCTTAAGCAAGATCTTGGATTCAAGTCTTGTGGATGGAAAAAACGTAGTTGGAAGGGGAGAATCCCACCAAAAATGATAGTTTTGTAATTAAAAAGAAAAAACATAAAATAAAAACAGGAAATAAAAGTACAAGTAAACACCCCTAAAGAAGTGAGAATACTAGTTGAGAAGCACGTAAAGACTTTTGGAAAAAATACTTAGAAAAAGTAATTTAAATTATTAGGTATTAAATTTTATTATAGACTTAAATATGTTTTTGATACTAAGATAGTCTAGTTCAGTTGGTTAAGCATGGTAGTTGAATTATTATAAATCTTCTTATATCTATCTTCAATTCCTATATATATATATATATATATATGATATTTTCTTTAAGAAAAATATACCGATACGTTGGAAGGTTTTAAGTGCCCATGACGGGCCCATACAAAGACGTATGGAAAAAGCAAGGCTTCTCAAAGTTTTAGCCTATTTTCATTACTTTAGTTTTGGGCTTTTATGTACCAAGGGATTAGTAATGGACCAAATAACTCTTGGACTTAGTTTTAGTATTTATTATTATTATTATTATTATTATTATTATTATTATTATTATTATTATTATTATTATTATTCAATGGGCCTAATTTATTAATCAAGTCCCAGCAAACATGCTTTGTTCTTGTGCATCAGAAGTATTTATTAGTATTTATTATCAGATTATGCATTATTATTGTATTGTTCTTGTGGGGTTAAAATCCTCATTGAATAATGTAAGTGTCGCTCGGCTGAGGTCCGAGCTTTATTCCAAACTCTTTTGACGGAAAAAAAATTGAAAACAGATTTAATTAGTACAGCTACTTTTTATTACGCCTAACTTGCATAATTTTAACCCAAACATAACACTTATCATCATAATTTTTTTTTTTCGAATGACAATAACAAAATTTGAATCTAAGACCCTGTGTAAGCTACCAAAAGTCTCTACTACTATATCAACCCTAGTGAGTATAGTTATCAACTTATCATCATAATATTAACTATATTTTATTTATTTTAAAAATTAATATTAAGTATGTGCTTAAAAAATGAGGTCGTTACATGTATATCCTACATTCGTTTTGAAATTAATTAATGGTCAATATTCAACAGTTCTGCACAAGAAGTTTTCAGCAACCATTACAACTTTTCAAACATTTATTTTCTCAACATAATATTCTAAACTAATTACTACACGTCTAAGGACTTAATTATTTGAAGTTTGAAACAGAGTATTCTCGACATTAAATAGTATCAAGGTAACCCAACATGTCTCACAAGTCACAAGTCATGTATTACTTAGAAAGCGTGTTATACTGAAGAAAGAAACCAGTGAACAATCAAGGTACCACTAATTCTGTACGGTGAAAATGCATAGTAATTACAGATTACAAATAAAAAATAGCCTAAAATATTACTACATCTGTCCTTTTTATCTGTCTTTTAATATTGTTTTTATAGAAATTAAGAAATGTCATCAATTTTTTTGATTATAATAAAATAGTTATGAAGTTTCCTATTTTATCATTTTCTTTCCACTATACAATAAATACATGTGAAAATTAATTAAAGATAAGGAGACAAGTAAAGATATAATTGATAAAAAAAAAGTAATTAATATGATCTTGAACTTTACAAACGACAGATAAATAGGAACAAAATTTCTTCCAAAATCAAACAATTAGTCTATTATATTTTCATTTTTTTTTTGTTTTTTATATTTTAAAAGTTTTATTTTGCTCATTTATGTTTGTGAATAGATTTAAAATGGTACTTTCGTCCATTAAATGATTATGTGACATTAATTTTATTATTATTATTTACATTTTCAGTTGGTTCATTTTTTGACAGCTCAAAACCGCTAGAAATTATTTGTTACTTTTGGATATGGTGTATAGTTACTTTTGGCGGTTTTTAACTTTTAAAAATTGCTTAATACCTATTAAATGTTTCAGACAATTAGTTTTGAACTGCTAAAAATGAAATGCCAAAAAACATAATAAAATAATAATAAAATTAGCGTCACATCATCATTTAATGGACAGAAGGATCATTTTGAGCTTATTCACAAACATAAAGAATTAAAATGAAACTTATAAAATACAAAGAACCAAAATAAATAAAAAAAATACGAGAACATAATGGACTAAAATGATATTTTAACCCAAAAAATACTAATAACTGATTTGGTGTAATTCCATATGTTTCTATATATCATATGATCATACATCAAGAAAAAAGAAGAAAGATAATTAAAAAAAACAAAGAAAGAAGAAAGGAATTCTTATTTCTTCAATTAATGGTGGGCTATGAAATAGCAATTATTACAATCCGAAAGTATGACAACACTACAGTTGATACTTGACTTTTGACGTAATAAAGAACTAGAATAAAAAAAATCAGCAGTCCTCCTCCTATGAATGAAAGACTTAATAAAATGAACAAATTGTAAATTGACAACATTAATTTTTTTTTTTTTTCCTATCCCCTTACACGGTTTGGAGGAGAAAATGCCTATGATTTCAAACTTGTGTGGATGTTCAGATTTTATGTACAATGCTAACAACACTTAATAATAAAATTAAGTGAGTGGAAAATTATGATCCAATGAATAAGTCAAGGTTGCAATTTGCAAGTAATTAACTTCACAAACGAATCACCCAAATTGTTAAATTTTGGAAGCTAACATGCGACCAGCGTCCTTGTTGTTGAAGTAAAAGTGGGATTTCTTGCAAGAGGAAGTGCTAGAGAGTATGGTGGAAAAGCCATTGTATTTGCCATCAAATTTTGATAACCCTATTTTGGTAAGAAAGTCAAATAGCTCATTTTCTCGGACAAAAGGCTGGGCCATGTAATCCTCAATTGCCATCCACTGAAAAAACAAAGAAAAATCACATTACAATGATTGGCATAATATAGTATTGCTGCTTAATTTTTGTGGTACCATTTTCAGCATAGGTTATCAATAGGCACCCTTTTTGTAGGGATTCAAAGCTAAATTTGTAAATAGCCTAGGGTTTGTTCAATTTAACAAAAAAACATATTTTTATTTATGGTTTCATAAATAATTATAAAAGTGTCATCTTATTTATATTTTATTTCTTGTATTAAAATATTTATACAAAAAAAAATAGTGAAAACAATAAAATTATGTTTTTTTAGTTTTTATACAATTTTTTTAAAAATGAAAAAAATAATGTTATAATTATTTGTAAAAGTGGAAATAAGTCCTTAATTTTATTCTAGATAAATTGAACACTAACTGGTCTTAGAACATGCATACATACCTGAGCTGCCTCTATTTCTGAAACTTGTCTCTGAATTTTAAAGGAATGAGGTTGCAACATGCAAACAAAGAACAACTCTGATTTTCGGAAGAAAGATTTATGCCTTTCCCTGATACCAGAAATACAGATAATTAAGGCCACATGCATAATTGAATTTGAAGAGCAAATTATTGCCAAGTTATGTTTGTACTTTGTAGCAATCCAATAATAGTAGTATTTGATAACTTACTTGAATGCTATGACCTCCACAAACTCTGTGTCTATCTGAAAGAATAACAAAAGCAGCTGCCTTAGACTTGGAAAGGATTTTAAAAATATCCCAATGGTTAAAGTATTATACTATTTGATTATGTTTTTTGCTTACCCCTGTCTCTTCTTTGACTTCTCTAACTGCAGCAGTACAAATATCTTCACCCTGCAAATGGAATTCAAATTAATCAGAAAAGTTTTGTTAATGTTTAATAATCAACAATAATTTTTTTAACATACTTCATCAACGCCTCCAGTAGGCAACTTCCAGATTCCTTGGCCACTAAACCTGCCATTGCTCTCCTGAACCACAAGCACCTGTCAAACAATTTTTTAAACTTATTTAGAATACACTCCTAGTGTAAAGTGTCATCTAATATGGATTGTTATATAATTGAAAATTATTGACTTTTATAATAATTATTTTGAGAGTCATATCTAAGATAATTTCTGAAAAATCAGTGAATCATAGTATTATTATATTTAAGAATATGGATGGCCACTGACTCACTATACAAAATACAAGTCTTCAGCACAAAAAGTAGGTAGGATAACCACAAAAGTAGGTGGAATAATTGTCATATAATTGAAAATTATTGAATTTTATAATAATTATTACTTTTCCTAAGGTAATTTCTAAAAAATCAGTGCATCAAAATTAACTTTTATAGTATTAATATATTCAGGAATATGCATGGCCACAGAAAACCTGTACAAAATTCAAGTCTTCATCACAAAAAGTAGGTAGGATAACCACAAAATCAAGGCAGAGAGATTGACTCCAGGTTCATGTATTTTCCAGGAAGCAGGATTGAAAAACTTGAGCAATGAAAATGGCAAAAAAAAAAAAAAAAACAAGAGGGTAAAAAGAAAAAAAAATCTTGAACAGTTTTGAACCACTTAACAATGGGAAACAAAAAAAGGGTTGATTACCTCCCTGTCGGCATTCATGACAAAAGCACCAACAGCAACGCGGTGTGAAGCATTTGCAGGAAGGGTATCAGGAGTGTTGGGAATCCAATTCACAAGCATCAAGTAATCTGGTTCAGCATGGTGGAATTTGAATCCAGCCTGCAAAAAGAGAAGCACAACATCACAAAATGGCTTTTAATCCAACAATTCTTTATTCTTTTTGGTACAGATCATAGGTATTCTGCACTAGAGGTAATCTTGCTTAAGTCAAATAAGACAATTATGGACGACAAAGTTCTCCTTCTGACAGTTGCATACTTAGACTTGAACTCATGCCAGTTGATCCATGTGTTCAGTGAGTTCTAACAATTTTAATAACTAACTTCTAGGCTATGTATAATATATGTAGCAGAAAAATTAAACAAGTGTTTACCTTAACTGCAGAATCCACAAGATTTGAATGTTCTCTGGGCAGCTTGATCCACACTCCCTTCTTTCCCTTTAAAAACCACATTTTGAACAATTGGAGTGGTGAGTCCAAATCAGACTACTAGTTATCAGAAACTACTGAACATTAGAGTTATTAATTAATATTATTATTTTGAAATTTGTACCTGTTCCCTCCATTGTGATATTGAAGCTTCTAGCAAAGAGGAGAAAACTGAGGAATCCATAGGCTCCTCAATGTTTACAATAACTCCCCCATGTTGGTCTTCAACTGCTCTGAGTGTATCAATGCCTTTACTTGGCACTTCCTCCTCCTTGGCCAGAGAAGCTAAGGTAGCTGACATGTAAGATCTAGGGAAACCAGAACTGTTCTTCAGGCCTGAAAGGGTGTCCAATAATCATTAATGCTTAAAGCATGAGTAAAAATGAATTTAGTTCTTGAAATTAGTATTATTAGTCAATTGGTCATTAACACCAGGATAAACGCAATTGGTTATTACTCCCTCCGTTCCAATTTATATGACGTTTAAGGTTTTGACACAGGTATTAAGGAATGTAATTAATTTGTTGAATTTTCTAGAAAACATTAGGTAACTTCCTAATATATCATTTATCTCTCTAATTAATTACTCATAGTTCACTACTCCCACTAAGTATTGATTAAGGGTAATATTGGAAAAAGATATTTAATGCCGTATTGATTTTGTAAAACGACATTTATTTTGGAACAAATTTTTTTCTCTAAAACGTCGTATAATCTGGAACGGAGGGAGTATTAGTTAATTTAATATCTGACATTAATGCACCCATTAATGCACACAAGTTAATTTAGTCTCTAACCTCAAATACTAAACTGACCAATAGTTGTGGATTTTAAGGATTAAATAGATTGGTTTGATAATATTAAAGAATAAATTGATCATTTGTGTCAATTGGAGAGACTAAATTAATTGATAAATTTCAAAGTGAGGATTAGATTTTTTTTTTATAATGTCAAATATTAAATTAATAGATAATAAAGTTCAGGTAAATTTCTCCATATACATTTATAGAAGAAGAAAATAAGAAAATAAAATAATTTGAGTTTTTCTCATAATTTAAAATTAACTTATAGATTTAACTTTTATAAAAGTTTTTTCATATAACTTCTCCAGAAAGGAAATGAAGGGTATAAGTTGTCGAGAGAGAAGCTCAATTCATTTGTTTTTAATTTTTTTTATGAATACTTATTGAAAATTTTATTCAAATAAGACCGACATTCGGCCTAGTGGTGGAATGTTGGAGTAATATGCATGAAGACATAAGTTCGAATATCAGCGTGATCATTATAAAAATAATAATCATAATAATAAGACCGACATTAATTGTAAAATTATACTAAATCATCAATAGCCATGATGAAGAACTAAGTAAGCAGTGATGATTACCTTGAGCTTGGGGAATGACAGAGCCAAAAAGAGTTCTAATTTGAAGTGGTGAGGCAGGAGAGGAAGATTTAAGTAACAATTTTGAAGCAGCCAAAAGGGGGGAAGAAAAAAGCTTCTTACAAGCTCTAAAACTCATCATGAAATCAAAGAATGCAATGAATGATCAACACAAGAGAGAATAGCTAGCAAGACCGAGTAATTATTACTATTAGTTTTCTCTTTGAAAACTCAAGTTGCGGGAGAGAATGAAAACTTGAGAATTATATAGCATAGGGTCATCACATGATGCCAAAGGGACCAATTTCCGTGCAATAAGAGGCCTGGACTTTGAATTAGTCATTGCATATGTTTTAATTACAATTTATAAGTTTTAGAATATGAAACGAGAAATCAACAAGAAAAAGCTAAAAAGACAAAATATAGAAGCAATGCGACACACCAACACCACAAGTTAGCTTTTTCATATTCAAACTCAACGTAGGAATTTTGTGTCACTTTTTCTTTGAAGTTACAGGTGAAACGCGCTGCAGAATTCATCAACCAAGGTCCACGGACCCGTGCTTCCATTTTACATAACAAAAGTTTTTTTCTTTTTGTATTAAATAAATAGTACTTAGCATTATGTTAATTATTTTAAATATGTCTTTTTTAATTACTTTTCAATATTTTGAAAAGCGCTTAACTCAGTTTTGTACTCCTAGCTAGCCTCCTAGGTGGCGGTTGAACTTGTCAACGGCAAATACAAACAAAAAATATGTTCTCGAACATGAAAAAAAAAAAAACAAAAGCAAAAAACTTTGGGACTGTTTGATTTTATTTTTTATTCTTTAAATTTATTTTATAAAAATTGTTTTTAAGAATATCAAAGTGATATGGTGATTTGATTTTCTTGCTTTTAAAACTACTTTTGAAACTGAAAACAAAAATTAAATTTATCAAATTAATAGAAATTATTGACGTGACATTGACATGCTGACATGATGGATGACGTGACAATCCAACACATATATTGGCATGGCATTGAAAGTGTATTGATGTGGCATTAAAGACCAAAATTGACATGTCACGTCATCTATTACATCAGCATGTCAATGTCACATCATTATTAACGTGTCACATCAGCAATTTTCATTAAAAAATTAACAAAAGACTAATGGTGGACCAAAAGTACTCAATTTTAAAAACATAAAGGACCAAATGTGCAATGAAAAAATTTCAATGATCAAAATTGTACAATCGTGAAACCATAGGACCAAAAGTGGATTTAAACCTATCAAATAAATTCTGTTATTTTTAAGTTCTCAAAAACAAAAAAGTTATTTTTAAAACCAATAATCAAACAACTCCAATTTCTCTTGTTTTTATTTAGAGTAAATTACACGAACCCCTCCTGAGATTTACTTTTATTACACCTGATATCCCTCCATTTTTTTACATTATTTTGAGCCCCTAAAGGGGTCAGTATAACACTTTTTACGCCTAAGAAGGGAGTTAGTGTAACAAAAGTCCAAAAATTAAGGAATTTTCTGTAAGATTCAAAAATGAATGGATATAGGGTATAATAAGGGCAAATTTCATAGGAGGTCCATGTAATTTATTCTATTTTAATCTTCTTTCATATTTTGTGTAGTTGCATTTACATAATTTAAACCGTAACAAAAAACAATTACATAACTTAAACTCACCATACATTATTCATCAAATTTAAACTTTGGAAGAATTAAATGCAACTGTCATTGATATGTAAATAAATAATAGACAATCAATAAATTTGTTAAATTTGAAAAAAAAAATTAAGATTTTTATGATTTTAGTGTAACTAGTATTTTAACATGTGTAATGCACAATAATAAATGTTTATTTTATATAACTAAAATTTATAATAAATAAATACTTTTAAATATATAAATTATATTATAATTAAAATTCATAATAAATAAATACTTTTAAACATATAAATTATATTTTAGATTTATGATAAACAACTTATATTATGATATAAATTTATTTTAAATTATTAATAATTTCTTTTGAAAAATATTGAAATTTAATTTAGAATAAAGAAAAAAATGATATACTGAAAGAGACAAAAAGTTAATATAATTCATATACTAAAAATGCTCTTGATAAAGAAAAACTTCTAAAAATATTCTTGTTAAAAAATAGTTCCTAAAAGTGCTTCCTCTTTTAAGATAGTTAATATAATTTATATAGAGAGAGAATATTATCATGTTTTGAACTTCCTCTTAGGCAAGACTTAATCTAAGACATGCTAGGTTTGGTCCAACTAATAAAGAGTAATACATTAAATTAGTGAATATAATTCCTGAAATTACAAAAATGTCATTTTATAGTCTTTGAAAATGATCAAATATTTACTATTTTGATTCTTATTGTTGTAATTTTAGGGATTAAAATGAGCCTCACTTGGTAACTTTAGGAACTAAAATAACCTTTGTTTGGTAATTTTGGAGACTAAAGTGATATGTTTATAATTTTAGAAAAAGTTTAAGAAAAAAACTCTAAAAATGCTCTTGCTAAAGGTGGGATTCGAAGGTGAAGAAGACAACAACGATGACAGCAATAATGATGACGACGACAACAACAACAATGTTCTATGAAAATAAGAAAAAAAATATTTAATTTGAAGGAAGAAATAAAAAAAAAATGCACACGCTTTATATATTTTGGCCTTGATGGGATTCGAAGGTGGGTCTTTTCATAAGCCTATAAACTATCTTGATGAGCTTATGAAAATAAGCTAAAAACATCTTATGGACCAATCATAAGATATTTTCATAAGCTCTCCCAAACACTCTCATAAGTACTTATAACATAAGATAAGTCCAAATAAGTTGTTGATAAAGCGTTTCCAAACAAGGCCAGTGAGAGAAAAAAGAGAGAATATATATATATATATATATATATATATATATATATATATGACGAGTCAATCACCAAATTCATCCTTGAAAGTGTGAAGTGCAGATAAATTGGTCCCGAAAAGATAGAAAATTGCAAACATCTCTATGAATCTACATTTCGTCAAGCAAGTTAGTCCTCCCGTTAGTAACTCCGTAAGTGAATGAACAGTACCAACATTAAATGTCATGTTGGAAGTGTGTCTCTCTCTTAGGTGGCCTTTCTCTCTCCTAGGTGTCATTTTTTAGTAGGCCCATGTTATAGGGGCCAATTTGAAGGAGAAAGTTGCTATTCATCCTCTCTAACTTCCTCCCCAAGGCTACCTCCAATAAACCTTTGAACACCTTTGGTCCAATTTGATTCTTAAAATCCTCTGTGAGGCTTTTGTATCCTAAGAAGGACTACACAATTAAACCCTTTGAGTTCTTATATGTTATCATATTGGAGCCAGATTCTTATAGGCAATTGCTTCTTAATCGTAAAATAGTTGCACAAATAGCTATATTAAAAGAGAATTGTCTATGCTATCGTATTGGAGCCAGATTCACACTTTTGTTCATATGGGTTTCAATTGTCCAACAAATAATATCACTTTCCCAGTGTAGCTCCAAATGACATGAAGCATTCGTGTGAAGAGTATTATAGTATCTGGACTTGCTTGCAGTTGCAGCTTGAAGCATTTCATTAGCAAATAAACTTTGTCTTAGGAAAAGTGTGCAAAAAAAATGAATACATCATTGCTGACAGTTAAAATCCCTAGAAATTGTGTCTTTTTTTTTTTTTTTTAAGATTGTGTCTCTGCTTTCTTAAACTTTGCAAGAAGGAAGCTCCCAAATTTTAATTGTTAAATTCACGGTCACTTATTGTTATGTAAACCTTGCAAAATCACTACATCATCAACCATTAATGTCTATAACCAAAAGAGCTAACATTAAAATCCCCATCATATATACCATAAATATTCAGGTCAGAAATAACTCCAAGAACTACCATTAATAGATAACGGTGCATATTGTTATTCTAAGTTGTGGTTTTTTCAAGGCATATTTGGTAGCTTCATCCTTAGAGTTTATAAAGGCACTTGGACAAATTACTTGTAACTTCGTCCCTTTTCCTCTTCGCAATTGTTGTTGCACCCAACTTAGGGTCTCTTCCTTTATCGGAATTGTGTTCCATCTTCTCCAATTTCTTTGAAGCTTTGATTACAAAGGGGAGATTGAGGGACGTGTTGGAGTTAGCCCTAGTGGCCAATTTATTTTAGACTAAATCTGTATTACGACTTTGATTTATATATTTTAATATATGAGGCATTTCAGTTATTATGTTATCTATGGTATAATATAGTAACGTCCTTAGAATAGGGCAGGCTATTCGATGATGTGAGATTCATTGAATAATAGAACGTGGTTCTTAAAGTGTCTGTAGTCGAGTATCATTGTTAACCAGGACGACGATGATGCATCAAGACTATTATGTGAGTAGCATGATGACCACATCTCACAGGTCATGGATATAGGATACCAGGCTAGCACGTGGGTATAAATATTAGGAGTAATATTTATACTAGACAGACTCACTATGAGAAGGCTTCATAATAGTTATGTAAGTGTCATAAGCGTTTCTTATGGCAACAATAAGGTGATAGTAGTCCTTCGACTTGAAGTCACTACGATTCCTATATGTAGGAGTTGTATGTTTTAATGTTGTTAAACGTCATCTGTAACATGGTGATTATAAAGGTAGTACTTGGGCATGCAATGAATCATGTTGAGGAATGTGAGTGATGTAGATAGGATTCGTCCCTCCTACATAACAAGAGTTATGTCTATAGGTCTCTTGATAGAGTGAAACGTACAATATGCATGGTCATGCGCAAATAGACTGATATGAGATATTGAGTCCGTTTGTAATTAAACGTCTACTTGGGTATCGAGAAATAAACGATTGGACCTAACGAGGATGACACTCTTACGCCTCGTGTTCAATCGAGACATTCAGACGAAGGGACAAAAGCTACACGGTGGAAATGGTTGTCATAAAGGTTGAAATCGAATCACCGGTTATCTCATAAGCTGGGTGGCAGCGATGCATTGCTAGATGTCAATCACTGTCTATAATATTATAAAGATAATGTTATTGCTAGTTTCGCGGGAGCCTATAGGGTCACATGCATAGAGTAATTAATTGGAGCAGATGAATAAATTAAATGTGATTTAATTTAGTTCATGATTAATTAATAAAATGTGATTTAATAATTAATCAACATATTTAATTAAATGAGAGTTAATTAAATAAGACGCAAAAGATATGATTTAATTAATTATCTAAATCAAATGAGATTTGATAAGGTGATTATCTAATCAAATAAGATTTGATAAGATAATTATATGTAAATCTAATCAAATAAGATTTGATGAGATCTATGTCTAATCAAATAAGATTTGATAAGATCAAATGAGATTTGATAAGATATTTTATGGGATTAAGATAGAGCTCATATTTATATATAAAGAGGTGCATACCTCACAACATGACGCATAAGAAAAATAGTTTTGTGAGTTCTTTCTAAATCCCTACGCGTCTGCCATCGGCTAGAACCGAGACCCCGCTCCGATTGTTGCTCGCATGGACTGAGTAGAGGCGCCGTTGATGCTTGGTGATCAAAAGCAACCCATGGTTTGAAAGTGCGCTACAAAGGTAACATCTAAACCCTTAGTGACTCTTGCGTAATGCGTGGTTCATGGGATGAGATTCTTTCCGCTCATGGTCTTTTTGAAAATTTTAAAATTATAGATCGTGAAACCCTAACAGGACGCGAGGTTTTCTCCTTGATCCTTTTTCACTTCTTCTTGTCATCAAAATTGTGATTCCCAAGGTCTCCGTTGTTAGGGATGAGTGTGGTTGGTTGTGTCAAATAATGGAGCGGGTTTTCTCCGAAAGGGGTTGTCATTGGAAAATAAAGAGGCATAAATGGTTGTAGTCCTCTATTCTGATGTGTTGCAAAAGAGTTTGTTGAAAATGTTGGAAGGGGATGAACGATTTCGATTTTTTTTTGGGAGGAGGGGGCGAAGTCTTTGGGGAAGAAGAAAGGTTGAAAAATAAGTTTTTTTTAAGCAAAAAATATTTTTAATTATTATTTTATTGCTTGAGCTCATGTAAATGGAGTTAGATAGACACCTAGGATATTAGGTGGCACTTAATGTGCCACCTCATTCTCCGTTAACTTTATATATAATTTTGGACTAATGTGGCACTAATTTTGGACTAATGGCAGTTAGACTGACAAAATCATTCTTCAAGTCATAAATGATGAATGAAATTTCCAAAAAAAAAAAAAACTTAAATACAATTTTGGTCCCCTTATTTTGCTCAATTCACAATTTTAGTCCTTCTAGTTTAAAATAGAGACATTTGGTGCTTAAAATAGAGATATTTGGTGTCCCTATTTTAGAAAATTTGTAATTTTGGTCCAATATTCACTTGTGTCTACATTTATTTCTTTTATTTCTATATTTTAATTAATTAAATCATTTTTTGATAGTACCTTACGTGAATATGTTAGGTTTAGGATTCAATTGAACAAAAAAAAAACATAAGTAAATTGAGGATTGAATTAAAATTACGGATTTTTTAAAATAGGATAACCAAATGTCTTTATTTTAGAATAGAGGGATCAAAATTACGAATTAAATAAAATAGGGAAACTAAAATTGTATTTAAGAGAGAGAAAAAGACAAAATAGATGTAATTCTAAATTGATTTGAGTTGACTTTGATAAATACTCAACAAATCGCGGGGAATTAAAGTAATTAAATAGTCAATGATACCAATATTGGTTGGCACAAGTGGTAGCAACTTGTGTCCTTTAATCAAGTGGTTCAGGATTCGAATCCTGGTGATGCCACTTTGGGTATGGAATAAACCATGTTGAGAGGGAAATACCAACCTTCGTAGTGCTTTCGACGATGAATAATCCATACCAATACTATGGTAAGCAAAAAAAAAAATAATAGTCAATGATTGGCAACGTATAAAGTCCTCCGCGTAATACATGGCAAAGGAGTATATTTAGTTCTTTATATTTAATTTTTCGAATCCTGTTTTCAATTTTTCTCTTTATATTTAACTGTATATTTAGTTCTTTTAATATATTATTGATAAGTAATTTTAGTATTTTATATTTTTTTTATTTGAACTTAATCTCTCAATTTTTTTATTCATGCGTGCGATTATGTTTTTCTATCAATTTCTTACTACTTTAAACTCAGAATTACTTACTATTTACTTTACTTAATCTCTCTACAAACTATTCTTGGATTTTGTTTTTTGGGAAGAATCCTCCTGAGGATTTGTACACCATTCCTTAAAGATGCTGCTTCTTGTCTTTAGTTTTTCTTCTTCTCTTTTTGTATTGTGTTAAAAATAAATCTCCAAAAATTAAATTAATTAGATTATTTTAAATATTTTCCATCTAAAAATTTCCCATCCGAGCATACGATTTTATCAGAAATTATAAAATCCTAATCTTTTTTCTTTGAAACTTTAATTTATTACTTATATAACTCTTTAAATTTTGTCAGATTTTTACTTAATTTTTTAGCTTCTAAACCTTTAAAATAGTTTCATATTGCAAATTTATCCTAAACTCTCAAACATTCGACAAAAAAAATTAGAATTTGGTTCCTCTAAAGTAAGGGAAGTGCACTTTAGAAGATAAAGTACAATAATAACCATTAATTCAAAAATTAATGATTTATATTATAATTAATTTTAGATTTTGTTACATACATATATATATATATATATATATATATATATATATATTATTTTATATGACCATTTAAGAATTTTAGTAAAGAAAAACTACTGATAAGACTTCCTTATAACAATTAAAAAACTAGAAAACTAAAATCATAAATTATTTAAATAGAAAAAAAATAAAAATGAAATTAATATTTTCTAATATGATATTCATCTAATATTTGATTAACTAATATTAATATTTTAATTAAATGTTAAATATTTTTATGAAGATTAATAATTTTTTAAATATTCATTATCGAGTTTACTTTCCTTAAATATTATACTAAATATAAGACTCTTTTTAATAATTTGTTTGTCTTTTTTAATAAGATTCTTTCAAGTTATTTCTTGTATTAATTTTTTTATCAAAATATCCCTAATTATTTTATAATAAATGTTATAAATTAATAAAATAAATTCATTCTCTCTTTTTATAAGAAATTAAGGATTAGAGAAAATGAATAACATACATTAATTAATCAAGTAGAAAGGTACTAGTAATTAAGTTGAAAGGGTGAGATAACGAGTATCAATAATTTTTAAGGATGATTTTAGAAAAATATAAATTATTAACAAATTTAATGCTACTAATTAAATTAATCAATTTTCTTTAATAAAAAAAAATTATGAACACACAATATAAAATAATTTTACAGGGTTATCCAATCAATCATAACCTATCATGTATAAGTTTGTTAGACTTTTATAATAATTACTTTAGAGCATTTCTAATGGTACTCATATAAGCAACACAATTTATGTTACCTCAATCATAAGCAACCCAAATAATTTTCTCTTCAATGGGAGTTTTTATTAACAAGTTGTTTAACTCACAAATATCTTCTCTTTCTCCTATATTTAATACAAAGTTAAGCAACTCACGAGCAATAGTTGCTTATATAAGCATCTCTCTCCAATTTTAAGCAACTCAAAATCACATGTGACATATCAAAATAATATTTTTTTATAAGTAACTCATTAAGCAACTCCCATTGTTGATGCTCTTAAATGACAATATAAAACTACTTTACACGTGAGAATCATTAAATTCTTCTTTAATAGGTATGAAATAATTAAAAGAGTAATATAACTTTCCAAATCTCGTTATCGACATTTTAGCTCATATGCATCAAATTAAAGTAACTTTACCTTTTCCCCCTCTATATTCAAAATCTCTAATTCTCAGTGATTTGAGTATTCAATCACACGGTGGTAAACTTTAAAAAAGAAAACGATGAGAAACACTTTTTTTTACCAAAAGAAAATGGATTTCCAAAAGCTACACAGGAAGTATCTGAATTCTAGTTAGTCAATCATTGATTGTCATTCAAAGTCAAACGAATATGTTACGCATAGTTGAATATTGAAGAAGCCGAATGAGAAAGAAGCATTAAAGGCAACATATATATATATATATATATTTTTTTTGAAGAGATTAAAGGCAACATATTATTGTATCTCAAACTGGGACTATATTGTTTTATGTCAACGATTTGCTTTTTAATTATTTTTTTTCCTATTAGTACGTTGTTTCCTTCTAGATGTCACCAAAGTGCATGAAGCTTAAAAAAACCTTTATTTTTTTTAATTAAATTCGGCTTTTTTACTATAGTTTGCGTCGGTATCACTTTAATTAATTCCACGTTCAATTAGTTACTAACTACCAAGATTTTGATTAGCTAATATAGTAGTATAACCTTTATTCTACAAAACAAATATTAAATCCTTGCATTGAGCATGTTAACTCTTTAATATTTATGAAATTTGACTAATCAAAATACTGCCTCTGTTCCTATGTATAAAAAATAAATGAGAGTATTTTTTTATTATAAAAAACATATAATCACTTTTAAATGCATTAATTATTACTTTTCTTTTATACCCTTAATTTATTCTAAAGTATATTAAAGAAATAGTCACTCATTTCCAATAAAAATAAATGTATTTGTTGGACTATTCACAATATAAGTCACGTTCATTAGTTGAAAAAACTATCCCTTGTATTATAAGTAGTGTCATTAAATGCAGCTACCACTCAAACCATTTAATTCTATAGCTCTTGGAATAAAATTTAAGTTAATGATATTATTTATTAAAATTAACCAACTTAACTACTTTTATTGATCTTGATAAATTAAGTATTTGTTTTTTTATAATAATATATAGGAATAGAGACAGTATTAAGTTGTGTTGGGAAACAAACCTCTTCACACATAATGAGAATTAAAGGATAAAATACACAAAAACACACACAATAGAAAGAACGAAAGAATATAAATTTAACATGAATTGACACTTCTTGTTTACATTCATGGGAATATCTCAACAAATATTTATTATATTACCATTTTTTGGACAAATTTAATAACCCTCCCTTCACACTGTAAAAGTGGGTCCCACCTAAATTAGTGATTTTTAATAAATTTTAACTAATAATAGGCAGAGTATTAGATAGAGTGTTAGAAAGAGTGTCTCTAACATAATAATAATAATAATAATAATAATAATAATAATAATAATAATCATCATCATCATCATCATCATCATCATCATCAACGGGTCAGGTCACGGGTTAAAAAATAAAAATCCGTAACCCAACACATACATGAACGGATTTGAATGAGTTGAGTTGGGTTCAACCCAAACACTAAAAAAATCTAATCCAAACTAATTTAATCAATTTGGATCACATCGGGTTGCAGGTGACCCGTATCCATAAATACACCTAGTATATTTCTTTTTGGATGTCTCACGTCTATTAGATTGTTTATCGTTAATCTAAACAAAAAAAATGTATAATTTTATAATTAAAAATCATTGACCTACAAAATATTTTTAAATCAAAATAACTTTGCAACTATGAGTTTTTCATTGCACTAAAGGTTTGTTTGGATAAATTTTTCCAAAAGTACTTTTAGGAGAAGTAAATAAGAAGAAAAAATGAAATGAACTTTTCTATAAACTAAAATTAGCTCATGCATGACCTAAGTTTAGAAGTTCTCTCATATGACTTATCTAAAATATGATTTTTAACTTGTACATAACCTAATTTTAAAAGTTCTCTCATATAACTTATCTAAGGAGGTGTTTGTTTCACGGAATCCTTTTGCATTCTCATTTTGTTAGAAGGTTATCAAAAAATATTCTTGGGCATCTCTTATTCCCAGGAAAGTAGCATTCCTATGTCTACATAGTTTTTATTCTCATGCTAAGGGGGTGGGAAAGTTCTATTCCCATGGAAATGTGGGAAGTTATTTTCTAATCCCACTATAACTTGCATTTTTATATTTTTTTTATTTATTAGTTTAAAATTTAAAAAGTATTTCCAGGAATGTTAAAAGTTAACCAAACAATTTTTTTTAAAATACCTAGGAATGATATTCCTGTGTTATATTACTAGGAATAACATTCCTGGGAATAAAAAAAGATTTCGTGAAACAAATGCCCCTTAAAAGATGATTTTTAACTTGTACATAAGCTAATTTTAACTTATGGAGAAACTCATTTTCTTTTTTTTCTTTTTTTTATACTAAAAGTGCTTTTTGATAAACTTATCCAAACAAACCTAAGAGAAACAACGAAGCATGTCTACACCCTTTCCAGCAAAAAAATAAGTACATAAGCCTAATTCTTCTTATTATTAAAACTTCTTTATCAAATAAATACTATCAAAATTAAAAAAAAAAAATACACTACATCTTCTTTTTAAAAAAAAATAAAAAATGCATTAAATAAAGAAATTTTATGAATGAATAAGTTTTGATAATTTTACAAAAAAGATAACAAGACAATTATTAATTTTTACACATTAGGTTGAAGATAATCGTTACTATACCTCGTTATGCATAATTGACTCAGGAATCCGTTTTTTTTTTTGTTTTGAGATTGTTTTTTAGGATTTTTTTTCAAATATTTCCTTAATGAAAAATAAAATTTTAATAAGGACTTTCATTTTTCATTAATTTAAATGTTTCTCTCTCCCATCGTGATCTCGATTGTGATATACTCGTGATAAATTAAAAATAAAATATTTTAGGTTAAATATAAGAAAAAAAGGAAAAAAATTAAAAGACTAATTCTAAAAGAACGACATTATTTTAGAAACTAAAAAAATGTTTAAATCTTAAAATAGAAATAATATTAGTATTTTTTTTATCTGTAGGAATCAAAGATAGGTACTGAAGGATTTACAACAACTCAAGCACCCTGCTCAACCAACTAAGCTAGACCCATTTAATAATAACTTATATATATTAAATGATAAATTATGTTAAAATTTCATATAAAAATTGAATAATTAATTTTTTTCAAAACAATATTTGTGCATAACACTGGTGATAATGCAGTTTACGAACTTAATTCCACCACTTTCCCCTTTAAAGATTGTATCACTAAGGAAGCGATTGTTTCACGACTTATTTATTTATTTTTGAGAATATGGGATTAGAAAAATTTATTTCCACATTCATGATGAGATAATAAAATAATTATTATCAGATATATCACATATTTTTTTTAAATACTCAGGAATAACATTTCCATGTTATATTCTCAAAAAAAAAATATTCACAAAATTAAAGAAATAATCCGTGAAATAAACGTCCACTAAAAGTACCGCATATATGTTTAGTTTTTTTTTTTACCTCATATATGTTTAGTTTTTTAGAAGTCCAAAATTATGCATTTAGGCAAAAGTTATTGAGAAAAATAACTATGCACTGACAATGTAAAATAGTTTTATACTGTCATCTAATTACAACTTAGCATATATGATAAGTTTGTTGACTTTTACAAAATTATTTTAAAAGTCATATCAACAGTAATTTGTGACAATGTATCACCATTTAACTCAAAGTTATTCTCGTAAATCTTTTGTCAAATATGATTAAAGTTAAATAAAAATATATTATAAATAAGTATATTGCCTCTTGAGGGATTAGAAGATCTTACAGTTTGTGAACTCATTGATCCAATTACAAAGACTTGGCATCATGACTTCATACAAGATAGGCTTAATTGCAAATTTTACCATCCAACTTTCATAATTTTATGAATTTTACCACCCAAGTTTTATTTTTGCAAATTTTACCACCTAAGTTTTCAATTTTTACGCATTTTACCACTCTGACGTTTCACAAAAAAAAGGTTAAAGAATTCAAAACTTTTTTTTTTGTGAAACATCATAGTGGTAAAATGCGCAAAAATTGAAAACTTAGGTGATAAAATTCGTAAAATGATGAAAGTTGGATGGTAAAATTTGCAAAAAAATAACTTGAATGGTAAAATTTGCAAAATGATGAAAGTTGGGTGGTAAAATTCGCAAAAAAAAACTTGAATGATAAAATTCACAAAATAATGAAAGTTAGATGGTAAAATCTGTCATTAAGCCTATTTTTAATGAGAGAGATACTGATCAAATTCTGGTGGCAAATTCTACGGTGCACCTATGCATTAGGTGGTTCACCGATGGACAAATGAAAACAGTGGTTACTGTAGCTTGAATTTAATAATATACGTAAATATATAACCGTTAGATATAATTTAAATTGAACGAACGGTAGAAATTATACAAGATGAAGTCATATGATATTGATTATATTATTAAATAAAAATTGTATAATATGAAGTAATTGTCGATTTTAACCCTAGGCTGCTAAGCTGGAGTGGAACCCCAAAGACGTTAGTTCCAGAACCTTCTGAGTGCATGTTTGGATTAAAGTTTGCAAATTTAAGTTTGGATCAAACTTAAGTTTGCAAACTGAGTTTGCAAAAGTATCCCAAGTCTTACTTTTCTCAAACTCAGTTTCAAGGCAAAAATTTTCTCTAAAACATACTTTTGGAGATAACCAAACATAACCTCAAAGAAATTACTTTTGTAAACTTAAGTTTAGGGTCTCCTAAACATGCACTGAATCTGCGTCTGCCTCTAGTGGTTCTTCACTGAAATCTCCGAAGTCTATGGGGATAAGCTTCGAATACTTCTGGGGAGCAAAGTATGCTAAAGATCTACCTCAATATTTTCGATTTGTCGAAAGGGGAATCGGAGACTCTTATGCCACAGAAGAAGCTTTTGAACAACATGGATCAAGTCGAAGAGGCTGTGCTCGAAGAGTTGAAGAAGCTGAAGAGGACTCCAGGTGCGAAGAAAATTGAGAGGGAAAAGCGGATGCGCACTTTGATGTCTATAATGTGAATTTTCTGCAAATAATTTGGGATTTGATTATACAAGACGGTAGATAATTTGTGAATTTTGTTTTGTCCATCATTCCAGATGGTTTTGAGTCGGTGCTGTTGGTGTACTAATTATCTAGCTCCTACTGTGCATATTTTCTATATTTTGTGTACTATTCAGTGAAATCTTCTTACTATCATGCAATGGAATCATTGATTGACAACTCAGAGCTGCGTGTTCAAGGTGACTGGAAAACTATCTGGAATCTCCATGTTCCTCATAAAATAAAGATTGTACTAGTTGGGGTATTCGGCAACACATACAAACCGAATACCCCCCGACAGTAGGATCAGGTGTTCGGTACCCGAAGCATAGCCGAACACCCCAACGCTGTATGATCCGTTCGGCGGACAGAGTATTCGACATCTATAAATCCGAGGACCCCTAAACCCCTCACCTCGGGCCTAAATGATAGTATTCGGCATAAATAGGCCGAACACTGGTAGAAATATATGCACCATTAAGTAACTAAAGACAACGTAAACATAAGGTTAAAAGGTAATTAAATACTCTTAATTACCACATATATGATTAAGAAAAGGGCTAAGGCCCTTCAGGGCCAAAAGCCCATGAAGGCCCAAGCCCAATAAGAATATGTATAAATAGGGGATCCGCTCCCCAAGGTAAACGCTTAGAATTCTCATTTATTACACACATTAAATGCTCTGCGCCGAACCCTAACTTGAACGTTGGAGTGTTTATTGCAGGTACCCCACCTTTCGGACAAATAACAAAGATATCAGAACACAAAGAGACAACGGAAGGCCTCTCCTTATCCCACGACAGGAACAAAGATCTTTCTCTGGAGAGTGCTACGTGATTGTCTTCTCTTGGGTTGTTGATTTGAGACTTCACAATCGTGGTATTTGAGATGGATTGTAAGCAACTTTATGACAGTATGCTTTCTAATCCTTGCATGAATTTAGAATTTAGTTTAAGTGTTAGGACTTGTAAAGAAAAATTTTCTGATGATTAACAACTCATTTTTGAGTTTAGTTCGTAGATAAACTAATCAAGTCGCTCATAATCTTACTAGAGCGTCTAGATTTTATGCTAGACCAGTATCTTTTGATGTAATTCCTTATTGTATCAGTGTTTTGCTCATTAATGAAATGATATAAGCTATTTGTAGTAAAAAAAAAAAAGTATATTGACTGCATGTCAAACAGTCAAACTAAAATGGTCCAAATAAATAAGAAAAGAAATATTATGTAAAAAATTAGTCCATATTTTTATATAAAAATTAAGTCAATTAATGTAACATTTAACTAATGCATACAATCCTAAACAACGTAATAGTAATTTAACACATACGTAAGATTCAATTTGAAACACATTATTGGAGGAGTACTAGGAATATAATCTTTAATACATTTTTCTTAACACACTTTATTTAATATTTATTGAAAACTATAAAATCATAAGAGAAATTCATTAAATAAGATGTGAAACCATTAACAAAAAAAAAGGTGTAGAATCCATCAAATTTTGTGATTTCTTATAAATTTTAACTAATGAGAGCATGTGTTCAAAATAATGTTAGAGAATATGTTACATAACATTTCTCATATTGACATAATTATCACCTATAACTAAAACGACACTTTATTTTTATATTTGAAAAAGTATACATTATTCATTATAACTCAAATTGATCTCTTCATTTTGATGTTCAACTTCGTAGCATGAAACTTTTATTTACTTTTTGACAAATGTATAACGCCTTTTTGGTGTAATTATACAGTGTTCAAAATATTCAAAATCATCACGAAAGAATTCCAAGTTAGAAACATTAAGCTAACACCTTTCCCCTTTCACATCGTCCCCATTTTCCATTCCAACGAGGTATAACGTTATTATTATTATTTTTTATCCGTAGGAATCAAAGAAGTATAAGAGATTTTAAGCTAACAATTCACGCATTCTGCTCAACCAACTGAACTAAACCCCCTCAATATAACATTATGTTTTAGGAAACAAGTGAAAATAAAAAAAAAATATTAATTGTTTTTTGGGAATAATTTATGAAAACAAGTAGTTTGGAAAAAAAATATAATAAAAGCAAATTACATATAAACGGTTGATCAATGTCAGGTCAACAGAAATTCAAGGGCTCAAATTTGTCTACATCACTTTTGAGTTGTTAACGTAATGGAGTGGATGAAATGGTGTCCAATGTCCATCATTGTTTTTTTTTTTTTTTTGTTACAAAATAACACGAAAAGACTCTGTTCATCACTGTATTTTTTTTTTATAATGGGAGGATTAATTTGACCGATTTTAATTTTTATGGACACAATTTAATAATGGCTTAAAGTTTAAGTAATATGTACTTCCAGTATAAAAAAAAAGTAATACGTACTTGAAAAATAAAACTCTCAGCATGTATTTTACGGGGGAAAAAAACAAAAACACTCGTCAAATTCAAAATGTATTTATTTTGCAGAAGAATATATATAAATTGTAGTTTGAAATGCTGATAACACGAACAATAATTTTTCTGACGAGTGAACAGTCATTGTTTGAACAGTCATGTATTTATTGAAAATTGTTTTCAAATAAGCTTTGGGCATTTACTTAAGGCACCTCTATTTTTTCTTGGTGCACCCCATTGGAAATAATAAACCCCCTGGGCAGACTATTTTGCCCTTTTCCCTTTTACTCTGAACCCATGCCTTTTTTCCGCATCCTCAACCTCTCCATTGAAGCCCCGACAGTAAGGTTAAATATTGGTGTTTTTTGGTTTTGTTTTTAGGATTGACGGATTGCATAATCCGTAAAAGAAAATATGTAGTTGTACTACGGAATAGGCATTCCGTAACATGAAAACATATATTACAGATTACTCATTCTGTAATGTATGTTTTTATGTTACGGAATGGCTATTCCTTAATACAACTCCATATTTTCCTTTATTACGGATTATGCAATCCAGAATAATTAGCGAATTCTGGAAATGTATTACGGAATACCCATTCTGTAATACATTGTTGTATTACGGAATGTGTATTCCATAATACATTTCCAAAATTCGCTAATTATTCAGGATTTGATATTCCGTAATAAATTAAAATTCTATAATTTAATTTGTAATTGTATAATATGATATTTAATTTGTAATCCATAAGAAATTAATTTGTATAATTTAATTTGTAATCCATAAGAAATTTAAATTGTATAATTTAATTTGTAATTGTATAACATAATATTTAACATAATTTAATTTGTAATTGTATAGGAAAAAAATTAACGAGGGGTGTGATGCCTTGTTCAAAAAAAAACGTACAATGTATTGGCCAATACACTGGAGCAAATTAGTGTTTAATTAATGTTATTAATGTAGTATTTATATAAATTAATATTTTATATAGTATAAATTACTATATTTATTAAATATAATTATTTTTATAATATTATCAAATATTATATTTATTAAATATAATATAGTTATTAAATTTACGGATAACAATAAACCCAAAATATTCCTAAAAACTAGCTTTAATACACGGATAACAATAGTTATTAAATTGCTAGCTTTATGAATCATGATACACGGATTGCTTGATCCATAGTTTAGAATCAATATTCATTTAGGGATTATACAATCCGTAAATGTATTAATACGGATTGTATAATCCGTAATTGTTATAATACAATTACGGATTGAACATTCCGTAATGTAATAGAATTACAGATTGCTCAATCCGTAATTCTATTATACATTGTGGATTACACAATCCATAATTCTATTACAACAATTACGGATCATACAATCCGTAAGTCTTGTAATAGAATTACGGATTGTGTAATCCGTAATGTATAATACATTATACATTACGGATTATACAATCCGTAATTCTATTACAAGACTTACGGATTGTATGATATGTAATAGAGTTACGGATTGAACAATCCGTAATGTAATATATAAGGGTATTATGGGAATATTTAAAATTATGGGGTGCGCCAAGCAAAAAAGGAGGTGTATTAAGTAATTGCATTTAAAGTCCATTATTGAAAGGGCGAGGTGGGGTCACAAATTTACAAATTTGCACTGTTACATGCCCACGAGGCTAAAACTCATCCGTGCGAGTTAGGGGTGTTTAAAACCAAATTAAACCGATTGTAAACCGTCAAAACGACCCAAAAAAACTGAAAACTGCAAAAACCGAAAATCGCAAAAATTAAAAATCTCAAAAACCGCATACTTTTTGCAGTTTGGTTCGGTTTTCAGATCTTGTTATAAAAACCAAATCTGACCGAACTAAACCGCATATTATAATTATATTGATTTTATTTAATGAATGTTTAGTATTATGTAGATAGTATCATTTTAAATTTTTAATGATTATAGTATGTGATTTATAATGTACTTATTTTTATAATAAATTTTTAACATGTGATTTTTGTTGCGGTAATTATAATTTATGACATTTTCTTTGCTTTGTGATCAAGGTGCATATTTTACTTTCATATGTTAAAAAATTATATATGAATATTGTTAAAAAAAATAGTATTAATATCAAGTGATGCACAATTTACTATTATGTTACAAAAAAGAGTTAATGATATTATTTTATAATAATGTTAAATAGAAGTAAAAAAAAATCAACTAAAATATGTTAAACAAAATTTAATAAAAATAAAATTTATTTTTAAAATAATATAGCACAATAATTATGTAAGTTTAGTTAATAGATTTTACACTATGATAATAGATTAAAAAAAAACCGCAAAACCGAACCAAACTAAACCAAACCGCAAAAGATTGGTTTGGTTTGGTTTGGTTCGGATTTAGTGTTACATTTAAACTGAACCACATCTTTATTTTATGTTTGGTTCGGATGACTTTTTTCCTAAAAACCGAACCAAACCGCACCGCGAAAACCCCTAGCACGAGCCTCCCATCTTCTACTAACCGCTTTGAAAGCCTTAATCACAAGTTGATATATAAACAAGTGAAACAAAACATGTGTAAGTAATGTGAGACTTTATCTTTTGGAATACCTCTAAAAAATACAACAATTATCCACATATTACAAAATGCAAAAGAAAACATTTTAAGAAAGAAGAAAAATATTCCTAGGTTCTCTTATAAGATGTAATGTGTCGGACTTGGTGTAGCAAGCTATTAAATCAGACCTGGTAAGACATGACACATAGTGTAGTAGGTGTAACAAGCTATTAAACCCAAAACACTTGTCTATGCTAGCGGTCTACCAATCATAGTACACCTTCACAATTCTTGCCATTATCATTGTGTTGCACTACTAGGCCATGTGCGTGTCCGATATTCATGAGTGCTCTAGGGATCTCATACAAGCTGCTGCACTTGACACTAATATAGGTAATTTCATCAAGTATACCAAAGTTGTCCTACATTTTCATTCCTTAAACTTGTTTTAGTATAAAAATCATTAAAAATTGCAGAGACCTCAAAGTGGAATGGGATCATTTGCATTTGAAAGCTAAGACATAGATATATATCACCATAAAAGGGTTTGAGCTGATTTCTTCTATAGCAATACCAGTTTAATTATGAAGACATAATAAACACACAATGGTTTGGCACATTTCATTAGCATAGCTTACAAGCTCTAATTTTTTCTAGGCTTAAACATAGATAGGGACTTGAAAAAGGTTGAGTTTAGGTGTCCCTAAGTTGTAATAAGACAAGGGAAACATTCCCATATCATGATTCCATCATTGTATGTCTCAAATTGATACAAACAATCACTGCACATAACTTTGTCCTGCACTTAAACTTCAGCAACCTGTTTTAGTAGAAAAAACACTAAATATTGTGGAAGTCTCTAAATGGGATGAGGTCAGTTTTATTTGGAAGATAAGACATAATTCTACAACACTCTAAGAGGGCTTAATCTGAATATTTTTTGGTCAATACCAGTTTTAGTATGAAGACAGAACCACTTGCATTCAAGAATTCAACACTTTAATATTTGGCATAGTTTTGATTTGCTAGATTTTGCTAGACTTAGACATGGACAAGAACTTGGTCAAGGTTGGTTCGTGGTGTTTCTAAGGTGTATAAAGACAGGGGAAACAACCCCAGGTCGTGGCTCAAGCTTTATATAGTTCGAAATTAGTGCAAACTGCACCTATTCACCAATTTGTCCTGCACTTGCTCACCAGCAACCTGTTCTGCAAAAATATTCACCAAATATTCTAGGAACCTCTAAAAATTATGAGACCAATTAGGGTAGAAAGAAAACATCTAAATATAGAATCATGTAAAAGATCATAGTCTAATTCATTGTAGGTTGTTCTCAATAAATGTTACAAGACAGGACAGAATCTGTCTTATAATCCACTATGCACCATCAATATGATCTCTAGTCTATCTTGTAGTTGTACTACATGATTTTCTATGACGATTTTTAGCTATCACTATTTTAAATTAATTATATCAAAATTTAAAAGTTAACGAAACACTAATGTTTCTAACAGAAAATAGAAAAAATGATTAAAATGAAATTTTCAAAAATATAAAGGATTAAAATAAGACTTTTAAAACTTAATGTACAAAAATGAAAAAATGGTAAAACATAACAGATCAAAAGTAACATTTAACCAAATAATTATAACACATTGGTTCGAAAGCTAATATCCAAATCTTTCAAGGGTAAGATGGGCTAAAACAGATCACTTATAATTTGACTATTTAGCAACTTCAAAACAGATCTATGCCAAGATCGATTTTCACGTGAACACTTTGTATATCCTTTCCTAACATGCTAAAAACATGTTTCAAACAATTAAAGAATGATACTATACTCACCTAGAACAGACCAAGAGTAGGTAAATAAATTTAAATTCATACTTTCACAACTTCCCAAGACAGATTCACAACTTGTCCCCACCTTTGTTATTGTTGTCATCATTGTCTTCATCACCATTTTTGTAAGAATAATTTTGTCATCTAGAAATAATTTATATTTATATTACTATCTATTAAGTTATTTAATATGCATAATATAGGATAACAGTTTGTTCTATTTGTATCTTTGAAGATTGTTAGCGATATTATCTGACATTCTTTTTTTGATATTCCTTATGATTGATTGAAATTTATTAAAAATTAATTTATTGAAAATCAATTGGTGATTTTCAATAAATTTCAACCAATCACATATAGTATCAGAGAGAGTGTTACTAACATTCTTCTTGTGTCCTTTATTACTTTTACCATACTCTTATTTTATTCATTTTTATCTTATCCTCTTTGCCAAATGAGCCCTTAGTTAATAGTAGTATTTGTTAAGATTTAAATTATGTAAAAGAAATCCAAGATATTTTCTTGGGCTATCACAACTGCAAGCTAAGAGATGGATGCCAAAGTTCTCTCAGGAGAGTTATAGAAAGACTTACCAAAGTTTAAATAAAATATAAAATATAATAATCTTTTGAATAGATGCACAGGCATCCACGTGGCCCGTCTATTTATATTTGAAGTGGATGGTGATGGTAGTTCCAGTACAGATTATTTCATTTTTTGTTTTTCTTCTTGTATTCGCTATTATCCCGTCACAAAATGTTATTTGATTTAATTTATTTTAGGAAAATAATTATTTTTAAAATTAAAAAGACATTTCTATAAAAGCAAGTTTTTTTTTATAACTTCTATAAAAACAAGTTAAAACAAATATTTACTAATATTTGATTTTGTTAGAGAAAGTTCGATTTATAAAATAAATATAGAAATTTAGTTAGGACAAATAATGGTGTATTTTATTTTTGTTGTCTAATGTTATTATTGTAGTAGCAAAATCAATTTCAAGCTCTACAGAATCAATGGCCGAATAATATCAAGCAAAGTATTTTTTTCCTATTAAATTAAATTTTCTTATAAATAAAATTAAGAATGAAATCACTCACGTAACAAACTTGACGATTTTTGGTTTCTTACATTAATTGAAAGTACAAATGGTTAGAAAAGGAGAGCTAAAATATTGAGAATATTCCTTTTTTTATGAAAAGAAATATTAGGAAATTATCATCATACGTAAATTTTTTTAACTACACTGGCAAAAAATATTTGACTATAAAAAGATGTATTTTTTTTACTGTGACTGTTGAAATGATGTATTTGAATTAAACTATTTTAAGGACAAATAATAATAACCCATAAAAATAGTTATTATGTTAATGCATTTAAAAAGTTAATATACTTTTTTGTAAAAATATTATAAAAATTATCACTATCTAATGTATTAAATCTGTTAGTCTTGGAATCGATGTAACTTGTTGATGTAAAAAATATTCTTTTACAAATATTTCTTTCTTAAGAAAAATTATTTTCATTTTTCACTTTTTTTTTTCAAAGTTGAAACGTAAGTCACTTATTTTACTTTTTTTTTTATCCGTAGGAATTGAAGATATGTACCGGAAATTTATAATAACTTATGCACCCTACTTAACCAACTGAGTTTGACCCATCAGTTCACTTTGAGTAAATAATCTTTTTACCACTATAATAATAATGATGATGGTAACATATGTGATAGTGTGATGTAAAGCCAGTTAACACTTTAATGAAGTATAAAATAAATTATAATAGTAAAATGAGTTGTTTAATGAGTGAGGATTTCTTCTATATGAACTATGAAGAGCTAACAAAGAATAAAAAAAAAAACAAAAAAGCTAACAAATTAGTCTGGTCGACTTGGCCTGAGCTTGTTGAGCTATCACTTCAGACTGGGTTAGGTCAAATTTCTTTTAAGTTGCATATTTAATGGTCCAATTTAATTTTATGTCGGGTTAGTAAGTCAATGAGTTAAATCAATCTTAATTAAAAATAAAAAAAATAAAATTAAACATATTTAATATATAAAATAACTTTTATTCTTAATCTTTTACATATTAGTGTTGATATGATTATTGTTGGGTTGCACCCCTGTCATTGTTAAGTGAAAGTAGATGCATAATATATTTGATTTGGTGATAGAAAATTATGGTGAATACAAAATCATAAAGAGTATTTAGATAGCTACTAAAATCAATTCTAGCTCTTTAAATCATGGTAAAAAAAATGAAAAATTGAAGAAAAAAATTGATTTATTGCTTTAGCTTTTAACTTGGAATTAAATTTGATTATAAAAAAAATTGAATTTAATCTAAAACACTAATACTAAAATTACTAAAAAAATAACTATTTATTATTTAAAAAATTATGATGAGTTCAACTCACCTTATCACCAAACATGCACGTAAGACATAGGTGCAAGATCTTTGTGCAATGTGCCAATGCCTTTGAGTATAATATTCAATAGAAAGAAATAATTTTTAACTTTTAAGATATACTTCTAATACTTGTGGGTAGAATATTTGTTTAAAGAGATAAATTACTTTGATGAGTAGTATGTAAATAATGTTCAAAATAAAATTAAAATAGTTAAAAAAAATTGGGCTAAACGAACCTAATTTTTTTTAGCCTAAATTTTAAAATATATTAAAGGATTATTTAATTATATTACACTGTATTATTATTATAAACTTTTTCAAGCTTTAATATCAGTAATTAAAACAATAAGTAATTACCAACAAGTCGTTTATCCGAGTGTTACTGGACTCGGTTTCCTTAAGCAAGGTATCTCGCTAAAGGTAGTCAGGTTTTCCAATAAAGATTAATTATCAGTAAAACCGATAAATACTTTATACCAATAATATAGTAATAAAAAACATCAATAAGTAATTACAGTATAATTTAGCGGTTTAATTGGTAAAACCATTATATAAATTATTAAGTGACGCAAGTCAAAATCTTTACCGGGTTAAATTACAGAATTACCCTAATTTGATTTACTAATATATATAACTGTCTTTTTTTTTATTTTTTTTATTTTGGTGAATACTAATATATAACTGTCTGGCACAAAGAGTTCCAAATATTTTTCCGACCGAAGAGTTAGATACATGCGGTGCAAAGAGACCCACATGCACTCAAACCATCTGAATGGTGCAAGTTGAATGATCCCACTTCTGTTCTGTCCTTTATACCCAATTTAAATAAAATAAATAAATAAATAAAAGAACGAATTATTAAAAAAATCTGTATAATGCTACGTGTTCCAAGTCCACTACTAGCCTGAACGTTGAAACATATTGAAGCCAGAACATCCTAGTACTGGTATCTGAGGGTGTCTCTGTTGTCCCCAGGTATGTAACAATTTTCCAATTTCAATCTGAATTGTTTCTATCAATTGGTAATACTATTCTGTTAGTTATCTGAAGTGGGCATGTGATTTCCCTTGCAAATTTGATTAAACTTAATCTTTCTGGTAGTCTCATTGCAAATTAAGAGTCAAAGGGTTAAGTTACTATGTTTTGATTCCAGTTGCTTTGAATTTCTCAGAAAAATTTGTCCATGTCAAATGGAGTATAAGTTTCTGTTTCTCTATTGCTTTATACGATGTTCTTATGTTTTGTGTTTCTGGTGATGATTAATTGCTAATTGATATTAAGTTTGGGAGTAACTGATATGAAACTCTAACCTTTTCCTAGTTGGCTTTAGGATTTTCTTTTTGTTATTTAAGTTTGATATATGATAACAAATTATCTAAGATGAAACTGGGGGTTGGGAACTGATATGAAACTCTAACCTTTTCCTAGTTGGCTTTAGCAATTTCTTTTTCTTATTTAAGTTTGATATATGATAACAAATTATCTAAGATGAAACTGGGGGTTGGGAACTGATATGAAACTCTAACCTTTTCCTAGTTGGCTTTAGGAATTTCTTTTTATTATTTAAGTTTGATATATGATAACAAATTATCTAAGATGAAACTGGGGGTTGGGGGGGTGTTCTAGCAAACTGGGCTAGTCTTTCACAAAGTGGATAGTCTATGCTGGGAGAGACACCTGCATTTAGTACTTGACTGTATAATGAGCAAGATTGGCTCCAGTGAAAGATATTTGTGTGAAACGAAACAGAAAATATATATCTGAGATGGAATTCATTGCCTTTATGTTTTATTGGTTGGTTTCCCACTTTCCTGTAATGTATATTCTATAATGAAGAACACTTTCTTTCTTTCAACCCCAAAAATTGCGTTGGCCCTGTTTAACTACACAACATGACATGTGCTGTTTTACCGATTCTCTTAAACCTTGTTAAGAGAAAGATATGGCATTGGCATATGGAGCTGTTGCCAAATTAATTGAATTTCATTTATTTCTTGTTTTGCATTTGAATTTCTTAATACTTTTCTGGTACTTAGATCAGATCCTTCAATCTCAACCTATTATCTCTTTAGTCTCCTTTAAGCCTTGTTCATTTGAGCTTCCATATATGTCAATTGTTTTTCTAAATTGTGTTAAGAACTAACTTGACATTTATTTTTCTTTTTCTTTTTGTATTGATGTTTTTCAAGGTATCATCATCATCATCATCTTGAATGGCAGTAATAATGGCTTTGCATGGTTATTACTATAACAATATAAAGTTGGGAAATCAACGAAGAGCAGTGCACAATCTCAGTTTTCCAGGCTCAATTTCTGTTCATAAATTCCCAAAGAATAGAAGTTCAAAATCTGATAAGTCAGAGAATGATAAATTTCCTAGATTCCTGGTCGAAATGCGACAGACAGAATTGCCTCAATCAAAATATGGTACAAATGGTAGAGCTGTTAAAATGGTTCCAGCAAATGAGGTAGTGAAAAGAAAGACAATGTCAGAGAATAAAGTGGAAATGGGTAGTGGTTCAAAGCAAGCTGTTAATGGAGCAAGTTTGGTAAGAAGAGATCCTAGCCCGGCCTTGACAAAGACAACAAAATCTACAACCTCTAAAGAACTTCCGCCATTGGAAGAGCTAAAAGTTTTGCCCTCAGATGAAGGCTTCAGTTGGGCCAATGAAAATTACAATTCCGTGCAAAGATCAATTGATGTTTGGTCTTTTGTTATTTCTTTACGTATTCGTGTTCTGTTGGACAATGCAAAATGGGCATATTTGGGTGGCTTTACAGAAGAAAAGCAGGTAGTTTCTGGAAGTAATTTTGTTGCCAAATTCTTCTCTTCCTGACTTCAATCATTGCTGGTGGAGACCCTCTCAACAAAAATTTCTTCAGCTCTCGTCCCAATTAGTTTTATAATTGATTAAGTTTCTGTTGTACTTTTGCTTTGCTGACTTGAAGTATTTTAATACTGCATTTCAGAAAAGCAGAAGGCAGAAAACTGCTGCATGGCTAAGGGAGTGTGTATTGCAGCTTGGTCCAACTTTCATTAAACTTGGACAGTTATCATCAACAAGGTCGGATCTATTTCCCCGTGAATTTGTAGATGAGCTTGCAAAATTGCAGGTACTTTTGTAGATTTTTTGTTCATTTTTTTTCAGGCTTGTTGGAGATTCTTTAATGTAGAGTCTATTATTAAACTTGGATGCCTGATTCGATATAGTAATAGTTTTTATTCTTAATACAACATTCTGCAGGACAGGGTACCCGCTTTTTCCCCAAAGAAAGCAAGAGGCTTTGTTGAGAGTGAATTAGGAGCTCCCATTAATGTATTGTTTAAAGAGTTTGAAGATCGACCCATTGCTGCTGCTAGTCTTGGTCAGGTGAACTATGCCTATGCAGACAATCATATTTTTCTCATTTCTTGTATTCTTACTAATGATCTTCATGTAGTGCTAGAACACTAAATTTGAATGCAACTTCTTTGTAGTACACAATCAAATGAGATAATTCAGCTCTGTTTTACTTCAATTTTGGGGGCCCTATTTGTAGGTTCATCGTGCTATTCTACACAATGGAGAAAAAGTAGTTGTCAAAGTTCAAAGGCCTGGCCTAAAGAAGCTTTTTGACATTGACTTGCGTAAGTTGTGGTCATTTTGTTTATTCCATTTGCTACATCTTGTGATTTTGATAAAGTTATTATCACACATGAGATGGATCAAAGGATTTCTGAGTTACTTAAGGAAATCCTTAACATGATTAATTATATATACATGATTTGCAATCTCTAATATTAGGAAACTAGGAAAACAATGTGTCAAATCCTAATTATTTACAAAAAATATAAGCCCCTATATAGAAGATATTTTCTCCAAATAGGATATACTTTCTAATATTCTCCCTCAAACTAGAGCATACAAATCAAATGCCCCAAGCTTTTTACAAGTGAAGTGGCTTCAAGCACAACAAAGGATATCTTCAAGTTGATAACTAGAATTAACAAACTCCATTGTGATTTCATTAGAGAACTTTTTCCTTGATAAAATGATGGTCATTTTCTGTATTGCTTTGCTCACTTATGAAAGATTAGATTTGACACAATATATAAAGCCTCTTGATTATCCCAATACAGCTTCATATGGTCAACGTTTTCAAACTATAACACAGAAAGTAGCTGTTTACCCATATAAGTTCACATGTGATGTGACCATTTCCATGGCTCAATAAATGGCCCCTGCGCTGGACTGAGTAACAACATTTTGCTTCTTACTTTTCCAAGATACAAGATTACCACCAACTAAACACAATATCCCAAAGTAGACCACCCATCAATAGATGAACCACCCAATCTGCATCGAAGTATCCCATGCCTAGAGCATTTCATTTGTCTTTATATAACAATCCTTGACCCAGATCAATCTTAATGTATTGCAAAATTTGTATGACTGATAGAAACTGGTTCAGGTTGAGCACACAAAGAACATACTGTTATTGATGAACAGAAAGAATGCACAATTTCCCTGGATATTTGAGAGCTCCAGGACTCTCCCTTGCCACAATACTAACTCTCCAATTGACTAACTACTCCTCTCAACCCCTCTTACTATTTATAGGCAACATGCCTTATTTTTCTTATTATTCCTGCCCTCAACTAACTAATTAACTCCAATTATTCTACTATCTAACTAACTATTGGGTATCTATCACCCTTCTGACTAGTTTCGGGTGAATGTTGCAATGCTGACTTCACCACCGGCGTCAGTTGTTTGTACCTGAGATACATGGTGGAAATCTGTAAAACCAATTGATAAGAACCTTGGGAGAACCACACCACAAAAGCTAGCGGTGGTAGTTGGAGAGTCCAAGGCCTTGTAAATCCCACACTCAAATCCTATACTTCCAATTTGGGACTACTCAAGTCCCATACTTTGCAATTGGATCTTAACAAATTCTAACATGTTTCAATCAATGCCCGTGACATATACTTCCAAACATTGTTTTCAACAAATTCAAAGAAAAGATATGCTTATTTATATGTTTTATATTATTTTGAAGTCTTATAAATATAAATATTGTTTTGAGCTTTAGTAATACCAATTATGGTCAACTGGTGAGATTAAAGCTTGGTAGTTGTTGAAATTTTGTTTTACTCTAACAAGTTTGCTTGTCCTGTCCAGGAAACTTAAAGCTGATTGCAGAATATTTTCAGAAAAGTGAAACTCTAGGTGGTCCAACTAGAGATTGGGTTGGCATATACGAAGAGTGTGCAACGTAAGTAATACAAACATTATGTTTGAAGCAAATTTATTCTTCCCTTGTTGCTTGTTAAAGTCTTAGACTCTTAGTAACTTGTTTTGGGCTTCATTTAACTACTGTCATTAATTACTGTGTCATTGGTATTTTGCCTTATGTAATTTATTGTCCTGCACATGCTTTATGTAATTTATATTGTCCTGCACATGCTACTTTTCAGGATTTTGTATCAAGAAATTGATTATATAAATGAAGGAAAGAATGCTGATAGGTTCCGACGGGATTTTCGAAACATAAAGTGGGTCCGAGTACCTGTATGTTCTCTTGTTGCAATACTACATCCTGCTGGATATTCAGATAGTTTCAGCTTCCTTGAAACTTAATTTACCTCTCTTATCTTCCTAATTTCCTGCCTAATATATTTTAAACATGTTGAATGTAGCACATATAAATCGCTAATGTTAATTTTAACTACGTATCCTTCATTTTCACCTTTGCAGCTGGTTTTTTGGGATTATACTGCATCAAAGGTGTTGACATTGGAGTATGTACCAGGTTGTCAACTTGACTAGTGCATATTACTTGTTTTCTTCTTTTTCTTTGCAAATGGAAGCTAATAAATAATTTTCTTTCCTTCAAAGGTTGTATGTCATTATGTCATTGAACTTTGGTTTTACTTTCTGGAAACAGGTATCAAAATAAATGAAGTGGATATGTTAACTTCACGTGGTTATGATCGATTACGAATCTCGTCACGCACTATTGAGGCATACTTGATTCAGGTCCACAACCTTTTTTCTCTCTGAAATTTGATCTAATATTCTATATAGTCATCTCTTTGGTTCGTGTGAATGTTTAATTGCCCATATGCCTATCTTTTAATAAACAGGAAAAAGACATTGTTGTTTCATGATAGTTGTAGATAAAAGGATTTTGAGTATTAAATCTTGCTTGTCTTTCAGATATTGAGAACAGGTTTCTTTCATGCTGATCCACATCCTGGAAACCTTGCTGTTGATGTTGATGAAGCAATTATTTATTATGACTTTGGCATGATGGGGGAGATAAAATCTTTCACCCGAGAGAGACTGCTTGAACTGTTCTATGCTGTTTATGAGAAGGATGCCAAAAAGGTCTAGTTTCTGCTATACTTGCATCTTTGAAAACATAGGAGACATTATCATAACAAGTACTTTCAATCTGATATCTTGATAAACTAGTATGAAAACATGTTTTCCGTTTTTGTCTTCATGGAACTAAGCTTACATGTAAGCTTAGTTCCATGAATTTGAATTTCATATTTTGATATCTATCATTACATGCTACTGTGTTTACTTGTAACAAGCTAAAATCTTTGTAACCTCAAGCTTGATAATAAATGTTAAAATAGTATGATAGAGGACTACCATGGCCCATGAGGAGCGCTTTTGGAGCCAAATATTCAATTAGGCCATTTATGCGTATTTTGTAATTGGGTTTATTTTTGTATTTTGGACCATTATTGGGTCTTGCTTTTTTTTTTTTAATTTGTGTTGGACCCTACTTGGGATTTTTGTGTTTTTAGCCCATGTTTGGGCCTTTTAGGAATGGGCCTTAGTGGCTTTTAGGTCCATGGTATAAATAAGCCAAATGTTGACTTTGGAAGAAGTTTTGACTCATTTTGAATGAAGGTTGAAGCTTTGTGAGAGAGACTCTCTCTAGGTTCTTAGGAACTACTCTTGATTCTTATCTTTGAATTTCTTAATTCAAAGTGGCAAATATTCCCTTAACTTATCAATCCTTAGAGATTGTGGCGTTGTTCTATCACTTCTAGCCTCAATCCACTTTTTTCTTTTTTCTTCTATATTTTCTTGAAAAAATTGTCCAAAGATATTCAAGGTTATGATGCTGAATTTTGATCCATAGAAAGGGGTTCTCATCATAGTATGTCTAGAATCATTAGCATATTAAACACATTAGAATAGATGGAAAAGTGTTGCTGCTGATAGTTATCTAGTGCGTAAGATTTAAGTTTGATATTGATTGATTATATACATGCTATAAATGAGATATCAGTGTGCTTCATGGAGGCACACAATTTCCCACAAACTTTTGTTTCAACAGTAATTTCATAGTTGACTTGACCTTCTGTTTTTAGTACAACTACAATTGTATATTTGTAACTGATTAACCTGTGACGCTTTTCAGAATAAGGAATTTGAAGTTACTCAGAACTTGAACTTAACATTTCCAGGGCCCCTTTCACATTTACTATAACTTTTATTGACAATGGTGCAGGTTATGCAATGCCTTATAGATCTTGGAGCACTCCAACCCACTGGTGACCTGTCATCAGTAAGGATATTTAGTACCTGTACTCTTATAAGATGATCATTTAACAGTTTGGAATTATGACACATATCTTGATCTTATAAATTTCTTTATTGACTTCCAGGTGAGGAGATCTATACAATTTTTCTTGGACAATCTTCTAAGCCAGACACCAGATCAACAACAGACTTTATCTGCAATTGGGGAGGTATGTGAGTATTTAGTTGTATTGAATCAATAATAGCTTAGATCCTTCATAATTTTTTGGGTGATTATTTCACTGTAAATGAGAATCGGCCAAAGATGGAAAATCATTGGCTTTCTAGGTTGTTCCAAATTATCTACATACTGTATGATTTTATTATTGATGGAGTTTTGTGGCAGGATTTATTTGCAATAGCACAAGACCAGCCATTCCGTTTTCCATCAACGTTCACCTTTGTTATTAGAGCATTTTCTACACTTGAAGGTTTACCCCCTTCTCTTCCCTACTCTTTTCTCTCAATTGGTGATCATTCTTTGAAGTATTTTTTATTCTTTAACATACCCATTGTATATTATCAATTTAATTTCACTTTAGTTTGTGCATTATAAGATGATAATCCACCTTTTCATATGGATGGTGCTGTAAGACTCCACAAGTAGAACAAATGTGTAATAATTGTAGATTGTATGATGATTTGGATATTTGATATGGTTAGGACAGATCCCAAATTATTTGCCTTAGATTTAGATCTATTCTTGGCAGTTATTTCTTGTGTAACTTTTCATTGTAAACAAACTGTATCCTTGTGCTATCAAGTGTGTTTTCTTGGGTTATGATTTTGACAAAATGGGATAGAAATTATACCATCCTTCAACTCATCATTTTTAGGTTTCTATGGACGTCACCTTTCATGAAGATGAGTCATACTTCACTCATCCTCAGCTTCAAGGGGATAGTATTCCAATTCCAGATGCCTAGTCCTTCTCTAAATCCTTCTTTCCTTCTAATGATATTCCTCTATCCTTGCTTCCTGAGCCTATACCAATGTGCAAGTCAATCAAGGCTACCCTTTCTAATGCCATGTGTAGCACCTCCCCTTGGTACACAGTTGGTGTATTAAAATGAAGGTGGATCTATATTGTGATATATTAGTATGATGGTACAGTGGTTTGGTATTATGCAAGATTAGTCGCTAAATATGGAATTAACTACTAGGGGACACTTTCTTTAGTAGCAAGGATAAGCACTGTGAGGCTCTTACTCTCCCTTGGAGCTGACTTTGGTTGGACACTGCACCAGTTTGATGTAAAAATTGCCTTGCTTAATGGAGAATTGGAGGAGGAAGTTTATATGGAGATTCTACTTGGATGTCATTTCACTAGTGGAAGGATTAAGATTTGGCAATGAAAAAGACCCTACACTGGCTGTAGCAATCTCTCTGCTCAGTTTGGAAGATTCATGAAGGCATCCTTTGGATACAAACTAAGTCAGGGTGATCATACCCTCTGCATTGAACATTCACAAGAAGGAAAACTCGCTGTTCTACCAGTGTATGTTGATGATATTATAATATCTATGGAATAATATAATTTAGAAATGACTACTAAAGGAGAGATTAGCAATTGAGTTTGAAATGAAGGACCTAGGGAGACTGAAGTACTTTTTTGGGTATCCTTTTCTCCCAAAGAAAGTATGTCCTTCCTATTCTCAAAGAGACATGAAATTTTGGGCATAATGCTACTAGATTACCAATAGAGCAAAATTATAGAATGGGAAATGACCAAAAAAGGCCCAAGGTTGATAGAGCTCACTACATCATATGTTTCTTTGGGACTTTAGTCAGCCGATGTGTTGGCTAAAGAGAAGTTTCACAATCTTACAAGTAAGTTGGGAATAGTGAATAGCCCTTCACCAACATAAAGGAGTGATATAAGACTCCACAACTAGAATAATTGTGTAATCATTGTAGATTATATGAATATTAGGACAAATTATATGGTTAGGACACATCCAAAATTTAATTTTCTAAGATTTAGCTCTACTCTATGTGCATATTTATTTCTCCAAGTCTATATAATTTATACAGAATAATTATCAGAAATAATATTCGATTTTAATTTTCCATTACTCACAGTATAAATAGCATGAGAATGAGAAAACAATATTTTTCAATACTGTTTTTTTTTTTCTTCATTGATTAATCTTTATTTTACATTTTATTTTTCTGTAGGCCTAGGTTACATACTCAATCCAGATTTCTCCTTTGTGAAGATTGCTGCACCTTATGCACAGGTTCAGACAGTCTATGACCAGTTACTGTTCTTCTCTGTTAAAATGTAGTACTAATATATGCTTGTCTTATAGGAACTTTTAGATATAAGGCAAAAGCGACCGACTGCGCCGCAACTCGTGGAGGAGATAAGGAAACAAGCAGATGATGTAACCACATCACTTGAAACTTTCAATTTAGCTCTTCATTCTAGATGATGTTTCTTTACAATATAAAAATCTAATATGAACCATCATTTTAATTATGGCATTGTGTATTCACTTAAATTAACAAGCCTCATGGAACATTTTTAGGCAAGAACCAATTCGATATCGATGCCTTACAGAGTTCAAAGAATAGAGGAATTTGTCAAGCAACTTGAGGGAGGAGATCTGAAACTCCGAGTCCGAGTACTTGAGGTGAGCCATTGCATTTCTTAGATCTTGCATTTTCTTATGGATATAAGCCATTTCCAATTATGAATTTTTAGAGGTTATTAAATTGTCCTAAGTAGATAGAGTTTTTGCAACTTTCTTCTCCCTCAATTGAAGCTGTGTAACTTGATTTGCTAGTCTGAAAGAGCTGCTCGGAAAGCAACAATATTACAAATGGCTACTATGTACTCGGTATTGGGGGGAACCTTGCTAAACCTTGGTGTCACTTTGAGTAGCCAAGGCAATCAAGCTTTTGCAAATGGATCATTCATTGGTGCAGGTGACATTCATATCATACAGCTTTTCTCAAATATTGTTTAATGATCAGAGAAATGCTAGCGACACTCTCTTTTAAACACTCTTCCTGTGATTTGTTCAAATTTATTGGAAATCACCAATTTTGGTGGATCCTACATATCATTTAAGGATTCTCTTTCCTGATTTAGCTATGGAACCCACAAAAATTGATAATTTTCAATAAATTTCAACCAATCACAAAGAGAGTATCAGAAAGTGTTTAGACAAGTGTCTCTATCACTCCTCTTAATGATCATGTTCATGTTTACATCAGCTTTATTCTTGTGACTGATTGGTATCAACTTGTCCATATGCAGGCGTTTTCGGGGCTCTATTTTTAAGGTCTATGCAACGGGTGAAGAAACTTGATAAATTTGAGAAAATGATATAATTCATTCCCACCAAATTCAATTCCTTCAAGCATATGCATGATATAATAACATGTCTTGATCTCCATTTTCATTCATATATTTCACATAAGCATAATAAGATATACGAATACGAGTTGTACAGAAACATGATTGGAGGGTGATGAAACTGCAAGAAACCGTTCCTTCATGATTAAGTGAATGTCATTGTTTTGTAAAGAGAAAAGAAATTTGTCATCAACCATAGATACAATTGTTAGCCAAATAACTTAGTTTTCACATATGCATTCTAATTATGGCTTCCTCAGTCCTCCAAGTTAATTTAAGTATACGCCCAGAGGCTAATTGTATATTGACCTTACTAGTTTGCATTGTACCATCTCATTTATTCAATATACAAGACATTCCATTCGTTGTGTTATTTATTTATTTTAAATAAACATGATAAAGTCTTTAGAATTGTAAGATCAATACCGTATGGTACGAGTGCATAACTTAATTGTGATATCCTATTTAGTAAAATCATAATATTATACTTAAATGTCACTAGCAAAGTATGATTACAAGTTAGGATATTAATAATGTATAGAGAATATTACGTTCTTAGATTGATGGCTTTTATCTCACACGTTATACATTTAAAGTTCAAGAGGCTACATTAGTACAAATCATAGAAATAAGGTATTAGATAAACGGAGTTATAAGGTTGACTTGGTGGTGAAGGGAGAAAAGAAGGGAGGAGAGGGAGAGGTCATGGGTTCGAATCCTCCCGTTAACAAAAACTAACAATTAACAACTAACATTTGCATATAAAAAAAAAAAGATAGCAACTTAACCAAAAGAAAAATGTAAATGTATAATTACTTCTTTTCTTAACCTTCAAAAACAAAAAATTGTTCTGAAAATTATTTTAGGATAAGGGTAATCTTGGAAATAAAATATTAAAAATATCAAAAGGAGGTACACATGATTATTGAGGGTGTATTTAACACTTCTGAATGTGAATGTGTTGAAATTTGTTTCCGAAAAAAGGGTATTTTTTAGGGGGAAAAATTTAAGAGATATATTAGTAAAATTGGAAGGTGTGAATAATAATTGTCTTATTTTTTTTAGGCTTAAATACCCTTTTAGTCACTTATAAAAAAAAATACCCTTTTAGTCCTTGCAATTTAGCACTTTTTTGTTTTTCATCCTTGTAAATTTTTGTTTTGTTTTAATCCTTGCAAATTATGTTTGTTTTGTTTTTCGTCCTTAAAGCGGTTTAGATAATACTTTGAATAATGAAAAAAGTGCTATCTAAACTGTTTTAAGGACGAAAAACAAAATAAACGTAATTTGCAATAATTAAAACAAACAAAAAATTGCAAGGAGGAAAAGTAAAAAATCGCTAAATTGCAAGTGTATTTAAACTTTTTTTTTATTCCCTTCCTTTCCTTCATTGGGCTGGACTCCCGCTGTGGCCCATGTTGCTGTAAGTGGGTTAGGTGAAAATGTCCCTCACTTTCTGGGCAATTGCTTCCTGCACCCCAAATGTTTTAAAATTTCGATTTTACCTTCCCTTTATTACGAAATGGTCATTCCAGAAGTATATATGTATTCCGGAATAGCTATTCCGGAATATGATTTTCATATTCCAGAATACCTATTCCGAAATAGGTATTCCGGATTACCTATATAATTCCGGAATAGGTTGGCTAATTTCCCTTTTGTTGATTTTCAATTTGAGGATGTTTTGTATTGAGAAAGATGGGTTTGTTGAAAATAGGTTAGCTAATCTCTTCCTTCGTGTTGCTATTCACATATGTGGATGATGCATTCAATGGGGTTGGTGGCATGCGGTGTGGTTGGTGGAGCGTGGTGGGTGTGTGGTGCAGTGGAGTTGGGAGGGGCACCGTGTTTGGGTGGCGTGTGGTGGTGGTGGGTGGCGCACGGTGGTGGTTGGCCACTGTGGTTGGTGGTGTGTGGTGTGTGGTGTGGTGGGTGGGGCGTGGTGGTGTGTGGTGCGGTGGAGTTGGGAGGGGCACAATGTTGGGTGGCCCACGGTGGTGGTGGGTGGCGCGATGGTGGCCCACGATGGTGTTGGTGTGGTGCGGTGGTGGTGGAAGGTTTGACAACCAGGGTTAGGGTTGTGCAAGGTGAGGGAAGGGGGTGTTGACCATGGCAGAAAGAAGGGTATTTTTGTACTTTAACTATTAATATGGAGGTGCATAAAGCAAAAAAGGGGTGCAGGAAGTAATTCCATACTTTCTGACCGTTAGATCAATTTTTAGTGGGGAACAGATTCCTCCCCAAATTGTGATTGCTGGATGTGAAATAATTAAAGTATAGTTATTAGGAGTATCAATCTTTTCTTTTTTTTCTTTTATTTTCCGTTGTATTTTTCTTTTGGAGGCAATTCTTTTTGAGGCACCGTTGAACTTTAAATATGGACACCTCTCTTAACAAAGATTTAAACCTTGGGTTGGCACGTTATAGGGAACTATTTCTTTTCCGTTAGACCCATCTCCGTTTGGTATCATAAGCATCATCTTGTTCTTGCAATTCTTAATTAGTATGTTCATTATAAATACTCAATCTTGTTACTTATTTCATCCTTTTACATTTACTAATCTATATAAACATACAATATATAAAGAATGATAGAAATACAATGCATAATTACACTTTAATCTAAGATAACTATTTTTTTCACCTAGATGGTGGTATAATCTCAACTTTCAATTAAGCCATAAATAATAGGTTTAAATACCTTTTTAGTCCTTGCAATTTAGCGATTTTTTGCTTTTCATTCTTGGAAAAAAAACAATTGATTTTAGTCCTTGCAAATTATGTTTGTTTTGTTTTTCGTCCTTAAAGTAGTTTAGATATCACTTTTTTCACTGTTCAAAGCGCTATCTGAACCGCTTTAAGGAGGAAAAACAAAACAAACATAATTTGCAAGGACTAAAACCAAAAAAAAAATTTACAAGGATGAAAAGCAAAAAAGCACTAAATTGCAAGGACTAAAAAGGTATTTAAGCCTAAATAATAATAATAATAATAATAATAATAATAATAATAATAATAATAATAATAATAATAATGATGATGATAAATGTAACTATTTATTTTAATAAGATAAGAAGAATAAAGTGAAAAGTGAGTTGTCTCCATAAAATTTAAAAGATATTGATTTTAGAATCATTAAGTTAAGACAAAGACTAATCATAAGACTTAAGAAAGAGAATAAAGTTGTGAATGGCAAATTCTTAAGGGATGAGTAGAAGTAAGGAGAGACGAGATGAGATGTGTGAAAATTATCCGTAATTTGATTTTTTTTTTTGTCATGGGTCAAAGATCACATGTGTTTCCCAACCCACTGGATCAGAGACTAATCTCGTTTGCAGTACGTGACTGCCACTGGCCTAAGGAAATTTTGCACATGGAGGAAATCGAACACGGGTTCTCCCGCAATAGATCATTCCCTCACATGTGAACACAGTGGGGCCTTACACCATTGTGTCAACCCTATGGTTAATTTGATTTAATTTTATTGTTGTTGTGACTGATTTCACTTAATGAGCTTTCATTATACCATCATGTGCGCAATAGTTAGTCTTTTACATTAGAGTTCATATTGAGTGATAACATTGGATTTTAACCTTTGGTTAAGAGGATTTGTAGTGAAAGCCCACTATTGGTGAACGAGAAATATGGTATTGTGAAAAATTGAGACCTTCTAATAAGATACTTAACTAATATCAATTCTCAAAAGACTAAGGCTATTGCTATATCCACTCCAAATAATAGAAAAAATTTAATGTGAGTGTACTTAACAAAAAAGGGGAGTGGATATAGCAAAAGCCAAGACTAACTGTAATCATATATCATTATTGATGGACCTAAGGCCCAAAGTAAATACACCCTATAATGAGGTGCAAGCCTTGTAGTGAAGGTCACAGAGACCTTGAGAACATCTAATGCAAGTCATCCCACATTTGGACAGAGGGTCACATCTCAGGACCATGGTTAAGGCAGTTTACACACTAATGCTGCTACGAATCATTATCCACGATCAGTGTAGTGTACTAACACATACTTGATGTCACTTGAAAATGTTAGTGAATCTTATTATGTACTTGATATCACTTGAAAATGGTTAATGGATCTTATTCATCTAAGATTACCCAAAAATGATAGGTGACTCTTTTGAGTATTGATTTACTTGCATAGGTCAGTGGAGTACAACTCTTGATATATAACCCTCATTGAAAAATTTATGAAAGTAACTATTAAGAACTTGGCAAGTTATCAGTCATACAAATAATAGAGTAAAAAATAAGAATGTGGTCCTAACCAGGGTTATATATCAATTACCAACTCACATAATTTGTTTCTATTTGAAAGATTCACAATAATTGAGTAACTCAAAAAATTAAATCTAAGGATTTTTTATCTATTGATTCTTGGAGTTTTAGGAGAAAAATCAATAAGCAAATATGACCAGGGATCAAACTCCTCTCACTTATCCTCATGTTACTAAATTCACATTTAATCTTAAGGTGTAACATGCAATTGAAGTTCGAACTGAATCAATAACAATAGACTGAGTTCAATTCCTTGATCCAAGTCCTTTTAACCCAACTTGGAAACTCTAATCTTTTAGATGACCCCAAATTCGATTAAGTATTGCAATTAGTAATTCATCAACACATACAACCATGGCACTATATATCTAAACGCATCACAATCATGGAAGTCCATCTCAATTCTAGCCCTACTCCAATTTTCCAATCATGACATAAAACCCGTGAGCAATTCAATAGTGGCTAGTTAAAGATTGCAATAAACACAATTCTCATGCAACAGACTTGTATTCAATTGAATTGCTCATATTACATGAGACTAAGAGTTTAAGTGAGGTTCTTCTATCAGTATAACAAATTAAAAATGCATGATTATATACAAGGAGAAGAGAAAAAGTAGAAGAATGATAGATGATGTATTCGATCCCCAAAGTCCTTCCCAAGGGTGTAGTTACTAAGGATGTAGAGTTTTTCTCTTTTCTTTCTAGCTTATAAACTAATTTTACCAAACACACTAGAATTGTTAAAAATTGTTATACAAGTAGTCAAGTTGTCTTTAGCTTCTTTGTACTTAGGGGTAATTATGCTGATTTGGATCAAATTGAAGAGCGTGTCGTTTATCCTATAGGCATTTTCTATCATTTTCTTTGTGGACTTGCAATATTTTCTAGGCTATTACTTCCTGCACCCCCTAAAAACCCAAGAGAGACCAATATACCCTTTGCCTCTCCCAAGCCCCACCTCCACCAAATACCCCCGCCGATCCAAACACCACCACCGCAACCATCGAAAACCACCGTCGCAACCACCCAACCTCACCGAATGAATTTTTTTTTTCTGGAAAGGGGGTTCCGGAATGAATTTTTTTTTCCAGAATGGAGGTTCCGAAATGAATTTTTTTTCTAGAAAGGATGTTCTGGAATGATTTTTTTTTCCAAAAAGGGGTTCCATAATAAATAAATAAAATCCGAAAAGGCTTTTCAGGAAAACAAAATTCATTCCAGAAAAGCTTTTCCAGAAATACATTACGGTAGTGGTTTTTGCGTGAATTAATGGTATAGGGCAGTTGCGAGGTGGTGCTGGGTGGTCGAGGGTGGTTGCAGTGGTGGTGTTCGACGGTGGGTGCGGTGGTATTGGGTGGTTGGGTGGAGGTGGGGGGCAAGGATATTTCTGTCTGGATGGGGTTTCAGGGGGTGCAGGAAGCAAAAAGTGGGGTGCAAGAAGTAATAGCCTATTTTCTATTTGAGTATTGGATAATTCTATTCGTACTCTTTTTTTCCCTCTCCATACATCTCGCTTTTTTCTTTACATTCCAAAAATTAGGTTTTAAAATATAAGAATAAATCTGAACTAATTTCTGGAATGAGAGTAACAAAAGAGGGTGTGAATTGAATTTACTCTTGAGCCTTTTTGAATTACAGTCCTATCAAAATTTTCTTTACGCTTTAGTCGCTTATATTTACAACCCAACTCCAACAATCCTAGGAAAAATAAAAAAGAACATGTCCAAAGGCCATAGCCTTACGCTAGTTATATTTACAATTAAGCAAAAATAAAAAAGAACATGTGATAGGCCATTGCACAAAGAAACAGTAAAACCTGAAGGAAAAACAATTAAGCAAGTTGTTCATTAGCTGCAAATATCCTTCTCTCCTCAAGTGCAAGCTTCTTGTGTAGCCGCTCTTGGTGCTCAGAAAATGCCAAAAACAAATCCCTCATATTACTAGCTATTTTGAATTCTTTAGTTCCTGAATGTACAACCTTCAAATTGTTGCTCGTTCTCCTCTTTCTTTTCTGCGATATATTCTGCAAAAAACAAAATCAATATCAGAGAAAACATGGAGAGAACTGTCATGGTTTTCATTAACATCTAAACAAGTCATTTTATTCGTAGAATGTGAAAATTCTGCATGTTTATGTAGCATGTCTGGAGTGGTGGGGTATGGAGGCACCTATGCATGTGAATATCATATAGTGGCGGATTTAAGATCCCGAGTCAGTGGGGGCAAAAAAATTTAAAGGTTGATTATATTTTTGTCCTTGAATTATTTGTAAATTTCACTTTTAGTCCCTAAATAAAATTTTTAGCATTTTTTGTCTCTATACTTTTTCTCTTTTTACATTTTTTTTAATTTTAATCTCTACTGTCAAGTAATAGTGTTAACTAATGAAGTAATAGTCATGTTGGCAATCACATGACTTGTCACGTCATCAAAGAGTCTGACGAGACAACTTGTAATTTTTCTTTTACAAACGGTACTTTTAATTCCTCATCTGTTCAGACCATACTAATTAAAGGGAAATTAAAAACACAATTTACCAAAAAAAACACGTGTTTGTTCTGTTAAGACTTCTTATGATGTGACAAGTCACCAGGCTACCAATGTGGCTACCACATCATTCATTAGTTAACGTTGTTACTTGATAGCAAATATTAAAACTGTTAAGAGAGAAAAAATATAGGGATAAAAAATGCTGAAAACTTTGTATAGGGACTAAAAGTGAAATTTGTAGAAAGTTTAGGATAAAAAATAAAATTAACCCAAAATTTAATAATAATTATTATCATACAAATGAAAATAAAACGTGAGATAAAATGAAATGTCTATTTGAATAAAGTGTAGAAGTGCCTAGTGAACTTAAAAAAGAACGAAACATAAGAAAAAACTAGCTAATGAAAGACAAAATTTAACAACTGGAAAATTGAGACCAATGGGTTCAAATTATAAAAATAGAGAGGACAAAAAAATAAAACACTACATATATACTTATATTTTTCTCAAAGTCAAAGGGGTGCATCTGCACACCCCCTCAACACTATGTAAGTCCACCTCTGATATCAGAAGTCATTTTCTCCAATTCAGGGGCTTGATTGTTATGGGAGAAAAGCATACATATGGCATATTGTTTGGTTTGCAGCTGTTTGGAACATTTGGAAGAACAGAAATTCTTTGGTGTTCACAGCAAAGAAAAAAGGCCTGAGAGATGATGGAACTGATGAAGGTCCAGTCGGGGCAGTGGTTAACAAGCATATGCGGGATTTTGTATCCACTTACATGTTGGTTTACTGATCCATTGTCATGTCTGGTGGCGTCTTAAGTATGCAGCAATTCTGCATTGGCAGGGACAAGGTGTACGATGGGTAAGGCGTATTGTTTTATGCGAAAGGTTTTGGAATAGGGGAGCATATACTGAAAAAGTGGGTGATTAGCAAATGGGCAGCATGATGATGCATGGATACTGAATTATAATAGCACAATTTGTTTGGCTTATACAATAACACATCAGATTGGGAGAGGATTCAAATACCAGAAAAGCTACCAGTGGGATGTGATATATTGAAATGCATATTTTATTCAATTGGAAGATTGCCATTGTTGTAATTATATATGCTTGGTGCGTGTCCTGTTGATTCACAAGGAGTGGAATTGTAATGACACACTCGTTTTGGCTATTTATTTTAAAAATTACACTGACATCCCCTGAGGTTTTATCAAATTACATAAAATAGCCCTGCTTTTTTTTACCCCTACACAAACCTTCCCTAATTTTGTTTGAAAAATATTACACTGACACCCCTTTGTACATTACACACACCCCCCCTTAAGGTTTAAAAAATATTACACCCCTGTGTAAGGGAGGTCATTATAAGGGTAAAAAAAGCAGAAATATTTTATATAATTCGACAAAATCTTAGGAGTGTTAGTGTAATTTATTTATTATTTTAATGGCAGCCAATGTTAAATGCAGCAACGGAAGGGGAAATTAGGTGAACTAATGGTTTGGGGCTTATTGTATAGGTTTGCAAGCTCGAGGTAGGGACGATTACAAATGGCAGGGGGTGATTTTTTACTGTTAAAGTGATGTATATATTGCTGTTTTGGGTTTTGGTGGCTTTAGGCTATAACAATGTAATTATTTGGTTCTAGTCAGGTCCATCAATAAAGTTTCATTTTGCCTCAAAAAAAAAAAAAAAAAAATCTAAACAACTTCCGGAGTCCCCTCTTGAACCTACTGAAGTAAAATTAGGGGCACAATTAATTTGTCTAAAACTAGAGTCAGGAGATTACAATAAGATTTTCAGAAACAATGGATAGCATGGCTTGTATTCTCATTATGTGCACAGTGCCTCTAGTGAATTTTTTTTTTATTACAAGTGCCTCAAGTGAAATGAGTGCCCCTACAATGCAAGACTGATCAAAGTACTTAATAAATTGGCTTAAATACAATTTCGATCCCCCTATTTTGCTTAATCCGTAATTTTGGTCCCTCTATTTTAAAATAGAGATATTTGGTGTCCTATTTTAGAAAATCCACAATTTTGGTTCAATCCTCAATTTTGCCTACGTTTTATTTCTTTTATTTTGGTCCAATTGAACCCTAGACCTAACATATTCATTTTAATTAATTAAATTATTTCTTGATGATACCTTAAATGAATATGTTAGGTCTAGGGTTCAATTGGACCAAAATAAAAGAAATAAATATAGACAAAATTGAGGATTGAACAAAAATTGCAGATTTTCTAAAATAGAATAATCAAATGTCTTTATTTTGAAATAGGAGACCAAAATTTGTATAGTTGACGATATCGGGAGACCAAAGTTGTATTTAAGCCTAATAAATATAGTCTTGACCGTGGGTTTGACAATTTGACCGTGGGTGCCCCTATAGTCTTGACCAATTACCATACTCCACTACTAAGCCATAAAATATTCTTTGTTGGTAAAAAGGAGGAAAGAATTTGGGTATGAAATCTACCTCTGATATATGCACCATTGCTCCTATCGATGCTTTAATATTTTTGAATCCCACTACCTTTTCAAGTATCACCCAAGGCCTAAAAACCACAGCGAATAGATTATTTCTAAACAGTAGTGAAATCAATCATACTACATTAACACATACATAATTTTGTAAGCATTGATGGGTTAAATTATTAAAACAGTTACTGCAAAAAAGAAATTGCAAGCCTTGTTTCAACGTCAAGTTGATACATTTCACAATAACAATGAAAAACCATAGTAGATTGTGCTTGAAAGTTACAGGCCAGACATCAATATTTAAGAACTATACATGCAAAATACCTGCCAGTTGAAGATGTTATGATGCAGTTGGGATTATTCAAAAAGCCGCACAGCTCTTGGAACCCTCTTTTAGAATCCACCATTATAACTCCCCTGGTATATACCTCCATTGAGAAACTTGGAAAAATAAAAACCCTAGCTGATACAGAAGTATGTATCCGTAAGAACTCTGTAATTGTCGATGGACATAACTCTTTGTCGACATTTGTAATCAATATCATACACAGATCTTTTGTTCCTTCAAGATCCCTATCTTCCATTCTTTTGTCATGACAACCAACTATAAACCAAATAAAAGAATAAAATAAAAACCAAATGAAAATCCAAGGAAAAAAAAGTTACAAGATTTATATTATAGAACATCATTGTAAAAATATAAAGGGTAAAATATGTTTTTAGTCCCTATAAAATTTTCAAAGTTCAGTTTTAGTCCTTCTAAAATTTTGTGCATTTTTCGTCTCTAATTTTGAAATGTCCGTTTTTCGTCCATCTAAAATTGAAATGCACGATTTTTGGTCCTTTAAAGTGCTTTAGAAAGCGTTTTATAAGGGGATGAAAAGTGGTTTAGATAACGCTTGAGACGAAAAACGAACATTTCAGAATTAGAGTGACGAAAAATGGATAATAGGAGGCCCTTTAATGGATTTAGAATAGGCTCTGACACCATCTTAGAATTTGGGTTTTAAGTCTAACTCAACCCCACAAAACCGGCTTATAAGATGAGGATAACCCCACTTATATACTCTATCTTAACACTATCTCCAGCCAATGTGGAACTTGAATTTTTCCCAATACACCCCCTGACCCCAGCTATTTTGGGCTTAGTGCATGGATAATATGATAAGTTCTGATACCATCTTAAAATGTGGGTTTGAGCCTAATTCAACCCCGCAAAATCGACTTGTAAGATAGAGTATATAAGTGGGGGACTACCCTCATCTTAGAATGTGGATTTTGTAGAGTTGAATTAAGCTCAAACCCATATTTTAAGATGTTATCAAAGTCTACCCTAGAGATTATTGTTGGGCCACCACCCGTTATCGGGATGTTATTAGACAACCCACAAATGTCCAGTCCTACAAACTTCACACTCAAGATATATAGTCCTCGGCATGAGGGGGTGTGTTGGAGATCCTACATCGACTAATGAATGGCCAAATTAAAATATGTAGATGGGGGCCAACTCTCACCTTACAAACCAGTTTTGTAGGTTGAGTTAGGACCAAATCCAATTTTTTTACTGTTTTTCTTCATTACTTATAAGCATTTAGCAATAGTAATTGAAAGAATCTAACCACGAGCGAGAAAAGGTTAAGTGTAGGAAACTGTCTAACAGGTTTACAGTGAAGTTGTCCAGCAGATATATAAAGTGCATCTCAAGAATTGAGGCAGGCGAACTTCCCAGCAGTTACAACAACTAACTATCTGTGACAGAAGCTACTACAACTCTATTATACTTTGAACAATGAGAGAAAGTTATGTGGGGTGAGGAAAACAATGAGTGTTGGGTTGGGTTCTCTGTGTAAGAGAAGAGTGTGATGATTGCACTTTGCTGTGAATGAGTGAGCAGGAAAGAAAATGTGAGGCAGGTGTCAAAGAAGAAAAGAATGTAAGACAAAAGTAGGCATGTTTTAGAAAAAATGGTACTCAGTGAGCGTGAGGAGAATTTTTGAGAGAGAAATGAGAAAGACCGGTACCAGGGTGTGTGCATCAATTTTTTAATGTTAAACTTTTAATCATTCCGAAATTCAATTTTTGGAATGTATTAAAATTTAGGCTTAAATACAACTTTGGTTCCCTATTTTGCCAAATCCGCAATTTTGGTTCCCCTGTTTCAAAATAAAGACATTTGGTCCTCCTATTTTAGAAAATTCGCAATTTTGGTCTAATCCTCAAATTTGCCTATATTTATTTCTTTTATTTCTTACATTTTAATTAATTAAATCATTTCTCGATGGTAACTTAAATAAATATTAGGTCTAGGGTTCAATTGGACCAAAATAAAATAAATAAAACGTAGGGAAAATTAAGGATTGAATCAAAATTGTGGATTTTCTAAACTAAGGGACCAGATATCTCTATCTTAAAAGAGTTAATTACACCGACCCCCCCTTGAGGTTTGCCCTTATTACACTCGATATCCCTCCATTTTTGAACCCTACAGAAAACCCCCTAATTTTTGGGCTTTCATTGCACCGACCTCCCCCTTCGAGCGTAAATTGTTACACCGACCCCCTCTTAGGTTTGAAAAATCTTACACTGACCCCCCCCCCCTTAGGAGTATTGGAGATCCCACATCGACTAGTGATAAGGCCAAAATAGTGTATATAAGTGGGAGACAACCCTCACCTTACAAGCCGGTTTTGTAGAGTTAGTTAAGTCCAAACCCACTTTTTAAGATGGTATCAGAGCCCATCCTAACAATATGTTGTTGGGCCTATTGTGCCTTATTGTGGGCCTATCGTGCCACCGACTATCGGGCCGCTATCAGACCACTCGCAGATGTCCAGTCCTGCAAACTTCACACTCGAGATGTCCAGTCCTCGGCGTAAGGGGGGTGTTTTGGATATCCCACATCGACTAGTGATAAGGCCAAAATAGTGTATATAAGTGGGGGGCAACCCTCACCTTACAAGCCGGTTTTGTAGAGTTAAGTTAGGTCCAAACCCACTTTCTAATAAGGGGTACTCAAAATAATGTAAAAAAATGGAGGGGTACCGGGTGTAATAAGAATAAACCTTAGAGGGGTCTGTGTAATTTACTCATTTTAAAATGAATGGACCAAAATTGCGGATTAAGTAAAATAGGGGGACCAAAATTGTATTTAAGCCTAAAATTTAACACACTTCCAAAAATTAGTTTCTGGAAAAAGTTAAATACATTTTGGAAACTAATTTCTGGAAAGCTTACTAAAAAAAAGTGGAATTTAATTTCCAGCAAGAGGATATTTTTAGAAAAAAAAAATTACAAAAAACATGAAAGGAGGATGTATAAGTAAAAAGGGGATGTGAATAACAATTGCCATTTTTAACCACATTGTGAGTTGTAACTCCCACAACTTTACCATGTCAATGTCACAATGTCAAATTGTACTTGAATGCAATTCTAATTGTTTGCCGGTCAGGTAGAATTTGACTCTATTCGACAGGTCTAATAAAGAAAATCATACGATCGTAAATGTTGACATGTGATTTTGACAGCTATGGTTTAGGAAGTCCTAACAGAATTAGATGGACAATCATATGAAAAGCCATAAAAATATCTGAAAAGCAGGAAAAAGGTTTTTGAAGCAAAATCTAGTGAGTTGAATCCACTTCTAGTGTTAACTGCTACTATTACATAGAAGCAAACCTGCAGGTGAACATGCATCGACAACAGACCGCCTAGCACGTTGTCTTTCCTGTAAAGAGGGATATATTATAAGATATCATGTCAGCCACTGAACACATCCAAGAATAGGAACTTGTCCTGTATGGCTATTATTATATTTTTCTCAGCATGCAAGATAATGGAAAGGACTCATGGTTACGTAAAGATGCATATACTACTTGCCTTAATCATTTGTCCAAAATAAGTCATTCTAAGAGTAGTGTTTGAGCTTTCGTTGCAATACGACACCATTTCAAAGCTAGAAACTCCCTTTGACACTGAAACAGAACGATATAGAATTAGGAAGAGATTGAGTTATGACACATCTATGAATGCCATATTGTTCATAATTCATGACTGTAACAATAGATCATTGCATAAGTGAAAAATAGCCAAAGGAGCAAAAGAAACAATGCTCCAAAAATCATTATTTGCAGAGAAATTCATCAACTTGAGACTTGGAGCAAAGACTTTGGCAAAGACCAAAGATCAAGCCGAAATAAAGAGCAAAGCAAATCTTCATAAAAGAATCCAAGCAGCAGATCAGGGAAGGAGATTAAACATACCTAAACAACCCAAATGCATAAAACACAAGTTTTCAGTAATGGATGGACCATATTTTTCATTTTATGCCCAATAACATGTCCATTCAAATTGTGTTACAGCCCATCCTAAAAACAATGGGCCAGGAGGTCATTTTTTAACCACATTGTGACATGTAATTCCAAAAATTTTACCATGTCAATGTAACAATGTCAAACTGTACTTGTTTGCGAGTCAGGTAAAATTTGACTCGATTCTATAGGTCTAGTAAATAAAATCATATGATCCTTGTTGACAGCTGTATATATGTACTTTTATTTTAAATTTGAATTCCCTTATATATATAAACGTACAAGTCTATCTATACTCTCATTGTTCCACTCTCCCTCACATTCACTCTCATTTAAATACTTTTCTCTCATGAAGTGGTGGACTTCACTCTCCTAACATGCATTTGGTATATATCTTTGTATACTTTTAATATCAACTAAACAATTGTATAACTGAATATCAAAAACTAATTTCAAATATTTTATCTTCAAAATTCAAATACACTCCTAATATGTATTTGACAAGGATTCTAGGAGATTTAGGTAGATAAGATCAAAATCATATTATTCAAATCTGATTTGATTTCATTCTCCTTTGTTCTAGAAGATTTGGATAGTTAAGATCAAGATCAGATTGTTTAAATCTCTTATTTGATTCTCCTTTATCTTTTTATTTATTTTGTAATTAGGGTAGTTAGGAATTTCTCCTAGCCATCTCTGCCTATGTATCTCTCATGTATTTCTAATTAATTAAGTATAATAAAAATCATTTTTTCTTGTCCTAAAATTACATGGTATCAATATTCGCTCACCATGTTTTCCGCAAATTATAAAGCTGTCAAAGCTGCGTCGTCATCATTTGCAACCTTAAATGGAGAAACCATGGAGCAGAAGGGCAACTCTAAGTCACTCCCTTTCACTAAGGAACCATTTGAGCACTTGTATAAGTTCTTTTCAACTAAAATGTCAGTTAATTCATCCTCTACTCTAGCCCAAAAAGGTATTTCATTTTTTGCTGCTCTTCTTAGTACCAATCAAAATTCTAAAGGCCCATGGATCATTGATTCTGGAGCTACTAACCACATACAAATTGATCAAAATTGTTCTCCACATATAGTCCTTGTGCAGGTCATTAAAAGATTAGAATTGTTGATGGTACCTTTTCTACTATAGCCGGTGTTGGTTCCATTCCAATAACTAAATCTCTAACCCTTCACAATGTCCTCCATGTCCCAAATTTGTCATGTAATCTTTTGTACATTAGTAATTAACACATGATCTAAATTGTTCGGCTATTTTTTACTCCTCTACTTGTAAATTTAAGAAGTTGAGTTCGGGGAGAATGATTGGCAGTGCCAAAGGGGCTGATGGACTCTACCTCTTTGATGATGAAGCTGTTTTTAAGGAAAATATTCAAGGTAACTGTCTCAATTCAGTTTCTGCTCATGAAGATGAAAAAATAATGTTATGCATTGTAGGCTAGGTCACCCAAGTTTTTTGTACTTGAAACATCTTTGTCCTGAACTTTTCAAAATAAAAATCCAAATTTATTTTCTTGTGAAGTTTGTCAACTTGCAAAGCATCGTCATTCCTCTTATTCTCCTCAATCTTATAAAAAAATCTAGTCATCTCACTTTAATTCATAGTGATGTTTGGGGACCTAGTAAACCAAATGGAAAAAGATTGTTTGTCACCTTTATAGATGATCATACAAGATTAACATGGGTTTACTTGATGAAAACAAAATCTGAAGTTGAGAATATTTTCAAAAAAAATTCCATAAGATATACACTCAATTTAAAAAAAAAAAAAATCAAAGTATTTCGTAGTGATAATGGAGGGAGTATTTTAACACACCTAAATAACTTTTTCCTTGAAAATGACATCATTCATCAAAGCTCTTGTGTTGAAACTCCACAACAAAATGGAGTGGTCGAAAGGAAAAATAAGCATATACTTGGTTGCTCGGGCCTTGAGGTTTCAAAGTAATGCACCAAAATATCTTTGGGGTGAAAAGCAATCTTAACCGGAACATTTTTTATTAAAGGATGCCAAGCAAAGTTTTGGACTTCAAAACTCCTTTTGATGTTTTCACAACTTCTTTTCCAAATAATAGATTGTCATGAACTTTACCTCTAAGGATATTTGGGTGTACTGTTTTTGTTCATGCTCATAAACTAAATCAAAGTAAACTTGAACCTAGAGCAAAAAAGTGTGTGTTTATTGGCTATTCTCCCAACCAAAAAGGATACAAATGCTTTGATCCCATTTCCAAGAAAACCCCTGTTTCTATGGATGTTACTTTTTTTAAAAAAAACTCTTTTATTTCAAAATCATCTTCAGGGAGGAGAAAAGAGGAAGATGATGTCCAATATTTTCAAACTCCAGATATTTCAGTCTTACAAACTTTACAAAATTCAGATTTATCATTTGTTTATTTTATGCATAAAGAAGGAAGTCCAGAGGCTCAAAACAAGGGTGAACCAAGTCAGAAAAATAAAAACAGCTGTTTTAATTTCAGAAACTGAAATTTCAGAGCCTGTTTTAATTTCAAAACCTGTCTTGGAAACTGAAATTTCAAATTTACAAACTGTGCCAAGTTCTGAAATTATTGAAACTGAACAAAATAAGACAATTACAATGGGTAATAGGGGTGTAAAAACCTTTGATCTTGTCTATTCCAGAAAGAAAAAACCTCAAATAATAGAGCCAAATGATCCTCAAGACTGTCGTGACTCCAAGGATCCATCAAGTAACAATTTTTCTAATTCTGTCTAACCTGTTCAAACTATAGTTGAATCTGTCCTTGATGATTCTAACCTCCCTATTGCTATTAGAAGGGTATTAGGTCATGTACAAAGCATCCTATCTCAAATTTTGTGTCATATGAAAACTTATCCCCTTCCTTTCGGGCTTTTACTTTAAAACTGACAAAAACATAACTTCCAAAAGATATACAGGCTGCTCTAAGGGTTCCTGAGTGGAAGGAAGCTGTCTTGGAGGAGATGAGAGCCCTAGGGAAGAATCGGACTTGGAAAAAAGTGGACTTGCCTAGGGGAAAGACAACTATGGGGTGTAAATGGGTGTTTACCATCAAGTATAAGGCAGAGATCTATTGAGAGATACAAAGCTAGGTTAGTTGCTAAAGGCTTCACTCAGACTTATGGTATTGATTACTCAGAAACCTTTGCCCTTGTTGCAAAGTTAAATACCATTAGAGTTCTTTTGTCATTAGCTGCAAATTTAAACTGGCCATTGCAACAGCTAGATGTGAAGAATGCCGTTTTAAATGGGGATTTGGAGGAAGAAGTCTACATGGATGCACCCCCAGGTTTTGAATCACATTTTAATCAAAAGGTATGTAAGCTGCAAAAATCTCTCTATGGATTGAAACAGTCACCTAGAGTTTGGCTTGAGAAACTTGCCCAGATTGTTAAGAAGCAAGGGTATGTTCAATGTCACAGTGACCATACATTGTTTGTAAAACATTCTTATGGAGGAAAAAATGGATGTGTTAATTGTCTATGTGGACGACATTGCGATTACTGGAGATAATTTCAATGAAATAGATAAGTTGAAAGCTTCTCTTGCAGCTGAATTTGAGATTAAAGACCTCGGGTCTCTAAAATATTTTTTGGGGATGGAGGTTGCAAGATCAAAGAAAGGAATTGTTGTGTCAAGGAGAAAGTATATCCTAGATCTTCTCAAAGAAATTGGGATGAAGGATTGCAAACCAGCTGAAACTCCCATAGATCCAAATAAAAAACTTGGAAGTGAAGACAAAGGAGACTCCGTAGATACCCCTTGGTAAAAAAGATTAGTGGGAAGGTTGATTTATTTATCTCATACCCGGCCAGACATAGCCTTTACGGTAAGTTTAGTGAGTGTTGTAAATAACAGATATTTTATCTGTTATGATATCTGATCTTTTATCATTTGTTTTTATTTATCTTTTGTTTATCTTTTTTCTTCTTTATCCTTAAGTCATAGTTTCCTTATTTTTCGGATTAGGTGCTCCCTTATAAAAGTATGATTAGAGAATGTAAAGAGGGTGAAAATAAATCAATAAAATTCTTCTTTTCCAACTGTGAGTCAATTCATGCACTCACCACACGAAGAACACCTTGAGGCAGTTTACAGGATTTTGAGGTATTTAAAAAGTGCTCCAAGCAGAGGATTGTTTTTTAAGAAAACTGGGCAGCAAAGAATTGAAGTGTTCACAGATGCGGATTGGGATGGATCCATTACTGAACGAAAGTCAACATCCGGCTATTCTACATTTGTTTGGGGAAATTTAGTTACTTGGAGAAGCAAAAAACAGAATGTCGTGGCTAGAAGTAGTACAGAGGCTGAATATAAGGTGATGGCACAAGGAGATTGTGAAATTTTATGGCTTAAAAGAATTCTAGAAGAGTTATAACTTCCTATGACTCTTCCCATGAAGTTGTATTGTGATAATAAGGCTGCAATTAGTATTTCCCAAAATTCAGTTCAACATGACCGGACCAACAAGTAGAAATTGACAGGCATTTTATAAAAGAGAAGCTGGAGCCTGGATGCAGGCTTAATTTGCATGCCATTTGTTCTACTTCACAACAAGTGGCAGACATTCTTACAAAGGGAATTTTTAGACCAAATTTTGAATTCTTTATCAGCAAGTTGGGCATGTTGGACATTTACGCACCAACTTGAGGGGGTGTTGACAATTGTATATGTACTTTTATTTTAAATTTGAATTTTAAATAAGGATTCTAGGAGATTTAGGTAGATAATATCAAAATCAAATTATTCAAATCTGATTTGATTTCATTCTCCTTTATTATAGAAGATTTGGGTAGTTTAGATCAAGATCAGATTATTTAAATTTGATTTGATTCTCCTTTATCTTTTCATTTATTTTGTAACCAGGTAATTGGGATTTTCTCCTAGCCATCTCTGCCTATATATCTCTCATGTATTTCTGATTAATTAAGTATAATAAAAATCATTTTTCTTCTCCTAAAATTACAATCCTTAACATTGACATGTGATTTTGATAGCTATGGTTTACAAAGCCCAGCCAGAGCTTGATGGACAGTCATACAAAGAACCATAAAAATATTAGAAAAGCAAGAAAACATTTTTTAATCAAAATCCAAGGAGTTGAATACAATTCTAGTGCTAACCTCTACTATTAAATAGAAACAAACCTTCAGGTGAACAAACATGGACAACAGGCTGCTTAGCAAGTTGTGCTTCCTGTAGAGAGGGGTATATTATAAGATCGTGTCAGGCACTGAACACATCCAAAAATTGGAACCTGTGTTGTATATTATTATAATTTTCTGTGCATGCAAGCTAATGGAAAGTGCTCATGGTTACAAAAAGATGCATATACTACTTGCCTTTTCCATCCGTTCAAAATAGCTCATTCTACGGGTAGTGTTTGAGCTTGTGTTGCAGTACGGCACCATTTCAAAACCAGAAACCCCCGTTGACACTAAAACAGAACGAGAAGAAAACAATTCTATTTTCTCCCTTGCCATCTCCAGAAATGAAGCCACTGCAGGATCTAGCTCCCATGGCTGAACTTGGCAGATATTCTCAATTGATGTAGCAGTCAAGTTTCTTGCATTTGGCCCGTGCAACCAGAAAAGTAGAAAGGTGCACAAGCATTCTTCCTCTCCTGTTTTCCAAGAATGCTCGTTTTCTTGCACCTATGAAAGCAGACACAATATCAAAAGTACATAAAGATACAGAGGAAGGAATTTAATCCAGAATGTAAAAAAGTTTACTGTTTTTCCCAACACTATAAAAATCCATCAGCTTTCTATTCTATTGAATTTAGTATCTAGTACGACTTGGTTAGTTTCCATTGACAAATGCAGCTAGTTAATTAGTAGCTGCCAACTATTAACAGCTCAGTTACTTAGATGGTTAGAATTCTGTTTGTTAGTTACTCAATTGGCACCATTATATAAAGGCAGAGTGTACATGTTTCTATTCATTCGTTAATTGCATCAATCTCAGAATATGAGTTTTCTCTGTTTTTATCTTCATCTAGTTCTCTCTATGAGTTTCATTTCTACAAAAACACTTTGATCCATTTCACCTTCCAGCTCTTAAGAAACTATAAAATCTTCTCACAAATGACATGGAAATCCAAGCATACTATATTAAAAAGGGAACATTCAGGAATATGTAATATGGTGGCCATAGTTAATTGTTCTCATACCTTAAGAGGAATGCTAGTATTACACTCTATCGGTCTATCCATCACAGACTTTTTTTTTTTTTTTTTTGAAAAAAGAAAGTAGTAGCGTCAAAATGGGGAGGAACATCCCAACATCCATCACAGTCTTCACTATTAGGTAAAATTTATGTGAGTCTCACTGAATAATAAAGAGTAAATATACAATTTCATCTCCAAAAATGGCAACCTATGTTGATTTGGTCATGTCCTTGAAAGTTTGTGTTATACAATTTTAGTCCCCAAATCAGTCAACTTAATGACATTTTCTATCAATTTAGTCCCCCAACCTGCAATAATTTAGCCTTGAAATCCGTCTAACTTTACAACCAATTTTGTCTCTAAATTTGGTTAATTTCACATTGAAAGGACTAATTTGTTGTAAAGTTAACAGATATGTGGACTAAATTATATACATTACACACAAACTGTCAGGAACAAAATCATGGTTTAATTACTCATTTGGTCTTTATACCTGCATAATTTTTTCATTTTAGTCCCTACACTTATAAATTACTCGATTTAGTTCCTACACATATACTTTTTAACTCATTTTAGTCCCTATACATAATACATACACTGTTTAATCCCTCTGTTTAAAAGCTCTCTGCCCAAACATTGTCAAAATCAATACTTTTAGGTGTAAAAATTGTCAAAATCAATACTTTTAGTCCCTTTGTTTAGTTCCTACACATACACCTAAAAACCCTACGTTTTAGTCCCTCTGTTTAAAAGCACTCTGCCCAAACATTGTCAAAATTAATATTTTGAAAAGAAAACACACATGTAGCATGGTGTTTGATAATAAGAATATAGAATCAAAGGGGGTTACCATGTAAGCAACTTGTAATTTGTTAGCTAAGTAAGCCAAATATCTAACTAACAGCGTTTGCATAGAAGGACTAAAACAAATTTTTTTTTTTTTCAAATTACAAGAACTAAAAAAAATCAATTTTAAATTTAGGACCAAAAGCAAACTTACCTTAAATTTAAGATACTACAAACATATTTAAGCCTCAACAGTTAACCCATTATACATTTAGTCATATAATAAATGAGATTCATTAAATATGGAATAGCATCGACGTCATTTAGTGAGCAACACTTAAATTTAAGGCATCAATAAAATGTTAGTAGTAGTTACTAGCATTTCTCATGGCAATAATATAATGTTCCTAATAGAAGTTGCTACTGCTAGCATTTCTCATTGCTAATAAATTTACTAAAACACCCACGCATTAATGAATTAATTAAGATTTAAATATCTTTTTAGTCCTTGCAATTTAACGTTTTTTTGCTTTTCGTCCTTGCAAATTTTTTTTGTTTTAGTCCTTGCAAATTATGTTTGTTCTATTTTTCGCCTTAAAGACGAAAAACAAAACAAATATAATTTGTAAAGACTAAAACTAAAAAAAAAGAAAATTAAACCTTAATAAAATGGTACTATTAATAGTTGCTACTGCTAGCATTTCTCATTGCTAATAAATTTACTAAAACACCCTCGCATTAATTAATTAATTAGAGTAAATTATACGGACATTCCTGAGGTTTGCCTTTATTACACCTAACACCCCTCCATTTTTGAATCCTACAAGAAACCCCCTAATTTTTTGATTTTCGTTACACCGACCTCACTGACTCCCCTAATTTTTTGATTTTCGTTACAAGAAACCTCCCTCATAAGTATAAATCATTACACTGACTCCCCTCTCAAGTTTAAAAAATATTATACTTACCCCTCTTTAGAGATGCTCAAAGTAATATAAAAAATAAAGGGGTGCTAGATATAATAAAAGCAAACATCAAAGAGGGTCTGTATAATTTACTCAATTAATTAACATGGATAGATATCATATCACTAACTAACTAACCCTCACTATAATGACGTAAACGACAAGGCGTAGTGCGAGGGAGTGATGAGATGACTGACCCTGTCGACGACAGCGTCGTAGAAGCGAACGTCGTCGTGGGAGAAAGAGCGGCAAGCGCAGACCCTAGCGCCCGGAGCGAGTGAACGACACTCGTTATCCTGAAGCTGTTTGGAGAGGGGTCTGAAGCGTTCCTTGAAATCCTCAAGCTCCTCACAATCCCGAAACTGCGAGGTCCGAAACGCGTCGTCGTTTTCGTCGGTGAAGTTCAGGTACTTCACTCTCAGAGTGTCTCCCTCCAACAAAACGCAGACCGAATACCACGCGTCGTCGTTGTAGGCTCTGAATTCCGTCGTGTAGTTCTCGGCTGGCACCACCACGCTCCGTTCACTCGTTCCCTTCAGCGTCAACATTTTTCGCTCCTGCACTTGTCACCTTTCAGTTTCACCAAAGCCAAAAAAAAAAACAATAGAAAAATGCGTCACTGTTGTCATGCCACTTCACTCGGCTCTTTATTTATTTCTATTTTTATTTGTTTTTCTTTGCTTGATTGCTGCCGCTTCGTGTTCTGTTCTAGGTAAATTCTAACCTTAAATATAGAATCGGTGTTAATTTGATTTTCAAGTTTTTAAAAATGCATTAATTTGGTTATTTTTGTTCAATTGGAGTTGACGTCATTAATAATTTGGAACCAAATTGGCAAGACTTATTTTATTTAGTTTTCTTGCTTATTGAGATAATTTAGCTTTTAATGGTGTCAATTTGATCCTAAATTATTAACAGCACCCACTCTAATTGGACGAAAAGTACCAAATTGATGTGTTTTAAAATTTGGGAATCAAATTGAATTAGTTAATATAATTTGGGAACCAATTTGGTAATTATGCCTAAATTCTATGGTGAACCAACCAATTTTTTAAATAGTTAAATGTCAATTTTATCCTTATTTATTACCGTTGGATATATAATTAAATAATTGGATGGTTCAGATTTTAAAACAGTAACAAAATATTTATTTAGTTTAAAATTATATTAAAATGAAATTATATGTTGAATAGACCATTTTAATCCTATCTTAAACTAGAGACACAGACAGTCATGACTTCTGTAGGAAAGGGAACCCTAACAGCAATGGCTTGGCCAACAATTGGAATCTTCAAATCCATTTCAGCTTCCTTCAATGCCTCACCGTCGTTGATTCCCACCGACAACACTCCCCCGTTCGTCGCATGGGAAGTCGCAACAACACTGTGGGTACTGTGAACGTCGTTGCCAACTCCTGAGACCAACCGACCACCATGCGTTGCCACTTTGGTTTCATGTGTAGGTGTTTCTAGATCTGAGATTAAGGGAACCGTCAATGTACTCGCGATTTGATTTTTTCCTTCTTGTTTGTGTTTTCTGGGCGTGCATGTTGTGTGTATGTGTTTGTTTTTTTGTTGTTGGTGAAGAAAGGGAAAAGAGGAGACGATGATAGCGGTGGTGCGAGACAGAAGAAACGGGGAAGAAAGAGGAAACAGGGCGAGAAGGGAGAAAGAGGATTAAAAAGACCTCATTCTTGGCCTTGATGTCTCCTATGGCTAATATCTCTTATCTCTTCACCTGACCCTTTCCAACCCCTTACCTTGACTTGGTGGACATTGAGAAGTGGGCAAAATAAATATATCTTTACAAGTTTGCTCGATTTTTTTGCTATTATCTTTTGCATTAGTTGTTTTTAATATGACAACATCATTTTTTTTTTTTTGCAACACATAAATATTTGAAAACAGGAATATACACAACTTTAATTGACATATTTATAGACAAACAGATTATTTTTTATTTTATTTTTAGTCCCTGTAAATTCTTTTTTTTTTTCATTTCTTGTCCCTGTAAGTTCTGTTTTTTTTTTATTTTTAGTTCCTGTAAATTTCTATTTTTTAATTGAGTCCTTCTGATGTTACTATTGACGTGGCATTGTTACTGACGTGACACTGATGACGTGTCATTTTTGTTGACGTGACATTATATTAACGTGGCACGTGATGACATAATTTTTTGCTAACATGGCACACAATGACATCACCATGACGTCGTCATTAACGGTTTTGGTTACGATGACTAACGGTATGGACTAAAAATGGAAAAGCGGCAACTTATAAGAACTAAAATTGAAAAAATAAACTTATAGGAACCAAAACTGAAAAAGCACTAACTTACGGGGACTAATTTGATATTTAAGCCTTTCTAAGAATTGCTTTGTTAATTTTAGTGATTATAAATTTAATACACACATATATAATAGTCTCTTTCACTATTTTAATAATAATTAGATTTTGACTTATGCGTTGCACGGGGTAAACATGATGATTAATAATTTTTATTTAGATTTTGTATTATATATAATGTAATGTTATATTTCTTTTTTCTCTTCATACTTTAATAAAAAAAATATTCATTCCCATTTACTGTATTTTTTCATACTTTTCATGTTCGTAAAATAAAACATTCAATAAATTATTTAAATTAGGAAAGAGACAGCCATAAAAATATACATTCAAATTAAAATTATTATAACAAAAAACATATTCCCGCCATAATAATTTAGATATTAATGTGACTTCAGGTAAATTGTTCATCCCATAAATTAAGTGGAAATTTGTACTTGATTTTATAAAAATAAAATAAAAATCATCACTGTGTGATATATTTTATATATAATTTTTATTTTAGTATATTGGCACATACATATCAATATCTAAAAGAAAATTAAAATTTGTCCAACTAGAAGAAAATCATGAATAATTTATTTAAGTGAGAAGATAATAAATAAATGAATAATTATTTGCTTAAAAGTTAATTTTAGACACTAATTTGTGTGAAGAAAATAATAGCGATTATGTTTATTTAATTTGATTTTTGTTATGTAATTAAATATATATTAATTATGAAAAGAAATTTTAACTTTGATTGGACAAAAATCTTTAGTAAAAAAATTTATTCCCATGAATTCAATGCAAATTTTTCTACTTATTTTTATAAAGAAATGTTCATCCCCATGTGTTATATTTTATATAGTAAGTTAAATTTAAATTTCTTTTGATACTTTCATGAAAAATATCCATCTCCGTTTGTTATAATTTTTTCATATTTTCTATGTTCAAAAAATAAAAGATTCAAAAAATTATTTAAAAAATTATTTAAATTATTAAAAAAATAATTTTGATTGAAAATAAATCTTTAGTAAAAAAGTTTATCACATGAATTTAGTTTAAATTTTCCTACTTATTTTTTTAAAAAATGTTCATCCCATGTGTTATATGTTACATATTTTATATGATAAGTTAGTCTAAATTTTTCTTCATATTATCATGAAAAATATTCATCCCTATTTGTTATATTTTTTTCATACTTTTTTTGTTCGTAAAATAAAATATTGAATAAATTATTTAGATCAAGAAAGAGACAACCAAAAAAATATATTTAAATTATATTTATTAAATAAAATAATATAATTTCACCGTAATAATTTAGATATTAATGTGATTTCCAGTAAATTGTTCATTCCCGTAAATTAAGTATAAATTTTCTATTTGCTTTTATAAAAAAAATAACAAATTAATCCCTTCATATTAAACTTTATATATAGCTTTTATTTTAATATTTTGGCATATACATATCAGAGTATAAAAGAAAATTAAAATTTATCCAGCGAGAAGAAAATCTTGAATAATTTATTTAATTAAGAAGATAATAAATAAAAAATAAACAATTATTTGCTTAAAAATTAATTTTCAACACTAATTTTGTGTAGAGAAAATAATAGTGATTGTGTTGATTTTTATTTGATTTTTGTTATGTAATTAAATATATATTAATTATGTAAAAGGAATTTTAATTTTGATTAGACAAAAATCTTTAGTAAAAAAGTTTATCCCTGTGAACTCATTGCAAATTTTTCTACTTGCTTTTATAAAAAAAGATGTTCATCCAGTATTATATTTTATATATTTTATATGTTAAGTTAAGCCTAAATTTATCTTGATACTTTCATGAAAATATTTATCTTCATTTATTATATTTTTTTTCATATTTTCTATGTTCGTAAAATAAAACATTCAAAACATTATTTAAATCATGAAAGAGACAACCTTCTTTGGTAAAAAAAACAAGAAGGAAAGAGACAACCATAAAAAAAAAATTAAAATTATTATAATAAAAAAATATAAATTTCACCATAGTAATTTAAATACTAAGGTGACTTCAAGTAAATTGTTCATCCCCATGAATTAAGTAGAAATTTCTACTTGTTTTTATAAGAAAAAATATTCATCCCTATCTGTTATATTTTATATATAATTTTTATTTTAAAATATTGATACATACATATAAATGTATAAAAGAAACTTAAAATTTGTCCAAGTAAAAGAAAATCATGAAAAAATTATTTAAGTGAGAAGATAATAAATAAAAAATGAATAATTATTTGAGTAAAAATTAATTTTAGACACTAATTTTGTGTGGAAAAAATAATAGTGATTATGTTGATTTAATTTGATTTTTGTTATGTAATTAAATACATATTAATTATGTAAAAAATTAATTTTGTTTAAAAAAAGTTTAGCAAAAGAGTTTATTTTGTGAATTTAGTGTTAATTTTCCTACTTGTTTATATAAAAAATGTTCATCCCATGTGTTATATGTGATAAGTTAAGTGTAATTGTCAAATTGCACATAAAAAAATACTCCTCAAAAGAAGTTTTTATGGGATCTCTATCTACCAAAATTTTTACTTCTGGTTCCGGTGAACGAACAATTATTGAGTCCTCCTCTTTCCAGACAACACATACAAAGAGACATGCCAACATAAAACAGAATTAGTGAACTTATTAGAGATGTTTCTACTAAGTTTTGTTCTCTTCTATCTCCCATCTATCTATTTTATATTTTCTTTATTAAGTCCGTAGCGTCTACCAATTTCGTCATATCCCCCTCTTTTTTTATTTGATATTTGAATCTCATTATAATGTTTTTTTCATTTATATTATGAGAATTATTATGAGAATTATGCGGGAACTTTTGAATTCATTAAATACATATTTTTATATTAAAAAATGTTTTCTCCTATTTTATTGATTTTCTTTTATCTATACTCAATGCCATTATTTTCTTGAATTAAAACACTCATGTTTTAAGTGTAAAAATATTTCCTTTTTGAGATACAAAAACTCTCCTATTTTGGACAGAAAATTATTTTCTTTTTGAGACCCCAACACTATTACTTTTATATAAAGATTATTTTATTTCATACTTGATAGTATACAGAATTTCATAACTAATATTAAAATTAATATATTAACACTAAAAAAAGGTAATAACTTTAATCATAAAATTAAGAACACTAATAACTAAATTAAGTACCGAAATTAGCTTTTAATCTTATTTAGGAAACCACAAAATCAAATTATTTAATCATTTATTATCAACCATTTTTTATATTATAACCATGATATAATATCATACTTGATTTGATACAAAATCTCCTAACTAATATTAAAATTAATATATTAACACTAAAAAAGGTAATTTCATTCATTAATTATTTTTATTCAAATAATTTTATTTGTAGAATTAAGAACACTAAGATAAAAAAAAAATAGCATATCTCCTTATATAGGAAACCACAAAATTAAAGGTATATCATTTACTATCAACCAATTTATTTTATATTATAATCATCATTTAATTTCTTACTTGATTGGATACAAAGGCTATGTTTGGCAAAACTAGCTGGAAAGCTAGCTGAAGCTGGAAAACTAGCTGAAAGCTGTTAAGCTAACTTATTAAATCATAAGTATTCGGTAAAATTACTTGTTGCAATAGCTGAAAAATGTAAAATGACAGAAATAGACATATTTATATGATATTTTTTTTATATAAATTTCAATTTTATTTTATGGACAAAAATATATTTTGAGGTGTTATAATTTTAGTTTTTCAATTAATTTTAAACTCTTGTAATTTTTATCTATAGATAAATTATTTTCGTTACATTTTTTATTTTAATTATTATGTTTTTTCATATTAAGTATTCTACTATTAATCATTTTTTTAAGAAATTCTATTATTAATCTTATACTATATCTTAAAATATTTTTAATCAAGTTTAAAATAGAGTAAAAAAATACACTTAAGTAGACATTATACTTTTACTACGTTAATTAGCGTAATAGTTAAAATAAATTTTCTAATATAAAATTGTTCAAAAAATAATAGAAAAATAAAATAAATCTAACATTTATATCATTGTCAATTTTGTAAAGTATAATGTTGAAATAATAAATTAAATATTATAAATAGTACGATGGTTAAAATAAATAGTGTAATATAAAAATTAATAATACAATGGCTAAAATAATAAGATCTTGTTTTGTTTAAAAAGGGTAATAAGGAAATATAATAAATATATTAAGGATAAAAAATGAATAAAATACAAAAAGCTAGAAGCTAGCAATTTAAAAAACCCTAGAAGCTACTAAAAAAAGCTTGTTTACCGAACACTCAAACAAGCTTTTCAAGTAGTAAAAAAAGTTAGAAACTAGCTGAAATGGCTTGCCAAACATAGGCAAAATCTCCTAACATATTAACACTAAAAAAGGCAATATTCTTTCTTGATTGTAGAATTAAGAACACTAAGGTGACATTTACTTGCAATTTTGTTTTCTGTTTTCACTTTTTAATTACAAAACTATCATCTTGTTTTCATTTTGTTTCCTGTTTTCAAATATTTGTACAGGAAACAGATAAAACAAAAAAAAAAGTTGTTTTCAGTACTTCCTGTACAAATATTTGAAAACAGGAAATAAAATGAAAACAATGTGACAATTTTGTAATTAAAAAGTGAAAATAGAAAATGAAAATAGGAAACAGAATTGCAAGTAAACGCTCTCTAAGATATCATGGATATATAGGTACAGGAGGGTAGAGAAGCCCAAGTAGGAGAGTCCTATATATAAAGGAGAAGGAGATACGCGTTAATTATTACTCAATGAAGGATGAGGAATCACATGACCTACGCCACGAGTCTCCTTGAGGAGAAAGGATGTAATGAAATTGTTCTCAAGAGAAGGATTGTTGGTCTGCATCAAAACACATGGGAACCACTAGAAGAAGGCATTGTTCCTTTGGAGACTACTCGCCATGTTTCAAAGAAAGAATTGGATACGTGACATACGTCATCATCCACAGGAGGATCAAGTAAAACCTTTAAATGAATATGAAGAGGAAGGAAAAGGCTCACCAAGGATGTGATGAAGAGGGCGTAGTCATGGACGTCGTGGTCGTGGTCGTGGTCGTGGTCGGGGAAGGGGCACGCGGGTAGAGGAATTTACAATAGTGATGGTTGTGATGGTGTGTGGAAGAGGGCGTGGCCGTGGTTTTCGGGGACGAGGACGGGGACAAGGATGAGGACGAGGCTATGGTGCCCAGCCAGTTGGGTACTATGACTATGGTGAATATGATGATGTTTGATCATGAATATGTTAAGTTAGAAGATGTTGCAGCCTCTCGATTTAGTTCTTTGTGAGATTTACTTATATTTTGGTATTATTTGAAGCGTTCAGTACTGTTGCAGCCATGTTCCTGCAGTTTTCTATTTAAAAGTCCATAGTCTAATTGTGTGTTATGGTTGAATTTAAGGAATAATATTTTATTTTTGCACTTAATTTCTAAAAGAAAAAATATCTTTATACGCTTTAATCTATATGAATTGGTTATTAAGAACACAACACAATGCATAAACGAATCTGTATAAATTTTATCTTAATATGCTTTTATATGCATAAACGAATTGGCAAGTTTCAATTAATTATATTGTTTTTTTTTTTACTTCATATGTATAAATTTTATCTTAATATGCTTTTATTTGTGTGAATTGTGTATTAAAAGACACAACATAATGTACAAATGACTTTGTTATAAAAATTATTATTTTAATTAAGTAAGAAAAAATTAAGCTATAGATATTTACGAAATAAGATTAAGAAAAAGATTAAAAAAATTAAACCATTATATATCTGCATTGTTAAGGATTAGCGTCAATTTTTTTTATATAATTTCCTATACATTTTCTATTGAAAAAATAATTAGTAATTAACTTTATAAGTGCACTAATCCAAAATAAATAAATTAGATACCAATTAATTTAATAATGCCTTTTTCAATTAGCTACAAGTTTACTCGGCTAGGAAGATTAATATTAAATCATAAGACAACAGTTGATTAGTAATATTATAAGATGAATAAATAAGTAAACCAAAACAACATCTTTGATAATACTAGCAAATTCAGTAATTTAAAACTCATATTGTACCAAGAAAATCATTTCAACTTAAAAGCTGTTTAAAAACACCAGAATCTTGACATAAAGATCATGCATGCAGATATAAACCAAAACTTGAGAACATCTCTAACATCCTTTTTTTTTTATCCTTGACAAACTTGTACCATACAAGACCAATGTAATGCTCATTAATTTTACCTCCTCTTTTGTAACACCCGAGTGAATCACATCAGAATGAGAGCCGAGCGAATCACACCAGAATGAGAGGGATCCAGATGTTGTACAGGTATGTGACTGTACAGTTGATGAAGTCTTGTGTTGATTTTGTGGGGACAGTCAATAATCTTGAAAGCGGTCGGAAGTCTCAGAAAGAGGGCTACCCACAAAGGGTTCTGACCGATGAAGGGTTCTGACCAAAGAATAGTTGTGTAAAGTGTCATCGTGAAGTGTCATGAAATGGAGCCGCTAAGATGTCAAATCTGATGGTCGTTACATCTTTCGGGTCATAAGCTTGCAAGCATAGCTCGCTCCACCCCCTTTAAGATAAATATATATATACGCTTCTTATTTGAAGAAATGACAGCGTCAAAAAATTTTGCGATGATGAGCCATAATAATATGAAGATCATCAATCTCATATGAATTTGTTCGACATGCATTTGAATTGTTAAATAAGAAGGCAGTCAGATAAATTTCAGCATATAAGATGAATCTTGCAAACTGATAACGAAACGCTAAATCAGCCTTATGGAATAGTAATATGAAAACGAAACGCCTAAAGAAATCTTTTTCAATATCGCTAGTATGGAGGCAGAAACCAAATAAGATTTCCATTAGAGGGGTTGCAGTTTAAATAGAAGATAAAAACCTCTCGTATTCACTCACACTCCAATCCTCTGTCCATTTAATTCTCCCATTAAATAGAAATGATGTGTGATAAATATGTGTAACAACATGAAATCAGAGAAACCATTAAATACATCCCACAAATCAAGCTGGATTAAGTAAGAATTTTTAAAACAAAAATAATCACTACTACAAAAATGCGTTTTTACATCGTTGGATCAACATCGGTTGATCAAAAAACGATGTCAATGGAAACGCGGTGGCATTTTTGAAATTATAAGCAACATGTTGACATCGGTTATGTGTGAAACGATGTTGAAATAGCTTCTCAACATCGGTTTTCTAGTGAAACGATGTTGATAGGAGATGCTCAACATCGGTTTTCTAGTGAAACGATGTTGATAGGAGATACAAAAAAGGCATTTAACATCGTCGAAATGACATCGGTTGTATGAGGACCGATGTAAAAAAATGTGCGGTGGCATTTTTGTAAATAAGTGGACGTAGTTAACATCGGTTGCCTCATAAACGATGTCATTCGTCTTCATTAACATCGGTTATACCTCATAACCGATGTTATCCATGTGTTAAGTATCCATTTCTCTTTTGTTTTCACAGACTCGCGCCTGAACCCTTTCTCTTTTGTTTTTACACTTTCACGCCTGAACCCTTTCTTTCTTCTGTGGAAATCCTTGCGACCACGACCTCGTCGTTCTCAGACTCCTCCACGACGTTCCTTTTCGCCATTGTTGCGCCTCCATTGCTTCGTCCTCCACTTCATTGCTAAACCCCTTTTGCATTTTCGTCGTTGTCGGTGTGGCTTGTGACATTGAGGTACGAAACATTTTCCCCATTTTGTTGGTTCCAAACCATGGCCCTAACATGATTTTTCTTGTTTGTTCCAAACCCTAACATGATTATTCATCTCGCAAGGTGTTCGAAACCATTGTCAGTGTTGCTAGGTGTCCTGCTTGCGAACGTGTCACCATTGTTCTTCTCGCAAGAGTGTCTTGTCGCGCGCCAGTAACAGGTACAAATGCCATTGTGTTCTTCTCTGCAAACTGTTGGAATTGGCATTTTCTGTTGCTGCTGCCTGCATATTTGGCAATTTCTTGAATGTTAACTACTTGGAACATTTTGTTGCTGTCTGTTGTGCATGATTGTCTGCTCTACTAGTGGATGGTCCAAATTATTTGTACATTTTGTATCAATTTAGGGAAATTTTGACATATAATACTTGTCCTGCATTGTAGATTAGTTTGGGAAAATTTTGATTTTTTTTGTTTGGGAATTTAGGGAAGAATGAGTGGACAACTATTGTGTAATATAGATATAGCTATGGGCTAGAGGCAGTACATGTTTCGATTTGCATTCTTTTAGGCAATTTCTGGTAGGGAAGGTTTATATTCCTTTCCAGTATGATTGGTGCTTCTTTGTGAGTTTTGTATCTTTCTCTGTGTGGTTTGGTGAGGTTGCTGTATAGTTCTTTTGTGTGATCTACAGCTGGTTGGGTTGTGGTATTGTTACATGAAGCAGGGGAAGATATAATCTGTTTTGTTGTGGTGCAGCTTAAAAAGAGTTACGGGTGGTTGGTGTTATAGCATTGTGTTGCAACTTAAAGGAGGGTGTGGATGTTATCAAGTTCATTATTAGATCTCTATTTTGGGTTTTGTATGTGTTACAAAAGTTAGGAGTTTTTGGATTTTTTTTTCCTGTTAGGATAAGGATAAGAGTTGTCTTTCCTTTTATTTTTCCATTTTCCCTTAATTATCTGAGGAGTTGAGTTGAGATGTTTGCGGAGACATTTGCTGTCCTCCCTGTGTATTTACAGTTATAATTTCCTGCTGAGAATAATAAATGAAAAAACTTTGTTCTTATCCTTTATTTGTTAAACAAGTACTTTGGGAACTTACCAACGCAGTAAAATTGGCCACGGGAGGAGCTAATTGTCGCCTGGTCAAAGTAGCTGGCATGACATTGTCATCCTGTTCTCTACAAGATCTAATCGCACTCAGTTTAATATTTATAAAGTTAATGGTAAACTAAAATTTATGTAGACTGGGCACAGACCGCGAAGCTTATAAATTATAATAGGGCAAAGATGACTTTATGCATAGTTTGTCAATTTCCACCATTACTTTGTTAGTATTTCTACTTTTCTTTGATGGACAAGTAGATGTATATAATGTGTACTCAAAATCATACTTGTTCCCCTGCATAACGATATCTGTGTAATTATTTGTTCATTTCCACATGCTTAAGACAATTACAGTCATCTATGAATTCTATGCTTCCTATCATCTGTTTGAAGTGTATTAAATGTAATTATCATTGTAACTAATATTTCTATTGCGATAATTATGATTATCATAATTATGATAATTTTTGTAATAACTTAACCTACAGGCAGTGAGCATTGAGTACCTGTGTTGGTGTTGTTCTTGTCCTTCAGAGATTGTGTCGTGTCCACCGTCATCACCGCATTCTTTGTTATTGTTAGTGAGCATCTTTTCAGGTACGTATCTCATTCTAACACTTCAGTGCTTGTTACAATTATAATAATGCTGTATAAGTTGTTTGTGTAATTAATGAGTATTATTTTAGCACGAAGGGGAGTTGTGCCCGTGTTAGCACGAAGGGGAGTTGTGCTGGTACTGATATTGATCCCTCAGGGGAGGAGCCTGGCACTGACACAACAGCTGATCAGTGTGGCTTCTATGTTGATGAGCAGCCTCCCGGCTTGGTGGCCATTGGGAGAGTTTATCATGGGGCTTCAATCATACACCACACGTGTTTGACGGATGATATGGTCAAGGTGGGGGTTGAAGAGGTTCTAGATGCTACTGCTCGAGTCCCTTTACCAACTAATGAGGTTCAATTAGTGGGGGACGCCCTAAACACCTTTATTGCATGGCCGAGTCATCTTGTGAAGCCTGTTTCATGGGAGGTAGCACGGGAGGTAGCTTCTTTGGTATAATCAATACAATTGAATAGAATAAATTGTTGACTACAAGTAACTTGTATTTATTAATTGTGTAGGATTGTAAACAGAGACCAAAGGAACCAGTTGAACCTCATGATAGGTCGGTCCCTGATGATGATCCATTATTAAATTTGGTACAGGTTAGCCTGTTACTTTTTAGACATCCTTTCCAGGTGTCGTGGGATGCGAGATTGCTTGGGGTGCATAATGAACAGTTCCCCATCTACATAAATCATAGTGATGTTGGGGAGATATTGAGTGGCAATCAATATCTTAATATCAGTGTTATACAGTTGTGGATGACGTAAGTACATTTTAATTTTAGGTCAATTACCTATTTAATTGTAAGTGATTAACAATTTACATTTATTTGAACAAAAATAGGTTTTTGAATGACTTATGTATGGAATTCGAGCATGGTTCTGTCTATGGATTCCTTGAGCCTCAGAGCATACAGAGATCAGGGAATACGCGAGATCATGCTCAAAATTACATTCAAAGATGGATACATGAATCTCAAAAAGAAGTCTACCTAGGAGCTTACTTAAATAAGTAAGTAAAATTTCATTAATAAATGCATTTAAATAATGATTGCATTGTTACTAATAACTATTTTCCAATGCAGCCAACATTGGCAACTCCTGGTTATTTGTCCTAGGTCCAATGTTGTTGTCTGGTTTTGTTCCCTACACAAGAAGCCCGATGTAGACATCAAAGCCACAGTTATAGGGTACGTTTAAATTTGTAACAAATTGATTGTATCGAACCTATTATACATGAATATCTTGGTCTTACAAATATATTTGCATGTTTCTTTTAACCAGTGCTTTAAAGGGCTTGCAAGGTAACCAACCAAGTAAATCGAAGAAAATTGATTGGATAAATGTAAAAGTAAGTAATTTAACCAATGTTTGAATATCCACAATGTTTACTTAGTTTTTTTTTTTTACAATAATTTGTCTTAAACACTATTAAATTTCATATTGAATTTAGTGTAATCTACAAAGCGGAGGCACTGAGTGTGGCTATTATGTCATGCATTGGATGTGGACCATCATCCATGGGGGATTCAGGGATAACTGGAAAACGGTAATATATTTGTTTACTTTAACAGGTTTCATTTATCTATTAATATTCGATGTGATTAACTAACATTTGTTTATATATGATGTAGACATTTTGCGATTCTCAACCATTGGAGGCAACGACAATTGAAGATATTCGCATTCAGTGGGCACGATACTTTTTGAGAGTTAGAAATGAAGCACTGAACAAATTAGTAGAATGTTAGCTTATTAATGGATTCTATTTGTATAATGGATATATTGCTTAATGTTTGTTTATACATTAATTAGTATTGGCAAGATAATTGATTATTAATTATACAAATTGCCTGGGTCTGGATTTTTTTTTGAAATTACAGGTTTGGTTCAATCTAAAACAGAACGCTAATAAAAAAAAACTGCATAAACAACATCGGTTATGGTAAAAACCGATGTTGTTAGTGCACAAACAACATCGGTTATCCCAGAATCGATGTTATTTGCGCACAAACAACATCGGTTATGGCAAAAACTGATGTTGGTAGGTGACAAACAACATCGGTTGTCCCAGAACCGATGTTGTTTGCGCATAAACAACATCGGTTCTGGAACCGATGTTGTTTGTCACCTAACAACATCGGTTTTTGCCATAACCGATGTTGATTTCAACACATATTTTGACTATTTTGGCACAAACAACATCGGTTTTGGGATAACTGATGTTGTTTGTCACCTAACAACATCGATTTTGGCAAAAACCGATGTTGTTTTCAACACATAATTTTCACTATATGGGCATCCTTTGACATCGGTTGTGCTCCGAACCGATGTTGTATTGTATTTTAACATCGGTTCAAGAACCGATGTTGAAAGTTGTCCACTTTCAACATCGTTCGATACAACATCGGTTAATAACCGATGTTAAAAGCCTAAAATAACCGATGCTAAATGCCTTTTTTGTAGTAGTGAATTATCTTTATATTTAAAAAAGTTATACTTAAACATATTTATGTTATATAGTTATATACCAAATTAATTTATAAAATCAGTTATATATTTTTTTTAATCTTGTAGCTTATTTTGTGAGGCAATAATTTTGATTCAAAAAATTATTATATGAAAAAAATAGGTATATTTAAATATATTAATCTTATGTAGGAAACCACAATATCAAACAAGAATCATAATGATAAAATATCTATAAAAATTTATTTATTTTTTTAATCATTATATAATTTTGTATTTCATTGGATATAAAAATAATATATTTATATGAAAATTAATTAATTTATTAAGATATGGAAATTGATTTTATTGAAAATTTAATTATTTGAGAGTGGGACACAGAGTTATTATATTTAAGAAATTTATTTTTAGTAATCATTAAACAATCATTCAAATAATTATTATATAAATATTTTTAAAAAAATAATTATTATATATATATATTTTAAATAATTATTATATTTAAACATGTTTATGTTATATAGTTATATACCAAATTAACTTATAAAATCAGTTATATATATTTTTGTAATCTCACAGCATAATTTTGATTCAAATAATTATTAATATGAAAATAATAATAATTTTGTACCTAATAATTTAATAGAAACGGTGATTGCACTGCATTTTGATAATATAATTTAATGAATGTCGTAATTATATATATAAAGATATAATTTAAATGTTCTAGAATAATAAATTGTAAATATATATTTTAAATATTTAAATAATAATAAGGTTATCTATCATATTGATGACCTTTGATTTACATGGTTATTAATAATAAAGATAGAAAGAAATAATTTGTAGAGTAAATTTGAGAACCTTTTGATTCACACTGATGACCAAATTATAGAGCAAATTACAGCAACATTCCTTGAGATTTGCACTAATTACATATGCACCCCCTCCTTTTTTTGTCCCTACAAAAGATTTCCTGACTTTTATGTTCCTATTTCAATGGCATCCTTGTGTCCTAAACGGTGTTAACTCCGTTTGATTTAGGGATCACAAGATTTACACATGACTTTTAAGTAATTTTTTTTCTCCAAAACTCCTCCATCTCCTTCCCTACAGAAGAATTACATTAGAGAATTTCAAGAACACTGAATTAACACATGAATTTCAATATGCAGAATTTGACTCAAACAAGCAGCAAAGCATATCAATTTGAAGATAAGCAGAACAGATCAAGATCAATAACAAGAAACAATTTGACTCAAACAAACATGGCTAAATTATATTTTAGGTCCCTAATAAATTAGCAAATTTTGTTTTAGGTCCCTGATAATTTTTTTTTGCGTTAGATCCCTGATATATTAAAAATTTTGTTTTGAGTCCCTGTCGTCATTTAAGTGATGGCGTGGCCGTTAAAAATTTTAAAATGCGATTTTTGGTTGTTTCCAAAACTGCCAGTATTCATTTAACAATTTAAATTACAATTTCTGGAGCCTAAAAAATGCCAGAATCAATTAAAGCAAAAAATGATTAAAAAACGACGGCGACGGTCATGGCGCCGCTCAGGCGATGGTTACAACCTGTGAGCTTCCCTTTCCTTTCGTGATCTTGTTGAAAATTTCGCCCCTGCGAACCTATTTCATTTTGAAATAGATCTTGCTCTTGGTGGCCATGACTTCGAAGAGTTGCACGATGGAGAATGGAGATCTTGCTCTTGTTTGGGTGGCGCACGGTGTAGAATGGAGATCTCGCATTTGATGTGGAGATCTCATCTTCGCCGGTTTCGATGTTCCGTGCGTAATACACCTTTGTGAATGTTCCATGCCCTAGTTGCTTACCAATCTCAAAATGACCCAATAAATGTTCAATGGTTCCTTCTTGTTGGAGCTAATGACACTGCTGGTTAGGATCTTCAAAATTTGGAGGCTAAACTTTATTTTAATTTTTTGTTTGAAAGAAGACGAGAATGGAAGAAACTCAAACTCTAAACACAAACACAATCAAGGGTTTGTATTCTATGGTTGCCCATGCTGTTGGGTTGGAAGGGGAAGAGAGAAGGAAGGGATGAGCGCTCTATTGGGTCAGGGGTAATTTGGGGTTTCAATAAAAAAAAGTCAAAATTTTAATATAAATTAATTTTAAAAACAAAATGTAACTTAATAGTGTTATATGAGGGGTGCCAAAGAAATGGTATGAAGGAGGGTGCATGTGAAATTAGTGCAAACCTCAGTGTAATTTGCTCAGATTAAGGTAATTAAAGAGTTACTTATAATTACGTATTTATCATTAAAATAGGCAGAAAAATTAAAATTACTTCGCGTCAACTACTTATATATATATAAAGATAAAAATATAATTTAAATTTAACCATGTCACCTTTTATGTTATCTCAGAACAATAACTAATATGACATAACTAGAAATATACCATATAATTATTAAGTGGTAATCATGATTTTTTTTATAAAAAAAAGAGTTTAAATTAATAAAACAAAAGAAAATTAATAAAAAATTTAAAATTAGAATCAAACTTAATAATATTTTTAAATACTAAAAAATATTTAAGACTTTTTTTTATCACGTACACCAACAACATCTTCTCGATTCTGATTATTTCTTAATTTTTTTCTATAAAACTTTGTACAATAGACTCTTACATTTATCTTTGAAAATTTTGATTATATTAATATATGAAAATATGAAAAATTCTATCCTATTTTATAAAATTCATCATTAACTTTTCTTTCATCACATTTATTAACATCTGAATTACTTGATCATATATTATTTCTTTCGGTCAAAATTGAAAAATTTTACTCTTCATATAATACTTGTTCATATATTTATTTCACATAGTACTGAAAATAAATCGAACCAACTCCAACATAGTTTGATATTTTTTTTTTATAAAAGTTTGATATTTAATTTAACAATTGATTTGTTGAACTTGGTTCATGAATCAAATAAGTTGAACTTGAGTTAAAAGTTGAACTCATTAAATAAATAAACTGAACATGAATTATGTATAATTCAACTTGATTGATTCATTAACTAGCTTGATATATATATATATATATATATATGTATTAAACAATATATTTTATATTATTAAATTCATATAATTGATATTTTTAATTAGTTTCATATTTTAGCTTGAAATAAATAAATAAAAATATGTAAAATAATTACAATTTTAAATTGAGAACCACAAAGAACGCACAAGAGACACACAAATTTTAACATGAAAAACTCTCAAAGCAATGGTAAAAAATCACAGGTCGTTCAAACCAAATAAATAGCTCAACAAGTGCACAAAATGTGCATACAATCAGCCAAAGCAAACAAAGCAACAATGCTCACCAATCAGAAACAAGAAGATGAAAAATCCCAAATACAAAGCATATACAACTTCATTTGAATACACAGTTGTTCACTTTCAAATCATGGAGAAAATAGTACCCCACAATGTTCTCATGGAAACCTAAAGAGACAAGGAGGTAAACATGACTAAAGAAATTATATATAAAACAAGAGATGAAAACGTAATATAGAAACCTAAGGCAATCAAAGCTTGAACTTCCATCAAAGAATATAATTGTAGTCAATTAATTTTAAATGAATTATGTTCAAATGAAAAATTTACAATTTCATTAAAATTACATATAATTTTTTTAACAATTAACTTTTTTATTATAAATTATGAAAATTATAAAAAATTATAATTTTAACTAAATTATACAAAATTATATTTTATTTATGTTATTACTTTTCTTAAAATTATAAACAAATTATATAAGTTTTTTAAAATTACAATTATTATTCAAAAGATTTTTCTTTAAAAAATATTTGAATAATAATTATTTAATTTTTAATATTTTAATTGACAATATAATTTAAATTTATGTGTCAAAATTATTATAAATATATTTTTATATATATATGTCATGTAAATTAACATATTACTCTATATTATATTTAATATATTTATTTTGTTATTATATTTTTTTATCCATAAGAATCAAAGATAGGTACTGAGTGTTTACAATAACTCACGCACCTGCTCAATCAACCGAGCTAGACCCCCTCGGTTGTTATTATAGATACATGTATTATTACATATATATGCTATGATAAATATTAATTTATGTATGGTAAATATTAATTTATGATAATTGTTGTCAAAAATCACCATTTGTATGGTAAATATTAATTTATGATAGATATTTATTTATGTTACTGATTTACATAAAAATTGTTTGTTGTTTTTAATCTATTATTTTATTACTTTGTTGTTATAAACCATAATTTTAATTGGATCCATCACATGATAATTAGATATAATATATAATTTTTATAAAAATAATATAAAAATAAAAGTGATATATTTCATATAATGACTAACGAAATTAGAATCAAAATAACTTCTTTTTGCAGTAAATTAAATTTAAAAAAGAAACATTCACGGTTAATGGTGAAAAAGTGAGAATAATACTCCTGTAAAAAATGGTGAGAATAATACTAACAAATTCTAATAAGTCTGATTAGTAATAATAAATAGTTACAAAAATAGTAGAAGTAATTGGGCTTAAGTCTTAAAAATGGCTTACATAGCATAAGAGATGGTTTGTGTATTCTTTGGGTTCTTGGATTTTAAATCCAATGGCATGTTTAGGAGGTAATGGATAACAATTGAAAATGAAAAAGCTTTGAGTCTCAGTGGCGGGATGGTATTTTGCTGGTGATCTTGGTGTAACGAGCTGCATATTAAATATTGTAGTAGGTGGGTAAATGCATGACATTTGGAAAATGCTGGATGCGTGAAGGATACAAGGAAATTTTCATGATGAGATTGGAAACATAATGTTTGTGTTTTGTTGGTGTTATTGGTTATTTGTTTTTTGTGAAGGGTAGGTAGTTATTGTAGTGTTTTTAATGTGTATTATCATATGTATTGTATTTGGCGGGTGATTAAGGGTGCAACTTGTACTCTTTTTTCTTATTAATAAAAAATTTTCGTTGATTAAAAAAATAGTTATTAATGTTAACAATGCAAATATAAACAAAGGGGAAGAAGAAAAGAAAGAGAGTGCAAAAGGGAGATGAAGAGGTTCAGCTCTATTCAACAACTGGCAAAGTCTGAATGTACAATAGAGACAAAAAGGAAAGATATAAAGCCAACAAGTAATAAGCAAAAGTACATATTATTTAACATCCCCCCTCAAACTCACGATGCATCAACGGGAAGCATCGAGAGTTTGCTAGTTAAGAAACGAAAACGTTGAGTGGAATGTGATTTTGTGAACAAATCGGCAATTTGCATAGAGGAAGAAACAAATGGTAAGGTGATGGTCCCTTGAAGAAAATGATGTCTAGTGAAATGACAATCAATCTCAACATGCTTGGTGCGTTCATGGAAGACTGAGTTGTAGGTGATTTGTATGGCACTCATATTATCATAATGCATAGGAGTTGGTGTAGAAAGTGAGACGCCCATAGAGTCAAGTAACCATCTCAACCAAACTATTTCTACAGTGGTGGATGCCATGGCTCAGTACTCAGCTTCTGTTGAGGATCTAGACGCAACATCTTGCTTCTTACTCTTCTAAGAAATAAGAGAATCCCCCAACAATATACGATCAGTGGAATCACCACCCCAATCTGCATCGGAATAAGCATGCAATTCCAAGGAAGAAGATGAGGGAAAGAGAAGACTCTGAAATTGAGTGCCTCGAAGGTAGCGAAGTATGTGAAGAACAATTGCCCAATGAACTATAGTGGGAGAAGAAACAAACTGACTAACCACATGCACAACATAAGCAATATCAGGTCTAGTAATGGTAAGATACACCAAGATGCCAACAAGAGTACGATACAAAGTGGGATCTGACAGAGGAACACCATCACAAGAGGTATATCGGGCATTAAGCTCAAGTGGGGTCTCCTTGGTCCAAGTGTTAGAGAGATGAGCTTGATCAAGAATGTTGGCAATGTATTTAGATTAAGAAAGAAGATAGTCTCAAGGAGAATATGCAACTTCAATGCCCAAAAAGTAACGAAGAGTACCCAAATCTTTCATCTCAAACTAACAGGCTAATTGTAATTTCAACTCCACTATCCCATCAACATCATCTCCAGTAATGATCATGTCATCAACATATAATGAGAGTAGTATACGCCCATGTGAGGTACACTTGACAAACAATGCAGAATCATGGGGACTGGATTGAAAACCAAGGGATTCAATCACAATGGAGAACTTTTCAAACAAAGCTCTAGGAGCTTGTTTGAGACCATAAAGAGCTTTCTTCGGCTTACAAACTTCAACCGAATTATGAGAGACACCTGGGGGAGAAACCATATACACTTCTTCTTGAAGATCACCATTCAAGAAGGCATTTTTAACATCCATTTGTGAGACATGCCACTGACGGATAGAAGCAACAACAATGAGAGTACGAATAGTGGTCATCTTGGCAACAAGAGCAAAGGTTTCTTCATAATCCATACCATACTGCTGAGAAAACCCTTTGGCAACCAAGCGAGCTTTGTATCTCTCAACAGACCCATCAGATTTGGTTATGATCTTGTAGACCTAACGAGATCCAATTGTACTTTTTCCTGGAGGAAGAGAGACAATGTCCCAAGTATTTGTCTTGTGAAGAGCAGAAAGTTCCTCTGCCATAGCCTGATACCAAAGGGGGATCAAGAATAGCCTCTTGGTAGGAAGAGGGCTCAGACAAACTATGAATAGAGGTCAACAAGGAAGTAAAAAAATTAGAATAAAAAGAATAAACAAAATCTGGTAATTCAATGGACTTACGGTCACAACGAGGATAACGAGGAGAAGGAGGATCTACAATTGCAGGAGGTTCTTGGGGAGCCATAGAGGTAGAAAGGGCATCTGGATTTGAAGAACCACTAGTGTCAAACCTGCCAAACTCAACATCAGAATTAGTTGGGTTATGATTCACTTGAAGAGGTGAAGAGGCAACATCTGTGGCAAAGGGATCAATACAATTGAGATCAGACTTTGTGAAATAGTGAGAATCAGAAGGAATAGAATAAAAAGGTATGTGTTTAAGAAACACAACATGACGAGACACAAAAGCTTGTTATTAATAGGATCATAACAATGATATTCTTTCTGACCATTACCATAACCAAGAAAAACACAAATTGCTGAACGAGAGGACAATTTACTGAGTTCTACATGTGGACAAAGAACAAAGCAAGTAGAACCAAAGACTCTCAAGATAGAATAATCAGGAGCACAACCATATAATTTTTCAAAAGGAGACAAACCTGAGGTAATAGAAGATGGAATTTTGTTAATGACATGTACAACAATAAGAATAGCTCCTCCCCAAAACTCACTTGGAACAGAAGCAGACAAAAGAAGAGAACGAGTAGTTTCAACAATATGACGATTCTTTCTTATAGCAACTCCATTTGTTCAGGAGTATCAGTACAAGAAGTCTAATGAACAGTTCCATCAGAAGCAAGTAATTCAGAGAATTTATTATGTATATTCACCACCTAGATCACATCGAAAACACTTGATAATTGCATTATGTTGAGTTTTAACAAAAGCACGAAACATTTGATAAATACTAAAGAAGTCAGAGCGATGTTTCATAAGATAAACCCAACAGTAACGAGTACAATCATCAATGAATGATACATAATATCTAGAAACACCTTTAGTAAGAACAGGTGATGGTCCCCACACATCAGAATGGACCAAGTCAAAAGGTGCAACAGAAATTGAAACACTTTTACAAAATGGTAAGGCAGAAAATTTTGCAAGTTTGCAACCACAACAATTAGAAATATCATTGGTTTGCAACTTTCCTAATGCTCCTGTAGAAGCCAAATACTTTAACCAAGAAGAAGAGACATGTCCAAGACGAGAATGCCATAAATAGAAGGTAGAGGAAGATGAATTCAAGCGAAAAGATGACAGATCAACACTAGAGGCTGCAACTTCTGGAACATACAGCTCATCCAAAATATAAAGCCCCCCCTATCCATGGCCTATCCCAATAAGCCTCTTGGATTGTAGATCATGCACATAACAAAAGGTGGAAGAAAACAACTGAGTATCTAGAATTACATAATTGACTAACAGAAACAAGACTCAAGGTGAGATTAGGAATGTAATAAACATCTGAAATGGACAAATGAGATGTAGAGATAGATCCAGTGCCTGCTAATGGCATAGGGGTGCCATCAGCAGTCATGACAAATACATGTGATGCAGGGTGTAAGGACACACAGGATTTAGAATAAGATGATATATGATGAAAGGCTCCAAAGTCAAGAATCCGAATATGAGAGGATATACCTGATGAGCTAGGGGAAGGTAAACCTATGTTGGGAGATGTAGACATGGCATAAGGCTGTGAGGCAAGGAACTTCTGAAACTGTTTAGCAAGATCAGATACTGAAGGTCCAGAGAAAGAAGTGCCATCAGTAGCATGTTCATGTCCAACACCAAGAGTATCTGGTGAAGGAATAGCTGCAGCAACATTTGGTGTTGTAGGCTTAAAGTTTTGTTGAACCAACTGGTTTGGAGGTTTCCATTGAGAATGTTGTTGTGACTTGTTCAACAATTTTGGACATTGAGCTTTCCAATGACCCTTTTGCTTGCAAAAACTACATTCATCATAACCAACCCTTCCACGAGATTTGCCTTTGTTAGAAGATACTGCAAAAACAGATTGATTAGAAGTGGACAAAATTCCTTTTTTGACATTCCCTTTTTCAGTTTGAGACTAAAGTCGAGTCTCTTTAGCTAACAACTCATTAACCACAGAATCAACACTTGGAAAGGGATTACGGTGCAATATCGATCCACGAAGTTCTTCAAAATCATCCCGAAGAGCCATCAAGAATTGGACCACTCTTCTCTCCGATCAGTATATGGTTTGAACGATTGTAGTTCAGCAGATTCAGTAAGAGCCACCTGGTCCCAAAGGTTGGACATGGCAGAATAAAATTCTTGAATGCTCATGTTGTTTTGTTGAAGATCCCGAATATCAATCTCCAACTGATATTGTTTTGCAAAGTTGGACTGTACATATAACCTATTCAAGTGATCCCAAACCTCCTTTGCTGTTACATATTTTGCAAGTTAAACCCCTATCGATTGCGAAACAAAGTTGTTGATCCAAGTGATTATCTTTGAATTGTTTGCTTCCCAGGATTCTAACTCAGTTTCATATTTTCCATCTTGTTTATTTATTGGCTTAACAAAGGTTCCAAATACATAGTCACACATCCTCTTGCCTTTCAGAAAATTTTGCAACACATAACTCCAATAAGGATGATTTTGCCCATTTAACTGAACACTAATAAATTGAAGAGAATCATCCCTTTCAGTAGCCATTGCTAACAATCACAAGTAAAGAACAATAATGGACTTGATTCAAGCGAAACCTTAGGTGCAGAACTTCAAATAGGGTCAACGAAAAACCTGCAAATGGATCGTCCAAACAACTGCTACTGTGAACAAGTTTTCTCCCTCTCCAGAACTCGCCCCAAAGATCCAACCCTAAAAAACAAAGAACCACGTATGTTGAACCTTCTTTCCAAAAATCAGTCCGATCTAACGGTGAACGAATCTGCACTTGCAAATCGAAAAACTTCTCTTTGGTGGAGTGCGAACTGCGGGAACTGCACTTGTGAACAATGTTTCTCCTCTTCCAGATCTCGTCTCGATAATCTAACCGTACAAAAGGAAGAATCACATCTGCTGAACCTTTTAGTAAAAAATCAGCCCAATCTAACGGTTAATAAATCTTCAGTTGAAATCGAAAAATTGCTCTCTAGTGGAGTGCGAACTATGCTATAGATAGCAGATAATTGGATATACGAAAGTTGTGGCTTGAATCAAACTTGCTCTAGATACCATGTTAACAATGCAAATATAAACAAAGGGGAAGAAGAAAAGAAAGATAGTGCAAAAGGGAGATGAAGAGGTTTGGCTCTATTCAACAACTAGCAAAGTCTGAATGTACAATAGAGACAAAAAGGGAAGATATAAAGCCAACAAGTAATAAGACTAAACTACCCTTACAGATAAGTGAAATAGCAAAAGTATATATTATTTAACAATTAAGAATAAGACTAATGAATTAAGAAGTCAAAATTAATCAAATTTATCAATGATAATCACTAAGATCAATGATAGTCAATTTATTTTAGATTTTATTGCACTCAAATCAATCAACATATTTACATTACTTTTTTGATGATCATGATGCAACAGCTATTTTGAGTACCCCTCTATTTAACTCAGTCTAGCAAGACATGAGAATTTGACATATGGAGTTGGATGGTGTTTACTCTATAAGATCAGCTTATAGAATCTTTATGCAGGTTCTGATGGACACTGATGGGCTAAAGTTAGATGGATTATGGAAGAATATTTGGGAGTTGCAGGTTCCACCATGTGTAAAGCTATTTCTCTAGAGAACATGTCGCAACTGTGTCCCAACCAGAATATATGGCTTTGAGATCAAGGGGTGTTGAGTGTCCAATTAGTTGTGTGCACCATGATGCTGAGTTGGAGTAGCCTTGGCACTTATTTTTCACATGCAGCATATCTGAGCAATGTCTGAGGGTAGCAGATTTGTGGGAAATTATTGAACCAATATTGGCACAAGCTGAAAGTTTTGCAGAAGCTTGTTTTAAAATCTTATCGTTACTGGAGGTTAGTAAACAATCTTTATTTGTTATGATGTTGTGGAGTATGTGGAAAAGTAGAAATGATAAATTGTGGAACAACAAAACATTGATTCCAAATGATATCTTAATGAGAGGAGGAAAGCAAGTCTTATTAGATTGGTCAACTGCAAAACAACTAAATGCTAGGAGCTATATTATGTAGAATGAAAATCAAGTATGGCTTAGATTCCATTATGTTAGAGATAGCCATGTGACTGAGTTTATATATCATTCCTGTAATTGATTGAAGGGGATTAATGAGAATTTTGCACATTCCTTTCTCTCAATTTTTGATAAGTTTGAGCAATTCTTACCAATTATGAAATGAGTTGAATTTTTAAAATTAGTGAACCGATCACTAGACTAGTCCCTGTTAGATTTCGGTCTTAATAATGATTCAAATGAAAAAAAATCATCGAGAATAAACTTAATTACCTAAAGAAGCTCATGATAGAAAATAAATTGAGTACTTGGAATAGAAAAATATAAAAAAAAAATAAAATAAAATGATCACAAAAGAAAGAAGAAGAAGGGATTATCTATTAAAAAAATATTAAGTTGTTAAAAAAATAAATTTATTTAGATAGTAAAAATAAAAAATTGAGCTTATAAAAAATAAGGGATTAAATTTATTTTTGTCCCTCTTTTTTGTTTAAGTTATTTAATTTAATTAAGTCTATTTATTCTTAAACTATAAAGAATAAAAAAATTGAGCTTAAATATGCTCTTTTTAGTCTCTCAAATTCACTCGGAGGGTTAAAAATAACATTTTGCGAATGAGAGACTAAAAAAATAATTTTTTAATTGAATGACTAAAATAAAAATTGCCTCAAATTTGAAAGACTAAAAACATATTGAGCAAACTATGTTTTTGGTCCCTAAACTTTTTCACATTTATGGTTTTGGTCCCTAAACTTTTCTACAATCGGTCAAAGTCTTCATACATTTTTTCCGTCCATGGTTTTAGTCATTTCCGTCTATTTTGGACGTTAAGTGATGATGTGGCGTTAGTTTTATTATTATTTTATTTTTTTACATTTTCTGGCAGTTAAAAACCGCCAAAAATTGCTTGGATTACTTGTTTGGAAGGTCATAAACCTATTCCCAAAAACTTTCGAATCAAATTGCTCTCATATGGATAATCCTTTTTCAAAATTGATAGAGGGCTTTAGTAGATCTATTAATTTTGAACAAAACCCATACTTAAACTTGGATTTTCGTTCAAAAACGAGAGATTATTTGCAAAAAAATCGATTCCGGGCATTATTCGCAAACACTATTTCGTTCTTCCCATATTTCTCCTTCATTGTTCAACGATCTTCAAAATTGATTGAGGGGTTTAGTAGATCTATTAATTTCGAGCAAAACCCATACTTAAACTTGGATTTTCGTTAAAAAATGAGAGATTATTTGAAAACAAATCGATTTTGGGTGCTATTCTCAAACGCATTTCGTTCTTCCCAGATTTCTCCTTCATTGTTCAACGATCTACAAAATTGAATGAGGGGTTTTGTTCCCCATGAGTAGACGATCAAAACGCATGTTCATATGCCTGATTTCATTGCCTGAGCTGCAAGAATGAAACGGAACTTCTCGCGGAAACTCATGGACGGAAAAAAAGTTTAAGGACTTTGACCGGTTGTAAAAAAGTTTAGAGATCAAAATCATAAATGTGAAAAAGTTTAGGGACCAAAAACATAGTTTGCTCAAACATATTTAAGAAAAGATTTAATTCCAATTTTTACCCCCAACTTTTTACTTTTTGGCGAATTTTACTCCCAACAAATTAATTTGGCGCATTTTACCCAAACTTTTTAAAAAACTTGCAAATTTTACCTTTCACCGTTTTGCTGACGTGACCTGCTAAAATAGTTGTACTTTTTACCCTCAACTTTTTACTTTTTAACGAATTTTACTCCTAACTTTTTCAATTTTTGATGAATTCGACCTCCAACTTTTTATTTTTTGGTAAATTTTACTCCACCGTTTATGCTTATGTAAGTGGAAGGTAAAATTTGCAAGTTTTTTGAAAAGTTAGGAGTAAAATTTGTCAAATTAATTTGTTAGAGATAAAATTTGTCAAAAAGTAAAAAATTGGAAATAAAAAATGCAATTAAACCTTAAGAAAAAAAATTGTTACAAATATAAAGACCCAAAGGTAATTAAACCAAAAAAGATTTTACAAAATGGGAGTGCCATGCCTCCGTTCATGTTGATCAGTTGAAACTGAAACGTCTACGTTGAGATGAGGAGGCAAAGGCAACCTTCTCGGCGTGCACCAAAAACGTTACTCCACGCCGTAAAGTTCCTGCAAACCCTTCTTCTCTTCTCTTCTCTTTATGCAGCATTTCCCATTAATCCTAACCCTAATCCCACTTCATTTATTTTACAGCACAAACCAGACTCAGACGAAAGCATTTCTGGTAATTTAATTTCTGCAATTTCGATTCCATCTTAGAGGAATGGCCTAATCTAATCACCTCTTTCTGCCAGATGAAGACGACGACGTTTTCCCCAACAATGCGCCTTCATTAAACCCCACCAACAAGGTTGGTCCACACCCTAACTTTTTGTTCAAATGGAATTTTATTTTATGAACATTATTACATATGCAAACGCAATCACTATCTTTATTTTATTTTATTTTAATTTTAATTATTTTTAATAGCAAGAATTGCCACTTCCGGTGCGGCTGGACATTCTAAAAGGTGTCTCAACTAACTGTTTTAGTTGCTATCAAAATTGCTTTGTAGTTAGTTATTAATTATTAATTTCTGAGAAGAGTATTACTACACAGGAATCAGTAATCAGAATTTATCTGGAAAATGCAGCACTTCTTCATTTGAGGCATGTCGTTGCGGTCCCGCTAGTTTTTCGAATTGTTTGTTGTATAGAAATGCAAGTAACTGATGTTGTTATTGTTGTCATTGCTGTGATCAGAAACCGCTTGAAGATGAGGTTGAAATGCCTGACTTCAACGAGGGAGAGGTGGTTGCCAATTCAACTGATGAAGAAAACAATTCTGCTGATGGGGTACTCATTAAAGTTTACATCGAATATTTTCTTTCTGATCTTTCAGCCATCTATTGAGTAATAAGCATCAATTTGGCCGCTGAAGTGAAATTGGCACCGCTGATGTTGGTGTGCGTCAATCAGTTTGGTCCCTGATTTGGTGCGTGTTAGGGACCAAATTGATTGAAAATTTTCAAAGTTAGGGCCTGAAGTTACTTTTTTGTAATATCAAGGACCATGGTACCAAATTCCAGGACCGAATTGATATTTTACTACTCATCTATTTATACATTTTTTCCAACTTATGCATGACTTTATCCTCTTTCTGTTTTTGTTTAGAGTAAATAATCAAATTTTAATCCTTGAAATATGTTGCATTTGTCACATTAGTCCCTGAATGATGAAAATTGTGCTTGATGTCCCTAATTGTGCAATGCATTTCTTCTGTCAAACTAGTCCCTACATCAGGAATCTTAGGGACTAATTTGATTGACAGAATGTGCATTCAACGAATAATTGACTAACTACATGCATATTCAAGGACCATGAGTATAATTTCCTTAATTTAGGGACAAATATGATTGACTGTGTATCTTTCAGGAACTAATTTGACGATTGACTCTTTATGTTTGTTTACTTATTTAAGGATAACACTGTCCTATCAACCAGACAGCTCCAAAGGTATGGTCCACAATCTATCAGAAATGAACAAGTTAGAAATAGAAACAGAATTTCTGAAGCATTGTTACATTCCAAAGAAAGTGCTTCAGCATCCCATGCTACCTGCTCCAAAGCAAAAACATCTGGTACGTGCTCCAAAGAAAATACATTTTCTTTCTGGATTAGAGTATGATTTACATGCAAATCCATGGGGAAATTGATAATTGTTGTTAGTGGGATATGTTGTAGAACCTTTCAATCTTTCAGATTTCTTGATTGTCATATGTCATCCCTACACTGGGCTACTGGCTTCAGGTTTTTGTTATACCATTCAGCAGTTATTCTGTTCTCCTTGCTACATTTCATGTGGGTAAAAGAATGTATGCTATGAAATGAACAAAGGACTTCCATTGTTAGGATACATTCTATCAGAAGTTGGATTTATGAGCTCTTCTCCTAACTCCTAACCTGTAACTGATGAGACAACTGAAGTCTAGCCCACTGGTTGTCACATTATGTAGGTTCTGTGCAACCATAAACATCCATATGGAGAACTAACTGAAACGTTTTTCATTTTTTTTTTTATCTGGGCCATGATTTGTTGCTTTCCTTGCAATAATTTTACTAAATATCAGTTTCGGGTGACCTTTTTCCCCTTGTTGGGCACACCCTTAGTGTAATTGTAACGGTTCTAATTTCCAAATAAGAATATAAATTTATGCAGTCTAATTTTATATGTTTCTTTAGAAATACCCTGTATGGATTTGAAATCTGATTCACTTTTCCTTACCAATATAAAGGGAGAGGCACATGGAAATACTGTCTGTTTGAGCTTAATAATTTGCTCAGGCCCTTTTTTTACTATTTATTTATGTATTTTCTGAAAATGGAGGTCATGAATAGTGAATACGTCACATGTTTCATGATGGAATAGAACGCCAATTTTTGCAAATATTCTCATATTTTGACAGACGAATGAAATTCTTTTGTATTATCTGGTTGCATCTTAATGTAGGTGGACTGGACATAATTGTTGTGCCCTAAAGAGGATTTTTCTCTTTGCTAGTGTTATAGTATCTAGCTTTAAGTGTACTTCACCAGGATAACAATAATTACTTCAATCTTTAAAGTTTAATACCTGAAGTGTTCTATCACGTTGATAACTGTTGCAGGGATTTGGAAAGCTAAGCCAAGATTTTCATTGGCATCAGTGTTATGTAAAAGTGGGGGCATTGGTCATTCAATCTCCAATATTGAGAGCTTGCCTGAAATTATAAAAGCTGTTGATCCTAGGACTTCTGCAAATTTAGATGGAAATCATCTTGAAGATGATGGCAGAATTGAAATAAATTCAGACATTGAGCCTTCTGAAACAGAAGGTTCTCCACATGGATTTAATCTGGCCCCAATGGCTGATCTTTTTGACAATCTCCAAGATAAGGCTGATCAGGTGGGTAGAAATTTAGAAATGCTTCCCATACTCTTTGACCTATCTATTTACTTCTTTCCTGTATGAGATCTATCTTGCTTCCATATTCCAATATTTTCCACATAATCGTCAAAAAGAGGAAATACGGTGAAGCTTTTTCAGAAAAATAGTAGATCCCACTTGCAAGAGACAGTCATTGACAGTGAAGATTCCCCCGAGCCTGTGGATAGTGGATCATCAAGTGACAAAGAGGTATATAACTATATATGCGTTGCGTTATGATTGCTCATGTAGTTTTTAGTTTATTGTCATGACTTGCTTGACATCTACGTATTTTTACAGGTAAGTGATCAACACGTAAAAATTACTTTCCCTGGAAAGAAAATGCAGACCATGGCAGAACGATTTGAAGAAGCTTTAGGGACATCCTCTGTTATCACTGAAGGGACACATGTTGGAGCACTTAATTCATTGAGGTATAAAACAGTAGTAGCTTCCTGGTATTTTTGTGCAATTAAAAAAATGAATTTTAATTAATTCTGAATTCAGTGCCTGGTTATCTTGCCAAATTGTGCAGACCTGGAATATCTGGAAAACTACAGCAGATGATGCTGAAAGAAAAAGAAACAGACATGGACTTCTGGAAAAAGTTACAAGCTGGAGCTAGGCCAGATAGTAAAACTTTTGCTTTTACTTTCTCTGCGGTTTCCATTCTTATCTAAGTAAAACACCATTTAAGACTTCTTTCATTTCTGAAACAATCATTTGGTAGTAGTTTTTCATTTTTTCTTTTTTTGGGGCAGAGGGATGTGTGCATAAAGTAGAACATGAACCTAATTTTATACACACACACAGCGGTATATGATTTTTTACTTATAATGAAAGAATTCCCAGGTGAACTTGGCTGCATTGATGTAAAAATCATTTCAAGATACCGTGATGGAAAATTGACTGTTTGTCATTGCTCATTTGGCAAGTACACAGAGGTGAGGTGAAGTTTTAAAAATCAACTTATTTTAACTTAAATTTGATCTTCACAGATTGTTTTAGATGCTTATATTGCCACTGAAGTTTACACTTTATTCTCAAGATGAGGTTTGAATGTCCTAAAATGCGTGACCAATCTGACAATAAAGATAATTTTATTAATAGATATTTTGCATTTAAAAAACTTCAATTTTCTTTAAATGCTTGTTGACATTTATATTATTTAGTTTTAATAATTAAAATTAGCAAATTTTCAAAATTTTAAGTAGCTAAATGCCTGAATGAATACCTGATTGTCAATTTATTTTATTTCTTTAAGGTATTAAGAAAAAAAGATGGGAATGCCTGCCTTACTAATTTCTGGCTTTTATGAAAAGGTTGTATGGCGGGAAAACACCCAACTTCTCGATTGCATGGATACGAATCCTAGTGGGATAAGGCTTTTGTTGTTACTGTATGTTTACGTATAAGAACATGTTACTCGTAGAGGTGGACAATCATGATGGTCTCTTGGAAAAGCTAGGATTCACTGTTATTCCATTTGATTTATACTGCATCATTTGGCATGATCACTTTGCTTGAAATGGAACAACCACGTGCATTTAAGACATACCCAATATTTAATGTTCATCTGAAAATTGATGGAAGTTGATACGTTGTTTTTGCAGAATTTTCTGTTACAAGATAACTCCAAAGGAATGAGATTTGGTGGCAGCGAAAGCAGTCAAAGCACCATTATCTTTAGTCCAAGGGTTTGCAACAATGTTGACCTTGAAGTTGGGAACTTGATCCGAATTCACCCTCCATGGTAAGATTGTATAGTTTACATTTTTTATTTATTTATATTGAATTGAGCTGTGCTGCCGTGAACTGCAAGTGTTGTTTCCTGATCTCTTTTGGTTTTGGTTCTTGGACAGGAAGGAAGTTCAAGTGGGAAATGATAATATTATCTTGTGCACTTATTTCTCCGAAATTTTATTCCCAGTTTGATTCACTGTGATCAAAGCTGACTATCAACAGGTAGCATGTTCATAAGTTCATTTTAGTTTCTTATAAACAAAGGAAAATTATGCAAACCACAGTTTGTAGTGGATAGAATATCAAACAAATATGCTGCTCTTCTTTCTTCTGGCTCATGAGTCAAGGGACCTTTGAGTTATTGTACTACTAGTGCTAAAGTTCATGGTAGATGAAAATTAGAAGAGAATTTGGAGAGAGAATCAGAAAGAATGCCTAATGTTATTCATATCTGATACCTGATCTGATATTGATACAATTAGAAGGTATTTATATGCAAGGATTATGCTAACTGTATTCAGTTTCAGTTGCAGTAGACTACTAACCTCTAACTACTACATAGCTGATGTAGCTGTTAGTGACAGCTAAGGGTGATGACACCCATACAGGTACTGAAAACAGCTGACAAGATCCAAAAATGGAAGAGATAATAGAAATAAGGAGTGGTTTTATTAACAAGGAAAATAAAGGAAGAACAATCTCATCTGAGACAGTTCCAAAAGCCCAGCTTTTTACGGAGGAGAAATCTCTCTACAATGAACTCAGCCACTCAATACCAAACTCACCACAACGATGCATGCACCCTTTCCATGATACCCACTCACTATATAAGTTGCAATCTGTGTGGGTTAGGACCAAGGAAAATTTAGGCTCAATTAAGTGCATTTTTTAGGGTAAATTAAGTTTTTAGTCTCTAAGCTTTTTTAAAATTCAGTTTTTAATCCCTAAACTTTAGTTTGACTGGTCAAGGTCTCTAAACTTTTTAAAAATTTGATTTTTAGTTCCTGAACAAAATTTTGATTGATCAAAGTCTCTAAACTTTTTAAAAATTCGGTTTTTAGTCTCTAAATTTTTTAAAAATTCAGTATTTAGTCCCTGAATTAATGAGATTTCAGGGACTAAAAATTGAATTTTTAAAAAGTTTAGGAGCTAAAAATCGATTTTTTAAAAAATTTAATGATCTTGATCGGTCAAATTAAAGTTTAGGGACTAAAAATCAAATTTTTAAAAAGTTTAGGGACTTGACCATTCAAACTAAAGTTTAGAGACTAAAAACCGAATTTTGAAAAAGTTTAGGGACTAAAAACTTAGTTAATCATTTTTTTTTATCGTCATCTATTTATATCATGGGTTAAAGTACTTGTTAATAAACAAACTTGTGGGTCATTTTTATTTTTATTTTTAAAAAGAGCAGAGTATTAGGCCTAACAAGTTGACCCATATAAGTTGCAATCTGTGGGTTAGGACTAAGGAAAATTTAGGCTCAATTAAGTATTTTTTTTTTTTTTTATCTTCATCTATTTTAAATCACGGGTTAAAAGACTGGTTAATGAACAAACTTGTGGGTCATTTAAAAAAAAAAAAAATGCATAATCACATATTTTAATTTGCTTTTACATTTTTTTAATATTTTTTTAGCTTTTTAATATTTTAATATGTTTTATTGATTAAAACAGGTAGTCGGCTAACGTGTGGGTCAAAATGGGTTAGATGTAGACAGTAACTGGATCTGGGCAATTTCTTAAGGCACCTCATTTTTTTCCCGGTGCACCCCATAAATCTATATATTCCTATTATACCCCTATTTATTATAAATACTTCTTTATGTCGTTGTCTCCCCTTCGCACCCCATTCGGATCAAGCAATCCGTAATGTAATTCATTGAACAATAATAGAATATACATTACGGAATGTTCAATCCGTAGTTGTATAAGAATTATTACGGAATGACTAATCCGTAATTATTGTAATAGAATTATGGATTGAACAATCCGTAATGTATATTGTATTACGGAATGTTCAATCCGTAATTGTATTATAACAATTACGGATTATACAATCCGTATTAATACAATTACGGATTGTATAATCCGTAAATGAATATTGATTGTACGGATCAACCATTCCGTGAATCATAAAGCTAGCAATTGGTAGTTTTGTTGGATCCTATATAATTTATTTGTAGTACATATTACGGATACTGGGTATATATATAAATTATTACGGAATGGGTGTTTATATAAATTATATTTAATAAATATAGTAATTTATACTATATAAAAAATATTAATTTATATATATTTATATAAATACTACATTAATAACATTAATTAAACACTTTTTCCTATACAATTACAAATTAATTTCAGTAACGTGAGAATTACAAATTAATTTCCGCACCACTTTTTCCTATACAATTACTAATTAATTTATGTTAAATATCATCTTATACAATTACAAATTAAATTTTGTGTAATTACAGATTAAATTATACAATTCCATATTAAATTATACAATTTTAATTTCTAACGGATTACAAATTAAATTATACAAATTATTTTCTTACAAATTACAAATTAAATATCATATTATACAATTACAAATGAAATTATACAATTAAAAATTAAATTATAGATTTTTCCCTTAATTACGGATTATTAAATCCGGAGTATATATCGAAATCCATAATTGTATTACGGAATACCCATTCCGTAATACATTGTTGCATTACGGAATAGGAATTCCGTAATACCTTTCCAGAATTTCATATATACTACGGATTGGATATTCCGTAAAGCATTAATAGGTGTCTTGCATTACGGAAAAGGAAATCCATAATAGGTATATACTATATATTACGGATTATCCAATCCGTAATAACACAAAGGGGTGTGTGTTGCATTACGGAAAAGGATATCCGTAATATATAGTATATATACTACGGATTATCCAATCCGTAATAAGTCTTCATATATGTTGCATTACGGAAAAGGAAATCCATACATTATACTATGGATGATCCAATCCGTAATAAGGTGAAAGTGTGTGTTGTGTTACGGATTAGCTAATCCGTAACACAGCACACACTTTCACCTTATTACGGATTATCCAATCCGGAATTTACAAAGAAAAAAATAATAATAATCGAAGAAAATAACCAAAAGGGCAGAAGGATAGAATGGTCTCATCAGGTGGCTATTTATTTTTCATGGGGTGCGCCGAGAAAAAAATGGGGTGCCTTAAGAAAAAGCCCTGGATCTGCCATATATAACGGTAATCCATTGCAAACTGAGCTTATACGGGCCTAGCTAGCTAGTATATGTAGCCCTACTTTTCAAGTCAGCAAATGAAAACATTTTTATTTTAACTTTATTTGGTTTAATTTAATCTAATTTAAAATGCACCTTAACACCTAATCTATCAAAATTTTAATATAATCAAATCATTATTTTATTGTTTTTAAGACATTTTAAAAGGCCTCATTTCTTAAAAAAAAACTAAAACCTTTTATATACATGATAGGTGATATTTAAATCTTATACTTATAGGTTTGGAAAACATTAAAATATTATTTATTTAATCTCTACTAATAAATATGTTAATTATATAAAAAATTTAATTTGTTGATTATATTATTTTAATCTCTTTATTATATTAAAAAGATAAATAAAAGAAAACACTAGTAATACAAGAAAACCCTTGAAAACTTTGGAAATATGATTCTCCACTAATCATATCAAACTATCTTTCATTTCTGAATTAATTTAAAAAATATAAAAAAAAAAAGTTCATCTTCTCTCGTTACTCATTTTATAAGACATGAATTATTTTTATAAAAATAAATTATACTAACCTCTATACACGAAAATGATTAAGATATTTTTATTCTTTTAATTAGTTCACTGTCTATACTCTTTCTCTTTTCTCTTTTGATGTGACTTTATTCTATTTAATTTTAAATTATAAAATTTTAATAAAAGTTTATTAATAAATTAGATTTTTTGTTATGAAGATTTTTTTTTAGTTTTCTTAAAAGTATTAATAAAATATAAAAATTGTATGAGTTAAAATACTAATTTAAGAACATCTTTTTTTTTGACAACTTTTTTTTTCAAACCTTAAAAACTAACATAAAATATTTATACCTATTTTCATATTAACAAAGATAAAATTAATTGGTAAAACAAAGGGCTAGTTAGGATAACGTGAAGCAGAAGTTGATGAGTTTAAAATGGTTTTATGAGGCTGGTGACTCACTGTAGTTCGGTAGATGGATGATGAACACATCATACTTGCATAGTTTCACGTTGTTTCATCAAAGTGGCGCCACGAATCACTTTCAACACTTTCACATGCCACGTCGCGTGCTCAAAATGATCTAACTTATTATCCATTGCAGTATTGCACCTTCAAAAATAAAAGAGCTACATTTTTTTTATAATAAATCGTTACAATGTTTTTTGTTTTTTATTTTTTTTATCAGATCTTTCTATCTTATTTCATTTTTTTTTCTTTCTTTTCTATTTCTCTTTCATTTAAAAAATCATATAAAATTAATATACACATAATTTTCCAAAATAAAATATCATAGTAATCTATATTTTTGCACTATGAACATTATTTTTATAATAATATATATGTAATATATTTTACAATGTTTTAAGTTCTTGGTGACTATTTTCGTAGTTTTTTCTTTTTTTGACATTTTAAACTTAATTACATAATTGGTCTTTGCATTTTAGTTTGTAAGTAAATTCAGTCTCTTTAATTTTATTTTTTTCCCATTAATTTTCATAATTTTGTAGTTATTTAAACTAAGTCTCTCATGCAAAATTTCATTCAATAATTGACAAAAATTAATAGAAGTGTAATTGAATGAAAAATTGATAGAAGTCCAATTGCATCTATTCTCAGTAGAGAGTATATTTATAAACAGTTAATTATTCTAATATAATTTTAAAAATTATTATTATAAAAATCAACAATCTCATTATGCGTTATAAGTTTTAATTAGAGGTTAGTGTAAAAAAATTTAATACGGTTATTAAATTAAAATTTAATTAGAATATACTCACAATATAAAGGTTTTTTATTTTTTATTTTTTTATACTGTCATTGAATAACATATTGTCATGAATTTAATTTTTATATATTGTAGGTGTAAATTTTTTACACAATCAACAATAAGAAATCACAATGGATATGACTTTTAAATCAATTATAGTAAGCTTCAATATACTTATAATACATGATAATTTGTCATTGGGTGATAATGTAAAACACTTGCTAATGTATATACTATTTACTTTATTGTCATATATAACAAATTTATTTTTTTTATAATAACTATCTTAAAAGTCATATTTATGATATTTTTTAATTGGTTGATAATGTAAAAAATTAAAATTAAATTTTAAAATATATAATTAATTTGTATAGATTCGTAAAAATAATATAGAAAGCATTTACATTAAAATAAAAAACAAAAGATGGCTTTTTTAATATTTTGTACAGTTTGATTTTATTTATATTTAAATATTTTATACATTTTTTCTTTCATTAATATATACAAATTAATGATAGATGACTTCTTTATTACATTTCTGTTAATTACTAAATGGAATTTTGAGATGAAGAAATTACTTGAACAATTAAATAACTATATAAATAAAGCATGAGCAATTAAAGTTAAAAAAACTAAAACCACACATACTAAATTATGAAGATTAAAACCTACATTTTATTTGTACTTTTGACTTATTAATTTAGTTATTCGTCCAATTTTTATAGTATAAATAAAACTTTAAAGATAAATGGATCTGAAAATAAAACCGAAAGAAAATTCTATGATACTTTTTTTCCAATGAATAAATAATAGTTGTATGAATGTATGAGTAGAACTAGAAAATTTTCTTTGGTGATAACAATTTTATGCATTCTCTCCTGGTTTTCACTTGTTGGTTTATGAGATATGGCACTTGCAGGTATAGTGAGCAAGTTGAGGAGCTTTATTTCTTTCCTTCCATTCTTCTTCTTGCTCTTTATCCTTGGCATCATAAAAGGTTCATTTTCCTTTTCCTCTTAAATTCTTTCTATGTCCTTCTTTTATTTATTTTTTTCCATTTTCTTAGTTAGACTTAGACACTTGAAAATGATGAAATATATATAATAATCGTTTTCAGACATAGCAGAATCTCTCTGCTAATATATAATTTGACAAATAAAGTTGGTTACATTCATGGCAAGGTGGTGGTTTCTTTCTGGCAGGTGCACTGATAGGTCCAATTGCATTTGCTATTATTGTCATTGGAAATTCAGCTGTTATCATTGGACTTTGGAGTGCACATGTTGTTTGGACATACTACTGTGTGGCAAGGTTGTGTTTTCTTTCCAAATTGCAACATGTTCTTCTATTGATCTTTCTCTTCAATTTCTTTTCACCCTTTTGAAAACTATGGCCTTTGACAATAGAACAAATAGGTTCGGACTGGTCTTCAAGCTTGTGGTGCTCATGTGTTTGCCAGTTCCTCTGTTACTTTGGCCAATAGTGGGTATTGTTGGAAGCCTTTTAGGTGGAATTGGATATGGGTTTTTTGCTCCTCTTCTTGCAACTTTTCAGGCAGTTGGAAAGGGAAAGAATGTTAGCAACAAATTTTACCATTGCTTCATTGTAAGTGTGAATTTCTGCTTATGTAATGTATCTTTCTATGCCCCTTTTGGTCATTTGACTTTGCTTGTGGAAGTATCTTTCAATTCTAACCCTTTTCATGATCTAGGTAGTGATTGTAAACCCTTCTGCTAAGAGAACTATTGGTATATCTAACTTCAATATATGTAATTATTGGGATATTTTATGTGCTTATATGAGACAAATATAAATAAGTTTTCTTCCTTGAGCTAAATATTTTTCACCAGACTCTCTCATTGACTTAAACTTAGGGTCAGTTCAGTTTTTCTCTTAAATTTAAGAAACAGAATTATATTCAAAATGCTTATTCAAAATTGTTTAGTTTGAGGAAAGGGTTTCTGTATTCTATTTTTATAAATAATTACAAAAATGTTACTTTACTTTCACTTTGTTTAAATTTGTTATTTTCATCATTTTATATAAAACAAAATGAAAATAAGATGACATCTTTTGTAATTATTCGTGAAAACAGGAATAAAATGAAAACCAAAATTGTTTTTCCCAATCAAACGGGCTGTAAAATTTTTACCTTCATGGCCAATTTTAAGAGAACACCAACTCATTCATATGTTGTTTTATGTTTTATATTAGTTCATATTTGTTTAGGAAGAAGCATTGAAACTTGTCACCCTGTCAATGTGATATAGTTAATTTTCTTCAGTTTCAAACATAATTATTCTCTGTGGTTTCTTAAGAGTTTCTGGACTTTAGCACAATGCAGGAAGCTTTAATGCCACTTAATTCTGATATCAGGATGGTTGTTGGTCAACAATTGAAAGAAGTTGCACAGTGGTTCAAGATGTCACAGACTTCTGCTTTCATTCCTATTTTTCATACATGGATGAACTAAGAGAAACTTTACCCCCTCATGAAAAGCCAGTAGATATCCAGTAAGTTATTCTCCTCCAATTATTTCATTGATATGAAACAAGAGGCTTGTTGAGAAAGAATTTAGACATTCAATTGTTTTCTTGCTAGATTGTCATTATTACCATGTTGCTTGTTGGTGATCATGGTGGGCGTGCCATTCGATATGGCTTTAATCACATCTATTGCTTTATGGAAGAGTCCATACATGCTGTTCAAAGGGTGGAAGAGACTATTAGAAGATTTGATTGGAAGAAAGGGACCATTCCTAGAAACTGAATGTGTCCCATTTGCTGGCCTTGCCATCATCCTCTGGCCTTTGGCTGTTGTAGTGGCTGTATTGGCAGCTACCATTTTCAGTTTTTTTCTAGCCCTATACAGTGGAGTTGTTGTCCATCAGGTCAGTACTCAGTAGGAGCATGAAGTTCTAATTTCTCTAACCACTTATGCAAGTTTTAAGAGATTTCATTGAGTGAAGATTTTGTTTACTTTTAGGAAGACTCAGTGAAGATGGGGTTTGCCTACATTGTGTCTGTGGTTTCGCTTTTTGATGAATATGTAAATGATTTACTCTACTTGAGAGAGGGATCCTGCTTTCCCAGGTGCCATCAAATTTTCCTTACTTCAGTGACATATTTCTCTAGTCTTGTTGAAGTGCTTTGGACAGTGATCAGTGATCACTGATTCTGATAAGTTCTTGTGACAGCCAGGCCGATATACCGTAGAAACATGAGCCATGCTGTTGAGAGGGAAAACCTTGGAGGAGGTGATAGTGATTTGAAAAACTGGAGGGACGGTTCACAGAATTTGAATCATTCCATACAACAATCCGGAAGTATGAAATGGAGAATTCAGCAATATAGACCTGTGCAGGTGATTCAGGATAACACTAACACAACATAAATAAGCTGTTTCCATGAATTTTTCTAACTAGAAAATGGTTTTTCTTTTGCAGGTATGGGGCTGGCTGTTCAAGTCATGTGAGGTGAATGGCAGGATACTCCTCCGCGATGGTCTGATAAGCGTTGGGGAAGTTGAGGAATGCATTTTGAAAGGCAATTGCAAAAAGTTAAGCATCAAGTTACCGGCTTGGTCCTTGCTGCAATGTCTTCTAACATCTGCGAAATCCAATTCCGATGGATTGGTGATCTGTACTGCTCTTACTTACACCTCTATTCCATTGCAAAAACATAAACATATTCATGGTTCCGCATATGCTTTTGCAGCTGATGATGTAGTGTTGACAAGTATGAATGGACCGAAGGATAGAGTGTTTGAGTGGTTTATTGGCCCTCTACTGATTATGACAGAACAGCTAAAGAACCTTGAGTTGGAAGAAACTGAAGAGACTTGCCTGAAAGAACTAGTCATGAAATGCAAAAATGAATTGCCGAAGGAGTGGGATAGCACTGGATTCCCATCTGATGATAATGTTAGGAGAGCGCAATTGCAAGCCATAATCAGAAGGTACATTTGTAAAAAATGTTAATGTACCTTTACTACCTTAAAATGAAGTATTTGTTCTTTTTATATCCGAATATTTTTCAACAATACAGCATATGTGAATTTGATTGCTCAAATTGGTTGTGAGAGCAATTCTTGTGTGAGTACAGAGTCTATATTATAGACATAACCAATCAAAAGCTCTAAATAATGTTTGAACAGACTTTATCATTACTTTAATGCATCCTAAGCTTTTGATTGCTTGTGTCTACAGGCACTGAGCTTACACAAGCATTACTCTATGTATGAACCCTTCACTATAAATGGATTAACATAAAAGGAAGGAAAATTGGTAAGGCTCATCCTTCAAATTGTAGGTAGTTTCATATTCAACTAGTTCATTGTGGAATGCAGCAGTATTAACAAATGATGTTGTCACCTTCATGAATCATGATAACTATAAAAGCAAGGGAAAATTGCACTTACCTCTTAAATGGCACTCAAACTCACTCTAATTTTTCTAAAATCAATCACCTCCCCTGAGATGGCACCAAAGGATAACCCTTTAAAATTCTTGTTTACCTCTCCATCTATATTTGACTCAAATACAAACCCATCTCCCAAAAATCACAAAAAACATGTGAAAAGAGAATTAAGAGAAGTATAAAAAAGAGCAAGCACTATACTAGGGATACGTATGAGTGCAATTTTCCCTAATATAAACTAAACTCCTTTCTCAATGTGGTAGTGGAAATGTAACTTGCATTTCATTTTTTTTTTTTCAGGTTGCAGGGGATAGTAGCTTCCATGTCCCGAATACCAACTTTTCGAAGAAGATTCAGGAATTTAATAAAGGTTTTGTACATAGAAGCATTGCAGGCTGGTGCTTCAGCTAGCCATGTTGGAGGCACTCTAATTCCCAAGCATAGGGAGAAGGGCTCAATTCAAAGCAAAGACAATGTTGATGAGCCCAGCAATAAATTCTGAACACATCACATATATATGAAGATGGATATACAAGTTGAAGACCAAAGCTTCTTGTAAATTGAGAAGGGTTTCGTAATCTTTCTTCCTTTTTGTTAATTTACTTTCCTTTTTTAGACGTTTTTCTATATTCTCTTCCAAAAGAAAGAAGTGCACAAAATCATCAAAAGGTGTATATGAAATACAAAGGTATGATAAGTGTCTAAATTAAGAAGTATATATAAGAAATATAATATAAAGTGTAGTACAAATTTGAGGGTATAAAGTGTGATGACAGGTTAAGTATCTCGTAGACATCATAGCACGAACAAGTTGTGAGGACTGATGGCAGATTAAGTATCTTGTTTTGCTTTGTATTCGTTGTTATTCTCCAAAACACTTTTAAGAGGTAGTAATTAATTAGGTAACTAAAGAACAAAACATACTGAGCTTCAACACAAATTTTCAGAAGAGATAAGAATAATTTTTCACTGTCGCAGATATAAAGAACAATCACAAACTTTTCCTTTTGCAAGGGAATAAACTAAATTGAATCAACTAGTCATTCATCTAATACTGTAATACATCGATCATCCAAAGTGTTATTACTATTTCAAGATAAACCATATAAGATGTAAGTAGCAGATTTGCAGGAACAGAGATTTGCAGTAGCAGATTAACGTACCGCTGGATTTCTACACCCAGCATCCACCTCATCACGTGGTTAACTACGTATAAAAATATAGTTAATTTTATTTTATAAGTGGTTAAAAGTAAATAAACACAATTGAGTATAATTTATTGATACATGATTAATAATGTCATGATGTTATTATTTATCACATGTGGTTAATTACATATATAAATGTGGTTAGCTTTATTTTACAACTGGTTAATAATGTCACGAGGTAACAAATTGTCACACGTGGTTAACTGCATATATAAATATGGTTAACTTTATCTCAAATGTGGATAAGAATAAATGAATATGATTATATACAATTATTAATATATGGTTAATAGTGTAATTATGGGGTTATTGAAATGTTTAATTGTGTTAACTTTATTTCACAAATGGTTAATAGTGTTAAGGTTCTTAACCATCACACATGGTTATCTACAAGCATAAATATGGTTAACTTTGTCATATAAATGGTTAATAATGTTATGGAGGTATTGACCGTTATACATGGTTAACTACTTATATAAATATGGTTAATTTTGTCTCGTAAGTGATTAATAATAAATAATGAATAACTTTGTTTCACAAGTAGTTAATTGTTACTACGAAATTATTGAAATATCTATTAGTAGTTAACCATTTCTAAAATACAATTAACCATATTGATATGTATAATTAACCACATTTTTTGGGTGTACGCTGGGTGGAGAAAGTGGGGTGTATGATTATCATTATTCTATTTAAATTTTGTGTTACATTCTAGCTCTACACATAGAGCCCACTAATAAAAGTTTAGTAAGCTCATTTACATAAAACATATCATATTCTTTTAATTTTTTTCTACAAAAACACCAACATGAATCAATCTCCTCCTGCTGCTGCTGAATGTTCAACCCTGAAGTACCTTCCCCCTCTCTTAGAGCCTTAACTCTCTGCGACTCTTTCTTCGAGAATCGCAGCAGGCTTCTTTTCAAAAGGGAACTGGGATCATGACTTGTGAACTGGATATCTTCCATGTTAGTCTCTTGCTTGTACACATAAACTCCCCATGAACATAAAGTCAACTCTGTTTCACAGTAAATCTGTATGGTCTTCCAATCATTACCAACTCCAACACCTACATCCTCCCACTCCTCCAAACTGAACAAACCTCGTAGGTCACACAACAACACATGATTCTCAGGGACAGAGATATTACGGCTAAACCCTAAACACAACTAATTTTTATTTCTATCATTTATTGTATTTTAAAATTATAGTCTACTAGATATATAATCAAACTATATATCTATAATGTACACCAATAATTAATAATTAAAAATATTATATTTTAATTGTAAATAATTTCTAATATAAATTTAAAAAATATTTATTATTTTAAAAAAATTTATAAAAATATTCATAAACATTATTTATCCCGTGCATGGCACGGGTCACCCACTCTAGTTATATAAATGATAAATGATCAATTCTCTCAATCATTTAATAGTATTTTGAATTTTAAAATTTCATTACCTTTAATTTTTTTTACGGAACCTTTAATTGTATTTAAAATTTTAAATTTTTGTTACCTTTTCTAATACATTTGAAATTACTTTGTTACTGAAAATTATCGAGATATTAATAAAAAATATAAAAATCAATTTGCAATATTTGTTGATTATAAAACAATCTTGCAAAAAATAAAAGTAGGCTCCAAGCACTTGTCTTTTATTAATCTTTATTCTTTTTGGCCATCCTACAAATAATATAATATAAATAAATTACCATTAAGGTGAGGAAATACTAAAATTAAAAATAACAAATGTAATAATTATATTTATTCTTATAATTGAGGGTGAGAGTTTTATATTAATGCAGACATATTATTGGGATAAAATTTTGAAACCTTGATTACCTCACTTAAAACTTAATTTTAACTAAAATTAGCTTTAAAAAATCAAAATAATTCAAAATCAAGTTTAAAAATTCTTGTCCTAACACACACCAATGTGTCCGGCCTTATGCTAGTGCAATTTTTTCTATCTCACAAAGTGTAAAAATTTTACCTTACTTTTTTTATACTCTTTTTAATGTTTCTCTCTTTCTTTTTTTTTTTTTTTTTTTTTTTGAATAGATGTTTCTCTCTTTCTAAAACTTGGTCATAATGTCATTATGGTACAAAAAATCAATGTCAGCTTAAATTACTTTGAAATAATAATAGAAATGACTTAATAGAATTTATTACAAATGTTTAACCATGAGTGTTGCATTTTGAAAAGTCATTCAGATGAAAAGGATCAATTTATATATAATTTGTAGATAGCATCATTTATATTACTACCCGGTATCTTTTTTTTTCACTTTTATTAAAAAGAATTACATATTAAAAAACAAAACAATAAAAAAAATTAAAAATAGTAACAAATTGAAAAAAAATACAAATAAAGGATTTACTAAAATAAGAGAACATTTCAATGTTTTATTTATTTATTTCATACATGACGCAAAGAGAAAAGTTTGCATGTAAAAAAATGGGACAAAATATAATGATAAGATAATACTATAAAATAGGTAAAATTCAATTCAACAAAGAGAAATGAGTTACTTGAATAAAGTTGTATCTCCCTCTTTGCCCAATGAAATAGATAGAACAACATTCATACACAAAAAGAAAGGAAAAATAATGAAACGATGGTGAAATCATATCTTGATAAAAAAAAATGGTGATTAATTGAAGTAAAATGATAAATATATGAGAAGAACAAATTGGTGAAAAAATACATATGTATCATAAAAATAGGAGGAAATGGTATAAATAATTATATTTATTACTTTCTGTTTAATTTTATTTTGAATTTTCATGACTAATTTTAATGCATTGAAATTACAAATATGACCCTAAAATTTTTGGGAAGAAAATTTTGTCACCAATGTATATTCCTTTAAGTAATAAATGATATGTTTTTTTTTACACTTTTATTAAAAAGTTGCTTTTTTTTTTTAAGTCAAATTAAAACCAGATATTTTTTAATCTAACTCATTGACATTCTTTCCCCATAACTATATTCTTTTTTTTTTTTTTAAGTTTTTAATTAACAAATAACTTAATATGAAATATTCAACCATGCAAGCTCAAGACTATGGAATTAGCAAGGCCAGACCAAAATCCCAAAAGCAGCAATGAAAAACATTAATCTATCACTTGCAAACTTTTACAATAATCAAAACATTTTCAAATAAATATTCAACTTTTAGCAAATAAGGACAAAAGAGCAGGGTTAATTTACAATTTATTGCAAGAAAACATAGTTATCAACTATCAATCATTATCCAATGATCCAATACAAAATCCAATTACTAATAAGCATAAAATTGGATGGTCCCACACCATTATAAATATAATCCAATACATTCTAGTTTTACAAAGATAGTTCAATCCAGGAAAACCAGATAAGAAATCATTAACATCAACAAACCACAACAATAAAATATCTTTTGCTTATTAAAAAAAAAAAAAAAACCACAGGTTTAGTTGAACGACTTACAAATGTTATAGAGGAAATTTCTAGTGTTTGATTCAAATGATTCAATAGAAACCTTCCACTGGTGAAGAAACAAAAGTGACAAGATGATTGAAATGGATACAAGAGATGTGACCAATAGAGTAAACTGAAGCCATTACAGTCAGTAAATATTACGTGCCAACCACTTCACCAACCATCTGTATTCAGTAGCAAATAAAACCATATTGTTATCTCTGGTCAACATTTCAAAATCAATATTCTAATAAGAATAGTGCAACACTGTATTAATCCATAATAAGTTTCAGATTCTAGCAGAGATAACAATCAATTTCATCAAATCAAATCCCATTTGAGTTTGTAAATAGAGTATTTGATGGAATTTTTATTTATTTACTTTTAAATGGATAATATAAATTAGAAAGTTGGATTCCATCATTTTCCTTCCTTAGCATTAATTTACCTCAATAATCCATCACACCAAAATTAACCCTTTACTTTTACCACTTAGTATCTACCAGTAAACACCAAAGAATTAATGTGAAACAATGATAACAAAAAATAAAAATAAAAATGACATCATGGAGTAGAAATAAAAATAAAATGGTCACGTTAAACTCATTTGTACATGTAGTAGCATTAACACTATACATTCTAAAAATAATTGAAGCCTTCTTACCTTATAGATGATTCCTACTGATGCAACTGGTCATATTATCACTTCATCATTTATCTTGATGGCAGGAATGTGAGCAATCTTAGACCAGTGTTTCCCTTTCCGACTTTGATACCTTGCTTCTAGTAAAGGACAGTCAGTTATCTGCAGTAATTCAAGAGAGGATGGCAGCTGATCTTCTGGAAAGGACTCAAGGCTTTTACAATCGCCGACATGAAGCTCTGTGAGAGAAGTAAGATATTGAAGCCCGTTTCCTTCCAACAACTTTAAATCACCAAAATTCGATAGGTTCAGATATTTGAGAGATGTGAGATGTTGAAGCCCTTTTCCTTCCACTTCCAAACACTTCAAACCATGAAAACTCCATAGATGCAGACGCTGGAGAGAAGTGGGCAGTAACGGCTCCTTCAACAGGGTGTTAACAACATCTTCCTCCCCATAACCATAACCCGAAATGTGAAGATAAGACAGAGAAGTGAGGCGTTGGAATAGGAAACCTAACTCATGTTTAGACATAGATGATAGCATTCCAACATCAATGCCAAGTCTTCGTAAACTGGAAGGAAAACACCTTGGGGACAATGATGTTAGCTTTGGAAGCTCGGAAAGGCTTAACCGTCGAAGGGCTGGGAGATCAATCAGTTCTGGAAGTGACCTAAGATTCTTACAGTCACAGACATGAAGATGAACTAATTTGAGAGCAGCCGTTCCACCTTGACTAGTAATTGCTTCCATGCTGGGACAACCCAGGATATCAAGATATTGTAGGGAAGGGAAACAATCTAATGGAAGGGATGCCAGGGAATGACAGCTTCCCCAAATGATCAGAGATTCAAGTGATGTGTATCTGTGCCATGATTCGGAAGACAGAAATTCTAAGTTCCCACAGTTGTAAATGTAAAGTGATCGCAATGACGTTGGCAAACCATCAGCTGGGAAGGAAATCAAAGTGGAGATATTTTCAAGAATCAACTTTTCAAGACAATTGGCAGCTAGTATCATTCTTGGCAAAGATGACAAGCTGTCACAGTTTTCAATGGATAGTTTCCTATAAGAAAAGTTGTCAAGCAAGGACAACAAGCCTTCTCCCCCTTCACGAATATTTACTGATTCAATTGATGTGTTCCAGTGCAGATCACATGATTTTGCCTCTAGCTGGTTGCACTCTGATATACTAACCTCTCTCAATGAAGGTAGATGGTTGGGCATGTTTCCTCTCAACTTGGGGCACTTTGATAAACTCAAACGCTTAAGGCAAGGAAAAGGAAATTTGCTGACGTCACCTTCAAATGGTAGCCATTCCTCCCATTCTGACATCTCTTCAAACTGGATACTCTCCAACAATGGAAATGGCTGAAATGAAAGGGAACCTCCATTGTTGCAATAGAATTTGTCACCAATTGTCTTGACCATTTTCATCCTTCTAATCAGAAGCTCCTTAAGAGAAGGTAATTGTCCAAATGATGGAAGTGAAAAGCAATAGTTGCAATCACTGATGCAAAGAACTACAACATTAGAATATGAAGAGTCACCCAACCATTTAGGAAAGCTTGTGCCACTGTAGGATTTGATGTTGAGTTTCTTTAAATTTGTTGATGGCTGCAAGTTCTCAAGTACATCTTTCTCGATTTGTGAATCTTGCGGGTCACAGCCCCACTCCAGTGTAAGCTCCTCGATATGCTCTTTTTTCTTTAAATCAGCTTGAAATGCATCCTTGGGATCAACAGCATTTTGTAGGTTCAAAATGGAAAGCATACCTTGCAAGTGAGGAAAATTTCTTAATTCTCCAATGGTTACTCCATCTTCTCTGCCTATAACAAAAGTAGTCAACACACGGAGATCTTGTAGCTTGCATATTTGTGCTGGCATCTCCAACAACTTTGTGTCTCTAATATCAAGGTGGCGTAAATTGACCAAATTTCCTATCTGTTCAGGCAGCTGAGTAAGAAATTTACAATTTGATAATTTCAAAGTCTGCAAATTGTAAAGCCTACAGGTTGCATCGGGCAACCTTTTGATACAAGTATAGGAAAGGTCAAGATACCGCAAAAGTACCAAACTGCTTATTGAATCAGGCAGCTCAGTGATATTTTCATATCTAAACAAGGACAATGTTCGCAAATATCTTAGTTTTGGCAGCCAATCATGTGACACCTTTTTGGTTACACAACAATCATATTCATATTTAGATAGTGGTAAAAAGGTGCGCAAAGACTCTAGCTCGTACAAGCCCTCAAATCTTTTACAGACATCAAACTCTGTTGGAGGATATGCTAAATGGCGAACTGTTATTGGGACTTCGCCTCCTTCAAAGTAACAAGATCTCTTACCAGATACTAGTTTCGCTAAATCATAGATAAGGTCATGCATCCGAAACTTTTCCTGTCTTTCAGTAGTTTTGTCTTTTTCAATTAAAGATCTAGATAATAATTCATTGAAGTAGTCTTCACCTGCTGTTTCCATTGCCTTCTCTCCGTGGATTTGTTGAAGAAAGCCTTCAGCCATCCATAACAGAACCAGTTCCTTCCTATCCAACCAATGTTGTCTAGGAAAAATTGAGCAATAGGCAAAACATCTTTTCAGATGTGGTGGAAGATGAAGATAACTTATGCATAAAGCTGGTAAAACTTCATTATTTGCCCACATGTTGCTGTTCAGAATTCCATTCCAGTACTCTGCGTCAACATTTGATTGTAGAAGACCTCCCAGTGTTTTTGCTGCTAATGGTAGACCATTGCATTTTGTTGCAATTTTTCTACCAATTTCTTCTAGGATTGGATATTTGTCATATCCTTGATTTCCAAATGCATGTTTAGCAAGTATACACCAACAGTTTTCATCTGTAAGAAGTTTCAGCTCATGAATGGGAAATGTACGAGTGATTTCTGCAACTCTGTGTTGTCGGGTTGTCACAATGATTTTACTTCCCTTTTTCCCACAGCTAAAAGGTGCTATTAGCTGATCCCAATCATTATACTGCATATTCCAAATGTCATCGAGCACAAGCAGAAATTTTTTATCTTTAAAGGTGTTCTTCAATTCAACACGAAGTACATCAAAATCAGTAATACCACAAGTTTTAGAAGTGGCAGATTCAACAATTGCCTTTGTTGCCGTAAACACATCAAAAGGATCAGATACCCATGCCCAAGCTTTGAGATCAAAATGGTTCTGCACTGCATCATCATTTAAAAGGTTCTGAGCTAGAGTTGTTTTTCCTAGACCTCCCATGCCGCTTATTGTCAGCACTTGTATATTATTATTGTTCTCATCTTCTTCAGAGAGAAGCATGCTCAACAGCTTCTTTTTCTCATCCTCTCTTGCAACAACATATTCCACCGATCGATCTGTTTCGTTTCTACACGAGACTCTGCCAGCAACAATTTTCAAACCGAGACTATCTATCTGTTTCTGAAAATTTTCTAGCCTTCTAGATATTGCTTCAAGCTTGGAATTCATGCTCCTATAGAATTGATTAGAGGGAGAAGAAAATAATGACCTCACCTGGGTAGTAAAGGTTTTAAACCCTCCCTTGACCTTGCACCTCAGAGAATCTGTGTTGATTTCGTCCAACAAATCCTCTGCGTCTAAGACAGCATCTTTCAACTCATCAAGCCATGCCTTCACTCCTGGATTAGTGATCTGTTTCTCCTCAGCATCATTGAGCACAGCATTGAGTGCCAACAGCTTTATCTTCAGCTCATCCAAGAGAGAAACATTCAGCTTTCTATTGGCAAAGAAATCTCGAAACTCTGCACAAGTGAGCCTATCCAACAAGATCTCCACAGAAGCAGAGATGAGTGCCTCTCCCACCATAGCAAGGGCCATTTCTTCTCTTTTGTTTAGCAAATTTTATCAATACTCTGAAACTTTGGCCAAATGTTGAATGTGATAGAGTTGTGGTAGTGAGAAACTATTGTGCTAGAATGGCTTTAATTGAGTAGTACTGTAAACGCGTGAACCTTTTGTTTTCTGCATAAATGTTGACTGATAAACAGTAGTACGTACATCTAGCAATTAATTTTCTTCTTCTTCACTGATTAAGTAAAAAGTATCTGTTCTGTCCAAAAAAAAAAAAAGTAAAAAGTATCTGTCGGTGCAGTTTTTTTTTTTGAAGAGCTGTCGGTGCAGTTATTTATATTTATATATGCATTTTCATAGATACAAACATTGAATCAAATATGTAAAGTGTCAAATCTATCTTACTAAAAAGTTAGACTTATCTATTAACATTACAAAGTGAAATTTCCAAAAGTACTGTACAGGTTACTTTACACTTTAGTGGGCCAGCCCATTTTCTGCCTTTATTGATGGATCCGGTAGAGAATTTAAAGGCCTCCATTGGTCATATACTATATTTATATATATTTTTACTGTTAAATACACACTTCCATTTATCTGAATTAGAGTGGGTCATCCGTGTCATGTATGGAATAAATATTATTTATGAATATTTTTATAAAATATTTTTAAAATATAAATATTTTTTAAAATTTATATTAAGGATTATTTATAATTAAAATATAACATTTTTAATTATTAATTATTGGTGTACATTATAGATATATAGTTTGATTATATATTTGGTAGACTATAATTTTAAAATACAATAAATGAGAGAAAAAAATTAGTTATTTGTTAAGTAAAATAGTAATTTAAATAATGATTGTAAAATAATATTTCAATCTATCAGTCACAAATACTATAATGAATAGAATTTTGTTTTTCAACATATAAAAATAGTATATTTTAGCAATATTTAGTAATCATATTGAATAAAATTTATATACAACAATAACATGTAATTATCTTAATTATGTATATTTAATAATTACATTAATTACTTTAATTTTATCCATACAAATTTCCAATAAATTTAATGATAATTAAAAAACTAAATTATATATAATTCATGTCATGTAACTTTCATCTTTTTAAACGTGTCACTAATTTTCACATTAAATCAAATAAAAGCATTATATATTTAAATTTATTATTCAAATAAATTGGATTTCTGCTTTGTATACAAATGTTTAAAATTCTTCAATCAATATTAAAAAGGACAAAATATTTATAAATCTACACATTCATAATTCCAAATATTTACCTTATTATATATATATTTATTAATTATATTATTTATTTTAAATATAAATTTTAAAATAATGCAATGACATTAATTTAAAATAATCTCACTTTTTTTTAAAAAAAATACATGTCATAATTATCTTAATTAGTTCAAATTAAAGTATATACTTGATTTAATTACCTTAATTAAAATATTATTTGGAATGGACGGGAACATTATGTTTTGGGTGGATTTGAAGGAAAAATCAATTGATTTCCATTTAAAATTCTATAATTGCATTTATAAAGCTAATTAAGGGAAAGTTAACAAAAAAAATTGTTTTTGTTTCCATTTAAATGAACTTTGCAAATTCAGTTTGAATTAACCATTGTTTTTATAATCAATTAATTTATTTTAATTAACATAAAATTTAAAACATATATTCAAATCATAATTAATTATTTCATCAATTTAATTACTCATTTTTTAAGAGAAAATGTTTTTCGAAAGCAATCCAATATTTTTGTCCTTCTCTTCTTTTATTGACGTATCACAACAATAATATCATATTTTGAACCAAATTTAAAATATTGCAAAAAAATTAAAATTGTAAAATGCACAATGGATACACATGTAAAAAGAAAATAAATAATAAGGTACATTGGTTCCCAATTCCCACTTTCTATTTCTCACCATGTAAGAACTTTTCTCTTTTCTACACAAAAGAGTCACTAAGTTAACACATCATATTAAAAAAGTCTAAAAAAATAATGAGCAAATCCATTAATATAACAAAATAAGTAGGGATAAATAGAGCTTGAAAAAACAATGTTCATGTCAAAGTGTCGCCCAGCTTGAAAAAAGAAAAAATTGCCCCTCAAAAAAAGAGCACCCAAAGTATGGTCGGAATTTTGAATGTATGATTATAATATCTTTGTTTGCCCCCTTTTTTCTTTTGGGGAATAAATAGCTTTGCCTTTAAATATTTGTTTCAGGCTCCATTATTCGTCTTCTTGTCCTATTTCTTCTTCGACATCAATTGCCTTTCTTCTCTTCCATGTTTTTCGATCATCAAATCAAGATTGGCTTTCTCAATCAACGGAACAATCTCCCTTCAAGTCTTCCACTTCTTCTGATCATCCGATTGAAATTGACTTTCTCAGTCAATTGGATAGATTACAATAGTTTATATTACCATTCGAAGGAAAAATAAGAGCGTGGGTAATTCCCCTTGCATTGCTCCATTATATACTATAAATGTCATATTAATTAGAGCGGTATAATTGTAGAAATTGACGGAAATAACGATTTAAAAACGGAAACAATATATATATGGATTTAATTTTTAAATCGTAATATAATCATTATTTAAAATTCAAAATTCAAAAAGAATTTGTAGAAATTGGCGGAAATAACAATTTAAAAATAGAAACAATATATTTATGGATTTAATTTTTAAATCACAATATAATCATTATTTAAAATTTAAAATTCAAAAAGAATTTTTAAATTTAAATCTCAATATAATGTGTAATAGTTATTTGATTTTGTAAATTTATAAAATTGACGATTTGATTTTTAATTTCAAAAATTAAATATTAATTGAAATCAGACAGTTTGATTTTAATTAAGGATTAGTCAACTGATTTCTTGAAGATACTTATAAATTATTTAATTTTAATTTCGGATATTAATTAAAAATGATTTTGAATTAATTTTTGTTCCTAATAAATTAATGAGACTTAAATGTATTTGAATTTGAATTTGGTTTGTAACCGAACTAAACAATTCTGAACCATGAAATGATGATATGTGTCATCCAATACTTGATAAACAACCTTGTTTCGCCACGTGTTTTTCAAAACTGTTTTTGGATCCGTAAATTTTATATATATTTATATTTATTTATTCCTGCAATAGTACAGTGGCTACAGATGTAGTGTCCTTCCCCTTTGCGTGTTTGAGAATTCTTTCCTCAACACGTTATCATTTTCAAATTTTACATTATCTTCAATTTTCAAGCCTCCTAACCGAACGAAAATCCTACCCCATATCCTCATCTCTCTTAAGTTTTGCCCCCCATTTCTCTTCTTCCCCTGGACACTCCAATTCATCATATTCCAATTCTATTTTCTCCTCTCATTTCTTTCTTTGATTGGATCGTTTTCTACTTTTTTGGGCATTCGATTAACGGGTGCGGAGTGCGGGATCTAATTTTACTTTTTTGGATGAATTGATTACAGGTCAATGGAGCATTGCTTTTCTTTCACTAAAGAAAATAATCACTACGTTTCCTTTGCTTTTTCTTTAACAAAATATAAATAGCTGTTGGGATGATTTTATTATTGCTTTCCTCAATCATTGTTTTCAATCTCACAGTATTGCAAAGTTGGGTTTTGTACAAATTAAAAAGATATAATGTTAATTTAATCTGATATGTGTTTTTAATATCTTTTTGTTTCTTACTGTATTGTTTGGTATGGAAGCTTAATTGTAGGAAGCATGTTAGCATTTTTAAAATATCTGGTAGAAACTAATCTTGGCTTCCAGTTCAACGGTATTGAGTTTTAGTTCACTAGATTGTTGTGGCAAGTATTGATAATGGATTTTGATATAGCAATTTTGGCATTTTAAATTTTATTTTACTTCCTCTCAACACTGAAGTTAAAGGCAACATAGTTTTCATATGCAGTTTTTATTACTTCATATTTTTCTATTTTGCATGATGCAGGGTTGATATGGTCAATGATTTGACTTGGAAATATAAATAACATTAACAAGGCAAACATTAAAGTTCAGATTTTCCCCAATTCTTTATTTGTCTATTTATGACCCCTTGCCTATGAGAAAATAAATATATTATTCGGTGTATATTATTAATCTTAATTTTATATTGTATTAGTAATCATTAATAGCTAATCAGAAATTTTTTAAATAAACTTTTAGGAATATTTTTTTTGTCACGGTAATTATTGATAGTTAATTTTGAAGAATTTAATTTATAAACTTTATTAGTGTAAATTATTTTTACACAAATATTAAATAGAACTTTATTTTATCTGTCACATCATTTTGGTAAATAAAATTATGTGTATAAAATACTCAAATATTATTAAATGACTACATAAGTGTTATATAATGATAATGTATTTAAATAAAACTCACTTTTAAATTATTATTATCAATTTTTATAAAAAAAAAAACTAACTCTTTCGTGCAACAAAAAAAAAAATAGTATATGTCATATAAAATGTTTAACTTTATACAACAAAGTAATTTGACAGCTCATGTTAATTCGATGTACCCATAGGAATAGATGCATTAAAAAAGGAATATGAAGTTTATGAAAAAGAATAACAAAAGTCGGTAAAAATGAGATTAATTTAGAAATTTATTGAAATTAAAATAAATATATAATTCGTAACTATTACAAGGTTTTGTACTCATTTTTCTGTTTCGCTAAGTAGTCCTATGACCAAATTTGTGTACAATACGAATATTTGGAAGAGAGTAAAATTTTGAATACAAAATTTCATTTGATTGTAAGTTAGCTTGAATGTAAATCAAATTACATGAAAGATATTTAAACATAGAAATAATATTAATCAAATAAAAAATATCATATCATTTTCTAAGAAATTAATATGAATAAAATATGTACAAGTAAAAGAGAGGCTATTGCACGAGAAAAAATATGTAAAATCGAATAAGAGAATTTATTTAATAGTAGAAAAAAAAACTAATTAAGCGTATATACTTGCGTATAGATGGGCAATATGTTATAGAATTACCACATGTTTTAGACATTGATCATTAATATTTTTACTTGATTTTTTTAACTTTGGTTGACTTTTTAAATTTTCAATGTATTACCTTTATTTTTATAGATTTTATTATTTTTAAATTGTAAATGTCATTTTCAATATTTTGAATTAAATTAGAAAAATTTAAAATACTCATAAACAAAATGTTTACTCAATAAAACCTGATTGACTAAAATTTAAAATATTATTATCTAAATTTTAAATTGAAAAAAATTTATATTATATCATATTTTCTTTAACATATTTAAATTTACTCTAATTTTATATAATTTACTCTAAATTTTATTTTAATTTGCATTATGTCTAACATTGTCGCATGTTGATGTATACTTGCCAAAATCAGTTTTTATGCATGGATAATTCTATATTGCAGTTTCAAAAATTAAGTCTAGAAAAGGGTTGGAGATTTTGATATGTGACAATAAAAATACTCATTGCACATTAACTAAAACATAGTATATAAGGAAATATTTATAAATTATACAATGTTAGTAAATTCAAATGTATATTTTTTTTATCGACAAATATTAATTTGTTAGTTTTATTAGAAATATCAGTGGGAGAGATTTGAATCTGCGACCTCTCTCTCCCTTCTTCCTTAAATCCCCTTTCCAACCATCAAGACAACCTTATATCTCTTAATTCAAATATATATATTGTCACTTTTAAATTTATAATTTCTATACTTAAAAGTACCGTGCACCGCATAGGTGCCTAAACTAGTTAAATACATTGTAAATAAAAGATATTTAAGTAGTTGAAGTTATAAATAATTAAGTGAAAATACAAATATTTAAGAGTACATTTGAATTAAAATAATTTTAACATTTCATGTCATATTTATAAAATAGGTAAATTTAAATTATTATAATTTAATATTTTTTATTTTACTAGTAATATTTTATTAATTTTGGATTTCAATCATTTATTCACTTTGTATGATCTGGTTCAAATAAGTAATTAATCATAGCTGACTAAAAGGTTAGACTTATTAAAAACATGGTTTATAAATGATATTTAACTCATTGAAGTTATTTATAATTAAGTGGGAATATAAATAAATTTTTTTTGAGGGAGGAAATATAAATAAATAAGAGTACATTGAAATTTAAATAATTTTTGCATTTCATATGATATTTTAAAGTAAATTTAAGTTATAATTGTTTTTTTTTAAATTTTCTTAGGATTATTTTACACATTTTGCCTTTTATTTATTTATTTATTTTGAAAGACTTTTTTTATATATAAGTAAATCATTAATTATACCTGACTAAAATGTTAGACTTATTAAAAACATAATTAATAAAAGATATTTAAGTATTCGAAGTTATATTTAATTCGCTTAAAAAAATACACTAATTTCACGATATATGATTCATCTAAAAACATTATTTTGGACATATTTTATGACAAATTGTATATCCTTGTAAACATTTTTGGTCTATTTATAACAATTACAAATAATAAACTTGTATTATGGTCTATTTTTAGTCTATTTTAGGATAAATTGTAATTTTGGTATCTCTTTAATTTTTATCAGCAATTTTTGTCCTTTTATTTTTTTTCTGTGATTTTAGTTCTTCTATTTTAGAAAATTCATAATTTTGGTTCAATTTTCAATTTTTCATACATGTATTTATTTATTGCGGATCAAGAATTGAATGGTGACCAAAATTGCAATCAACAATTGAAATAAAAGTGTTTGGAAAAACTACCTTATAAGCTAGCTGGAGCTGATAAGCTAACTAAAAAGTTGAAAACTTATAAGCTAGCTTTATTGAATTGAAAGTGTTTGGTAACATTAGCTTAAAAGTTAAAATGAATTTAAAGTCTTTCCCTTCAAATAAAAATGTTCATTTTTTAGTTTGTCAATAAAAGAGCACTTTATGAGTTTGAGAGACTAAAAAATGCATATTTTTATTTGGAGAACTAAAAAACAAAACAGACCCATAATTTGAGGGAACAAAAACATAATTAAACCCAACTTTTTTTAATGTTTTACATACATTTTTTTTTCAATAAAATTGGTGGATATTCTATACCAATGTAAATAGTAATGCTTTTTCTTAGGATAAATAATCATGCTATTTATTGGATTACATCAACAGAATTAGGGCAAATGACAATATCATAATTCGAGTAATATAGGCAAAATTCAAAATTTAATGTTTAGAAATGCTGCTTCAATTTAGGAACAGTTAATTGCACAATTTATGTAGATTTATGAATTTTAAATTAGACAAATATTATAACTAGGTTAAAATTATCACATCCAGATAAAAAAAAATAGGTTTACATTTTTATCCTCTAATTTATTTTTTAGGTTCAATTTGATTCTCATATTATTTAAAGGTTCAATTAAGTAATGTGTTTTTTCAAAATGGTTCAATTAAATCTTTTACTTTTAAAAGATTCAATAGATCTTTTATTATATAAAATAAGTTTAATTTAGTTCTATTTTTCTTCTGCTCCAAAAATTTAAAAAAGCAAGATTAAAATTGATTTTAAATGAGACAAAATTGAGCCCTTTTAAAAAATAAGAAATCTAATTGAATCTTTTAAAAGTAAAAAACCTAATTAAACTATTTTTAAAAAATATAAGACCTAAATAAACTTTTTAATAATAAAAAATAAATTAAACTTAAAAATAAATTGAAACACAAAAGATAATTAAACCAAAAATTTATCACATCAGAAGTCTTTAAGGCTGCCCTAAACCCTGAAAAGTCTGTTCTCCCAACAGTTTTTCACCAGGCAGCTGTAACCCACTCAGCCAACCGTTAGATCCCCTCATCTTTCCAGATTTCATCTCAATCGTCCAACAACACTTCCCCATCTATAACACTACACCTCACCGGATTTTTTTCCGTACATTTTTATTGTTGAATTAAAAATGTTATACACATGTCGATCTTTCAGAAGACATTTTTTCTTTTCCCATTTCTTCTTTTTCTTTTCCCGTTTCTTTTTTTTTTTTTTTTTTGTGTGACACACTAAGGAAGCCTCTTACGAATGACAACGTGTTTGTGTGAGAAGGAATCTTTCCTTTTCCCGATCAATAGTCTTTTACCAGAAGTTTCTTCATTTTTATTTATTTCCCATTCTTCTTCACGTGAGAATCTTCTTTTGACTCTTCCATTGAGTCCAATGCTTCAGTGTAATGTTGGTACTGGCCGTAGCAGTATCTCAAATTTTCCTGGAGCGGGAGTTGGTACTGGCAGCAGGGTCTTATTGGTTTTGTTTGTGGTTGCAGCCTATTATGGAGGGGATAATAGGCTGCAACCACAAACATGTTCCAAGTTGGAAAATAAATCCTGGAACTTTGAAAAATTATAAAAGGGTTAAATATATAAATATAGAAATATTAATGTTTAGTCTTTCAAAAATAACTCATGTAATTTTATTCCCTCAGTTTTTGGAATATGTGAATTGTAGTCCCCATTTTTCACAAAAACCGTCTCCTTTTAATCTCTAATTTAAAGAAATAGGAACACACGACACATTTCCATAAATAAAATATTAAAAAAAGATCTTTTTTTATAGACTAAAAGTAAACATTACCTTAGTTAAAGAGACAAAGAATATATTTAACCCATTATAAAATGTGACTTTATAGTCCAACTTGTGGACAATTTTTAACAATTCACTGAATTTAATAATTGACTTTTCAGTACTATTCATTCCATTAAACCATTTTAGTCTATTTAAAAGTCAAATAAAATTTAGCCCCAAGATACAAAGTACCACAATGACACCACAAAATGGTTTGAAACAAATAGGATATGGATGGATAATAATTTACACTGTCATGCATAAGTCATAAGTGTGTGTGACTTGTATATTTTAATTTTAATTTCTTGGGGCCGCCACAATGATAACAAAAAATAAAAACAAAAATGACATCATGGAGTAGAAATAAAAATAAAATGGTCACGTTAAACTCATTTGTACATGTAGTAGCATTAACACTATACTTTCTAAAAATAATTGAAGCCTTCTTACCTTATAGATGATGCAACAGGTCATATTATCACTTGATCATTTATCTTGATGGCAGGAATGTGAGCAATCTTAGACCAGTGTTTCCCTTTCCGACTTTGATACCTTGCTTCTAGTAAAGGACAGTCACTTATCTGCAGTAATTCAAGAGAGGATGGCAGCTGATCTTCTGGAAAGGACTCAAGGCTTTTACAATCGCCGACATGAAGCTCTGTGAGAGAAGTAAGATATTGAAGCCCGTTTCCTTCCAACAACTTTAAATCACCAAAATTCGATAGGTTCAGATATTTGAGAGATGTGAGATGTTGAAGCCCTTTTCCTTCCACTTCCAAACACTTCAAACCATGAAAACTCCATAGATGCAGACGCTGGAGAGAAGTGGGCAGTAACGGCTCCTTCAACAGGGTGTTAACAACATCTTCCTCCCCATAACCATAACCCGAAATGTGAAGATAAGACAGAGAAGTGAGGCGTTGGAATAGGAAACCTAACTCATGTTTAGACATAGATGATAGCATTCCAACATCAATGCCAAGTCTTCGTAAACTGGAAGGAAAACACCTTGGGGACAATGATGTTAGCTTTGGAAGCTCGGAAAGGCTTAACCGTCGAAGGGCTGGGAGATCAATCAGTTCTGGAAGTGACCTAAGATTCTTACAGTCACAGACATGAAGATGAACTAATTTGAGAGCAGCCTTTCCACCTTGAGTAGTAATTGCTTCCATGCTGGGACAACCCAGGATATCAAGATATTGTAGGGAAGGGAAACAATCTAATGGAAGGGATGCCAGGGAATGACAGCTTCCCCAAATGATCAGAGATTCAAGTGATGTGTATCTGTGCCATGATTCGGAAGACAGAAATTCTAAGTTCCCACAGTTGTAAATGTAAAGTGATCGCAATGACGTTGGCAAACCATCAGCTGGGAAGGAAATCAAAGTGGAGATATTTTCAAGAATCAACTTTTCAAGACAATTGGCAGCTAGTATCATTCTTGGCAAAGATGACAAGCTGTCACAGTTTTCAATGGATAGTTTCCTATAAGAAAAGTTGTCAAGCAAGGACAACAAGCCTTCTCCCCCTTCACGAATATTTACTGATTCAATTGATGTGTTCCAGTGCAGATCACATGATTTTGCCTCTAGCTGGTTGCACTCTGATATACTAACCTCTCTCAATGAAGGTAGATGGTTGGGCATGTTTCCTCTCAACTTGGGGCACTTTGATAAACTCAAACGCTTAAGGCAAGGAAAAGGAAATTTGCTGACGTCACCTTCAAATGGTAGCCATTCCTCCCATTCTGACATCTCTTCAAACTGGATACTCTCCAACAATGGAAATGGCTGAAATGAAAGGGAATCTCCATTGTTGCAATAGAATTTGTCACCAATTGTCTTGACCATTTTCATCCTTCTAATCAGAAGCTCCTTAAGAGAAGGTAATTGTCCAAATGATGGAAGTGAAAAGCAATAGTTGCAATCACTGATGCAAAGAACTACAACATTAGAATATGAAGAGTCACCCAACCATTTTGGAAAGCTTGTGCCACTGTAGGATTTGATGTTGAGTTTCTTTAAATTTGTTGATGGCTGCAAGTTCTCAAGTACATCTTTCTCGATTTGTGAATCTTGTGGCGGGTCACTGCCCCACTCCAGTGTAAGCTCCTCGATATGCTCTTTTTTCTTTAAATCAGCTTGAAATGCATCCTTGGGATCAACAGCATTTTGTAGGTTCAAAATGGAAAGCATACCTTGCAAGTGAGGAAAATTTCTTAATTCTCCAATGGTTACTCCATCCTCTCTGCCTATAACAAAAGTAGTCAACACACGGAGATCTTGTAGCTTGCATATTTGTGCTGGCATCTCCAACAACTTTGTGTCTCTAATATCAAGGTGGCGTAAATTGACCAAATTTCCTATCTGTTCAGGCAGCTGAGTAAGAAATTTACAATTTGATAATTTCAAAGTCTGCAAATTGTAAAGCCTACAGGTTGCATCGGGCAACCTTTTGATACAAGTATAGGAAAGGTCAAGATACCGCAAAAGTACCAAACTGCTTATTGAATCAGGCAGCTCAGTGATATTTTCATATCTAAACAAGGACAATGTTCGCAAATATCTTAGTTTTGGCAGCCAATCATGTGACACCTTTTTGGTTACACAACAATCATATTCATATTTAGATAGTGGTAAAAAGGTGCGCAAAGACTCTAGATCGTACAAGCCCTCAAATCTTTTACAGACATCAAACTCTGTTGGAGGATATGCTAAATGGCGAACTGTTATTGGGACTTCGCCTCCTTCAAAGTAACAAGATCTCTTACCAGATACTAGTTTCGCTAAATCATAGATAAGGTCATGCATTCGAAACTTTTCCTGTCTTTCAGTTTTGTCTTTTTCAATTAAAGATCTAGATAATAATTCATTGAAGTAGTCTTCACCTGCTGTTTCCATTGCCTTCTCTCCGTGGATTTGTTGAAGAAAGCCTTCAGCCATCCATAACAGAACCAGTTCCTTCCTATCCAACCAATGTTGTCTAGGAAAAATTGAGCAATAGGCAAAACATCTTTTCAGATGTGGTGGAAGATGAAGATAACTTATGCATAAAGCTGGTAAAACTTCATCATTTGCCCACACGTTGCTGTTCAGAATTCCATTCCAGTACTCTGCGTCAACATTTGATTGTAGAAGACCTCCCAGTGTTTTTGCTGCTAATGGTAGACCATTGCATTTTGTTGCAATTTTTCTACCAATTTCTTCTAGGATTGGATATTTGTCATATCCTTGATTTCCAAATGCATGTTTAGCAAGTATACACCAACAGTTTTCATCTGTAAGAAGTTTCAGCTCATGAATGGGAAATGTACGAGTGATTTCTGCAACTCTGTGTTGTCGGGTTGTCACAATGATTTTACTTCCCTTTTTCCCACAGCTAAAAGGTGCTATTAGCTGATCCCAATCATTATACTGCATATTCCAAATGTCATCGAGCACAAGCAGAAATTTTTTATCTTTAAAGGTGTTCTTCAATTCAACACGAAGTACATCAAAATCAGTAATACCACAAGTTTTAGAAGTGGCAGATTCAACAATTGCCTTTGTTGCCGTAAACACATCAAAAGGATCAGATACCCATGCCCAAGCTTTGAGATCAAAATGGTTCTGCACTGCATCATCATTTAAAAGGCTCTGAGCTAGAGTTGTTTTTCCTAGACCTCCCATGCCGCATATTGTCAGCACTTGTATATTATTATTGTTCTCATCTTCATCAGAGAGAAGCATGCTCAACAGCTTCTTTTTCTCATCCTCTCTTGCAACAACATATTCCACCGATCGATCTGTTTCGTTTCTACACGAGACTCTGCCAGCAACAATTTTCAAACCGAGACTATCTATCTGTTTCTGAAAATTTTCTAGCCTTCTAGATATTGCTTCAAGCTTGGAATTCATGCTCCTATAGAATTTATTAGATGGAGAAGAAAATAATGACCTCACCTGGGTAGTAAAGGTTTTAAACTCTCCCTTGACCTTGCACCTCAGAGAATCTGTGTTGATTTCGTCCAACAAATCCTCTGCGTCTAAGACAGCATCTTTCAACTCATCAAGCCATGCCTTCACTCCTGGATTAGTGATCTGTTTCTCCTCAGCATCATTGAGCACAGCATTGAGTGCCAACAGCTTTATCTTCAGCTCATCCAAGAGAGAAACATTCAGCTTTCTATTGGCAAAGAAATCTCGAAACTCTGCACAAGTGAGCCTATCCAACAAGATCTCCACAGAAGCAGAGATGAGTGCCTCTCCCACCATAGCAAGGGCCATTTCTTCTCTTGTTTTAGCAAATTTTATCAATACTCTGAAACTTTGGCCAAATGTTGAATGTGATAGAGTTGTGGTAGTGAGAAACTATTGTGTTAGAATGGTTTTAATTGAGTAGTACTGTAAATGCTTGAACCTTTTGTTTTCTGCATAAATGTTGACTGGCAAACAGTAGTACGTACATCTAGCAATTAATTTCCTTCTTCTGTCGGTGCAGTTATTTATATTTATATATGCATTGAATCAAATATGTAAATTGTCAAATCTATCTTACTAAAAAGTTAGACTTATCTTTTTTTTTTTGAACTGAAAAGTTAGACTTATCTATTAACATTACAAAGTGAAATTTCCAAAAGCACTGTACAGGTTACTTTACACTTTAGTGGACCAGCCCATTTTCGCCCTTTATTGATGGATCCGGTAGAGAACTTAAAGGCCTCCATGGGTCATATGCTGTATTTATATTTTCACTGTTAAATACACACTTTCATTTATCTGAATTAGAGTGGGCGACCCGTGCTATGCACGGGATAAATATTATTTATAAATATTTTTATAAAATATTTTAAAAATATAAATATTTTTTAAAATTTATATTAAGAATTATTTACGATTAAAATATGACATTTTTAATTATTAATTATTGGTGTACATTATAGATATATAGTTTGATTATATATTTGGTAGACTATAATTTTAAAATACAATAAATGAGAGAAATAAAAATTAGTTATTTGTTAAGTAAAATAGTAATTTAAATAATGATTGTAAAATAATATTTCAATCTATCAGTCACAAATACTATAATGAATAGAATTATGTTTTTCAACATATAAAAATAGTATATTTTAGCAATATTTAGTAATCATATTGAATAAAATTTATATACAACAATAACATGTAATTATCTTAATTATGTATATTTAATAATTACATTAATTACTTTAATTTTATCCATAGAAATTTCCAGTAAATTTAATGACAATTAAAAAACTAAATTATATATAATTCACGTCATGTAACTTTCATCTTTTTAAACGTGTCAAGAATTTTCACATTAAATCAAATAAAATCAGCATTATATATTTAAATTTATCATTCAAATAAATTGGATTTCTACTTTGTATACAAATGTTTATTATAATTTAATATTTTTTTATTTTACGAGTAATATTTTATTAATTTTGGATTTCAATTATTTATTCACTTTGTATGATCTGGTTCAAATAAGTAATTAATCATAGTTGACTAAAAGGTTAGACTTATTAAAAACATGGTTTAGAAATGATATTTAAGTCATTGAAGTTATTTATAATTAAGTGGGAATATAAATAAATTTTTTTTGAGGGAGGAAATATAAATAAATAAGAGTAAATTGAAATTTAAATAATTTTTAGCATTTCATATGATATTTTAAAGTAAATTTAAGTTATAATTGTTTTTTTAAAATTTTCTTAGGATTATTTTACACATTTTGCCTTTTATTTATTTATTTATTTTGAAATACCTTTTTATATATAAGTAAATCATTAATTATACCTGACTAAAATGTTAGACTTATTAAAAACATAATTAATAAAAGATATTTAAGTATTCGAAGTTATATTTAATTCGCTTAAAAAAATACACTAATTTCACGATATATGATTCATTTAAAAACATTATTTTGGACATATTTTATGACAAATTGTATATCCTTGTAAACATTTTTGGTCTATTTATAACAATTACAAATAATAAACTTGTATTATGGTCTATTTTAGGATAAATTGTAATTTTGGTCTCTTTAATTTTTATCAGCAATTTTTCTCCTTTTATTTTTTTCTGTGATTTTAGTTCTCCTATTTTAGAAAATTCATAATTTTGGTTCAATTCTCAATTTTTCATACATGTAGTTATTTATTGCGGATCAAGAATTGAATGGTGACCAAAATTGCAATCAACAATTGAAATAAAAGTGTTTGGAAAAACTACCTTATAAGCTAGCTGGAGCTGATAAGCTAACTGAAAAGTTGGAAACTTATAAGCTAGCTTTATTGAATTGAAAGTGTTTGATAAGATTAGCTTAAAAGTTAAAATGAATTGAAAGTCTTTTCCTTCAAATAAAAATTTTCATTTTTTAGTTCGTCAATAAAAGAGCACTTTATGAGTTTGAGAGACTAAAAAATGCATATTTTTATTTGGAGAACTAAAAAAAAAAAAAAACAGACCCATAATTTGAGGGAACAAAAACTTAATTAAACCCAACTTTTTTAATGTTTTACATACATTTAACTTTTTTAATGTTTTACATACATTTTTTTTCAATAAAATTGGTGGATACTCTATACCAATGTAAATAGTATTGCTTTTTCTTAGGATAAATAATCATGCTATTTATTGGATTACATCAACAGAATTAGGGCAAATGACAATATCATAATTCGAGTAATATAGGCAAAATTCAAAATTTAATGTTTAGAAATGTTGCTTCAATTTAGGAACAGTTAATTGCACAATTTATGTAGATTTATGAATTTTAAATTAGACAAATATTATAACTAGGTTAGAATTATCACATCCTGATAAAAAAAAATAGGTTTACATTTTTATCCTCTAATTTATTTTTTAGGTTCAATTTGATTCTCTTATTATTTAAAGGTTCAATTAAGTAATGTGTCTTTTTCAAAATGGTTCAATTAAATCTTTTACTTTTAAAAGATTCAATAGATCTTTTATTTTATAAAATGAGTTTAATTTAGTTCTATTTTTCTTCTATATGCTCCAAAAAATTTAAAAAGTAAGATTAAAATTGATTTTAAATGAGACAAAATTGAGCCCATTTAAAAAATAAGAAATCTAATTGAATCTTTTAAAAATAAAAAACCTAATTAAACTATTTAAAAAAAATATAAGACCTAAGTAAACTTTTTAATAATAAAAAATAAATTAAACTTAAAAATAAATTGAAACACAAAAGATAATTAAACCAAAAATTTATCACATCAGAAGTCTTTAAGGCTGCCCTAAACCCTGAAAAGTCTGCTCTCCCAACAGTTTTTCACCAAGCAGTTGTAACCCACTCAGCCAACCGTTAGATCCCCTCATCTTCCCAGATTTCATCTCAACTGTCCAACACTTCCCCATCTGTAACACTACACCTCACCGGATTTTTTTCCGTACATTTTTATTGTTGAATTAAAAATGTTATACACGTGTCGATCTTTCAGAAGGCATTTTTTCTTTTCCCATTTCTTCTTTTTCTTTTCCTGTTTCTCTTTTTATTTATTTTTGTGTGTGACACACTTGGCTTCCTTTATACGAAGCCTCTTACGAATGACAACGTGTTTGTGTGAGAAGGAATCTTTCCTTTTCCCGATCAATAGTCTTTTACCAGAAGTTTCTTCATTTTTATTTCCCATTCTTCTTTCTTTTCTTCTTCACGTGAGAATCTTCTTTTGACTCTTCCATTGAGTCCAATGCTTCAGTGTAATGTTGGTACTGGCCGTAGCAGTGTCTCAAATTTTCCTGGAGCGGGAGTTGGTACTGGCAGCAGGGTCTTATTGGTTTTGTTTGTGGTTGCAGCCTATTATCACTACAAGAAATTAATATAATAGTGACAAAATTTAGTGACGAAAAATAATTTTTTATCACTAATACCAATGTTACTAAAGTTTTACTGATGATTTTTTTAAAAATTATATATAAATTGTTTCGTCACTAAATTTAATTATTTTTGTAGTGTATGGAGGGGATAATAAGTGTCTTCGGAGTATTAAGAAGGTTAAATGATTTTCTAGAGTTGCTTGCTGATGTAATTTTATCCTTTTTAACTGCATCTTAAATATTTATTTCATGTATTTTGTACTTCAACTATGATTTTGACAACTATTGTTGGGCAAGCGCTGTTATCATTCTTGTCAGATGGAAATAACTAAGCTCAGAGTTTTACACATGACTTACCAAACGTGAAGGCCATGAGCACAATGCCATGAGCACAATATTTTATTTTTAACTTAAAATGTGCAGTTAAGCCTACTATTTATATAGCAAAATACATAAGTTAATTTACCATTGAAGGAGGAACATTAATATCTACAAGAAAATCTAGCGATATTAATATTAATATCTATATAAAAATCTATCAATATTTAAAACACAATAAAAATAATTATAAGTTATCTTAAGTTAAACCTGTCAACAATATGTATAGAAGCGGTAAATATTGTATAACTAATTTAAATAATTCATTTTTGTTATTTTTTTTAGGTAGTCCTATGACCAAATTTTGTATCATTTTCAAAGAAAGTAATATGTAGACATAAAATGAGACTTGCACTATAAATAAAAATAATCAAAATCATAAAAGAGAATCTATTAATAAATAGAAAGAAAAATAACTATGTTCGTATACTTGCATATAAATATAGAATATGTTACAAAATTACAACATAATTTAAGCATCCACAATTAATTTTTTTACTTGAATTTATTTAATTTGTAAATATAATTTTAATTTGAATTAGTTTTAAAAAATAAAAATAAGCTTGTATCATATTATCATTTTCTTAAGATATATAATTTTATTATAAATTAAAATATTTTACTTTAAAATTTAATTTAATATTACATTATGTTATTTTTTCCTATAATTTTAAATATAAAAGATCATCATATTTTTTGTCCCTTTCAATTTTAAAGATCATCATTTCTTTTATTTCTTGATGACATTTAAAAAGAACAAAAATGTTATAAAATATTTCCATATGATAGTTTTCGAAACATAGAAATATAAATAATATGTAAAATTTTTAAAATGATTGATACAGATAAATTTTTTAAAAAATAATGAAAATATTAAATTATAAATACTTTGTAAGAAAAGAGAAAACTGTATAAATAAAACTTATAAAATGTTTAAAATTTGAAAAATGTAAAATTAATTATTAGAAAATAAAAAAAATTAAAATAATAGCTTTTAAATATAAAAAACTAAAATTGATATTTTTTTATAAAAGACAAAAAAAAAAATATAATTAATAATTTGATGACATGAATATCCTAACAACGCCGGGTTGGGATACTAGTTTTGTACCAACCACCAAACCCCATCCCAATAATAATTCACCCCGTTGGGTACACATCCCATTTACTATTAGCCAACCTACCAATCCCAAGATTTACTCCCCTCACTCAAATATGCACCACACTCATTTTCTTTTTTCATTTCTTTTTTGAGTCATGTTCTGGTTAAAAAATTAAAAAATATATTAAAAATCATATGCTCACATATCCATTTCCTTTTATGATTAATGATAAAATGGACTCTAAACTCAAGAGAGAGAAAATGGTTAAAAACTTTTATAAGTTAAACTTAGGATATTATTTAAATATTATTTAGTTTTTATTTAATTTTCTAAAGCCAATGATACTTCACCACTATTGTGCCAACGACTTCTAAAGTAGTACTTCACCACATTTATTGATTCATAAAGGCTTAAAAATAATGGTTCACCTAAAGGTGTACTATTGATATATATGGTTATGCAAAATCAAGCTTTCTCACTAACAATAATATTATATTTTACTTCTACAAGTTTTAACGTTAATATCACCTTAAACAATAAATATATTAGTAATGTGAAATAATATATATGGTTTTGCAATATTATATTTGACTATAAGAAAGTAAGAGATGTTATACTTCTACAAATTATATGGTTCAAGTATTAATATTGATTTTCCACCTTTATTTGATAATAATATTAACATTCTATATGGTTAATAAAATGATTTAGTCATGCTTTTTCTTATATGACAAGTGAAAGTCTACTTTTATATATGGTTATGCAATATCATGCTTGGTGTTCAAATCTAAACTATTCAGTATATACTAGAAAACCACCAAAGAACTAATATCTTGTGAAAATAAATACTAAATATATATCTGCCATAAGCACTAAATTAAATCAGAAATAAAATCAGGAAACAACCATGTAATTAATTTCGGCCTTTGAATGCATTTTAGTCTTGTAATTTTGACATCATTTGGGCATTTAATTTATACAATCTACTAAATATGGTTAACATATCTCACCAGGTGGTGCATTAGCAATAGCTAGAAAATCTGTAATCATACATACGAAAATGAACCCTTTAAATTATTGAAAACAATTTTAATTTTAAACTAAATATATAAATCATTCTTGTACTCCACTTTACCAACAACAATCTATGGTGAACTTACTAAGAACTTAAATTGGGTCCCACATGTTACCCCACATGTTTATAATTTTATATTTATATATTTTTGCTTTAAAATAATAATTGGTTTATAATTTAATTTTGAAATAATAAATATGCCAAAAAATATATAAATATTATTGAAGCATAATTTGTTTCTTCGAAAAAATAATAAATTAAAAATAAAATAAATACATTATATTAATTTTGGGTTGACAATAAATTTAAAATTAAGAAAAATACATAACAATAAATATCATCATAAAATAAATTTTAATTTGCATTTTCCTCATGTCGGAAACGTTCCCAAATGTGTTCCACCAAATCTGCTTGAAGTTGCTTATGAATTTCCTTTTGCCGCATGTGTGCTCTCCTTCTTAGATATGTTTCAAAATTGGAATGAGGACCATTAGATACTTCAGTGGTTGACATGTCATTGTCTAGATGATCATAACAATAATCAAAATTACCATCATATGTGTGTCGTTCATCCTCAACAATCATATTATGCAATATGATGCATGCATACATTATATCCTTCATTGTATCCATGTGCCAAGCACGTGCCGGGCCACGTATAATTGCAAATCGAGATTGGAGCACTCCAAAAGCCCGCTCGACATCCTTTCTAGTTGATTCTTGTCGTTGGGCGAATAACTTTCTCTTATCTCCTAACGGCATTGGGATAGTCTTGACAAACGTAGCCCACTCAGGATATATTCCATCTGCTAGATAGTACCCCATATTATATTGGGTTCTATTCACCGTATATTGCACCGTTGGAGCTTGTCCTTGCAAAATGTCATTAAACAAATTAGATTGGTTTAAGACGTTTATGTCATTATTTGCACCTGCAACACCAAAAAATGCATGCCAAATCCACAAGTCCTGTGATGCAACTGCTTCAAGCATAATTGTGGCTTTACCATCATCACCTTGAGTAAATTGACCTTTCCAAGCTATAGGACAATTTTTCCATTCCCAATGCATACAATCAACTGAACCTAACATACCTGGAAAGCCACGTGCCTCCCCCATTTGTAATAGGTGTTGAATGTCGTTGTTGTTAGGTCTTCTCAAGTACTCAGCCCCAAATATTTGGTTCACACCTCTTACAAATCTCTCTAGGCATTCTAGTGTGGTAGTTTCACCAATTCGAACATAGTCATCCACACTGTCAGCAGGCGATCCGTATGCCAATATACGAATAGCCACAGTGCATTTCTGCAATGGTGAAAGACCCATTCTGCTAGCTGCATCGAACCTTGTTTGGAAGTACTCATCATGATTGCCCAGGGCATCTACAATTTGAAGGAACAAATGCCTTTGCATTCAAAACCTTCGCCGAAATTGAACCTCTGTGTATACTGGATTTTCAGCAAAGTAGTTAGCAAACAATCGATCATGTCCTTCTTCACGACCTCGATCTATCACCGTTCTTCTACGTCTTTGTCTACTAGAGTTGCTAGCTTCTCGTTGTCTTCGTCGCTCAATTATTTTCCTCATGTATTCTTCTTCACTGTTGTTCATAATTTCTTCTTCCATGAGTTGCCATTCCAACATATCATAGTACTTTGAATTGCTTGGATCCATTAGATGTTTGGCACAATTTGGTAAGAAGATAATATTGCACAATTGAATGGGATGAAAATTTAATTGTATGTTTAGAGTATATGTAGCACACAATTTAACGGCTAGTAGAAAAACGGCTAGTTTGAATAACAACTAGTTTGAATAACGGCTACTTTGAATAACGGCTACTTTGAAAAATGGCTACTTTGAATAACGGCTAGTTTGAATAATAACTAATTTTAATAAAAATAATACATCATAATATATTTTGAATAACAACTAGTACAACATCAAATTAGTACAACATAACATTTCTTGAATTTAAGGCAACTACTACAACATAAAATTAGTACAAGATAACCATGTTACATTTTTCTCTGATCATGTTACATAACATTTCATGATCTTTGAGTTGTCTATCCATCATCCCTGATGTGTCCATGAAGAGGATCTTGAACTCCTCCAACTTATTTTGTTCATTTCTAGCCTTTACCAAGTCTGCCATCATACCCATTATTTCCTTATGTTGATTTTGCAATGCAATGAATTCAGCATCGTCAGAAGGAGTTTCGACAGCTTTTGTTTTACTCTTCCTTTTTGCTGCCTTCTTTCCGATTGGGCGGATCGATGGTGTTGTTGAGTCATATTCATAACTTGTTGGCATGTCAGGGTTGGAAGACGATGAGTATGCCCCAGAAGAAGAAATCTTTGATCTTTTTGAGGAACCTTCATTAAGTATCTCTTTCCATTTAGGATTCTCTTTCAATAAACGCCATGCATGCTCACAATTAAATCACCGACATCTTGCTGATAAATAGCATATGCTTCACTCATGACGTCGTCATCAGAACTTCTGCTTTCCTCCTCTAAACGGCGTGTGTGTAACACCCAACAAACTTCGCAACAGAAGTATGAATTCTATTCCACCGACCTTTTACTTGTGCGACCTCCCTTGCCGGTAATTGTTCATGGTTGTTGTTGTAATATTTTTCCACTTTTAACCAAAAACTTTCTTCTTTTTGGTCCACGCCTACAATTGAATCATTTGAGATGTAGAGCCATGCTCAAATTAGAAGAATATCCTCTTTCACGGACCATTTGATTCGTTGTTTTTTCTTGCCGCTACCCCCTCCTTCATCGAGTGTGATATTTTCTACCCCAATTTAGGTAGAAAATTGTGGAAATTGAGTCGACATGGACTCAATTGGTGATTGAAGGTCTTCATTAGTGGGTTCTACACCACTAGTACCCATTGTAGGCCTATAAAATGGTGGCAGAAACATTGGAACAAATGGAGGATTTTGAGAATTTTTGGTAGAAGGAGGTGAATAATTTGGCATAAAATTGAATGTGGAGTTGTTTGGTGGTGGTGGAAACATAGGAAAAAATGGGCAATTTTGAGAATTTTCACCAGCAGAGGATTGATAATTTTGCATATAATTGAAGAAAACATTAAATTGACTTGGATCCATTTCATAAACAATATCAAATAGATAATAACAACAACAATAAATTGCACAAATGACAGAATAATAAAAATAGAGGATTGACTGAGAATTATTTTGTAATTGAGATCAGCTGAGCAATTGAATAGCAAATATATTATGCAAGTCATGAAGCATGGAAACATAATTTATAGCATTTTAATTTGAATGTTGAGCAACGTTAAAAATTTTTAGCTTCTGGTATGTTAAACTCTATCCAACAAGTATGCGATATATGTTATCGTTTTCACCAATAAACTTTCTTTACTTGTTCAAATACTAGAAATAAAAGGAAAATAATTCCTCCTTCCTTCTATATACCTTTCCTTTCCATATAAATATTGTTTACGCTCAATAAAACTAATATTTGTGTTTGTTTTTGGTTGAGTGAACTTAGTAAAATACAAAAGTTGAAAGCAACTTTTTCCAAAGGCTAATGATAATTCTACCTCCCCTATCTAATGAATATATCTCTCTTTTCCTTTTTTTTTATCAATATTTTCTCCTAAATATCCTTTTAATTCATTCCCAATTTCAAATTAATTTTTCAGAAATAATTCTCAGCTTACCCCCCTTTTCTCTATCACTCACCTCCTCCTCTGTAGCTTTGTCACTCACCCCCTGTTCTGCGGCTCCACAACGCTACCACTCAAACCCCTCTGCAACTATTGCACTCACCCCCTCTTCCGCAGCTCTGCAACTCACACCCCACCTTCGCCACACTCTGGTTGTCAGTTGTCACTAACCCGACAAACACCAAAGCATTGATACACTATGAATATTGTAAATTATGAGTTATGGCTTTAGCAAATTATTATTTTGTTTTTATTTAAGCATTGTTGCAATTTTCATTATCAAGGTTGAATGGGAAATTCATAACCACTATTCAGCAACGTGGTGCTGCAATTATCAAAGCTAGAAAGCTTTCAAGTGCACTATTAGCTGCTAGTGACCATATTAGAGATTGGGTTCTTGTAACTCCTTGATACGAGTACAAACATATTAGGTGATCCTGGAGCAAAAGATGGACTCAAAGGCCCAAGTGGAATTCTGAATACTGAAGTTGGGCCAAGTAAATAAGAAGAATCCAAGTACCTGAGGCCTCCGCATGAAGAACACCTCGGTTTGGATGAAGGACTACGTGAAGTTTTAACTCTGCCACATACTATAGTATTCCAATTTTAATATGAGAAAAATAGTGAATAGTTATGAGTATTCCTTTCTGTTAGATCATAGTGACGTGTGATGATGTGGTTGGTTATAATAGAAGTTTGTTATTATATGTAAGGAATGAAGGAATGAAAAAGGCAGAGAAATCATTACCTGAGAAATTCCTTTCTTCCCTATCTCTTATTTCTGTTGGAGTCACTCCTACTCGAAAGGAGCCCCGATCCTGACCCATATCACTCCTCTTGTTGGTTTGGCTTTTGTTTGAATTTTAATTCAGGTTTTGTATGTCTCTCTAGTTAGCTTATTTATTTTTATTTATTTTTTCTTTTTTCCATTGCAATTTTAGAGTATGAGTGGCGAAAGAAAGAAGTGAGTTGCGGAGGTGGGGGAAGGGGGTGAGTGCGCGGAGAAAGGGGTAAGTGGCAGAAGAAAGGGGGTGAGCAGAAAATTATTTCTGGAAGAATAATTTGAAATGGAGAATAAATTAGAAGGGTATTTAGGAAAAAACATTGAAAAAAAGAAAAAAGAAAAAGGAGGTATATTTATTAAATAGAGGAGGTATAATTATCATTTGCCTTTTCCAAATAATGATAGCAAACTCTGTATAGTGGTCATCCAACCACCCACTTTGCATTACAATTTTTTTATGTATACATACATCTTCGTCATGATTTCTATTAGGTAGTTACGGAGCATAATAGTTTGGGTAAATACCCATTTTGGTCCCTGAAAGTGTATAGTGCTGACAAATTGGTCCTTGAAAGATGAAAAATTTGAATTTAGTCCCCGAATGTGCAAAAAGTGCTACAAATTAGTCCTGTCGTTAATTCATCTCCGTTAACCTTAATGGATGTGCCTACGTAGCACCTTTGGTGATGACGTGTCATCCATGTGGATGCCACGTGACAACCGTTGACTTTTCACTTTAGTCTCTGAACTTAACAACTTGTCATTTTAATCCCTGAACATAACCACTTACTGATGCTTTGGTCCCTGAACTTAACCACTTACTGACATTTTGGTCCCCGAACTGAACCACATACTGTCATTTTAGTCCCTAAAAGCACTTTTGAATTTTTAATTAAGTCTCACGCTGCATGTAAATTATTAGCATAATCATCACCATATCTCCTTACTTCCATTACATATCTATCATATTTTTCACCTTCCTCTTCCACACTTTGTAGTTCATCTTAACTTTCACCTCCACCATCTGCATGCAAAGGTTACCATTTATTCAACTGAAGCATCAATTCTAATAGGAAAATAACACAAAAACATCTTTAAAAACTATTTAATTTTTTCCTTAATAAAAATAGTCTAATAAACGTGATCAAAAGAATGAAAAATGACACGTGCTTCGCGTGCCACCAGAGGGTCATGTCCACTCAAGTCCTTTAATACCCAACCCTTGAACAACGATGTGAAAATTGCAAAAAAAAAAAAAAGGCAAGATGTACTACACTTGCCCTATCGAAAGTGTATGTAAGCAAATGGTTCTAACACTTTCATTTTTCTCCCTTTCATGATTCTCAAGTTTTTTTAACTGTCTTTTCGTGATTAATGTTATTCCATAAAATAGATTAATTAAATAATTAATCTAACATTCTACACATATTAATAGCATATAAGATAATAACTTGATTTGGGTAGAAGATATGGTTGCTAACTACTGCTATGTGATCACTCATAAATTAGTTTCATATTTATAGTATAATTTAAATGACGGAATTGGTAAGAGGAAGGTGAAAAATATGAGGGATAAAGAATGAAAGTGAGAGAGTATGGTACTATCTATGCTAATAATTTTCATGCAACATGGAACTTAATAATTAAATTTGAAAGTGCTTTTAGGGACTAAAATGTCAATATATGGTTAAGTTTAGGGACCAAAATGTCAGTAAGTGGTAAAGTTCAGGGATCAAAATATCAGTAAGTGGTTAAGTTCAGGGACCAAAATTTCAATAATTGGTTAAGTTCAGGGACTAAAATGACAGCAAGTTGTTAAGTTCAGAGACTAAACTGAAAAGTCAACAGTTGCCACATGGCATCCACGTGGATGACACATGGCAACTACGTGGATGACATGTGGCAACTGTTAGCTGCCATGTCATCACCAAAGGTGCCACATAGACACATCCGTTAAGGTTAACGGAGATGAGTTAACGGCAGGACCAGTTTGTCACACTTTTTGCACATTCGGGGACTAAATTCGAATTTTTTCATCTTTCAGGGACCAATCTATTAGCGCCATACACTTTTAGGGACCAAAATGGGTATTTACCCTAATAGTTTGTTTTAAAAATCTTTTTTTTTGGGGCAAAAAGGTGAGCAACATGATGGCAGCTGCCCCAAGCTAGCACCGCAACCATCATTCAAAAGCACACCTAAACTTCATTAAAAAGAAAAAAAAAGGAAAAGATTACAAAGAGGCATGGGGGGACATGTACCAAAACCCATGAGGTATCATCTGAACCTATACATAGGAAGAGCCAATCTATTTCGGTAGAAATCATGCTTAATGAAAGACGGAATAAGATTCCACCACAAAAAACCTTGAATTCTAGTACCATGAGAGGCAAGTTTATCTGCACAGTTGTTTCCCTCTCTGTAAATGTGAGTGCATTTGAAATTCATATTGTTAGTTAGAGCTAAACTGTTAAGCCATCTATTTCTAATTCTCCAAGGAACCAAGCTAGGATTTTTAAACGCAGAGACAACTAACATTGAATCACATTCTAGCCAAAAGTTATGCCAACCTTTTTGATGGGCTATTTCAATAGCAAGAATGGCTCCCATCAGTTCAGCATTGAGAGCAAATGAAATACCTATATTAGCAGAAAAGCATCCCAAGGTGCCAGCACTGTGATCTCTGAAAATGCCCCTACAGGCAGCAGGACCAGGGGCACCCTTGGCAGACCCGTCTGTGTTAGCTTTTATCCAATAAATTCTAGGAGCAATCCAATCCACTTGCTTGATAATAGGAGCAGGACAATGGTGAATATTAACTGAAAAAGCTTTCAGAATCTCAAATTCTTTAATATCAGAGTTCATTGTTCCTTTGCTGATTTTCCCAGATAAACGAACATTGGCATAGACCATGTTAAGAGCCACAGGAGCCAAAATATTTTTACTGTCAAACCTTGCCTTGTTTCTACAAAACCAAATGACATAAATAATGTTGATAATGGCAGCCAGAAGGACATCTCGAGCTTGTAAACTCCACTGCCTGGAGCACAAAGATAGAATATCAACCATAGATGAGTAGTTGATGCGCTGCTGCACTATACTTTCAAACCAATTCCAAAGATGTTTGGCAAAGTTGCATTCAAAAAATAGATGAGTTGTTGTTTCAGCATGACAATTACAAAGAGAGCATCTTGAGACAACAGTTACACCTCTAGATCTTAAGCACTCATCTGTAGGCATCCGGTTATGCAAAATTCTCCAAGGTAAGAAAGATTTTGAAGGAGGGATAGCACTGTTCCAGATAAGCTTAGCCCAAGCCACTTCTTGACCAGTTTGATTAAGAAATGAAAATGCATCTTTAAGAGTGAGCAAACCAGATTCCATTTTCCCCCACCTTATTTGATCAGAGCCGCCAGTGTAAGGTATGGTGATGTGATTTAGTTCAGAAACCAAATTGGGATGCCTTTGAAGGATTATGTCTGGGATTCCCCAAGCTCCATTAATCATGAAATCATTCACTTTAGCAATTAGGGAGTGATGAATGTGATGCGGAATGTTCAGCAGCTCAACCAAAGGTTTAGATAACCATTTGTCAGTCCAAAACTACACACTTGTACCATTGCCAATTTGCCAACAAATGTTTTCCAAGACAAAATTAATGACATTTTTAAGACCCGCCCAGATAGAAGATCTTATGTGGCAAGAAACTGGTTTATTCTTCTTGAAAACTCTGGCTCTCATCAAACAGGCCCATTGGTCTTGGGAGGAAACTAATTCCTAGCAAAGCTTAAGAAGAGCTGCGTTGTTGATATCTTGAATGGATCTTAGACCAAGCCCTCCTTCTGAAAAAGGTCTACAAATATTCTTCCAAGCAACGGTAACCACTTTCTGAACGTTAACATCACCAGACCATATAAAGTTTCTCATCCATTTGTCCACTAATTTAATGAGCTTCACTGGCCACGAGTACACATGAAATCTGTAGATGAGCATACTTTGAATGACAAACTTCACTAGGAGCACCCTTCCCATGATAGTCAACAGAGAACCCTTCCATTTGGCCAATTTGTTTTTAATTTTATCTGCAATATGAAGAAGGTGTTGTTTCCTTGGTTTTGCTTGAAAAAGAGGAATCCCAAGATAAACCAAAGGAATAACACCAGAAGAAAAGCCGAGGATGGATGCAATGTTACTTTTCCTGTTTTCAGACATTTCCCCTGTATAGAATTTAGACTTCTGCGGATTGATAATTTGACCGGATGCTTCCCCATAGGCATGAAAAAGCTTAACAAGAGTATCCATGTTTTTTGTTGTCCCTCTGCAGAATAGCATGATGTCGTCAGCATATAACACATGAGATGGGGTTTGAAAACCCTTCGGACTAGCCATAGGCTAGAGCTTCCCTTGCTGAATAAGGATGGTGATAGCTCTACTTAAAACTTCCTCAGCAATACAAAATAACAGGGGTGACAGGGGGTCACCCTGCCTAACTCCCCGTTTACAAGAAAAAAACCCAACTGATTTGCTATTGATGGAGATAGAGAGTTTAGTAGATAGGAGAATTTTGTTAACCCAATTGCAAAATTTGTCCTGAAAACCAAAGCATTTTAACACTTTTAGAATGAAATCCCATTCGAGAGTGTCAAAAGCCTTTCTAATATCAAGTTTCAAGGCTATATTCCCAGCAAAAGATCTTTTCTCTAACAAATTGATAGCCTCCGATGCCACACAAATGCAATCAGATATTTGTCTTCCCTTGATAAAACCCCGTTGATTATAAGAAACAATTTTTGGAGATATTTCTGTTAACCTATCTGCCATGACCTTGGTAATATCTTGAACTGAAAATTGGCCAAGGCTATGGGCTGAAATGTTCAATTCCATCTGCACCTTGTTCCTTAGGGATGAGAACCACTACGTTAGAGTTTAGATTAAGAGGAAGCCAATCACTTGTGAAGAATTGAAGAACAGCTCTAAAGACATCCATTTCTATAATGTCCCAAAATTTGTGGTAGAAAAATCCACTAAACCAATCAGGGTCTGGGGCACTGTTGCCATTAAGGGCGAAGACAGCCTTCTTAACTTCATCTAAAGTCGGAATCTTGGTCAAAAAATCATTATCATCACTGGTAAGAAAGCTGGGGATAACTTCTTCAACAAGACCATTGTCTATGCAAGAGTTAGGAGTAGCAAAAAGAGCTTCATAGAATTCCAACACGTGCTTCTCAATGTCATGAGTAGCGGTCAAGGTTTGATTATATGTCTTAAGCAAAGAGATCTTCTTGGTGACGTTTCTTATTTTGGCAATTTTATGAAAGTATTCGGTGTTTCTATCTCCATGCACTGCCCAATTGAGTCTAGCTTTCTCCATCCAAAACTCCTCTTGGAAAAGGAGAGCTTGCTGCAAATCAGCTTGGGCTTCTCTTTCCTGTAGAAAAAGATTATCAGTAAAACCAACAACATTAATCTGAGATTGGATACCATTGACTCTAGCAACAGCTTTTTCCACCCTAAGATGGACATCCCCGAAAATATTTTTGTTCCACTCTTTTAACTTGATTTTGACAGCTTTTAGCTTTTGTGAGAGAATATATATTGGACAGCCAGAAACATTAGTTCTCCAAGCATCCGCAATAACAGCATGACAGTCTGGGTGACTTGCCCACATCTTTAAGAATCTAAAGGATGATTTGCACACAGTAGCTTCCTTTTTCACATTAAGTAACAAAGGAAAGTGGTCTGACTTACTACGAGTCAACGTGCAACAAGAAACAGAAGACCAGTGATCAATCCATTTGTCGTTACAAATCGCTCTATCCAGCCTTTTTTCAGTATAAGATCTCCCTCTTCTTCCATTTGACCATGTGTATTGAGCTCCACGAGTCATAATATGGGTCAAAGAGTTGGTATCAGTCCAAGAGCTGAACTCCTTGATGGCAATATGAGATGGAAGATTGTTTCCTCTGTATTCATACGCTCCCAAAATGGCATTAAAATCTCCAATGAAGCACCACGGGCCATTGTGAAAGTTTTGCAAAGCTGTTAAATCAGTCCACAATAACTAAATAAGATGTGGAAGCGTACATAGCTGAAATAAAAACCTCCTTGCCATCAACAAGAATAGAAAAGGAAACCTGCTGACTAGAAACATAAATGACTTTAGGATCTAGATGATTAGCACATGCACACCATAAGTTAGGGAGTAGAGACTCTCTACTGTTAACAACAAATAATTTAAATTTAAATTCCTCCAAAAGATAGCAGGGAAAGATTCTCTGCTAATCCAAGGCTCAGAGATGATAACAAAGTCAGGTTTGTTATCCCGACACAAATGTTTTAGTACCAACCTGGTATCTTGGTTGGCAATGCCTCTGGCATTCCAAAACAGTATATTCATTAAGCTAAGTTAGAAGGGCCACCCATAGAACGGGTTCTATACTTTTGTGAAAGATTCCCTTGATTTGCCTTGCTCCTGTTTTTCTTCATTTTTGACCTTGAAATGACCTCAGTAAAACCAAAAGAATCATTGGCAGCCAAGAATCATCTGAAAAGGAGCTTGACTAGAGAATAAATCTTATCCGATTCCGAATAGGATGGGATATGTCGCACTAAAATACTAATGCTATTTATTGGATTACAATGGGAGAATTAATTGCATATAACTGATAGAACATAATTGATCATTAATTAGTGTTCCATTTTTCACCTATTTTACATGTTTTTATGATTGATTTTGATCCTTTTAAGTGAGTTTTGTGAGAATGGGCTTCATTGGGCCTAAATGTCAATTTTTGTTAATTTTCGTAATTTTTCGCATTGTGACATTGGGTTATTGTTCAGGTCATAATTTTTTACTCTGAGCTCCGATTGAAGCGATTCTGGTCTTGTTGGAAAGATACCGAAAATATCTACAAAGTAGTATCTCACGGGCTTGGTCCAATTCAGAGTTTTTAAGGGTCAAAATGGACTTCAAAGTGGCGCCCCTGCACTTGGGAATTTCAATTTTGTATTTTTTGGCTCTATTTGTGTTTAATGGCCCAATTAGACTTTTTTTTTTATAGGTTTTTAGTGGTTTAGTGAGTGGGCTGCAGATGCCTTTGGAGAGCCCATGTTTTAATTAGTGCCCATGTAATAAATATACTTAGTCTCTTTGTAAACACAACACTTACACTTTTAATTTTTCAGGTCTAGAATTAAGGGTTCTCTTCTTTTTCTCTCCTCTTTTTCTTTCTTCCCCTTTCTCTTCTCTTCTGAATTTTGTGTTTGAAGCTCTCAATGATGATGATCATGGAGAGCTAAATCCTCTTTTCAATCCAAGGTTCCCAAACTTGTGGTAAATTTGAGCTTTTCTATGCTTCAATAACGAATTTATATATGCTTTTTCCCTTTTTTCTATTTTTCAATTTTCTGAGTTCATGCATGATTATGTTGATATTTGGGAAATTGAATTAGGATTAGGGATAGGATTAATTAATCCTTTCACAGCGATCGATTGACTACTTGCTTCAATATGATTTGTGCTTAAATTTGTTTAAATTGAGGAATGCGATTGTTTTCTTGATTTTGATGAATGGATGCAAGATGATTATCTCATGATTTCTTATTAGGCATGTTCATAGATTCGTTTTTCAATTTTTGGAACCATGATATTTATCGAAGCATTGGATCCTTGGGTTGGTTTTACTCTGATTCTATTTTTAATTGCATTTTGTGTTTTGTTTTAATTTCTAAAATTCTACAAAAATTCCCCCTGTTTTCGAATTAACACCAGGTGTTTGATGAATTATGTCTTTGGAAGAATAACCTGAGTTGACCCCTATTCAACAAAATTATTGGGGAATTTAATGCTTTTGGTAGTAATTCGGCAATGCTATCAATGACAATATCAAAATTTGAATCATATAGGCAAATTGCAAACTTCAGGAAAAGTTTAGATGTGTTGCTTAAGTTTAGGAAAAGCTAATTGTGCAGTTTATGTAAATTTATGAATTTTAAATTAGACAAATATAGTAACCATTGTAAAATTATCTCATATGAAACTTCAACAATTTATTAGTCTAGTTAGGTATACAACACATATATCATAAGTAGCCCTAGTATTAAAAAAATTCCGGTCATAGTTAGATAAACTCATGATCAATGTATATGAGTAAATACTATTTAGGAACTTACTATTTACACCCTCCATTTTTGCTAAGCACACCTTAATCCCCTCTTTTTATTTTTTAATTACCCATTATACCCTTTTATCTTAAGTCATTGCATCCCTTGAACCCCATTGCACCCCTTGAACCTCCATTTTTCTCTTCCTTCGCACACATGCTCTCATGGTGTCATTCATCTCACAATGTCATACTTGTCTCATGGAGTCACAATGTTGTACTTAACCCCATCACAAGCCGTCCTCCACCCTTTTTCCGGAAATGTCTTTCCAGAACAACATATACTAATTCTAGAAAGACATTTCCAGAACTATATTATAGTTCCAGAAATATCTTTTCAGAATTGGTATATGTTGTTCTGGAAAGACATTTTCGGTAGCTATAAAATGTACCTTAACCTTAATAAGTCACACTTAACAAGTCACACCAATGTTGATGTCCACACACTTATTTGAACGCAATACACTCGGAGTTGAAAGGCATGCTGGAGACCACCGTATATTCAAAATGCATATTCCAAATTGCCAAAAATAATGTCAAGAGCCACTGTCAAAAGCTTTGTTTTGCAATTAAGGTATGTTTTCTTATTAGTTTTTTCTTACTTTTGCTGTGTAAAAAAATGAAGTTTGGGATTACACTGTATAATAGATGAAGTTAGTGATGGACGTACCTTGAAATGAAGTTAGTTAGGAAAACACATAAAATTACATATAATATTGATGGAAATGCAATATTGTATAATGAATATGAGGGTGAAGATGGGATTCAAAATTAGGGTTTAAAGAACAATAAAGATAGGATGAAGATAAGATTTTAAAGATAACAACCATGGGACTGTAAGATAAGGGTTTAAAAGGGTAAATTTGGTAAAAAAAAATATATAAAAAAGGGAATAAGGGTATACTTAGTAAAAATTAGGGGTGTAAATAGCAAGTGCCTTTATTAAATAATTGTGTTTGGGCTTAGGCTTCTATGCACCTAATTCCTTCTCTGTTCAAAAATTAAAAATGTAAGGCAAATGATATACATATCTCCCTTAATTCATAAAATATACCTCCCTTCTCTCTTTTCTTTAATTGATTTCCTTAAATGCCCTTTCTAATTAATTTCCATAATAAAACAACTTATTTTATTTTGTTTCCACATACCCCCCTTTCCTCTACCTCTCTTCCTCCTTGACCCTCTATTCTTCCATCACCAGTTACCATCGCCTCCCTCCGCCTCTCACTTCCTCCATGACCCTCTCTTCTCCCTCTAATCCTAGATTAATGAATTTTTTATTATCTTTATCACTGTTGTGGAGGGGTTTGGATCCTCTCACGTGACATTTTTGTCATGTGAAATCTTAACCTTTAAATTAAAATAAGAGAGAGAATATTTAAATAATAAAAAAAGAAGATGTGAGGTTTGGATGGTGGGGATTTTCACATGAGAACATTTATGGAGTAATTTATTGGGATGAAATCTATTCCAAAAAACATGGTCAGAGTTCTCATGATGGCAAAAGGCATTTGTGTTTTGGTGACCCATACCAGTGATTTGGGCAAGATCTAGCTTTCGTGCATGGTCAGTTTTGCTTCTTGAATATTTGGAACAAGTGATAACTTTATTTTTTTTTAAAGGCAAAAGACAATTTTATTAATGAGATAGTAAAGTAAAAAGCACAACCTGTTACAAATTCATGACCTCCCTACATATGTGAAAATTAAAAAAACCTATCCCCTCGCATCATCCCTATTACAATCTACCTACCAATATTACTGTACTTGGTATCTATGCCATTATGTCACAATACTTTAACAATCAAATCCATTTAATTTCATTCACATCCAACCACACATGATTTCATTGTTTTTCAATGAAACCAAAATGTAGCTGCCAAACCTGCATAATGCCGAGACATAAAGTATACATTTTCCACAACCTTTTGACGTCTTAATTTACAATGCTAGAACAAGTGACAATTCAATCTGACTTATTGGTATAAAGATTATGTGTGTTATTGCTGAGGTTGGCAGAAAAAAATCATGGTCGAGGTCGACCTAAAACTGCCCTGGCCGACATTGGCCGAAAAAAAAACTTGGTTGAGGTCGGCCAAAAAATAGTCTCGACCGATGTCGACCGAAAAAACGCTGGTCGAAATAGGCCAAAAATTGCCCTGGCTGATGTCGGCTAAAAAAATGGTTGAAAAAAAACCTAGTTGAGGTCGGCTGAAAAACAGCCTCGGCCGATGTCAGCCGAAAAAATCATGGTCGAGGTCGGCCGAAAAACAGCAGCGATTGATGTTGGTTGAAAAAAAACCCTGGTCGATAACTTTCCCGATCGACGTCAGCCGAATTAAAATAATATTTAAAAAAATTTTATAAAAAAAATTTAAAATATAAATTTAAGAAAGATTTAAATATGAAAATATTTGTTGAATTAATTTTGATCCATTAGATATTGATTAGAGGATTCGTTGGATTTTGAAAAATAGTGGATGGATCATTAACCATCCATGAAATTAAATGGATGGATCATTAACCATCCATGAAATTAAATGGATGGATTGGATCCAATCCGTTTAGTTTTTATTTTTATAATGGATGGATTGGATGGATTTACTAGTGGATGGATTGGATGGATGACAGATAAGCGGATTGATTTGCCACCCGTAAAATTTCCTATATGTGTGTGTGTGTGTGTGTGTGTACATTTACAATGAATTAGCATTGTGAATCATGTACCAACGTGTTATGCCTTGTACTCAAACAAGTTTATGTATACATGCATATTTGTTAATGTGATTTAATTATGTACATAGTTGTATTGTTTAAGTGGTTATTTGATATATTGTGAAATTACGATATTGGCATGGTGTGATCTTAAGAATTATGATTGACACATGTTTGAGAATTTATTTTGCAATTATTTGGAATGATATATTGTATTATTGCTTGAGTCAGTCATTACCTTCCGGGAGGGAATGACAATAAACATTCTAATCCGAGATTTATGATAGATACCTCCATCTAGGATGGGGAAGAGATTCGAGATACCTCCATCTACGATGGGGAAGGCAGTGGGATGCCATTGCATGGATATGAGCTCATAGACCTTTACGAATCTGAGATCCACACCAGTTCTGGGAACCAAAGAGTCAAGTCTAGTGATTCTGGGAATCACTGAGTTGTGTCTGTGATATTTATTTGAATGCATTGAGGTGTTAATATTTTCTTTATTGAGAATGTTATGGGTATAAATTGTGGTTGTGGTAATTTGACTTTTATTGGAGTATACATACATACATACATATATACATATATATATATATATATATATATATACATAATATTTTATTTTAAATTCTCTACGGGTACCATGGTTGAGTTTTTCCGGATTACTGTGTCAGTTGGGAACAACACTATTTGCGAACTTTTTTAGAACTTGTTTTATTCACTGGGATTATTATTTCGTTAAAAGTGTTGTTTTCAGAGCACGAGGAGGAAGCTGTTGAAACTGAGGAGACTTGAAGACCTAGTTTTATTTAGTCACATTTATTTTAGCTTGGTTAGTATTTTAGAATAAATGCCGGATGTGGCTGATTTCGTTATACTTTTAGCGTTCGTTTCTTTTAGATGCTTATATTTTAGATTAATGTTTTTTTTATTTATGTAAGGACTAATTTATTTTATCCTTTTCTATGATATTTTGAATTGCATGGGTGCGTGATGTTCTCTCTGCTAGGGTTTGGCTGCTCTAGGTTTCTGCGTAAACATCTAGGGTTGCATGTGATCATGGCTTCTTCTCCTGCTACGTTTGTCCCTTGGGGATTTCTTGATATTGACGCATCTCCTCATGTTTCGTGCCAACAGCCCCAAACAGTTTCTGTTCCAAAGCAAAGGACTTTTGCCCAAGCCTTGAAGAATGCTTGTGACATTCCTATTAGTCAACTCCCCATCCCTTGCTTGAAAAGGGATGCTTTAGCGGTAACAATTCTTGAAGAGGAATATCAAGCGGGCTTGGAAGGATGCAAAAATAATCTGCATGGGCGGCTTCTTCTCCCTAAAGGTACTCAACCCTTGAAGTATCCAGATTTGTGAGCAAAATTGGCTAAGCAATGGCAACCTCTTGCACAATGGAGAATGGTTCCTATCGGAAAAGGCTATTTTGAGTTTTCTTTTTCATCTATTGAGGACCTCAGGCGTGTTCTTGCAGTGGGTTCTTGGAACCTAGACCCCGGTATGTTGAGATTATTCTCTTGGTCACCTGATTTTAATCCAAATCAGGTGAGACAAACAAACACCCAATGCTGGATTCGGATCTTTGGTCTTCCTCAAGAATATTGGTGTCCTAAAATTCTTTTTTCTATTGCGCGGGGAGTTGGGGTTCCTCTTGCTTTAGACGACGCCACAATTAATCGATCTTTTGGACACTTTGCGAGGGTACTTGTTGATGTTGATCTGGCGACTCATCTTCGTGATCAAATTTTGGTGGAGCGATTAGGTTATGCTTTCTTTGTTGATATTGTTTATGAAAGACTTCCTGCTTTCTGTCATGCTTGCAAAATAATTGGTCATTCGTTTGATGTTTGAAAAAGGAAGCCTTTGGAACTTAAAGAAGGGGGAGATGGAGAGAAAAAGAAGATGGCTGCTAAATACATCCCCAAGAACAAGAAAGTTGTGGTCGAAGATGATCTTGTTATTGCAGCTGGTCCAAGTTATGCAAATAAGGATGCAGATGCAGTGGTAGTAAGTGAAGAGGTTCAGGTTAATAATGCTGAGATGTTAGTGGAGAACGTTGTTATCCCAGAGCATAGTCCACATAACAATTCTATTGATTATCCAGATGACTCATATGATGAGTCATTACATCCAGAATCACCTGTTCTGGGTGAAGATGTGAGGCACCCAGTTATGAGTCCTCAAGGTTCTCCTCCTGCAGGTTCTGGTAATGAAATTGTCCAGGATTCTTTGAACCAAGTAGTGCGGCAAGACTTGCAAATCATCTCTCGTTTGTGGGGTGATGTTGAGGTTGATGAGGATGTGGTAGAAAAAAATCCTTCTGAGGATGCAGAGTACCGAAAGGATGAGTTTACACCAGTGGTCTCAAGGTCCAAGAAGAAAAAGTTGAAAAAACAAAATGTTTCTAAAACCCGTGTAAGGGCTGGACCTAAAAATTTTGCATGATGAAGGTGATATTTTGGAATGCCAGAGGGGTTGCTAATCAAGCAACCCAGGCATACATAACTCAGCTTTGTATGGATCATAAACCAGATCTCTTGTTTCTGGCAGAACCTTGGACTAAGGCTAAGAATTTAACTAGCTTTTGGTCTAGACTTCGTTTTAAACTTTTTGCTGTCAATGATAGAGCGAATCTTGAACCTAATCTATGGGTTCTTTGTGCAGAGCATTTGTCTCGTACTTTATTATTGTCTTCTAATCAACATATCTCATTTTCTCTCGATTCGGATAACACAAAGCTCTATTTTTCAGCGGTGTATGCTAGTACTAGTTACTGTCATCGGCGCCAGTTATGGACTGAACTTGCTTCTTTGCAGCAGAATAGGGTTGGTCCTTGGTGTTATGCAGGTGATTTTAATGCTGTATTGGGCTCTCATGAAAAGAGGGGTGGACGTCCTCCTTCCCAGACTTCTTGTGATGAGTTCAGAGGTTGGATAGATAGTTGTGGTCTTATTCATATTCCTTCTATGGGAGCAGAATACACGTGGTCAAATGGCAGGAAAGGTCGTAGTCATATTGATATGCGCCTTGATAGAGCCTTGTGCAATGCTGAGAGCTTTGATTTTTGGACCAGTATTTCATGTTCTTTGCTAACAAGATTTAGATCGGATCACTGCCCTATTTCTATTCACTTTCAGAAAGGTCAAAAAATGTTTGCATCGCCTTTTAGATTCCTAAAGATGTGGGCCACACACCCTGATTGTAAAAGGCTAGTTGAGGAGGTTTGGAAGAAAGTTTTGGTGGGTTGTCCCATGTATGTGTTAAGCCACAAGCTCAAAGCATTGAAGGTTGAGCTTAGAAGCTGGAATAAGGTAGTTTTTTGAGATGTTAATCTTAAGGTTCGCCATGCTATGGAAAAGGTGGATGAGATTCAAAAGAAGATTCAGATTCATGGATTTTCTGATGATTTTCATGAAGAGGAGGTTGGAGCTCAACTGGAATTACAACAGGCACTTCTTCTTCAAGAGTCTTTTTGGCGTGATAAGGCCAGGGTCAATTGGCATTGCCAATGTGACAGGAATACAACATATTTCCACAAGCTAACAAAGGTGCGTAGAGCTACTCAGCAAATTTCGTATCTGAGACAAAATGGGAGGACTATATCTCAGCAGGACGAATTAGAAGAGGTTGTTGTTGACTATTTCTCTAATATATATGCCTCTGATAATGTTTGTAAACATAATAATCTTATTCATGAAACGATTCCTACTTTGATAGATTCTGTGGATAATGAGTTTTTGACAAAAGCCCCATCTTTTCATGAGGTTCGTTCTGCAGTTTTTAGTTCTAATGGTGATGGAGCCCCTGGTCCTGATGGCTTTGGTGCTTGTTTTTTCCAACAATATTGGGATATTGTGGGTTTGGATGTCTTCAATTCTGTGAATCAATTTTTTACACAGGGCTGGCTTTTGCCTAATCTGAATTCAAATCTTGTGATCCTTATTCCCAAAGTTCAAGGTGCAGACAACATTGAAATTTTTAGGCCAATAGCTTTGGCAAATTTCCAGTTCAAGATTATTTCCAAAGTTTTAGCTGACCGGTTGGCAAAGGTTGCTCCTAAGTTAATTTCGAAACAGCAATGTGGATTTGTGCAGGGTAGACAGATTCGAGGATGTATAGCCACTACTTCGGAGGCAATAAATTTGCTTAATAATAGAGCTTTTGGTGGGAATTTGGCCTTGAAAATTGACATTCGCAAAGCTTTTGATACTTTGGATTGGAACTTCTTATTATGTGTTCTGGAGGCATTTGGCTTTAATCACACTTTTCGCCATTGGATTAATGTCATCCTTCACTCAGCAAAATTGTCATTTGTTGTGAATGGTAAACCAGCTGGTTTTTTTGCTTGTAAACGTGGTGTGAGGCAAGGTGATCCTCTTTCACCTTTGCTTTTCTGTCTAGCAGAAGAAGTCCTTAGTAGGGGGATAACTATGCTAGTAAGGAAGGGTCTACTGCTGCAGATGAATGGTCCAAGACGAGCACCAGTTCCTAGTCATGTGTTCTTCGCAGATGACATTATGTTCTTTTGTAGGGGTCAAAAGAGAGGTCTGCATAATTTGATGGCGCTCTTAAATGCGTATGGTGAGGCCTCTGGTCAATTAATCAGTGCACAAAAGTGTCATTTTTTTCATGGAGGTTTATCTCATGCTAGAGTTGCTTGCATTCGTCAAATTCTTGGTTTTACAGAAGGCTCCATCCCCTTTATTTATCTTGGTGTTCCTATTTTCCAAGGTAAGCCCAAAAGATGTCATTTGCAGCCCATAGCTGATAGAATAAAGTCCAAACTGGCGTCTTGGAAAGGTTTATTATTGTCATACATGGGACGTGTTCAGTTGGTCAAGTCTACGATACAAGGCATGCTGCTGCACAGTTTTTTTTATCTATACTTGGCCCCTTGCGTTACTTAAAAATTTAGATTCCTGCATTAGGAATTTTATTTGGACAAGGGACATTAATAAGAAAAAGCTAGTAACGGTGGCTTGGAGAAAATTGTGTTCTCCGATTTCTTCTGGGGGATTGGGAATTAGACCACTTAAAAGTATTAATAAGGCTGCCATTCTCAAACTTTGTTGGCATTTGGTTACATCTCAGGAATCTTGGGCTATACTTTCTAGAGCTCGTTATTTTAGAGATGGGAGATCTGTTAAGTCATATACAAAATCTTCGATTTGGCCAGGTATCCGGCTTTGGTTGTCTACTGTTGAAGACAATATTTTCTGGCAAATTGGAAATGGGGAGTCTATTTCGTTTTGGAAGGACAAGTGGCTAACCAGTCCTATTATTGACCTTGCCAATATACCTGATTCGGTCAGCTCTCTTTTGTGTGCCAAAGTTGGTGATTTTTTATCAAATGGATCTTGGAACATCCCGAGATCATTGGAAGTTCACTATCCTAATATTTGTGCTACAATTAAACAAACAGTAATTCCAATTGTGCCTCAGGAAGACAAAGCTACTTGGGCTCCAACTTCTTCAGGGGAGCTTTCTTTTAAGGAAGCTTTTTTATATTTAGAGCAGAACCAAACAACAGTTTCTTGGCATAAGTGGATTTGGAGGGCGTCTATTCCTCCTTCTCGTTCCTTCCTCTATTGGAGATTCCTTCTTGGGAAACTTCCAACTGATGACTCCTTGCGCAAAAGAGGATTGGTTATGGTCTCAATGTGTCCTCATTGTGGTATGGACTATGAAACTGCAGAACATTTATTTTTAAATTGCTCGTTTGCCATTGGAGTCTGGCAGTGGTTAAGTAGTGCATTCAAAGTTGGTCTTGACTTATCTTCTCCCACTAGTTTGTTGTCTATTTGCAGACAAAATTTTAGTTCACAGGTCATGGATGTCATTGTGGCTAGTATTATTAATGTTGTGTGGTTCTTATGGCATAGCAGAAATTTAATTCGATTTGAAAATGCTACAGCTTCTCAGAGATCCCTACAATATAAAATTCGTGCGGCTGTCTCTCTTTCGGGGAACCTGTCTCAAGGAGTAATGCGTTCCAACATGCATGAATTTAACATTCTTAAATATTTCTCTGTGGCAGGTCATGTATCTAAGGCTCCACGTATTATAGAAGTCCTTTGGAAGCCTCCTTCAGCAGGTTGGATTAAGGTTAATACAGATGGAGCAGCGCGTGGTTCTCCAGGACTTGCTGCATGCGCAGGCATTTTTAGAGATGCTCATGGTAATTTTCTGGGTGGCTTTGCGATGCACTTAGGGATCTCTTCTTCATTTTCTGCAGAACTCATGGCAGTCTTGAAGGCAATTGATCTTGCTCATGAGAGGAGTTGGAATGTCATTTGGCTGGAGAGTGATTCATCCTTGGTTCTTGCTGCACTTCAAAATCCTGATTTAGTGCCTTGGCGTCTTTGTATTCAATGGGACAATTGTCTTGTTCGAATTCGCAATATGCATTTTATTGTTACTCATATTTACAGGGAAGGAAATGATTGCGCTGACAAATTGGCAAATTATGGTATCACAAATGTTGGCTTTAAATGGTGGGATATTATTCCTAGTTTTATTAGAAAGGAATTTAGTCGTAATAAGATAGGTTTACCTGCATACAGATTTTGTTGATTGTATTTGCATGGGTTTGGTTTGGCCCCCCCCATGCTCTTTTATTATCTTTTCCTTTTGATGAATAAATTTTGGGTTTGTAGCAAATGATTGTTAGTTTCTAAGGTGCCAACCTAGTTGGGATCTTAGGAGCTATCTTGATGCTTCGCATATCTAGCCTTATTAAAAAAAAAAGGTATTTTAAACCATTGTGGATTTGGAAATTTTATATTTTACACTATCTTTTATTATGGGTTATTATGGTAACGAAGGGCGTTACAAGCAGCCATGAACTGACAGACTTTGTTGACAGCATAGCTCAGTTCTGGTCTGGTTATAAGGAATATAAACTATCTGGACCAACTAATCCATGCACCAGCACTTCATTGTTGGCTTGAGATTTCACAAAATAGTGAGTGGCATGAAATTCAAAGTAAACAAAATTATCATGAGCAAATTTACTAACACTAATGAGATTTTTGGTAATGGAAGGCACATGAAGAAGATTATGTAAGGCTAAATTAACTTTAGGATTAATGGTTGAGGTAAGATATGATGATCCAGAAGAGTTAATAGTCAAACCTTGGCCATTGCCAATGTATATTCAGGTCCTTCAAAATTACTTAGTTGCTGTATATTTTGTTGATCACCAGTGACATCAAATGAAGCACCTGAGTCAGGATACCAGGTGTTTGAGGGAATAGAAACAGAGTTGGCAACCATTGATGTAGGTTGATGTCAAAAATTAGATGCAGGTCTGAACTAATTATTGGTAAAATTATTATTCCACTAATGTTGTGGTCCATAAGCAGAGTGAGCTTGAGAATATTGATGACTGGTATATTGAGAAGGTTGAGTAGAATTATTGAATCCAGAAAATGGTTGATAATTCTGATTAGGTCTAGGAGGTGGTGGTTGATAGTTGTAATCAAAACGATGATAGCAAAATGCCGCAATGTGACCATACTTGAAGCACACTTGGCACTGAGTGTTAGCAAATCGACCTCCACAGGCACAACCACCCCCACTGCGAGCAAAACTTTGACCACCGCGACCATCGCAAGAGAAACCACGACCGCCACCATGAAAATTATCACCGTCATTAGTGTTTGATGCTGAATTAATCTATGGAGATTCTTTAGAGGATTATTGCGATGATGAAGAAGCCATTTGTTTAGATTGCGATTGAGTAAGATTCAACAAAATTAGAAGTGATTTTCTTGCGAAACTTATCCAAACGCATCTCATGAGCAAGAAGAAGAGCTTCGACCTCTTCGATTGAAGGCATTTCATCAAAGTGACTTTCAATAACTGAAATCACATAACCATATTCTTGAGGTAAACCTTCAAGAATTACATCAATTTGCTCCTTCGGTTTAACCGGGTTGCCAACAAAAGCGAGTGCGTCAATCAGTGCTTTGACGTGAAATAAGAATTCAGACATGGATTTCGTATGAAGAGTTGTGGATCGAAGCTCAATCTGAAGTTGATGAAGCGTAAGTGAGTTTCTGAAAATGATCATGAATCTTCCCCCAAACCTGAAACGCATGAACACTTTCTAGGACTCAAGTGAAAATAGAATTCGATAACATGGATTGAAGCCATGAAAGAAGCATTTGATCTTGAAGTTCCCTTGCTGTGTATGTGGGATTCACAATTCTAGCAATACAATCTTCTTCGTTCACAAATCGTAGAGGAATTTTCGGCGTTGCAAGATAATGTTGGAGTTGATGAGCTTTGATTATCGGTTCGACTTATTGTCTCCATAACAGAAAGTTTTGATCATGAAGCTTCTCAGATATCGCATGAGAGATGACAGAGTGAGAGGTTGAAGAAGAAAAAGTAGAAGAGTGATCAGCAGAAGAGGAAAAAGGTGGAGGAGGAGGAGGATTAGATTCGGCCATTGTAGGATCGTTGAAGCTCTGGTTACCATGTAAAGTTCGGAGAAATCTAGAAGAAAGAGAAAGTGGATCTGATTTTTATTTTCAGTCAATGAATACAAAGTTACACTGTAGTATTTATAGATGAGCTGTCATAATGACAACTGTAGGTTCTAACTAACTTCTAACTACCCATACTAACTGATTCTAACTAATCTGAGCGTTAACAATTCTCTTTACAGAAATAGTAGCTGTCCTATTTACATATACTCACACACCTATCATCCATTGTGACAACATGAGCACTGTTTCCTTGGCTCATAATCCCGTCCTCCATGCTCACACTAAACACATGGAGCTTGATTTGTTTTTTGTTTGAGAAAAGGTGCTGAACAAACTACTTAGAGTAGTTCATGTCCCTGCTACGGCTCAAAATGTGGATATCCTCACTAAAGCTCTCTCACCCAGTAATTTTGAGTTGTTCAGATCCAAGCTCACAGTGTGTGATTCCTCTGCTTTACTCCGGCCTCACCCACCGTGAGCTTGCGGGGGAGTATTAGAGTACTAGAGTTAGTAACAAGTTGCAATTAGTCTTAGGTTAGCTATAGTCTATCGTTAGTTAGTTAGACTCTGGTTAGTTAACTAGAGTGTCAACACTCTATATAAAGAGTGTTCTAGATCTGTAACAAACTATCTAATTCATTTTTCAAATTAATGAAAACTCTACTTCATTTTGTCTCTAAATCTTTCACGCCACAAAGCATCATAGAGTTTACAAATAAATGTGTGACGAGTATCTTTACCCCTAAAACTAAGGAAAACATCATTGGTACACTTGGTTTCAGACACTGCACCATGATTTGCCTTTTTTTTTTAGGAGCACTTCAAGTAGAATATTGTTGATGTGAGATTTTACCGCAAGCGCACAGTTGTCGTCAAGTAATAAAATTATCGTCTCCATAGGGACTGCGTTTTTGGCTTTGTAATCTTCATAATTTAATTAAAATTAAGCAAAAGGAAAGATTTGAAAAGATTAAATTTAAGATAAAAGATAAGATAAAGATTGAGCAAATATTTGAAAAGATTGAAATCAATAATAAGAAAACTTCCAGGATTGGGTTTCACACCAAGACTTCCTATTCACTTAATCTTTTTACCTCTATGTTCTTGTTGGTTCTCTTTGAAGGTGAATTAACCTAAGGTAACCCATGTTCCCTCTCAGGATACAAAGATGTATCTAATTGAATTAACCCTACTCTCATGGTAATTAAGTTCAATTAAACCCATTAAGTTCTTTGTTAATTCATTGATTCCTCGAAGGATTAAACCTACTTTCGTGATTTAATACCTAAGTTCCTCCCCTATGGATCCAACAATTAGGTTCACCTCTCAGTTCTTCGTTAAGCGTCTATGCTTATGAAAAACGGTGGTCAAACGCTTCGCATATGTAAAAGCAATAGAAGAGAAATCAATAGGAGAAATCAATAGAACATTAAGATAAATCAATTAAGCATAATAGTTGTCAAGGGCTAAGCCACAATCCTAGAACAAAGAGACTACTCACTCATAGTCATGGAAACAATAATGAAATTAAAGGAAAACATAACAAATCAAAAAAAGAGTTGATGAAGAAGAAGAATCCTCCACTCTATTTCCAAAACGTATGCTAATCCTAAAATTCTAGAGTATCTAATCCTAAGTAAAACACTACATTTAAAGAGAATGGACTAAGGAAAAGATAAAGATTTAAGCCCAAATTACAATTAAAATCTCAAAAGATAAGATTCTCAATCTGGCGCAGGTCATGGCCATGACTCTGAATGTCATGATCGTGACAATTTACTGTTATGAGCGTTGCTTAAAGTCAGATTGGGTCATGGCCATGACTCTGAATGTCATGGCCATGACATCTGTCAGGGATTCCAAAATGTGGCAATCAGCATAGTCACGACCATGACTTCTGTCAGGTGACCCGATTGTGCTTTTCTTCTAATCTTCAAGTGTCCCTATGCCCCTAGCTTCAATCCTTGGAGTCACCATGCATCTTTCTCCTTGATTTGATGTTTTAGAGCTCAAGAAACAACCTTGAAACATGAAAATACCAAAAGCGTAACCGGTTCCAAAAAGAAATAAAAAATAATGCAAATGCAAGGCAAATGAGTCCTAAATGTAAGAATATGCAATATTTCCTAAGTAAAATGCTATGCATGAATGATATAAAACTCAACACATCAATTGCAACTATGAGCTTCTATTCACTAGTACAATCAGTCTTTTCACTTTTATTTCTGTTTATTATTACTAACTAACAAAATAAAGTCTCTGTAAACCACGTGTCGTGTTTAGATCACACAAGAAAGACCATTTTAATCATTTCACATGCATATATTGCTATACAATCAGTCTTTTTGTCGCTCATTGTTCGTCTTTCGGCAAATTCTAAGCTGGGGTACCTCAACTAATCCCCCACTATAGGAAACAAATGTGGTGCATACGATATGTTCCAGATAAGTGTGAAGCTATTGTGGGGATGCCAATAATGGAGCAAATTAAAAAAAAAAAAAAAGATGAGAGTGGTCCCCTTTTCCTATTTCTGTTGTTTTTCCTTTGCTGCTTTTGTTCCCACCTCAGTCAACTCTGTTGGTAAGACCCAAAGCTCTCTGCGTGCCTTCGCTGCAACGCCAAAGAAAAATCCCACAATTCTTAAAGCCCAGAGAAGCTATTCCTCATACCCACGATAAAAGTCCCTGGATTTGGAGAAGTTAAGGTAGTTTCTGCAGCCTCTATACTGAAGTTGGTCGCTCATGATGAAGCTACCGTGCTTGATCATGATAGCTCGAAGGATTAAGAATCAAATTTTAAAATCCTATATATAAAAATTCATAATAAAGGTTATAATTAAAAAAGGTTAAAAAAAAAACTAAATTTGACAATACAAGAAAGTGGGTACAGCAAATCCCAACTTAAAATCTTAGGAAAATTATGTTTTTAGTCCTTGAACTTTCACCAACTTTTGTTTTTAGTTCCTAAACTTTTATTTGACCGGTCTTGATCTCTAAACTATTTTTCTGTTTGGTTTTTGGTCCAGTATCAATGGGCTTGGAGAATGAGGGACTTTGTTGAACCGCTTATTGGGCATGGCAATTTCAAAGGAATGAGTTTGGGTATGGTAATTTAGTGTTGTGTTCACAAACTTTTCCTTTTGCAAGGGAAATAAACTAAATTGACCCAACTTATTGGGAAAAACCCAAGTCCTACATTAGCAATGGCAAGATCGCTGCACCTGCTGAAGATGATCCTCTCTATGAGGCATGGGAAAGATCCAACAGAATCATGGTTTCTTGGTTTGTTGGATCCCTCGTGCCAGAAATTGCACAAAGCACAATTTATGTGGAAAATGCTTTTGATCTCTGGAACGAAATGAAGAATCCTTTCTCTGGGTAGAACCAGAATTACACACAAATAGGATACTTTTATTGATAACAATTCTGGGTAGAACCAGAATTACAACACAATCCCACAAACACAGGCCTAAGCCCTAACAGAGACCTCTTCTCTCTCAAACAAACAAGCCAATTCGTACCCAGCCCCACCCACAACTGCCAGACATACATCTCTCAGTAAAACACACCCAACTGCCTAATAAAATAACTGCCTAATAATGTGAAACAATAACTGCACTCTTCTGACACTAAACAATAATCGATACATGTAGAAAATAACTGTCTACTGCCACATATAAAAATATAACTGCCTCATACTTTATAACTGCCTTCTATTTTTTCTGACATAAACCTTCAAAGACCTATCAGAATTTGGCCTATCAATGCCTCCCGGTATTGAAGCAACCTTGTCCTCAAGGTTAAAATATGGAAATTATCCCTGGATAATATCCTTATCCTCCCAAGTTGCCTCTGCTATGGGTTGAGACGCCCACTTAATAAGAACCTGTTGAACTTGTTGGCCATTTCGGATAATACTTCTAGAGTTGAGAACTTCCTCCGATTCTGTGGTTGGTCCATCTAGCTCTAAATCAGTAGGTAAGGTAGGATGAACAGGGTGCTCTCCCACAGCCTTTTTGAGCAAGGAAACATGAAACACAGGATGAATTTTGGAACCTTCAGGCAGTTGTAACTTATAGGCTACTGCACCTACTTTCTTTAATATCTGAAAAGGCCCATAGTATCGAGCAAAAAGCTTAGGACAAACCCTCCTAGCCATTGACCTTTGACGATGTGGTCGCAATTTTAAATATACCCAATCTCCTTCCTCAAAAGACACATCCCTCCTATGTTTATTGGCTGATTGTGTCATGCGGTTTTGGGCACGCTGTAAATGATAAGTAAGCTGTTTAATAGCTTCATCACGGTCTTTTAAGTCATTAGCCACTGCTTCCACCAAAGTCTCCCCATGTAAGTAGCGCAATAATGTAGGGGGTTTTCTACCATACACCAACTCAAAAGGAGTGCACCCAGCAGAGCATTGGTATGTAGTATTATACCAATATTCTGCCCAATGTAACCAATAAGCCCATTGCTTAGGTTGCTCACAAGAAAAACAGCGTAAATAAGTCTCCAATCCCCCTATTCAGTACCTCCGTTTGTCCATCTGTTTCAGGGTGATAAGCAGAACTCATACGCAGAGCTGTACCTTGTAGCTTAAAAAACTCTTGCCAAAATTTGCTAATGAAGGTGGGATCTCTGTCACTCACTATCGAACTGGGTACCCCATGCAATTTCACCACCTCTCTAGCAAACAAATCAGCCATGGTTTGTGCAGTAAAAGGGTGTTTCAGCAGTAGAAAATGGGCATATTTTGACAAGCGGTCAACTATAACTAATATAGCATCAAATCCCTTTGATCTAGGTAGACCCGTGATGAAATCCATGCTAATGTCTTCCCAAATGGCCTTGGGAATGGGCAAGGATTGTAGTAATCCAGCAGGTGCCACTGCTTGGTACTTTTGTTGCTGACAAACAGTACAAGCAGCCACATACTTAGTTACTGTTGGCATCATCCTCGGCCAATACAAGTTAGCTGCTAGCTTTTTATAAGTCCTGTATGCACCAGAATGTCCTCCAACTGGTGTAGCATGAAATTCTTTTAACAACATAGGAATCCAAGAGGATGTGGAGGGTATAACCAACCTACCCTTGTAGAATAACCGTCCATGCTCTAATGTATAGCCAGGATAAGCATTGAGATCCTTTTGGAGGGCAGCAATAATATTACTCAAAGACGGATCAACTTGGACCTCTTGTTCTAATTTTTTTGCATCTAACCATATAGGTCTTGTTAAAGCTAAGAATGTCCCATCCTCCACCATTCTAGATAAAGCATCAACAGCTCTGTTTTCTTTCCCAGGCTTATAAATAATGTCAAACTGGTACCCCAACAGTTTTGCTATCCAATCTTGTTGATTTTGAGTGGTCACCCTTTGTTCTAACAAGTGTCTTAAACTCTTTTGATCTGTATATACTAAAAATCATCTCCCCACCAAATATGGGCGCCAATGTTGAATAGATAACACAAGGGCCATCATCTCTTTCTCATAAGTGGATTTCAGCAAGGTTTGAGCAGATAATGCCTTGCTGAAATATGCAATTGGCCTACCCTCTTGCATAAGAACTGCACCGGTACCGCAACCTGAAGCATCACACTCTATTGCAAAAGTCTTACTGAAATCTGGCAATTGTAATACTGGGGCAGTGACCATTTTGTGTTTTAGTGCCTCAAATGCCTTGGTAGCTTCTTCAGTCCACAAAAAAGTTCCTTTCTTCAATAAATTGGTGAGTGGTCTAGCTATCTTCCCATAATCTTTCACAAATTTCCTATAATATCCAGTCAGCCCCAAAAAACCCCTAACTTCTTTTACTGATTTAGGAATAGGCCATTTAATAACACTCTTGATCTTCTCTTGATCCACCGCAACCCCTTCAAAAGAAATAATGTGACCCAAGTATCCCACTGAGATTTTTCCAAAACTCTTCTTGTTAGCAAACAGAAGTTGTTGTTTTAGAATATCCAATACCATCTTTACATGTAATAAATGATCTTGCCAACATCTACTGTAAATAAGAATATCATCAAAGAAAACTAAGACAAACCTTCTCAAATATGGCTTGAATATTGCATTCATGATGGCTTGGAAAGTTGCAGGGGCATTAGTCAAGCCAAAAGGCATGACTAAGAACTCATAGTGCCCATGATGAGTTCTAAATGTTGTCTTGGGAATGTCTTCTACTCTCATCCTAATTTGATGGTATCCTGATCTCAAATCTATTTTAGAGAAATAACAAGCTCCATGCAATTCATCTATCAACTCTTCAATTATTGGAATTGGATATTTGTCAGGTACAGTGGCCTCGTTAAGAGCACGATAATCCACACAAAATCTCCAACTCCCATCCTTCTTCTTAACCAATAAGACTGGACTAGAATAAGGGCTAGTGCTAGGCCGAACGATCCCTGCTTGTAGCATCTCATCTACTAATCTCTCAATTTCATTCTTTTGGCAATGTGCATATCTGTATGGCCTCACATTAATAGGACCAGTACCTGGTAACAATGGAATTGTATGGTCTCTTTCACGGTTAGGAGGAAGCCCCTGTGGAACCTGAAAAACATCATCAAATGATTGTAACAATTCTGCCATCTGCTGCTCCTGTTGTGCACATAATTCCAGTTCAGCTAACACCCCTATTTTTGGTCCAAAACCTAACTCTGGTTGCAATATTTCTGTCCCATATGAGTCTCCTTTATTTTCAACAAACACCATCCCCATAAACTCTACCTCATTCTCTTTAAACAAGGATTTTAATGAAGCTTGTGATTTGCACAAAGAGGGATCTCCTTGCAACTTCATTTTCTTCGCATTTTGCTCAAAAGACATGCATAAAGTTCTCCAATTCACCTTTACCTCTCCCAAAGTCTCTAGCCAAGATATCCCAAGAATTACATCCACTCCACCCAAATTAAATAAATGGAAGTCAGCCATAATAGGAACTCCATTTACCATTAATTCCAATTGCTTACACATGCCTGAACACATAACTTGGTGTCCATCACCCAATTTGACCACAAAAACTCCTGTATCTATAATGGGTAACCCCAATTTCTGAACAATACTCTGAGAAATAAAGTTGTGACTTGCTCCACTATCCACCATTACCATCACTGAATTATCACCCACAACTCCAATCATCTTCATGGTCTTAGGTCTAGAAAATCCATTCAAGGAGAAAAAAGGCAAGTTCAACATATTACACTCAGTTGCAGGCCCTTGTTGGTCATTATTTGAACTTGATTCCACCAATTCAGTCCCATCAAATTTTGCTTCATTTCCCCCATTATCATCTTCTCCCAAAATTAACACCCTCAATTTTCTCTCGGGACACCTATGGAGTGGCCCAAATTGTTGGCCACATTGAAAATAACATCCTTCTTCTCTCCTCCTAACATACTTTTTATAAGGTAGGTGTTGTGTCCCCCTATTCCTAAACTGTGAATTTGTTGCATTGCTAGTCGTAGAGCTTGTACCAGGAATAGAGGAATTGCTGCCATTTTTAAGATGGTTGGGTCGTGGATCCTGGCTATGGTTAACACCCAAACTGAGTGGGTTATTTCCAGAAATTGATGATCGACCTAACCCCACACTCTCATGCCCAAAACTTGGCCTTTGAAACTGCGCAGAAATTGTCTATCCGCTTGCACCTCTCCCCATTCCAGAAACAGGCCCTTTTGAATTGTTCTTTGAAACAAACCCCATGCTTTCTCCATAAATTTCATTCTCAACTCTCCTAGCCAAATGAATTTCCCTGGTTACAGTTTGAGGGTCATGAGTCCTCACCTTTCTTCTAATCACACCATTCAAACCATTCATAAAAAATCCCAAAGCCAACTCCTCCGGTACTTCGTCTATTTGTGCCAATAGCATTTCAAATTGTTGCACAAATTCCTCCACCCAACCTGTCTGCCTTAAACCTGCTAGTTGTTCATAAGGATTTTCAGTTCCACCAGTAGAAAATCTCTTCAATAATTCATCCTTAAAACCTTCCCAAGTCATAAATGGTTGTCTCTTTTTCAAATACCTGAACCAATGAACAGCAACTCCTTCCATACAGATGAAGGCTAGAGAAACCTTCACCTCTGGCTTAGTACTTTGGATCTCAAAAAACTTCTCAGCCTTAGCAATCCACCCGATAGGGTCACTTCCATCAAAGTTAGGCAGTTCAACTTTCTGAAGAGCCTTTTTAAACTCCACTGAACCCTCATCTTCAAAGTTTGAAGAATGAACACCGTAATGCCCATGATCGTGTGGTGGAGTAGTTCTAATATGGTTAGAACTTCCTGCAAAGTAACCTCCATTGCCTGTCTCTTTTTGCTTAGCCAAATCCTTCAATAATGGTAGAATGGTATCCAAACTGTCAAGCTTTTCCCTCATTTCTCCAAAATCTATGTGGATGTCCTGTATGGCACTCCCCATTTTTTGCATCTCTTTCTTGTGGTGAGAATTAGATCGCTGCATCTCAGCATTCATCTCTTCCACATGCTTCTCCAACCCTTCCACTCTTGAGTCCATCCTCGTCAAAGGCATCCGGCAGGTCGAACCAAATTGTTAGACTCAAGAAATTGTACACATAAATATGAAATTGTACACACAAATAGGATACTTTTATTGATAACAATTCTGGGTAGAACCAGAATTACAACACAATCCCACAAACACAGGCCTAAGCCCTAACAGAGACCTCTTCTCTCTCAAACAAACAAGCCAATTCGTACCCAGCCCCACCCACAACTGCCAGACATACATCTCTCAGTAAAACACACCCAACTGCCTAATAAAATAACTGCCTAATAATGTGAAACAATAACTGCACTCTTCTGACACTAAACAATAACTGATGCATGTAGAAAATAACTGTCTACTGTCACATATAAAATATAACTGCCTCATACATAAATTATAATTGCCTTCTATTTTTTCTGACATAAACCTTCAAAGACCTATCAGAATTTGGCCTATCAAAAATCTCCAAAAATCCTAATGAGTAATACCAATACTTACCACAGAAGAGGAAATACACAAGCCAATCAAGGAAGAGGGAGAGGCTAACATCAAGGAAAGGGAATGCAGCTGTGAAGATCTGCTATTTTTGTGCAAAAACAAGGAATGTTATTTTTAAGCATGAATTCCCACCAGGCTTTAAATTCAAAGACAAAAATGCCACTGCAAATAATGTCACCACTCATTCCTATAGTGATGATCAAGAAGCTGTTTCTGAGCAGCAACAAACAAAGATGAACATTACCCCTGAGATGTACCAGAAATTGGTAGCTTTACTCAGCAAGAGTGAGGAATCAGGTAAAGGGAATAGCAAAGTCAGTCATGTTACAACTTCAGCCATCAATCATGATGTAACTCAACCAGTCACAGGTAATTCTTCCTCTTCCCATTGGATAATAGACACAGGTGCGACTGATCATATTTGCCACTCTTTAGATCTTTTTCATTTGTACCATAGAATAAGACCTATTGAAGTCAAAATGGTAAATGGTTCACACAAATTTGCAAATTTTTTTGGCACAATAATGTTTGGTGATAACTTTGTGCTGCATAGGGTGCTGCTTTATGTGCCAAAGTTTGATTTCAATCTAATTTATGCCTCTAGGTTGTCAAACTCATTAAAATGTTGATTGATTTTTTATCCTCATTCCAGTATTATCCAGGAGATATCTTCGATGAGGATGATTGAGCATGCTAGAGCCATCAACAATCTTTATGTGTTAGATCAAGATTCTAGTTTCATTTTTGCTTTCAATAAAAATATGTCAATTTCACATCGTGTAATCACATTGTATCTTCTGATTTTTCCCTATGGCATCATAGACTAGGCCATCCATCACACAGTGTTATTCAGCACATTGCTAGTCAACTTCCTTATGTACATAATTCATCAAATAAATTGTGATTGTTTTCATTTGGCAAAACAACATAGACTACCTTTTAATCTTAGCGATATTAAATTTGTTTCTCCTTTTGATCTAATCCACATGGACATTTGGGGGCCTCTTGCAACCCCATCTGTCCATGGCCATCTTTATATATTTCTTAACTGTTTTAGATGACTTTACAAGACATACTTATTCCTCATGAAGTCCAAAGCTGAAACCAGACAGTTGGTAATGAATTTTGTTAACTTGGTGCACACTTGGTTTGGACATAAAATCAAGATGGTTAGGTGCAATAATGGCCAGGAATTCCTCATGACAACATTTTATAATGAGAAAGGCATCATCCACCATAGGTCTTGTGTAGAGAACCCTTAGAAAAATGCAGTAGCTGAGAGAAAACACAAACACATTCTTATGTAACAAGAGCCCTAATGTTTCAATGTCATTTGCCAAAAGCCTTTTGGTGCTATGCAGTAAACCATGCCGTCTACCTGATCAATAGATTACCATCCCTCAAAAGGTCTCCATGTGAAGTGCTTCATAATACTGCACCTGATATACAACAACTAAAAGTCTTTGGTTGTTTGGCCTTTGCATCTACTCTTCAACAAGGGAGGCATAAATTGGACCCTCAGGCAAGGAAATGCTTTTTCCTTGGATATAAACATGGAGTCAAAGGCTACATGCTGATGGACCTATCTTCTGGAGAAATATACCTTTCAAGGAATGTTATTTTTTTTAAGATTTCTTTCCTTACATACACCACCATTTAGATTTAGGATGTTACCAATTGATTTTAAAATTAGGATAATATTAGTATTTGAATTTTGTGTTACACTTTAGCTCTATATAGAGAGCCCACAAATAAAAGTTTAATAAGTTCCTATATCAGTATTTGGTTTACACCTTAATCCAGCCTATAGGTAACCCTTTCCTTGGTTCCGACTCTCAATCAAAGCACCAATTTGGTAGGAAGTAGCAGTGTAGTAAGCTAATAAAAGCTAAAAGAAAACTAGGTTGACAAAGAGGTTTAGATATTTTCATTATGAATCTGTCTCTTATAAGGAGAATACAATATAAAGTACTTTCAATGGTTAGATAATCTGAGCCTTACACGTATGTACTCCTTGCAATTATTGGAAAATAAGAAAACAAAAGGCTGCTTCAGCGGATGAAATCATTGAACTGTTGTGGTGGATGGGTGTCGCGCTTGGGCCTGGTGTGTGAATGGTGTGCCTTGAGTGAAGCTTGCTATCATTCCCCTTCTCCTGGAGCCTTAACCATCCCCGAAGCTTTCTTCGAGAAATGCTGCAGCAACGCTCGGCCGCTTTACAAAGAGGAACTGGGATCATGACACGTGAATTGGATATCTTCCATGTTAGTCTGACTCTTGTACACATAAACTCCCCATGAACATAGAGGCAACTCTATTTCACAGTAAACCTGTATGGTCTTCCAATCATTACCAACTCCAACACCTACATCATCCCACTCCTCCAAACTGAACAAACCTCCTAGTTCACACAACAACACATGATTCTCAGGGACAGGGATATTACGGAACTTTCTCCTTTCATTCTCAATCAACAAGTGCAGGCCAACATTTATACTTCTATTAGCTTTCGCAATGACATTCACTTTCCCAAACACAAACGCTATAGCAACCGCAGGGAACTTCCCACGAGCCTTGAAATCTGGAAAATGTCCCTTCTTAACAAAGTTGAACCATCTTGGAATCTCCATTTTAAGCGGCATGATGACTTCTAATCTCTTCTTCTCTTGACGTACCTGCGACACATCCCACAAACAATAAACAAAATTATAATTATTCATTGTAAACTATATTTATGTTCTATTATTATTTTTGTTAAGAATGAAATAAAATGTGAGGAATGAATGGAAATGAAATTGCAGAACTATATAATTAATTTGTATAGATTCGTAAAAACAATATATAAAACATTTACATTAAAATAAAAAACAAAACATGGCTTTTTTAATATTTTATACATTTTGTTTTTATTTATATTTAATTATTTTATATATTTTTTCTTTCATTAATATATACAAATTAATGATAGATGACTTCTTTATTACATTTCTGTTAATTACTAAATGGAATTTTCAGATGAAGAAATTACTTGAACAATTAAATAACTATATAAATAAAGCATGAGCAATTAAAGTTAAAAAAACTACAACCACACATACTAAATTATGAAGATTAAAACCTACATTTTATTTGTACTTTTGACTTATTAATTTAGTTATTCGTCCAATTTTTATAGTATAAATAAAACTTTAAAGATAAATGGATCTGAAAATAAAACCGAAAGAAAATTATATGATCCTTTTTTTTCCAAATGAATAAATAATAGTTGTATGAATGTATGAGTAGAACTAGAAAATTTTCTTTGGTGATAACAATTTTATGCATTCTCTCCTGGTTTTCACTTGTTGGTTTATGAGATATGGCACTTGCAGGTATAGTGAGCAAGTTGAGGAGCTTTATTTCTTTCCTTCCATTCTTCTTCTTGCTCTTTATCCTTGGCATCATAAAAGGTTCATTTTCCTTTTCCTCTTAAATTCTTTCTATGGCCTTCTTTTATTTATTTTTTTCCGTTTTCTTAGTTAGACTTAGACACTTGAAAATGATGAAATATATATAATAATCATATTCAGACATAGCAGAATCTCTCTGCTAATATATAATTTGACAAATAAAGTTACTGGTTACATTCATGGCAAGGTGGTGGTTTCTTTCTGGCAGGTGCACTGATAGGTCCAATTGCATTTGCTATTATTGTCATTGGAAATTCAGCTGTTATCATTGGACTTTGGAGTGCACATGTTGTTTGGACATACCACTGTGTGGCAAGGTTGTGTTTTCTTTCCAAATTGCAACATGTTCTTCTATTGATCTTTCTCTTCAATTTCTTTTCACCCTTTTGAAAACTTTGGCCTTTGACAATAGAACAAATAGGTTCGGACTGATCTTCAAGCTTGTGGTGCTCATGTGTTTGCCAGTTCCTCTGTTACTTTGGCCAATAGTGGGTATTGTTGGAAGCCTTTTAGGTGGAATTGGATATGGGTTTTTTGCTCGTCTTCTTGCAACTTTTCAGGCAGTTGGAAAGGGAGAGAATGTTAGCAACAAATTTTACCATTGCTTCATTGTAAGTGTGAATTTCTGCTTATGTAATGTATTTTTCTATGCACCTTTTGGTCATCTGACTTTGCTTGTGGAAGTATCTTTCAATTCTAACCCTTTTCATGATCTAGGTAGTGATTGTAAACCCTTCTGCTAAGAGAACTATTGGTATATCTAACTTCAATATATGTAATTATCGGGATATTTTATGTGCTTATATGAGACAAATATAAATAAGTTTTCTTCCTTGAGCTAAATATTTTTCACCAGACTCTCTCATTGACTTAAACTTAGGGTCAGTTCAGTTTTTCTCTTAAATTTAAGAAACAGAATTATATTCAAAATGCTTATTCAAAATTGTTTAGTTTGAGGAAAGGGTTTCTGTATTATGTTTTTATAAATAATTACAAAAATGTTACTTTATTTTCACTTTGTTTAAATTTGTTATTTCCATCATTTTATATAAAACAAAATGAAAATAAGATGACATATTTTGTAATTATTCGTGAAAACAGGAATAAAATGAAAACCAAAGTTGTTTTTTCCGATCAAACGGGCTGTAAAATTTTTACCTTCATGGCCAATTTTAAGAGAACACCAACTCATTCATATGCTGTTTTATGTTTTATATTAGTTCATATTTGTTTAGGAAGAAGCATTGAAACTTGTCACCCTGTCAATGTGATATAGTTAATTTTCTTCAGTTTCAAACATAATTATTCTCTGTGGTTTCTTAAGAGTTTCTGGACTTTAGCACAATGCACGAAGCTTTAATGCCACTTAATTCTGATATCAGGATGGTTGTTGGTCAACAATTGAAAGAAGTTGCACAGTGGTTCAAGATGTCACAGACTTCTGCTTTCATTCCTATTTTTCATACATGGATGAACTAAGAGAAACTTTACCCCCTCATGAAAAGCCAGTAGATATCCAGTAAGTTATTCTCCTCCAATTATTCATTGATATGAAACAAGAGGCTTGTTGAGAAAGAATTTAGACATTCAATTGTTTTCTTGCTAGATTGTCATTATTATCATGTTGCTTGTTGGTGATCATGGTTGGAGTGCCATTCGATATGGCTTTAATCACATCTATTTCTATATGGAAGAGTCCATACATGCTGTTCAAAGGGTGGAAGAGACAATTGGAAGATTTGATTGGAAGAACGGGACCATTCCTAGAAACTGAATGTGTCCCATTTGCTGGCCTTGCCATCATCCTCTGGCCTTTGGCTGTTGTAGTGGCTGTATTGGCAGCCACCATTTTCAGCTTTTTTCTAGCCCTATATAGTGGAGTTGTTGTCCATCAGGTCAGTACTCAGTAGGAGCACGAAGTTCTAATTTCTCTAACCACTTATGCAAGTTTTAAGAGATTTCATTGAGTGAAGATTTTGTTTACTTTTAGGAAGACTCAGTGAAGATGGGGTTTGCCTACATTGTGTCTGTGGTTTCGCTTTTTGATGAATATGTAAATGATTTACTCTACTTGAGAGAGGGATCCTGCTTTCCCAGGTGCCATCAAATTTTCCTCACTGCAGTGACATATTTCTCTAGTCTTGTTGAAGTGCTTTGGACAGTGATCAGTGATCACTGATTACAACATAAATAAGCTGTTTCCATGAATTTTTCTAACTTGAAAATAGTTTTTCTTTTGCAGGTATGGGGCTGGCTGTTCAAGTCATGTGAGGTGAACGGCAGGATACTCCTCCGCGATGGTCTGATAAGCGTTGGGGAAGTTGAGGAATGCATTTTGAAAGGCAATTGCAAAAAGTTAAGCATCAAGTTACCGGCTTGGTCCTTGCTGCAATGTCTTCTAACATCTGCGAAATCCAATTCCAATGGATTGGTGATCTGTACTGCTCTTACTTACACCTCTATTCCATTGCAAAACACAAACATATTCATGCTTCCGCATATGCTTTTGCAGCTGATGATGTAGTGTTGACGAGTATGAATGGACCGAAGGATAGAGTGTTTGGGTGGTTTATTGGTCCTCTACTGATTATGACAGAACAGCTAAAGAACCTTGAGTTGGAAGAAACTGAAGAGACTTGCCTGAAAGAACTAGTCATGAAATGCAAAAATGAATTGCCGGAGGAGTGGGATAGCACTGGATTCCCATCTGATGATAATGTTAGGAGAGCGCAATTGCAAGCAATAATTAGAAGGTACATTTGTAGAAAATGTTAATGTACCTTTACCACCTTACTTAAAATGAAGTAATTTTTTCTTTTTATATCCTAATCTTTTCCAACAATACAGCATATGTGAATGTGATTGCTCAAATTGACTGTGTGAGCAATTCTTGTGTGAGTACAGTGTCTATATTATAGACATAACCAATCAAAAGCTCTAAATAATGTTTGAACAGACTTTATCATTACTTTAATGCATCCTAAGCTTTTGATTGCTTGTGTGTACAGGCACTGAGCTTACACAAGCATTACTCTATGTATGAAGTATGAACCCTTCTCTATAAATGGATTAACAAAAAAAGGAAGGAAAATTGGTAAGGCTCATCCTTCAAATTGTAGGTAGTTTCATATTCAACTAGTTCATTGTGGAATGCAGCAGTATTAACAAATGATGTTGTCACCTTCATGAATCATGATAACCATAACAGCAAGGGAAAATTGCACCTACCTCTGAAATGACACTCAAACTCACTCTAATTTTTCTAAAATCACTCCCTCCCCTGAGATGGCATGAAAGAATAACCCTTTAAAATTCTTTGTATACCTCTACACCTATATTTGACTCAAATACAAACCCATCTCCCAAAAATCACAAAAAACATGTGAAAAGAGAAGAGAAGTATAAAAAAGAGCAAGCACTATACTAGTGATACGTATGAGTGCAATTTTCCCTAATATAAACTTAAGTCCTTTCTCAATGTGGTATGGAAAGGTAACTTTGCATTTCATTTTTTTTTCCAGGTTGCAGGGGATAGTAGCTTCCATGTCCCGAATACCAACTTTTCGAAGAAGATTCAGGAATTTAATAAAGGTTTTGTACTTAGAAGCATTGCAGGCTGGTGCTTCAGCTAGCCATATTGGAGGCACTCTAATTCCCAAGCATAGGGAGAAGGGCTCAATTCAAAGCAAAGACAATGTTGATGAACCCAGAAATAAATGTTGAACACATCACATATGTATGAAGATGGATATATAAGTAAATTGAGAAGGGTTTTATAATCTTTCTTCTTTTTTCTTAATTTACTAATTTCCTTTTTTAGTCGTTTTTCTATATTCTCTTCCAAAAGAAAGAAGTGCACTAGATCATCAAAGCTCAAAAGGCAAAGGCTGCAAAGCTACATGCCATTCCTGGTTTGATATATAACATACTGAGAGATGGCAATTAATTACGTAACTAAAGAACAAAACATACTGAGCTTCAACAAACTTTCAGAAGAGATAAGAATAATTTTTTACTGTCGCAGATATAAAGAACAATCACAAACTTTTCCTTTTGCGAAGGAAATAACTAAATCGACTCACCTAATCATTCATCTAATACTGTAATACATGAATTATCCGTAGTGTCTAAAAGATAAACCATATATAAGAAGACGTAGGTAGCAGATTTATAGGAATGGAGTTTTGTGGGTACGTTTTATTTTTTGTTGGAATCAATATTATTTGCAAGTAAAATAAAAGTAAGAAAGCAAGCATTGGAAAGATGTCTTGGAAAGAAGAAAACTAGATTTCAAACTTAAAATTTAAATCAGGTATTCATAGATATTAAGACAAGAAGTGTTGAAGATATATAGTTAATTAAATATCTGTAATTTGAAATAGATAATTTAATTTTTAAGACCCTTCCACAGACTCCACAAGATCATGCCAAATAGGGAACTAGCATCCTCATTCATAGCAGCTAGTAATGAAAAGCAAGCATCACTAAAACTCTCAGAAGTCTCCAACTGAGGTTGGATAGTAGATCACAATCGGGCTTGTCTCCATACCTTCTCACTAGTGGCACATGTAAAGAAAATATGCCAAGCTTGCTCTAACTCCTCCTCACAATGAGAAGCTTTATCATTTAGATTTAGAATCTTATTAATTTGATTTTAAGATTAGAATAATGTTATTATTTGAATTTTGTGTTACCCTTAAACTCTATAGACAGTCCACGAATAAAAGTTAAGTAAGCTTCTCTACATAATTCATAATTACATATCATTTTCTTCTTTTTTTTTCCTCCAAAAACACCAACATGAACGACCGGCTTCTTGACTCCTTTTCCAATCATCACTTGTCCTCTTTAGTAATTCCTCCAACCGTGAATCAATCTCCTCCTTCTCGTCCTCCTCCTCAATGTTGAACCCTGAAGTACCTTCACCCTCACTTGGAGCCTTAACCCTCCCCGATGCTTTCTTCGAGAATCGCAGCAGCAACGCTTGGCCACTTTCCGAAGAGGAACTGGGATCATGACTCGTGAACTGGATATCTTCCATGTTAGTATGATGCTTGTACACATAAACTCCCCATGAACATAGAGTCAACTCTGTTTCACAGTAAACCTGTATGGTCTTCCAATCATTACCAACTCCAACACCTACATCCTCCCACTCCTCCAAACTGAACAAACCTCGTAGGTCACACAACAACACATGATTCTCAAGGACAGAGATATTACGGAACTTTCTCCTTTCATCCTCAATCAACAAGTGCAGGCCAACATTTAGACTTGAAAGTGGAAATCCTCTATTAGCCTTGACAGTGGCATTCTCTTCCCCGAACACAAACGCTATAGCAACCGCAGGGAACTTCCCACGAGCCTTGAAATCTGGAAAATGTCCCTTCTTAACAAAGTTGAACCATCTTGGAATCTCCCTTTTCAGCGGCATGATGACTTCTAATTTCTTCTTCTCTTGACGTACCTGCGACACATCCCACAAACAAGAAACAAAATTATAATTATTCATTGTAAACTATGTTTATGTTTTATTATTATAGATACTTTGTTATTTTCTTTTGTTAAAAATGCAAATAAAATGGGAGGAATGAAAATGAAGTTGTAGAACTACACCGGAAAAGATTTCTTAATGACTAATATATTTGTTTTATCTTCTTTAACTAAAGAATATTTGCTCGTTATCAGCAAAAGTAGTGCTAGTAAACCTGAGACCATATGATGTCTGATGTCTCGGAAGTTAAGGATTTGCATTCTCTTGCATCTACTTTCTGAACACTTGACGGTAGTTCTGGAATTTCCTCAAGACTCCGACAAAAACTCACGTCAAGACTTACCAAGTTAGTAGATTCTATAATGCCCGTTGGGAGAGACATAAATTTGTTCCGCGATACATTTAAGTCTTTCAATTTAGGAAAATTGTAAATAATAGTGAGAAGATCTTCATCCAATAGATCAGAATTGTCGAAATGTAATGTCTCTAGTTTGCGGCACGCTGAATCCCTTCCTTTAAACCTTCTAAATGCCTCTCGAAGTCCATAACATTCCCCAATTATTAATGTGCAAAAATTTGGCAACATAAATAAGGTACTTGGTAAATGTTGGAGTTCCTCACAACCTGTCATCTCAAGATAGCATAGCCCAGGAAGTTTCTCAATGGATTCTGGAAGCTTTTGAATAGCTGTATATGACATAATAATCTCTAATGGCTTTTCCATCATTCCCCCGATCTCTGGGAAGTGTGCGAGTCTTGCGCAGAGGACAAAGGAAAGGGATTCGAGAGATGGCAAAAAGATTGTTGGCACAAAACTTTCAAGTTGCCTGCATTGTGAAGCACTTAGGGAAACAAGGTTAGCGAGATATCCAACTGATTCATGAATGCTAACCAGGTTCGAGCATCCATCTAGTATCAATTCTCTTAAATTCTTGGCTCCAGAAACATCAGGAAATTCAGTAACCATAGGACAATAGGAGATATTTATGAAAGTCAAATGGTCAAATATCTGCAAAACATACATAAATCATATTAGATAATCAATTAACAACAGTGCATCAAAATTATGTCAATTAATTGTTTTCATATGAAGGTAATTAGCAAAATTATAAACTTTTTACATACTGTTGGCTCAAATGATAAGATAATTAACACTAATAAAAATAATGAGACAGGAAAAGTGTAACAAAGGCATAAAAATTGAGTTGAAAAAAATTAAGATGGGTTACGTGATGAGATCAAGGAATTTAAACATTTATATAAAACAAGAAAATTAAAAAAGCAATTGTACCTGAAGTGGCTTTTTCAGTACGAGTAGAGGACTTCCACTTAAATTGAAGGCCCCAATATTCCTGGGATAAAAATTTGATGGGAAAGACTTTGAAGGGTAGTTCTTCCAATCAAGTAGCCTTAAGTTATTTGGGAGACAACGAGGCTTATGTAAAAATCTTGTTTTACGAACAATGAGAATTCTGAGATTCTTCATCTTCTTAAATACAGAATCAATACAATTAATTTCTTCTCTTTGAGGGGGATCAAGCATTATTCCTTGAATTTTGCTACTTCCCTTTAAAGCAATTATAAGTGACATCAATTAAGTATTCATAATTTCAACACAAACTAAAAGGCTTAAAGATGATAAAAATTAATCAAGAAACAAAGTTGCATGACAACATTCTTACATTATTATTAGCTAGTACTTGAAGAACATCTTCATAATGCCATAATCTGCTGCGTTTGCCAACTTCATTCCACGCTTCCTCCTTAACAATCTCTCTACCCATGTCTTGTATTAGGTCATGCATCCCCAAGCAATTGTTGTCAACAGTTAAAAGTGATTTATCAACTAATGTTGTAATACCATCTCCTGAGCCGAAGTCACACGCATCTAGCACTCTTTTTACATATTCCAATCCCTCCCCTTTGAAGAAGCATGCAACATCCAGAAAAATATTCTTTTCGTTGACGGGCAAGCTATCATAGCTTATTCTAAGAACCTTTTGGACACCTTCATGTGGACTCTTTTCATATCTATCCAATGCATCCTTCCATCCACCCAAATCTCTTCCAACCAAATGAGAGCCTAGAACTTCTAAGGCCAATGGAAGGCCTTTGCAACAACTCATTGCTCGATTGGACAAATCTTCATAGATTGGTTCAGGACAACTTTTTCTAAAGGCACTCTGACAAAAGAGCTCCGAAGACTCTTGGTCGTTTAGCACTTTCACTTCAAATCTCTTTTCAACCCTACCAAGATCTAACAAATGTTTATCTCTTGTTGTTATGATGATCCTGCTCCCATTACAAAACCAATCACGCCCCCCTGCCAACTTTTTCAACTGTTCAATGTTATCAACATCGTCAAGAACTATAAGAACTCTTTTTAAACCAAGTCTACTTTCTATTGTTTTGGTTCCTTCTTGAATATTTTTCAACTGGATTTTGCTGTCCTCAAGTATGTCTGATAGAAGCTCTTCTTGCAAATGTTTTAAGCCCTTCTGATTTGAGATTTCTCTTACGTTGGAAAGAAAACTTGAACCTTCAAACTGCTTGTAAATGGAGTCATACAAAGCTCTGGCAAGGGTGGTTTTGCCAATTCCACCAGTTCCATGAATCCCCAACAGGCAAGTGCCATAGTGAGACTCAAGATCTAGAAGTGATTTCAATTCTTCAACTCGATACTCCCGTCCAACTATATGCTCATTGCTAGATAAATCTTTAGGGGATACTTTATTGAAAATCTTGGTAGCAAGATCATCAATAAACTTGGATTCGTCCCTCCTGAAAAAACAAAGCTCTTTAAGTTAAGCATCATATTGATTTTGCCAAATTATATTTGTTGTTATTAATCAGGATTGGGGAGTAAAATAGAACAAATCCGATCAAGTCCGACCCACTTACACCTATAGTAAAAGATACATTTGACAATACAATTAATCATAGACATGAATACCCACAAGATAGAGTAAAATAGAAAGGACAAAAAAATTACTAACCTGCAGAAGTATTTATTATAGATCAGAGTATTATCACGAGATTCAGAAGTACACTGAAGTTAAAAGTAGTTTACATGAAGTTCAAACTTTATTTTGCATAAAAAAAATGATGAGGAAAAGTGTATATAAAGCCGAAGACACGCGACAAATCGCAATATGAACAATCATCCTTGGCCATAAATTAACAAGAGGAAATTAATAACATATATATTTACCATTTACCTACCCTTCTTCCAAATGTTCTCCTTTCAAGTTGGCCGTGTCTGTCAGGGTTGACCTCCATTTGTGCACCTTCTCTGAGTCTTTCCCAAACCTTGTTTCATGCTTAGTCATGGCCTCACCATAACTTCCTTTCTGGTGCCTCACAACCGCGGGATCCACTTTGTAAAAGATGGGCCAAACGAGCTGGTTTTTTGACATCATACACTCGTGGATCTTGACAAGTTCGTCAAGGCACCATGAAGAGGCTGCATAATTTTCAGACAAAACAACAATTGAAATCCTAGATTCTTCAATGGCTTTAAGAAGCCTAGGACCAATTTGATCTCCATTCTTAAGCTCCTCATTATCCATGAAGGTGTTAATTCTCTTCCGGCTCAAAGCATCATAGAGTTCACAAGTAAATGTGTGACGAGTATCTTCACCCCTAAAACTAAGGAAAACATCAAATGGACACTTGGTTTCAGACACTGCACCATGATTTGCCATGATTGTTTTGTAGGAGCACTGGAGTGCAGACAGATTATTGGGACTATGAGCTTTCTTTCACTGAATGAATGACTTACATCAATTGGGATTATCAATGTTATGTATTTTTATGATGACTATGTTATGTTATTTTTACAACATACTATTACATCTTTCTTTTATTTTTATTTAAATGTATTCATTATTATTATTATTATTATTTTGTTATTTTCTTTAATAGAGAAATTTATAAAAATAATCACAGTTGATTTATTTATTTAAATACTCATCCTCCTAAATTATTTACCAAATATTTTACGCATCTTTTTAACAAAGATAAGAAATCAATTTTTGAAAAGACAATTTCTCAACGTGTTTTTTATTAATACGGAAAATTTGCATGACAAAGCCGATTTCTCAAGTGCATATATAAACTATAATAAATTTGCTTTAACAATTTCTATTGTAATGTTATTTAGTCAACGTTGCCATCCCTACAGTAACTGCTTTAATTGTTGCTTCGTATCTAAAAGCTTCATTTTTCAATTAAATTTGTGATGACCCACCACACAGAACATAATTATTGTTATTTTTGTCTCTTTGAAAATAATTATTGGACTCGCTTATGTACAAAAATGTTATTTTATTTTTTATTGTTATCTTGCTGTACTTAGTTGTTGCATCCGACTTTAATAAGCAAATTATTGAATTGACCTCAATTATTGAACAAAAGCCACCGTTGGAGGCCCCATTTATTCAAAAAATTATTGAATTGACCTCAATTATTGAAAATAAATTACCTAATTAAACCTTTAAAAAATAAAGAGATCTAATTGAATCATTTTAAAAATTACAAGACCTAATTGAATATTTTAATAATAAGAGGACCAAATTGAATCTAAAAAATAAATTAGAGGATGAAAATAGTGATTAAACTCACTTGTATATAAAACATTTTTAAGGCTCCATAATGCGACACAATCAATTCCTTTATCAAAGGGATAAGCCTCAAGCCAGCACGACCAAAATTAATTGGCTAGTTGTTAATTATAGCCGAGGTCTGCTGATAGGAAGCTCCCAACTACTGCTACTCCTAAATTTAGAGTAAAAGAAAAGGAGAAATAAAGACTAAAATTAATACTAAATTTTTTTATTGATTGCTTGATTTTCTAAAAGAGAAATATATTTATATAATCTTAATTGATGCTAATCAATGAACACTATTTATTCATATGTTAACACTATTTATAAAAGTTTTTTTTATCTCCTCTAAAAAAAACAGAAATAAAATATCTAACTCCATCTTATATTATCTTTTAGCCATTTATATTTGAGAGTATATTTGGGTCTAGCTCCCTAGACACATCCTAACATCTGCACTAAGAGAATGTCTCAGGAAAGAGGCAGTGAATGTCTTGTTGAGAATATGCATGATATCTTTAGTTTGAAAAAAAATAATTTGTTTATCTTTTAAGAATTCGTTATTTGTTTCAAATCTTTAGGATATTATTTAGATTTAAAAATATTATGAATTTGTTTAGAATATTTTAGGATTTGTTTCCCTTTTTTAAAATTAGGATATTAGGTTTATAAATAGAGATTCTTGATATGAGAAAAATCACCCAACCTGAGGAGGGGTCACCACCCTAGATGAGAGGGAGGTCATATAATAAAGAAAGGGTTTACAAGTTTTCCATCAAAACTTGAATAAAATATCAATGAAGCTCCTCTAAATAATATATCTCCTGCTTTTACAAATATATCTCTACACATAAAAAAAAAAAAAAAAAAACATAAACATCAGTGGTGTCAGAGTTAATAGTTCCTGTGGCCAGAGAAGAGAATGATCAGAATATTTACATGAGGTTACACTTTGGTGAAACTACAATTACTCCTACAATTACTCCTGGACATAAGCTAAATATGTGCCTAATAATTAGCCTGTCATAACTATTGTATATTCTGCATGATCAATTTGACAAATATATTCAAACTATATCTTCTATGATACGGTAATATTACATCACTATTTACACGAGATTCTTTGCTAGCTTGTTACAGCGTTAATACCCCCTTCAAGTTGGAGCATGAGGATCTGGAATGCCCAACTTGTTGAGAAAGTAGTTGAACTGTTGCTTGCCAAACGCCTTTGTAAAAATGTCTGCAAGTTGTATACGAGTTGAGACATAGGTTGGTTGAATGGTACCTTTGAGCAACTCATCATGTACCAAATGACAATCTACTTCTATGTGCTTAGTCCTTAGCTATGTGTAACGCTGCTTGACTATCACAACGCAATTGCATGGGTTGAGATTGTGGGATGCCAAGATTGGACAAAAGACCTTTTAACCATTTTAGTTCACAAGTGCCAGCTGCCATGGACCTGTACTCCGTTTCAGTAGATGATCTTGACAGTGCGTGCTGCTTCTTAGTTTTCCAAGATATCGGTGAGTCCAAAGCTGAAACCAGACAGTTGGTAATGAATTTTGTTAACTTGGTGCACACTCTGTTTGGACATAAAATCAAGATGGTTAGGTCCAAACCAATAATGGCCAGGAATTCCTTATGACAACATTTTATAATGAGAAAGGCATCATCCACCATAGGTCTTGTGTAGAGACCCCTTAGAAAAATGCAGTAGCTGAGAGAAAACTCAAACACATTCTTAATGTCATTTGCCAAAAGCCTTTTGGTGCTATGCAGTAAACCATGCCGTCTACCTGATCAATAGATTACCATCCCTTGTGCTTGTCAAAAGGTCTCCATGTGAAGTGCTTCATAATACTGCACCTGATATACAACAACTAAAAGTCTTTGGTTGTTTGGCCTTTGCATCTACTCTTCAACAAGGGAGGCATAAATTGGACCCTCGGGCAAGGATATGTGTTTTCCTTGGATATAAACATGGAGTCAAAGGCTACATGCTGATGGACCTATCTTCTGGAGAAATATACCTTTCAAGGAATGTTATTTTTTTTAAGATTTCTTTCCTTACATACACCACCATTTAGATTTAGGATGTTACCAATTGATTTTAAAATTAGGATAATATTAGTATTTGAATTTTGTGTTACACTTTAGCTCTATATAGAGAGCCCACAAATAAAAGTTTAATAAGTTCCTATATCAGTATTTGGTTTACACCTTAATCCAGCCTATAGGTAACCCTTTCCTTGGTTCCGACTCTCAATCAAAGCACCAATTTGGCAGGAAGTAGCAGCGTAGTAAGCTAATAAAAGCTAAAAGAAAACTAGGTTGACAAAGAGGTTAAGATATTTTCATTATGAATCTGTCTCTTACAAGGAGAATACACTATGAAGCTACTTTCAATGGTCAGATAATCTGAGCCTTTCACGTATGTACTCCTTGCAATTATTGGAAAATAAGAAAACAAAAGGCTGCTTCAGCGGATGAAATCATTGAACCGTTGTGGTGGATGGGTGTCACGCTTGGGCCTGATGTGTGAATGGTGTGCCTTGAGTGAAGCTTGCTATCATTCCCTCTCTCTTGGAGCCTTAACCATCCCCGAAGCTTTCTTCGAGAATTGCTGCAGCAACGCTCGGCCGCTTTGCAAAGAGGAACTGGGATCATTTCACGTGAATTGGATATCTTCCATGTTAGTCTGACTCTTGTACACATAAACTCCCCATGAACATAGAGGCAACTTTGTGTCACAGTAAACCTGTATGGCCTTCCAATCATTACCAACTCCAACACCCACATCCTCCCACTCCTCCAAACTGAACAAACCTCCTAGTTCACACAACAACACATGATTCTCAGGGACAGGGATATTACGGAACTTTCTCCTTTCATTCTCAATCAACAAGTGCATGCCAACATTTATACTTCTATTAGCTTTGGCAATGGTATTCACTTCCCCGAAGACAAACGCTATAGCAACTGCAGGAAACTTCCCACGAGCCTCGAAATCCGGAAACCATCCCTCGTCAACATAGTCGAACCATTCGGGAATGTCCCATTTTGGCATCATGACTTCTAGTCTCTTCATCTCTTTACGCACCTGAGACACATCCAACAATCAAGAAACAAAATTATAAGTATTCATAGTAAAGTATGTTTACGTTCTATTATTATAGATACTATGTTATTTTCTTTTGTTAAGAATGAAATAAAATAGGAGGAACGAATGGAAATGAAATTGTGCAACTACACCTGAAAAGATTTCTTAATGAGTAAGACATTATTTTATTTTTTTTAGTTAAAGAATATTTGCTCATTATAAGTAAAAAGTAGTGCTATAAACCTGAGACCATAAAATGTTTGTTGTCTCCAAAGTTAAGGATTTGCAGTTTCTTGCATCTACTTTCTGAACACTTGACGGCAGTTCTGGAATTTCCTCAAGCTTCTCACAAAAACTCACGTCAAGGCTTACCAAGTTAGTAGATTCTGTAATGTCCGTTGGGAGAGACATAAATTTGTTCCGCGATACATTTAAGTCTTTCAAGTTAGGAAAACAACAAATAATAGTGTTAAGATCTTTGTCTAATAGCACAGCATTGTCGAAATGTAATGTCTCTAGTTTTGGGTATGCTGAATGGCTTCCTCTGAACCATCTAAATGAATTTCGAATTCCATAACATTCCCCAATTTTTAATGTGACAAAATTGGGCAACATAAATAAGCTACTTGGTAAATGTTGGAGTCTCCCACAACCTGTCATCTCAAGATAGTATAGCCCGGTAAGTTTCTCAATGGATTCTGGAAGCTCTGTAATAGCTGTACCGAACATATTAATCTTTAAAGGCTTATCCATCATTCCCTTGATCTCTGGGAAGCGTTCGAGTCTTCTGCAGAAGTTAAAGGAAAGGTATTCGAGAGATGGCAAAAAGATTGTTGGCACAAAACTTTCAAGTTGCTTGCATTCGGAAGCACTTAGGGAAACAAGGTTGGCGAGATATCCAACTAATTCATGAATGCTAACCAGGTTCTCGCATCCATCAAGTATCAATTCTCTTAAATTCTTGGCTCCAGACACATCAGGAAATTCAGTAACCTTATCACAACTGAAGATATTCATGTAAGTCAAATGGTCAAATCTCTGCAAAACATACATAAATCAGATTAGATAATCAATTAACAACAGTACATCAAAATTATGTCAATTAATTGTTTTCAGATGAAGGTAATTAGCAAAAGTATAAACTTTTTACATACTGTTGGCTCAAATGATAAGATAATTAACACTAATAAAAATAATGAGACAGGAAAAGTGTAACATAGGCATAAAAATTGAGGCGGGAAAAATTAAGATGAGTTAGGTGATAAGATCAAGGAATTTAAACATTTTTATAAAACATGAAAAATAAAAAGCAATTGTACCTGAAATGGCTTTTCCAATACGAGTAGAGGACTTCCACTTAAATTGAAGGCCCCAATTTTCCTGGGATGAAAATCTGATGGGAAAGACTTTGAAGGGTAGTTCTTCCAATCAAGTAGCCGTAAGTTATTTGGGAGATAACGAGGCTCATGTGAAAAGCTTGTGTTACGAACAATGAGAATTCGAAGATTCTTCATCTTCTCAAATGCAGTATCACTACAATCAATTTCGAAACTTTGAGGGGGATCAAGCATTATTCCTTGAATTTTGCTACTTCCCTTTAAATCAATAATAAGTGACATTAATAAAGTATTCATAATTTTAACACAAACTAAAATGTTTAAAGATGATAAAAATCAGAAACAAAGTTGCATGACAACATTCTTACATTATTATCAGCTAGTACTTGAAGAACATCTTCATAATGCCATAATCTGCTGCGTTCACCAACTTCATTCCACGCTTCCTCCTTAACAATCTCTCTACCCATGTCTTGTATTAGGTCATGCATCCCCAAGCAATTGTTGTCAACAGTTAAGAGTGATTTATCAACTAATGTTGTAATACCATCTCCTGAGCCGAAGTCACATGCATCTAGCACACCTTTTACATATCCCAATCCCTCCCCTTTGAAGAAGCATGCAACATCGAGAAAAATATTCTGCTCAATGGGGGGCAGGCTATCATAGCTTATTCTAAGAACTTTTTGAACACCTTCTTGTGGACTGTTTTCATATCTATCTAATGCATCGTTCCATTCATCCAAATCTCTTTCAACCAAATGAGAGCCTAGTACTTCTAAGGCCAATGGAAGGCCTTTGCAGCAACTCATTGCTCGATTGGACAGATCTTCATAGTTTGATTTAGGACAACTTTTTCCAAAGGCACTCTGACAAAAGAGCTCTAGAGACTCTTTGTCGTCTAGCACTTTCACTTCATATCTCTTTTCAACCTTAGCAAGATCTAGCAAATGTTTATCTCTTGTTGTTATGATGATCCTGCTCCTATTACAAAACGCATGACGCCCCCCTGACAACTTTTTCAACTGTTCAATGTTATCAACATCATCAAGAACTATAAGAACACTTTTTGAACAAAGTCTACGTTCTATTGTTTTGGTTCCTTCTTGAATATTTTTCAACTGGATTTTGCTGTCCTCAAGTATGTCTGATAGAAGCTCTTCTTGCAAATGTTTTAAGCCCTTCTTATTTGAGATTTCTCTTACGTTGGAAAGAAAACTTGAACCTTCAAACTGCTTGTAAATGGAGTCATACAAAGCTCTGGCAAGGGTGGTTTTGCCAATTCCACCAGTTCCATGAATCCCCAACAGGCAAGTGCCATAGTGAGACTCAAGATCTAGAAGTGATTTCAATTCTTCAACTCGATACTCCCGTCCAACTATATGCTCATTGCTAGATAAATCTTTAGGGGATACTTTATTGAAAATCTTGGTAGCAAGATCATCAATAAACTTGGATTCGTCCCTCCTGAAAAAACAAAGCTCTTTAAGTTAAGCATCATATTGATTTTGCCAAATTATATTTGTTGTTATTAATCAGGATTGGGGAGTAAAATAGAACAAATCCGATCAAGTCCGACCCACTTACACCTATAGTAAAAGATACATTTGACAATACAATTAATCATAGACATGAATACCCACAAGATAGAGTAAAATAGAAAGGACAAAAAAATTACTAACCTGCAGAAGTATTTATTATAGATCAGAGTATTATCACGAGATTCAGAAGTACACTGAAGTTAAAAGTAGTTTACATGAAGTTCAAACTTTATTTTGCATAAAAAAAATGATGAGGAAAAGTGTATATAAAGCCGAAGACACGCGACAAATCGCAATATGAACAATCATCCTTGGCCATAAATTAACAAGAGGAAATTAATAACATATATATTTACCATTTACCTACCCTTCTTCCAAATGTTCTCCTTTCAAGTTGGCCGTGTCTGTCAGGGTTGACCTCCATTTGTGCACCTTCTCTGAGTCTTTCCCAAACCTTGTTTCATGCTTAGTCATGGCCTCACCATAACTTCCTTTCTGGTGCCTCACAACCGCGGGATCCACTTTGTAAAAGATGGGCCAAACGAGCTGGTTTTTTGACATCATACACTCGTGGATCTTGACAAGTTCGTCAAGGCACCATGAAGAGGCTGCATAATTTTCAGACAAAACAACAATTGAAATCCTAGATTCTTCAATGGCTTTAAGAAGCCTAGGACCAATTTGATCTCCATTCTTAAGCTCCTCATTATCCATGAAGGTGTTAATTCTCTTCCGGCTCAAAGCATCATAGAGTTCACAAGTAAATGTGTGACGAGTATCTTCACCCCTAAAACTAAGGAAAACATCAAATGGACACTTGGTTTCAGACACTGCACCATGATTTGCCATGATTGTTTTGTAGGAGCACTGGAGTGCAGACAGATTATTGGGACTATGAGCTTTCTTTCACTGAATGAATGACTTACATCAATTGGGATTATCAATGTTATGTATTTTTATGATGACTATGTTATGTTATTTTTACAACATACTATTACATCTTTCTTTTATTTTTATTTAAATGTATTCATTATTATTATTATTATTATTTTGTTATTTTCTTTAATAGAGAAATTTATAAAAATAATCACAGTTGATTTATTTATTTAAATACTCATCCTCCTAAATTATTTACCAAATATTTTACGCATCTTTTTAACAAAGATAAGAAATCAATTTTTGAAAAGACAATTTCTCAACGTGTTTTTTATTAATACGGAAAATTTGCATGATAAAGCCGATTTCTCAAGTGCATATATAAACTATAATAAATTTGCTTTAACAATTTCTAGTGTAATGTTATTTAGTCAACGTTGCCATCCCTACAGTAACTGCTTTAATTGTTGCTTCGTATCTAAAAGCTTCATTTTTCAATTAAATTTGTGATGACCCACCACACAGAACATAATTATTATTATTTTTGTCTCTTTGAAAATAATTATTGGACTCGCTTATGTACAAAAATGTTATTTTATTTTTTATTGTTATCTTGCTGTACTTAGTTGTTGAATCCGACTTTAATAAGTTATTGAATTGACCTCAATTATTGAACAAAAGCCATCGTTGGAGGCCCCATTTATTCAAAAAATTATTGAATTGACCTCAATTATTGAAAATAAATGACCTAATTAAACCTTTAAAAAATAAAGAGATCTAATTGAATCATTTTAAAAATTACAAAACCTAATTGAATATTTTAATAATAAGAGGACCAAATTGAATCTAAAAAATAAATTAGAGGATGAAAATAGTAATTAAACTCACTTGTATATAAAACATTTTTAAGGCTCCATAATGCGACACAATCAATTCCTTTATCAAAGGGATAAGCCTCAAGCCAGCACGACCAAAATTAATTGGCTAGTTGTTAATTATAGCCGAGGTCTGCTGATAGGAAGCTCCCAACTACTGCTACTCCTAAATTTAGAGTAAAAGAAAAGGAGAAATAAAGACTAAAATTAATACTAAATTTTTTTATTGATTGCTTGATTTTCTAAAAGAGAAATATATTTATATAATCTTCATTGATGCTAATCAATGAACACTATTTATTCATATGTTAACACTATTTATAAAAGTTTTTTTTATCTCCTCTAAAAAAAACAGAAATAAAATAAATATCTAACTCCATCTTATATTATCTTTTAGCCATTTATATTTGAGAGTATATTTGGGTCTAGCTCCCTAGACACATCCTAACATCTGCACTAAGAGAATGTCTCAGGGAAGAGGCAGTGAATGTCTTGTTGAGAATATGCATGATATCTTTAGTTTGAAAAAAAATAATTTGTTTATCTTTTAAGAATTCGTTATTTGTTTCAAATCTTTAGGATATTATTTAGATTTAAAAATATTATGAAATTGTTTAGAATATTTTAGGATTTGTTTCCCTTTTTTAAAATTAGGATATTAGGTTTATAAATAGAGATTCTTGAGAAAAATCACCCAACCTGAGGAGGGGTCACCACCCTAGATGAGAGGGAGGTCATATAATAAAGAAAGGGTTTACAAGTTTTCCATCAAAACTTGAATAAAATATCAATGAAGCTCCTCTAAATAATATATCTCCTGCTTTTACAAATATATCTCTACACATAAAAAAAAAAAAAAAAAAAAAAAACATAAACATCAGTGATGTCAGAGTTAATAGTTCCTGTGGCCAGAGAAGAGAATGATCAGAATATTTACATGAGGTTACACTTGGGTGAAACTACAATTACTCCTGGACATAAGCTAAATATGTGCCTAATAATTAGCCTGTCATAACTATTGTATATTCTGCATGATCAATTTGACAAATATATTCAAACTATATCTTCTATGATACGGTAATATTACATCACTATTTACACGAGATTCTTTGCTAGCTTGTTACAGCGTTAATACCCCCTTCAAGTTGGAGCATGAGGATCTCGAATGCCCAACTTGTTGAGAAAGTAGTTGAACTGTTGCTTGCCAAACGGCTTTGTAAAAATGTCTGCAAGTTGTATACGAGTTGAGACATAGGTTGGTTGAATGGTACCTTTGAGCAACTCATCAAGTTGTAAAAATGTTTGGACAAAAGACCCCCCCCCCCCCCTGCCCCCTCTTTGGATTTTTCGTGTATGTATATATATATTTTTAAATTAATTAGTGTAAAATTAATTATATATGTTATTATTATAATACTAGTTAAGATTAATTAGTGTAAAATTAGTTATGTTTGTTGTTATTACTGTAATAGTTAAGATGATAATTAATATAAAATTATGTAAAACTAGTTATGTGTTTGTTGTTATTATAGTAATGGTTAAGATTATTATTATTTAAAATAAAAATTAATTTTAATTTTAGTGTAAAAATAGTAAATATTTTTTTAAAATTATTATTTATTAAAAATTAGAAATTTAAATAATTATAAAGGTTGAAAAAAACATTCAGCTCCTCTTTTAATAGATTTATGGATCCGTCCCTGACAGTTGCAGCGACAGTTGTCTACATTTAAAAAAAATGATAGAAAAATTTAGTCAATGGAATGAAATTGATGATGAGTCATTTGTGTATTTAAAAAATAATAATTTTCATGTATCCCTCCCTCTGGCCTCTGGCACGTTTGACCAATTCAAAGACAGGTAACTAACAACTAAAGCGAGAGAGAGAGTCAGAGAGGTTATATGACTTTGTACAACTAATAAAACAATATAAAATAATGAACTACACCTCATGAGTGCATGATCTGCTCATTTAAATAAAACACATCAAACCAACAAGGTAAATTGGTAGATAATTGGGTTCTTAAACATGCTGATAGGAGCAGACTTTATTGGCAGAGACAAAATTTACTTCAGTAATTCTTACGTCTTGGGGATTAGTTTCATGCCTTCCGACAATGAGGATACCTTACTTTCAGAAAAATAAACACATCTAGATCATATTCATGAAAAATATAAAAAAGAATAAAACTCACCTTACGTTATACCTTTGTACAACTACTAAAACAGTTTAAAATAATGAAAACGTGTATGCAAGTGCCGTTAATTTTCATGTATCCCACCCTCTGCCACGTTTGGTCAAATTCAAAGTCAGGAAACTAATAATACTAAAGTGAGACAGAGGTTATATGACTTTGTACGTAATACTAATAAAACAGTATAAAATAATGAACTACTCCTTATGAGTGCATGGCCTTCTCATTTGAATAAAACACACCTTGATCATATGCATAAAAAAAAAAAAGCAAGCACTCTACTAGTGATACGTATGAGTGCAATTTTCCCTAATATAAACTTAAGTCCTTTCTCAATGTGGTATGGAAATGCAACTTTGCATTTCATTTTTTTTTTTTCAGGTTGCAGGGGATAGTAGCTTCCATGTCCCGAATACCAACTTTTTTAAGAAGATTCAGGGATTTAATAAAGGTTTTGTACATAGAAGCATTGCAGTCTAGTGCTTCAGCTAGCCATATTGGAGGCACTCTAATTCCCAAGCATAGGGAGAAGGGCTCAATTCAAAGCAAAGACAATGTTGGTGAACCCAGCAATAAATGTTGAACACATCACATCACATATATATGTATCTAAATTAAGAAGTATATATAAGAAATATAATATAAAGTGTAGTACAAATTTGAGGATATGAGTGTGATGACAGGCTAAGTATCTCGTAGACATCATAGCTTGAAAAAGTTGTGATGACAGGCTTAGTATCTTGTTTTTCTTTGTACTCATTGTTATTTTCCAAAACACTTTTAGAGGTAGTAATTAATTAGGTAACTAAAGAACAAAACATACTGAGCGTCAACAAATTTTCAGAAGAGATAAGAATAATTTTTCACTGTCGCAGATATAAAGACCAATCACAAACTTTTCCTTTTGCAAGGGAAATAAACTAAATTGACCCAACTTATTGGGAAAAACCCAAGTCCCACCTTGGCAATGGCAACATCACTGCACCTGCTGAAATTATCCTCTCTATGACGCACGAGAAAGAAAGATGCAACGGTTTCTTGGATTGCTGGATCGCTTGTGCCAGAAACGGCACAAAGCACAATTTATGTGGAAAATGCTTTTGATCTCTGGAACGAATTGAAGAATCCTTTCTCTAAAGGAGACAACTGTTGTATGTCAGATTTGCTTCAAGAAATACATTCCATACGTCAAGGTGAGAAAACTGTGAACACCTATTGTAATGATTTAAAAGTTTTGTGGGAAGATCTTGAGATTCTTTTGCCAAACTGTACATGTGGTGCTACTGATTGCATCAAGAAACAAAGGGAGATAGAATATGTGATATGTTTCTTGAAAGGATTGAATGATCAATTCAATAATACTCAAATTCTTATGATGGAGCCTTTGCCACATATAAGCAAGGTTTTCTCATTAGTTTTGCAACAAGAAAGGCAGATTGGAGGTAGCTTGCCGGGAGAATCTCCAAAAATCCTAATGAGTAATACCAATAGTTACCAAGGAAGAGGAAATACAATCAAGGAAAGGGCAATGCAGCTATGAAGATCTGCTCTTTTTGTGGAAAAAACAAGGCATACGATTGAGACCTGTTATTGTAAGCATGGATTCCCACCAGGCCACCTCAAATAATGTCACCATTGATTCCTATAGTGATGATCAAGAAGCTGGTTTTGAACAGGAACAAACAAAGATGAACATTACCCCTGAGATTTATCAGAAATTGGTAGCTTTACTCAGCAAGAGTGAGGACTCAGGTAAAGGGAATAGCAAAGTTAGCCACGTTACAACTTCAGCCATCAATCATGATGTAACTCAACAAGTCACAGGTAATTCTATCTCTTCTCATTGGATCATAGACACAGGTGCAACTGATCATATTTGCCACTCTTTAGATCCATTTCATTCATACCATTGAATCAGACCTATTGATGTCAAAAATGCCAAATGGTTCACATGCATTTGCAAATTTTTCTGGCACAATAATGTTTGGTGATAACTTTGTGCTGCATAGGGTGCTTTATGTGCCAAAGTTTGATTTCAATCTAATTGCTGCCTCTAGGTTGTCAAACTCATTAAAATGTTGATTGATTTTTTATCCTCATTCCAGTGTTATCTAGGAGATATCTTCATTCAGGATGATTGAGCATGCTAGAGCCATCAACAATCTTTATGTGTTAGATCAAGATTCTAGTTTCATTTTTGCTTTCAATAAAAAAGTCAATTTCACATCATGTGATCACATTGTATCTTCTGATTTTACCCTATGGCGTCATACACTAGGCCATCTATCACAGTGTTATTCAGCACATTGCTAATCAACTTCCTTATGTACACAATTCATCAATAAGAATTTGTGATTGCTGTCATTTGGCAAAACAACATAGACTACCGTATAATCTTAGCCATATTAAATCTGTTGCTCCTTTTGATCTAATCCACATGGACATTTGGGGACCTATTGCAACCCCATCTGTCCATGGTCATCTTTATATATTTCTTAACAGTTTTAGATGACTTTACCAGACATACTTATTCCTCATGAAGTCCAAAGCTGAAACCAGACAGTTAGTAATGAATTTTGTTAACTTGGTGCACACTCGGTTTGGACATAAAATCAAGATGGTTAGGTCCAATAATGGCCAGGAATTCCTTATGGCAACATTTTATAATGAGAAAGGCATCATCCACCATAGGTCTTGTGTAGAGACCCCTTAGAAAAATGCAGTAGCTGAGAGAAAACACAAACACATTCTTATGTAACAAGAGCCCTAATGTTTCAATGTCATTTGCCAAAAGCCTTTTGGTGCTATGCAGTAAACCATGCCGTCTACCTGATCAATAGATTACCATCGCTTGTGCTTGTTAAAAGGTGTCCATGTGAAGTGCTTCATAATACTGCACCTGATATACAACAACTAAAAGTCTTTGGTTGTTTGGCCTTTGCATCTACTCTTCAACAAGGGAGGCATAAATTGGACCCTCGGGCAAGGATATGTGTTTTGCTTGGATATAAACATGGAGTCAAAGACTACATGCTGATGGACCCTCGGGCACGTCTGTACTCCTAGCAATTATTGGAAAATAAGAAAACAAAAAGCTGCTTCAGCGGATGAAATCATTGAACCGTTGTGGTGGATGGATGTTGCGCTTGGGCCTGGGGGTGTGAATGGTGTGCCTTGAGTGAAGCTCGCTATCATTCCCCCTCTCTTGGAGCCTTAACCATCCCCGACGCTTTCTTCAAGAATTGCTGCAGCAATGCTCGGCCGCTTTACAAAGAGGAACTTGGATCATTTCACGTGAATTGGATATCTTCCATGTTAGTCTGACTCTTGTACACATAAACTCCCCATGAACATAGAGGCAACTCTGTTTTATAGTCAACCTGTATGGCCTTCCAATCATTACCAACTGCAAGACCCACATCCTCCCACTCCTCCAAACTGAACAAACCTCCTAGTTCACACAACAACACATGATTCTCAGGGACAGAGATATTACGGAACTTTCTCCTTTCATTATCAATCAACAAGTGCAGGCCAACATCTATACTTCTATTATCTTTTGCATTCACTTTCCCGAACATAAACGCTATAGCAACCGCAGGGAACTTCCCACGAGCCTTGAAATCTGGAAAATGTCCCTTCTTAACATGGTTGAACCATCTTGGAATCTCCCTTTCCGACGGCATGATGACTTCTAATCCCTTCTTCTCTTGACATACCTGCGACACATCCCACAAACAAGAAACAAAATTTTGCTGATTCATTGTAAACTATATTTAAGAATGAAATAAAATGGGTGGAATGAATGGAAATGAAATTGTGGAACTACACCGGAAAATATTTCTTAATGACTATGATATTTATTTGATCTTTTTTTTAGTCAAAAAATATTTGCCCGTTATCAGCTAAAGTAGTGCCAGTAAACCTGAATCCATAAGACGTTTGATGCTATGTGATCTAAGGATTGGCATCCTCTTGCATTTACTTTCTGAACACTTGATGGCAGGATAAATGGAATGCCCCGAAGCTTCTTACAATAACTCACGTCAAGACTTGTCAAGTTAGTAGATTTTTCAAGGCTCGATGGGAGACCAAAAAATCTGTTCCGCGATACATTTAAGTCTTTCAAGTTAGGAAAAATGTCAATAATAGTTTCAAGATCAAGGTCTGTCAGCCCAGTATTGTCGAAATGTAATGTCTCTACTATTGTGCACGTTGATTGACTTCCTATAAACCTTCTCAATGACCTTGGAAGCCCGTCACATTCCGCAAGTTTTAAGGTGACCAAATTTGGCAGCTTAAATAAGCTACTTGGTAAATGTCGGAGTTCCCCACAACCTGTCATCTCAATGGATTCTGGAAGCTTTATGACATAATAATCTCTAATGGCTTATCCATCATTCCCCCGATCTCTGGGAAGTGTGAGTCTTGCGCAGAGGACAAAGGAAAGGGATTCAAGAGATGGCAAATAGATTGTTGGCACAAAACTTTCAAGTTGCATGCATTCTGAAGCACTTAGGGAAACAAGGTTACCGAGATATCCAACTGATTCATGAATGCTAACCAGGTTCTCACATCCATCAAGTATCAATTTTCTTAAATTCTTGGCTCTAGACACATCAGGAAATTCAGTAACCTTACCACAACCGGAGATATTCATGTAAGTCAAATGGTCAAATCTCTGTAAAACATACATAAATCAGATTAGATAATCAATTAACAACAGTACATCAAAAATATGTCAATTAATTGTTTTCAGATGAATGTACATAATTAGCACAGTATAAACTTTTTATATATATACAGTTCGCTCAAATGATAAGATAATTAACACTAATAAAAAGAATGAGACAGGAAAAGTGTAACATAGGCATAAAAATTGAGACGGGAAAACTTAAGATGAGTTACGTGATAAGATCAAGCAATTTAAACATTTTTATAAAACATGAAAAATAAAAGGCAATTGTACCTGAAATGGCTTTTCCAATACGAGTAGAGGACTTCCACTTAAATTGAAGGCCCCAATTTTCGTGGGATAAAAATCTGATGGGAAAGACTTTGAAGGGTAGTTCTTCCAATCAAGTAGCCGTAAGTTATTTGGGAGATAACGAGGCTCATGTGAAAAGCTTGTGTTACGAACAATGAGAATTCGAAGATTCTTCATCTTCTCAAATGCAGTATCACTACAATCAATTTCGAAACTTTGTACACTTTGAGGGGGATCAAGCATTATTCCTTGAATTTTGCTACTTCCCTTTAAATCAATAATAAGTGACATTAATAAAGTATTCATAATTTTAACACAAACTAAAATGTTTAAAGATGATAAAAATCAGAAACAAAGTTGCATGACAACATTCTTACATTATTATCAGCTAGTACTTGAAGAACATCTTCATGATGCCATAATCTGCTGCGTTTGCCAACTTCATTCCACGCTTCCTCCTTAACAATCTCTCTACCCATGTCTTGTATTAGGTCATGCATCCCCAAGCAATTGTTGTCAACAGTTAAAAGTGATTTATCAACTAATGTTGTAATACCATCTCCTGAGCCGAAGTCACACGCATCTAGCACTCTTTTTCCATATTCCAATCCCTCCCCTTTGAAGAAGCATGCAACATCCAGAAAAATATTCTTCTCAATGAGGGGCAGGCTATCATAGCTTATTCTAAGAACTTTTTGAACACCTTCTTGTGGACTGTTTTCATATCTATCCAATGCATCCGTCCATTCATCCAAATCTCTTTCAACCAAATGAGAGCCTAGTACTTCTAAGGCCAACGGAAGGCCTTTGCAACAACTCATTGCTCGATTGGACAGATCTTCATAGTTTGATTTAGGACAACTTCTTCCAAAGGCACTCTGACAAAAGAGCTCTAGAGACTCTTTGTCGTCTAGCTCTTTCACTTCATATCTCTTTTCAACCCTACCAAGATCTAGCAAATGTTTATCTCTTGTTGTTATGATGATCCTGCTCCCAGGACCAAACCAATCACATTTCCCTGCCAAATTTTCCAACTGTTTAATGTCATCAACATCATCGAGAACTATAAGAACTCTTTTTAAACCAAGTCTACTTTTTATGGTTCTGGTTCCTTCTTCAATACTTTCCAACTGGATTTTGCTGTCCTCAAGTATCTGTTTTAGAAGCCTTTCTTGCAGATGTTCTAAGCCCTTCTGATTTGAGGTTTCTCTAACGTTGAAAAGAAAACTTGAACCCTCAAACTGCTTGTAAATGGAGTCGTACAAAGCTTTGGCAAGTGTGGTTTTGCCAATTCCACCAGTTCCATGAATCCCCAACTGGCAAGTGACATTATGAGACTCAAGATCTAGAAGTGATTTCAATTCTTCAACTCGATACTCCCGTCCAACTATATGCTCATTGCTAGATAAATCTTTAGGGGATACTTTATTGAAAATCTTGGTAGCAAGATCATCAATAAACTTGGATTCGTCCCTCCTGAAAAAACAAAGCTCTTTAAATTAAGCATCAAATTGATTTTGCCAAATTATATTTTGTTTTTGTTAATCAGGGTTGGGTAGTAAAATAGAACAAATCCTGCCAAATCCGACCCACTTAGGATATGTTTAGGTACCCGTTTGGGGACATCAAACATAACTCCAAACTTAGTTTTGTATCATGTTTGAATTTCTCTAAAATTATTTCTGTAATCTACTTTTGGGACAAACCTAAGTTTGGATCAGAAGCAATGAAATTACACCCCTAGTAGAAAATACGTTTGTAAATAAAATCTATTGGCCTATAATAACACAATTAATCATAGACAGGAATACCCATAAGAAAAAGTAAAATAGAAAGGAGGAAAAAAATTACTAACATGCAGAAGTAGTTTTTACATATCAGACAACTATCACGACATTCAGAATTACACTGAAGTTAAAAGTAGTTTACATGAGGTTCAAACTTCATTTTGCATAAAAAAAATGATGAGGAAAAGTGTATATAAAGCCGAAGACACACCACAAATCGCAATATGAACAATTATCCTTGGCCTTAAATTAACAAGAAGCAAATAGAGAAAATTAATAACGAATATATTTACCATTTACCTACCCTTGTTCCAAATGTTCTCCTTTCAAGTTGGCTATGTCTTTCAAGGTTGACCTCCATTTGTGCACCTTCTCCAAGTCTATCCCAGACCTTCTTTCATGCTTAGTCATGGCCTCACCATAACTTCCATTCTGATACCTCACAACCGAGGGATCCACTTTGTAGAAGATGGGCCAAACGAGCTGGTTTTTTGACTTCATACACTCGTGGATCTTGACAAGTTCATCGAGGCACCATGAAGAGCCTGCATAATTTTCAGACAAAACAACAACTGAAATCCTTGATTCTTCAATGGCTTTATGGAGAGTAGGACTAATTTGATCTCCATTCTTCAGCTCCGTATTATCCATGAAGGTTTCAATTTTCTTCTGGAGCAAAGCATCATAGAGTTTACAAGTAAATGTGTGACGGGTATCTTCACCCCTAAAACTAAGGAAAACATCATAGGTACACTTGGTTTCAGACACTGCACCATGATTTGCCATGATTGTAAAAGCACTAGAGTGCAGACAGAATATTGGGACTACGAGCTTTCACTGAATGACTCACACATCACAGACGAAATCTCCTACAACTTATATAAGGAAAATTTTAACATGTTATGTTGTTTTTACTTTTTACATCATATTATTATATCTTCTTTCCTTTCGTTTTATTTTAATAAAATAACAAACCAGGACTTATGAGTGCATGATCTGCTCATTTAAATAAAACACGTCTAGATCACATTCATGAAAAATATAAAAAGAATAAAACTGACCTTTCATTATGCCTTTGCACAACTACTAAAACAGTTTAAAATAATGAAAACGTGCATGCAAGTGCCATTAATTTTCATGTATCCCTCCCTCTGCCACGTTTGATCAAATTCAAAGCCAGGAAACTAATAATAATAAAGCGAGACAGAGGTTATATGACTTTGTATGTACAACTAATAAAACAGTATAAAATAAAAAATGAACTATGCCTTATGACTCTGAGTGCATGACCTGCTCATTTGAATCATATTCATAAAAAAATAAAATAAAAAGAATAAAACTCATCCTAATTACGTTATGCCTTTGTACAACTACCAAAACAGTTTAAAATTATCAAAACGTGGTATGCAAGTACCATTAATTTTCGTGTATCCCTCTCTGTGCCACGTTTGGTCTATTTAAACCCAGATATTTTTATTAAATTATGCTTATAATTTACACTAATTATTACATCGTAAAAACATTATATAAAATATAATTTTTATAGTCAAATTAATGACTTGAAACCTTAAATACCACTGAGTGCGTGGATCAAATGGCATGGAGTTCTTTCCTCTTAACCAAAGGTCTCGAGTTTAGGTCCTGCTTATGCAGCTATGTTAAATACTCGGAGGGAAAGCTTTGTCTACGTAACCATAATTTTGTCAAATTAACTATTGTAACACCCCGAAAATTATAACTCAGTAAGTAAGAACATAAGAGATTAATTAGAAATTAATGGGATTTAATTTATTGTTTTAAATAAGAAAAGAATATACTTGGAGTAATTAAAATATAGTTAGCAATTAATTGAGCGATTAAGAAAATAAAGGAAAATAAATAATATAGTAATTTCTTTATAAGGATGGAAAAACATTTATAAGAATAAAGACGTAAAAAGTTATCTGCGAGTAACTTTATGTAATTAATTCTCCCGGTGGTTACTTTCTGTAAAATTTGTCTGTAGGTCTATTTATAAAATTCTGTGTAAGTGAGCTAGTCTGCTTTATTTTATTTAAAATGGTAATGTGCAGTGTGATAAGTATTTAAAATATTTAAATACTTAGATTCATCTATATAATCTCCTACAACTTATGACTTTGAATAACTAATAAAACAAATAAAATAATAAACCAGGGCCTTATGAGTGCATGATCTGCTCATTTAAATAAAACACGTCTAGATCACATTCATGAAAAATATAAAAAAGAATAAAACTCACCTTTCGTTATGCCTTTGTACAACTACTAAAACAGTTTAAAATAATGAAAACGTGTATGCAAGTGTCATTAATTTTCATGTATCCCTCCCTCTGCCACGCTTGGTCAAATTCAAAGCCAGGAAACTAATAATACTAAAGCGAGACAGAGGTTATATGACTCTGTACAACTAATAAAACACTATAAAATAATGAACTACTCCTTATGAGTGCATTTTTTTTTATCCCTAAGAATCGAAAACATGTACCGGAGATTTACAATAACTCATACACCTTACTTAACCAATTAAACTAGACCCCCTCGGTACCGCCTTATGAGACGCACCATTCTCAACCAACTGAGCTAGATCCTACTGCCTTATGAGTGCATGACCTGCTCATTTGAATCATATTCATATAAAAAAATAAAAAGAATAAAACTCATTAATTACGTTATGCCTTTGTACAACTACCAAAACAGTTTAAAAACATCAAAACCTGATATGCAAGTACCATTTATTTTCATGTATCCCTCTCAGCCACGTTTGGTCTGTTTAAACCCACAGATATTTTGATTAAATTATGCTCATAATTTACACTAATTGTTACATTATTAAAAACATTATATAAAACATAATTTTTTATTATAACCATATATTACGTTGATTATTTATTTTAAATTTTGTCAAATTAACTATCAATAAGAAAATTAGCTAATTATTCATATTTTATATATTTTAAAAGTATAAATGACATTAAATTTAATGTATATGAATGAGATATTAAACAATTTTTTTATTTGGACTCAAATTCCTTTGGACGGGGACACTTCTAATGGGCCTCTTCCTAGTCAGGTTCAAAATTATGTTGATGTGGTTCAGAATAATGAGAAGGAAAAGCAAATTGCTCAGAGGGATAATGTTGATATGGATTCCTCTACCATGTCTATTCAGTTCCAAAATGATTTACAAATTGCTTCCAAATTCTCTTCTCCTGACAAGTTTGATAAGAATTCTGATAATTGAAGGTCCTCAAAAACCTTTCACTGAAGTCATCTCCAAGGCTAAAAGAAAAAATGATGAAGAAAGGAATTCTCTTGGACTAATGAGAGAAAAGGTTCTCACAGAACTGATATGAGGCTTTATGCAATGATGCCAGCATAGACTTTTGGACATCTGACCATCATCCACTCCTCTTATCTCTTCTAATTCATGAAAATGTGGTCTAACCACACCACCCACATTGCCAGCAATTGATTGAGGAGGCCTGGAAGACACCTTTCTTGGATGCCTAATGTTCATATTAGCTCAAAAGCTCAAACTGTTGAAATTTAAGCTTAAAATTTGGAACAAACAGGTTTTTGGCAATGTTGGTATAAGAGTTCAAGATGCCATGAAGGAGTTGGATGTCATTCAAAGTCTCTCCTAGTCACAGAACATCCAACTGATGAGTTGATAGAAAAAAGAAAAGCTTGCACAATCTGTTCTTTGGAAGGCCTCGCAAAACCAAGAAGAATTCTGGCTTGAGAAATCCAGATTAAATTGGCATCTTCAGGGAGATCGTAATACGGAATTCTTCCACAAGGCAACTAAAATCAAACATGCTATGAAAAAAATTACTATGCTGAAAGATGACAGAATCCTTTTTAAAGAGGATGAGATTGATCAGCATGTTTTGATCAGTCACTTCATGGATCTTTTTGGGAAACAAAACTCTATTGTGGAAAATGGATTTATTCATAGAGTGATCCCCTCAATGATTAATGGTGAAGACACTAATCTCCATTCTTTGGACAAGGTGAAGAAATCAGTTTTTGACTTGAATGTAATTTTTAAAACATGGTTGGATCCTTCATAATCTAAATTCTAATGTTGTTATTCTAATTCCTAAAGTCCCCAATGTTGAATGTATTGATCAATACAGGCCTATTGCTCTGGCTAATTTCCAATTCAAGATTCTCACCAAAAATCTTGCTGATAGATTATCTAGAGTGGCTAACTCCTAGGATTATATCTCATCACCAGTGTGGGTTTATCAAAGGAAGGCACATTCAAGATTGCATTGGTGTTAAATCAGAAGCTATTAATTGTTAGATAAGAAAGTCTTCAGAGGTAATTTAGTTATGAAGATTGATATAGTTAAAGTTATCATCATCATCATCATCATCATCACATAGATAATATAAAATTATTTAACAATTTAAATTGTTAATATCAAGTGTGTGTTTTAATTAATTAGTTTCATTTTTCAACCGTTATCATCCCCATTCTCTAATTAATTTATTACCATGTTTAAATTTTCTAATTAATTGTTATCCTTTTATTTGATCGGTTTTTCTAATTTTGATTAATTTTTTATTCACATAGAACAATAATTTTTACTCTATTTAATGTTTTCTAACGTCAAACAGTAACTTAAGTCATCAAAATTTTATTATAAATTTTCAATGAATTCATTTTTTTACAAGAGAGCCTAATTAGCTAGTTAACTAAAGTAATTACAATATAAAAAATTAAAAAACTAATTGCAAAATTCTTCATTAAACTAAAAGTTATCACAACCTATATATATCATAATATTACAAATTAATATTAGTTTATTAATTTAAAAATATAAATAAAATAAACTTGAATAGAAACATTAACGCATAATTTAATCTGAATTGATCAGTTCGATATTTTTGTTAATTGTTACCATCCCTATTTAAGTTCTCTAATTATGGTTGCAGTTTAATCTTTGATCAGTATTAATGAATTATACTTGTGCAAAGGGATTGACAGCTTTCGGTTTCTTCGATCCCTCGTGAAGCAAAACATGGTCTTGTCGTTGCAGCAGTCCTAACAAGGTGTTGGAATGGAAGCAAGGGCAGAGCCAAAAATTCGTAAGAGAAAGCAATTAATACTCATTCATTGATAAATGACATTATTAATAAGAAAATATTGACATAATCGAAGGATTTATGCTATATAGAGTTTAATGATTAATGATGATGCACTTATAGCGTAAAATATTTGTATACTGACATCCAATCTTAAATTAGCGTTGGTATGATTTTAAGGTAGATAGTATAAAAATCGACATACTTACCTATGGTGGATTTCTAATTGGATAACAGTATAAAATTATTTTACATTTTTAGTGCATATTCTTTATTTTCTATTATTATGTAAAATGTATGTGTAATATCATTTTATCAAAAAGACAAATATACATGTTATATCATGAGCGTGATAATAACTAAACGTCCTATTTTTTCTCTACCTATAACAACAGTTGGAAGAGGTTCCATATATTGGGTAAAAAGACTGTTGAGACTTATAAAGAGGTTCTTTTCCCTCCTTCTCTTTCGGTTACATCTCTATTTGTAGCTTATAGATGGAGACTTTTTCTCCAAAAAAAACAAACTTTCATGTCAATAACTCTTTCTTCGCCAAAAAATTCTGGCAAATGAATTTCCTCTCAAATCACCAACACCATTGCAGGAATATCTAGCTGTCAAATATTTCAATTTTCATGTCACCCAATATCTATGATTGTTCTGCATGGTTGTTAATGTTGAATGAATCCTTCCTCAAGTTTGCCAATTCCTCATCAATGGTTATCTCCAATTAATTGCATTCAATTCAATTCCTATTGAACCTTACAAGGTGAGGTCCAGTCTTTCCACAATTGATAATCCATCCCCTCAAGGAGGATAGACCAACCAAAAGTTTTAGCTTCAGAACACACAAAAATGGACATTAGAAATCGAATCATATTACATAACTTCCTTTGTTGTTCAATGTCAAAAGGGGTTTGAAATTTGAATCCCTTAGGAAGCATGCATTATGGCTTTCCACCTTGCATTTAAATCACAACCAGTGTCAAACTCAATCCAAGGATCACCTTTAGTGGAGAGAATATCAGAGGAGCCTTTGCCTTTGCCTTTGCCTAGCAAAAGTGCTCAAAGCACTGTGACATGCATCTACCAAGCCAATGTTGCGGGGTATTGGAGACATGTGTCAGTGTTGTGGTGCAAAAACCTCATGAACCACACATTAAACCTCAAGGTTGATAGCGTAAGAGGTGACTTCAGTTACACTTGCAAGATAGAGGTTAAGCCATGGTACTTTTGGAACAAAAAAGGGTACAAATCATTCGAGGTTGATGGCCACCAGCTGGAAGTCTATTGGGACCTCCGGTCGGCTAGATTCGTCGGCGGCAGCCCTGAGCCGAGCAGTGATTACTATGTGGCAATGGTGTCAGATGAAGAGGTTGTGTTGTTGCTGGGGGATTGCAAGAAGAAGGCCTACAAGAGAATGAAGATGAGGCCGGGCATTGTTGAGGCACTGCTATTGGTGAAGAGAGAAAGTGTGTTTGCCAAGAAAAGTTTTGCAACCAAGGCCAGGTTTGATGAGAAGAGAAAAGAGAATGACATTGTGGTGGAGAGCTCAACATTTGGGAACAAAGAGCCTGAGATGTGGATCAGCATTGATGGGATTGTGTTGATTCATGTGAAGAACTTGCAATGGAAGTTTAGGGGGAACCAAACAGTTATGGTCAATAAGCAACCTGTGCAAGTGTTTTGGGATGTGCATGACTGGTTGTTTAGTGTGCCTGGCTCAGGGCCTGGTCTGTTCATTTTCAAGCCAGGGCCTGTGGAGGCTGAGAGCGAAAAAGAGGATAGAAATAATGAGGGTTGTGACAGTGATAATGGTAGTTGTGCCAGTGGCTATTATTCAACCCTGAGTTATGCTCCCTCTGAGTCTTGCCTTGTGCTTTATGCCTACAAACTTGAGTAATGTAATAGGGCAGACACCAAATGTATAAATATAATAGTGGAGTGGGAGCAAAGAGTAGCAAGGATGTAAAGTTAGTTCTATCTTTTTTTTTTCCTCTTTTTATTGATTGTAATGGATGCAACCAATATTATAAAGGGTGCCAATTGCTTTTGCAAAGTGAATTGGAAGATCTGATTAATTAAAACTTGGATGCTGCATGTGATTGACATTTGCATGGTTGTTTTTTCAATTTTTATGGTATATATCCACTGTTGTATGCAACTTTAACTCGTTTCTATGCCTTCACGAAGACTAGATATTTGCAAAGGACACAGTTATAATGATACTAAAAGAGATATTTAAGAGGGGACAAATGGCTCAGTCATTTATGAATATACATGCATGAGTAGTAAGTTGAAAATTGAAAGTGTAGTGTACTAGAGCAGAATAAGAATAATATGTGAATACAGAGAGGGATCGGTTGATCTTAATATCATCTTTTGATCGGTTTCCAAGGCGGTGGAGGAGGAGGATTTTGTGGGCCAAGGGGTGGAATGGCTGAGAAAATGGTGTTCCTGTCAATGCCACTACCTGTGGTACTTGTTAAGGAAATTAATGCAGCAACTAATCCTGCATTTCCGGCTAAGGTTGGCTCGGTGAAGTTGTAATTCTTTCTCGAGTCATGGAATTGGTCAAAACGGTCTGGCCCTCCAACCATTGCTCCTGTGATGTTGTTTGGATTTGGGTTAGGAGTGTCACGCCACTTCCAACCCCCAGTGCATGAGCGATGTTTGTGGTCATTTGGTATGGATGCTCCTCGATGATGAACATGTCTAGGAAATTTGTTTCCAAACCCCACTACGTAGCTCATTTTCGTGGGATTTTTACCCAGGATGTAATCAATCTGTTCAATTGGAACATAAAAACACATTATTAATTATTTGCAATTAATATGAAAGTTAGAGGCTGAAAAAGAATAAAAAGGCTTAGAAACATTCATTTTCATCTAATTTAGGGCCTCTTTGTTTTGAAAAAATCTCTTGGTTTCATTTTGTTTTTATAAATAATCACAACAATGTCACCTTACTTTTCCTTTATTTCCAAATAATTTGTATAGGAAACAAGGTGAAAATAATGTAGTATCTATGTAATTATTTGTGAAAGCAAGAACTATTTTTTTTTCAAACCAAATAGGCCCTTGGAGTTCATTCATTCTAACAAAACAAAGTAAATGAATGAAAATGGAAATGAGTGGAGATGGTACCTGAGAGGTTGCAAATGCCTTGAGAGCAGATATTGGGAAATAAGTAGAACCACAATGCCATCCAGGGACACCAACCACTTGCATATAATCAGCATAAAGTGATGCCAAGAAAGCAGCATTAGCTACATATTGGAGAGACTGAGGTTGTCCATGGTTCAATTGGATCAACCCCCCTGCAAATTTTTCATGCACCTCATCATGTTGAATAGTCACATCAAATTAAGAGATTAATTGAATAGGCAATAAATTGCATCTGGGTTAATTACCTCTAGTCCAGTTAAAGACATTGAACTTATGAAGATAAGAGCACATTGTAAGACTAGTGACATTATGGTACATCTTCAGCATGTCCTCATAGGGGTACCCGGGATTCAAAAACATCCTGAACCGTGTCAGCAACAACATTGCAGCGGGTAACTTGTTATTCCAGCTCAAAACACTAAAATCAGGAGTCATGAAATATGCCTTGGAATTCTTGAATATGGATGGATTGGTAGCCAAGGAAATGTAGGTACTATTTCCAGTGGCATAGTACAACCAAGCAGCACCCCACATGTACTCATCATAGTAGCCAGTGGAGTTATAGAAGGGTTCAATGTAAGGCTCCCCACGACTATATGGCTTCCTCTTACCATTATCTCGGGCAAAGTCAAACACAGTTTGGGCACCCTTGATGAGTTTTTTAGAGTAGGCTGCATCATCTTGGAAAACTATAGAGGCTGATGCTAATGCTGCTGCCATTTCCCCTGCAAGATCAGCACCTTGATGTATGGATATGGTGGGGCGTGGATACTCCATGTCTTCTGGTCTTTGCCAACAGTAGTGGTCATCTGGTGTGGTAGAACCATTTAGACTTCCACCAACCTAAACATGAAATGCAGATTCTATTGCACTCAGCATCCAAATTTGTGTGTATTGTGCAATCAAATATGCTTTCTCTTCCTACCCTTGTTTTCATTTTTGGTAAAGCAGCAGCATAAATAGGGAAACATTACATAACATGTGTTGACTTACACCACAAGAAAAGAAAGAGAAATTTAAAGTGACAACAAATTTGTAATTTCGTTGTCTTATTTTACATGCTTGGCATAATTGTGAGGGAAATTTGTATAAAAGCCCACATCGAACATTCACATCGTTTTTAGTACGGTACCATAACTACGCGGTGTGGGACTATGCTACTGAAAAATCCCCATAATTTGTAATTTAAAGTTTTATCAAGTTTGACATAAATTGGAAAAAAAAAATTATGTTAACTTTTTCATGAAAAAATATTTTAGTAACTGTTCTTGTAAAAATATTATCAGTCATTATCAGGCAATCATTGAAAATTACCCGTGATAATCTGCACTATAAAATATTATCAGTCAATACACTGGCATATTGTCACAGTAAAATCCACTACTGAAATCATGAAATTTAAAAATTAAAAATTAGATAGTAAGTTGATTGTAAAATGGTTACATCAAATGGAAAGAGTTAAGACTTACGAATATATTACAGGCTTCTCCCCTTCGCAATTACATGCCTATATTAAATCCAAAAACACTTACAAATACACAACAGCTTAGATATTGGCTTTTATCCAAAAATTAGAATAATTCAGTGATAAACACCAACTTAATTTAAGCAAAATATAAACTAGTGTGTTTACATAACATACACATATATATACATAATAAATTCAAAAATTAATATATAATATAAGCAAATATAAAAATTTAAGCAAGTACCATATACTACCACTTAAAAACTATTGAAACTACATTGGTAGGAGACACGTATATAAACATTACGCTAACACTTGAAATTTATTGAACTACAGGCCATACTACCACTTAAAAACTATTGAACTACATTGGTAGGGGACACTCAAACAATATGCTAATGCTTAAAATTATCGAACTACAGATCATACTAACACTTGCAACTATTGAACTACATTAGGAGCCGCACAAATGCAGGCTCCGCACCACTCCTGAGTGCAATGAAAATCTAGGTCATGAATCTTAAAGCCTGTTTGATAAAAGCTAGAAGTGCTCATAAAAATTTCTCTATTAAAAACATGAATTTTTTTAATAGAGAAGCATTTAAAAGCACCTCTAACTTTGTATCCAAAGTTACTCTTAGTGATCCCCCTTGACCCCATCCAGATAAGTATGTTGTCTAATCATGGGCACATCTCTTTTATAGCCCCTTACTCTTCACAACTTCATCTATATCTGTCGGTGTGGGACTTCTCAGTGTGCAAGTGCTCTAACCATAGAAGATGGGTCTCTTCATCAATCTACATCTGCTACATGAGCCTTAAGATCCTTTGTCTTCGAGTACAGTGAAGTAAATATATAGAAAATACTATTCCTCTCCACATCATCCTTAACCCTCAAAAACACTCTCTTATTGACTATCAAGTACCAATCCATTGGCACATAAAACATAAATGGCAACACTACAGCCAATATTCTAATTTAGTTGTCCAAAAATTGATTAAGAAAAATTCTACTCTTAACTCATGCAATATGGGATAGCATAAAAAATTGTAAAAGAGTAGGGAGAAAAATGATAAAAGAGAAGTGGAGAACAAGAGTGTTACGTACCTGGACTAAATTTAGACTTGCTCTATCAAAAAATAAAAAATAATTCAGTGAAAAACAAATTTGGAACTAAAATTGGTAGGGGCCGCGCGAACGCAGGCCCCCTCTGCCACAAATTATGATGTAGGCTCTGCCACTAGGGCAGACCTTAGAGCAGCACCCCTCCTGAGTGCAATGGAGGTCACTGCCCTAGGCCATGGACCTTCATGATCGCCCATTGACCCCATCCAGGTAAGTATGTTAACCAATCACACACACATCTCTTTTATAGCCCATACGCTTTACTACTTCATCTCTATCGACCGATGTGGGACTTCCCACAGTGCAATGTATATCATGTATGATACTGCAAGTGGAAGTGCTCTAACCATAAAAGATGGGTCTTTTCATCAATCTACATCAGCTACAAGAGTCTTAAGATCCTTTGTTTTCTTGCACAGAATAGTAAATATTTAGAAAATACAATTCCTCTCCACATCACCCATCTTAGACAGCCAACAAGGAACGTTTGCAAATATGCTCTGATTGACTATCAATCCATTGGCACATACACCATAAATGTACTAAATTAGTTGTCCTTAATAAATTGATTAAGAAGAATTCTACTCTTAAACTTATGCATGTGATCAAAATGAACAAGGTTCAAGAACAACAATGATGAAATAGCATAAAAAAGGGTGTAAGAGAATAGGGAAAAAATGAAGACAGAGAAGAGAAGTGGAGAAGAAGAGTTATTAGTGTTATATATATATACCTGGCCATAAATTTTGTCAATTTTGGTGGCAGAATTGTTGAAGGTCAAGAGCAAGTAATCAGTGCCCCATTTGATGAGTTCTCGGGCGTGTGCATACTCATTGATAGCCATATACTTTTGCTTATATTCGAGCACACTCCAACTGAGCATTGTCATGGCAAAAGCCATGGGAAAGTGGAACTTTGTGTTGTCCCCTGCATCATAGTAACCTCCAACCAATCCTCCTTTCACATCAGTGTCGTTTCCATCGTTTAACCCTGAGTTCCCTCTCCATGGAATGCCATTGCTCTTGGGCAATCTCCCAGCTTCACCATCACAATTAATAGATCATTCAGAATAGAACTTCTTGGTTATTATTACAAGGTCTATAAGGATGAATAGCTGTCTTTTTTTATTCATGGGTCAGAGACTAATCCCGCTCACGGTGCGTAGCTGTGCGTAGCTGTCGCTGGCCCAGGAAATTTTGCACACTAAGGGAATTGAACACGATTTCTCCGCTAAATAGATCGTTGCCCCACATGTAAACCCAGGGGGGCCTTACATCACTGCGCTATCCCTATGGGTTATGAATAGCTTTCTTTAATTTTTATTTTTTTTAAGGGAGCTTCTTTAATTTAATTAGTTGAATTTTCAATAACAACAAAAAAAAAATTAGACGCTCATCAAAAAGTAGTTAATAAAAATAAAAAGTTGAACGTGAAATGAAAAGTGAGTGGAAGAGACAGGGTGGTTGTAAATGTAAGGATTATTGGGTTTGATACACTCTTAAAAATAAGGTGAAAAATTAAGCGATGGATTATCAATGTGGTTTTTATATAAATTAATCACGTTCACCGTTATGTCATGCACGTGAAATGGTCGTGCATGTCATTACTTCCCGTGAAATGAAAACATAATTTCTTTCATTCGCAAATATTAGATGCATGCTGACACAATTTTGGTATGCTTCCCTCGAAATTGTTCAATATTGGGGAGGAAGCAAAAACTAAAGGGAAAAAGACTATTCTAATAAAATAAAATTAAAAAAAAAAAACTCTTCTTTTTTCCTCTCCTCCCCTCAATTTCTTTTCCTTCTAAACTAAACATACTGAAGAAGCATATTTAATATATATATATATATATATGTGTGTGTGTGTAAACTTAAACAACTATTTCAAATTAATCCAAAATTATTTGCTACCTCATTCATATAGATTAAAATCGACGTAATATAAATCTTTCAAAATATACTAAAATATGGATTATTTGATTACCTTCTTATTGTTGTTCAATTTTGACAAAATTTGACACAAACAAGTAATTTGATCCCTCCTATATATATATATATATATTTGAAAAGGTACTTTATATTTTTAATGAAACACACCTTATTTGTAATATTTATAGGATATATAATTTAACATCACAACCAAATACAATGTAATAGCATAAAAAAATTATAAATAGAGCTTATAAAAGGTTCCGTAATAATTGATAAAATTTGAATCAATATGTAGGAGGAGGAGGGGGCAAGCATTCATAAGTAAGGTAAATTAATTAACCCAAAAACATATGTCAAGTGAAAGAAGATCTTTTGTAATAAGAATTGTTTCATTCCAATTTCATTAGGTAAATGTGAAAACACATATAATTAGAATCCTGATTATCTTTTTTTTTTTTTTTGGTAAGGAGCATCCTGATGATCTGATCTTATCTGACTTTTTTTAAGTAAGCAATAATAAATCTTAGCTGTTGATGGGGAAATAAATTATCAATATTATATGTACATACATAATAAATCAGTTTAAGGATGTGAGTTTTTCATCTCTAGATGCCCCCAATCTGTTTTGTTTTATTTTGTTTTTTGGACTGAGTCATTCATTCTTCTTCTTCTTTTTTATCAAAAGTCATTCATTCTTCTATAATATATTGTTAAGTTATTTTGTAACAAAAAAAATATATTATTAAGTTACTCAATCAAATGCTTATAAAAAGTTTTTCAATCAAATAATGATATGCATGTAGATTATTTTAAAATTATATAATTTAATAAAAGGTATATAATATCGAAATAAATATCTACATGTCATCATCATTTGATTCAAAAAAACAAAAACAAAAAATCATCATTTGATTCAAAATTTAAACGACAAAAATATACGAAGTTTTATCTAAATCTTATTTTATTTTGATTAAACTTCTTATAGAAACTTCATAGTAAACATATTAGTCTTTAAAAATTAAATGTATGAAACTTCATCTTGATTATATATTAAAAACCATAAAAAAAAAACCATTATATTAACCCTAAGCCACTAAGTACATTAAATTTTAAGAAATAACTTGTATAATTAATATTTGATTTGTAAAAGGATTAAAATATATATTTATATAATAAAAAAAATGCATCTATTATCAAACTTTTTAAATTAAATTCAAAATTTTGCTCTGTACCATAACAATGTAAAATATTTTTAGCTAAAGTAAAAATTGTAAAATGTAAGTGGTCGCGATCATTAGGTCTTGTTTGGCAAATACTTTACCAGGTCAATGGAAACGGTCAAATAATGGCGACATACATTTGTGCCAGAAAAAGCCGTCCATTGATAGTAATATTTTTGAATCAGTCAAAAACTATATCGGTGGACCACTTTTAATTGGAAAAATGAAAAACAAATCAAAAGCAACCAATTAATGTAGTGAAAAGACGCTTGAGAGCTGGTCTTTGACAATAATAACAAAATATGCTGATGCTGATGCTATATTTAAAACATTTTTTTTCAAGATTTTATCGCTTATTTTTAACTATTTATCGAATTTTTTAAATAATACTAGTAATTAATTTTAAATAAAATAAACAGTTCTAAACATGTACTTTATCAATATGTAGTTTAATGAACTTGAAGCTCTTAGAAGGAGTTGACGTACGGGAAGGAGAGGTTAAACAAAACGGGCTTCAGTCCATTAGTAAACTACAAGGGTTTATCCCTTTTATCATAAATAAATAAATAAATATTGAGATGAGTAGCTTTATATGTTGACTTTTATTTTATTTTACTTACTACTTCTTCTTTTATCACATATTTTTATATATAGATAACAAAATATTATTTTTCTAAACATATGATAATTAAATAAAAAGTCATATTTCACCATCAATTATGTATGATAGCCACGTTCAAATGCACGCGTATGAATGTACGGGTATGAATGCATAGTGAAATGTGACTAGTTTTGTTATAAACAACTAAATATGGACTAAATTAATATTTACAACACAATATTATATATCATTTACGGAGAAAAAAATACAGACAATATAAGGTGTATTATCTTCTATATAGTGTCATTTTTTTTTTTTTGTATTTCTTGTGTCTTATTATTATTATTGTGTATATATATCAATCATCTAAACCAAATAGAATTAAGATAAAAAGTGGTATTATAATAAAAGATACCAAATGATCACGCTACAAAAAAATAATTAATGTATAAGCAACTAAATTTAGTGACAAAAATTACTTTTTTACCACTAATACTAACATACGTCATAAAAATTTTAGTGACAAATGTTTTAATTTCGTGACTAATTAATGTTAGTTTTTCTTGTATTGTGAGAGAAAAAAATTGTATATATGAGAAAGAATTGTATATGAAATAGGAGATGATGAGATTGTAGAACATACATTTTTGAGCATTGAAGAAGAGGAGTGCTTTGTGGAGGGCAAGGGTGTAATTATCTGGTGGTGTAGGTCTAGAATGGTGCTTGGGCAAGGACTTGGTGATGATGATGGGAAGACCAATGACAAGGAAAGCCAAGAAAATGGAACCAAAGAGCCACTTCAATGCCTTGTGGCTGATCACTATGCACCCCAAGTCCACATACTTGGTCTTCTTACTCTTCTCACCCCTCTCCAAAACCCAGCTTTGTAGAGTTTCATCCAAATGATGATGATCTTGGCTTTGAGGATAGTACCTCTCAAGTAGTGCTGCCCTATCCCACTCTTTGTTGTGGTTGTTATTATTATTATTGGCCTCGTACCCAGAAACCTCTTCACCACTTGTGCTCATTTCAAAGGACCCTCCCCAATGATTTCTTGAATGCATGGTGTATTCACTATATGATATATATGATGATATGTATGGGGTAACTATGTACTATTCTTGATTATGATCGATGATCACAAAATCACTAAATCATGGGTTTTGGTACAAAAATGGATGGACAAGTATAACAATATGGAAGGAAATTAAAATTGCATACTATTGCGGACCAAGAAATGGCATGAATGAAAGATGAGAAACCTAGACTATATATATATAGTGTCAATTCTAGACGGCTATTAAATATATGTGTGTGGGTGTGGTGTGAATTAGGGGAATGAAAATATATATGAATATGTTTGAGAAGAGAGAGAGAGAGTTGGCTTCAAGAATTGGAGAGATTCTTTTCATCAATATAAATGGAACAATCAAGTCATTATTTAATTTCCATCAATTTGCGCGTTCTGACTTTTGAAGTTTATAAAGTATTCATATGTTACCAAAAACAATTGAATAAGTAAAATGAAGGAGAATTCTTATCATATGAATGATGCAATTGTCTAGATCCCACGTACACGTCCAGCCACATATCACCTGCCACCACAAAAATAAACTGGAAATTAATATTATTATTTTTTTTGAAGATGGAAATTAATATTAATATGTACATAAAATTTAAACGCGTTAAGAACTTTGGACTGATTTCATATATATCGACAAATTAATATGAACTGGAATGCTCTTCATTTTAACATTTTTCAACAAGAAAAATAAAATTGTCTTGTCTCGTACTCAAATTAAGGAGACGTTCTTTCATGGTATTGCCAAGAATAACAGTATAATTATTTATTTGAAGGAAATATTCTTTAGAAGCTTTACATACACTACAACATTACATATTGCTGAAATGGAATTAGTGATAAAAATTTAGTACACATTGTGGCACACAAATATGGCAAATTATATATGCTAATTAACTCCAAAAAGAAGCAAGTTCGACAAGAAAAAATATTCATGATAGAAATATGTCTAAATAACTGCTATGTTTGAATTTATCAATTTTGTTTAATTGCATCAATCTTTAAGATTGATATTAAGTAATTACAAATAATTTTTTTAGATATTTATTATATTTTTATTTTTATGTTTATGATATAATAAATATTTCTTTCTTATATAAACGATTTTTTTACTTTCAGTTATTTAAAATCAGTTTTAGGAATTGACCTTAAAAAAGAACCCCAAATCTATTTGTGAAAGATTGTATTATCTTAAATTCATTTATATATTACTAGTATACTAGTGTAATAACCCGTGCCATGCACGGGATATATGTTATGATGCAATCGAGTTCATTATTAAATTGATTAGTTATTTTTACATTTTAAATTTACTATAGATTATAGGGATTACTGGCTTGAAAGAAATTATGGGTATGAAATCAAACCCTTAAAAGAATGTAATTAATTTAAAACATTCCATAACAATGACCTAAAATTTAGTAGTTTATTTTTTAGATAACCTCACACTTCTAAACATCAAATGAATTTTTTGAACAGTTTGGTTATTGAAATAGAATTATATGGTTCAATACACCATCAATACATCAAAATATTATAAATTTTTGAAAAAATAAAAACTTTAACTGTATAAATCAATAGGAATGTTTAATTATGAATACATTTTTAATTACTCTATGTAATTTAATTAATTATAAATCTTATTATTATCAAATATCCGTTTGTAATTATTAGTAATAATTTAGTTCCATTTTTTTTAAAGAAACGTTTGAATGTTCTCTCCTTGTAATAATTTTTTATAAAAATATTAGAATAAAAATTTTCATTCTTATTCCTGCCATGAGTATTCATATTAAATAGAATTTAATGATATATATATATATATATATATATATATATATATTGTATTAAAATATATTAGTTAATTATGATCCATTAATGAATAATTAAGGTAATATAGTATAAAATAATTTATTTATATAATCATAAATTAATAGCATTATGATATTTATAAAACAATTACACCAATATGAAATCATAATTGGATTTAAATTAGAATTTATTCCGCAAAACATTCAATTTAAATGCAGTTTACCGGACCAAAATTTATTTACACAAATCAGTGCTGATCACATTTATTTTGGTCCATGTAACATAATTAAATTATTGTCCTAACTAAAATTGATCAAAACAATAACTTTCTTAATTCGTATCTTTTAAATTATACTAATAAATAAAAATTGTTTTTTTTTATAAGGCAAGAAAGTTTTATTAAACAATTGAAAATCATGCAGTGTAGCCTATTGCCATGGACAGCTTGCTGCCATTTATCGACTACCGTGCCAATATGAGGCCCACAAATTAGGCTATTTCAATCATCTATATTAAACATATACTTATTGTCATAAGAATTTACTACACAAATATTATCTTCTTAAGTTTTATAATTCTTGAAGATAAAAATCATTAATTTTTATCTATTAATTTTCTAAAAGTATTTACTTAATATAATCGAAATGATCAAACAAATGTCCAATAAAATGTTAAGCAAATCTTCAGCTATTAAAATTTAACTATTATATTATTTTAATACATATTTTAAATTAAATTCAATATATAAAAACTATTTTCTAAATTTATAATTATTTTAATAAATTAGTTATTGTTCTCATGTTAATTATCCTTTTTAAATTTATCTGACCATTAGTCACAATTATTATAAAAATATTTTGTTAGCATTTGTAGTATACGATGCTAACTCTACAAATGATCGATAGTGAAATTAAAATATGGTTATATACGATTAGTAACTCACCGTGATCCATCAATATGAAATTCCATAAAAAAAAATAGACATAAATTCAAAATTGGATACCACAATTTTCATAAAAACAGATAGTTAAATGAACTAAAATTTAAACAGTGCAATTGGATACCACAACTGTCATCTGGTCAATTTACTTATTATTTTTTTTAAAATATATTTTAATTCAACAATATATAAAAAATAATAAATAACAAAAAACTTTAAAATAAAAATTTAAGAATCAAATTATAATTTAATTAAATATATAATTTTAATTTTATTATTTAATTATTTAACTATTAAAATGATTAATTTATATTTTAATAATTATAAAAAAAAAAATTCTAACTCTAATATGTTTGTGTGTGGACAGTGGCGGACGCATGTAGATTTCAGGAGGTGCACTTGCACCCCCTCACTTTTAAAAAAAATTACTTATATATATATATATATATATATATATATATATATATATATATATATATATATATGTGTGTGTGTGTGTGTGTGTGTGTGTGTATTTTGTCTTCCTTAATTTTATATATTTGAATCCCCTGCTTCTAATTTTTTTCTCCTTTCATGTATTTATTATTTTTATTTAAATATTTAATTTAAAAGTTTGAATTTGTCTTTTTTTTTTCAATTGACTCGAAAATAAGATAAGAAAAGATAAAATAATTATCTTATCATGTTATAATTGGTTATTTATTGCATCAATAGGATATAATTAGTAACACTATCTTATTTCTTATCTTAAAGGGAGAGTTATATCATATTTTATCATTATCTAATTTTTAGAAAGTTATATAATATCCTATCATTATCTACTAATAAAAAAAATATCATATCATTATCTGATTTGTTATCTGGTATACACCAAATATTAAATAGAATTAAAATTTAGATTAAAATATGTTTTTCGTCCCCACAAAATTGAAAATGTACGTTTTTCGTCCATGCAAAATTGAAATGTGTCAAATTTTGCCTTGGAGCCAGGTTCAAATATCCGAACCTACATTTTGCAATTTGTGCGATTTTTTTGAAATTTGTGGCAATTGGATTTCTGGGGGTTAAAAACTGTCACAAATTGCAGAAAAATCGCCATAAATTGAAGAGAAAAAAATGTCACAAATTGCACAAAAACCATCACAACTTGTAAAAAAGTCACCACAATTTGCATTTTTTTCCTACAATTTGTGACAATTTTTATGCAATTTGTGGCGATTTTTAATTGCAAAAAAATCCTCGTGTAGATCCGAACCTAGCTCCAGGCCAAAATTTGACATATTACAATTTTGCAGGACGAAAAACATACATTTTCAATTTTGTGAGGACGAAAAATATATTTTAGCCTAAAATTTATTTTTCTCTTATCCTATCATGTTCTTATTTTGCCCCCCACCCCGACCCAAGGTCCTAGATCTGCCACTATGTGTGGAGCACATCCCCAGCTCGACACTATTTTTACAAGTTTGAAAAATCAACATGGGGTTTTGTTGTCAAAGTCAAATGCGAGTTGGACAGATACTCATAGGTTCATATTTAATTATCATGTCTATTTACTATATATTCCTCTCAAAACAATTTTACACTGTCATTCAATCACAAATCACCATTGATATGACTTTTAAGATAATTTTTTAAAAGTCAACAAACTTACCATACATGATGGGTTTTAAATTGTCAGTGCATAGCCCTTTTTCTCTTTATTTTTTATCACATTATTTGTATCTATTAGATAAAAATTATAATTTAACCAACTATTATATTTATAATATATACCCAACAAAAAAGGCCTCATGCATTGCACGAGTAAGATGGCTATTAATAAATTTTAAAAAAATATATGGAAACTTAATAGATCTTTATTTCTTTTTTATCGCACTCAAGTCTCAACTTTCTTTGTAAATTGTAACTCCATTGCTGTGTTTAATTTAGAAGATGGAAATAGAAGATAAATATTTGAATTAAAGTATAGTGTAAAAGGTGTAAAACCTACCTAAAATCCACATTATTTCTTTCCTATTTCTCTCCCTCTCCCCTCAACCAAATAAAGCATATATGAGACGCGAGTTACTGAGTTGTCATCAAACAAATATAGTGCAGGTTTTGTGAATTGTCACATCAAAAGAACACCACTGTTGTACTAGATTTAACAGTTTATAAATTTGTTATTGAGAAAATTTATTGTAATATATTATTATTATTATTATTAATAAAAGATCTTTGAGTAGTATTTTAATTAAATTAAATGTATTTTTAATTATTTTTCATTAATATTTCATAATTAATTAGAGTGCAAGAAACATACATGAGTAAGGTATGAGTACTTAGGTATCCAACATAGTGCATAAAGAATAACATATGTTGAGAAATGTTAGGTCCTTGAATAAATTTTAATACCTCAAAAGATTAGTCTTTAACTCTCAACTAAAAAATATTCCAAATTAAAAAAAAGAATATGAAAATTATTATTCAACAAATGAGTTGATAATATTTTTTTATTCAAATATGAACATAAATACTATAATACTTTATCCAAATTTTACTCATCAACAGCTTTAATGTGGAGTAATTGACATATTAAAATAGTGTAAGTGACTTTTCATTGAATTTAAAGGTAGACAATATATGTTGAGTTTAATCATACACACAAGAAGCATTTTTAATAAGAGTAACATGAGAAACTTTAATTATTTTTACTATAGTAAAACTCTTTTTTAAGTCAAAAAAGTTAGATTCTCACTCTTCCCATGAGAAAGTTTTAGTGGGAACTCAATTAAAAAATAATTTCTAAGAATGTTAGATTCTTGTGAATGATTTTTAAAATATGCATACCAAACAGAGAAATTTAATATTCCTTTCTTGATAAACTTAAAAGAATCCCTCAACTAAACACCCCCTTAATGTAAATCAATATCAATATCAATATATATAAAATTTACGAATTAAAAAACAGTTTCGAAAAACACATAGCCAAACAAGGTTATTTTTCAAGCATTGGATAACACATGTCATCATTTCATGCTTCGGAATTGATTGATTCGGTTACGAACCAAATTCAAATTCAAATATATTTAAGTCTCATTTGTAACGACCCGCTGTCGCTACAAGACACCTTACAAAGAAATAGTGGAATTTTATTTTAAAAAGAAACTGTTGATTAATTTATTTATAAAAATACAAGCAAAAATTTTTTTTTGTGATAATAAATTAACAACTTGAAATAGACAACTTGATCCATTTTTTTAACAATTAATAAAATCTAATAGATATTTCAAATTGCCATATAACTTATGTAAAACAATCAAATAAAGAAATACCAAAATTATATCGATACTACATTTTTTTTTTTTTTGAAAACTGAAGTTTCCCTAAAAGATTAAAATTCACAACATATATTAGGCAACAACATCTTTAACAAATACAATCCAATATGAAAAGGAGTCATTACGCAACTCACTCTCTAAGTTGGTCGTAACTAAAACACTACCCAGGAAACTATTGAATAACCAACGAAGTCTTCAGAGTCTTTGAGCAGAAATCCTCTTTGTCGAGGGTGATCTCTCATGTGAAAAATCTTCATCTAGAAACGAAAGTGCCTCCAAGCCATCTGCTCCCGTAACGCGAACGCCACGATCATCACAGTCATACACACACAGACACAATGCAAGGGTAAGCTCACAGAACAAACATATTATTCTAATAAAACATTAGATTCATACTAACTCATTCACAAAGGTAAATAATAACATACAGAAAAAATCCATTTCATTGTGACAATCACCAACATATCCTCAACCAATATGCCCTAATTATGCACTATATGCAGACACATCTCTATGGAGATTTTCACCAGCCGAGCGATCAGCACAGTCAAATCACGTACCATAGTCCATCATCCGACCATTCGGGGAAACGCCAATACTAATCATGGAAAGAAATTAGTGGCTTTGACAGGACAGGCGTACGTGGGTAGTGGCTCACCACAACACAAGATTTGCAGAAATCTTGGCCTCAATGTGGAATCACCCGTCCATCCCATCCCCTAGACCCATCTACCTGGTCCCACCAATCTTTTCGACACTAGGTTGAGGACCTCCCGAGCATCCTCAACTTACGTGCCAACTTGTATCCACAGTCACGATCCAATGTGGACTCATGCATGTATGCACACACAACCCAACACAACAACATATCCACAGTCATCGTCTACTATGGTCAACAACAACATATCCACAGTCACCATCCATTGTGGACCCATGCTCATAAATATGAAAATTCCAACATACCCACAGTCACCATCCACTATGGTCAACAACATATCCACAACCATCATCTACTATGATCAACAACATATATCCATTATAGTTTCAAAGTTAAAGAAAACATCAAAGTTAACCGGACGTTGGTCATTAAACGCTGGTCAAACATTAAAATTTTTAACTTTTAAAACTGTTTAGAACACTTGGGAGTTTTTCTAAAATCTCTTAAAACATTTGAAATAATAAAAATTATAAAAAACATCTTTAAAACTTTAGAAAGATGTTGAAAAGAAGTTAAAAGATAAAATAACAATATGATCTCCTGGGTTTTGAAATCAAAACACCAACAAGTCTGTTTTCAAAAGAATAAAACCGTAGACAAATCAAATATTTACAAAAACAATAATTATTTTAGTGAGCAAAAGCCAAAACTGTCTTTAATACAAAACACTCCACTTTTATGTTTAGAATCTCAACTCATCTCAAACGTATTGTAGAAAACTTGATTTCATGTTGTAAACCACTAGAAATATAATTTTCAAGAATGAAAATAATAATCCCTAAGTTATCTTGTAGAAAGTGAACCAAGATTTTCAAAAATCTTAAAAATAGATTTTCTTCACTGCAGATGGGTCAATTTCAAGGAAACTTTTGAAATAGAAATATAATGAATTAGAAAGCATACCATACACCGTTAGAAATATTGAAATGTCTATTTTCTAACCATATAACTCGTTTTTTAATACGATTTTTTTATAAATACAGAATTGCAAAACCAGATACTATGTTTAGTCACGTTTTTCTGACTGCATGCTCAACTTTTGAGGGCCATAACTCCTTCGATTTTCAATATTTATAGGCGGTTCTTCTGCCAAAAATGTAGCCCCAGATGTCTATTTTCATCTCCAATAAACGAAATCCAATTTCATTTACCACAGCCAAAGTTATCATAAAAATACTAACACATGTTCGAACAACAACGCACCAGACAGCAAGCACTTTGTTTTCGGCTATCGTATACTTCCATTCAATCAACTTATATCACAAACAAATTATCAAAACATTACTTTCAGAAATCAATACACATCACGTGAAGAAACACAAGGCATAGGGTCAGGAAAAATTGGGAGCTACGTGTGAAAATTTGGCCTTTTGACAAAATGGAGAAAAACATGAGAATGAGGTAACTTAAACCAGACCTTGCGCCACCTCTGTCAGTAACAATAAAGGGTTCTAGTCTTTGAATTTTGGCACCAAATTAGTACGAATAAAGAGGCTTATAAAAGAAAATAAAGTGTGAACACATTGACAATGAATTACCATAGGTATAGAAGGAAGAAGCTATAAGGAGAGAGTAAAGTCAAAAAAATTTATTACCCTTCCTTTAATTGAGAAGACAATCCGTGAGTAGTCAGGGAAAGAAAGAATAGCATTTGAAGCAATGTGAATTCAATGACCAATTTGAAATTCTAAAGAAAGAAAATGTAACTAGCTTTCCTTTCTCTTTTTAAATTAATGTAACAATGTCCAATTAAAAGGAAATGTGAGAAAGGTTCCTTGCCGGTCAACAAAACTTAAGGTCTTGATCTTTTTTAATATACCACAATATGACGGGCAAGTAGAAATTAGCTTTGAATTTTTTTAACGGTTGGGTAACAAATAGCAAATCTAATCAATTAAATTGTTAATCAAGAATTAATAAACATATGAAAATTTACTAATTTTAAATTTTAATTTTAATTTAGGATGTCTAAGAAAATTTTAGAATGTCCAAAATTTTTCCAACTCTCAAAAAGTTCTAAAAAACACACTCTTTAGAACCACATTAAAATATTATTATTTTAATCAAGTGTAACAGAATAACATAAAAATTTTATAGGGACCTAATTATAATTATTAGAGACTAATTATAATTAAATTCTTCAATTTTCTTGACTATTTGCTCATTTTTATAGTGTATTCTTACACTGTTAGTGTGCAACGCAGTCCCCATTTTTAGAATTTTCTACTGAAACTTATACCGAAAAATTACATATGTTTATTAATTAAATTTTTCATAAAATTAAATTTAATTATCTCTTGTAATTATTTTCAATCACTTTATCATAGATAAAAAAATCAAGGTGTTACATCATTCAAATTCAAATACCGATTATATTTATTCTTTTATTTATGGTAACCAAATCTGTCCAATTAATCTATTTTAAATAGGTAAAGTTTGTTGTGAACATTTGAATTTTGAATTTTTGAGTGAATTTTTAATAAAGGTAATAAAATCCGTATATATATTGTTTTTGTTTAGAATAGTTATTTTTGTAAATTAGTGTAATTAAATTACGGTCCTAATTCTGAAATCAATCAATATAACAATTATATATAGAAATAATAAAATATGAGTGACCGTGTAAATACTATATATAATTAATGTCATATAGCATATGTGAAGCTTTTTTGTTTGTGAAGGGAGAGAAGTACAAGGGAGACGCAGTTAGCAATGATGCTAGCCTGAGTTAGAAGTTTGCTACGATATAAGGATTGTTGAATGTACATGTCCGATACATATAGCTAGCAATGTCATTGGATAAGAGGGATGAGTATGCGGCATGACAAGGAAAGCTGCTTCACCAACAGAGCAAGTTATTTATGGGATAGAAAAGGTGCAACCATTATGAGCAAGTGTGGTAGAAGGTGGGCAGATGATTGTGGTGGGAGGAAAACAAGTATAGTCATTTTTTTATTTTTTTTATTTTTTTTATAACCAGTAGATAAATGAGGCATAGTCATATGTTTAGCTATTATGGTGAGAAGCTAATTATAATTTGGGGGAGCTTTTATCTCATTTTTAATTATCTCTTTTAATTTTGTTGCGTTTATAGATTATTTTATCTAGACTTTTGCACTTTCTTTTCCTCACTATGTATTTGCAATTTGATATATAGAGAGAGTTTTGCTTAATATGTCCATTTCCATTTCTTATTTTTGGGTGCATCCTTAGTGCATTTTTTTTCCATTTCTCATTTTATTGTTTCTAATATTTAATATTTAAAATCTTAATATTTTTTAAATAAATCATTATTTTTTTATATATTTTTTATCTAACTAATTTATTAAAAGACTTTCTTTTATTAATATTATTATGGTGATGAAATTCCCGAGCATTACATGGTAATATCATTATTATTGTTCTTCTTATTATTAAATTTTTTATGAATAATGAAGTAGATGACTAATTTACGAATAATGAAGCACATGAATAATTGTACAAAAAAATCAATAACTAATATTAAATTTATTTTTAGAACTAATTTAATTTAAAATAATACCAATAATCATAATAGAATTAAAAAAGATTTTATTTAAGGTAATAATTTACATGTGTTATTAATTTTATTTAGGACAATAACTTTTGAATCCAATGTAACGAATTTATTCAAGGTAATAATTTGCTAATCCTATTCAATTCCACATTAAATCCTTTTTAAAATAATGATTCTGATTTTTTTTTTTAAAAAAACCCTCTTTTGCTTTCTCTATAAATAATTGATTATCAATTAAAATCAAAATATTATATCTTTCCCTTTATAATTAATTAAAAATTCTTAATATATATTAAAAAATATTTTAATTAGAAAATTTGTACGGAGCGAATTAAAATCTTTTAATTGGATGATCAATTAAAAAATCTTAAAAATAAAAGAAAAGTAATATATAGCAAATTTTCATATTAAAAAAAATAACGTGGAGATTTAACAGTTATACAATTAAAACAATAAAGTGTAATTAATCAATTTAATTAAATAAAATTAGCACCTAATTAATTTTGAATGACAATTAATTATTCTGACTACAAAAATGAATAAACGCTAAATAATATATATTAGCAAAAAAATTATATATTTAAAAGGTATTTGCAGATATTAAATTTTTAGTTTATTGATAATAAAAATATAACTTAATATATATTATGTAGTCAATCAAAACTTTTAATTTATAAAATTTTAAAAAACTAATTTCAATTGATGAAATAATTAATTATGATTTGAATGTATGTTTCAAATTTTATGTTAATTAAAAAATCAGTATTAGTTAAAACAATTAAAAAAAAGATATTTGACTGGATAATCAATCATAAATATTATTTTACAATAGAATAGTCTACACTAAATATTTTATTTAGATAATACATTAAAAATCTTTAAAATAAGATAAAAAAAAATAAAGTCAATTAACGTTTACACAATTAAGATAACTAAGTGCATTTAATTTTATATGGCAATTAATTGTAATTCTAATAAGTAATTTGTTATTTAATTATTCTGAGTCCCAAATAAATAAATGTTGCTTAATACTATATATTAGCCAAAATTTGATATATTTACAATACAAAAGTACAGAAAAATATATGTTTAACAGGTATTTAAAATTTTAGTTTATTAATTGATAATAAAAATATAAATTAAAAATAAATCCAATTAATAAAAATTAATTGATAATAAAAATAAAAATTAATATATAAATAAAACAAATGTTAAATAAAAACAATGGTTAATTCAAACTGAATTTGCAAAGTTCATTTAAATGGAAACAAAAACAAATTCTTTTGTTAACTTTCCCTTAATTATCTTTATAAATGCAATTATTGAATTTTAAATGGAAATCGATTGATTTTTTCCTTCAAATCCACCCAAAACATAATGTTCCCGTCCATTCCAAATTATATTAATTAAGGTAATTAAATCAAGTATATACTCTAATTTGAACTAATTAAGATAATTATGACATGTATTTTTTTAAAAAAAAGAAAAGTGAGATTATTTTACATTAAGGTCATTATATTATTTTAAAATTTATATTTAAAATAAATAATATAATTAATAAATATATATAATTAAGGTAAATATTTGGAATTATGAATGTGTAGATTTATAAATATTTTGTCATTTTTAATATTGATTGAAGAATTTTTAAACATTTGTATACAAAGCATAAATCCACTTTATTTGAATAATAAATTTAAATAAATAATGCTGATTTTATTTGATTTAATGTGAAAATTCGCATTTAAAAAGATGAAAGATACATTATATGAATTATATATAATTTAGGTTTTTATGTATCATTAAATTTACGGGAAATTTTTATGGATAAAATTAAAGTAATTAATGTAATTATTAAATATACATAATTAAGATAATTACATTTTATTTTTGTATATAAATTTTCATTCAATATTATTATTAAATATTGCTAAAATATACTATTTTTATATTTTGAAAAACATAATTCTATTAATTATAGTATTTGCGACTAATAAATATTGTGATATGAATTAAATTACATAGAAGTAATATGATTATTTTAAATTAGAAATAATTTAACATGGACTTTATTTTTGTAAATAGTTTATTTTAAAATGGAAATAATCACAGTGGATTTAAATAATGAATAAAATATGAAATTAAGTATGGAATTTTATTTTTTTAAAATAATATAAATGTCATTTGAAATGCTAATTAATTTAATATGAAATTGTCATTTGATATTGAATGTACATTTAAATTATTTCCATATCAAAATAAATTTAATATGAAATTTTCATTTGATATTGAATGTTCATTTATTATTAGAAATAATTTAACATGAAATTTATTTTTGGTACTGTTCTCCAATGAGAGTTGGAGTTTCACATTGATAATCAACATATTAAATGTCTGCATACATATTATTGAGGTAAAAGTGTTACTATTTAGCAGGTATGGGTCCAGATATGAAGAGTTTTTAAAAGTGTTGGTATGGGGACAAGTACTATAGTACCTTACTCAAACCCTACCTATTATCATTCTTATCAACATATATGTTGTAAATAGCATACATTGCTTGAATTTAGGCTTTAATTTAAAAACATATAGTTAAAAATGTCATTTCATAAAAAAAATTATTTTCATTTCTTTATTGTAACTACGAACTCTTACTTTAGATAGATTTAAATACTATTTCCCAATAATTATTTAAATTACTATGTTACCTAACAAATAACTAATTTTTATTTCTCTCATTTATTGTATTTTAAAATTATAGTCTACTAGATATATAATCAAACTATATATCTATAATGATCAAAAAACTATATATCTATAATGTACACCAATAATTAATAATTAAAAATGTTATATTTTAATTGTAAATAATTTCTAATATGAATTTTAAAGAAATATTTATATTTTTAAAATATTTTATAAAAATGTTCATAAATAATATTTATCCCGTGCATGGCACGAGTCACCCACTCTAGTATCACTAAATTCATTTTTGTTGTAACACATCGTTGTTTCTTATATATATGACTCCATTCATTTGTTATTTAATTAAAATAATAAGAAATAATTATATGCCAAAATGTCAACGAATGTTGTATAAGGCTTTCTTAAACTAACGGTGTTTCCTAATTAAATTACATTATATTATTTTTTTTAGGTCAATTTCATTATATTATTGAATCATATACCTTTGACTGATCAATGACTTTATTTAATTTATTTGCGACCAAATTATATTTGTCCAGAAACTTTTGTTTAAGGACTAAAAATCGAATTTTTAAAAAGTTGAAGGACCTTAACTAGTCAAAGTTTTGTTTAGGGACTAAAAATCGAACTTTGAAAAAGTTTAAGGACTAAAAACTTAATTAACCCTTTTTATAAATAACATTCACAATAGTAGATCTTTATGGGCACAACAACAGCAACCATAATCAACAGTGCGTGAACAAGCACAAAGGCACAATATTACAATTATTGAACTAAACTTTTCGATTTTGAACAAAGACGCAGGCTATTTTGGGGGACTGGAAAATGTTCCCCACCGTGCGTAACTCATATGTGCCGTTGGATTTGTAAATTTTTTGAGATCGATGTGGGACTACCGTACAACCGTCCACACTAGATTTTTTTTTTAAAAATGGATTTTTTTTCTGTTTAAGTTTTTTTTTATAAAAAAAATGACCCTTCTTATCCGTTGTTGCTTATTGATGTGGGACTACCATACAACTGTTTACACTAGATTTTTTTTTTTTTTAAAAAAGGGATCTAGTGATTTTTAACTACCGCAATTTTTTTGACAAACTAAAACTGTCAGAAATGTTAAAAAATAAAATCAAAAATCAAAATCTCGAACACTAGATTTTCTGAAATCACAAAAAATGTTACAAAAATAAACATTTATGACCACCAAAAAATTTGCAGTGGTTAAAAGTCACTAGAAACTTAATTAGGAAATTTTCACACACACAGTTTATGTCATCACTTAACAGTTGAAATTAATGTTAGGGACTAAAAACAGAACAAAACAATTTATGATGGACTAAAAACAGAACAGAACAGAACAATTTATGAGGGACTAAAAATAATAAAAAAAATTTATGAGGGACTAAAAATAAAAATCAAGATAAAATGACGGACAAAAAAATGGGAAGAGAGGCAGAAACAAAGTAACAACGGAGAAGAATGATCGTTTTTTTTTAAAAAAAAAAAACTTAAACAGAAAAAAAAGATCCCTTTTTAAAAAATAAAAAAATCTAGTGTTGACGGTTGTACGGTGGTCCCACATCAATCTCAAAAAATTTACCAATCCAACGGCACATATGAGTTACGCACGGTGGGGGACATTTTCCAGTCCCCCAAAATAGCCTGTGTCTTTGAACAAATGCACAAACGCATAAGAACTTGAATAGGAACAACAACAAACAAAAGAGTTCGTGCATTCATAAACAACAACGTTGCATCAAGAAGGTTTGCAAGTGCACCCCTTGAAATCTACATGCATTCGCCACTGGCGTCGCGTCAAGACTTAAGAAGGGTTCACCGTTCACGAACAATAGCAACTGGCGCATGAATAGAGATGATTTTGAATCAACAACAACAACTTTGAAAGGTTTGGGAGGAGAAAGGTTTTCAATTTTTGGTGAAGTATGGGATTCAAAACAATTTTTTGAAACAGGGGGCTTAAGTGGAATGAAAACATCGTCATTTCGAGGGGAGAGGTCAACAAATTTTGAAACGTATCTGAAATCGCAAAATCGGTCATGAACTTGCGAGTTTAGCGAGTTTGACTTCGAGTTCACTGATTTCACATGAGTTTAGAAGAATGCAAGTCTACTTACGAGTTAGCGCATTTCGGGTCCCTAAACTGGTAAACTCGTACAAGTTTACGAGTTAAAACTCTATATATTAGGAGAAATTTGGTGTGAGAAGACCTATAGTAACAACATTGATCTAACGGTTTACATTTATGGTTCATCGTGAACCACATGTTAAGGTGGTCCACCGTAGAATTAGTCCTAAATAAATAACTAAATTCTCATTTTCTTTTTTTGGACCATATGTTGTTGTTAGTCTAAACAATTTTGGTTGTGTTAGTCTCAAATCCAGTTAAGATGTACTCCATCTGAACTAAAATGTAAGAGAGAAAAAATCCATATGTGATGAACAAAAATATAAGTAAATTTTAACTAATTTTTCCCTATTTAATTATATCATATCCAAAATACTCTTCATTTAATTAGAGTTTTATTTCTAATAACTTTATCTTTTTTGTACTGTGTATTTAAATATAAAGAATACTTTAAAAAATAAATTAATTTTTTAATGAGACTATCAAAATTAAATAATATTAACTTATTTTTAAATAACATAATTTTTTTCTTATATTTCAATCTGAAAATAATATCTACGTATACATATCATTGGGCCAGTTAGTTCCTACCCATCAATATCACCTCACGAATCATGCCTTCAATCATGTCCAATATGAGTAAATTTTATTTATTTTTAACTTCAAGATAACAGGTAGCACATCCCATCCTCGGAACGGTGTAAAAACTTAGGCAATTGAGGTAATTGTTTAAGGTTTCTAAAACATCTAAGGCCATAAAGATAACATACTTTTAATAAACTTTATTTATTATTAGTTTATGCTATTAAATAATAAATTTTATTAAAAAATTCATTAAGTTTTTTGTTATACTAAAATTAATTATATTTTAATAATTAATTTAATTATTAAGATAAATTTAATAAATTTTATTATTAAATCATTAAGATAAAATAAATAATGTATTATTTCTGATCTATGAAATAAAAATTGAAAAATAGTAACAAAAATAGTTTATTATAAATAGTCTACTATTATCTATCTATATCTATATCTATATACGTTATATTTGAGGGTTCATCTCACAACCTATTTTTTCTTATATGAATTTTTCTTGTCTGATTGTTTGAATGATTTTTTTCACCATTTTTTACGTCCATTTTCATCGTTTTCATGCCTATTTGTATGATTTTTTTTCTCTGATTCATTTAAATTATTTTTCTTGTTTTTTTGGTTTCATTTTGTATCATTTTTCCCATTTTCTACTCATTCACGTAGTTTATTTTTAATTATTTTTGCTCCATTTTCACGGATTTAGTGACTTTGGCTTTTGGTGACTTTGGTGACTTTCCCTCATTCTGGACCATTAGATTAATCTAACGGTCCAGATTTTCTCACTTCTTTTGAAAAATATTTTTAATTTAATTATTAATTTAGTTTTTATATTTTTTTTATATATTTTAAAACTATGAAAAATACTACGTGTGTAGATTAACTGGTACAATTATTTCAATTTAACCCATGGTCTCTAATATTGTTCAGATTATCATTTGTTGTGAAAAAAATAAAATTGACAGTGTAAAATTGTTAGAAAATTTGACAGATATTGAACTGTCAAAATATTTTTTTGACTGAAAGAAATTTCTAGCAGTTTAAAAACCGGTTAAAGTGAAATGATTCTGCACCAGTTAATCTATATGTTATGTAGTATTTTTATGGTTTTAAAGTATAAAAATTAAATTAATAATTAAATTTAAAATATCTTTTAAAATAAGTGGGAAAATTTGGACCATAAGATTAATCTAATAATCCAAAATGAAGGAAAGTCACCAAAGTCACCGAACCCAAAGTCACTGAATTTGTTCCCCATTTTTTCCTATTAATTTAAATGAGTTTTTGGCAACAGTATTTTTTCTCATCTTTATCGCTAGCTTCTTTTCATCTATTTGTAAAGCTAATTAGCATAATATTTTCTCACCCAACTAGTGTGTAATTATTTATCCAAAATTTCTATTTTGATATGATTGTAAAATGTATGTCATTAAATTGAAGTTATATGTATACATATATAGTCAATATTATCTGTGAGGTATTTTTATAAATATAATATATATTTTATATTTAAAAATTAATGAATTAAAGTTATTATTAAACCGTACATAAACACCGCGAAATCAAACTAAGTATATATCGAGGGGGTCTAACTCAGTTGGTTGTTGTAAATCCCGGATACTATCTTCGATTCATACGGATAAAAAAAAACTAAGTATATAAATTGGTCAAATTTTGTCTTAACACCAAACTTCAATCCTCGCATTTATTTTAAGAGTTTAATGGTGATGCACTGACGGTGTAAAATAATTTTACACTGTTATCCAATCACAAATCACCGTTTGAATGACTTTTAAGATATTTTTGTAAAAGTCAACAAACTTACCATAAATGGTGCGTTGTGATTGGATGACAGTGTAAAACATTTTACATTATCAGTGCATGACCATTTTTCTCTTATTTTAATATCTAAAGGCTGAAATTTATTTATTAAAGCATTAGAGGAGTGATATGTCAACACCTAATAACCTCAAATACTTTTTTGATCAGGATAACCTCAAATACTTTATTAATACCTACAATTTCTTTCTATTTTTCTCTTATTATTTATTATTACATCATATTGCTCATTTATTCTTATATCTCTTTATCTTTTTTCTTTCTTTCTGTCTCTCTAGGTATTATTTAAAGAAAAAAAATTACATGGTTTAGGACTACCAAAAATAAAAAAGAAATAAAAGAAAATAAGTATAATTGTAACTATTTACAAATTAATAAGGATGTACGTCAATAACTCCATAAATAATAATAAAAAAAGAAAGTTGACAATCCAGCGTAGTATTTCTTTTGACGATGATACTAATAACTCCATAAATAATTAAAAAAAAAAAAGTTGACAATCCAGCATATATGTCTTTTGATTATGATACTAATAATAATATGTTAATATATAATTAAAACCCTCATAAAAGCTCATGGCCGCTGGAGCGAGAGTGGGGTTTGCTGCCTTCAAACACGCCACTGCTTTAAAAAGCCGAAGCCAGCAATTTTTTCTTTTGATTATAACAAAGCCACCAATTTAAATCCTAATTATTGACAAATTTTCTTCTAAAAAAAAAATTATTGACAAATTTTCTTTTCCTATTTTCCTCTGTTAGAACGTGGGCTGCCTAGTTACATGTTTTTTTTCTTTTTTTTTTTCTCAATGGTTTAGCGTTTTACTCGGTCTCTGTTTTATTTTTAAAACTAGTATGGTATCCATGATCATGCACGGAGTATTTATTTTAATATTACTTAATCATTATATTTAATGATTTAATCACTTTTTATTTAGTGAAGTTAGTTAATATGAGAAATATTTATATCATCATTTTTCTAACTCAAAAATTTAAAAATATAAAAAAAAGTCTACAAAATATTTGCATAAGTACTAAAATATAAATATTTAAAACTTTTTTCTCAAGAATAAACCGAATTGAATAATTAATACTAACATATAATGACATAATAATTGAATTTGTTTTTGTTTAAATAATATATAAAAATAGAAAGAAAAAATGAGACTCGTATTTATTATAGGTTTTGAAAGACCTCATTATAGATGTGGTGTTTGCTGGAGTTTTTCCTTCTTTATCATGTATTGAGATTTTCAAGCTTTGCTTTGTTTTGAACTCTAAAAATTGTCATATTTAATTAATTGTGACTAAACATTGATTTATGGAAATATAATTCAACAATAGGTAAAGATTAACCTTGAGACTTGTTAATAATCATAACATCTAAGATAATTGTAGGAAATGTTCTTTGTATGAGTTTAAAGACCATGGTGATTGAAATGGAAACATAGTCATAAAAGTATTAAGATTTATATTTTGATATTATAATTTTATTTTCTTTACCATGAAAATATATTTACTATATTTAAATGAATTTTAAAATATTTATATTTTAATATCTATATTTCATAAAATACATATATAATAGCTAGTTTATATGTAAGTTTATTTTAAAATTAGGAATAAAGGGATATGAAAGAAAAAAAATATGATATACGTTGTTAATAATTTTTTAAAATTATTAAATAAGCTTGATAATTTTCAAAATGTAAATATTTCAAATATCTAATATTTTTATTTAATTATATATTTGTTACAATTGTGAAAAAAATGTTTGTTAATTAAATTATTTGTAGTTTTTCTTCTAAAATGTTTCCGAGTTCAATATAATAATAATGCTACATATTGTTAAAGTTTTGTACAATTGTATCGGTACTAAAAAAAAACAAGCTAGCTATGGTACTTGATGCTCCTGCAACATGTATTTTACGGTCTCAATAAAAGACATTAAAAAATTCAAGGTTTAAATATCTTTTTGGTCCTTGCAATTTAGTATTTTTTTTGCTTTTCATCCTTGCAAAATTTTTTTTTTTGTTTCAGTCCTTACAAATTATGTTTGTTTTGCTTTTCGTCCTTATAGTGATTTAGATAGGATTTTTTTCACTGTTCAAAGCGCTATCTAAACCACTATAAGGACGAAAAACAAAACAAACATAATTTGCAATGACTAAAACCAAAAAAAAAAAAATTACAAGGACGAAAAGCAAAAAAACACTAAATTACAAGAACCAAAAAGATATTTAAGCCAACATTCAAAGAAAATGTCATTTGTGCCCTCAAAAGTGAAGTGACCAAAATTAAAGGAGAATTTGACACTTGGCAATAGAAAACCTCAAATATTATTTAGATAGATTGCATTTTTTTTAAGCTCAACTAGTAGGTTACCCGTGCGTCCGCACGGGTGACATCTATGCTTATACACGTTTTAAAAATAAGTAAATAATGAAATACATATTTAATTTACTAAGGTCATTGTTGTTAGAAATGTTGTTATTTATGTTGTTAGTATATTGTTTACAAAAAGGCTAAACTATAAAGTAAAAAATTAAAACGGTTAATATATTAAAATGCATTCATGATAGATATATTAAAGAACAATTGCAGAATTGTGATTTGGAATATTAACTTGACAATGTCATATGATGAATTGATCATATAAAAACAATTGAACGAATCAAAGTGATTTTTTTAAAAAATATTTAGAAAACAAAATTAAAACCAAAAAATAAAATAAGAGACTAAAAGTATATTTTAAGCTTATCATTATATATAATTATTTAAAACAAAAATAAATGTATAAGTAATGGTTGTGAATATGGATGGCAACAAAGCGGGGCAGGATGGGTATGTCATTTCCCATCCTTGGTCCCCAACATCGTCTCCATCCTCGTCCTCGATTCTCCACGGCGATAAAAATTTTGTACCCATCCCCGTCTTTGCTTGGGGTCGAGTATACTCATCCTATCTCCGTCCTCACCCACTGAAAATGATTATTACTTTATAACAATATATTTGTACATATTTTTTTTTTTATCTAATTTTAAATTTAAAACTAATTTTAGATGTCATTAAATTGAATAAGCCATAAAAATACAATGATTCATAGCATAAACTCAACTTGTTACAATAATAAAGATGTTAAGTCTCATACTATACCTAATCTAAGCAAGTATTCCCTGTCAAAATTAGGCCAAGTTCAGGTGAGTATTTGAGATTACAGAAATTCTTGCCATTTCTAGTTTTGAAGTCGTTTAAAAAAATATTTTACTTTTAGAAATTCTTTTTATGAAATTATATATCAATTTTAATTTAAATAATTTATTATTTTAATAATAAATATGATGTTAGTAATCACACATTTTTTAGAACAAATATTTATTATATTATATTAAAAAAATTAGTTTTCATATTTTACAATCTAACGTCATAATGTAGAATGTAATAATAACAATAATAATATTTTTTTTAAAAAATAAATCTTATTTTATTCATTTGCGTATGAGGATTGTAGGAGAAAAATAATAATAATAAATATATTTAGTTATAGTCTCACACATATTTCTTATTTTACTTAAAATATTTATAAAATTATATGTTTTTTTAATTTAAAAAAGATTTAACTTATGTTAAATTTAAATATTTTTTTATTATTTTTAATTGTGAAATGACAAAATAATTTAATTATTATAGATATAATACTACAAATAAAAAAATATTTTTCTTTTTCTAATTTTTATAGTTTATAATCAATATTTTGAATAATTTAAAATGTAAAGATTAATTAAATTAGATGCAAACAATTGAAATGAAGTATTACTTAAAATAAATTATTATTTTAATCTTTTACGAATTTTAAGGTAGTTGTTGTAAAAACCAACAAACTTACCATAAATTGTGGATTTATGATTGGATGACTATATAAAATTATTTTGTCAATGCATAGTTTTTTTTTTCTTATTATAATTTAGAGTTAAGGTTAAATTTTCATACAGTTCAATATTTATTTTATTTTATATTTGAATCAATAGATTTTTTAATTTATTATTGTTACGCATTATATTTTTATCTTATATATTATCTTTTTAAGTATTTTAAAAAATCTAATTACCATATAATCTTAAAACTCTTAAAGCTACATTTCTTTTATTCATGTTCTTGATTATTTGATTGAAATGTTTCAAACTAACTAAAATATTAATTTAACTGAAAATAAAAGAAAATATTTTTCCACTTCAAATACTAATATCACATCTTATAAAATAATTTAAATCATTTTCCACTAAATTAATTATTTCTTAGCTTTCAATTTTTTTTTTTTTTTTGTAATTCAAATCCCTAAATTTGATTAGAAAATAATAATTTAAAAGTTTTAATATAAAAAAAAATGACAACATAATTACGCAAGTATTAAATTTCAAAAGTAAAATTTTCTTAATTAAAACTTTTAAGATCGAAATTACATATAATTTCAACTAAAAGAAACAAAAAGTAATTAATATTTTATTACTGTTGTCTTTTGAATATATCGATCTCCATGTTAACAATGGATGCAAACTTAACTAAAAAAAATAAGAACTCATAAATAAAATTTTAAAGGTAACATTTACTTCAAAAAAATTATTACAAAGTTAGAACCCATTGTTGTTTATGGAAAAAAATTCACCGAATAAGGAAAAAGATGGTAACCCACCAAATTGAAAGACTGCACCAATTTATGAATTTGACAACAATCTGATATACCATAATCTTCATACAGGAAAAATCCATAACCACTACTTTAGCAACCAAGGACAAACACACTAAAGAACCTTTACTTTGTCAAACCAAATCTTTCAAATAATTATATATCAAGTTCTAAAATGCTCCCGAACTTGTCAGTAATGGGTGGACAAATATACATTAAAATATAAGAGTATTAACTTTGGAAGCCTATTAAATAATAACACTTGAATCAACCCACTGTGAGCTATGCCGCCTTAGAAACAAACCAATGTTTTTTTTTCTTTTTTAGGAATGTACTGAGCTTTATTTAAATAAAAGAGTGATTTACATCAGAGATGAGAATCAAAGCATTTTGCTGAGGAGAGTCCTCAACCCAATACATTTCATATATTGAAAAAGCTAATGTTGCTATATTACGTGTTGCTGAATTCCAAGCTCTATTTGCATGGATTAGAGAGAAAAATGCCTTTGTGAGTGCCAACTCCTTTGTATCTTGTATAATCTCCTGGAAATATGTACCTGAGCCTCTACCATCATCTTGCCAACTATTGAAAAGTTTGTAAACATTGTAACTCAAACACCACATCTGTCAAGGCCAATGGCATTGCCGTCATGACTCCCCATCTCAAAGTCATTGTCTCTGCCATATGCAGTTGTATGCACTCTATGATATAAATATACATAGAATTGTTGCCTCTATTTTCTATTCTAAATCTATCTTCTAACAGAACTTGTGTTGACTCAAATGATGTAGTTATGCTGAAACTTTAGCAAGTTTGGTTGCAATCCACAATTAATCAATGTTATAAGACTTACACAATTTACTTAAGTAAGAAAGAAAGGGAGAAGAATGAATTCATAATCCAAAGTAAATCGCCACTAAGAATAATGTTCAAAAAACCAACATGCAGCAGCTGCTCACAAAAAAATTATTACTCTGTATGTAAAAGTAACCTTCATATATGTTCTGGCATTTTAAGTTAGCAAAGAATCCTTGTTGCATACAACACCCTCCTTAATTCAACCATTTTTTAATCCAATTTTTTCCTAACTTATCTGCAGATTTTTTTTTTCTGTGTGTGTTGTGCTTGTCTTTATGTTATTTAAATAATTATCATACTTGGGCTTCAATAAAATTTGGATTACGGTGTAATCCAATCCTTTTGTCAATAATTATTCGAATATAAAATAATAAATTCCAAGACGCAGAATTTTAACTACTCCACATACAATAATGGCTACTTATAATATAAAGACATATCTTATTGTTTTCAAAAGTTACCTTATGCAAAGTGGGAGAATAAAGCGGATAATTGAATCATGTGTTGACTTGGAAAGATCTCTATTCTTCAATTTTTCACTTAGCTTATAGGCTGATACTAGGAACAATTTTTTGTTGTTTAGCTCCACTCCAATGAATAATCCTCATGTATTTTGACATCATTTGCCTATACTATCATTTGTTAACACCAAGCACATATTAAGAAGTTATAGTATTTTCTCATACTATTAAGTCATTTTTATCAATGCTCTGAAGGCAGCCTAAAATTACTAAAAATCACCAAACTGGTGATAATTACAGGTTTTATACATTGAGAAATACCACTTGTATAAGAATGACTTAACAAAAAATGAAAAACTTATAATAATACAGAATTGATTACCTCTCCTCTTTCCCTCTTATCAGTGCCCTCTAAATCCATAGCAATTTTGCTTGGCTCAATCCCAACACACTTGGCTGTCCAAATACCCTTGGTCATTTGAGATCTGCAACAATATGTTACTCAATTACTTGTTCACCATAAACTAAAACAAAGAGCCAACAAAAATGTCAAAGACATTCCATTTCATCTGTTTCAACCTTGGACTACAATATTTTTTTTCTGCAACAATGAATAACTCTGGGAGCTAGTCTAACTATGCTAGAGTATACAAATTATATTAATTGCACAAGAATTGAGACTTACAAATTGTCTCAACTAACTCAAAAGTCTTAACTAATACACCTAATTTTTATATAAAAATTCTTCATTGGAATAAAGTTCTCATCCCAAAATCTCTTGGTCATATCACAAAATTGTGGCTCCAATTTCATTTGATTCATGAAACTGTGATGCTCGGATAGATATATGTGACACAACTCTGCACTTTTTCATACCAATCAACCAAACCTATAAATTGTAACAATTAAATTAAATAAAGCCATTCGGTTAAAAATAGTACTTGTTCACTTGCATCCTTCCTCACTTTTACTGCCATTAATATCATGTCACATGATAACAGATCATAGCATAGATAAACATGGTTTGAGCTTCTTTTAATTGTGATTCCCATGTGTCATGTGCTTCTCATTTCAAAGCTTCTTTTAACACCCAAGAATTAGAATACTAAGGATACTTACCCATACCAAATGGTTATGAGTTCTGAAACAAAGAAAATCAACATGATTTTAATATACCATATGAAAAGCAAAAAATCAAAATGAAAAAATCAATGGAGAAAAATTGAAACTTACCAACAGCAGAGTAATAATAATTCTGAAAAGGAGAAGATTAAAATGGAAAAGGAGAAAATCGAAAGTTACAATCTTTGTATGCATAAGACTGAAACGCACTTCATAGTTAACAAAAAATAAATTGGGGAAACAGAGGAAACTTACCCACAACAAAAACAAAGAAAATCAACATGATTTTGATATACAATATTAAAAGCAGAAGATCAAAATGAAAAAATCAAGGGAGAAAAATCACAACTAACCAACATCAGAGTCTTGTTACTTTTGAAAATGAGAAGATTGAAATGGAAAATGAGACAAATGAAAGTCATAATGGCTGTATGCAGACGTAGTTCATATAAAAAAAAATTGGAGAAATGGAGGAAACTTACCCACAGCAGCCGATTCCTATTCCTGAAATGAAAAACATCAAAATGCTTCTAATGTATAATATGGAAAGGAGAAGATGAAAATGACAAAAGAAAGAAACAAAACTTACCTAAAGCTGACTGTTGTGAGTTGTGAAAAGGAGATGATGAAAATGGCAAAGGAGGAGAAACCAAGGGTTACCACAACAGAGTCTTCTCATGTGCGTAAAGGAGAAGCGGGAAGAGAAGAAGAACAGTGACCAAAAGGAAGAGATCAATTAGAGATTTTTGGATATTTAAGAAGAAGAACAGTGAAGCAGACAAAGAAAGGTGAAGAAGAACAATGAAGAGAAAAATGGAGGCCAGTGGGAGGGTGAAACTGGAAGAAGGAGAAGGAGGGTTTTAGGTGAAAGGAGGGGGAGGCATGAAAGGAGGAATAGGGAATGAGGGTTGCAGGTAATAGAAAAGGGGAAAACAGAAAAAAAAAAAAAAAAAAAAAAAGAGAGAAAAGTGTTTAGGCGAGAAATATTTTTACCAAATGTTGACACCTGTATGCCAAAAACATTGTTTTAAATGGAAGTGATGCCGTTTTTAAACCAACAAAAAAAAACAAACTGATTGATTCAAATATTATCCGAGTGGGACATGTGATTGGTGTGAACTAGTTTTACTATGATTCAAATATTAAGATATATTTTATGAAAGAATACTAAGAGCATGTTTTTTTTTAAATCACCTCATTGATAATGCAATCACCTCATCAAAACATAATTACTTCAAAAAATGCATCCACCTCAACATAATATAAACAACTCAACAACAACATAATCATCTTATCAATAAACATATTATATTTGTATAAACATTTTAAAATCATTTAAATAATTAAAATATGGGGGTATTCCTGACTTCATTTCACCTAGCAAATCCTAATTCCACCCAGTAAAATTAAGTCAGTAGCAACACAATTTCCAAAGGTAATTTTGCCCAGTAAAAAGGAGGAATTTCAAGCAAAAAAAAATAAGAAAAAGGAAAATAGTACTCGTGCAACATAGAAAGAAACAAGATTAGGGTGCAATAATCGTGAACTTTTTTCCTTGAGAAGTTCATAGTTTCTTCGAGTAGATAGGAAGAAAACTAAAGTGCCAAAAAAGCTTATTGATGTGCTTGATGATGTTGGTGTATGCCTTTGCAAAATAACACATGTCTTATATGCTCAAAGTGGTGGGGTTGATAATGTTGGATTTAGTCAACAAGATGTTATTGATTACTTAAGTGGAAAGAGACAAAGGCAATTAGGAAAGGGATATGTTTAATCAATGTTGACATATTTTAAGAATTGTCAAATGAAGAATATTGGATTTTTTTTTTTTGCACTTCAAATGGATGTAGAAGGTCAATTAACAATTTGTTTTTGGGTTGATTTAATATCTAGAATGGCTTACAGGTATTTTGGTGATGTTGTGACTTTTGATTCAACATACTTAACAAATAGATACAATATGCCTCTTGTTCCATTTACTGGAGTGATGTGTAAAATGCGTTCGCAAAGGGCAAGCGTACCCTACGCAGTAGTAACAGTGGACTCTAGGAGTCCGGATATTGAACCCAAAGGATCAGTCGCATTTCCAAATAATTAATTTCGCAAATAATCAAACAATCCAAAATTTAAAACCAAATTGTGGGGAATTGTGTTCAATTATTCTTTTCAAAAGAAAGAGAATCAGAGCAGAAAGATTAATGTGAGAACAATTATAATAAAGAAGCCTAGGATTGTGATTTCACATGTACCCCTTTTTCCCCCAATTCTAATCTCAATAAAATCCCTAAATGCGTTACTTGCCAGCGACCTCTTAAATTCGTTAATTAACAATTGATCATAGTTAATAACGCTATTTCCCCTAATTTAATTCCCAATTGATCATAGGTGAATTAATTTAGAGCAAATGATGAATATCAGAGAGGTTGATTAACAGGTTAATCTACTGGAAATTCATACAATAGGTTTGATCATGCAAATTGTACGAATTCAATCACTTCACAGTTCAGTTAATCGCAAGCAATTGATCATAGACAAGAGATTAACTTATATTTAGACTGATCGATCCTAAAAAGCAATAAAAGCAGTGAAGAGATACAGTTAACTGAATAACATCGAGGTTTTATTAAAATCAGAACCGGGATACAAAGGTACAGTTACATCACAATCCGGGGCTAAGAGAAACTAGCCACTCATGTTCATGATTAAGCTAGAAAACTCAAAAGAAGACATAAAGATTACAAAAGGAAAGAAACTTTACAGTGGTGATCCCTAATGGTACTCTCTACGTCCTCCCGCAGCTCAGAGTCTCTCATAGGACCTCTTTCTCACCTCGAACCCTCAGTTTTTCAAAATAGAACAAAAGATAAAAGATAAAAGGGTTTCTCCTCCTATTTATAATAATTCAAAATTTAAATGGGCTGACAGCGTAACTTACCACGACCGTGGTAAAATGACCACAGCCGTGGTCCTTGCATAAAGGTCCACTTCTGTTACGCAACCAGCATGGCCATGGTAAATTGGTCCTTGCGTTACTTCAATTCTGGCCTTTTTTTCTTAGTCCCCCAGACAGTGGCATTTTTGCTTCAAAAAATGCAATTTTTAACTCTTTTCCTCATGAAGCTTCTTGAGTACCTGTCTTGCATCAACTACACCAAACAGTGAGTTTTGCCAATAAAATATATTCAAAATGTATGAAAATGACATCTAAACTCACATCAAAATACAATCAAAGTCCGATTTATCATGGAGTTATCATCACCAGCAATCGATTCTTTTTTATTGTTCTCTATTGTGGGATAAAACTGAAGAAAGCTTTGTTTGGTTGCTAAGTACTTGGCTAGAAGCAATGTTTGGAGTTCATCCTAGAACTATTATTATAGACCAAGATGTTGCTATCACTAATGCAGTTGCAAGGGTGTTTCCAAATGTTAACCATCATTATTGTATGTGGCACATTGAGAGAAAGTGGAATATGAGAAAAAGAACCATGTGATTGTAATATTAATTACTTGAGGATGGTTGTGACATTTGTGCCTTATCCAACAACTGGCCAAGTATACGTCAATAGCAAACTCATCCTTATACAACTCATTCATATCATATTTATATTTTTTTTCAGTGTTATTGGCTAACTAACTTGGTGAATCTCACTTACATTTACGGTTCATTTTTACCAAGACATGAATAAAATTTAATTCCTTTTAATAATCAAGTTCCAATATCTGCAATCTAAACATATCATTTTACAATCATTAATTTTTTAAGATGCAATAACAAGCCTAAACTTGCTTAATTTAAAGTGACATTCCACTGAAATATTTTTAAAAGATAATACAAATAAATTACTTTCATTCAAGCCAAACACACCTATGAAACAATTGAAAACCTATTGTTGTTACAAGGTTTTTTTTTATCTGTAGGAATTGAAGATAGGTACTGGCTCACACACCATGCTCAACCAACTAAACTAGACCCCCTCGATTGTTATAAGGGTTATTAGAAAAGGCTATAAAAATTTCCTTAGGTTAAGTAGTTTCCTTAAGCTTATAAGGCAAATATAGTTTTACTTAGAATTCAGGATTGAGCAAGGCATATTTGTAATTGGCAATGGTCTTATTGTCATTATATTAAAGAGAAACTAAGCGTTGAACTGTGTGTGGTTCCCTAGTCATTTCATCATATATATATATATATATATATATATATATATATATATTTAATTTTGTATGACTTTGGATAATTTAATAATAGTCATGGTTGCTAGGGATGACAATGTGTACTCGGAACTTACGAGTACCCACAAAAGTATCCGCAAATGGGTAGGGTATTTACCCGCTTATTGGAGATGGGTCCAGGGTGGGTATTTACCCACGAAATTTTAATGTGGATGGGTGTTGGTACAAGTACTATAGTACCCACCTCGCCCCGCCCCATCCCACACATGTTATATATATATATATCAATTTAATTAAAATATTTTATGTAAATAATTGTTATATATAACTTACTTTGACATCTTGGTACCAAACCAATATTTTGTACTTTGTAGTGTTTGATTACTTCTTATGCAAATTTTAGGTTGTGGAAAAAATAATATTGACCATTTTTCATTGAATGACACATGTACTTTTTTGGTGTGTTTTTGTCTTTTAACAAACCCTCCTTTTTTTCTCCCCTTTCTCAAACGCCTATCTTCCCCTCCCTCTTCTTCTCTCAGACCTCACCCTTTCACCATCCGCCCCGCTCAACAAATCGATAACCCACTTTCTGCCGATTCATAGATTTTGACGTCCTCCCCTCTAACACTCTCTTCGTTTCTTCTAAAACTGACTCGCTTCTCTCACTTACTTCATGGTTTTCCTTCAATCTTCTTTTTTCGTAGTTACAAGAATGTCTTTCGGTAAGTTTTTTATTTTTCATCAAGATTTTGTTTGTTCCATTGTTCTCGATCTCTTTCCGCGTTTGGATTTTTAAGTGATTGGAGGCTTTACCTTTCTCTATCGTTTAATGGATTAGGAAGGATGAAGATCAAATAGCAAAACTTGCTATTACTTCGTTTTAATGGATTCGTAGGAATGCCTCCTTCTCTGATATTCACAATGCTACCACAAACTTGCTATGGTAAATTCATACATTTATGTTGTATGTAATTTGCTATGTAATCTCTATTTACTTTCAATATTGGTTAAATATTATATATGCTTTATATAGCTAGCAAGCCATTTAGTTTTCACATATTTCATTTTATGATTGTCCATCAACTGTTTGGTGAAATGTTTGAGTGAATATATGTGTTATATATTGGGATTTTCTAAATTCTAATGGTTATGGATATTTCTTAATCCTGTGCTTGGTGTTTTTTTTTTATCTTTTATATTTTTCATACTTTAAGTTGAATACTTTAGGATATGTATGTGCAATTTGATTACTGTTGTTTTTAGAAAGGATCAACACAAGGGACTTGATGTATCTTAGCTAGAAAAATGAAAAGATATGAATGGTTAGCCTATTCATGATTTAGGACACATTTAATTTTATATCTCAATCGCTCTTGAGGATCAACAAAAGGGACTTGATGTATGCCAGCTAGAAAATGATAAAGATATACTATCTATCCTAAACTTTTGTCCTATAAGCATTGTTGTATTAGTATCCTGAAGAAAGGAAAAAAAATAAAAAGCTAACATGTCAAAAAAAGTTTTTTAAAACAAAGATAAAAAAATAGAAGTTTTGCTTCAATTGTTACAATGATTGACTATGACTCTAATTAAATAATATGTTTTCTTCACACAAAAAAGGATATGTCTTCTACTGTTCCACATATCATGGCAGTATGACACATAACTTTGATGTCATTAGTTTTGTCATTGAAGATCATTATCTTCTAGAAAATTTCTAAACAAAAAAATTGGAATATAATTTGGATATTTGTCCTTAGAAAAATTTGATTTTGAAGATATGATTAGATCACTAATGTTTTCCTGAGAAGGAATATTTAAGGGGAGAGAAGTTAACCAAACCAAAATGATGAAGTTAAACTTATTATTTATAGCTTTTTGTTATAATCTTTTCTCAATTTTGTATAATATCACTACTTGAAATGTTTGATTATAATGTCACCACAAAATATGTTTGATTATTATTATAAAATGTGTAACAAAGATACCAATTGATGGAAAAGAATGGTCTGTTGATGTTTGCAATGTAAAGAAGGTCTTTTAGTAAATTATGCATTTTGATTGTAAACCATATTTTAATCTCTTCTAATAGTAAATTACTTTTTTACTTAGCTAGAATTATTTTTTTGTAGGCTTAAAGATTTCTGCTACAAAAACTTGGTTGTTGTTGCTACTTGATTTTCTGCTGCGACAAGTGGAAAAGAGCCAAAATTGTTTGTTATAATAGATGGGGCACAACAAAACGGAAGCTGGCTTCTCAAACAATGGTAGAGAGAAAAAATGGTATAGTGATTTTATATTAATACTTTATTGATACTTTAAATATGACAAGAAAAAAAGGAGAAAGAGAATGGTTTAGTGATTTTATATTTTTCTTTTTTTTATACTAAATTTCCATATCTATTTAATAATTTTGTCTTTCTTGAGTAACACATGCCAAGATAAGGTGTGGTGATATAAGAACTTGAGCCAAAGTATAGATTTCTTTAAATCATTGTAGCTATTATTGGTATATGTAATGAAACTAGGCTTATTATTGAAGGATTAATGGTAAATATCATTGTAGCTATTATTGTTACTAGAAGCAATATTGGTTGTAAAATGTACATCCCAAGACTGAATTTGGTACCATCTGATAACATAACTCCATTCAAATTTCAGAGACGCCAATCCCTTCATGTTATTTGTTTTGCAATGACTATAGATAAAAGTCTAAGGTCAAAGTTTATCTCAAGTTGGAGTTTTTCTACCTAAACCATTATTTTCTCATGGCCAACTATATGTTGCAGTTTCACGAGTCAAAAGCAAACTAGGTTTAAAGATGTTGATTTGCGATGAAGATAATTGAATGGTCTCAACTACAAAAAATATTTTATATAAAGAAGTGTTTTAAAAAAATATAGATGTGTTGCTTTTGTTAAGTCTTTTTTTTTTATTCATGGGAATTAAAAAAGAAAACAATAGAACTAATATCTCATATAAGAGAGTCCCATTACATCAGCTAAAGAAATAGGTAACAAAGGTGCTAGACAATGAGGAAGAATTTCCAAATCATGTTGCTTCAATGATTCCTCCTTAGCAAGCCAATCGACATTCATATTCCCTTCACGTAAAACATGTTGAAAAGTAAATTTGTTAATAACTCACGCACCATGTTCAACCAACTGAGCTAGATCACCTTAATTGTTATGTCTGATTTACATTTACTTTATAATTTGTTTCGGTATAGGTTTCCCTTAGGATTTGAGGTTGCTTATCCAGAGCATAAAAATGTGTAATATGCCTATTACGGGTTTTGTCTTCTCTATTTATAGGCTTTTAAAGATATCTTATTCCTTTAATCATAGGGATAAGATATGACATATTATCATCAACATATAATCGAGATATAACTAAAATATATGGTTAAGATATGATAAATTATTCTAGGATATGGTTGAGATATGCAGCTTAAGATATGATCAATGGATATAATTGATTGCCATAAAGATATAATAATGGGTTGGTTATTTATCGGGTCGGTCGACCCTGGGAAGGCCGGAGGGTACACAGCCCCACAGGCTCGAATGCATAAGCATGAAGAGGCTAAAAGCAAATCAAAGTGGATAAACTAACCGACAATTGGAGGGTACACAGTCCCTTAGCCTCGAATGCATGAGCATGAAAAGGATAAGTAGCATAAGGTTGAAAATCGTTGGGCTCGACCCATAAGGTTAAGCGTTCGAATCAAAAACTCTCATTAGCATCTTTATTTTATTACTTCACTTTGTGCAATTGAATATCTGCTTAAAAATTTCTAAGTTAACGTGCAATTGTGCAATTGTCAAGCTATAGCGTATCGAGTACCTTAGAAGTTTCTAAGTTAACATGTAATACTGTCTTGTAATGACTAATCGAGTGTGTAATTTAAAATTCGTTAGCTTATCATCATTCTATTAAGATATAGATGTATATTTAGATGTCGATGTAAATTTATTTTCGTGTAGATGTCGATGAAGATTCGTTTTTGGTCAACCATTTTTAATGTTGATGAAGATCGTTTGAAGATCATTTTTGGTCGACCACTTTTAATGTTTGTGAAGATCGTATTTCGATGTTGGTGAAGATCGCGTTTTAATGTTGGTGAAGATCCTAATTTAATGTTGGTGAAGATTGCATTTAATGTTGGTGAAGATCGTAATTTGATGTTAGTGACTCGATTGCTGGCTTCGGTTGACAATGTGCCAAGTGATCCAAATGAGTTCAAGACTCTTTGCTCCTACAATGAATATCTAATGCAAATTTGTTTATTCATCAAAGTATTACACAAGTAATTGCTAGAGACTAAGAAAGAAAAAACTTATTATAATGTAATAGTTAAGGAATAAGGTTATCAATAGCGTTTTACGGCGTATGACAGTGAGCACCTTTATGTGCCATATTCACATGGAGGATGGCATGGCGGTCTATGGCGGAAGCCATGGTGGACCAAAAAAATTTTATATATATAAAAACTGAAAAAAAAAATTAGCAAAAATGACAAATATATATTAAAAACAGCAAAATGACAAACTAAAATTTGTAACATTCATAATTTCATGATTGTCATCACATAAAGTCATAAACATAATTAATAAAAACACCAACAAAAAGGATCAATAGCAACTAACAAAGAGTCAATACTAGAGACACAATGACAAACTATAAAACTAATCATCATCCCCCTTCTCTAAGCCAACATAATCAATGTCCACAATATTATCCAAAGGGGCAAATCCTTCAGCTTCTTCTCCAGAGAGAAAAGAAAAAAGGAAAGAAGAAAAAATGAAAAAAAAAATTGCACTGTTGGTCGTCGAAAAAGTTGGTCAGAGCAGTAGAGGAGAGTCGCCAGAGTGAGGAGTCTTCAAATTAGAGGAGAGTAAAAGAGATGAGGAAGAAAGAAGGGGAACAAGAATGAAAGAAACAAGCGAAAAAGAAGGGAAACAAGAAAAAATTAAAAAAAGAACCTTCGCCGGAGATGGGAGGGTCGCTCGCCGAGGAGGGTTGCCGGACTGAGGAGGCTCGATGAAGGTGGTTCGCACTTCGCAGGTGTAAGGAGTTAGGGTTCACATTCTTTGAATCTCTGCTGAGTTCCAAATGGAGGGAGAAAGAAAAATGGTTCACACTTCAGAGTTTTACTTCGGGGCGTCTCAAATGGGCCGACCCAAGGTCGAAAACTCAAAAAAAAAAAACCCGCAATATCTGCCATGATCGCCGTAACCCGCAACGGTGCCACGTCCATGGCGGGCGCCATAGCTGAAATGGCGGACGCTGCTATAAATCGCCAAATAACGGGTAACGGATGGCAGTGCCCACCGTTACAGCCACGTGACGCCGCCATAACCGCCATGTGACAACACTGTTAAGGAATAATGAATTATGGCATGTTTTGTTTATTTTATAAGTCAAGTAATGGAGATGCCTCGCATAATTAACAATTATAACTAGAAGTTCCTTGTAACAATGTCTTTTAACAATTTTAATCTTAAAAATATGAGGAGCTTATCATGATATTATAATCTCTTACCCTTAAAAATAAAAATATTTGAAAATTCCTAAGATATTATATTACTCTTATCAGTAAACAAACATGATAACTTCAAATTTGAAAAATATGAGAAATATTTGAAAATCTTATCATTCTACATTATCTTTTAATTCTCATTTCAAAGTTATATTTAAATATTATGTATTTAAAAAATTATATCTTATATTTTCTTTCTCATCTATATAACAACGCAATTAATGTTTGAATTCAACACATTCCATAAATATTTAAATATATATTTTAACACATAAAATTCTCTTAACAAATTTCAATGTAAAAAATTATAAGAATATTAAAATGGAGATAAAAGTCTTAAACATCTTTTTATTTCACATGCAAAACAAGCAATACGTATACATTCAAGAAACAAACATTGTGTAAAATAAATAATGTTGCATATTGGTATGCTAAGTGACTGATGGATAAGTACAAGTATGCATGGCATAATGATTTAGGCATGGCGGGTTGGTTTACTTAGCCCATTAAAAATGATGGGGGTAGATTAGGTAGTTCAATCTAGATAGATGGATACGCTATCAAGCTCATTGTTATTTTTTGTTTATTTTAAAAATGTATTATTACTAAACTTTTAATTGTGTTATATTAGTGTATGGTTTTTAGCGAGCCAATATGATTGACATAAATTTATTTATTTAAGTTTTTAAAATTTAATTTGTTGTGTGAATGCAAAACAGGTATATTAACAAAAAATTCGAAATCAAAATGTGCTGCCGATTTAAATTTTGAATCAATCAAGAGAACATAAATAAGAAAGAAATAAATGATAAGGAAACCCCGAATCAATTAAAGAATTATCAATCAAATGATTTGTGTTACCCTTTTTTTTTTGTGTCACCTAAGATAAGATAATAGCTAACATACTAACATAAAAGAAGATCAAAATTGTATTTAAATTTTAAATTTTTGATAAAGGGGTTAATAAATATTATAATTATCTTTTCTTAACAAAATTTTAAAATTAACAATGATAACTGTGCACATGACTAAACACTGCTTGCAGAATTTGAAAGTCAAATTTGAAAATTTTTATAGTCATTTGAATACAAAAAGTTGATATATATTATAATTATCTTTTTGCTAACAAAATTTTAAAAAAAATATGATAGTTATGCACATTGTTGAGACTACTGATTGTTTGTTAGAGTCACATTTTTTTTATTTTTTTAAGAAAAACTTAAGATTTGAATAAGTATCTAATCTGGAATTGTATTATTAGAAGGACAAAAAATAGTTAAAAAGAATACAATAAAGACTAAAGAAAGAATGTGGCAAAGCAAAATTATCTTGGAATAGATTGGTATTTTACTAAAATGGCGTGCTTTAGTTATTTACATTTTAAATTATTGATTTTCTTCTCTTTTTATGGTTTACTTTGTGCGTGCAAATTATTTTTGAAGGGTATAGTTATATTCGTATGTGTCATGACAATTCTTGAATTACAAATATTATTTGAATTAGCAGGGTAAATCACCACAAAGGTTGTCAAATACTGAAAATTAATAAGATAAAGATGGTGAACTTAGCTGTAGTGAAATTGCAAATTGTGCTTGGCACACTTTTAGAGTTTGATTGGAGACTCTTGTAGTTGTCGTACTGTGTGTCAGATCGATCGGAGGATTGCCTTATTTTTGTTTCTTCAATTCTGTCACCGCTCCCAACGGTTGTTTGGGGTACAAAAAAAAAAAGGTATTTGCTATAGTGGTTTCTTAAACCCTGTGAGTTTGCATCTAAGGTGAGTTTGTCTCTCAGTTGGTGTGAAAAGTGACTCAATCAAACTCAAGGAAGAACATACTCTCCCATAAGAAAGTAGGTTACTGTGTGTGGTCGTCGGGAAGAGTTTCACTGGGCCCCACGGTGGGTGCAATGTTCCGGTGTAGGTTTCCCCTAGGATTTGAGGTTGCCTATCCAGAGCATAAAAATGTGTAATATGCCTAATACGAGTTCTTCTGTCTTCTCTATTTATAGGCTTTCAAAGATATCTTATTCCCTTAATCATAGGGATAAGATATGACATATTATCATCAACATATAATCGAAATATAGCTAAAATATATGGTTAAGATATGATAAATTATTCCAGGATATGGTTGAGATATGCAACTTAAGATATGATCAATGGATATAATTGATTGCCATAAAGATATAATAATTGGTCGATTATTTATCATGTCAGTCGACCCTGGGAAGACCGGAGGGTACAAAAAATATTATTTATATATAAAGAAGTGTTTTAAAAAAAATATAGATGTGTTGCTTTTGTTAAGTCTTTTTTATTCATAGGAATTAAAAACAACAGAACTAGGATCTCATATAAGAGAGTCCCATTACATCAACTAAAGAAACAGGTAACAAAGGTGCTGGACAATGAGGAAGAATTTCCAAATCATGTTGCTTCAACGATCCCTCCTTAGCAAGCCAATCGACATTCATATTCCCCTTCAATGAAAAGTAAATTTGTTAATAACTCACGCACCCTGCTCAATCAATTGAGCTAGACCACCTTAATTGTTATGTCTGATTTACATTTGCTTTATAATTACTAAATTTTAAAATTTATTAACAATGATAAAAATTTGAACTCAACTTATTTCTAATTACTACTGTGTTATTGTTATCATTAATAATAATAATAATAATAATAATAATAATAATAATAATAATAATAATAATAATAATAAAAGTACACATTTTTGTTTATTTAATATCAATTATTTCTATTTTTAAAAGAAAGAAAAATAAATCTGAACATCATTGGATAGGAATATTAGCTATTATATACAGAGTAAGATTAGGAATGTACAAAGTAGTGGCCAAAATGAGTCTCTAGCTCTTAAGTTAAAATGATAAATTACATTCATAACAATAAAAAAGTGATGATTTTTTTTAATAAAAGAAAAGTTTAAATTATAAAAAGAAATACAAAATTTGGAAAAACTAATAATCTTAATGAAAAATTATTTAATCATTTTAACTTAGAAAAAACGAAAATTACATAATTTTGGAAATAATATAATTTATTTAGTCTATTATAATTAATTATAATTAAATAATATAAACAACCAAATAAATCAATTATTTTTTTAAAGTAAATTAAATTAAACATGACCAAAATTCCCTTCTATTAACCACATCAACTTAAACAAGGGAATTACTTCCTGCACCCCCTTTTTGCCTCCTGCACCCCAAAAAATACCCGAATGGACGAAATTACTCTTGGCTCTCCCAAGCGAGCCTCACCTCCACCCAACCACCTAATACCACTACCGCAACCACCCAGCACCACCGTCGCAACCACTGAACTCCATGCAAAACAACACTACGTACCCAACATCTTGCAAAAACAAAGCTCTTTCTGGAAATGCATTTTCAGAATTAAGTTACATAATTTCGGAAAGGATTTTCCGGAAAACAACATGAATGAAATGCTAACATAATTTTGAAAAGGCTTTTCTGGAAAATAAAACTATTTCCAAAATGAAATGATTGCGTGGTGGATCTGAAACGTTGCGTGTTTGAGACGATGTTGTTTCGTAGTTGTGGTGCTGATGTTTGCGTGTCCTTCGTGCTTTTTGGGAGCAGGAAGGAAAAAAGGGGTGCAGAAAGTAATTGCCCGTAAACAAACACGCTAGAATTTCAAAGTTTCAAACGGACAAACGAAAAACGTCATTTCCCGCACAAAAATTGATTTGGCTTCCGTTCCTGTAACCCAAACACGCCACAATGGAGCCTTCAAAGAACAACGCTCAATCGGAAGAAGACGACACCGTCGCGCTGAAGAGGAAGAGGGCGCGGCGCGTGAGCTTCGCCGACAACGAAATCACCTCCGTCCACGTCTTCCGCCGCGACGACGACGACTCCACTTCCTCTCCCTCCGAACCCCCTTCCGATCCCTCCGTCCTAGGGTTTTTCCGCGACCTCGCCTCCGACAGCGACGACGATCTTCAACAGCAACTCGACGACGAAGCCGAAGCCGCAAACTCCTTCCTCCGCCCAGTCGGCTCCCCCTCCCCCGGCGGCAGCACCACCGCCGACGACGCCGACGGTGAGTTCTATCTCTTTCATTTCTCTTCGTCAAGTTTTTCTTCCTCTCTCTCTCTCTCTCCATAGTTTATTAATGACAAATTACTCTAACCACCTCTGAAATTTCGTAAAATTGCGCAGGGACGTTAGTATAATTTCACAAAACCTCGGGAATAATTAGTGTAATTCAGTAATTTACGTTTGTGCAGATGATGATGATGATTTTCGCGGTCCGGTGTCGGCGCATTTCATCAGGCCGGAGCGGTTATCGGACTCCGGCGTCTCGGACGACGTCACGATGGACTCGACGGCGTTCTCGCTGCACTACCGGAGCCTCGCTCGGTCCGATTCCGGCGACATCAAGACGCGCCAGTTCGGTCCCGCGACGCCGAGCTCTCAGGGAAGTTACATGGAGCTCACGGAGGCGAAGAAGAGGCTCAGTGGCGAAGTGGTGCTCGACGCGGATAGCGCTGGCAGAGACTCCAACGACATGAGCATCGAGGGAGACCACCAGAGGAGTTTTGAATACGGCATGCTCTCCCCTGCGTTTGATGCTGCCGCAATTTTGGCAGCAGAAGGAGCACCCAAGGACTCACCACAACGCAACTTGGAAGCTTCGGTTGTGTCTCCAGTCACTCAACTTCACCAAATACAACCTTCTGATTCTTCAATCAAGGTGAGAAATACTTGTGTTTTCTTTAGTAACGGCTTCTAGTATAGCAGCCCTTTTTTTTTTTTTCTTTTTTCTTCCAATTATCAATTTTTTGTCTCCTTGGTGTGATAAAACACATTTCCCTGGTGGTCATATATGCTTATTTTTTAGTTTTAGTAGGTGGTGTAACTTTTTGGGGTTAGGATCCTCTCCATTTCTTTTTCTCTCCATTTCCTCCATTTCTTCCATTTCATATGGTTTTTGGTAAATAAATAAAATGGAGATGATTCACACTTTATGAAGATTAATATTTATTTTGTTAAAAGCTTGGTAATGGAAGAAATGGAGAGAAAAAGAAATGGAGAGGATCCTAACCCAACTTTTTGTGTGCATGTTGTATGCATTTGATTTGATTGATAGTATCAAGTTGTAGGTATGTATGGTTTATTACTTTATGGGTCTTGCTAACCAATGCCTCCTTAGTGCACTGGTTAAGGAATTAAAAGGAAATTTTTTTTATTGAAAATCATATGGGAGCATATTTAACAATCATAGGGGAACGCATTTTTATGCATTCCAATATAAAACTTCGCCCTTTTACTTCCTTAACCAGTGTCCTTAGGGCATTGGTTAGCATTTGCATTTATTTATGATGACACTTTTGTGACTATCCTTGTATTTGCTGTTGCAAATGTTAGGTTATGTTCAGGATTAAGTCATGTTTGTTTGTTATTTTTTTTTTCAGGAAAATAATGACTTTACTAAAGATGCAACTGAGATTGTGCCAGTTTGTAGACAACTGGACTTTGAGAATGCTAATAGAGGAACACCACTGAGGGTGGATGAAGACAAAGGAATGGTGTCAGCCTCCGATCATAAGTCTGATCAAGTAAACCGAAATCCAATACATGGGTTTATGCCATTGTCATTGTCTGGAAGAAAACAATTAGTTATGAGGTCTCCTAATTCATCCAGACATGCTGGAAATATAACTCCAGCTTTTGAGCAATTTGGTTTGTTTGGTCCAGAGGTCCATGTTGCACATGGTGCAACTCCATCTTCTGTACATAGAAGCATTTCGAAGATGAAAACCCTTGAGACTACTCCTGCCATTTCAGGTCTCAAAGAAGGAATGGACAGATTGAAAGCTAAATTATCAAAATACTCTCCTGGATTTTCTCTGTCAAATAAAAAAGATCGTGAATACAAGCAAGATGAAAGCCGTCAAACTCCTTTAGCAGATAAACTGTTTAGTTTAACTCCAGATAGTAATGTGTATAAAGGTTTGGTTGATAGCAATGATCATGGAATTCAGTCTTTTAAAAATATTTGCAAGTCAAGTCAAAATGAAGAGACTGTGGACACCAAAATAGACGAGGAAAACTTAAATTTGATTTCAGCTCATGTTTCTTACAATGATGAATATCCTAAGGCTGTGGAAACGGGAGCTTCTCCCTCACAGATGACTCATTTAACGAAGGTGGTAGATGTGGACCTGGCAGATAGCATGGTTGAGAAAGGGAAAGATGAAATTCTAGTTCCAAGTCCTCCTATCCAAGAGGTAACACCTCAGTTGCGCTCCCTGCAAGACCCACCCAGTATGCAAGACTTGTCTCCCAAGGGTAATTTAGATGGTCATGGTCTTGATAACAGTTACCATTCAGCACTCCAAGTAGCTCAAAGCCCTCTTATCGAATCAGGTATTAAGATTTCTTCTGGGAAGAAAAGAAAAGGTGTTGAGATACTAAGCAATGGAGACAATATAGATAAAATAGGGAGGATTGACGGAAGTCCAGAGGTTCATAAAAATGGGAATGGTGACCTACAATTACTTTTGGAGCCAACAGGTTCTATGAGAAGTGAAAGAGAGAAGCTTGGAGATCAGACTTCAAATGATGGGGATCTTGTATGGCTACTGTTTTATGTTGTATTATATATAATTTCAGTTGTTTAGATTGGCTTCTGAACTTTTCAATTACCTTGCAGATTCTTAAAAAATTCTTAGCTGGAACAAATCAGTTGCTACCTCCTTCAGTTGATAAGCTAAATTTGAGATCGGTATGTTCTAATTTGTGGGTATAGACTTAGAAAATTATAGTATTCAAATAAAATTTTGGATATTGTTGCTTACTTTTCAGTTTTGATTGTTCACATAAATTTGTCATAGCTATTTATATAAATAATTCTTTTCCCCCCCTCAATATTTAGATTGGCAGGTTGGAAGATATTTTGGTTCATCTGCAGAAAGTTAAGAAGAAAGAGATTCTTTGTTCTGAAATTCAATCTCAGGTCTGTTAGATTAGATAATCAAATTTAATACACCTTTTTGGTTTTATTATATCATGAACAAGCTTACATTTTATAGCAATTAGAACATATTACTTCCTCTAAAGACAAGCCTGGCATCTGTTTATTAACATGACATGGTTCTTGTTTGTTTTTTTTCCAGCTCAAAATAACTGATCCTCTGAACATTCTTAGAGACAAGAGGTATGTTTATGTTGTTTGACTAAGTAACACTATGAATTGTGAATTATGCTGTTTGATACATGTATGGTTATGGAACTGTTTTGGATATGATTGGTGATGTGAACTTAGAGCAATCTTTTGCAGAATTGCTGAAACTAGAACGTTACTGTATAATATAGCATATGAGAAGGCAAAATTACAATTATTGCATGTGAAGCGTGACAAATTGCAGGTATTCTATCGTACATGAATACATGTTACATGTTAGTATTTAGCAATGCTCACAGTTGGTGATATGAACTTCCCTTGTAAACAGAAAAAGGTACAACAGGTAAGCTTTGGGCTTCAAGAGTGTGAGACGATAAAATTAAATTCCATCCCATCTTCATCTAAAAGTGGGGCAATGGACACTCAAGCTGATGATGGTCGTTCCCAGGGAAAATGTCAGGTATAAGTGTGTGAAGTATTTATTTAAATTGACCTAGAAGTGGGGACTGGGGACCATAATTGATCATAAAAAGTTCGACCTGTTGGGCTGTGCCATTGCATTTCAATTGGCAAATTTTATCATTCATTGCTAGGTTTCTTGCAAAAAAGTATTGGAAAAGAAGCAGGAGCTTGAAACTTTGGAATCAAAAGCAAAATCCTTAAGTGAATTCTTACATAGCCACTGCAAGATGGAAGGGGATCAAAGCTATACCAACACCATTAAAGCTGTTTCTGGTTATTTGCAGAAGAGAATGCCTTGCAAGTCTATACGCCAGAATTTGAAGGTCGTGTGACTTTAAATATGGTTCTTGTCCACATACAAGATATAATATCATTTTCTGAATTCTGGCAAACATCTTATTTGTTTGTGTTTTTTTCCCAGTTGTGGGAAATTGAAGATTTTGAGCGCAAGGATGGTGGTTACAAAGTTTGTCTCAACTATTGTGGTTATGTAACCCAAAGGTTAGTTAATTTTGCTTTGTTTCCTTATTTTTTGTGATTGAAGCTTAAGTATATCTTTTATGATATGACTAAATATGCAAGTTCCTACTTATTTTGATGGAATGTAGGTTCACAGTAAATACTGGTCAATCTAGCATAATAATATCAAATAATTTGAATGATGTGAATATTGGGAAGGTAATTTGGTTGACAATTTATCTGTTTTATTACAACATTCAGTGTTCATACCTTTTTCTTTTCTAATATGATGTTTCTATTTTTCAGACCTTCCCAAACTTGGATGCTTTTTCTGCATTTGTGTTTGTCTTAAATCCTCATACCACTAAGAAATGCACTGGTTCAAGCAGTATGGCACAAGAAACACAGGTAGATTACCTTATTTCTTATGATAATTTTCTTGTAGCAAGTTAGTGTTGGGGAGAAGGATGCTGGAATCACCAATTTGGGGGGGGGGGGGGGGGGGGGTGAGTAGTGGGAGTGAGGGGACTGTGTGGGGAAAACTGGTCGATTGGCTGGTCCCATAGGGCAGAGAATTCTCCTCTGATACTTTTCTTTTGTTGGTTATTTTCCTCATTTTGCAACTCTTGTTTTGTAACCAAAGCTTGTTCTCTAGAATCTTTCCAATTAATTCTATACTAATTATTAATTCAGTTTCTATCATAGTTACCATCCTATCAGTCCCTGCATGTAAGCCTTTTCAAAGTTTTTTTGTTGTTTACCTGGTGCAACTACTTCATTGTTCATGATACTGTCCTAGATGACAATATTTATGAAGATCACCAGAGAAAAACATTTATAGTGTCCTGCTGATAAAGTGGCTAGTTTTGCTTGCATAGCGGCCAAAGAAAGAAAGAGCCAAACTTAAATCATTTTTCCATAGAGGGAAAGCTGCATTGTCCTGGTCAAAGATTTGAGCGTATCCTTTGACTGTTAGAGACTTGAGGCAATCAATTTTTCCATTCTTGAATGTATGAATCTGATGACAACTGGATGGAGATTTCGTGGAGGTAGAGGGACTAGTTTCCAAGGCCCACCAAATTGAAGTGCATTCATTTCATCAAGCGTGGCTTGTCACCACCCAAGATGGGATGAAGCTCCAGCTGGAGATTTAGGGATAGACATAGAAGACAAAGAAGAGACACAAACCTATTGCAAAGAAGACAAACGGTGATAATTCAAAGCAACATAATGAACAGTTGGGTTATAAGTTGATCATATGCATTTTTATTTCTTAGGCTTAGAGTGTTCTTTTACATCCTCATAGGTTTCATGCACTAAAAAATAGAAAATGATAAATACTCCTTTTCCAACATTCTGTTGTAGCTGACCTGCTATTCTACGCAGATAACAAGTTCACTGCTAAGTAATTTGCTAGATGTGGTTGAGGAGGTTCAATCAGCTCGGATAGAGATTAGAAATTTGGTCGATGCAAAGTTCTATTCTCATTCAGGTAAACAAAAGTTTTCCTTACTCTTTGAAAATTGAAATGTTACTTTTAAATTCTATTCTCATTTCAGCCTTGGAGTTATGTGCAGAAAATTCTTCCAATATTTTGATTGGAAGTTGATGCTACCTTGCATTTTCATCAAATAATGTTGATAAGGACAAACTGAATTTTCACTTTAATTCATACTGCTTTTGCAGTTCAGCGGCTTGATTTGCAGCTGTCTTTCATTGATTTCTATAGTGGGAGGAAGGTGAAAGTGACCTTTGATATAACATGCTTAAAATGGTAAACTTTTGCATCCTTTTTGTTTTCAATTTCATTTTAAATTCCATGTCCTTCTGAGTTGATCCTTTCTTGTTGGGTGTTCCATATCCAATCTTCATTCAGATTTTGTATTCATACTTTATATATGCATCTGCAAATTTACCTTTTTTTTATTTTTATTATTAGGCCTAAATATGTTTAAGATTCCTTCAAATATAGTGGTTTTTGTTTTGTAGTCCTTGTATTTTTTATTTTTTGTTTTTTTGATGATTACTGCAATGTTCGCCATTACCTGTTAACAGCAATATGTTTTATGTCCCTGCAAACGTAAAACTTATTATTATTACTATCATTATTATTTTGCAACAGAAATTTAATATTTATCGTGATCTGATTTTACTGTGATTGGCTTCAACTCTGATGAGCCAATGCTCATTGATCTGATTTTAAATATTATTTCTACATTTTTGTTTTTTTGCCATAATGCTATTCTTATGTGAGATCAACTTGACTTTTGGTTAAATGTCTTTGCATTTGCAATTAAAGACACTGATTCATTTGGAAAAATGGTTTCTGAGCAGTGGGGTCTATCCTGCTGAGGTCCTTCCATCTCAAATACATGATCCTTCTTCTAGTGGGGAACAAAAGTCTTTGCATTCATTGGTAGATGAAATCAGAACTGCTGCAGAGAGTGTGAGAGTTGGATATTCAAGAATTATTAGGCTTTGTAGATGCATTTCCCAGACAGTTCAGGCTTCCACAAAAAGCAGATGATTGGGAATTATGGCTCCTCTGATTGCTTTCGTTGTTGTTGCCAATTTAGGGTTGATAGTTCATTAGTTTCATCTTGTATATGTTCACGTCACGGTTTTGCTACAAACGGGTAACATTGTGGTGTAGCATGCGGAAAATTCATGTTATTATCCACTGGAAAAGATACTGTTTTTCTTTATATTTTTTGCTTATTTTCTTTACTTATAAAATGACTAATTATGAAAAAAATTGACATCCAAGATAAAAAATGTGTTGTGTTATAAACTTTTTTTTTGTTTTTTTATACTAAAATACAGCCTTTTTGGGATATTTCAAGGTTTTTTTTATACTAAAATACAGCTGTCAATGTTTCCTATTTGTTGGGTGTTAACAACTTTGTTAGGTTTCTCTTTAGGTCAGGGGATATTTTGAGCAGCACTTTCTTTGTACAAGAGTACTGTGTTTCAGAAACAATACTGAAAGATAAAACTTGAGGAAAGATGGATAAATTTCATTTGATTCTCATAGCTGGTTTATTTAACAGTAAAGCAAACATTAAAAACAGTGACATAATGGATGAAGTTCAAATAGAGAAACTCTCGTAAGATTATCAAGTTTCCCTAATTAAAACTATTTCTATATAAAATTGGAAGTGATTCAGAAAATGCAAAACATCATTCTTACATATGAAATAGAAACCAGATCAGTTTACAAATAGAGTAAACCTTCAAATATATAAAAAAGGGATAAAATATGTTTTTGGTCCTTATACTTTCAGTGGTTTTAGTCTTGATACTTTCAAATTAAACATTTTGGTCTTCAAATTTTGAAAAACATGTGGATTTAGTTTCTCTCCTTTATTGATATTAGTGATGTTAATGGACTAAATCCACATGTTTTTCAAAATTAGAGGACTAAAATGGTCGATTTAAAAGTACAGGGACTAAAATCAATTTTTAGTAAAAGTACAGGGACTAAAAACATATTTTATAAAAAAAAATACTAATAAAGCAATATTCATATCATCAAATGGTTTCTTAATTTGCCATGTACTTGATAAGAACTATGATATATCTAATTGACATATCACTTTGTATATAAGGTAAAATCCTAATAACAATTGTGATGAACCAACCTCTAGGACAAAAACAAGAAAATAATTAATTAATTAATTATTCCTTCAATTGGAAGAAGACTTAATTTTCTCGTAAATTAATACCTTTCCTCCTTTGACATTGACATCAAGATCCTCAATCTTCTGGGTGCTTAAATCAAACCAGACTAATTCATTGTCTTCTCTTTTGAAGAATATACCGCCTTTCTTTCCGGTTCCGACAGGATGCTTAATGCATGGTAGGGGCCCAACCATGACGAGTTTAGTCCACGATTCCTTCACGCCAACTTCACCCAAAATTGATACGCAAAAAGTAGCCTTCTCTGTATAACTCGAGAACAAAGCAATGGATCCATTTAACACCACCAAGTGCCTCTGCACAAATCTAGAGTCAAAACTATCATCCATGTCGGAGGGTATTTGTGTTGTAAAGAACACCTCACTGCTCAAGTCGAACAACGCCAAACATTGTTGACCATCGGTTTCATATTTACCCAACCAATGACGTTATCGGATTTCAAGCGGGTTCATTTTCTCTCCAATACTGGACCAGTCCAGTAGGAGAGAGAAAGACTCAGGGTCTTTGTGGGTCCCACCATGCTGGACTGGTCCAGTAACCGGAGAGGATCCGGTTCCGTTTCAAGCAATAATGACAATATGGCATATCAACCTAGAGTTTCCTCCAAGAATTACTTCTTAGACTATACATCTCCCACGAGAGCTCGCAGAAGAACAACGACGTTCGTCGCATAACGCGCGTAAACATCGAATGACCTTGTAGTCATCCCTAGCGCGGTCATAACCGAATCCATGATAAATAATGACAGCATTTAGGTTAGAAAGAGAGATAAGCGGCTCGGAAGGAATGACCTTGAATTCTCGCATAGCTGGGTTCCAAAAAACAAGTCTTGTGAACCCTTGGCAGAGGCAAAGAATGCCATTAACGCTGCCGGAATTCAAGATTTCAATGTTGCGTTGATCCCCTTGAAACGGAGGTGGCCAATGTAATTTGACCGTTTTCTTGGAAGAGAGCAAATGCAACGCACTCTGCTGTGTGCAGTGCAGTGCAGAACGAGGAGAGATGTGTCATTAGAGATGAGGTACAGGTTCATGAAATGAGGGTTTTGAAACAAGAAGGTCCATGATTTGCACACGCATTCGAATCGCTTCAGAGATTTCAGCGGCAACTTTGATAGAATGAGCAAGAGAAGATCATTAGGTAAGTGGATGCTAATGCCACCCCTTTCATTTGACGTTGCCACAGATTTCAAATATAAGAAATCAATTTCAAATATATATATTTTATCTTAAAAATCAAATATGCTCCTAGCACTATGTAACTTATATATTTCAATTTATCATTTTCAACATCTTTAATTCTAACTTGAATTTTAATATTTTTAATATATTTAAAATTCAAATTGTAATCTAATATATAATAAATCTATAAAAGATCTTAATTATCACTTCTAAAAATATAATTTGAATTTTAAATATTTTAATTTTAACCATTTATTATTTTTAATCTTAATCTGATGATTATTATTAGTTGTTCTCATATTATCACATAAGAAAGTGTTCGAGTCGTAATATATATATAAAAGATAGGATCCGTTGACACCAGCTGTAAGTCATTAGACTTACACCAAATCTTAACCATTAAATTAAAATAATCTAATGATTCTAAATTTTTCAATTAAAAATAAAGATAAAAAACAGAAAAAACTCACGTGATCCTAAAACCCTAAAATTGGTTTAGCCACTGCATCTCTCCTCTCACCTGAGCAATTACATGACTCTCAATTGACTCCCCTCGATCAATTCAATTGAATAATTGGATAATAGTGAACAGTACCATTTTAAAAGATTTGGTGTACAAAAATCGCTGTTTTGAATAATTTCTCTTTCAATTTCTCTTAATTGTTAGTGGATCCAATTGATTTAGGTAATTTTTGAGTTTTTCTTGAAGCCAATAATTTCTTAAGCCATTCGCATTTTTTTGGCAGATTACTTTACACATGTATTTCAATCTATTGAGTCACGTTGATCCAAGCCAATTTGAATTGAATCACGAAATCAATGAACCATGTAATTGAAGCCACTCAACATTTTGGTATTTTGCTCAATTGAAATTATTCAATATTTTACAATTCTTAATTTCATGTTTTGCTCAATTTGGAATTATTCAATTTTTTCCAATTCTTAATTTCGTCCCAGCCAATGGAGCTTCTTCATGTGCGTTAGAATTTGAAGCTACCAGCTTCGGTAGCCTTTAAGGCAAGCTTCTTCTGGGATCTTATACCAAGTTATCATCCCTTCCGTGCATAAGTTCCTTCAAGCCACTGATCTTGAGGAGAAGTAGTTGAGCGTTCAATTCTGACCAATTCTTCAATTGAATAGAGGCATAAGTCTTAACTCACATAATTGTCCAAATGAGATGAGAGTTGTAGACTTGCAGTGCCACTGCAAGTTTTAGATTCAATTGAGTTGCCTAGATGGGGTAACTAAGCCAATTTTGAGGTTTTAGGGTCACGTGAGTTTTTTTGTTTTTATTTTTATTTTTAATTAAGAAATTTAGAACCATTAGATTATCTTAATTCAATGGTTAGGATTTGGTGTAAGTCTAACGATTTACACCTGATGTAAACAGATCTTGTCCCATATATATATATATATATATTGATAAAAGTAGAGGAGGAATTTACTTAATCTAAGAGTAACTCTCTTAGAGTTACTTTCTCAAAATTCTTATACATTTGAGCGGAAAATTTTTAGACAAAATTTTTATCTATTTTTTAATTCATAAATTTATATAAATATAGTAACTAAGGTAATTATCTTTATCTTTATCTTTATTATAATAAAAGTAAACAAGTCTAAGAGGAAAATCTTATGCAAATGAGCGGGAATTTTTTCTTCTATTTTTTAATTCATAAAATTATATAAATATAGTAATTAAGGTAATTAGAACAATTATATCTTCTAATCTTTATTATAATAAAAGTAAACAAGTCTAAGAGGGAAATCTTATGCAAATGAGCGGGAATTTTTTTTTTCTATTTTTTAATTCATAAAATTATATAAATATAGTAATTAAGGTAATTAGAACAATTATATCTTCTAATTAGAAATAATTAAATTAATTATTTTTTTACATAAATTAAATTAATTATTATCTACACATCTTCTTTACTTTTATTAATATAAATATGTGTACAATAATCTTTCCCTATAAAAGATATATAAATATCTTTATCATTTTGTATATCTCATTCAAATATTAATTAATTTCAAAAATATTTTACAAAATTATTTAAATTACTAATATAATTAATCTTGAAAATTGATAATATAGTTAATAAGAATTTCAATCACAAAATTATTTTTGCATAGTGTATATCTTTATTTCATTCATAAATAAGAATTAATAATTAATAATTAATATCTTTTTTAAAAAAAAAAATCTTTTTCATTAACTACTACGCTTGATTTGTGGGATGTATTAAAAAAAACTTTTTAAAAAAATCTTCTTCACTAATATAATGTATTTTCATAAGAAGCCAATGAATCTCAATGATATGTTGTTTTTTATCTAGCACTATGTATAAAGAGTACCTCAGCAAATTCTTTTCATAAAACTAATACAGGTGAGATGGAGTTCTACTACATTCAGGTATTTACATGATCCACCAACAACTATTTTTTTTGCATGGGATCCAAGGTTGCAAGAAAAAATGAGGTGCATGCTACTGTGTATATATTATTTTCATGGTCAAAATTGTTTGTATCGCAACAATGTATTTTCCTTATCAAACTATTATTCTCTTCTACATGCTTTCAAACATTTTATTGATGTATAGTAGTATTCACTCTTTTTTTACTATGATTAAAAAATACAATAGAAACAATTCACCTGAATGAAATTTCTATTGTTAGGTAGCAAATTTTGCTCTCAATTTAGCTGTACATTTGAAATGGAACTGAGAATAAAATTGATTTATGGAATATTTATTATATTAAGGTTAAAAGGTATGGAATGCACATTGCGAAGCCCATGTTATATATATAGCATTAGAGGCTTAATTTGGGGGAACCTGTGAAGAAGTCATTAAATTTATTCTAGGATGATGCCACTTCAATCACATTTATGCACTGACTTATATTAATTTCCTTTCTCTTTTCTATTTTTCAATCTTTCGTTTTCTTATTAGTCAGAAGAGGCTTTTGTGGTTTGCAGGAGCGTAGCAAAGGAGAAACAAGAAACAAAGATAACTATGAATGCCACTAAAACATAGAAGCCTACCTACAACGATGAAAATCCCATGGTTTGCATTATCTCTCTTATGCTTTGCACAAAATTAAGATAGATTTCTTGGTCTTTAAATTTCTATTGAGATGTTTGTTCTTTAACATTAGATTTCTAATGGATTATGTGCTAAAATTAGTTTGACTGTTTTCTCAGATATATATGAACACTAATGAGAAAATGAGAAATGGTTTTTTTTCTAAGTTCTTCATTGATTTTGTTCGTTATGATTTTTTGCATTATTTTTTTTGTTACATTGTAAATTGCACTTTTTATATTAACACTATTGTGTGCACATTATCTATGACCAATGATGTTTTTCATGGGTCTTTATTTGCTTATGTTAAACTATGGATATAATTAATCTTTTTTTTTACCGCACAATTAGTCTTTTTAAAACATGTAGAAATGTTTAACTTACAATATTTTAACTTATTTAGCAATCTTTCAATTGAGTACGATATGGGCTAAAACTGCAAATAATGTTAAATTTGCAAGGACATTTGTTTTTTGTGGATTTTCCGAGAAGTGTGATGAAATATCCAATTTCTGAGTGAGATTTTTTTTTTTTGAAAAGTTAAGTGTTAGAGTTAATTACTATAACAATGTTGTCTCAAGTTTTGTTTTATCATGATGTTTTTTATTTGCAGCTTTGGCGTCAATTACAGTTACAATTACAAGTTGAAACAATAATTTCTTGCAATGTATCTTGAATAAATGAGTGTATATTTGTAGACTTGATAAATTAAAGTTGGTAAGAATAGTTTTTTTTTTAAAAAAAAAAAACTTTTTGCAGGATTCATTTGTTGGTGGGGCTAACAATGGCCAGCCTTTTGGACAGAGTGATATTGAAATGGGAAAGGTTCCTCTGATATGGGGAATGAAAGCTTTCAATAAGGATATAGACAAAATGTCAATAAATTAAAGACCATGTCAAGACTTAAGAATTGAACTATGAATTTTTTCAGTGACAAAGATTTTAAGGATTTTAAGGTTTAGAGAGAAAAAGATAAAGCAATATGGGTGAGAAGCTTAATTGAAGAGGGAAAAGAGTGTTACTTGATTTGAGTTGCAATGTAAGCAAGTATTAAAAAGATCATAGAAGAAACACATGGTTGCACATGAATTAGAATAAAGCCACAACTTTATAACAAAGATGCCTCTATGACTCTATAGAAAGTAATTCAAAATTAAATTTTAAAAATCTATAGGCAACGTTTAATGTTAAAACCCGGAAGAATTTTAAATTTCTAAACTCATATTTTCATTCCATATGATTTTTTAAAGTATTTTTTTTAACTTTAAACTACTCAAAATTGGAAAAAGGAAAGAACATATAGTCAGAAGCTAAAGAGCGATACCTGCTAATTTTTTTTAGATGATATTATCATGGTAATTATAAACTTCCATGTATATTATAAAAGAAAATTTTGTCATGTAGACAAATGTCACGTGACAACATTACATTGATTCTTTTTCAGCATTGTATGTCTTATTTATTTATTTTTTAATTCATAAAATATATCATTATAGTAATTAAGATGATTATAATGAATATATATTCTAATTAGCGCTCAATTAATTGAATTATTAAATCTTATATGAATTTTTATTTTATATAATACAATAATCAATTTATTAAATTTCATGGAATATTTTTTATAATTACAATAATATGTTTATAATAAGGTTTAAATATCTTTTTCGTCATTGCAATTTAGTATTTTTTTACTTTTCGTCCTTACAATTTTTTTTTTTTATTTTAGTCATTGCAAATTATGTTTGTTTTGGTTTTTGTCCTTATAGCGGTTTAGATAGCGTTTTTCACTATTCAAAGCGCTATCTAAACCACTTTAAGGACCAAAAACAAAGTAAACATAATTTGCAAGGACTAAAACCAAAAAAATAATTTTGTAAGGACAAAAAGCAAAAAAACGTTAAATTGCAAGGACTAAAAAAATATTTAAGCCTTATAATAATGATAATCTTCTTTATAATTACAACAATCTTATATTATTTTTTTAATTCATAAAAGTACATCATTATAAATTGTAATACCTGTGCATAAAGAATTTTTCCAAAACTTAAATTAGGTTAATTAATATAGATTTTATATTTTATAACTCTTAAATAATATAAAATAAATTTAAATTGAAATAATTTTAAAATTTTAAAACATAATAACATGACTGTGCATGCACGGGTCACCATACTAGTGTGTGTGTATATATATATATATATATGAGGAATCCATTTACTTCAAAAGTAAGTCTAAGAGAGTTACTCTCTATCCTCACCATTCATTCTTTTTGAAATCTAATGATTGTAATGAGTAGCTAATTTTAATCATTAGATTTTCAAGAAAATGAATGGTGAGGATAAGAAAAAACTCTCTTAGACTTACTCTTTGAGTAAATGGATCCCTCCTCATATATATATATATATATATATATATATATATATATATATATATATATATATATGAGGAGGGATCAAATTACATCAGTGTAATTCTTTTAGAGTTACACAATTTTAATAACTTGATATAGAATGAAATTTTTATCGATCCAACCGTTGAATTATATCTACATATTACCAAGATTGTTTGTGTCAAATTTTGTCAAAATTGAACAACAATAAGAAGGTAATCAAATTATCCATATTTTAGTATATTTTGAAAAGTTTATATTATGTTGATTTTAATCTATATTAATGAGGTAACAAATAATTTTGGATTAATTTGAAATTTTGTATACATGATCTATGTGAAAGGAACTTTCAATCCAACGGTGGATTTTAAGAAAACATTATACAGTTGAAAGTTATTGAATGATATAATAGTTATATTTAAGTTATACCTGTGTAATTTGATCCCTTATATATATATATATATATATATATATATATATATATATATATATATGGGCTGCGAATATCTACCCTACTTTTTTTTAGTTGGTGTGCAGTAACAAGTAACACCAAAATAAATCCAATTATCTCTTCATTTAATTAGAGGCCTATTATAGTAACTATATATTTCAGTTTTAAAAAATAAAAAAGAAGTTTTTTCTCTGTCCTCACTCCTCTCCTAGCTCTCACGTAACAATCTCAGTTATGCTCGGTGGCGGACGCATGTAGATTTCAGGGGTGCACCTGCACCCCTCACTTTTAAAAAATTATATATATATATATATATATATATATATATATATATATATATATATATATATATAATGTGTATATTTTGTAGTATTTAATTTTATATATTTGAATCTTCTGTTTCTAATTTTTTTCTCCTTTCATATATTTATTATTTTTATTTAAATATTTAATTTAAAAGTTTAATTTTGTCTTTTTTTTAATTGACTCAAAAATTGGATAAAATAAAATAATTATCCTATCATGTTATAACATCAATAAGATATAATTAATAACACTATCTTATTTCTTATCTTAAGAGGAGAATTATATCATTATCTAATATTTAGAAAGTTATATAATATTCTATCATTATTTACTAATAAAAAATATCATATAATTATCTAGTTTGTTATCTATCACAAATTGTAAAAAAACAGTCATAAATTGAAAAATTTTTGTCACAAATTACAAAAAATCACCACAAATTGTAAAAAAGTCACCACAATTTGCATTTTTTCCCTACAATTTGTGACAATTTTTATGCAATTTATGGCGATTTTTAACAGCAAAAAATCCTCGTGTAGATCCGAACCTAGTTCTGGACCAAAATTTGACATATTACAATTTTGCAAGACAAAAAATATACATTTTCAATTTTATGATGACGAAAAACATATTTTAGCCTAAAATTTATTTTTCTCTTATCTTATCATGTTGTTACTTTGCCCGACCCAGGGTTCTAGATTCGCTACTGGTTCCGTTATTTACGCAGTCGTTCTTCTTGCTCATGATTCTCTCGTCTCACCAAAAATTTACAGGCACCCTTCTCTTTGTAAGCACTTCCACCGTGGACGTCGACGCAGGCAAATCGCATAGCAGAGTCTGGATCGCGGGGCAGCAGAGCATACTGACAACCATTTTTGTGAAAGAGGGGAAAGAATGAAAGATGGGATTTTATATATTAATGACTCATCATCAATTATAAATCCCTCTGCCTAAGTTTTTTCTATCATTTTCTTTGTAGTAAATCATTGGATTGGGGTTGATGATGATGCTGCAGTGAGTGTGATGTCCATGGAGGCGGATTGGAGAAATAAGCATGAGAAGAAAATGGAAGCAGTTGATACGTGAATTACGGAAGAGAAAGAAATATGATTTTTTATTTTTTAATTAAATATTAAATTACTGTATTATCCTTAAATTAATTAATTAAAATAAAATAAAATAAATGGTTTTTTGGTGTTGTTTGCTAATGCACACCAAATTTTTTTTTGTTTACTTAAAAGTTTAGGTGAGTTGGATCCCAGGGATTCTAAGACCAACTTTATCGGCAGTATTGGACACGGTATTTGAGAGAAAAAATTGAGGTGCTTAATTTGGATCCCCGCTACATGAGAATCGTATCTCAACTGAGGTTTTGAATTGAGAACTGGTTCCAAATTTTCTAATGGTAGGCCAATGTGACGTTTTTTCTTAAAAAAAATTAAAACTGAATGAGCTAGTACATAACAATGGGAAGGATATCAGTAGCCCATTTTTTTCCTTTTAAAAAAATAAAAATATTAAACAAATAATAAAGTCTTCAAAAAAAAATTATCTTACCATTAAAATGTTAACGTTACACAGTATTCTTCTTCTAAATTTTTTTTATCGTTAACTATTTAAATATTAATATTAGTATGTATATAAATGAGTAACATGAAATTTTTTTTACACATTCATTATTCTCAAAGTTCAATCTCATCCAATTTTTTTACTCACATCTTCCAAAATTCTCAACTTTCTCTTTTTATTTATTTTCATCCAATGGATCCAAACCAATTCAATCTCAATCATTGGTTAAATTTCATGCAAAATTATCAATATCCAACCAATTCAAATTTTCAAAATCCTTCACTTCCACAAAACCCACCACCAAACCCACAAAATAACCCAAATATGACGAATTTTCAGTTTCCTGTCCTCCTATTCTCCTATCAATTTTTCCATGTTTCAATCACCACCAATTAACCCCACCATGGATCATGGCACTTCTATGGGTATTGGTGGAGGGCAATCTTTTGAAAAATATCAAGAAACACCATCTGAATCTCAAGCTTCGCTATTTTCCACTCAAATTGGGTTGGATAATATTGCGCTCGATGACGAAGAAAGAGAAACGCCAATTGAAACACCAAAAAAAATGTGATTTACCATGGATGAAGATTTACTTCTCGTCCAGTCATGGCTAAATGTTTCTAAAGATGCAATTGTGGGGAATAACCAAAGTAGACGTGCTTTTTGGTCAAGGATGAAACATAATTACAATGAGGATCGTGGTGATTTGGAAGCGAGGGAAGCATCACAGTTGAAATCTCAATGGCAAAAGTTGAATCTAGCTTTTCAAAAATTTTCAGCGTGCTACAAACAAGCAAACCAAAGAAAGAAAAGTGGTAGCTCCGAGGTTGACGTCATGAGCGATGCATATAAAATTTATTTTCAAGATGTAGGCAAACAATTCAAATTGGAGTGTGCATGGCACGTGGTGAAAAATCAACCTAAATTTAGGGATCAATTGTTTGAAGGAGCTAATAAAAGAACAAAGGTTTCTGCTTCTGGAGCTTACTCGTCCTCCTCTAATTCGGATACACCATCAAGTTACGACCTAGGTTCACCAACCATGGTTCGTCCAATGGGAACAAAAGCAACAAAAAGAAAGGCAAAAGCAAAAGCAAATGAAACATCTTCTTCCTACATTGATCTAACTGCACTGGGTATACACAAAAGTCAAAAGCAAAAGCAATGGAAGATTTGGCACGTGCCAAGCTTGATCGTAACAAGTTGAAGGAGAAAGTGTTGAGCATTAAGGAGAAAGAACTCGAGTACCAGTTCAAGATAAAAGAGAAAGAGCTCGAATTGGAGGCAAAGGTCAAGGAGAAAGATTTGGAAATTCAAATCCTCTTCAGAGATACATCTACTATGAATGTTACACAACTACGAGACCATGAGAAGTTGTGTTACAAAATTAGAGAAAAATATGGACTTCTGTAATGATGTTAGTGAAAGTAGTTGTGTTTGTTTTAATTAAGTCATTTTTATAAATTATGTCATTTTAATTAATTATGTAATTTTTATTGATTATGAGATGAATTATGTTAAGTTTTTATTATTTTGTTATATTTTTACATGTAATTTTAGAAATTAATTTGTTGGTCAAACTAGCCATTACTAAAACTAGCCATTATTCAAATTAGCCGTTGGTCAAACTAGCCGTTATTAAAACTAGCCGTTGTGTTGTTTGTCTTTATATATTCTTCACATGTAACATGATTTTTCACATCTCTCATTTGTGCAAACAAGTTTCATCTTCTCCTCAAATTCTCTCAAAACTATCTACATCTATTGTGTTCCTTGCAATGGACTCCAATGATTTATCCTTTGAAGAGGATCTTGAAGATGAAATCATCGAAGATTTCATAAATGATGACTATGAAGAACTTCTTGACAAATTCATAATGGAGAGGCTAATGCAACAACAAGCCGCTACGCGTACACATAGACGTAGATGAATCACATAGAAATGAGTCATGAAGAAGGGCATGCTCGATTGTTCAATGACTATTTCTCCAACAATCCAGTATATATAGAGGAGCAATTTCGACGAAGATTTCAAATACGAAGGGATGTCTTCCTTTGCATTGTACAAGCCCTCGGCAATCATGATGAGTATTTTCAAATGAGGGTTGATGCAACTGGAAGGATGAGTCTTTCCACATTGCAGAAATGCATTGTTGCCATTCGTATATTGACATATGGATCACCTGCTGATAGTGTTGATGATTATGTGCAAATTGGTGAAAGCACTGCATTGCAATGCTTGGATAAGTTTGTAAGGGGTGTCTATGATATATTTGGATGTGAATACTTAAGAAGGCCCAACAATAATGACATTCAACTCCTACTACAAATCGGGGAGAGACGTGGTTTTCCAGGTATGTTAGGTAGCATTGATTGTATGCATTGGATTTGAAAAAATTGTCCAGTAGCATGGAAAGGTCAATTTACTCGTGGTGATCATGGAAAGCCCACAATCATGCTTGAAGCAGTGGCATCACAAGACTTATGGATTTGACATGCATTTTTTGGGGTTGCGGGTTCAAACAACAACATCAACGTGTTAAATCAATCTCCTGTGTTTAATGACATTTTAGAGGGACAAGCCACTGCGGTGCAATATACGGTGAATAGAACCCAATATAACATAGGATACTATCTAGCAAATGGTATTTATCCGGATTGGGCAACGATTGTCAAGAGCATCTCAATGCCACAAGGCGAGAAAAGAAAATTGTTTGCCCAACGTCAAGAAGCAGTAAGAAAGGATGTGGAGCGTGCGTTTAGAGTGCTTCAAGCTCAGTTCGCAATTGTACGTGGCCCTGTGCGTGCTTGGCATATGGACACAATCAAGCATATATTATATGCATGCATCATATTGCATAACATGATTGTGGAAGATGAACGACACATATACGTTGGTCATTTTGATTATTCTTATGATCATCCCAACAATGATGATGTGTCCACAACTGACATACATAGTGGTCCTCATCTGGATATTCAACCATACCTACAAAGAAGAGCAGAAGTTCATGATAAGCGACGTCATCATCAATTCCAAACTGACCTTGTGGAGCATATTTGGGAACGTTTTGGACGCGATAGACCACAAAATTAATTATTATTTTAATTATGTAATTTTTATTATCTTAATGTCAAATTTTAATTTTGTGATAATTGTGTGATTTTAGCTATTTTTATAATTTTAAATAAAATTTAATTTAATTATATTTTTTGTATTATCAAAAAATATTTTTATAACCGTTAATTTTTATTTTGTATTATATGCATGTGAGATATTTTATGTTGTGATAAAAAAAATGATTTTCTTATTTTTAATTATATATTTTTAAATATTTTATAAATAAAATAATTATAACATAACATAATAAATTATTGATAAAATGTAAGGATGTGAGTTGTTTTGTGGGACCCAAATAAGAACCTAAATAAAGGTATTGGGTTGGAGAAAATAAGTGTTTTTGAGGTACTTGTCTTGGAAAAAGTAAAAATGAATTATGTATATATGTGAAACCCATTTAGGAACCCAAATAAAAGTATTGGAATGTAGATGCTCTAATGCACACCAATTAAAAAAGAGTGTGGTGGCTATTAGGGGACTGCTAATATTCACCCTACTCTTTTTTAGTTGGTGTGCATTAGCAAACAACACCAAAATATTTAGGACAAAAAAAACCCAATTATCTCTTCATTTAATTAATTAATTTTTGTTATATCCTTTTATGTTTTTAATATCAACTAAACGATTTTAACAACATGTAACTAAATTTCAGAAAATAAATTTCTTATGATTCTCATAGTTGATTTGATCCTCTAAATTTTAGAGTACCGGATAGCACAAAAGCATTTGTCCAATGTTTGTTTTAAATAATAGTTAGTGGACAACACAAAATAAGGAGAAAAGAACACGACAAAATTTTAAAAATTTGTAACTCACTATTTTATGAGACAACTTTTTGTCAGGTGGTTATTAAGCAGAAAAATCAAATTTATTCTTATCTCTTCCCTCTCTTTCCCCCACGTTCGTTCCCAATCTGCTACACATTCGTTCCCACCCCAGCACCAACGCACAACGGAAAAGTATGAGACAAAAAAGAAATTTAATTGCACTGCTCTACACACTACACACACTAGTACTGGAGGAAGAGAACCTGAATTCACTCATTCTATTGATTTTTCACATTATTGATAACCTTCGGTACAAGGCTTTCTATAGGCAAATTTAAGCAATAGAATATAAAGAACTTAATAGTGGCTAAGAAAAGGAAATGATGGTGGCAGTAGAATAGCTAGTTGTTACCACTTGTCCAATTAAAACTTCATTTCAAAGAAATCAAATGCTGGAATTAAAGGCAGTGGAGAATTTTGGTCGTGGTCACTGATATCGCACTGGAATCCCAATGGCGTGGGAGTGCACAATTTCATAAACCACTACACTTAACGAATTATGATAAATTAAAGGCTTAAATGCAATTTTGGTCCCTTTATTTTACACAATCCGCAATTTTAGTTCATCTATTTTAAAATAGATACATTTAGTCCCTCTATTTTGCACAATCCTCAATTTTAGTCCCCCTATTTTAAAATATAAACATTTAGTCCCTCTATTTTGCACAATTCGTAATTTTAGTCCCCATATTTTAAAATAAAGACATTTAATCCCTCAATTTTGTAAAATCCATGATTTTTGTCCTTTCGTCAAATTAAAAGCGTTGTTCATTAAGAGATTAACGTTGACTACGATATGGTATGTGCTTCAGTGACGTGGAATTTGTTTAAAATAAATTATTAAGACTCGTGATTTTCATATTAGAACTTACGACTACTATTGGCCATTAAAATAAATGGTTTTACCTTTTTTTTAAAATATGTTTTTCATCAATTATTCTACTCAGTATTTAGAATAATTAAAAACTAAACAAATAAATTTGTATCACATCACTATATTTGGGCCACGTCAAGGCTGATGTTAATCTTTTAACGGTCAAAAATTACGGATTTTACAAAATTGGGGAACTAAATGTTTCTATTTTAAAATAGAGGGACCAAAATTGTGGATTTTACAAAATTGGGGGACTAAATGTCTCTATTTTAAAATAGAGAGACCAAAATTGCGAATTGTGCAAAATAGAGGGACTAAATGTCTTTATTTTAAAATAGGGGGACTAAAATTACGGATTGTGCAAAATAGAAGAACCAAAATTGTAATTAAGCCTAAATTAAAAAGGGTGTGCCTGTAAATTTCACATTCTTATCTTTGTGTTGTACATAGTTTAACAAACAAGATACAAAATAAAAAGTTGTCCTATTCTTCTTGTACTGTACCATAGCGCGACCACCCTAAAGCAAACATTAAAAACAGTGACATAGTTGATGAAGTTCAAATATCGTAAGATTGTCAAGTTTAGCTAATTAAAACTATTTCTATATAAACTTGGAAGTGATTCAGGAAAGGCAAAACATCATTCTTACATATGAAATAAAGACTAGATAAAAGCAATATTCATATTATCAAATGGTTTCTTTATTTGCCATGTACATGATAAGAACTATGATATATCTAATTGACATATCACTCAGTGCATAAGGTAAAATCCTAATGAATTGCCATAAACCTGTAGGGCAAAAACAATTAATTATTTATTCCTTGAATTGGAAGAAGACTTTCATTGTAAATTACTATCTTTCCTCCTTTGACACCAAGTTCCTCAACCTGCATAAATTACTCCATCTTCTGGGTGCTTATTTCCTTGAAACGGAGGTGGCCAATCTAATTTGACCGTTTTCTCAGACTCTTTAGCAGAGAGCAAATGCAACAACACACTCTGTTGTTGTGCACACTGCTGCAGTACAAGGATAGATGTATCGTCATCATCGTAACAGGAATATTGAGTACTGCAGTTGTACATGATTTGAAACAAGAAGGTCCAAGATTTGCACACGCATCCAAATCGCTTCAAAGATTTCGACGGCAATTTTGATAGAACCAAGAAGACAAGATCAATAGGTATCATTAGGTATGTGTATGTGGTTGCTACCCCTTTCATTAGATTTGTCCATCAATAGGCTTTGGCTTTGGCTTCAAAGTGTGAATGAGATATCATATAGAGAGAGCATAGGGTGGGTGAAACATAACATAACTCCAGAGTCTGATGCAATTGATTTTTTTTTTTTTTTATGCATTGTTGCATTTGATTTTTTAAAGGCAAACATCATATCTTAACTTTTTTGATACAGTAAAGATCATATCTTAACTTGATTGAGGAATAACTGTAACATTTTTTTTTAATCTAAATAAATTAAAATTAATAATTAATAATTTGGCACGGAACGTGCATTACACATAATAAATATTTATTGTATACAACTAAAATTTATAAGAAATAAATATTTTTAAATATATAAATTATATTATAATTAAAATATGTAATAAATAAATATTTTAAACTTATAAATTTAGATTTATATATGATATAAATAATTTATATTGTGATATAATGTTATTTTTAATTATTGATTTTTTTTAAAATATTTAAATTTAAGTTAGAACTAAAAATATTGAAAATGATAGAGTGAAAAAAGAACCAACATTGGTTGGCACAAGTGGTAGTGACTTGTGTTCCTTAACCAAGTGGTTAAGCGTCGAATCCTAGTGATGCCACTTTGGGTATGGAATAAACCATGTTGGAAGGAGAATGCCCACCTTAGTATGCGCTCACGATCTTCGATGGAGTTTAATCATTGCTTTCGGCGATGACTAATTCGTACCAATACCATGGTCAGCAAAAAAAAAAAAGATAGAGTGAAAAAAGATAACAAGTTAAGTTAAATCATTTAGTTGTTAGCAATGTATTGTATTTAAATTTTGAAGATAAAATATATAGTGCGAAGACTGAAGGCCTGAGAAATTATAAAAGATTTCTATATTCCTTTTCATATTTTTTTTAAAAAAAACTTCTCCAATTTAGTTTTACTAACATGCACTGGTCAAGTATATAGCAAATGAATATATTTATTTTATTTAAAAAATAATTAAAATATAAAAGTATATAATGGAAATGTATTTTTGTTGTGTATTTTTTCGCACCTCCTTTTAGACAACAGAAATACATTTCTGTTTTGTTAAATTTTAAGAAAAAATTGTAATTAATTGCATATATAAGTTACCTTTTTTACAATTAATAATATTTTTTTATCCGTAGGAATCAAAGACAGTACCAAATGGTTTACAACACTCATGAACCCTACATTTAATAATATACATTACATTTTTAATTATTCTTGAATTAATTATGATACAAATTATCTTAATGACGATACACATTACCTAATTGAATAGTAATAGAATTAATTATGATAAAAGTTACATTTTTAATCTAAATTTGAATTAATTATGACACAAGCTACCTTTTTTAATTGTAATCAAATTAAATGATATAAAAGTTAATTGATTATGATACAAATTAGATAAATGTTAGCGACATTCTCTCTGACACTCTCTTTTAGACATTTTTCCTATGATTGATTGAAATTTATTGAAAATCATCAATTTTGGTGGATTCCACATATAATTTAAGGATTCTCTTTCCTGATTTAGCAGTGAGATCTATCAAAATTGGTGATTTTTATAGATTTCAACCAATCACAAGAAGAGTATTTAAAAGAGAGTGTTAGAAAGAGTATCACTAGCACTCCTCTGCAAATTAATTATGACAAAAGTTATCCTTTTTAATCAAATATTTTTGAAAATATCACAACAGAAATATGATTCCGTTGTACATTATTAAACAGAATCATATTTTCGTTGTCATTAATGGGAGGTGAAAAAAATTAAGTAACAAAAATATGATTCGGCTATACAATTTGCACAGTGGAATCATATTTTGGTCAAAAGGGCATTTTTGGAGTCAAAAAATATTTTGTAACATGCACAGTGGAATCATATTTCTGTCAAAAGGGCATTTTTGGAGTCAAAAAATATTTTGTAACATGTGGGGTAAAAATAGCAATGAGGGGTGAAAATAGCAATTCCCTTTTTACAATTCATATAACATGATTGGATTTTTTTTGTTTCATTTGTAAGATAGTTTTACATGTGAGGTATTACCCCAGCAGAATAGGGCTCTTAAGAAGATTTTTTTTAGGCTTAATTATCTATTTGATTCCTTAGTTTATTAAAAATGCTCAATTAGATCTTCTTATTTTTTGATTATACAATTAGGATCTTTTATTTTTAAAATTAATTCAATTGGATTCTCTCCGTCCAATTGAGACAGACGTCATTAGGTTGTAAATTCTAACAATTTTTATTTATGAATAATGACAGTTTTTAACTGTGGCGGTTAAAAATCGCCACCTTATTTACTATTTTAAAAAAACAAAATTGATTGCTCAAAGATTCAGACGAAGGTGACATGGACCTCGTCGTGCTCCGGTGACCGGAAACTGAACTCAAGACGGCGTCGCCGCCAAGATTGGACTAGTGTGGCTGGGATCGAACGCGAGACGTCGCACATTCGCAATATTTTGTGTTGCTGTTTATGACCACGTCGTGGAATTGGATTAGTGCCAGCTCCAACAAGCCGCGACAAGGTTTCCACTTTCCACCTTGAAACGTTGCTCTTGCAACTTGGACGCTGCGGATTGGGAAAATTCTGCAATTCGATTCCTAATCGACGTCGTCTTTTTCCCCGATTCGGTTTCTTGAAACGCCGCTTCTTCTTCTTCGGTGTTTGTCATCGTTAGGATAAGGAATCTGAGGGGGTTCGGGGGATTGGGCTTCAAGATTTTGTTCTTGTTGGGAAATTTCCTTCACTTAGAGTTTTTTTTTTTTTTTTTTTTTTCTTTTCTTAATTACAGATTTTACCATCCAACTTTTATTATTTTATGAATTTTATTATCTAAGTTTTTTTTACGAATTTTACCACCCAATTTTCATCATTTTACGAATTTTACCATTCAAGTTATTTTTTTGCAAATTTTACCATTCAACTTTCATCATTTTACGAATTTTACCATTTAAATTTTTAATTTTTGCTCATTTTACCACCCTCATGTTTCACAAAAAAAAAAGTTTTGAATTCTTTAACTTTTTTTTTGTGAAATATCATAGTGGTAAAATGCATAAAAAAATGAAAATTTAAGTGATAAAATTTGTAAAAATAAAACTTGAATGATAAAATTCACAAAATTATGAAAATTAGATGGTAAAATTTGTAATTAAACATTTTTTTTCAAAATAACAATAATCATAATGACAATTAAAAATTGTCATTACATGTACACATCATAAAAAACAATAAAAAAAAATAACCCTAAGTACTGCATATGACTTTTCTGTCAATCTAATTGGATAAAATGACAGAAAAAATCTAATTGGATAAAATTAAAAATTTAAGAAATCCGATTACGTAGTCAAAAAATTAAAAAACTTAATTGAGTAATTCTAGTAAATTAAGAGACGAAATAGATAATTAAGTTTTTTTTAAGTTGGACCATAATTCTTTATAATCAATAGAGAGATTCTTCAAGCATAGTCTTCAGCATGATTATGCAAGTATGCATGAACTTTAAGCGTAGCCACACTAAACCACCTCATTGGATGGGGAAAGAAAAACCTAAAAACTAGTCAAATCAATCAAATTTCAAAACTGATTTTTGTTTTTATAAACTATAAAAATCATAAAATCAGTCCAAAACTAGTTTGTCAGTGTGAACCGACCAAGGTCACATGGTTGAACTTTTTTTTTATATTATAAAATGAATTTAAAATTTTCATTGAATAAATCCGTAATTTATGATCAAAACATGATTAACCACTGATTAATTAAGATAATTAAAACTATATATATATATATATATATATATATATATATCAGTTTATTAGCTTAATTTGGTAAAAAAAAGGTTTATTAGCTTAATTGTGCAAAAATTAACAAAAAATTGATTAATTTGGTAAAAAAAAAGGTTTATTAGCTTAATTGTGCAAAAATTAACAAAAAATTGATTAATTTGGTAAAAAAAAGGTTTATTAGCTTAATTGTGCAAAAATTAACAAAAAATTGCTATCTATCTATCTATCACGTGGATATATATATATATATATATATATAAGTCATAGCATATAGTGATCTGCAAGATATTGTAATAGCCTTATGCCAAGCTCATCACATGGTAAATGAAGTGCTGGCAAAATGAAAAGGCTTTCTATAAAGTCTGCTTCCATATCAGGAATATAAGGCTCTAACCATAGGAGGGCCAAACACGATTAATTAAAAAAAGTCAAATGCTACTTTACGGGTAAATCAGTTTTTTTTTAGCATGATATTACTGTAAAATATCTGCCGATTTTTTCAATAACTAGTTTCCACGGAAGAATTGGTCACTTTTAGTAAAATCTTCCTTCTCAACTAGATCTTTTTTTCATCGATAGGGTTCGAATCAAGACCTTAAGAATCCGAACCTACTACCACTCGAATCAACGACATGTTAGTATCAATTTTTGGTCGAATGTCAAGCGTTAGTGAAACTAAGAAAAATCAAAATAAAACTTTAAAATTGTCAATATTTTATTTAAGTCTCCAAACTTAATCACTTACTATTATTTTAATTCCTAAAAATATATTTTTATTACTATCACTTAAGTTATACAAACAATTAAATTATCGCTTTTGAGAAATGTCAATTTCATGGATTTATTTTGACTTTTCTTAAGTTCATTCAAGGAGGACGCATATGAGAGCACTTACCACATTTTTTTTTAAATAGGTTTTTAGTCCCTTAAATTAGGGGTTTATTTTTTTAGCCTCCCAAATTAAAGTTTGCTTTTTTAAGTCTCTCAAATTTAAGAAATATTTTTTTTTAATTCCTCAAATTTGATAAATGTTTTTTTTTTAATCCTTCTCCCTAGAAGTGTCAAACAAAAAATATTGAATTTGCAATTTGTAGCGACTTTTAACCGCCAGAATTTAGAGAGAGACTAATAACATATATGGAAAGAGACTAAAAAAATATTTTACAAAGAGAACTTAAAAAAATAATTTTTAATTTGAAGGACTAAAAAACGAGACCCCTATATTTAGATAACTAAAAACATATTTAAGTTTATTTTTTTAATACTGTGATATTGAACGCTTAACACTTTAAGGACTAAAAGTAATATACCGAACATTATACATGTACATGACTATGAAGGTGTTGGCAAAAGGATAAGGGTTTCTATATGTTACACAAGAGGGTATTATGGACAAACACAATTAACCAAAAAAGTATATCCCTCGTCTCATATGTGGCAACACCTGATACAGAGAAACAAAGGAAAAGAAGAACCTCCACACACTTTACATCATAAAAAGTAAAGGGTTGAAAAAGATTAAAAAAGTTAGAGCCAAGGCCAAGGGAACATCAAAGTTGTCACAACTATCTAAGTACTATATATATATATATATATATACACTGTACATGAATCTATCTCTTTTGTATGTACATGTTTTTACCAAAAGCAAGATGCATCATCTTGAGGCATCAAGGGAGTCCTGCAAAGTGGGCATGTAATGTTCGAAAAGTCCAACCATTTCTCCAAGCACACTTTATGAAAAAGATGGCCACAAGATAAACAGTTTACCTCAGATTCTGGCTCAAACTTTGTGAGACACACACAACAGCATTCATGTTGAGGTTGTTTATTACAGCCACCACACATGCTGCCAAACCTGAGTGTTGGTGTCCTGCTTCTGAACTCTTCAATGAAACCCTCTGAGGGGCTGAGGTGGTGGTGGAATTCAAATGACTCATTTGGGTTCTGGGAGATGTCTGGTGAAGGAGATGATGAAACATGGATACCAACAATGTGTAGAATTGTCCTAATGATGCCTTTGAATATGGATATAGACAAGGCAGTGTTTACAAGAAGCACACACAACACTCCTTCAGATGGTGCTGGGAGACTTGACAGGCCCATTTTGTTACCAAATTGTTTTGCAAGTGGATGATGATTGTTTATCTTTGAATTTGAACCCAGCAGAATGAACAAACAAGGATGCAGAATTGCTATGTCAACTTCATCAATGGAAACTCTATGATAGCCTCTTATTTACCTGCCAAAACACCAAAGGGTACTTTAACAAAACTGAAACTATGCTAGCCTCTTTTGGGTTTATGACTATGTCTATGACTAATCAATCAGTGATTGAATTGATTGTACAAATAGAGCAGGCTCTAATTCATACTAAATAGCTGGTTTTCTTTAGGTTCTTAATTTAGTTGTTAAAATTTCTGTTTGGATATGGAAATAGGAGTACAATCTCATTGACCACAAAAGGGAGCATTGAATTTGATAATTCAGAATAAAAAGTTGTCATATTTTTACTAGGAAAAAAAGAAAACAGCTACTAAGAAAGAAAATTTGGGAGAAAATCTGCATCCCCACAATCAAAATAACTAATAGAAAGAACATGCAAGACAGGATCAAAGAAGAGTGTTTATAATTTGAAGCCAAAGGTTCCAAATTGCAAATTGAGCAAACTGGATTAAATTATAAGCATTGGACTTCATCAACAAGATCTGCCAAAAACAAAACTTTATGAAGCATAAGAAAATGGTCCAGAATACTTCTGATCAAGGTAAAATGAAAATAAAAAAAGAGTCATAAAAGAAATGACATATCCACAGAACATGACACTAATTTAGGATCTACCATTTCATGGAATCATCATGTTAGATGATGACAGGAGAAAACCATTAAACACCCAGAAGAAAAGAAAAGAAGAAGAATGTGTTTTTGGAACTTACAGAGAGAGAATTTGAGGATTGTTGTGTCATGAACTGAAAAGTGTTATCTCATGACTCATATTGGAGTTGATGCAACCCCTCTCCCTGTTCCCTTTGCTTTATAGAGGAAAAACCATACACAGTACACACAACACAACTTCTCAAGTAGTTGAGTATCTAATGCAACCTCTGTCTCTTAACCATGGTTAAGAGTTCCTTGTTTTCCGGGAAAGAAATTTAACCTTAGTTAGCATTTAGTTGACATCACCTAGCTAAATGTATTTGTCTTTGCCTTTTCACCTGCGTAACATCTTGTATTTATGTATAGGGATATTATCATTTTTTTTTTGGTGAATAGGATATTATCATTTATATATTCGTGCTTAGTTGAAGATAATTTGACAGTTATTATAGGACGAATAGATAATTGAAAGTATGAATAAATTCCAAAAAAAAAAAATTATTCTATTTTTATAATGTCTTAGATTGAGTTGATTGAATTATTCTAAGATTTTATTATTATTTTCTTTTTTTATTAATGTTTATAACGATATAAGAGTATATATATTTTTTATTGTTTTTTCTTGCAAACTTAACAAGCTTCGCTTTTTACTTCTTCTTTTAATAAATTAAATCAGTTTTTTTTTAACAAAAACAACATTCTTTTATTTTATTCCTCTTCTCTCTTTTAAAATTTATTTCCTCTCCATTCCTTTAAACTTGTTAGTTTATTACATGTTTTTTTTTTTTTTTTTTGAGAAATTATTACATGTTGTTAGCTGTGGTAAAGATTTGTTAACTTGTTAGTTTGTTGCAAGTTAGTCATTAGTTCAATAAATTTTATAAATAGAGCATGACTTATTTGTACCTTTTTCATTTCAATCATTATACGGTTCTGTTTGCTTTAAAGTATAAAAAAATATATTTGAAAAGTGAATGTGAGAATATCACATCTTCATATTTGATATAAGTGTTAAAAAAATATTCTAAAGTATTATTGATTTTTAAGAAGGTAAAATATTCACATTTATCCTGCTTCTTATTTCCACAACCAAAGATAAAAGTTATTGTCTGCGATAATCATATATCTCTATTCTTTCTTCCATGTGTTTTTTCTTTCACTTTTTTTTTAATTTTTAATTAAAAATTATTTTATCTGAAATGCTAATCAAATATATTTATGAGAATATTATTTTTAAACATAATATTTTTAGGAATGCAAAATTATACCTTGAAACAAACAGTTTCTTATAATTAGTTTTATGAAATCACTCTTATAAATTTTGGAATTTTATGATTTTTGGCATCAAGTCAAGGTTACTCTTTTCAAAATTTTGATAGAATTCAATGATGTATGGAGTTCATTTTATTGTCAAAACTAGACCTAAACAAACTAGGCCTGATCACTTAGATCCGTAATATCTTCGTGAACAATAAATAGTTCTCTCGTGCTCATGCAATTGGATAGCACTGCTAATAAATTAAAATATTGGCGTGGGATGCGGTAATAAGATGCAAATCATTATTAGAAAGCATAGAGATAGAGTATGTTGGGTAAGATTTTTAAGAAGCTTATAAGTTCCTTTGATTAACTTATAAGCTATTTAATCAAAATATATTTGTTTGGTACATGAACTTATTTTAGTAATTTATAACTTATTTTGATAAGTTACTTGAAGTCAAGTAACTTATGGAAAATAAGCTAACTTATAAGTTACTATCTTTTTTTTCTTCTCAATTTTGTCCTCATTAATTTTATTTGAAACTCCTTTTTATCCTTTTATTCAATTTTAAATATTTAGTCACTAAACAAAAGTTAATATAAAATAAAATTATAAAGAAAAAACAATTTTTATTTTTGTTATAAAATAATATTATTAATAATACATTTAAATATTAAAAATTTGATTTTAAACAATATAAGTTTATTTAATTTAATTCTACTTTTTTCCAAAAAAGAAAAAGAAAAAAAATGATTTAAAACAATATTAGTTTATTAAAAATTTGATTTTAAACAAGGAGTAAAATCACCAAATCTTTACCATTTTTTTATAATGTAAAATTTAAAAAACTATTATCCTACTTTTTAAAATGATAAGTTATTAGAAATAAATTCAAATATTAAAAATGTTAGCTATATCTTTTTACGTCATTTGACATTTATCAATTAGCTTATCAGCTAATTTTACCAAATACTTTCAATTAAATCAACTAGCTTATAAGCTTTCAACTTTTCAACTCCCAGCTTATAGCTTATAAGCTTTCGGCTAGCTTATCAGCTAGTTTTATCAAACACAAAAGTACAAAGTGCTTTTAGAGTTAACTACTTTTTTTATCAGCAAAATGAATTATATATTTATACAACAAGAAGTGGGTATAAGATATACCTTTACAAAGAACGAATTACAACGTCCACTACAAATGTCCCAGAACAAAGACCGCGGCTGATGGTTCTGTTATATTTGACATAACAATCATGAAAATATTTAGTAACCATTGATCCTGAACACATTCTATATCCAGCCCCCAACTTAGCACTTTGTAGCTACACTTACCAATGAAAATGATCTTCACAATTTACAGTTCTAAACAAAATTACCATTAAAAGAAAACAATTGAGCATTCTTGCTCCACGGTCTAAGTTGGAGCATTGTATTGTCTCTCTCCCTCTTGTATGGGTACGTATGTTTTCTCTATTCAATATTGACATGTCACTATTTCTTCATACTCCAAGTTTTTATTATTTACACAGTGTTCTTTTGTAGAGACAAAAATATGGTCATTAGCTTGTCCACTCCTAAAGGTCACAATTGATTAGATAGGGTTATTAATGATAACATGTGGGTATTTGGAAACATTGTAGCAAATTTGGAAACATGGGTCACACAAATATCTCTTACCACAATAGATGTGCCATGTAACAACTCGTCTTATAAAAGTGTTAATGAAATGTAAATTGTTATTAGAGATGAAAATAATAATTTATTTAAAGTCATACTTAATTTCAATAATTTGCATCTAAATTAATTAATTTGTGTTTTAAATTATTCAAATATTTTTTATATAGTCAAATCTCAACATGTTTAATTCTTAAATGTTAAAATATTAGAAAATAATAACTTATTTTTGTTTAAAATTTCATTGTAGAATAATTTAATACTGATATAAAGTTATTTTTGTTAAACATAATAATAATGATATAAAGTTAGTTGTAATAATAATAACTTAGTTTCATTAAATATAAAGTTATTTTTGTTATTAAATATATTAATAATTTAATAATGATATAAAGTTATTTTTGCTAAATATAATTAAATATATTAATAATTTAATAATGATATAAAGTTATTTTTGTTAAATATAATAATGACATAAACTTAGTTGTAATAATAATAACTTATTTTCATTAAATATAAAGTTATTTTTGTTATTAAATATATTAATAATGATATATACTATATGTTTTAATATTTATATAATATTGGAAACTTATTTTAAATTATATGAATATTTATATCATGCACAATTCAAATAAAACTCGGATGTATAATAATTTTCACTATATAATACAAAATATGTAATATTTTTCATAATTGAAATAAATATAAAATATTTATTTTATATAATTTTTAAATAAATTAAAAATATGATCAATAAGTATTTGTATCACTATAATTACACATATTATATTATATTATTATTATTATTCAAATATTTAATTTTATTTTAAATTAAATATTTTATTTTCACATTTTATTTTGTATTATGTTAATTTTAATATACTTACATCATATAATATCGAATAATACCATTAGAAATCCTTAATGAAAAACTGATTGAAATATATGGACGAAAACATTACTCTTTTAAGTATTTATTACAACTAAGTTTTTTCTATGATTAGCTAATATTACAGGGATATGTTAAGGAGAAAAATACTTACATTAGATAATTCAATTAGAGGTGGCTTGGAGTATTTGTTCTCGTGCTGGATATTAAATCCAGAAGCATGTCGGGGAATAATGTAATGGAAAAAATGGAGTATGGTGGTAAAAAGGCAAGGAAGGGTATAGTGGCAAGCAAGTATACTATATTGATAGGGTCATGGAAAATTAATGTGGATGAAGCACAATTAATTGGCTTAAGTTATGCAGTGAGAGAAAGGGCAAAAGTTTTTTTTATATAGAAAATTCAAGTAAAAATGGTGTCTCAGTGATTACATGGATATTTGCATGAATTGTTTTCTCATTAAAATACATTTGATATGTTTGTGACTTGGTATGCAATGCTGAATGTGAGGGGCATTTTCTAATTGCAAGATTCATGTTGTTTTTGGAATCAGTTATCCATGCGGGGGACCACAAGTGGGGATATTATAACTTGTTGGTTTGTGTTGTGGAATGTGTGTATGAGAAAATTTAGTGCCTAATTAATTTTGATGGGTTGTGAAGGAGACGTGAATCACTCTAGTGCATAATAATGGCAGTGTGAGAAAGGAATGCACATAATAATATTTCTTTGCTTATTAAAAAAAATTAGATACTTAATAGTCAATTAGTTTTTATTCTCACAAGTAGAAGATACTCAATTTATAGAGATGTTAATAAAATATAATTTATTCATTAGAGTTTTAAATAACTATTTATTTTAAATGATAATTTACTTCAATACTTTACATCTAATTTAATTAATTTTTATATTTTTAATTATTCAAAATATTGTTATCTAATTTAAATATTATATATTAATAAAATTTATTTTTATTTGCAATATAATTATAAAATAATTGAAATTCATATTTTTAAATTATAAAATCATTTAAATTTAAATCCCTTTTAAAAAATCTAAACATAAGTTTCTCATAGAATTTTGTAAATAATTTAAATAAAATAAAAATATTTATAATTTTATAATTAAAACCTATGTCTTGTGCATGCACAGGTCAAACGCTAGTTGTAACACCCATTGTTAATATTACAAATTCTCTTATTATTTTCAAAATGATGGAATAAATTAACTGTAATTTATTAAACATCCTTTCATAATTAAGAGTAAATTTGCTTTGCTTCCAAAACGGCATTACTTGAAAATCCAAGCGAAGATCATCCTTATTAAATTATCATTCATTTTAAAGCACCTTTTACTGGAATATCATTCTTAGTAAAACCAAATTCATTTTTACAAGACAGTAGATCCACTGAAAACCGTTAAACATAATAGAACTTCATTTAAACATTTCGAAATCCATTATTAAACAAATCTAATACACATAATATACATATACACTTACATTCTTGAAACTGAATACATCATGCATTTGAGTCATGTATAAGAAATGATACATTATAATAATAAATCATAGTCTACCCTCTTTTGTACAAAAAAAGACTGAAACTTAGAGCAGTAACTCAATGAAAATCCAACACAAATTCCTGAATAACTCGTGAGGCACCCTCGAGAGTATCCTCCTCTTCCTTGAACACTTTCATCAACTCAAACAACATTGGCTGTAGTCTTTCTATTCCATCATCTTTCCTTGTACACAGTCATCCATTATTCTCTGAAAAATAAAAATGTATGGAATGAGTCTTCCATCTCCTCTAATGCCACATACAAAATAGACCTCACGTTCCCACATCATCCTACTAACCACCGCGTTGTGGTTTTCTAACGGACTTTACTCACAATACTAATCGATTTTCTTGACTAGTCTCACAACACAACACACTTTGGGCCCGCTTCCACTAGAACTCCTTGCACTCAGTGGTCTTAAAAAAATTTAAGCTGGATGACGATTGGGAGTACACCCCTTGCCACGGTACACTGACAAGGCTCTCACCAACCTTGGTAATGTCTCACATTTTGTCGGGGTTGCTAAGTCAGTTATGTGAAATCCGATCACAACTCAGCACCATATATCCAAGGAACAACAAGTCAGTGATCATTCCCCAAGTATCACTCTGTGGTCATCCACTTCCTCTAAGGACTGACTCCTCACACGACTCTCTTCACCAGGGTCGTCCTTTACAAGTCTATGTGGGATTCCTCTGTCAATAGTACTCATTAGAGGTTAGTCATCAACAAGAGCATGAGGCCACGCCTTTAGCTCCACAAACATATCAAATGAAGATCCACATCTTCTTTACCACCTAAAATGGTCATTCTATACTAACCCCATCATTAAGAAATAATCACTTATCATAGACGGAACTCCTCACACAACCACTTTAGCATTTGCTACCACAGCTAGACACCACAATACGTTTGCATCCTTCGAAATGCGTGTCATCCAACACCGCGAACACATCCCATTCATTTCAATCTTAACACAATCCAAAAGAGCATAAGGACACTCATTCTTCCTCCTCAATTCATATCCATTTGTGAACACAACATCACATCTCATCACATACAAGTAAGTGCATCAAACACCATTATGCCCATCATGAACTTAATTCATGATTTCCATAATTTTTATTAAGTTTTATGTAATTCCTCACCCTCTCAAGTCTTATGCTAAGTTTTAGTCCATAGTCTCCAATCTCCAAGCAAAGGTCCTAAGGCATCATCTAAGTTCACTTGAGAGTATCATCCACATGTGTTAGGGTACCTATCATTTACTAATTACATATAATTATTTTGTTCACACTCTTCTTAAGTGTTAAATCACTGTTTCTCACAGTGAACATTATTAATCACTAAAACAATGAGCTAGTCTCACAAATTTACTCACACCTTGTGTTCATTTGTCCCTCTTCAAGGATTTCATAATCCTCAATCACAATAACAATACTTCATCATCACCCATTCACACCACACAATTCGAGTTCCCAACATAGATTTGCCAAGAGAGTTAATCCCTCTTGGACCCAATCTCAATATCAATTCAATGTACAAATAAATTGGCAAATTAAATGGAATTTAAACCACAATTAAGTAAACAACTCATAATAAGGTGTAGTGGTCTCCCTCTAGGATAGAACCACTCAGCCATATTCTCAAATAATTAAATTACACTCCCAAAACATTTAATTTAAGCCAAAAATCACTAATAGGCATAAAGGGTGGAACTACTTAAGATACTAGGCCCCCCTTAAATTTTTGTAACTTTTTTTTTAATATATATTATATTTTTAATATTAAAATAATTAAGATAATTGTTTATATTTTAGATTTTTACTGTAAAGATATTTACGTTTTATTTATATTTTTTGATAAAATATTTTACTCTTACTTTATAATATTTATTATGAAGATATTGATATTTATTTTCTAAAATAAATATTTTATTTCCTTTTTTATAATGTCTATTATGGAGATAATTGCATCCCTCCTATTAGATAAAATATTTAAGTGTAATTTATTTCCTTTTTTTAAAAGTCTTTTTCTTTTATAATTTTTTGTTGTTATTTAAAAGGTTATAAATAATTATGTACCAAAAACAAGGTTATAAATAATTAAATTTGTGATCAAATGACTTTATAAGTTTCTCTTCTATATTAATTTCATTATAAGTATTTGGGAATTAAAAACTATTTATTATTAACATTTGCAAATGTGATAAACTTACCAACATTATATAAGAGATTGACAACTTAAACTTTGATACACGCAAACAAATATTCTCTCTTTATATTATTATTCTTCTTAAAATATTCTTTTGTTTTTTTTTTTTTTGTAGCAATATTCTTTTGTTTTTATTCTCTCTCATCTTTGTTATTATGTCATTGTTTTTTTACAAATCCGGTCTTAACGAGTGTCCCCTCTTCACCCCTTAGGGATGGCTATATCGTAAGAATGCTCGTATCAACTCACTTTCAAGGGAAACCTTCAAAACTCAATCCTGAACTAAAAAAGTAAACTTATGTTTTATCGGTGAAGGAGGTGAAGTGGAGGTGAAAGATAATGGGTTTAAATTCAACGTGGTTTATCAGTGAAAGAGATTAGGGTTCAAACTTCTAAATTTATGTTTATTAAGATTTTCTAATTTAAAAGTTGTAATTTTTTTTAAAAAAATATCTTAATTAATCAATGACTCAATTTGAAAAAAAAGTTTTTTTAATTAATGAGAAGAAAGATGACAAGCAATTTGATTGGTTAAAAAATCAACAGTATCAAAATTTTCAAAATTATTGGAGGTATCATAGAAACTCTCAAAAAAAATTTAGAAAAATAAATGTATCATTATAATATAAGAGTTTAATTTTAATACAGTGTGAGTCTAACCGATAATAATCAATTAAAAATAATTTCAAATGTAATGTTTAATATAATAATATAAAACCTTTTACAGTATCACCAGTTAAACTAGCTCATTAATTTTTATTTTTTTTATTTGACTAGCTCATACATATGATAACAAATTAACTCACTTTTTAAGCAAGGCGTATATGTACCAAAAAAACAAAAGCAAGGCGTATTTAACGAATGGAGCGTGCATGTAACATTCAAAATAAAGAGAATAACAATGACAAATTAAGCCACTTAAAAAACTACTTACTTTATGACATAAAATTAAATCGATTAGCTAGTCATTAATTACTTGTTAGATTTTTTTGTTTTTTTAATTTATGACATTGACAGTCTTTGAGAATGTTCCTGTCGTGGAATAAGGGGAGGCCTTCGGTCATCGCTTTGTGTTCTAAGATCTTTTTGTAACTTGTCCGAAAGGTGGGGTATCTGCAAGAAACACTCCAACGTTCAAGTTAGGGTTCGGCGCAGAGTATTTAATGTGTGTAATAAATGAGAATTCAGACCTCTTTACCTTGGAGAGCGGATCCCCTTTTTATACTTATCTTATTGGGCTTGGGCCCTCATGGGCATTGACCTTTTTCTTAATCATATGTCTGTGGTAGTTAAGAATACTTAATTACCTTTTAGCCTTATGTTTACGTTGCCATGAGTTGCTAATGGTGTATATACCTCTACCGGTGTTCGGCCTGCATGTGCCGAATACTACAATTTAGGCCCGAGGTGAGGGGTTAGGGGTCTTCGGCTTTATAGATGTCGAATACTCCTGTCTGCCGAACGGACCATACGGCGTTGGGGTGTTCGGCTATGCTTCGGACACTGAACACCTATTCATACTGTCGGAGGGTATTCGGTTTATATGTGTTGTCGAATACCCCAACTAGTACAGAGAAAATTATCCCCATTATGAGGTGCCCTATGGACTCAAGGCACTTGCTCCCGTGATCGATATCATAGTTTAGTGAACAATGTCACGTAAAAACAAAGAAGATGGAGGGGGTGGGGTGGGGGACCCCAAACCTAAATTATTATATGACAAAATACCCCCATAAATGCCATTGCATACGTGTCTTTTTCTAAATGATTCTTGGGAAAAATGTGTATGATTGTAGCGGCCTTATTATTCAGCATTTTTAAACGGTGAGACTCTTGTACAAGTGGCACATGGGTGACACTTGTTTCTAAACTAGGACTATTAGTCTATTACACAGTTGGGGAATCATGAACAAACGTCAAGTCATGTCCCCTTCATATTAATATATGGACGAACCTCTTTGTTGCTTCCATAATTGTTGCATATATATATCTGCAACATTCTTGTCCATTTCGAAAATGGAATAGAAGATAAAGTTTTTTTTTTTTTCATCAGAGATCACGTGTATCTCCTAATTCATTAGATCATAGACTAATTTCGTTTAGTATATAATTGTCGCTGATCCAATTTTGCACATGAGAAAATTGAGCACGGATTCTCCTGTTAAATAAATCATTCCTCTATATGTGAACGCAACATGATCTTACATCACAGCGTGAACCATGAGTTGAATAGAAGATAAAGCTGTACACAATTACATTTTTTTTTTAATATTCCATGTGTATGTTTTTACGAAAGAAACTTAAATAAATTATTAATTATCTTTATAACTTTAACATTATAAACATGAAGTTCAGTTAATAAGGTTTGATTTCTATTTTCAACATTGCTCTACGGATAACATTCAGGAATCTCATGAATATCACACAAACAACGTGGCCTGTTTCTTAACCAATAAACGACTCTTAGCTTTTTTAACAACTTCCACATTTAGACAGGTGAATCATATATGTAGAACTCCTTATGTATGCTTAATAATATACCTATTTTTAAAATCATGAGGATTTCGTTTGAATTACTTTAAATATCACTAATGACATTTATTTAAGCTTCACCTTGATGTATGAGTTTTGTTTAATTGATTTATGAGATATATTCACTAAATTTAAAGTTAATTTTATTACATGCTATGGATCATAATTTGCCGAGCATGACAATATTGAAAATTAATTTTTATATTTATATGATGTTATGCATTTCTCATTAATTTAACTTTTAGTGATAAATAAAAAACAAAATAAATTTTAATATTTTTATTTTTTATGTATTTGTTGTTTTCATAATTAAAATTTATATGAATAATTATTGCAATTTACATTAAAAATAAATTTAAATAAAAATATAAAATGTGGGGTCTGTCATATGACTCACTAAATGTATGTTAAGAACTCAAATTGAGTGTTACCATTGGAATAAAAAATAATAAAAGTTCTTAAATCTTATATGACATTGAGGAATCCACAAAAAGTAAATTTATAAGAATCCAAAATGATTAGAGATGCAATTCAATGTACGTAGTATTGCTTAACCATGCTAGAGTACCTTTTTTTTTGTATCCCCGAGATTCACTGACAGCAAAGAAGATTAATTAAAAAGGTTTGGATGAAAGGAAACATCATAATAGTATAAAATAATTTTACATCGTCGTCTAATCACAAACTTTTATATATAGTAAATTTGTTAATTTTTACAATAACTACCTTGAAAGTTGTATTAACATTGATTTTTTATTGATTGACAGTGTAAAACTATTTTATACTATCTGTGCATGACTATCAAACTTATAAAAAAAAACAAATTCAAAATAAATTCAAATTAATATTTGAAAAGTATGGTAGCTGAGCATTTCTATCTTATTCACCCTATTTTCAAAATAAAAATGATCATTTTGCACCCATCTTGGTTATATACACCCTTGATAGGAAGAATAAAATAAGAAGAAAAAGGAAATAATAAATGTGATAAAGCTTTTAAATTGTGGTTGTTCAGAAACCTTAACATTGTAAAATATTGTGATTATTGTAGTCATAACTCATAATTGCAGTGATGCCGCGGTTTTGAAAATTTTAAAGCAAATTACACTAACACCTCCACACAAACATCTCTTAATTCTATCTACTCCTACATTAACATCCCTTAGTTATTTAAAAGAATAATGTTTGATGGACACCCAAAATGCCCATCTACACCCATAGAGGAAAAAAAATAAAAGAGAGAAGTGATAGGTTTATAGGAAATATGATGTAACAAGAAGAAAGAAATAGAAAGAATAGAAGGATGTCAAATAGGTGTTTGTTGATAAAGGATATTTATATATCATTACTCTATTTAAAAATATACACTGATACCCTTAATTGTTTGAAAAACATTATATCGGATTTTTCTTAAAGGAAAGTTAGTGTAAATATTAAAAAAAAAAATAGGAAAGGTTTGTGTAATTTTACAAATCTCACAAGATGTTTATGTATTTACTCAAAATTCTAAAATTCTTCATGTTGTAGGCACATTACAGTTAAAAACTTTGGATGTGATTATGGGTAATGTAGGGGGGGGGGGGGATGGGTAATGTAGGGGGGGGGGGGGGGGGAGTTTAAGGTGATTTAATATCCGGATGTAAAAAATTCATATTATTTTCAAGATCTAATTCATATTGTGAAGTGGCAAGTCTGAGCTTTACTTTCTTAAAATTAATTTCCTAATAGATAATGCAGAAGCAAAGGACAAAATGGAAGAGATAAGAAGCAAATGGAAGGAGTAGCAACAAGCAAGGAAATAGAACAAGAAAGACCGTTGAAAGGTCAAGGTTCAATGAATACCACTAGACACTAGTAAGTGCTGTGTGCAGTGGTCATCAAATCATGTCATGGCAAAAACACAAAAAAAAAAAAAAAAAAAAATGAGACTCATTTTTAATGTAAAACCACGTGATATTAATTCCATCTGCTGCATATAAGTAGGTGTAGGTGTGCTATTTCATATATGATGACATGTGCCAAAGTATGCTCACATGCTTACACCCTCCCTCTCCATTGTCCTTTGGTTTGAATTAAAAAGAGATGAGTTTAAAATTTGTAAACATAATTTTATTATATCCCTATATCTAAATTTACAACTTAGGAAAAATCTAAATGGGAATCCAAACATGTTCTTGATTAAAATAGATTTTTTCTATCAAAGTCAAAAGGATACTTAAATTTTTGAATTTACTATGTTTACTTCTTTTTTTTTATCAGTCAAATGTTAGTTATTAACGTATTACTTTTTGTTAGTGGGTATTCGAACCTACGACCTATTCCTCTATCTCTTCTCCCTTCACCACCAAACAAACATTATAACTCCACTTGTTATGCCTACAACTACTTGATTGATTGACAATAGAGTTTGACACCAAAACTTTATTACCTAAATAGCATCCATTGTGAGTTGCATATTTTTTTTGTCATGTACTCATTTTCATTTTAAGCAAGGTATTTTTACATTTAGAAGTCACAAGACTAATTAATAAACACTAAGGTGATTTAACTTAGTTGGTTTAATAGTGTATGTGAGTTATTGTAATCCCCGAGTACCTGAGTTCAATACCTATAGATAAAAAGATGAGCTAATAAATGTTTTTTTTTTTTGCTTCATAATTCATAAATGTTTTGATAAGTGATAATAAAATAAGAAAATAAATTAAATTAAACTTTTCATATAAAATTAACTTATGTATCTCAATTTTTCAAAAAAAAAACATCTATTATTTAATTTTTCTAAAAATTAAGGTGTATAAGTTTATTTTAATTTATTGAATTATTTGATTTACTATACTTTTTATTTTCTTCTCATAATTATTCAAATTGTGCCTAAAACCACATTTTTATGAAATCTGAGTCCGTTTTGATCAGACAAACACATAATAATAGTTATATAGACTTCAAATTGTAACTTTTTTTCCTAAAATAAATCAAAACAAATATTCAAATGCTATAGATGTATACATAGGTTTTGTTAGTATCAACTCTTATGACTAAGGTCAGTCTAGTGATGGAGGGTTGGGGTATATGCATGATGACATAAGTTCAATTTTCATTGTCGCTAAAAAGAAAAAAAAAAAGCTCTTATGACTAATTTTTAGCAATTAAGGTTATGTTTTTTTTTTTTTTTACAAAATTAAGGTTATGTTTGCTAAAAATAGTTTGATAAGGGAAACTGAAAGCTAAAACGCTAATTTTTAAATTAAAATTGTTGAACTGACTTATTAAGTTAAAAGTATTTGACAATTTATCAGCTTTTGATGGTATAAAAAACATGTTTATATGATTTTCTTAAAACTTTTTTTAAGTAAAATTAAAAAAAAAGTTTTTTTTTAAAAAAAGTATAACATTATTTAAGAGGATTGATTAAAAAAAATTAAAGAAATCAAAATTATCTAAAGAAAAAAATGGATTTGATATAGTTGAAAATGGGTTAGGGTTGGGGTGCCCTTCGATTTGGTGATGGAATATTGATAACTATAATTCTTTTGACACGTTCTTCTTCTCTCTTACCAGCTACCACACCATTGTTGCAATATTTATAGTTGAAAATGAAATGGCAGATGCCTTGAAGATTTAATGGAGTCATTAATTAGGAGCTGAACATTTTCATAACATTGAAAAATAATACCTTTCACTGTAATAAGTCTCTCTCACTTCACTTTTTCCTATACACACTCCCACGTGTTCTAAATTTTTTCCAAAAATACCCTTTTTACATAATCATGATTTCGTTGTATAAAATATACAATGGAACCATGATTCCATTGTGAAACTGGAGGTGCAAAAAAATACGAAATGGAATCGTGACTCCGTTGGCAAAATACACTACGGAATCATGATTCCGTTGGCATTTACACAATGAAATCAAGATTTCGTAGTGTATTTTTTTTTCACCTACAGTTACACAACGGAATCATGATTTTATTGTATAAATGCCAACGGAATCATGATTCCGTGAAAGGGCATCAGACCATGATGAGTGAAAATAGCAAAATTGGGGGTGAGAATAGCAACTCCCAATATAAGTGCCGACCCAATCACATTCGAGTTGGGCTAAATAATACCATCAAGTTTATTGTTAAAATAATAAAAAAAATACAAAAAATAGGAAAGAAACGAGAAATTATCAAATTTTTAATAAAAAAAACTAATATTCTATCTTACAAATCAGAATTATTCTATAAATCATATCAACTGATTAGATCAAGTTAAATCGGATATCATATCCAACTCAATCAAATTAATACAAATCTAACTCAATCAAACCTGTAAAGTATAAACCCAACTCAATCCTTTCTTCTTTTTTTTATCTTAAATCGGGTCAGGCTGATCGAGCTGGATATTCCCTGATCACCCCCTTATTCCCATTCCATTAAGCAATCAAAATCATGATGGAAAACTTGTGCTACTTGCAAAGGTGTCAACAAAATTATTATTAGCAAACGTATAAGTTGTTTTATTAATTTTAATAAATTAGTCCAGTTCTACAAAACTAATTCTTTATTTTGATTGGAAGTGAATTAAAGTGAAAAGAAATAGAAAGAATAGAAATGAAAAAGGAAAAAAAAAAAAAAAAAAAAACAGATGCATTATTTAAATAAATAGAAATAAGAATGAAAGTATAGAAATTTCTCTTTACTTATTTAGTGGAAAAAAGTGTCGGAAAAGATAAATAAAATATATGAAAAAAATTTATACTATTTTTTTTTAATTTTTACTGATATTTTTTCTTAACAAAAATTTGTTTATTTTAATTTTTAAAAAAATGTTATAAGAAAACTTTATTTATTTTTTAAGAAAATAAAAATGAAAAAAAATATTTTCCTCTCATTTCATCACAATTCGAAGGAAAATCATATAAAGAACTTTCCTTCTTCCTATTTACCCTTCCAAACAAACAGTAATAATTTAATATTGTCATCTTATCCTTCCACTTTATTTTAATCCAAACAAACACAATTACACAAGGTAATCATTGACCATGTAATTTCCTTGTCGGTGTTTTTTCGGCATATAGTCTTGAACAAGGTTGTATATAGAGTACAATAAATTAGAAAATTACAATATTTTTGGTCAATTGAAATAACACAATTTACTTCCTAAAAAAAACATAAAATTGTTATTTACAATCAATCAATATATATAAAATTTACGAATCTAAAAACAACTTTGAATTCAAATTAAAAATGTCACCATTTCATACTTTGGAATTGTTTTGTTTGGTTACGAACTAAATTCAAATTCAAATACATTTAAGTCTGATTTCAATTGATATTTAATTTTCGAAATTAAAAATGGAATCATCAATATTATAAATTTACAAAATTATAAATATATCAATTAATCATCTTTAATTTTTGTTAATTACAAGTAAATCAATTAATCAGACTTAATTTTATTTGATATTTTCTTATAATTGTTATGTATAATTATTAAATTGATTTGTAATTATAATTGATAAATTAATTTACAAAATTATTTTTTTAAAATTTTCATATTAGTTTCATTTTTTCAAGACTATTATTGACAATAATGTAATTGTTAAATGTAGGATTTTCAACTCATATTGCTCGCTACTCTGTTAGGTGACATTTAATTGTGCTGATCATGCTAATAATGTAAAAGTTACGTTCATATCAAAATTAAAATAAGAAATTTAAAATAATGGTTAAATTTGTTTCATAATTTATTTTAATTTAGAAGCAATTGTAATTAAGTTATGCATTTTAAAATATATTAAAGTAATTTTAATCGGCGTACTTTTAATCACCACATTTTTTACAAGATTGAAATTATCCATTAAAATTGTATTAACATAATAATTTACAAGATTGAAATTAAATTTTACGTCAATCTGCATTAAAACTATTTTAATGTTGATTTTCAGTATATGTTTTATAATTAAAACTACGATTCATGCAAGATTCTGATTTTTGACGAGCAAAGGCAGTACACGATTTCCTCCTTTTTCTATTTCTCTATAAATTATGAAATTGAATGTTGCATTCCAGAATCCAGATGCAGCAGTAGTTTTTTTTTTTCTTCTTCTTCTTTAACCTTCATTCTGCATCCTCTTTCTCAGGGAATGAGAAACATTTATAGAAAATGATTTTTATAGGAAAAAAAAATCAATACAAATTTATTCATTATCTTTCTTCTACATTTCTTCCATTGAAAATGACTTTTTTTGGCACTACTTTATTTTTCTGCAGAATTTTCAAAGCAAGCTCTTTTACGATGAGTTTGGTAGAGGTGAAAGGGAGAGGGATGAAAATGAAAAGATATGAAAGTGAGATGAAAGTGAAAATGGAACAAAGGTCATTATTTGTTCAGAACAAGCTCTTTTATTGAGATTTATGTTTTATATTTTATGATTCTTAATTTCTAATTTTCTCCCATTTTATAGTTATTTTATAATTCTTAATTTCTAATTTCTCCCATTTCTAATTTAGGTGTGGTATTAGGTAATGTATGGGGTGCGGCAACAGTAACTAATTTGTGACAACTGAAGCCCTGAGCCTAAAATGAGCCTTAATTGTAGTTGTTCATAGAATCATATGTGCTTCCAAATGATGAATTTTGAAACGGAGAGCATGCAAGTCTATAATGCTTGGAAACGAAATGGTGGTGCAGTCTCGTAAAACTACTTCCAAACATGCTAGATGATTGCAAAACTTGAATTGCATTGAATAAACATCCTGATATTCCTTAAAAAAAACATTTGCATGCTCATATTATTTTGTTATTTTTGCATAATTTAAGTACTACAATATATAGAATTATTCAAAGAGGGAATTCAGAAAAGTAGAAAAAAGAAATATGTATTGCTACATGTTTTAATCATTTTATATAATTGTCTCTTTATTATTTATTTTTTAATTTAAAAACATCTAAAAAATTATATTTATTAAATCTTATATCACTTATTATCATTAGATTGTTCCTTTTCAACCAAAAATATTTCTTTTTTCAATTAGTTTTTATCATTTTTATTCATGACAATAGATAATAAATGTTAAATAATAAATAATATTTTGGTTTAAATATTATTTAAAGTTTAATTATAGTAATTTACATCCTTTGCCAAAACAAATCATACGAATTTATACTTAAAACATCACATTCAAATTATAAATCTCATAAAAATAAAGTAAAAAAAATTAATAAATTGAAAATCAGAACATAAGTTGTTAAAAAAATATATTTTAAATACTTTTTAATTTAAATGTAATTTAAATTTATTTTAACTTATATTAGACAAGAAAATATATCAATTTAAACTATATCATTTAAATGTATAATTGTGATAATGTATTATGATAAATATCACTTCTCTTTAAAGTGTAAGATATAAATAAAATTTTAGTTGATATATTAAATTTTAGACAACGAATACTCGTTTCATTTTAATTCATAAAAATATATTATTGCATTTAATTATAGTAACAAAAAAATTTATAATAAATATATATTCTAATCATGGTTTGGACATTCAATCATTTCTTTATTAAAATAATTAAGATAATAAGGATATTCAAATTAAGATAATTAGCTATTAGTGATATTTATGAAGAACATTGAATCATTTCTTAGCCATGTACCAAAAAAAAGCACAATGTACCAAAAAAAAAATCCTTTCTTAGACATTTCTTTTGGTTTTGATCCCCAATTATAAATTTGCTCTTTTTAATTCCTAAAATTCATATATTGTTGTTTTTAGTCCAGAGTGAATTTGAAGGACTAAAAAGAGCAAATTTATAGTCCTCCAAAATTATGTTGAGGGACTAAAAATAACATTTCGGGAAATTTAAGGGACTAAAACAGAACAAATTTTTAATTGGAGAACCAAAACCAAGAAATGCCCCCAAATTGGGAGTAAAAACATATCTAAGCCAACAAAATATTTATGGTCATATCAATTATATTATATAAAAGAAGATTTTGCCACGTAGGTTAATGCCATGTGACAACACCATATTGATTCTTTTCTCGCAGAAATGAAGATGGTTTTATTTTTATGGTAATTTTAAATTTTAAATTTTAAATTATTTAATTCATATTAATTGATAACAATAATTTAAATTTATATTCATATTCAAATTTGAACGTGATCAATATTTTAAGATATATATAATTTGAAATTTTAAATTGTTCAATTCATATTAATTGATAACACTAATTTAAATTCGTATTCATATTCAAATTTGAACGTGATCAATATTTTAAGATATTTATTATTTAAAATTTTAAATTATTTAATTTATATTAATTGATAACACTAATTAAATTCAAATTTCCATTTTAAAATATAAACTATTATTATAAATATTAGGCACACACATCTATTTTTTCTATTTTTAATTCATAAAAATACATCAATTATAGTAATTATGGTGATTATTTAATTAACCATTCACAATTTAAACATTCTAATTGATAATACAATTATATATTCTAATTCTAATTAATTAATATCACTAATATATATTTTGATTCAAATCAATTATCAATTATATTATATAAAAGAATGTTTTGCCACGTAGGTTGATGTCACGTGGCAACACCATATTGATTATTTTTTCGCTGAAATGAAGACGATTTTATTTTTATTGTAATTTTAAATTTTAAATTGTTTAATTCATATTTAATTCATAACAATAATTTAAATTCATATTCATATTCAAATTTTAAAGTGATCGATATTTTAGGATATTTATTATTTGAAATTTGAAATTGTTTAATTCATATTAATTGATAACACTAATTTAAATTCAAATTCAAAATTATAACAAATTAAAATAAATAAAAAATCATGCAATTAAATTTTGTCATGCAGGTTGATGCCACACGTCAATATCATATTGATTTTTTTCCCGTCGAAATGAAGACGATTTTATTTTTATGGTAAATATAAATTTTAAATTGTTTAATTCATATTTAATTGATAACAATAATTTAAGATATTTATGATTTAAAATTTTAAATTATTTAATTCATATTAATTGATAACACTAATTTAAATTCAAATTCATATTCAAATTCAAATTCAAAATTATAACAAATTAAAATAAAGAAATCGTGCAATTAGATTTTTATCTCATATTTTTATAATGCAAATATATAATTGATAATTTAAACAATATCTATATATACATGTGTGGATGATAATAAAATTTGAATATTATCAATATTTTAAGATATTTATTATTTAAAATTTTAAATTATTTAATTCATATTAATTGATAACACTAATTTAAATTTAAATTTCCATTTTAAATATAAACTATAAACTATTATTATAAATATTAAGCACACACGTCTATTTTTTTCTATTTTAATTCATAAAAATACATCAATTTTAGTAATTAAGGTGATTATTTAATTAACCATTCACAATTTAAACATTCTAATTGATAATACAATTATATATTCTAATTCAAATTAATTAATATCACTAATATATATTTTGATTCGAATTTAAATTTAAAAATCTCGCAAGATTCATTTTAGGCAGATACATCTCGGAAAAAAATTTCTATTTGAAATACAAATAGTTTTTTTTCATTCTTAATTCATAAAAAATACATAATTATATTAATTAAGGTAATTCTAATCAATATAATTTTTATAATTTAAAAATTAAAATTGATAACACAATTATATTCTTATTGAAATCTTGCAATTAGATTTATTTTTATTTCATAATTTTGTAATGCAAATCTATATTTTGGTTCAAATTAATAAATAACACTATTACATATTTTGTTTCAAATTTAAAGTAAATTTAAATTTAAAAATATTGCGAGATTTATTTTAGTAGATCAATCTTTACCATTATTTTGTTACAATATTATAAACATATCATTAAAATGAATATTTAAATTAAATTAAATAGTTAGATATCCACCCCATCTCCATTAAAAAAATTCGGATAATACCCATATCTATACATGGTCAAAGTGGATATTCTCATCAAAGTCGGATCGGATTCAGGTCAATACCCACAGGTTTGGGACTCTTTGGTATGCCTACTTGAAATTACTAAAGAAAATTTTACAATCTCTCACTTATTAGCCTAAATAAAATATGATTAAAATATCATTATATGCATTATCTTATTTTTGTATTGATTATTTTTATTGTAATCTACTGATCTATAAGTTCAATTGCCCACAAATATTTTTTTTAATAATTAACATTAGGCATTTATCTTCTTTATGATGAAAATATATTTTTTAAAGAAAAATTAATAATTACAAAATAAATTATAAATTTTGTTATTATTAATATTTTTATTAAAATTATGTATATATTTAAATTATATATAAATGCAAATATCTTTATAAAGATAATAGTGTTCTAAAACAAATTTTTATATAAATTAAAATGATATAAGACATGTGTAAATATAAAATTATTTAAATATATATCAATATTGATAATTAATTTTATATATCTTTCACATATAGATACCAACACATACATATATAAAAATATTAAAAAATAAAAAATACATTAAAAATTATAAATTATAAACTCAACACCCGTGCAAGACATTGGTTATTAAGCTAGTATAGTGTAATGGAATTGTTTAGATATAGGATAAAAAGTAACAAACAAATATTTACGGTCATGATAAAGTGTTCTAATTGGAAATTAAGATCAATGATAATTAAAACTTTAAAACTTATTATTTTAAAATGAAAGAATTGAAACACGTGCGCAATTAGAAATAAACATGTGATATGTAAGCAATTTTTTTTAAAAAAAATCTGACATGCACAGAATGTAATAAAAATCAAAATCAATATAAATAGTACTTCATATAGTCATAATTGATACTAGGGATGACAATGGAGGTGCCAACGAGCATAGATAGTAGGCACCTTCACCCATCGTGTACCACACGAGTATATGTTAAACGAGTATTCACAATATATATATATATATATATATATTTGTTGGTACGAATATCAATGAATATTTGTTAAAATATAAAATTTTAAACAAAAATTAAAAAATGAAACTTAAAATAAATTTTTTTTGAACATATATTTATACTAAAAATAAATTAGAACAATTTACTTTATACATAATTAAGAGTATTTAAGTAATTTCAAAATATGGGTACTCACAGGTACGGGGCACCTTACTACCCATCCCCGCTCCAATAACAAGCAATATCCATTAAACTATCCATTTTCAATCTATAGAAGATTTTACCCAATATTCACATGTACATATATTTTTATCATCCCTACTTAATACTATAAAATAAACACAAATAATTGCTTCAAACTATTCCCAAAATCAAGTTCAGGGCTATGGTCCATTATATATTTGTTCTAAATTAAGAATTTGTGTCATTTAATTTAAAGGAATAACTTGATATAGGAAAAAAAATAGCAAAATAAATATCCATGATCTTATTAATAATTAAAATTAATTTTTTTTCAATATTAATATCTCTTATTAAAATTCTGTATATATCTAATATAAGTTATATAAAAATACAAATATATTTATAAAGGTCATATTTTTTAAAAAATACATTTAAATAAATTGAAATGTTATAAGTTATGTGTGAATAAAAAACTATTTTCTAACAAATGTTTTTTTTAAACTAAAAAATATATAAGAAATATATTAAAAATTATAATAATATAAAATTTTATAAAATATAAATTTAACATGCACTGGTTATTATACTAGTTATAGTAAATAGGCCATGCAATTGAAGTGCATCAAGACACCCAAAGTCAAACAAAACTTGTATTGGTACATGTCCAATATATATAGACTACCATCAACATGCATAGTATCCTATTCTATACATGGGGCATTGAATTTACAATTTTGTCTGATTACATCAAAAGAGTTGGGCAAAATTATACATCTAACTGCATACATGTAGATTGTGTGCTATACATGTCAAAGCCAAGAGGCCAAATATTACAATTTACAATATCTTTGTAGTTTATCTGGAACTGTTAAATTAAGCCACTTATCATGCCATCTCAGGCACTTGAACATGTGACTATAGCAGAGGGGGGGAGTTTACATGACCACATCACAAAATGCAAGTATGGTTAAGGCCAAAGAACTTAGAAGAGGGCTTTTGAATTCTTGGAAAAGAATTGTGCAGCAGAAATTGCCAAGCTCAACAGAAAGGCAGTCCAAACACATTGCCTGAAGGGGGGCACTTTGTGATAACATCACAAGTTGGACATCCTTCACAGTTAAGGACAAAGAGTCAGCTCCTGATCCTGAGCTCACAGTGTTGAACAAAGCCCTTCAGCTCCTGTGATAAAATCAGACAGCTTGTCATTGCAGGGACAAAGAATGCATCAAATTTCATCCATTTTTCAGGTAACTGTTTTTCTTTTGCAACTATATGACTGTTTCCTTTTATAAAACATGGTTAAAAGTTGTACACTCAGCAGCTTCTGGTTGTGCTCAAAGGGTCATAATCATAGATGTCACCGGCTTTGACAAACCGGCCCTTCACACGCCTTCTGACATCAGCCCTTGCCTTGCGAGAGGCATACCTCACTTTTTTGTCAAACCTAATAAAAGATTACAACAATGGATGTTCAGTCAACTTACTTAGAGCAAACATGCTTTGAAATTTCGAAATAAAACAAATCCTGCAGTAAGGAAAGAGTTATCTAGCTTGGTAGCAAAGAATAAAGATAGCAACCAAATAATAACAAGTGGAAATCAGAACAAAGATGATAATCAATTATGGTCATCAATACTTTTATCTCAACAATTGCCAATATTTAACCAAAACAAAACAAAACTGAGGCATCTTCGCAATCAATGCAAAAAATATTGGGGAGGGAAGAGTGATTTAATTTAAAAAGTATTATCGCAATCACTTACTGCCGTGTCTTCTTCTTTTCCTTGTACCGCATGACAGCATTACTGCGGTTGGCAGATTGTACGGAATTCTCAGGACAAGGAGCAAACCAAGGAGGAGGTTCTCCCATGAGAAGCATTGAAGAAGCCCCACAGTCTTGATAGTCTCCAGCACTACTCTCTCCGGTAACGCCAGAAAAAGAAAGCTTTGATTGGGCTTGCCTTCCCGTAAAACAAATAATTGGTTCAGTTTTAGTACTCAAAATGGAATCTGCAGATGCTGCATTGCTGCACGCCGATTGCATTGCATTGACCAGTCCAACTGATGACCCCTGGACATAAAGTTAGATCTGAAAATAAGTATGCTATGAAATAAATGTTAACCAACACAACCCCCCACAAAAGAAATTAAAATGCTATGTCCAGTGCAACTAACACAATGTCAGCATGCATCACACTGTACAGTGAACATCTCATTCTCAACACTTGAATGCATGCACCATATGTAGGTTAACAAAATGCATGTACCTCTTCAAATAAGTATCATAGATTTAAGGAATGAAAATACACTGATATTTTGTGTTATTTCTTTAACATTATGCAAATTCCAGACAATTAGTATTTAACATCAGCACTTTGATTTTTTTGTCACTGATATTTTGTGTTATTTCTTTAACATTATGCAAATTCCAGACAATTAGTATTTAACATCAGCACTTTGATTTTTTTGTCAAGGACCAACCCTCCCAAAAGCTTAATCTATTGGGTGGAGGCTCAAGAATGGTTTTTACATCTAACTCGTCCCTCACCTAGGAGCCCTTTTTGGGCTTTGAACCATGTGTTGAAGTTCAACTTTTATTTTGAAGAATGGGGGACAACATTATTTGAACTCTTGACCGGTCATAAAGGCTTTGATGCCATGTCACGTACCAACTCTCCTAAAAGCCTAAGCTAATACTGGAGACTGATGAATGTGTAACGGTTTGCTATTGCATTATCAGTTTGATCAATTTTCAGAAGAATTATTAAGTTAACAAGATTGCGTGTGTTGAAAGAGAATTACTGAGAGATATTTTGTATGCAGGTAGTGGGCTGCATACTTGATTTATAGCTTGATTATAATCAATGAATGGAGTAACTGAGGGGATAATTAGAAGCGAACAAATGAAATCGAGGGGTAATTAGTTGCTATCCTAATCAACATAATTACAGTTGACCAAGTCCTAATATTGTAACATAAATGCTAACATTTCAACATTGAGAGCAAATTTCACTGAGAATGAAGCCATTAAGCTTACCCTACCTTCCAATCTTTAGCTATTACACTGCATAATTACCACATATATGAGGCTTACCAAGAAAAAATCCTCTCCCAGAAAGATTAGGGGAGGAAAAAAAAAGTGTTTTAAAGACTTAAGTTACACATGGCATATAACCACAACAAGTGTCAATCTTTCATCATTTTCAGAACACCAAAGAACCAGATTCATACATCAAGTATAAGCATAGCATCAATATTATTCAAATGCACAAGAGAATTTCACATGTTAAGGCAGAAGAAATCTTTTTTTCTTCATTTTACCATTCATCTCACTCCATTATTACCATCACCACTCCACCTAAAATTTACCGAAGGGTGTAAATCAGCTACAATGAAGTTGTTCAAGACTTTGAGTAACTTCATTCAATTTTTTTCTTAATTCACTATAATGACTTGAAATGGAGACAGAAGGTGGTGCAGCTCAACCCTGTCCAATAACTTCAACTTGCAAAGATGTATATGTATATCGCAACACATTCATATTACAGCAGTGTAGGTCAAGAATCACATTCCAATGCAAACAGCTTAAAGTTGAAACAATATAGACAATACAGGCATCAATACTAACTGGGCTAAATATTATAGAGTAAATTACACGGACCCCCCTGAGTTTTACATATATTACACCGACACCCCCTGCCTTTTTAAACATTACTTTTGACCCCCTGTAGTTCAAAAAAGCAAGGGTGTCGGTGTAATATAAGTAAAACTCAGGAGGGGTCCGTGTAATATAAATAAAACTCAAGGGGGGTCCGTGTAATTTAGAACCAACAAATAGGGGGTTTTTTGTATGGTTTAAAAAGGCAGGGGGTGTCGGTGTAATATATGTAAAACTCAGGGGGGGTCCGTGTAATTTACTCAATATTATATTACAATATTTATAAAGAAAGAATATTATGAAAAGGCAGAGGAGAAAGACAGAGGACAAGAAGAAGAAGTGACCTAAGGGCTGTTTGATTGCCGTTATTAAAAACAGTTTTCTATTTTTCAAAACAGAAAAATAAAAAGATAAAAAAAAAAACTTTTTTTTTTTGAAAGGCATAAAAAAAAACTTATTCAATAAGGTTAATTTGTGTTTTTATTATAAAAACAGTTTCTTAAACCTGTTTTGAAATCAAGAAAATCAGAAGAACGTAAAGATGTTTTCATGGTGGCAAATGTGTAAATAAGCCATAACAACTTCTCCTTATCCTTTTAATTCTGTTTTCGGAATCAACAGATCAAACAAATTTTTTTTCTCTATTATTCTTAAAAACAGTTTTCAAAAGCTATTTTGCAAAATAGTTTTAAAGAACATAAAAACAAAAATAGAATCAAACTGACACACCCATAATTAAAATCACAATGGAGCACACTTATAATGCAACTTGCCTAAAAATCCCAGTTGGGACTGAAGCTGAGCATAGGCACTATTTCTAAATCTTTATGATAATAGTTAAAATGTTCAGAAAAACCAGTTGATCAAGGAGAAAACAAATTAACATTTGTGAATACACAAGAACATCATCATATGAAGTATACAGAACATAACATGTGATGCTCCAATAGTAAAAAAAGCAATGATTATCACAGACAAAGGATGGCTAGAGTTTAGCACCTCAGCAGCAATAGCATCCTGACAATTGGAATCTCCAGCAGACATGTCTTTTGTCCCAAACAAGCTATCAATTCCACCATTTTCAAATAGCTCTTCAGAATGACTGAGGGCCACACCAAAAAGTTCTTCATAGTTCTCAAGATTTAGATCCACTTCATCCATGTTGAAATCATCATACAGATTATCATAATCTTCACATAAAGCAGGGCATTTTGTAGCAGGACAGTATAACTGCAGATTGAAAATGAGATATTAGCAATGTAAAATGATGGAATTATGAGAATTTTAATGTAGAATATTAAGGTTGTGTTAACTCGTTTCAGTAAACAAGACAAATCAGAAAAATCATATATGATGGCCTTTTAACTAAGCTAATCTAGTGACCACATAAACATGCCCGCTTCTGTTTTCAGTTCAAGGCTTCAAGCTACCAATAAATAAGGAAAACTATTATTTTTACAAAACCAAAACATACCTTAGACCGAGAAACAATAAAGTAAACAAAACAAGTATCTTTAAATACAGCAATAGTCGTATAGAAAATGAAACAACCACAGAAGTTGAAAATTGAGCCAAAGGAATCATGATTCAGTGAATAATTTTGCCATTACTCTGAAGCTTCTCTATGGAAACAAAATTTTAAAGCCATCAAAGAAATTAAAACAAAGCATTCATCACTAACAAACTTGCAATTTCATTCCCTGTGCTGTTGTTAGAAAGTCCATTACACCTAGTGTTGGTGATGTGATTCATGATGAGTGATGACAATGATGATGACATACAACTATACCTTTGGCAGACATTCATTGGCAGGTCCAGCTGGCTGGTCCAGAATACGAGGTTCGGAGCTTGATTCAGGCATTGAAGATGTACCAACCAAAGACTTGTCCAAAGCAGGTAGATCAGTAACTTCATCTGAACCAGACACATTCTGGTCTTCTGGAGGAACCCCAACACTCTTGTTCTCATTAATACTCATTAAGCCTAGTTCTTGCTCACATGTAGATTCACTTATGGCAGCGATATCTAACACAAATGACCATATTGAGGACAGTTCCGCCGCTGAAGGGCAGCCAGAGTAGCAATTGATTGCTTGTCTCTTATGTGTTGAAGAAGATGCAGAGGTGCCATGACACAACCAGTCACAATTCTGACAAAGTGAAATTTTCTCTTCAACACACCTTACAAAGGCAGGTTGTGAATTGCATCTCTCACATAAAAGGGTCCGTGAATGACGCCTAGAAAGGGCATTAGCAGAATGAACATTCCGATCACAAGACAAACATAAGCATGCAGCATCAGAGCGGCAGTACACCATGGATCTCTGGTCTCCACAAAAATCACATATATAACCCATCTTTAGACTCAGTTTTCTCTTGCCTCTTAGTATACTATAAATTAAGGAATCTCCACCTAGTAACAGTCTTTAAAAACCACGATATCCTCTGACAAAACAGAAGTTCCCCCTCCCCAATCTGAAGATGCAGAAGCCGAATTCTGTGTCATATAACGTAGAAGCCATCAGTCAATGTGACAATTAAAACAGAAATTTAATACTGTAAATTCAGCAGCTACCAAGAAACAAATAATTAAACATTTTAATAAGAGCATATATATGGTGATATAAAGAGATTAAAAGAAACAAAAATGGGAATACTAATATAGATGCTATAGCAAGTAATTTATGGGACCAATATTATGGAAACTAGCAGCAAACACCAAAAATTTAAGAAACGGTTCAAAGCAATGAAAGCATGTATGTATGCCTCCATGTCTGATGTATATTTAGGATTTGAAGTAATAGAAAGGAAACATAAATTCAAAAAAAAAAAAAAAAAGACAAGAAAATAAATAAAACTAACAAACTCAAAAAAATATTTCCACATCAGCACGAAATTATACAATAGCAAGTGTTTCTTTCAAAATAATAATAATAATTATAATTGAAAGAACATCACCTAATAATAATTACTAGAAGAACTATCAGAGGGACTTCAGACTTGAAAATAAAAATTAGTCCATAGTCCATATACTAAATGAAATTTGAAATTTACATAGCAAAATTACCATTTCATTTTATCTACAAACACGGGCATTTCCATCATCAACAAAACAACACCACCACCACCCAAATTCAAAGAGCAAAAAGTTCTGGCTAAATAACCAAAAAACCAGAAACATCACTAAACTAACACAGAATCATATACCCACATACACAAAAACAAAAACAAAAGGAGAAACAAAGACAACAAGAATAACACGTCTAACCCAATCACAACATACCAGAATAATTACCAGTTTCTTAAAATTCTCAACTTTTCTTTGCCTTAATCCACCCCAAAAAAGTCCCATGCCCAGAAAAACATGAACTTTAAAAAATAATACAAAAATTTTAAAAAAAAATACAGAAAACAAAAACGTGGGTTTTCACGAAAGATGAGAAAGCACAAGGCAAGAAAATTACCTTACGGCAAGGAAGACAGAGAGAACAAGATCGGTAAGCAAAAGGGCTTTGCTTTTTCAGAAGAAAAAAATATATATATTTATTTTGATGCAAAACTTGAAAGCAAAGAAAGAGCCCTTAGAAGCAGAAGCAGCTGAACTTTTTGAAGAGAACAACAGACAAGAGATGAGACTCTTTCTCTCTCTTACTTTCTTTTTGTTTCCTCTCTCCTCTTCTCTTGTGCTCTGCTAATAAGACTGCTGTGTTGTGTTGATAGAAAGGAATAGGAAGATAGAAGATAGAAGACAGAAGAAAGAGGAGATAGATAAATAGTAGATCAGATATGAAAAGAAAAGAAGAATAATGCAAATGGGTGTGTGTGTGTGTGTAGGTAATGTGACATAAGCAAAGCTGATAAAAAGTGCAAACAAAAGAGGAAAAAATATAATGGAAGTGGGGCCATGTCCTTTTCATAGTGAAAGGAAAAGGTTGGGCTTTCCCTTTTTCTTCTCCCTCCCATAGGAAGAAAATATATAATAATAAAAAAAATAAATCCGGTATTATTATAATGTTTCTATTTCGTGCACTTTCTCAATCTATCTGTGTTCCTGTGATTGTACAATGATATCGTTGCAATCTTTTAATGAATAAATTAATGAATATATGGTCATTGGAAGGTTGAACTTTGCTAAAAAGTGCATCACATGTTGAGTGAGGTGGACAAATGGTAGCATGTTTTGCTTCTTACTTGTTACCTTTTTCACTAAAATATCTCTTCGTTTTTTTTTTTCTCACTTGGGCCTTTTCAGGGTTCGGCGGCCAGGCATCCATGGATTTGTGGGTGCTTGCTTGCCTCCACACCAATCACTTGCCAAATTATTATTATTATTATTATTTTATATACTCAAGTGATTTGCATAGTAGTATAAGGTTCAACTGTATTTATATATGACAGAATTATTTATTTAGTTTGTGTTTAGAAATCTTCTAAAATCACAATGGAGTATGATGAGACGGATCAAACTTGATTTTGACCAAAATTTGATATGTTTGATTTTCTTAGTATAATCAATTTTAGTGGAAAAAATCATGGTGGAGTTTAAATAAATAGGAGTAGCTTCTACTTTTACCAAAATCAATTCTAGTTAAATTTTGTCTAATTTACCCTCACATCAATACCCTCATTCAAAGTCTTGCTATATTTATTTAATTTTAAATATATTTTATCTAATTTACCCTTACACTCATGTCCTAAATAGTATGATAAATCATAATAAAAAAAAGAAAATATTGTTTATTATACTCTCCAAGTTTCTTATTTGTACTTTTTTAATTTAGATACATTTATGTTTGATGTTTATGTTAATTTAATATTTTTATTATCTATTTTATCTAATTTTAATGTTTTACAAGAGATGTGATTCTATTTCAAAAGTTAGCATATTATATAAATATTCTCTTAATTTTAATTATGATTATTTAATTTTATTATATATATATATATATATAACTAATTATAATAGAAAAGTTTATATAGACATTAAAATTTATTTTGGTCATTATACCAACAAAATCAATTTTGATTCAAAGTATTCAAACAATATTCTTTTAAAAAATTATTTTTCTGATATCTGTTATCCAAACAAAAATAACGTACTCCATAGTCAATTTTGACCATAATCAATTTTGTAAAATTAATTTCATTCAAAATTAATTTTGTCACCGTCAATCCAAAAACATACTTAGTAAAAGAACCTATATTCGATTATTTCCATGTACAAAATTTTCTTAGACCAGCAGAGTCACATATCACAAGCAAAATTAATGTCTATCTAATGAGTTAGAGACATGCGTAGTGTCTGAAACAGGACAAAAAAAAAAAAGTTTAAGATAAAATGCCTCCGAAGTAAAAGAACATTTACATAAACACTTACATTTATCACACCTTATCTTGCTTTACTCGTCTGACATCTTAAGATATGCCAAATTATTATTTAATTTACATAATATGCCTATAATTATATATTTATTATTACCTGCTGCCTACTTTAACTCGTGCCTACTTTAATTAATGTACATGTTTATCTAATATCTTCTCACAAATTCTTGTATATATTTTTTTGAATGATTGTATAATTATTAAATAACTAAATTTCTTAAATATAGTGACTAATAGTCAATATTTTGATCATTTTTCACATCGTAAAAAATATTATTTTAGAGGGTCGATTGAAAGGCATTCTTAATACACAAAAACTAATAAATATTTTAGATTTTATATTTAAAAAAAGTTAAAATAATTAATATCAAATGCGTAAATAAATTGACGTGGACTAATTTAACTTAATTCATTATTTTGAATTTGAGTCTCTCAAAATGTAACTGTGTTAAAATTGGGTAAAAAAATAATTGTATTGTCCAAAATGATTCTACCTAATTCAAATTGAATTAGATGTTTAATATGGTGTCTAAATATTATAGTCCTGCAGTAAAAAAAAAAAAAATTAGTCCTTGACCAAAAAATTAGTAGAATAATTATCAAATTTATTAAATAGGAAAATATAAATTTTAATACTATCATTTTGTCATCCTTTTGACTAGAATTTTCTATTGAATGTGAATTGGATATTGTGTAGGTCTTAAATGCATAATTTTTCAACATTAATTTAGTGTATATTCGTTTTCGTTCTTTAAAAAATAAAAAATAAAAGTGTTCTTAAGAAGCTGTTAAAAAATTAAAATTGCAGGCACTTGGTGTTATTTAAACAAAATTCTCTTAAATGTTAATAAAAAATGCTAGTATTAAAAATAAATAAAAAAGACATGAGCAATATAGGCTAGATGCCCACATTAACTACCAGCATAACCCTTTTTTTTTAGAGGACTAGCATAACCCTTGAGTTGTCTAATATTATTGAATAGGTTCTGATTACTTCATGAACTATTTTTTTTTTAATAGGTTCTGATTACTTCATGAACTATGTTTAATTTTCTTTTATTTTTATTACAGAAAATGTTTTATAAAAAGAAAAATAAGATAAAATAAAAATTAAACTTACACATCAAATATCATGGTCGGTTCCGTGTGGACTATTAATTTATTAACTAATTTTATATAATTGGGAGTATTATTTGATTTAATCCAAAGTCCTTCCATCTTTATTATTTTCTCAGTTTCCTTATTTCTTAATATTAAAAGAAATTTTAATATTTTGATCATAAAAATGAGAAATACTTGCATAGACACACACCTAACATAAATATTCTTTTCTTTTTTATGAAAATAAAAGTTGCATTCTGTGACGGATTCCCATAGAATTAGAAATAGCATGATGCTTTTGAACAAAATGAGTTTATTTTAGGAATATTGATCTACTGTTTACTTGCTTGAATCCCAAATAGAAAGGCGGAAATGAGTCTTCAGTTGGACTAGCATATTAAACCCAAAATGAAGGGTTGGGAGGTTTTGCTTCAACCAATATGGTCATCTTGACTTAATGATAGTTTTTTTTGTTACCATGTTATTGGTAAGGAGTATTTACTGGCTTTGCCAAAGACTAATATCCGTCGGAAAATCTAATTGGCCATCTTTAGTGCGATTCTTCCCTTCCAATCACCTTTTTTTTTCCATCCACAAGATTCGAACTCAATACCTTACTTAAGGGGACCGAGTCGAACACCACTCGGACCAACAACTTGTTGGTGGCTTAATCATAGTTTAATACAATATTTCATGGAATTATAAATAATAAATAATATGCTTTCGTCCGTAAAAAAAAATGCTTTCGAACAAAACGAATTAAATAAATTACTGCCAAAAAAAATGAATCGAAGTTAAAAGGATGAGTAATATTTGCCCCCATGTTTGGGTAGTATTTATTGTTTAATAAGTATCATATTTTATTTCCTATATTATACATTAATTGGACACTTGAACTTAGGTGATTGGTTGTGTCTAAGGCTTATGTGTTAAGTGTGTGTCTATACAAGTATTTCTCCATAAAAATTAAAATAAGTCTTCTTTAATTTCTTGTTTTTACACATTTTATGAAGCCTCTTGAATCAAAGAAATTACTACCAATACATACTATTTATATGGTCATTCTTTATCCTTTATTGTTTTGTTTAAATTATACATGTCTCAACTTTATCAACATTTGATCAATCAACTATTTTTGTCTCCTTTTGTTAACTAACTTTTTTTTTTTCATTTTTTCCTTTGTTATTGGGAGCTTATTTATAATGTGTTTATCTCACAAAATCAATTTTGACCCCTAAAATCATGATGAAAAATTGAAAAAGTTAAAGCAACTACTTTGGCCAATACCAAGGTGAAGATACTTTGGCTAAGGTTGAGGTGCAAGTACTTTAACTTTGAGTTGAAATTATTTTGAACAAAACCAAGTTGAAGATGCTCTGATTGAGGAGGCCAAGCTGGAATTTCTCTAGTCAAGACCAAGTTAAAAATACTCTAATCGAGACCAAGTTAAAGATACTATAGTTAAGGTTGAGGTAAAGATACTCTGGATGGATTGGAATAGTCATAATTTTTTAAATACTTGAAATAAAAGTATTTTGAAATAGTCATATTTTTATTTATTATTTTTTTAAAAATTATGGATGGATTTTATATCTATTCATAAAAAAAATATTAATGGATGGATTTTTATTAAATAGATTATAGATGAATTAAATTTTTGTAATGAATTTTAATTGATATAAATGGATTAATGAGTTGTTTTTAATCCATCTATTACAGTTCAAATCAAAATTTATCCAATCCATTTATTTGACATGCTTAATCCTAAAAGGCTAATACATTATGGTATTATTATTAAATTTGTTTATACAAATAAGGACAATTAAAAGGGCAATTAATTCACAGATAATCCAATAATGCCTAATGAAGTACATGGGTCTCCCTCTAGGGCAGAACCACTCAGCCATAATCCATAAAAATCAATAATTCATTCAAAACAATTAATTTAGACCAAATTTCCATTATTCACAAGTGTTGAATTCTATAACTCAATAATTATTTGACATATCATTCTAACTCAGAAATGTACGATATTTTACAGGAACACTCCTCATCAAACATAGAACCATGAATAAATTCAGCTCCTAAATTTTCACTTATAAAATAGGATTTTTAATTTAATTATTGTTGTGATAGATTTCAGGGCAACAGGGTCTAGAATTTATCAAAAATATTGCATGCATTTAAAATTCATGATAATTTTCAGAGACACTGCACAATATTGAAGTTACAACATATAGTTTTTCCAGAATTTATACCAAAAATGTCATTTTTACAATTTTTTCTCTCTGTTTGCAGAAAACAGAGTCATCAAACATAATTCATAAATAAATATTAAATTACCTTTTAAAAATTTGAGAAAATTACATAACACTCTAAAATTTGATTTATGTATCATATAATTTTCCTGATTTTTATTTCTTACAAAAAACTATTTTTACCTATTTAAAAACACTGCCGAGCAGATTTCCATTACTTTGAAAAATAAATAATTTAAAATATTTCCAAGATTCATAAAATTCCAAGAAAAATTATAGATTCTCCCTATAAGTTTTAGAGCAAACTTATGGGTCCATTTTTCCAAAACGTTACACCAAAATTTTTTGAAAGAATTAAACAGTGCTTAGGTCAGATCTAACAGACTTTGAAAATAAATAAACTATAAATAGCTACAGTACCCAGAAAAATCCTAAACATTCACCATTAGTTCTAGAGACATGGATTTACTAGGAAATGGTCTCATCTCACAAAGAAAGTGCACGAATTGTTTTTTTTTATACAAGCAACACAGCTGCAGTTATATAAGAGAAAGTAAACACCATCAAGTTAGAAAGTAGATACTTGAGAAATGACACTATATAAGGCCACATACAGCACATATATATGGAGAAAACTCCACAAACAAGCAAAAGACTTAGAGTAGAGCAAGAGAACTCCTCCATACCTCAAGTTGTGATCACCCAAGTTTCAAAGCAAGTCAAGAACTAGATAGTAGATAGTCACTTAGTGTGTCTAAAAATTTCCCAGTCACCAAAATAAAATTTTTAAACCATAGGAAGGTAGATCTTGAAATTCTAGAGAGGAATATATAGATGAAAATGGTATTGGAGTTTATTTACCTAAGGATTCAAGACCAAAACACCAAGAACAAGGTTTGGAGAGAACAAATTCTCCTCCCTCCCTCTGCAGAAACCCACGGCCAGAACTAGAAAATGAGGCCTCTCTCACTTGTTTTATTTCTTTTAAGTGCCTAAGTGTAGATGGGTTTTGTTATCTATTGGATTTTTGGAGTTCCATGACACAAATTTGATAGGTGATGGGAGGGGAGAGCTGGCCGTGCAAGCTAAGGCCTTTTTAGGCTATTTTCACTTTTGAAAATTTAGTCAAAAATGGCTAAAGTAGGATTAATGCAAAAATAGAAATTTTGCTTTTACTAGAATTGGTAAATTACATGCTAATTAACCTTGATTAATGTATTAATTATCTAGAGAAATGTGTAATTTAAATTAATCTCACTCAGTGTTAATTCACATAGTATGAAATTATACAGTGTAATATTGCACAGTACAATTTTACACAGTGTAAAATTTAGATTCTAATTAAGTCCATTTTTTTTAAACTTGTCACAAATTAACATGCATATAATTATTATTTTTCTTAATCAATTGAATTAAATTTTCGTTGTGAATAATTATCTTAGGAAAATGTGTAATCAAATTATCTCTACACAGTATCAATTTACACAGTGAAACTATGCACAGCGTAATTAAATTCTAGTTTAATTAGGATTTTACAGAAATTTGTCACATAAAATCATACAAAATTTTTAGATCTTTCTTAATTAGCTAAATTAAATTTTCAATCGTAATTAATCTCATCTATTTAGTTATCACAATATACACTAACACAATAACTACTATATCCTTGGTTGCAAATTTTTAAGGTGTTACACAACCTTGCTTCCCTAGCATGGCAAGATTAAAAGCATAGAAATGGCGGAAGCCCATTCCTCCATGTTCCTTCCTCATTGATAAACGATCCCAACTGAGCCAATTTATACCTCTACCAGAGTGCTATTTTGATACCCACCAAAAAGAGTTTAACATCTTATGAATTTCATCACCCAAGCTGGAAGGTAATAAAAATGTACTCATGCACTAAGAAGGTATTGCCTGAGCAACTAATTTAATGAGAACATCTTTGCCTGCTTTAGATAAATGCTTTCCATAACAGTGAGTGATCTTCTTCCATAATCTATCTTTCAAGTAATTGAAGATAGCTTTCTTTTTCCTGCCAACCATGGAAGGCATCTCAAGATATTTTCCAGTTCCTAGACATTCAGAAACGCCTAAGATACTGAAAATATTGTCCTTAGTGCTTTGAGGGTGTTCCTACTAAAATAAATCTCTGATTTTTGGAAATTGACAACAAGTCCAAATGATTTCTCAAAATCAGATAATATAGCCTGCAAAATCAGAACCTCTCTATCAAGTGCCCTGCAAAAAAGAAAACAATCATCAGCAAATAACAAGTGTGAGAGAATGAGTGCTCCTTTGCACACTTTGATGCCATGTATGTCTCCACGTGCCTCTGCCTTCTTTAAAAGAGTGTTAAGGCCCTCCATACAAAAGAATGAATAAATAGGGTGACAATGGATCTCCTTGTCTAAGACCTTTCCTTGGATTAATAGGTCCCACTCCATCTCCATTAATAATGTCATTGAAGTCAACCGTTTGAGTACACATTTTGATCCAATTCACCCAGGTTGAATCAAAACCCATCTTCAACATGAGAGCAATTAAATAATTCCATTCCACTTTGTCAAAGGCCTTGCTGATGTCAATCTTCAAAGCAAATTCGTCAACCTTGCCCTTAACTTTGCATTTCATATGGTGAATGGTTTCAATGGCAACCAAAACATTATCGAGGATGGAACGACCTTCCACAAAAGCTGATTGTTCTTCAAAAATGCACTTGGGAAGGAAATCTTTTAGTCTGTTGGACAAAACTTTTGAGATAATTTTATACAATACATTACAAAGTGCAATTTCTCTAGTCAAGACCAAGTTGAAGATGCTCTGATTGAGGAGGCCAAAGTGGAATTTCTAGTCGAGACCAAGTTGAAAATACTCTAATCGAGACCAAGTTAAAGATATTGTAGTTAAGGTTGATGTAAATATACTCTGAATGGATTGGAATAGTCATAACTTTTTAAATAATTGAAATAAAAGTATTTTGAAATAGTCATATTTTCATTTATTATTTTTTTTAAAAATTATGGATGGATTTGATATCTATTCATAAAAAAAATTATTAATGGATGGATTTTATTAAATAGATTATAGATGAATTAAATTTTTGTAATGAATTTTAATTGATATAAATGGATTAATGAGTTGTTTTTAATCCATCTATTACAATTCAAATCAAAATTTATCCAATCCATTTATTTGACATGCTTAATCCTAAAAGGCTAATACATTATGGTATTATTATTAAATTTGTTTATAACTTATGTAATTTGTGATATTACTATTTTATATAAATAAGGCAGTTAAATGAAAGTTTGAAAATGTGTATTTTTATTTTTATCTATATTTTGAAAACAGTATCAAATTGGCTGATCGAATTGAAAAATTGGCAATCCAATCATTACGTGATAGGTTCAAATAAAACACAATTTTTTTTGAAAAAAAATTGATCAAAGGACCCAAAAATCAATCAAAAACTAGTTTACAGCGAGACAATGAAAAATACTTAATACAAAATTATTTTGACTTTTTTTCTTAAAAAATGAAAATAACCTAAAATATTGTTTATTTCTCTTTTATTTTGAATGTAAACTTGTTATTATTAATAAATACTGATATGTATTATTGAAACTTCAACTTAAGTATTATAATATACTCAATTTTAACTTTTGTATTTATTTTAAATGTTAAGAAACTATAAAAGTATGTTTTATTTGTTAGTTAGTTATGATATCATGTTTCTTCAATATTATTTTATATATTTTTAATTATTATCTTTATTTTACTAATACATGTTCGATTTTGATGCAATCATGATTAAATCATTAAATCTTGAATAAATACTTTAATCGTTTAATAATCGGTTCAATTTTAAAAATATTAATTTTTATTGTCATACTAGAAAAATTTAGATTGATTCATTTATCTATTTCTTTAATAGAAAAGAGAACCTCTTGGTTGCCATATGTCATCATTTGAGGAAAAAAATTTCCCTCAAAAAACTCTCTCTCTTTCATTTTGTCTTTCTTTTCAGCTTCTTGTTTTTTTTTTTATATATTTTTCTCTTATATTATATATCTATTCTATATAAGAAAATAAATTGTTTAATTATTTTTCCTACTCAATTTTTTTATTTCTTCTTTTTCAGTTTTTTTCTTTAAATATATATTTCTTCTTTTTATGTTTTTTCTTTCTTTTTCATTTTACATTTCTTTCTTTCCTTTTTTACTTTTACTTTTCATTTCTTTTTTCTTTTTACATTATTTTTTTCTTTCTTCTTTTTCTTTTAATCTTTTTAGTTTTTCCTTTCTATGCTTCTTTCTTTCTTTTTATATTAAATGATACACAAACTTAATTGTTTATAATATTATAAATATTTATATTTTGACTCTATGTTTAATCAATTCATATACAAAAAATTTATTGATTAATCTTTATATAATAATGTTAAATTTTTATACATAAACATATAATAAAAATATTAAAATTAATTTATTAAATATATTTTATTACAAAATAGTTTTAAATTACTTCATCAAATTAAATCTTTTTTTACAACAATTAAATGTAATTAGTTAGTATATTTATTACAAAATAATATTTTGACTCTATGTTTAATAACTTCATATATGAAAATTTTGTTGATCCATATCTATATAATAATGTTAAATTTATATATACATATATATATATATATATATATATATTAATTTATTAAATAATTTTTTATTACAAAAAATTGTTTTAAATTACTTCATCAATAATACATAAATTAGATATTTTTTATTTTTTTATGTTAGAGTCCACATGTTTAATTTTCTATTAGCTCTTTCTGTGAGTATTTAACATAGTTGTATATCAAAGACTCAACAATATTTATTTTTACTTTGAAATCCTATAAAATTATTTTTACTTAGAAATTGTATAAAATAATTTTAAATAATTTAATAAATAAATATTTTGTTGAATAATATTTATATTACAAGGTTGAAATTTTTATACAATATTTAATTTATATCTAATTAGTTAATCTATTTATTACAAAATAATATTTTTACTTAGAAATCTTATAAAATATTTTTAAATAATTTCATAAATAATTATTTTGTTATATGATATTTATATTATGTGGTTAAAATTTGTATACTAAAAAAAATATTTAAATATGATTAGTTAATTTATTTATACAAAATAATACTTTGACTCTATGTTTAATAACTGCCACTATTTTGTTGATTGAAATTATCTTTTTCTATATGATAAAGTTACATGACAAACTTTAAAGTTCTATCATTTTTGTACCCATTGACTTTTGCAAGACCTTTCAACCATAAGACTTGAACCTAAGACCTTACTTTAGGAATTCAATCTCAATTCCACTCAAACCAACATGGTGCTAAGTAATATTTGATTTCAAAAAGTTTGCATTTAATTTAATTAATTCTTAGACTTTAAATTATTTGAAGTATTGTTTATAAACTATAAATATTATAAAATTAATAATTTTTTATTTTGCAATATATTTGTAAAATAAATGAATTATTTTATCATTTCACATTTCAAAATTACAAAAAAAAAATTAAACATAAGTTAAATTCTTTCTAAATTTTTCATACAGTTTTATAAATATTTTAAATGAAATAAAAAGTGTTTATGAGATTATAACTAAATATATTTTCTCTGCTTGAATACTCTAACACTTTTTGCATTTTTGGAAAACTTAAACAACTAATTGCATCTGTCTCAATATAAAAATTTAATTTTATAGACATTTGTATTTCAAACAAGCGTGAAAATGCGTGAAATTTTTTTTCTTCTTATTAACACTTTCATAGCCATTTGTTATTGTAAAACTAAATTTTTTAATATGTTTCAAGTTACTATTTTAACACAGTTTATGCAACATTAACCAGGTCAACCATTCTGGCTTTATTATTCTTATTGAACATTCATGTTTTTGTTTTTAATTGTCGCTAAGCAATATATATATATATATATATATATATATATATATAATATTTTTTAAAAATAAATTATGTTATATGCAAATTATCTCAAAAAAATACATAGAAATCAAAGTGACCCGTGCAAATATACGATAACCGACTAGTTTAAACTATAAATATGCATTAGACTTTTAATCAAGTGGAACACCATCGGGTTTGTTTTAAAATATTTTTAAAATAACCATAATTACTTTATCAATTTAAACGTAGTCAAACTCATAAGTGATAGAATTGACTAATGGTGGTCCGAGACAGTTCAACTTATGCCCCCAAGCACGAAGGGACACGTTTTTTTTTGACAGCAACACGAACGGACACGTTACTCTAGTTTGTTGATATAGCCAAAGCAAAAGAGAGAAAAATATTTATTATTTTTATTAATAATTCTAATAACAAGTGGCATGAATTTGTAAATATCACGAAATGGAAGAGCCTTTTGGTGAATTTACATGAGAGCAGTTAAATAATTCCATTCCACTTTGTCAAAGGCATTGCTGATGTCAATCTTCAAAGCAAATTCGCCAACCTTGCCCTTAACTTTGCATTTCATATGGTGAATGGTTTCAATGGCAACCAAAACATTATCGAGGATGGAACTACCTTCAACAAAAGCTTATTGTTCTTAAAAAATGCACTTGGGAAGGAAATCTTTTAGTCTGTTGGCCAAAAGTTTTGAGATAATCTTATACAATACATTACAAAGTGAATTTTCTCTAATCAAGACCAAGTTGAAGATGCTCTGATTGAAGAGACCAAAGTGAAATTTCTAGTCAACATCAAGTTAAAAATACTCTAATCGAGACCAAGTTAAAGATACTGTAGTTAAGGTTAAGGTAAATATACTCTGAATGGATTGGAATAGTCATAATTTTTTAAATACTTGAAAAAATAGTATTTTGAAAGTCATTTTTTTATTTTTTTTAAAATTATGGATGGATTTGATATCTATTCATAAAAAAATTATTAATGGATGGATTTTATTAAATAGATTATAGATGAATTAAATTTTTGTAATGAATTTTAATTGATATAAATGGATTAATGAGTTGTTTTTAATCCATCTATTACAATTCAAATCAAAATTTATCCAATCCATTTATTTGACATGCTTAATCCTAAAAGGCTAATACATTATGGTATTATTATTAAATTTGTTTATAACTTATGTAATTTGAGATATTACTATTTTATATAAACAAGGCAGTTAAATGAAAGTTTGAAAATATGTATTTTTATTTTTATCTATATTTTGAAAACAGTACCAAATTGGCTGATCGAATTGAAAAATTGGTAAACCAATCATTACGTGATAGGTTCAAATAAAACACAATTTTTAAAATAAAAAAAAATTGATCAAAGAATAGAAAAATCAATCAAAAACTAGTTTACAGGGAGACAATGAAAAATACTTAATACAAAATTATTTTGACTTTTTTTCTTAAAAAATGAAAATAACCTAAAATATTGTTTATTTCTCTTTTATTTTGAATGTAAACTTGTTATTATTAATAAATACTGATATGTATTATTGAAACTTCAACTTAAGTATTATAATATACTCAATTTTAACTTTTGTATTTATTTTAAATGTTAAGAAACTATAAAAGTATGTTTTATTTGTTAGTTAGTTATGATATCATGTTTCTTCAATATTATTTTATATATTTTTAATTATTATCTTTATTTTACTAATACATGTTTGATTTTGATGCAATCATGATTGAATCATTAAACCTTGAATAAATACTTTAATCGTTTAATAATCGGTTCAATTTTAAAAATATTAATTTTTATTGCCATACTAGATAATCATATCTTGTTTTTAATTGTCGTTAAACAACAAATATATATATATAATATTTTTTTAAATAAATTATGTTATATATAAATCATTTTAAAAAATACAAAAAAATCAAAGTGACGGGTGTAAATGTACAGTAACCGGCTAGTTTAAACTATAAATATGAATTAGACTTTCAATCAAGTGGAACACCATCGGGTTTGTTTTAAAATATTTTAAAAATAACCATAATTACTTTATCAATTTAAAGGTAGTCAAACTCATAAGTGGATAGAATAGACTAATGGTGGTCCGAGAAAGTTCAACTTATGCCCCCAACCACGAACGGACACGTTTTGTTTTGACAGCAACACGAATGGACACGTTACTCTCTAGTTTGTTGATATAGCCAAAGCAAAAGAGAGAAAATATTTATTATTTTTATTAATTATTAATAATTCTAATAACAAGTGGCATGAATTTGTAAATATCATGAAATGGAAGAGCCTTTTGGTGAATTTAAGTAAAAGGTTATACTTTTTGTGATGGTGGGGATGCATCTCACATGTCTTTTCATTGTCGATTGAGTGGGCATTGTTTGTTTGATTTTTAAATTATCAAAAAATAAAAATGCCTTATCTACACAAACAGCTTCTTAGGGTATTTTTTTTTTTATTTTTTAAAAAAAAAATTTAATTTGTAGTTGTGCTTTCTCCACTAGGTCTAACTCTCTGATTGCCACTTGTTGGCTGTTGCCCATTGGTTTTCAATTTTTCATCAACTGTCGCTTCATTTGCAAGCAGTAGTTTGGATATTAATAAATTGCAGCAGCACACTTAGATTTGAGAAAATGTTATTGCTACTGTGATCTGAATATATTCACTTGGAAATGTGCTTAGCTGTCAAATTGCACCACTACATGTGTTAGAGAATTATGAATTTCATTTAACACGCGTTATTTAAAAGGATTGAATTATTATTTTTATAATTTTACTCAATTTCAATTTAGTTATTACTGTACGATTCGATGGACCTCAACAACGGTTTATAATTGGCTTAATTACAATTTTTACATTAATTTTTTATTTTTTAATAAATTTTATTCTCAACAAATTAATTTAACGTATTTTATCCCAAACTTTTTAAAAAGTTACAAACTTTACCTTCTACTGTTATACTGATGTGACATGCTGACATAAACATAAGAAATGATGATAAAATTCACTAAAAAATAAAAAGTTAGGAATAAAATCTGTCAAAAAATAAAAAATTAGGTGTAAAATTTGCCAAAAAATAAAAATTGGGGTAAAAAGTATAATTATTTTAGTATGTCACGTCAGCAAAACTATTGAAGGTGAAATTTGTAACTTTTTAAAAAAGTTTGGAGTAAAATGTGTCAAACTTGTTGGAGGTAAAATTCGTCATAAAAAAAAAGTTGGGGGTAAAAATTATAATTAAGCCTTTATAATTTTACTTAATTTCAATTTAGTTATTCCTGCATAATTCGACCAACCCCGACTATGATATTTTTGGCCGACTTCATTCGTAACATTTTCGATCAACCTCAACCAGAACATTTTCGCCTGGCATCAATCAGGACATTTTCGGTTGGTTTTGGTTAGTGCTTTTTTCAGCCGACCTCAACTAAGACATTTCGACTGACATCAATTATGACTATTTTCTGTCAACCTTAGCCAAAATTATATTTGGTCAACCTCCGTTGGAGCATTTTTAGCTAACTTCGGTCATGGCATTTTTTATCGGCCTCGGCTAGGGTATTTTTAGCCGACCTCGATCCGGACTATTTTCTGCTGAGCTCAGTCAAGGTCGCAGCTATTTTCGACATACCTCGATCAGGACTGTTATTATTTTTAAAAATATTATTCATTTTTAAAATATATTATTTTTGTGGATGGATTGGATACCCATTCATAAATAAGAAAAACGTTAATGGATGAATTAAATGAATATTTATCAATGGATCATGAATAGATCAGATTTTAAAATTAATTTTTAATAATTCAGAATGAATTAATGGATTATTTTAATCTAATCCATTATTTATGATCCAAATTAAAAATTATCCAATTCACCTATTTTACCACCTCTAATCAATATATGGAGTTTGTTTCGAATCAAGTTTTGGAGAATTCGGTTCGAGATGAACATCTTGAACCAAGGATAGTCTGAATGAAATTCCTATTTTACATCTTCAAATTAATTTTATCAAAATTTCAATAAATTTATATCTTATAAATTTTTAAAATTATTTCATATCCTAAATTCATCATAAATCCTCAAATATTAATTTAGATAGAAAATAAAAATTTAAAGATTTTATATAGAAGAAAATTAACGGAAGATAAAAGTTACTTGATTTTAAAAATAAACTTAATCGATTTTAAAAAAATAATAATTGAGGAATCAAAATTACAGAACTACAATTAAACCTAAAATTTACTACATAACATATAGGTACAAGGACCATTCGTTTATTCATGGTAAATAAGCATGTCAAGTTTTTTGGACTTAATCAAAGTCTGTTTTAAAGTAGTTTCGCACCAAAATAAATTAACTTTAAATTGATTTATTTTTATATGAAATTGTATAATTAATTTATTTTATACCATTTCAAATTAGTTTAACTTTTTTTACCGAAGATCTTGTAATCCCAGCAGTTTCTGTTTCTGGTCAGAAAATGAGTTAAGCCTAACCAAACGTACCTTTGTCTCTATTACAAAAACTCATTTTTCTTGCACTAATTGCATGAGTTGATGTTGACGAAGAATGTTGAAATAATGAGAACAATACAAGGAGAAATATATGACTTTTAAAAATTTGTTTAGAATTTATTCATCCATTCACACGATAAAAATAATGTTTAAAATATGCTTAAATACCTTTTTAGTCATTGTAATTTAAGACTTTTTTCTTTTTGTCCTTGCAAAATATTATTTTTTTGATTTTGGTCCTTGCAAATTATGTTTGTTTTATTTTTCGTCCTTAAAGTAATTTAGATAGCGTTTTTTTTACTGTTCAAAGTGTTATCTAAACTGCTTTAAGAATGAAAAACAAAACAAACATAATTTGCAAGGACTAAAACAAAAAAAAATTGCAAGAACGAAAAACAAAAAAATACTAAATTACAAGGACTAAAAACATATTTAAACCTTTAAAATATAATAAAAAAAAAAGTAAGCAATCAATAAATTTTGTGGGGTACGGGCCCTTACTCCAATATCTATCACATGAGTGCTATTATTGAGGGACATTTCCATGTTTTGTTATATCAAGCCAACATGAAATGTGTAGCGTTTTATGGGTCATGCTTTTGGTGATCTCAACATGGTGGTAGCTACTTTCAGTGAAGAGGCAGTTTAAGTTCTTACTCCTTCCTAAAACACTAATTCCATAATTTGCTAAGAAATTAGGTTAGCCTCTTAGGTTAAAAATAATGTGATATTTTGAAAATTATTCATGAAATTAGGATAAAAGAAATAAGGTTTCTTTTTTTGAATACACCACAATGGATCAATGACTAGTCTACATGGGTGCACAATCTATATAACAGGTGAATTAAATAGACCAGAGTCACCAGACTTATAAATTCATATTTAGATGACTGTTATATAATTAATTGTTTGGGGACCCATTATGTTTTGGGAAAAAATAATTTTTTAAAGCTCTCTTAATAAGTTGGTAATCATGCACTAATCCTAGTCAGCACACAACGTCAGCCTCAGCTTATATACACAATTATAATCCCTTAGCTTTTCTTTATAATAACATGCATAATTTATACCCCAAACATAAAAATATAATTATTATTATAAATGACAATGAATCATGGCTTGACACCTTTTTTGTTTAGTCATTCATAGATTCATTTTGTTACTACTAATAATCTTTAGAGTTAAAAAATACTACTCACTTTCAAATGATGAAGTGACATGAAAACATTTTGGTTGGTTGGCCCCTAACGTGAGGAGCAAGAAGGAATGGATCATCCTTCTCTTTCAAAAGCAAAATCTGATTCAAATCCTATTCTCCCCACAAGAGGGGAAAAAGTGCAAATTCTGGACCCACTCTTAACACCTAATGGGTAGGTATCTAACACAGTCACTAAAATGGATCAGATCGCATTGCATTCACAGAAGGTTTTTTCTTTCTTTTTTTTTTAACCCTAAAGGGTAATTTTATTTTCAAAATAGGATAAGTCTTTACTCACGGTTACAACTTCACTTGGAACTCTCTAGTGTGAATAATGACTTATAGATTTTAAATATAAAATAAGCATGAAAGAGAAAGAAATAATATAATAAATAAAGTCGATAAGATTAATGACTTTCCTTTATTTTATTTTTTTAATAATAAAATACAAAAATCATAATTGTCGTGTACAATTTTAATTTTTTAAAAAATTAGATTCCGTATATTGCATATATGACTTATAAATAATTTTTTTTATTAATTTAATACCAAAGTCATAGATGAATTAAAAATGAATATATTAAAGTCAGAGTCGTGAATCAATGCAAGCTAAAAATCATACACCATTTGCTCTACTGCCAAAGTCGTGGATTAATTTTAACTAGGAAAGGTGAATCAAATTTTTATAGATTAATGAAAAAATGAATGAGAAGTCGTCAATCAGAATTAGGACTTTGGTGTTAAATTAAAAAAAGTTTAATTATAAATCACACATTATAGATTATAGATATAGCTTCTAAAAAAACCTTCAAAAAAACAAAACTAAAGTTGTAAATTATAATTACAACTTTGATATATTATCAAAAAAATAAAACGCAAAATAGAGTCATTGATCTTATTAAAGACTAATTTTATTATTTCTCTTTTCACGCATATGTTATATTTAAAATAATAAATAATTATTTACACTTATAGCATCTATTATGGGTTGCTTTTTTTTTTTTTTTGTATTGAAAAATTTATGTGAGTTGAGTCTCAGGAACTCATCAGGGTCAGGACAAGTCTTAAGTGAGTTGCTTAAAACATAAGCAACTATTCCTTCTTTTAATGCTACCGAAAATTACTTTCGAAAAACATAAACCAACTTTGAAAAGTAATTTATGGAATTATGTGTTAAAACATAGTTCTAAAATGCCCTTTCCAAAAATATAAACCTATCGTGAAAAGTAATTTTTGGAACTATGTGTTAAAACATAGTTATGGAGATTACTTTTTAAATAGGTAATTGTTTTCAGAAAGTAATTTCATGTACTTTTTATTTTATTTAATTTTCTTTCTTTCTTCTTCACAAACACTAATGTCTAATCTAATATGCGTCCATAACTTGTAACGTTAAAAGAAAAGATTTCAAATTAAAAAATGTTTTTCGAACAACGAAGGGGTTCGACGAACAAAGAAATTGAAATGAAAAGGAACAATGTTTCCAAAAGAGACTATGGAGGAATTAAAAACGTTTTCGAAAGAACTAAATGGGTTCGACAGATGAATTGAAATGAAAAGGGACAACATTTTCAAAAAGGAAAAAACTTATATACAATACTGTTGGTGTCATTTTCCAACTAGAGTTGGAGTTTTACTTTGATAATCTGTACAATAACAGATTTCATTAAATGTTATCGTGTATTATCAATGTAAAACACAAACTCTCATAGGAGAACAACACCAACGATATCTATGATATTGTATCTAAGGTTTTTTTTTTATTTTAAAAAGAGGGTGTGGAGGAATAGAAGGAAATAACGTTTATGGAATAATAAATGGGGGGTTTGGCAAAACGAAGATTATTAAAAACAAAGGAACAAAAGGAAAGACTAATTAGGTAAATTTATATATACCAAAAAAGGGAAAGGAGTGCATTTAATAATCTGGGCCAGAATAATGAAGATCAAGACGAGGAAATTTCCACCAACAAAGAAAGGGAGTTGCTATTCTCACCCTAACTTTTGCTATTCTCAGCATCCACGTGGATGGCTTTTTTGTTATTCCAAAATTACCCTTTCAACGGAATCACGATTCCACTGTACAACGTATACAACAGAATCGTGATTCCGTTGCACATATTTTTTACACCTCCACACTACACAACGGAATCACGATTCCGTTGTGTAGTGTGCAACGAAATCACGATTCTGTTGTACACTTGTATAACGGAATCGTGTTTCCGTTGCATTGAATAAGGTGTCAAAAAAATACACAATAGAAACACGATTCCGTTGTACATTTGTATAATGAAATCGTGTTTCCGTTACAATATACGCGGGGGAAAACTTAATTTAACATAATCGTGATTCCGTTACATTTTTTTTTCACCTGGTTGCACAAAAACGGAATTACAATTCCGTTACATTCAATGAAATGGTGTGCAACGGAATTACATTTCCTTTATATTATATTCAATTGAAACGAAAATGTAATTCCATTGAAGGGAGGAGTTTTATTTTATAATTTTGCTATTTGAAGTTCCTTTTTCTTTATTTGTCATCTTTATTTTTACGTTTTAAAATTTATTTTTAGTAAATATGTTGCACAGAAACGGAATTACAATTCCGTTACATTCAATGAAATGGTGTGCAACGGAATTACATTTCCGTTATATTATATTCATTTGAAACGAAAATGTAATTCTGTTGTTTTATTTTATAATTTTGTTATTTGAAGTTCCTTTTTCTTTATGTCATCTTTTATTTTTATATTTTAAAATTTATTTTTAATAAATATGAATATTAAAAATTTAAATTTCAACAACCATGTTAAAACTTAAAAATTCATATATATAAAATATTAAAAATTTAAATTAACAAAAAATATAAATGACTTAAATGCAACTTCGGTCCTTTTATTTAATCCTAATTTATAAAATTAGGGACTAAATGTCTCTATTTTAAAATAGGAAAACCAAAATTGCAGATTTTAAATAATATGAAGACTAAATGTCTTTATTTTAAAATAGAGAGACCAAAATTACGAATTTTAAAAAACAAGGACACCAAAATTGTATTTATTAATTTTATAACATAAAATATATATAACATAAAAATCTAAACAACTTACATAATGAATACATATAATATATACATATATCACATAATTTTAAAACAATGTAAGTTGAAATATATCTATGCAAAATTTTAATAAAATTTAAAGTTAAGAAAATAAGAAAAACATAAAATATTATGTGGGGGTGTGAAGAAAAAATAGAAAAGGAGAGAGAGAGAGAGAAAGAAAGCAGCGGAAGGAGAGAGGAGACTTTTTAACTAAAATAGAAAATAAAAAAAAACTATATACCAAAAACGTATACTTTTTAAACTATTTACATGGCATGGGTTGTTTTTGCCACGTCGAAATAACGGAAGGCGCTAGATGGTGTGTCTCCACATGCACAAGCAAAAACTTGACAAAGGAGACGCCACCCAGTGTGGTGCCTTGTGTTGGTTTTCCAGCAACGGGTGGTGCCAGACAGTTGGTCTTCACCACAAGGCGTCACATGCTTCTCCTTCTCCTGTTGCTGACACAGAGCAGTACTCGCAGTGCAGGAGGCGCCAACCAATGAGTCTTCACCAGGTTTAGAGGTGGCGACAGCCTGTGTAGCGTTTTCTAGTTACCTTTCTCCTATTTAAGGACAGTGTGGTTGAAGGGAAACTTTGCGAATGAATGCAAGCAGGGTTGCAGGATGAATTCATCGGTTGTGAAAGTTTGTGTTTACTATAATGGCGAAATGGTTGATACTACTGATGAAGGTACAAAATTTGTTAATTGTGAGGCAAAGCATTTTGAAGTTATGGAAGGCATGATTTTTTTTCGATTGAATGCATTGGTGCAGATGAATATAAGACCTTTAACTACAAAAACGGTAACTCGCCTTCATTTTCCTCTCCCTATATGTTATGAGGAAGTTTCTTTTAAAAAAATGGTAGTGGAAGTTCAAGACGATGATGATGTAAATCAAATGTTGTCTATTGTAGCAAAAAACCCAAATCTTAGCTGTGTTGAAGTATACGCGACCATAGAGGACACTGTAGCAGAACCTTCAAATGTTGAGAAAGATGTAAATGCACATGTCATGAGAGAGCTGTTGGATGAAAAAGAAGTTTTTTATACTTCTCGTCCATATTATCATCCTGCGTATGGAAGTCTTAACTCTGAAGAATGGGGTAATTTAAATATGTCTCATAGCCATTGGATTTGATTTGTATTTGTGTTTGTCTCAGTGTTTATGTTTTTTTTTAATTTTATGTGTTACATGCGATGTTTTATTTTATCTTTGTTTAGAACTTTTGTTTTGTGTAATGTTTGTAGCTTTGAATGCAATATTGAAATAACTGTTGAAGTATATTTTACGCAAAAACTGCATAGATGAAGCCATGAAAGTGCGAAAAGTGAGAAAGAAGTGAAAATTGCATTGATATTTCAATCACTGAATGTTTTGATTTTCATCTTGACTTAGACCATATTGAATTCGAAAACGCGGACAATTACTCCTATTGTGGCCTTCTTGCCTACAATGGCTACATTGTTGTCTACGTTGGGATTTGGTGAAGTCCATTTCATTTCTTATGTGCGTAGACTTAGGTCGTCCTTGGCCATGTAATTTGGTTGCATCTGGAACGATATAAGGGCCGCTCCTTTGAGGGATGGTTTCATCATTTCCAAGTGGATTCCACTGGCTAGAATAGGCTTCAATGATGTTTTGGATTGAGTAGACACGATCTACAAACTGGTAGTGATTAATGTTTACATAGGCAGACGCTGCAATGGCGTGGGAGCAAGGATATCTGTAGGCTTGAAAAGCTCCACACTCATAGTAACGTTCGTTTAAGACAACGACCCATGTTTTGCCCCCCCTTTGTGTAGCATGGTTGAAGGGCTCTTCAAAGTCAAATTTAGTTCGTGCGATATTGTATCTTTTAACAGCATAAGTACAAGCATCCGCTTGATTTCTTTCCATGGCTTCCATTAGCTTCCTACAGTATCGTGGACCGGAAGCATACTGAGCTTTGGCTTGCGCACCTCTGTGGACAAAATACTCGATTAATCTGTCATGGGTACACTTAACCAAAGCTGTTATCGGCAGATTTCTTGCACCTTTAAATATTTTATTTACGGCCTCAGACAAGTTAGTTGTCATATGACCATATCTACAACCCTGATCATCATGTACCAAGCTCCATTTTTGTTTAGAAATGCCATCAATCCAATGCTGTATTTCTGGACTAGTTGCACGAAATCGTGCAAGTCGTCGTTCAAACCTATGCAAGCATGTTGTATAACCTGCATAAAAATGCAATTAGAAAATTTATTATTTTGTTGGCAGCATGTTTCTAAAGTATTTAAGAAAAGAATATAACGATAAACAATTACCTATCTTTATGAGTTCTTCCTTTAATTTTGCATTTTTAAATTTGTGATTGAAGTTGCTGGCAATATGACGAATGCAATAAACGTGATAAGCGTGCAATGGTTGCCATTCGGTTGATCTTGCAACTGCCGATTTTATGCTTTGGTGTCGATCTGATATGAGGCAGATGCCCTGCTTTTGGGTCATGTGTTGTCGTATCTTAGACAAGAACCAGGACCAGTCACTCAGTGTCTCCCCCTCAATGATCACAAAAGCAATGGCAACACACAACCATTTCCATCTTGCAAGGTTGCAATCTACAAGGTACCTTGATATTTGCCATACAAAAAAGTTCCATCAATTTGGATTACGGGCTTACTAGTTAAACGCATCGATAGCCGGTTTAAATGTCCAAAAAACACGTTTAAACTGCCGCAAACGATTGTCAAGTACACCATTAACGAAATACTTTGTTGTGTCGACTTCGTAAGCGGATCCTTCACACTTACTTAACATCCACTCCAGCTACCTTTTCAACAAATCATATGATTCTTCCCAATCACCAAATACTTTTGCTAAAGCTAGCTGTTTAGCGATCCACGCTTTTCAATAGGAAACTTTATACCCTCTTTCGCTGGCAACTCGTTCTTGAATCATTGAAATGGCCACTGATGGGTCATTCTTAACCATGCCTACAAGAAACTCACGAATAATTAATTATGTTTTATTAAAGAACTCGCAAAACACATCAATTAATTTATACCTAGAATGTATTTGCTGATAATTTCATAGGTAAGCTTATCATGATCTTGGGTTAAGTTGGCGTTGACGCATTAATGTGGACCTCCCATTTAGTTATTGTCCATTTGTCAATCTTGGTTGACAAAATTGCTCTCAATACCCAGGGGCAACCGTGTTGACTGTTTGGACATATTAATTTTAGTACGGTTGGCCTACTTTCAACCAACAATTTGGTATGTTTGGTACATGGTCATTTATTTAATTGTACTATTTTAGGTAAAAAAAAATGTACTTAATTGTACTATTTTAGGTAACATTTTTGAAAAATAATTTCAAGACAAGTTGCCTAAAATAGGTGTCGTTCGCCACCTGAAAGCCCCCGAGTTCTTGCCTCTACCCTTCCCATTGGTGATGGTTCCATCCAGATTGGTGGTATGTCCAACGAGGTTCCTCCTCTTCCCTTGTCAACTGCGTAAGATTTTTTGTCATGTCAACCTTTCAAACGGTAACCTTCATGAGTATTGAATTGGTATTATAAATGTTGTAATTAGCAGCTTCAAAATAATAAAATTATGCTTTTACTCAAGAAAATTTCTCACGAATACATGTCAATTGTTGTTTTAATCAGGACAAGGGATTAAGTTTACAACAACGTCAAATAGACAACAAATATATACTATGACAATAATAAATTATCTACAATGTATGACTAATCTTCCTCGTCACTAAAGACCTCGTTCAGGTTAATTCCTTGACCTTGCGATGGACCAACTCCACCAAAGAATTGGGAGGAACTACTAGCAGGAAACAATCTAGTAGGAGAAAACATCGGTGAATAAAAACAGCTACCATCAATCGTTCTTGGTGCTGGAGGAGTTACCATAGAAGACATATAAGTCGGCGGAGTGTAATCCATGTATGGATTAGCATCCGTGGCTGGATGGGGAACATAATATTCATTATTTGGAACAGAAGCCGATGCATGTGCAACTAGAGCTGTCAAAATTGGGCTGGTCCGTCAGGCCAGGCTTAAGAAAATTTGGCCTAAAAAAAAGTAGGCTAATTTGGCCCGGCCTAACAGGCCAAACGGGCCAGGCCAGGCCTACAAATTCTTGGTCAGACTTTTTTTTTTTTAATTTTTTCCTTTTAAAATTAGGCTAATTTAAACAAACAAAATAAATGGGCCAATTTGCCCCGCCCTAACGGGCCAAACGGGCTAGGCCGGGCCTAAAAAAATTTGGCCTATGATAGATTCGGGGCAGCCCGTTTCCACAACTTGGCCCGACGGGCCAGGCCCGGTCCGACCCATTTGACACCTCTATGTGCAACCTCAGGAGATGGCTAATGTTAGGCTTCATAAGTGTACTGAGCGTACTAACCAATATTTTGGCTGGGATTCATAAAGAATGTGTCATCACTGGGTTCAGGAGGAGGCGGTGGCAGATCATGTGGTCGGTGTTGAACACGCGTCCTACGCCGATGAAGTCCACACCCTTCTCTACGACCCGCGCCAATATCAATGTTTTCCGGAGGGTGGGGAAACTGTTGGCTTGGAGGAGGGGCATCTTGTGAAGGCATTGTTATTCTTTCTTGGTCATCCTAAGCCTGGAAGCAACTGGCAACACCAGTTCTTACTTCTTCACGTGAAGAACTCTGTTGCCAATGTTGCTGCGTGGTTGAGTGATATATACGCTCCATGGTATCAGCCTGCAAAATACACAACAACGTCAAGTTCAACAACTTACAACATTCATCATTAATACCAAAGAAATTAACAACAAACACAAATTCATGTTTGAGCTTAAACAAACTTACCGCAAAACCTTGCATTGCTGCTTCTATAGTAAGCCATCTTCGAGTGTGTAATCGGTACCATAACATGTACCCCGAAGAAGCAGACAAATGTGGGTTCTGCATGAACTCACTTGTGCACACCTGTTCAGCTCTGTGATTCCATATATTTGCATCACAAGATGAATTTGAGCCCAATTTTTGAGGTTTTTCCCTTTCGAGGTTAGATCATGGAGTCTGTCTTCCTATAGTGGCATGTCCGGAATGTGTTGAGTCATATTGAATTGCAGAAGAACACGATCCAGCTGGTGCCACTCAGCAATGTGAAAATTAATAAGAGGAACAACAGATCTCCAAACATGGTTTCCTTGGAAACACAAAGCAAGAAGCAAATTATAGTGCTTCGTGTAAGGATCCCACAGGACATGTACAAAAAAAATGTTAGAACACTCGTAAACATAATATTTCTTTATAAATATAAAAACTTAGTCACGAGGCTTCATGTTCTCCAGCTTCTCTTGATAAATCTTTAGATCCCATCTACGGCCGGTAAAATTAGGGTTTTGTGCACCCTTGTACCTATTCGTTGAAATTTATAGAAAGTTAACATCATTAGTGAACAATACAATAGAATAAAATCATATTAAACATACTAACCGTGCACCGATGGGAAGACCTTCAAGTCGTGGTTGACGACCAGTTGGTGCAATGTAGGGAAACCTGTCCCATGCCCACAACCGTAACAATATACAAGGTCCTCCTATTTCGTTGGCTTCATAGTTGACCGCCTTACATAATTCATGATATAAATAACATAGGATGGCGGAACCCCAACTATACATGCCACATTGTTGGAGGTCTCCAAGCAAGGGAAGATATTTTAAGCGGAAATGCCATAATGGTCTGCAAACAACAAACCTCCTAACAACCGTATAATGAATGTTCGGGTATATCGTTCCCTTTGCAAATGACTATGTCGGTGCAGAGAGAAATCATCAAAATGTTGATCCAACTATTTTAGCTTCACCCTACTCCCATTTAAATCGAAAGAAGTTGGCCGTACTCCCAACAATTGCTGGCATAAATCCTGCCAATCATCACCACCACTGTCAGTCACAGGTTCACCATCAACAGGTAACCCCAACAATATACTGACATCTTGGGGTGTGATCGTGCACTTTCCAACTGGCATATGGAACATATGCGTTTCAAGCCTCCAATGCTCAACAAATGCAGAAATCAAGTTATTATCATAACTAAAGAATGGTATGCGTGCAACATAAAGAAAACCAACTTCCATAAACAATGGTGTAATTTCTTCTGGAACTTCTGTTTGAGCAAGTTGTGTTTGTTGGGACTGCCGTGTTTGCAAAAGACGATCCGGATCACCTTTCCAAACATTTTCTGATACGTGCACTTCTTGCAATTGTAGCAAGGATAGGTCACGTGGACCAGCATGAATACTTTGGCTATCCTCCATAATAGATATTTTTCCAACCTGAAATTTGATCAACATCCTCAAATAGTCAATAATTAAATATTAAATAAATAATATTAACAATTTTGTACTTTTTCAATTTCATATATTAACAAAATCTACAAAATATAAGTTTAAATAAATATTATATAATTCAAACAATTAAAATACTACTATTATTTTTAATTCTATCAAAATTACATTAACATAAAACTATTAACCACCAACTAATGTATCCTATAAACAATTAAATAATACTATTATTTTTAATTGTAACAAAATGTATATAAATGGTCATCAATTTTAAATTACATCAATAAAAAAAACTTCTTTTAACTCAATATAATTACAAAACAAAACAAAAAATTAAAGTATTCTAAAAAAATAAGTACAACAAATTTACATTTAAAAGTCAATATACAAATTAATAAATATATAAATATTTAATATTCAAATATGTATGAAATTTAAATGCTAGAAAATATAATATTTAATAATACCAAAATAATTTGTAAGCACTAAGTAATGCATTTATGTTGTATTCAAAATAAAAAAAATATTCACTCATGTAGGGAAAAAATTTCCAACACTATTATTTTTTTTTAATTCATCACTATTTAAATCAATATTAAAAACCAATAAACAACTTGCTATCCTATGAAAAATAATACATGAATATTAAAATTACAATATTATTTAAACACCAAAACAAAACAAAATGACAACAAATATTTTCTACTATATTTTTTCCTACTACATCAATATTAAAATTACAACAATATTTAAACAACAAAAAAAAAATTATATATGTCTTTCCTACTACATAAACATTCAGAACAACACTAACATTTCCTATAAATACATTGTATGTTAACATATTTATACCAATACAAAATGACTAACAATAATATAAATACTAAAAAATAAATTAAAATCACAAAATATTAAGACAAAAAATTAAGAACAACTCACACACTTAAACTACCAGCAACAGCACCAACCAGAGCACCAAATTTCTCCGGTAGCTTCAACTTTCCTTAGCTTCTCAGCCTTCAGCTTCAACTTCTCCTTCCTTCACAGCTTGAACACAAGCAACTTCTCCTCCTCCTCCGCTTGTTTTAAAACGCAAAATTCAGGCCTTCTGCAGCTCACCACCCGCGCCATGCAATGGTCACGTCACTCGCGGTTTGCGCGTTCCCGAGGCAGCAAGGTGAAGATGCATTGACTGACACCTTCTTCACCTTGACTTACCTTCACGTGAAGACGCCTACTCTGACGCTACTTGCATGGGGTGTCAGTCTTGGTGAAGACCGACTGTCTGGCGCCACCCGTTGTTGGAAAAAGCAACACAAGGTGCCACACTGGGTGGCGCCTCCTTTGTCAAAATTTTTCTTGTGCATATGGAGACACACCATCTGACGCTTTTCGTTATTTCGATGTGGCAAAAATAACCAATGCCTTGTAAATAGTTTTAAAACTATACGTTTTTGGAATATAGTTTTTTTTATTTTCTATTTTAGTTAAAAAGTCGAGAGAGGAAGGGAGGGGAGGGGGTGTGAGGAAATGGTAATCAGGGCAATAATGTCTTTTCATATAATTTTGAAAAAGTAAGAGGTGAGAATAACAATTAGGGGGGTGAGAATAGTAATCCCCACAAAGAACACGAATCCCAGCCCAAGCCCAAATTCAAACAAATGTGTTCCGAAGACCTAAATAATAACCCTAGCCATCTTTAAATCTCTTCTTTTCGCTTCGCTTGTTGTGTTCTTTCCTCTTAGCTGTCAGCAACTTGCAGATCTCGATCTGCAACCATGGCTTCCAGAAAATCCGACAACCCTCACTCCGGCGACGGCGCCAGTCCAGGGTTCGCTCCCTTCTCCCTTTTTCTTCTTCTTCTTCCCTCTCGCGTTTCTTTCGCTTCTCACTTTCCCCTCTCCATGCAGGAAAATCTTCATCGGAGGGTTAGCCAAAGACACAACCCTAGGTTTCAAACAACACAACTCTATTATCACATTTTCTTTCCTTTTTCAAAACATCATTTGATTTGATTTGATTTGATTTTGGAATGCACAACAGAGACGTTCTTGAAGTACTTTGAGAGGTACGGCGAGATAACGGACTCCGTTATCATGAAGGACCGTCACACGGGTCGGCCCAGGGGCTTTGGTTTCATCACCTACGCCGATCCCTCCGTCGTTGACCAAGTCATTCAGGAGAACCACGTCATCAACGGCAAACAGGTAGGGCTTTTTTTTTCCCTGCGTTTTGAGAATGAAACCGCCGTTTTGATCCGTTCCTGTCGTTTAGGTGGAGATTAAGAGGACCATTCCCAAGGGCTCGTCGCAGGCTAATGACTTCAAAACCAAGAAGATTTTCGTCGGCGGTATTCCAACGGCAGTATCTGAAGGTCCCCTTTCATTCACATTCATAATAACGATAATCACTTTATTTATTTATCTATTATTTGTGCTTATGTCGTTTTAGAAAAAGAAAAAAAAGAGAAAGTAGAGTGAAACCCTAATTTTGAACAGAACAAATGCAGCTTGGGACAAAAATATCATAAATGTTGGTCATATACTAGAAATTAAGCACTAAAGATCACAAATGTTGGTAATACTAGACTTTAAGCACGTGACACTTTAGTCTCTGAAAAACAATGGACGTGAATCACTGATCAGTATGTGATTTTTAGGGACTAGGGGTGAGAGTTTTACATTCTTGAGTAGTGCTGATGTGTGTGGTGTTAAATTTTTTTACATTCTAAATATATATCAGATGTTGGTCATAGTAGAAATTAAGCACTAAAGATCACAAATGTTTGTAATACTAGAATACTAGAATTTAAGCACTAATTATCACAAATGTTGGTAATACTAGAATTTAAGCACGTGACACTTTGGTCTCTGAAAAAACAACGGACGTGAATCGTGTGATTAATATTAGTGATTTTTAGGGAACTAGGGAAGAATTTTACTTTCTTGAGTAGTACTGATGTGTCTGCTTAATTTTTTTTGTTCTATGAGCTTATTGTGTGTTTTGATGTATTTGGTGTGTGGATTACAGATGAGCTCAAGAACTTCTTCTCTAAGTATGGGAAGGTGGTGGAGCATGAGATTATACGGGACCACACCACAAAGCGATCCCGGGGTTTTGGCTTTATAGTTTTCGATAGTGAAAAGGTTGTGGATAATCTGTTGGTGGATGGGAACATGATTGATATGGCTGGTACTCAGGTGAGTTGTGTTTGGTACTTTAGGATGTTTGATGTGTTTGAAACTGGCAATGCTAATTATAAAGAAGCGGTCTGTTTCAACTTTAACGGATCTGGGTATGAAAGAATTTTGCTTCGTGATAATGTAATGCACGAATGCGCATTTTTGTTGGTAAATAATTGCTATTACTGGACTTATAGAGTGAGCTTACTGCAGGTTTATTATTTCTCCACGCAAGCCGGGCAAAATAAAATTGTGTTTATGAATGAACCTAGGTTGACTTGCTTCTTTGTTGTAGGTTGAGATCAAGAAGGCTGAACCAAAGAAATCCTCAAACCCAGCTTCTCTTCCTGCATTTGCTAGTGACTCTAGGGCACGTTCTTACAATGATGGTTTTGGTGGATTTGGCGATTCTTATGGAAGTTTTGGTGGTAGCGGGTATGGTCCTGGTTCTTATAGGTCACTTGGAGGTTTTGGGGCTAGGCTTGGTGATTATGGTGGGTATGGGGCTGGAGATGACTTTGGTGGTAGTTTTGGGGGTTATGGTGGCAGTGGTGCTGGTGGCTATGCTGGTTTTCGAGGAGAATCGTCATTTGGCTACTCTAGTCGCTACGGATCGTACATGGGTGGCCTTGGTGCTGGATATGGTGGTGGTGGGTTAGGTGCATATGGACGGGGTGGTGGGGGCTATGGAAGCTATGGTGGTCCAGGCACTGGTGGGGGTTATGAATCAGGCCCCGGTGCTGGTTATGGTGGAGGAGCAGGAGGTGGAGTGTTTCCCAGTAGGGGAAGCTATGGTGGCAGTAGTCGTTACCATCCTTATGCAAGATAGTTTTATTACTAAGCTTTGCAGTAGAATGTGCATGCAGGTTTAAGCATTTTCTAGACACAAGGCACTTACTGCAGGTGGCCACTTTCTAGAAGTCAGAAGAACCACTAGCATGTCTGTTTTATCTATTGCTTAGACAACCGAAGGTAGAACATCATCAGGCTAGAGCTTTCTGAGCATCATCAATTTAGAGCTTCCCATCAGTTATCAGCCTATATGATTTTAGATAGGCACATTATGCTTTTATGTGATATTCCGATGTTTGCAAGTTAGACTGTCACAATTCTGGATTCGATATTTAGTTAGAATCGCGGTGGAGTTGTGTGAATGTGTATTATTGTAGGTCATACTTACTAGAAATTTGTTTGAAAGAGTACTTGTTCTCGATCTTTCCTTTAGTTATGTTTGGTTAGCTATGATAAAGATGTTGGCATAACCTTTTCAGGTTAAACTAGTTACTACAGTTGCTGTGATTTAGTTACATGCCTAGTTAGATCATATCCATGTGATATATCTTAATTAGTCTCAACAGGTTTCTGAAGTCACTTTTCTTCCTAAAGGGTTGTTTTGATGGCATCCCATAGCAGTCGTAAATTGGATCATAGAGAAAGGCAGATTATTGATCTGAACTATTTTTTCTAAGACTTTCTTAGAATTTAGTGTTTAGCATTGGATGGTAGATATTTTCTCCATATATATAGGGGTTTTGGGGGAGTTAAATTCAGAAATTACATGATGATGCCGATTAGACATTTTATATCCTGTGATAGTCTACATTTTTGGAGTGTCTAGGGAGCTATATGTCATGAAATCATGTTTAGGTGCTTACCACTAAGCATCTCTAAATTTAAGTCATACAAACAGCTTGTTTGTATTTATTATATATTATATATTTATAGATGATGCAACTAACAACTATATATTATATTATTTATGGATGATGCAACTAAAAACTATTCCAGCTTTGCTCTTTTTCTCATAGCTCTCTGTTCAATCCTTAAACATATACCCTTTTGGCCTGGTCGAATACCTGGAATATGTTCAGCACTAACAATGACTAACTATTCTTTTAAATTTCTCTTTAAGCCAGATCATTCAAACTAAATTTGTTGATTCTTAAAATGTGTTGTGGAGTTTTAGAGGCTACTTCTTCGACTTGGTGTCTGTGGAAAGCTGTTGGATTGGTAGTCACCATTTGTGGTTTATAGTTTGGGGAGGGAACCATTTTTTTTTTCTTTCATTTTTTTGCCTTTCAATTGTTTTGTAATTCAACTGCGTATATATGGTGATTGAGAAACTGTTTGTATTGTTCTAACCCTGCTATACAAAAGTTGGAACTGATTGAAGGAGAATGATGCCATAGCAATTAGCATTTTTTTTGAAATATTTAAACGAGCACAGATTTTGATTAGGTAATTTGCTTTGTTTTAACTCGCAAAAGTGATAATATGTAATACACATGTTTAAAATAAAGACTGAATTATTAAATACGTCATCTAACCTTTTGGTATTGTTATATTGTTCTAACTTTGGTATACAAAAGTTGGAACTGATTGAAGGAGGATGATGGACAGCACTTGGCATTTTTTTAAGGATTTGGCTCCTTGTGCAATAATAACCATTAATTAGAAAATCTACGATTGAGATAATAATTTAATTTTAGACTTTCTTAAATATTTTTTTTATATTTTATCATGATTTTTAACCGTTGATTTTTCGATCAATGATTATTAGTGCATTTTATCTTTTAAAGTACATTTTCTCACTTTAGAAGATTTAAATATTTAAAGGAGCACAATATTTAAATATTTAAGCGAGTGCATATTTTGGTAAGTTAATTTGCTTAACTTGCAAAAGTAAGTGATAAATTGTAAAATACATTTATTAAAATAAGGCTTAAATGTGTTTTTAGTTCATTAAATTTAGGGTCTGTCTTTCTTTTATAGTCTTCAAATTAAAATTTGTATTTTTTAGTTTTTCAAATTTGTGAAATGCTTGTTTTTACTCTTTTCTAATTGATTTTTGGCTGTTTTGATACATAATTTATGATGATTTTTTATAAGGGACTAAAAGCATTTTGCAAAGGGATTATAAAAATGCAAATTTTTGTTTGAGAGACTAAAAAGGATATATCTTAAATTCGAGGGACTAAAAATATTAAAGTCTTAAATATTAGCTGAATTAGTATTTCAAGATGCATATTAAGTTCCTTTAAATATTATTACATCAGTTTTATTTCAACGTGGATACGTGGACAATTTTTAAGCCTTAACATTGATCTTGTATTAATTTTTGAATAATAATGTAATGTTATGCTAAATGAGATCATTTTTTATGAATTTTATTAGGTTTAATTGCAATTTTTTCTCCCAACTTTTTATTTTTTTGGTGAATTTTATTCTCAACAAATTAATTTGGTGCATTTTATCTACAACTTTTTAAAAAATTTGTAAATTTTACCTTCTACCATTTTGTTGATGTGACATGCTAAAATAATTGTACTTTTTACTTTCAATTTTTTATTTTTTGTTGAATTTTACCTTTAACTTTTTCACTTTTTGGTAATTTTACCTCCATTTTTTACGCTTATGTCATTATGCCACGTCAGCACAATAGTAGAAGGTAAAATTTGTAAGTTTTTTAAAAAATTGGGATAAAATTTGCCAAATTAATTTCTTGGGATTAAAATTTGTCATAAAGTAAATGGAGGTAAAAATTACAATTAAGCCATTTTATTACTTTGTATTTCCTTTTTTTTTTTTTTGACAGCATTACTTTGTATTTTTTATTCCTCTGAATTTATTACTTGTCTTTCAATGAAATGCAAGTGATACCTTAATAAGTGCACATGGAGATCCATCTCAAAATGCAAACACTAACAAATGTAATAGGAATTAACATTTTCTAACAAAAAAAAAAAATACTGTAATCACGGTTGGTAGCTAGGTAGTAATGAGTATTTTTACAGCCATGGTTTTTAAGAATTAACGTCTTAAAATTTTGTTCAGATCGTGGTTGAAAAGTTAGTTTGCAGTTTAACAAGCTTCATTTTGAATTAGATAATGTGATGAAAGTGTTTAAAATTATTTTAATTTAAATGCATTTGTTTAGGTAAATATATGTGATCATTTAAATATTGCATCAAATAAAAAAATGTGATAATTTAAAAATTCTGAATAATTTATGAAGAAAAATACGTAAAAAATAGTAACAAAAAAATGATGTAAAAACATGTCATTCCAGTATTTTAATTTTAAATCAATATATAGGAGTATTAAAAGGAATAAATAAAAATAATTTAAAAGGTTATCTGTTCAATCATACTAAATGTCAAATAACCCTAAGAAAATGAGAAACATGTAGAGCAAACATACACAATGGCCAGAGTTGAGAAGAGGGAAGATTCCAATATGGAAAGAAAAAAAAAGGCTTAAATACAATTTTGGTTCTCCTATTTTGCGTAATCCGCAATTTTAGTCTCCCTAATTTAAAATTGAGACATTTAGTCCCCTATTTTGCATAATCTACAATTTTAGTCCCCCTGTTTTACAATTGAGACATTTAGTCCCTCAATTTTGTAAAATTTGTAATTTTGGTCCTTCCGTCAAATTGGAAGCATTGATCGTTAAGAGTCTTAATCATTTATTTAAACTAGTCTCATGTCACAGAAGCACGTGTCACGTTGTAGTTAACTTAATCTCTTAACAGTCAACTTTTACACTTTACTTTAATTTAAAATTTTCATCTCAATTAACTTTCGTTCCATTTCATTTCACTCTACCAAACACTCTATAAGGCCTTACGAGCTCTTACTCTTATAAAATCAATTTGAATATGGAAAAAGTTAGATAGACACTCAAAGTGCTACTATCTAACACCTAGTGAGAGAGAAAAAAAAGAGCATAGTTATGAAAATTGGACTGGACCGGCCGGTTGGACTGGTTCGACTAGGGAACTGGTGTCCTAATCAGTCCAATTAAGCTATCGGACTGGATATGCAATCGATCCGGATCAACCGGATTTTACCCGACCGGGTTTGGTAAAAAACTGATAACCCAGGCTGGGTTGACCTAGTCAAGCAGTTTTTTTTTTTTTTTTAATATAATTCCTAAAATGAAGTAGCTAGTTGAAATTCTTTCCATGGTACCATTTAAAATTTGAAACCCTTGACATAAACTTGGTAATTCAAATGATGAATGTTTGGTATCCTTAATATTTGAGCGAAGCTTTTTAATTTTTAAAAAGATTATATATTCCAGTGACACTTTGTATAAAATAGAAAGGTGACATTCTAAATTGTTAATAGCTAATTGTTGAATAGTATATAATAATAATATAATAATTATGCTCCTATAACATGTTAAATTATTAATAGCTAATTGTTGAATAGCATATAATATGCTCCTATAATATTATTTTGATCTTTGATAACACTATATAATATCTAATTATTATTATTATGTTGATCTTGATATGATTTAATATTTATTATACTTCTTCACTAGATTGCTCATGACCCTTCGGCAAATTTTGTGCTTAGTAGTGGAAAATAACAAGAGTTTCCTTAGTAATTCAATGATAATACCCAACAAAATAATTTATAGTAATAAATGATTATGTAATATTTATAGTTTGATCATGACAATGATTATTTTTGAGTATGGACTATGGATTGATCATATTTTGTTAGTTATACTATATATGTTTTAAAATTTTTTAATATATATCGGGTCAACCGGTTTAATAAGTGACCAATTGGTTCGACCACTGACCCATTAACCTAATGTCTCGACCGGGTCGACAATTGGATTTATTTTCACAACACTGAAAAAGAGAGAAAAATATAACTTATGATGTGATAAGAAAAGAGAGATAAGATTAAATGAGAGGTATTATAGTGAGGTGTTTAAAATAATAATTGGTTTATGTATCATTACTCTTTGAAATTTTGAATATTCGGCCAGGTTAAGTAGAGTTGGGCATACGGGTAGTCCGTCCGTTTGAGCCCGAGCTCGAGCCCGCACCCGAAAAACCTGCCCCACGAAACTTGGAATTTAAATGGGCTTTGTTTTAGCGAGCCCGCAACCGCACCATTTAGCCTGCAGGCTAAATGGGCCGGTCCGCATCCGCAAAAGAATTAAAAAAAAATCAAAATTTAAAAAATTTTAAATTTAACTCATTTTTCAAACCCTTTTAAGAACATTTGTCTTAAAAAAATCAAATTAAAAAGTGACTAAAAATCAAATTAAAAACCTTTTAAAAATCCTTTTTTTTATCATTTTATAGTCCAATTAATCATCAGATGTTTGGGAATTATTCTTTATTTTACTTTTATTAAACCACAAAAAAATTCATTTTTTTAATTAAGGCATAAAAGCCTGCAGATTGTCTGTGAAACCCGCAGTCAAGCTCGTTTAACCCACGGATTAAATGGATCGGGCTAAAAAGGCTGCAATTTAAATGGATTCAAAAAATTGAAGTCCATATATACCATGTGGGCTGCGATTTATGCGGTGGCTCTAGGGTTAAGAGCATGGAATAATAGCAACAGCCGAAATAGAAGACGAAGGATCACATTTTCTCTATTTTTTTTCCCTCGTTGGCACAAAACGAAGAACGAAGAAGCCCTAATCGTTTTCTCCTACCTTGACGTTGACGGAGAGGAGATTCCGGCAACAGAGAAGCCTGTTATGTCGAAACGAATATGGAGCCGCGAAGACGAGAAAGAGATCTTGAAAGCGTTGGCAGACTTCGTTGACGAGACCGGCTTGATGCCTTACAAAGATGTCCACGCATTCAATGATTTCCTCAAAAAATCAAAGCCCCAATGCGTCGAGAGCTCGACTCGCCAACTGAAGGGGAAGATTCGCAGGATGATGAAGAAATTCGTGAAGAGCAAGAACAAGTTCGATTTCGACACCATTCACCTGGCCCACAAGGTTTGGGCTGCTGCTGCTGCTGCTGCTGAGGAGAAGGAGAAGGTTTTGGAATGTGAATGTGAATGCGAGAAGATGTTTGCTCATGTCAAAGATGGCGGTGAAGTGGAAGAAGCTGCTGCGCTTCCCTCAGATGGAACTGTTGCCAAAAGAATGGAACCCGTTAGTGAACAGACTTTGGCCATCATGGAGCCTCTTAAAATGATTTAACTAATTTTGGAACAATCATCTATATCTTTTAGTTATAATAGGTTGAAGTATCTTTTTGTGCACTTTTATTTTTTTAATGTGTTTGGAAATGTGTTGGTAAGGCTAATAAGCTAGAACTAGTTGATTTTGTGCCACAGAATCTCCAATGGCCCTGTTTTTCAGGGTACATGATTGCTTTTGACTTTGTTTTGGGCGTTTAATTAGTTTTCTTGCTAATTGGGTTTGAACAATTATCTTTATGTTTGTCTTTGTCTGTACTCCCAAGATAATTTGACAACACTCTACCCAAAGCCGGGATGATGAGGTCTGATGCTGTTCTCTCTCTAACAAGGTTGATAAAAATATTTGTTCTAGCCCTGCAAGTCACATTACCTGCAGAATGCACCACATTAGAAACATCATATTTCCCCTTTTGAATAAAACCAGAGTTCAGCATTGGGCTAAGGATTCAATCCATTTTTACCTTGAGCTTACTCCTATCAACTCTTTCTCAGTTGGTATTTTTATTTTATTTTTTTTGTTAAGATGTTTGCAAGTTAGACTGTCACAATTTTGGATATGAAATTGTCACACTTCTAGAAATTTGTTTGAAAGAGTACTTGTTCTCCATCTTTCCTCTAGTTATGTTTGGTTAGCCTATGTTAGAGTTGTTGATGTAACCTTTTCAGGTTACTACAGTTGCTGTGATTTAGTTAAATGCTAAGTTAGATCATATCCATATTATAGTGCTTAATTAGTCTCAAGGTCTCAACAGAGTTCTGATGTCACTTTTCTTTCTTAAGGATTGTTTTGATGGCATCCCCTTGTTAGCAGTCATAATTTTTATTGTAAGACTTTCTTAAGTTTATTATAGTTAGCAGTCATAGCATTGGATGATAGATATTTTGTCCATATATAGGGATTTCAAGGGGAGTTAAAATCAGAAACTACATGATCCCAAATGAGCATTTTATATCCTATGATAGACCACATTTGTTGGACACTATCTATATCCTAGCCTTGTTTCATGAGGCCATGTTTGTGTTTATTATATTTATGGATGATACAACTAACTACTATTCCAGCTTTGCTCTTTGATTTCCTTATAGCTTCTTTCAACCCTTGAACATACCCTTTATCTGGTAATGGTCAGCATTAATGATCTCACAATTCCTTTAATTCCCTCTTAACGCCATTGTGATTGCTCAAACAGTCAAACTAAATTTGTTAATTCTTAAAAGAGGGTACTGCTATGGCTTTGTATAAATGAAACAAACGAATCCAGCAAAGGCACATGCTCAACTCTGTAGCACCACCTGAGTTTTGGATTTTTTATTATGTTCCTTGCAACAGACATGACATCCTGTCAAGAAAACATGTTTCAGAAAGCAATATGATCAAATCTAATTGATCCTTAGAACATGTCAAATAGCTTACCTGTAGTTTCTTTCAACTTCATTTAAAAGATCCTTACTAGCACAATAACAGCAACAATATCAGACTCCTGCAATTTATCTTGTCTGTTCACAATAACACCACCACATTCCTTTGCAATATCAGACTCCTACTATTTAATTAATGCAAGTTTCAACTTAAAAGTTAAAATCATATTCTTTAGTATTCCTTTGGAGGCTCCAATTGCAGCCCCTCCTCGAGTTCTAACTTTACAGCTATTACAGTTGATAGAAATTTGTGCAATAGTTTGATAACCCAGACGATGTGCTAAATGCCTAAATGCTATACACAAATTGAGGTGGAGTTGTGTGAATGTGTATTATTGTAGGTCATACTAGAAATTTGTTTGAAAGAGTACTTGTTCTCGATCTTTCCTTTAGTTATGTTTGGTTAGCCTATGTTAAAGATGTTGACATAACCTTTTCAGGTTAAACTAGTTACTACAGTTGCTGTGATTTAGTTACATGCCTAGTTAGATCATATCCATTTGATAGATCTTAATTAGTCTCAACAGGTTTCTGAAGTCACTTTTCTTCCTAAAGGGCTGTTTTGACGGCATCCCATAGCAGTCGTAAATTGGATCATCATAGAGAAAGGCAGATTATTGATCTGAACTCTTATTCTAAGACTTTCTTAGAATCTAGTGTTTAGCATTGGATGGTAGATATTTTCTCCATATATATAGAGGGGTTTTGGGGTGGGTTAAATTCAGAAACTACATGATGATGCCATTAGACATTTGATATCCTGTGATAGTCTACATTTTTTGGAGTGTCTAGGGAGCTGTGTGTCTTGAAATCATGTTTAGGTGCTTACCACTAAGCATCTCTAAATTTTAAGTCATACAAACAGCTTGTTTGTATTTACCATATATTATATATTTATGGATGATGCAACTAACAACTATATATTATATTATTTATGGATGATGCAACTAACAACTATTCCAGCTTTGCTCTTTTCCTCATAGCTCTCTCTTCAACCCTTAAACATACCCTTTTGGCCTGGTCGAATACCTGGAATATGTTCAGCGCTAACAATGACTAACTATTCTTTTAAATTTCTCTTTAAGCCAGATCATTCAAACTAAAATTGTTGATTCTTAAAATGTGTTGTGGAGTTAAGAGGCTACTTCTTCGACTTGGTGTGTGTGGAAGCTGTTGGATTGGCAGTCACCATTTCTGGTTTATAGTTTGGGGAGGGAACATTTTTTTTTTCATTTTTTTTCCTTTCAATTGTTTTGTAATTCAACTGCGTATATATGGCAATTGAGAAACTGTTTGTATTGTTCTAACCCTGCTATACAAAAGTTGGAACTGATTGAAGGAGAATGATGCATAGCACTTAGCATTTTTTTTTTAAATATTTAAACGAGCACAGATTTTGATTAGGTAATTTGCTTTGTTTTAACTCGCAAAAGTGATAATATGTAATACACATGTTTAAAATAAAGACTGAATTATTAAATACGTCATCTAACCTTGGTATTGTTTGTATTTATATTGTTCTAACTTTGGTATACAAAAGTTGGAACTGATTGAAGGAGAATGATGGGCAGCACTTGGCATTTTTTTAAGGATTTGGCTCCTTCTGCAATAATAACCAGTAATTAGAAAATCTACGATTGAGATTATAATTAATTTTAGACTTTGTTAAATAAGTTTTTTTATTTTTATTTTTTAATTTTTTTTTATCATGATTTTTTAGTGCATTTTATACTTTAAAGTGCACTCTCTCACTTTAGAAGATTCAATCAAATATTTAAACGAATGCAGATTTTGGTAAGGTAATTTGCTTTGTTTTAACTTGCAAAAGTAAGTGATAAATTGTAATATACAATTATTAAAATAAGGCTTAGATGTGTTTTTAGTTCATTAAATTTAGGGGTCTGTCTTTCTTTTATAGTCTTCAAATTAAAATTTGTATTTTAGTTTCTCCAATTTGTGAAATGCTTCTTTTTACTCTTTTCCTAATTGATTTTTGGCGGTTTTAATTTATGATTATTTTTTTTATCGTAGAAGGGACTAAAAGCAATTTGCAAAGGGATTATAAAAATGCAAATTTTTGTTTGAGAGACTAAAAAAATATACTCTTAAATTTGAGGGACTAAAAATATTTAAACCTTAAATATTAGCTGTATGAAGAAATTAGTATTTCAAGATGTATATTAAGTTCCTTTAAATATTATTACATCAGTTTTATTTCAAAGTGGATACGTGGACAATTTTTAAGCCTTAACATTGATCTTGTATTAATTTTTGAATAATAATGTAATGTCATGCTAAATGAGATCAAATTTTATGAATTTTATTTGGTTTAATTGTAATTTTTATCCCCAATTTTTTTTTGCTTTTTGGTTTTACTCCCTACACATTAATTTGGAGCATTTTATTCACAATTTTTTAAAAAACTTATAAATTTTACCTTCTACTATTTTGTTGATATGACATGTTAAAATAATTGTATTTTTTACCCAATTTTTTTTTATTTTTTGGCGAATTTATCCCTAATTTTTTCACTTTTTTGGCAAATTTTATCTCTAATTTTTTACTTTTTGGTGAATTTTACCCCCGTTTTTTATGCTTATCTTATCATGCCACATTAGTACAACAGTAAAATTTGCGAGTTTTTTTAAAAATTGGGGTAAAATATGTCAAATTAATTTGTTGGGGGTAAAATTCACCATAAAATAAAAAGTTTAGGGTAAAAATTATAATTAAGCCATTTTATTACTTTGTATTTCTTTTTTATTTTTGACAGCATTACTTTGTATTTTTTATTCCTCTGAATTTTTTACTTGTCTTTCGTATATATCAATGAAATGCATGTGATACCTTAATAAGTGCACGTGGAGATCCATCTCAAAATGCAAACACTAACAAATGTAATAGGAATTAACACTTTCTAAAAAAAAAAAAAAGAAACTGTTGGTAGCTAGGTAGTAATGAGTATTTTTACAGAATTAATGTCTTAAAATTTGGTTCAGATCGTGGTTGAAAAGTTAGTTTGCAGTTTAACAAGCTTCATTTTGAATTAGATAATGCGATGAAAGTGTTTAAAATTATTTTAATTTAAATGCATTTGTTTAGGTAAATATATGTGATAATTTAAAAATTGCATCAAATAAAAAAATGTGATAATTTAAAAATTCTGAATAATTCATGAAGAAAAATACGTAAAAAATAGTAACAAAAAAAATAATGTAAAAACATGTAATTCCAGTATTTTAATTTTAAATCAATATATAGGTGTATTAAAAGGAATAAATAAAAATAATTTAAAAGGTTATCTGTTCAATCATACTTAATGTCAAATAACCCTAAGAAAATGAGAAACATGTAGAGCAAACATACACAATGACCAGAGTTGAGAAGAGGGAAGATTTCAATGTGGAAAGAAAAAAAAAGGCTTAAATGTAATTTTGATCTCCTATTTTACATAATCCGCAATTTTAGTCCTCTTATTTTAAAATTGAGACATTTAGTCACCCTATTTTGCACAATTTGCAATTTTAGTCCTCCTATTTTACAATTGAGACATTTAGTCCCTCAATTTTGTAAAATTTGTAATTTTGGTCATTCCGTCAAATTGGAAGCATTGATCATTAAGAGTCTTAATCATTTATTTAAACTAGTCTCATGTCACAGAAGCACATGTCATGTTGTAGTTAACTTAATCTCTTAACGGTCAACTTTTACGCTCTACTTTAATTTAAAACTTTCATCTCAATTAACTTTCATTGCATTTCATTTCACTTTACCAAACACATTATAAAGCCTTACGAGCTCTTACTCTCATAAAATCAATTTGAATATGGAAAAAGTTAGATAGACACTCAAAGTGCTACTATCTAACACCTAGTGAGAGAGAGAGAAAAAAAAGCATAGTTATGAAAATTGGATTGGACCGGCCGGTCGGACTGGGGAACTGGTGTCCTAATTGGTTCGGTTAAGCTATCAGACCGGATATGCAATCTACTTGGATCAACCCGATTTTACCCAATCGGGTTTGGTAAAAAATTGATGACCCAGACCGGTTGACCCGATCAAGTAGTTTTTTAATTTTGTTTTTTTTTATATATATATATATATATATATATATATATATATATATATATATATATATATATATATATATAATTCCTAAAATGAAGTAACTATTTGAAATTCTTTTCATAGTACCATTTAAAATTTGAAACCCTTGACATAAACTTGGTAATTCAAATGATGAATGTTTGGTATCCTTAATATTTGAGCAAAGCTTTTTTATTTTTAAAAAAATTATATATTCCAGTGAAACTTTGTATAAAATAGAAAGGTTAGAGCTCTTTCTAAATTGTTAATAGCTAATTGTTGAATAATATATAATAATATAATAATTATGCTCCTATAACATGTTAAATTGTTAATTGCTAATTGTTGAATAGCATATAATATGCTCCTATAATATTATTTTGATCTTTGATAACACTATATAATAGCTAATTATTATTATTATCTTGATCTTGATATGGTTTCATATTTATGTGTTTTATACTTCTTCACTAGACTAGCTCATGACTGTTCGGCAAATTTTGTACTTAGTCGTAAAAAATAATAAGAGTTTCCTTAGTAATTTAATAATAATACCCAACAAAATGATTTATAGTAATAAATGAATATGTAATATTTATAGTTTGATCATGACAATGATTTATTTTTGAGTATGGACTATGGATTGATCATATTTTGTTAGTTATACTATATATATTTTTTTCAATTTTTTAATATATATCGGGTCAACCGGTTTAATAAGTGACCCATTGGTTCGACTACTGACCCATTAACCTAGTGTCTCGACCGGATCGACGACTGGATTGATTTTCACAACACTGAAAAAGAGAGAAAAATATAACTTATGATGTGATAAGAAAAGAGATATAAGATTAAATGAGAGGTATTACAGTGAGGTGTTTAAAATAATAATTGGTTTATGTATCATTACTCTTTGAAATTTTGAATATTCGGCTAGGTTAAGTAGAGTTGGGCATACGGGTAGTCCACCCGTTTGAGCCCGCACCCGCAAAACCCGCAACCTCCCCCAAGAAGCCCGCAATTTAAATGGGCTCTATTTTAGCGAGCCCGCAACCGCACCATTTAGCTCGCGGGCTAAATGGTCCGGCAAGCGTTCGCAAAAGAATTAAAAAAAAATCAAAATTTAAAAATTTCAAATTTAACTCATTTTTCAAACCCCTTTTAAAAACATTTGTCTAAAAAAATCAAATTAAAAAGTGACTAAAAATCAAATTAAAAACCTTTTAAAAATATTTTTTTATCATTTTATAGTCCAATTAATCACAAGATGTCTGTGAATTATTCTTTATAGGTTTTGGTTTGGTGTTGACTATTGTGAAATGTATCTAATTTCAAGTAGAATGGACACAATTCTTTTATTTTATTAGTCTAGTTTCTATTTTTATTTTACTTTTATTAAACCACAAAAAAATTCATTTTTTTAATTAAGGCATAAAAGCCTGCGGACTGTCTCCGAAACCTGCGGTCAAGCCCGTTTAACTCGCGGGTTAAATGAAACAGGCTAAAAATGCCGCAATTTAAATGGGGGGATTGCTATTCTCACCCTTGAGAATTGCTATTCTCACCCTTAAAAATCTAAAATTATCCATTTACCCCTCTGTCCTAAACCTCCCACCCACCTCTCCCTCTTCCCCCCACCCCCTCACCTTCCTCACCTACCCACCCCTTCTTCTCACCCCCTTCCCCATTCTCGTCACCACTCTCCCTCACATTGTCTCTCCTGTCCACTCTCCCTCACAACCTCCCTGACTTCCCATTCTCCTCAGAACCTCTCTCCCTCACATTGTCTCTCCTGACCACTCTCCCTCACAACCTCCCTGACTTCCCATTCTCCTCAGAACCTCTCTCCCTCACCTCTCTCCCCACACCATAACAGGTTCGTCCCTTCCCCCATTTTTTTTTCAATTTAACACAGTACAACGAAATCAGTACAACGGATTTCGTTGTACTGTTTGAAATTCAAACACACAACGAAATCGTGATTCTGTTGTGCTGTTTGAAAAACATCACAACCGAATCACGATTCCGTTGTGTGTTTGATTTTTTTTTAAAATTTTGAATTTTGAATTTGTAAAGTAAATTTTTTTTAAAACAAAAATATTTAATTATATTTGTATTATATATTTACATTATTATTTTTAATATTTAATTTTTAAATTAAAATAATTATTTATTTGAATAATTTTTTTTGAATTAACAAAAATATTAAAATAAAAATTTATATTTTTGAATGTGTTATATTTACATTGTAAGTTTGTTTATTTATTTGTTTATTTAGTTATATAGTATTTGACTTTATTTTTTGTTTATCGAGTTCTAAGTAGTATATTTTTTGCAGATTTATTATGGCTCAGACGAAATATGTTTCGTACGATCGCCGATAGGATCCCTCCACTTTGGAGGAAGATGCTGTTGCAGATGCTGGTCAGCTTGCCCAGCCATCCAGGGCAGACCAGCGATGTGTGACAGCATTTGCTCGTCGTCGTCTGGTAGAGGATACTCGTGCTATTGGAGGAGTACAACACGACGAGCCAGAGTCTGCAGAGCATGTAGATGTTGAGGCAGACGTGCCACAGCCTGATGCAGAGGTGGCGGAGGTACCACAGCCAGCGGCCGTAGTGATCCCGTTTGTTGACCGGATCATTGGACCACCATTTCCTGGTGGTCCTGCAGTTGATACATTGCTGGGGTCCTACAAGGACCACATCGCTGGACATATTTTGATTGATCAGCCTTGGGAGGAGCTGAAGGTGGTCAGCCACACTGGGAAGTTGATTCCCTACCCTACCCAGCCACAGGTCTGGACATACGTGGATCAATTTGGCTTGACGAGCCTTTATCATGCACGATATATCGAGAATAAAGGCTTCGTCAATGCCTTTATTGAGAGATGGCATCAGGAGACATGCGCCTTCCACCTGCCCGTTGGAGAGATGACCATCACTCTGGATGACGTGTCATGTCTGCTGCAGTTGCCTATTACAGGCTTGCAGATTGCTGGCCAGGCGATCGCCTTTTCGAAGGTTGAGATTAGGATGTTGCTGAGGACCATGCTAGGCCTACTGTCTGACGAGGAGGCTGATGCTGCTACGACGATAGGAGCTAGGGTACGTCTCACATGCTGAGGGAGCTATATGAGAGGTATGTGCAGTCTGGTTCATAAGTGTGGGCCGCACAGGTGTACTTGTTGCACTTGCTCGGCTGTACCATCTTCGTCGACAAGAGCTCCACAAATGTGAACATTTTCTATCTCTGTTACCTCAACGATCTGTCCACTTGCTCGCAGTACGCTTGGGGAGTATTTGCATTGGCGTATCTTGATTCCGTTGTACAAGGGTATTTTGGGAAATTAAGAAAAAACCACCCACATGGGTGGTAAGAATAGCAAATTGGGGGTGAGAATAACAATTTCCTTTAAATGGGTTCAAAAAATTGAAGCCCATATATACCATGTTGACTGCGATTTATGCGGATGGCCTGCGTGCCAAAGCCCAAATGCCAGAGCATGGAATAATAGCAACAGCCGAAATAGAAGACGAAGGATCACATTTTCTCTATTTTTTTCCCCTCGTTGGCACAAAACGAAGAACGAAGAAGCCCTAATCGTTTTCTCCTACCTTGACGTTGCCGGAGACGAGATTCCGGCAACAGAGAAGCCTGTTATGTCGAAACGAATATGGAGCCGCGAAGACGAGAAAGAGATCTTGAAAGCGTTGGCAGACTTCGTTGACGAGACCGGCTTGATGCCTTACAAAGATGTCCACGCATTCAATGATTTCCTCAAAAAATCAAAGCCCCAATGCGTCGAGAGCTCGACTCGCCAACTGAAGGGGAAGATTCGCAGGATGATGAAGAAATTCGTGAAGAGCAAGAACAAGTTCGATTTCGACACCATTCACCTGGCCCACAAGGTTTGGGCTGCTGCTGCTGCTGCTGCTGAGGAGAAGGAGAAGGTTTTGGAATGTGAATGTGAATGCCAGAAGATGTTTGCTCATGTCAAAGATGGCGGTGAAGTGGAAGAAGCTGCTGCGCTTCCCTCAGATGGAACTGTTGCCAAAAGAATGGAACCCGTTAGTGAACAGACTTTGGCCATCATGGAGCCTCTTAAAATGATTTAACTAATTTTGGAACAATCATCTATATCTTTTAGTTATAATAGGTTGAAGTATCTTTTTGTGCACTTTTATTTTTTTAATGTGTTTGGAAATGTGTTGGTAAGGCTAATAAGCTAGAACTAGTTGATTTTGTGCCACAGAATCTCCAATGGCCCTGTTTTTCAGGGTACATGATTGCTTTTGACTTTGTTTTGGGCGTTTAATTAGTTTTCTTGCTAATTGGGTTTGAACAATTATCTTAATCTTTGTCTTTGTCTGTACTACCAAGATAATTTGACAACACTCTACCCAAAGCCGGGATGATGAGGTCTGATGCTGTTCTCTCTCTAACAAGGTTGATAAAAATATTTGTTCTAGCCCTGCAAGTCACATTACCTGCAGAATGCACCACATTAGAAACATCATATTTCCCCTTTTGAATAAAACCAGAGTTCAGCATTGGGCTAAGGATTCAATCCATTTTTACCTTGAGCTTACTCCTATCAACTCTTTCTCAGTTGGTATTTTTATTTTTTATTTTTTTGTTAAGATGTTTGCAAGTTAGACTGTCACAATTTTGGATATGAAATTGTCACACTTCTAGAAATTTGTTTGAAAGAGTACTTGTTCTCCATCTTTCCTCTAGTTATGTTTGGTTAGCCTATGTTAGAGTTGTTGATGTAACCTTTTCAGGTTACTACAGTTGCTGTGATTTAGTTAAATGCTAAGTTAGATCATATCCATATTATAGTGCTTAATTAGTCTCAAGTTCTCAACAGAGTTCTTATGTCACTTTTCTTTCTTAAGGATTGTTTTGATGGCATCCCCTTGTTAGCAGTCATAATTTTTATTGTAAGACTTTCTTAAGTTTATTATAGTTAGCAGTCATAGCATTGGATGATAGATATTTTGTCCATATATAGGGATTTCAAGGGGAGTTAAAATCAGAAACTACATGATCCCAAATGAGCATTTTATATCCTATGATAGACCACATTTGTTGGACACTATCTATCCTAGCCTTGTTTCATGAGGCCATGTTTGTGTTTATTATATTTATGGATGATGCAACTAACTACTATTCCAGCTTTGCTCTTTGATTTCCTTATAGCTTCTTTCAACCCTTGAACATACCCTTTATCTGGTAATGGTCAGCATTAATGATCTCACAATTCCTTTAATTCCCTCTTAACGCCATTGTGATTGCTCAAACAGTCAAACTAAATTTGTTAATTCTTAAAAGAGGGTACTGCTATGGCTTTGTATAAACGAAACAAACAAATCCAGCAAAGACACATGCTCAACTCTGTAGCACCACCTGAGTTTTGGATTTTTTATTATGTTCCTTGCAACAGACATGACATCCTGTCAAGGAAACATGTTTCAGAAAGCAATATGATCAAATCTAATTGATCCTTAGAACATGTCAAATAGCTTACCTGTAGTTTCTTTCAACTTCATTTAAAAGATCCTTACTAGCACAATAACAGCAACAATATCAGACTCCTGCAATTTATCTTGTCTGTTCACAATAACACCACCACATTCCTTTGCAATATCAGACTCCTACTATTTAATTAATGCAAGTTTCAACTTAAAAGATAAAATCATATTCTTTAGTATTCCTTTGGAGGCTCCAATTGCAGCCCCTCCTCGAGTTCTAACTTTACAGCTATTACAGTTGATAGAAATTTGTGCAATAGTTTGATAACCCAGACGATGTGCTAAATGCCTAAATGCTATACACAAATTGAGGTGGAGTTGTGTGAATGTGTATTATTGTAGGTGATGCTAGAAATTTGTTTGAAAGAGTACTTGTTCTCGATCTTTCCTTTAGTTATGTTTGGTTAGCCTATGTTAAAGATGTTGACATAACCTTTTCAGGTTAAACTAGTTACTACAGTTGCTGTGATTTAGTTACATGCCTAGTTAGATCATATCCATTTGATAGATCTTAATTAGTCTCAACAGGTTTCTGAAGTCACTTTTCTTCCTAAAGGGCTGTTTTGACGGCATCCCATAGCAGTCGTAAATTGGATCATCATAGAGAAAGGCAGATTATTGATCTGAACTCTTATTCTAAGACTTTCTTAGAATCTAGTGTTTAGCATTGGATGGTAGATATTTTCTCCATATATATAGAGGGGTTTTGGGGTGGGTTAAATTCAGAAACTACATGATGATGCCAATTAGACATTTGATATCCTGTGATAGTCTACATTTTTTGGAGTGTCTAGGGAGCTATGTGTCATGAAATCATGTTTAGGTGCTTACCACTAAGCATCTCTAAATTTTAAGTCATACAAACAGCTTGTTTGTATTTACCATATATTATATATTTATGGATGATGCAACTAACAACTATATATTATATTATTTATGGATGATGCAACTAACAACTATTCCAGCTTTGCTTTTTTCCTCATAGCTCTCTCTTCAACCCTTAAACATACCCTTTTGGCCTGGTCGAATACCTGGAATATGTTCAGCGCTAACAATGACTAACTATTCTTTTAAATTTCTCTTTAAGCCAGATCATTCAAACTAAAATTGTTGATTCTTAAAATGTGTTGTGGAGTTAAGAGGCTACTTCTTCGACTTGGTGTGTGTGGAAGCTGTTGGATTGGCAGTCACCATTTCTGGTTTATAGTTTGGGGAGGGAACATTTTTTTTCTTCATTTTTTTTCCCTTTCAATTGTTTTGTAATTCAATTGCGTATATATGGCAATTGAGAAACTGTTTGTATTGTTCTAACCCTGGTATACAAAAGTTGAGCTGATTGAAGGAGAATGATGCACGGCACTTTGCATTTTTTTTTTTTAAAATATTTAGACGGGCACTGATTTTGATTAGGTAATTTGCTTTGTTTTAACTCGCAAAAGTGATTAATATGTCATACACATGATTAAAATAAAGACTCAATTATTAAATTCGTCATCTAACCTTGGTATTGTTTGTATTTATATTGTTCTAACCTTGGTATACAAAAGTTGGAACTGATTGAAGGAGAATGATGGACAGCACTTGGCATTTTTTTAAGGATTTGGCTCCTTCTGCAATAATAACCAGTAATTAGAAAATCTACGATTGAGATTATAATTAATTTTAGACTTTGTTAAATAAGTTTTTTTTTTTATCATGATTTTTTAGTGCATTTTATACTTTAAACTGCACTCTCTCACTTTAGAAGATTCAACAAATATTTAAACGAATGCAGATTTTGGTAAGGTAATTTGCTTTGTTTTAACTTGCAAAAGTAAGTGATAAATTGTAATATACAATTATTAAAATAAGGCTTAGATGTGTTTTTAGTTCATTAAATTTAGGGGTCTGTCTTTCTTTTATAGTCTTCAAATTAAAATTTGTATTTTAGTTTCTCCAATTTGTGAAATGCTTCTTTTTACTCTTTCCTAATTGATTTTTGGCGGTTTTAATTTATGATTTTTTTTTATCGTAGAAGGGACTAAAAGCAATTTGCAAAGGGATTATAAAAATGCAAATTTTTGTTTGAGAGACTAAAAAAATATACTCTTAAATTTGAGGGACTAAAAATATTTAAGCCTTAAATATTAGCTGTATGAAGAAATTACTATTTCAAGATGTATATTAAGTTCCTTTAAATATTATTACATCAGTTTTATTTCAAAGTGGATACGTGGACAATTTTTAAGCCTTAACATTGATCTTGTATTAATTTTTGAATAATAATGTAATGTTATGCTAAATGAGATCAAATTTTATGAATTTTATTTGGTTTAATTGTAATTTTTATCTCCAATTTTTTTTTGCTTTTTGGTTTTACTCCCTACACATTAATTTGGAGCATTTTATTCACAACTTTTTAAAAAGCTTATAAATTTTACCTTTTACTATTTTGTTGATGTGACATGTTAAAATAATTGTATTTTTACCCAAATTTTTTTATTTTTTGGCGAATTTATCCCTAATTTTTTCACTTTTTTGGCAAATTTTATCTCCAATTTTTTTTACTTTTTTGGTGAATTTTACCCCCATTTTTTACGCTTATCTTATCATGCCACATCAGTATAATAGTAAAAGGTAAAATTTGTGAGTTTTTTTTTTAAAAATTGGGGTAAAATATGTCAAATTAATTTGTTGGGGGTAAAATTCACCATAAAGTAAAAAGTTTAGGGTAAAAATTATAATTAAGCCATTTTATTACTTTGTATTTCTTTTTTATTTTTGACAGCATTACTTTGTATTTTTTATTCCTCTGAATTTTTTACTTGTCTTTCGTATATATCAATGAAATGCATGTGATACCTTAATAAGTGCACGTGGAGATCCATCTCAAAATGCAAACACTAACAAATGTAATAGGAATTAACATTTTCTAAAAAAAAAAAAAAAACTGTAATCACGGTTGGTAGCTAGGTAGTAATGAGTATTTTTACAGAATTAATGTCTTAAAATTTGGTTCAGATCGTGGTTGAAAAGTTAGTTTGCAGTTTAACAAGCCTCATTTTGAATTAGATAATGCGATGAAAGTGTTTAAAATTATTTTAATTTAAATGCATTTGTTTAGGTAAATATATGTGATAATTTAAAAATTGCATCAAATCAAAAAAATGTGATAATTTAAAAATTCTGAATAATTCATGAAGAAAAATACGTAAAAAATAGTAACAAAAAAAATAATGTAAAAACATGTCATTCCAGTATTTTAATTTTAAATCAATATATAGGTGTATTAAAAGGAATAAATAAAAATAATTTAAAAGGTTATCTGTTCAATCATACTTAATGTCAAATAACCCTAAGAAAATGAGAAACATGTAGAGCAAACATACACAATGACCAGAGTTGAGAAGAGGGAAGATTCCAATGTGGAAAGAAAAAAAAAAGGCTTAATGTAATTTTGATCTCCTATTTTGCATAATCCGCAATTTTAATCCTCTTATTTTAAAATTGAGACATTTAGCCTCCCTATTTTGCACAATCTGTAATTTTAGTCCTCCTATTTTACAATTGAGACATTTAGTCCCTCAATTTTGTAAAATTTGTAATTTTGGTCATTCTGTCAAATTGGAAGCATTGATCATTAAGAGTCTTAATCATTTATTTAAACTAGTCTCATGTCACAGAAGCACATGTCATGTTGTAGTTAACTTAATCTCTTAACGATCAACTTTTACACTCTACTTTAATTTAAAACTTTCATCTCAATTAACTTTCATTCCATTTCATTTCACTTTACCAAACACTTTATAATAGGGGTGAGCAGGCGGTCGGGTTCGGGCCGAAAAGTTCAGTCCGACCTAACCTGTCGGTTATGACTTGTAGACCCAAACCCGACCAATAGAACAATCGGTTTGTGTCGGTTTCGGTTAAAGCGGGTTACGGTTAACGCAGGTGGGTTACGTGGGTTATGGACCCTAAGTGTAAGTGGGCCAAAATTCATTTAATTAGCCCAAATCCAATGTTGACTTTTTTTTTTATAATCTTTGCTTTTTTTGTCCAAACTTTCCAACTCCTTTATCCTTTTTGATATAAGTTGGATTGGCCCATTTCAAGATTTATTATTCAGGCCCAAATTACTAAAGTGACAAAACAATACAATATTAAAATTCATAGAAATTAACTATTATAAATATTTAAAAAAAAACAATCAGATTGTCAGTTTGACACATTGCAAACATAGACTAAATAGAAACATAATATTATCATGCATCCACTATAACATGAAATTGTTAATAAGTCTCGGTTACATGCCCAAACCCAAATGTCCATATTGGGGTAAAGACTAAAGACTACTTTGCAAAGAGAAATTTGTTGTGCTTCAAGGAGTTCTCGAAATCCACAATGATACCAAGAGAATTCTGATGCCACTTTGAGGAGCTGGAAGGAAACAAAAAATGAATAAAATTACTTGCCACATAAAGTTATAAACAGTTCAACGTATAATCCCCCAAGTCTTTTAGCACTCACAAAAACTCTCTATGCATTTGCAACTTGAATGTAGATGCCTTTTAGTCAAACACTTGGTCTACAATGCCTTCACAAATCATACAACCGATTCAAACCATCAAAACAATGTAGTAGCAAATTAACAAATTTAAATTGGAATACAAATACAACGTGGCAAGTAGCCAAGTAGAGATAAAAGACTTAGGAGTCTAAACAGGTTGGTACCTACAGTGATGATGATATCCACAACAGCCCAGAAAGTAATTGTAATAGTAGCAAAGATGGCCACTGATAGTGCTTCAATATATATACCTGTCACAAAAGCAAAGAATAAAGCTAAGAACCCTCCACCCACTGCCAAAGAAATGAGAAGGGAAACAAAAATAGCATTTATAGTTGTAGCTAGAAATAAGAGCTTAAAAGCATAAAATGGAAACTAACAATTCAGTCTAATGCTGTAATGCATACCAACAGATTAAGCATATTAACAGTACAAGCTGCCAATTAATTATAAACAATAAATTATATCTAGAATATATACCTTTCTCTTTGTTGTTGAGATTTGGAATAGGACTCTACAAGGAGAGCATAGGATGCTCTTTAGGATCAATCAATAGGAATTCCCTACCAAAAATAAAATAAAATAAAGAAAGCATGCCCAATCAGTAGGCATTCCCTGCCAAAAAATTAAGGACATTTTCCTAGTGACAAATAAAACAATTCCTAAGGTATATGAGATACAAAAACATAAAAATATACAATGAAAAAATGTTCACAACCAGAATAGGAAAAGAACCACCACCAACAACGTACAGCCTTAGTAACACAAAACAACTTTTGAGGTCCTGAGCAGTGAGCACACAACCTAAGCACTTAACAACATAAGTTTCTGAGGTCCTGCTGAACATGTCACAATATAAGAATCAAATAATGCATAAATGAAATAATTAAATAACAAGTTAAAAGCACACTAAATACTTTCTTACCAAAAAAGTATAAATTGAGTAGCACTGATATACCAAAAAACAACAATAACTACATAGATGTTTAGTGGATGATAACCAAAATAAGCAAAAAAGTGTCATATTCACCTGCCACCAAAAACATAATAAGTAATAACTATATAAGAAAAATAAAGATCAAACTCAAACCAAAACAAAATAAGCAACTACAGAACCAAAAAAAAAATTACAGTTTCATGCAGTTGTCACTGTCTGTGATTGAGATGATGTTGATCCAACTCCACCATCTGCAATCCCAGCTCCTTGAGATCCAGTAGTTCCCCTTTGAAATTCTTGGGGAAAAAAAAAGAAAAAAACATTAAAAATTAACACATAAAGTGTAATAAAAAACATAAAAAATTATGAAATGTCAGTTTGAAAGGAGTAAATGTTACCTGTTACAATATTTTCAGAATCCTCCAATTCTTCACTTAGACTAACCTCTCTAAATTGCTGCAGAGTAGGCCTCAACCAATTTTGGCAACAAATTAGTGCCTCAGCCATTTGTGGGCTTAGGGAGCTTCGAAAAGTATCCAAAACTCTCCCACCAGTACTAAAAACACTTTCAGATGCCACAGTGGACACAGGAGTGGTAAAAACATCCTTTGCCATCCTTGACAATATTGGGAAGCGTGAGGAATTATGTTTCCACCATTTAAGTAATTCAAAATTGTCTTCTGCATCAACAATAGCTTCTGCCAAATATGTCTCAAGCTCATTTTTTGGTCAATCAATCTTTTTTCCTTCAAGTGTGCCCTAAAGGCATCTCTCATAGCCATATGAGTAGGAATTTCAGCAGCACTTGTTGTTTGTACAGATGAACTACTTCCTACTTGTCCAGGTGCTGATTGGTTTTGCTTATGTTGCTGCCCATAGGCAGCAACATACCAATTGTACATCATTCTTAAGTTTTCATTCACATCTTTATACAATTTATTTGCAAACTGTAGGTCATGCTTGTAGATGCCATCAAAGGACCATTCTATATATTTCATCTTAGACCGAGGGTCCAAAATGACAGCAAAATACAATAATTGATTAGTATTCATTGCATTGCCCCAATACTTGTCATATTTTTTTCTCATTTCCAAACCCCTGCTCCTAAAATCATCATCTTTATCCACACAAGCCTTGTTAATCTCAATACTAATTAAATACAACTGAGGGAAGGCTGTGTGGATGGTCATTTGTGTAGATGTTGAAAAAATATTGGTAGCATTATAAAATATTTTCAGAAATTTTATAAAATCTCTTGCTTTTTGCCAATCATTACAAGTTGGAGGTCCAGCAGCCCCAAAATATTCCACATAACTTGAGTCCTCATAATCAAGCTCAAGCTTGTCAAAGGCAAGTTGGAATTTTTCAGCAGCTTCTAACATGATGTATGTGGAATTCCATCTAGTAGGGATATCAAGGCAAACTAGCTTTTTAGAATCAACATTTGCAAATTCAATACACTCTTTAAATTTGGTCAACCTTTGAGGGGAAGACCTAACAAACCTCACTGCATTGCGAATGCTAGTGACTGAATCACTCAATTCCCTCAACCCATGATTTACTACAAGATTAAGGATGTGTGCACAACATCGCATATGCAAAAACTCTCCATCAAGAACTAACCCATGAGTGTTTTTAAACCTTTTTTTCAACTCTCTCACAGCAACATCATTTGAACTTGCATTATCAAGTGTGATTGTAGAGATATTTTTTAGACCCCATTCCCTCAAGGCCTCCTCAATATGCTTTCCTATGGTCTCTCCTTTATGGTTTGCTACTAAAGAAAAACTGATTATTCTTTTTTGGTAGCTCCACTCATTATCTATAAAATGGGCAGTGAGGGCTAGATAATTCAGATTTTGAATAGAGGTCCAGCAATCACTGGTTAAGGCTACCCTACTGGAGTTTGACTTGAAGAATGCTTTCAACTTTATCTTTTCATCTAAATAAAGTTGAAAGCAGTCTCTAGCCACTGTAGACCTTGAAAGAACACTAAATTGGGGTTGCAATTGTCTGCATAAGTGTTTGAAACCCTCTCCCTCAACTACCTTAAATGGCTGCTCATCTACAATGACAAAGGTAGCTAAGGCTTTTCTACAAGCCTGTACATTGAACCTATTGCTGGCTGGCACTAAATTGGAGTTTCCTTCACACTTACCCGGGCCAAAACTAAGAACTGTTTGACTAAGATCATTGGAAAGCTTAGTATACACAGGACATTTTTTAAGATGATTCAGCATATTAGAAGTGCCATATATCTTGGGATCATATAAATACCTATGGTGACAGTGTTTGCAAGCTGCTGTGGGTTCTTTAATTTCAGGCAAAATGATGAAGTGATCCCATGCAGTTGAAGTTTTGCGTGGGCCATTAGCATTGGGTTTTCTCTTCTTTGGTTTTGGTGGAAGAAGAGGTTCAGGAATATGTCCTGCACCTTCAGCTGTAGGTGTTGTACTTGTAGGTGCTTGAGTGGGATTTTTAGTTTCAGTGTTCCCAACCCCTCTTTCAGTGGCTACTGTAGGTGTTTCATGTGTAGCTGGTAAGTCTTGACTAGATTGCTCCATCACTAAGTTAAATGAAGAAGCCTTGGTAAAAAACTACCAACTATAGTACATCCACAAGCATAACCACAACAACAAGGAGGAGGACAACGAGAAGATTTAAAAAAAAAAGGAATAGGAAGAGGAGAACTGAATAAGTGTTCTAATAATGTTTTCAAGTCATGGATCTAAACATTCTAAACAATGGGACAAATTAAAATTATGTAGTAATAACTTATATTATACTTTGTCTATACTATAGAGTTCTATTATCTTACAACATTGTATCTGACATAATATATATATATATATATATATATATATATATATATATATATATATATATATATATATATATATATAAGAGCTAATTAATTCATGAGTACCAAGTTAGAAGAATCAATTCATTAAGATAGTAAAGTTTAGCTAAATTCAATATTTGCTTCCTTATCCTTTTTCTCTGTAAGTTTGTAATTCTTATAAGAGTTTGTTATATGCATGGTGTAATTTTAATAATTTCTATTACTTCTTTTTAATAAAATAAGAAAAAGTAAGCTGTAAGTAAAAAAAAGTGTAGATATAGTTGCAAACTTAACATACACGTACAGTTTAATTCATATCTCAAATCAGCTTAAATTTTTTTTATAGTATTGTCCACTCATTTGTTAATATACCTTTAAGATACTCCTAAGATTAATTCTATTTTTAGCTGTTTGATTTAAAGGCACACACTATTGATCGCTTTAGTTATCTAACAGTTCATTTAAAAAACTACAAGCTATGTCAAAGATAATGTTTTTGAAACAAATTATAAAATAAATTAAATATACTTTTTTACTTAGTAATTCGTCCAACATTTACAATCAAAGCCATATCATATCATCATGCATAGTTTATGTTAAGTGCTCATAAAGAAGCATGCAGTATACAGATCATATATTCCCTATCATTTGAAGGCTCAATGAAAAGGTATATTTTATAACTCACTAGTTGTCAACATTTTGAAATTATGCACGTGGGCACGCAGAGGCCATGCGGTGAAAACAGCTCACAACATTGCCTCAAAAACTAGTTGGGAATATTTTATAATGCAGAAGCATGCAGTATATAGATCATATATTCCCTTAGAATTATTATCACTCATGTGAAATTGTGAATAACATATCTCCTGAAAGATGAGGACACGCGGTGAAAACAGCTCACAACACATTCACACATTCACTTTAAGAAACAATTTAATATCTAATTTTTTTAACTAAGAAAACAAAATATTTATCAGCAAATATGTAGCCAATACTACTCATTCAACAAAACCAGCGAAGCATCAATAAAAAAAATACCTGCAGTGGTAGCAGTGCTAAGTCGGTAAGTCCAAAGTCCAAACTAGAATCAAATGACACAACCGTGAATCCAAAAGGCTCTGGTCAGAGGCTTCATGAACACGAAGTACAACTTTGCTGAGGATTGCCGCTCAACGGTCTTCTGATCTTCTCCCCTGCGTCACTGCGTTAATCGAAAGAAAAGAAACAAAAAACGTTAAAGGATCAGAGACGCAGAGGCCACACCGCAAAGCGCAAAACATCTTAGGGTTTCTTCTAAGTTACTCGAAGTGGTACTACCTGATAAGCTACTCGAAATCTCGAATGCAATGGTAGAAACGCACATGCAACTAGAAATCAAGAACACAAAAGTCTGAACTCTGAACAAAGAACACTAGAGAAGGACGAAGGTAGAGGTGACGACCGTTACAGAAAGACGAAGGCAGAAGCGATTCCGCATCGCACAGTCGCACTCGCACTCACTCGCACTAGGGTTTGAAACATTGAGTTTACAATTTACATTACATTGGGGATTTAGGGTTACTAAGTCTATGTCCTAAGACTTAAAGGAGCACACAGAAGCCATAAGGCCCACAACGGCAGCAACATTGAACCGTGAAATGGAAATTGGAATGGGCTGTTGTCACCTTGGTCCTTGCATATGGACTTTGTTAGTTTGTTATGACTAATTGGGCCTAAGCTTATATGACTTATAAATATATTATGTAACCACATAGACGGTCGGGTTCGGTTACCGACGAGTTGAAAATATGTATCCGAACCCGACCAAAAACACCTGAATGAACCCGCTTTTCAGACCCGAATAACCCGTTAACCCACCCGAACCCACCCATTTGCCTTTTTTTTTTTTTTTTTCCGGTTTTTATGGTTTCCGGGTCGGGTCGGTGCATTTGCTCACCCCTACTTTATAAGGCCTTACGAGCTCTTACTCTCATAAAATCAATTTGAATATGGAAAAGTTAGATAGACACTCAAAGTGCTACTATCTAACACCTAGTGAGAGAGAGAGAAAAAAAAAGCATAGTTATGAAAATTGGATTGGACCGGCCGGTCGGACCGGGGAACTGGTGTCCTAATTGGTTCGGTTAAGCTATCAGACCGGATATGCAATCTACTTGGATCAACCCGATTTTACCCAATCGGGTTTGGTAAAAAATTGATGACCCAGACCGGTTGACCCGATCAAGTAGTTTTTTATTTTTGTTATATATATATATATATATATATATATATATATATATATATATATATATATATATATATATATAATTCCTAAAATGAAGTAACTATTTGAAATTCTTTCCATAGTACCATTTAAAATTTGAAACCCTTGACATAAACTTGGTAATTCAAATGATGAATGTTTGGTATCCTTAATATTTGAGCAAAGCTTTTTTATTTTTAAAAAAATTATATATTCCAGTGAAACTTTGTATAAACTAGAAAGGTTAGAGCTCTTTCTAAATTGTTAATAGCTAATTGTTGAATAGTATATAATAATATAATAATTATGCTCCTATAACATGTTAAATTGTTAATAGCTAATTGTTGAATAGCATATAATATGCTCCTATATTATTTTGATCTTTGATAACACTATATAATAGCTAATTATTATTATTATCTTGATCTTGATATGGTTTCATATTTATGTGTTTTATACTTCTTCACTAGACTAGCTTATGACCGTTCGGCAAATTTTGTACTTAGTCGTGAAAAATAATAAGAGTTTTCTTAGTAATTTAATAATAATACCCAACAAAATGATTTATAGTAATAAATGATTATGTAATATTTATAGTTTGATCATGACAATGATTTATTTTTGAGTATGGACTATGGATTGATCATATTTTGTTAGTTATACTATATATTTTTTTTTTCAATTTTTTAATATATATATCGGGTCAACCGGTTTAATAAGTGACCCATTGGTTCGACTACTGACCCATTAACCTAGTGTCTCGACCGGGTCGACGACTGGATTGATTTTCACAACACTGAAAAAGAGAGAAAAATATAACTTATGATGTGATAAGAAAAGAGAGATAAGATTAAATGAGAGGTATTACAGTGAGGTGTTTAAAATAATAATTGGTTTATGTATCATTACTCTTTGAAATTTTGAATATTCAGCCAGGTTAAGTAGAGTTGGGCATACGGGTAGTCCACCCGTTTGAGCCCGCACCCGCAAAACCCGCAACCTGCCCTAGAAGCCCGCAATTTAAATGGGCTCTATTTTAGCGAGCCCGCAACCGCACCATTTAGCTCGCGGGCTAAATGGTCCGGCAAGCGTTCGCAAAAGAATTAAAAAAAAATCAAAATTTAAAAATTTCAAATTTAACTCATTTTTCAAACCCCTTTTAAAAACATTTGTCTAAAAAAATCAAATTAAAAAGTGACTAAAAATCAAATTAAAAACCTTTTAATTTTTTTTATTATCATTTTATAGTCCAATTAATCACAAGATGTCTGTGAATTATTCTTTATAGGTTTTGGTTTGGTGTTGACTATTGTGAAATGTATCTAATTTCAAGTAGAATGGACACAATTCTTTTATTTTATTAGTCTAGTTTCTATTTTTATTTTACTTTTATTAAACCACAAAAAAATTCATTTTTTTAATTAAGGCATAAAAGCCTGCAGACTGTTTGCAAAACCTGTGGTCAAGCCCGTTTAACTCGCGGGTTAAATGGAACAGGCTAAAAATGCCGCAATTTAAATGGGGGGATTGCTATTCTCACCCTTGAGAATTGCTATTCTCACCCTTAAAAATCTAAAATTATCCATTTACCCCTCTGTCCTAAACCTCCCACCCACCTCTCCCTCTTCCCCCCACCCCTTCACCTTCCTCGCCTACCCACTCCTTCTTCTCACTCCCTTCCCCATTCTCGTCACCACTCTCCCTCACATTGTCTCTCCTGACCACTCTCCCTCACAACCTCCCTGACTTCCCATTCTCCTCAGAACCTCTCTCCCTCACCTCTCTCCCCACACCATAATAGGTTCGTCCCTTCCCCCATTCTTTTTTTTCAATTTAACACAGTACAACGAAATCAGTACAACAGATGAAATCAGTACAACGGATTTCGTTGTACTGTTTGAAATTCAAACACACAACGGAATTGTGATTCCGTTGTGTTGTTTGAAAAACATCACAACCGAATCACGATTCCATTGTGTGTTTGATTTTTTTTTTAAAATTTTGAATTTTGAATTTGTAAAGTAAATTTTTTTAAAACAAAAATATTTAATTATATTTGTATTATATATTTACAGTATTATTTTTAATATTTAATTTTTAAATTAAAATAATTATTTAATTGAATAATTTTTTTTGAATTAACAAAAATATTAAAATAAAAATTTATATTTTTAAATGTGTTATATTTACATTGTAAGTTTGTTTATTTATTTGTTTATTTAGTTATATAGTATTTGACTTTATTTTTTGTTTATCGAGTTCTAAGTAGTATATTTTTTGCAGATTTATTATGACTCAGACGAAATATGTTTCGTACGATCGCTTATAGGATCCCTCCACTTTGGAGGAAGATGCTGTTGCAGATGCTAGTTAGCCTGCCCAGCCATCCAGGACAGACCAGGGATGTGTGACAACATCTGCTCATCGTCGTCTGGCAGAGGATACTCGTGCTATTGGAGGAGTACAACATGACGAGCCAGAGTCTGCAGAGCATGTAGATGCTGAGGCAGACGTGCCACAACCTGATGCAGAGGTGGCGGAGGTACCACAGCCAGCGGCCGTAGTGATCCCATTTGTTGACCGGATCATTGGACCACCATTTCCTGGTGGTCCTGCAGTTGATACACTGCTGGGGTCCTACAAGGACCACATCACTGGACATATTTTGATTGATCATCCTCGAGAGGAGCTAAAGGTGGTCAGCCACATTGGGAAGTTGATTCCCTACCCTATCCAGCCACAGGTTTGGGCATATGTGGATCAATTTGGCTTGAGGAGCCTTTATCATGCGCGATATATCGCGAATAAAGGCTTCGTCAATGCCTCTATTGAGAGGTGGCATCAGGAGACATGCGTCTTCCACTTACCCGTTGGAGAGATGACCATCACTCTGGATGACGTGTCATGTCTGTTGCAGTTGCCTATTACAGGCTTGCAGATTGCTGGCTAGGCGATCACCTTTTCGAAGGTTGAGATTAGGATGTTGCTGAGGACCATGCTAGGCCTACTGTCTGACGAGGAGGCTGATGTTGCTACGACGACAGGAGCTAGGGTACGTCTCACATGGCTGAGGGAGCTATATGAGAGGTATGTGCAGTCTGGTTCATAAGTGTGGGCCACACGGGCGTACTTGTTGCACTTGCTCGGCTGTACCATCTTCGTCGACAAGAGCTCCACAAATGTGAATATTTTCTATCTCTGTTACCTCAGCGATCTGTCCACTTGCTTGCAGTACGCTTGGGGAGTATTTGCATTGGCGTATCTTGATTCCGTTGTACAAGGGTATTTTAGGAATTTTAGGAAATTAAGAAAAAACCACCCACATGGGTGGTAAGAATAGCAAATTGGGGGTGAGAATAACAATTTCCTTTAAATGGGTTCAAAAAATTGAAGCCCATATATACCATGTTGACTGCGATTTATGCGGATGGCCTGCGTGCCAAAGCCCAAATGCCAGAGCATGGAATAATAGCAACAGCCAAAATAGAAGACGAAGGATCACATTTTCACTATTTTTCCCTCGTTGGCACAAAACGAAGAACGAATAAGCCCTAATCGTTTTCTCCTACCTTGACGTTGACGGAGACGAGATTCCGGCAACAGAGAAGCCTGTTATGTCGAAACGAATATGGAGCCGCGAAGACGAGAAAGAGATCTTGAAAGCGTTGGCAGACTTCGTTGACGAGACCGGCTTGAGGCCTTACAAAGATGTCCACGCATTCAATGATTTCCTCAAAAAATCAAATCCCCAATGCGTCGAGATCTCGACTCGCCAACTGAAGGGGAAGATTCGCAGGATGATGAAGAAGTTCGTGAAGAGCAAGAGCATGTTCAAGTTCGATTTCGAGACCATTCAGCTGGCCCACAAGGTTTGGGCTGCTGCTGCTAGGCCCGTCGCTGAGGAGGAGAAGAAGGTTTTGGAATGTGAGTGTGAATGCGAGAAGATGTTTGCTCATGTCAAAGATGGCGGTGAAGTGGAAGAAGCTGCTGCGCTTCCCTCAGATGGAACTGTTGCCAAAAGAATGGAACCCGTTAGTGAACAGACTTTGGCCATCATGGAGCCTCTTAAAATGATTTAACTAATTTAGGAACAATCATATATAACTTTAGTTATAATAGGTTGAAGTATCTTTTTGTGCACTTTTATTTTTTTAATGTGTTTGGAAATGTGTTGGTAAGGCTAAAGCTAGAACTAGTTGATTTTGTGCCACAGAATCTCTAATGGCCCTGTTTTTCAGGGTGCATGATTGCTTTTGACTTTGTTTTGGGCGTTTAATTAGTTTTCTTGCTAATTGGGTTTGAACTATTATCTTTGTCTTTGTCTGTACTCCAAGATAATTTGACGACACTCTACCCAAAGCCGGGATGATGAGGTCTGATGCTGTTGTTATTGTTGTTGAGGAAAGGAGTTCTCTCCCCTTTTGCAAGTGAAAAACTAGTAGTGCCAACTGCTGCTTTGTGTAGTAGGAACCAATGCAAACCTCTCTGAATGTTTAATTAACTCATCCACATATAACAAATCACCAATGTTAAAAGCCCCAAGGTATGTTGAAATACTCTTAGTCAGTCAAAAGTTCAAAACCCAAATTGATATGATAGACAATGTCATATCTTGACAAAATATTAACTAAGAGCATCTCACTCAGGTAGTGTACGTATGTGTGAGTCCTTAAGTTTATTTGTAGATAAGCAAGGTATGGCATGTAATGGTGTAATCAATATTATTTGTTGGCCATTTAACTTAATCATATAATGGGTTAATCAAGAAAAGCCTGTTAATGGTTTGTATATAGATTAGACCTAGGAAGAATTTTCATTTATGACTCAGGAACTACCATTTCAGCCAAAGCAATACAGTTGATAGCCATGGCTGCTTTTAGTATTTGGTTTGCACATTCTAGATAGTAATTCAATTGCTTTCTTGAGTCTTCACTGAGTCCTGCAGGGGGAGCATGAGGTACTGGAAGCCACCGCTTCTATTATCGTTTTGTGAAAAAAGGTTGAACCATTTGCATCTGGGGCTACAATTCCTTGGTCTACATACCAAAACTCTGGCAGTGGAACTGTCTAATAAATCCTGTTATAAAAGAAAATGTACATTAAGGCCTCAATCATTCAATGATGTCTCAGCCAATTGCAAGTGACACATGAAAGAACAAGATTCAATACTCACGAGAAGCATGCTGTCAAGTTTGCAAAGAGCCGGAAGGTTGATAAAAATATTTGTTCTAGCCCTGCAAGTCACATTACCTGCAGAATGCACCACATTAGAAACATCATATTTCCCCTTTTGAATAAAACCAGAGTTCAGCATTGGGCTTAGGATTCAATCCATTTTTACCTTGAGCTTACTCCTATCAACTCTTTCTCAGTTGGTATTTTTATTTTATTTTTTTGTTAAGATGTTTGACTGTCACAATTTTGGATATGAAATTGTCACACTTCTAGAAATTTGTTTGAAAGAGTACTTGTTCTCCATCTTTCCTCTAGTTATGTTTGGTTAGCCTATGTTAGAGTTGTTGATGTAACCTTTTCAGGTTACTACAGTTGCTGTGATTTAGTTAAATGCTAAGTTAGATCATATCCATATTATAGTTCTTAATTAGTCTCAAGTTCTCAACAGAGTTCTGATGTCACTTTTCTTTCTTAAGGATTGTTTTGATGGCATCCCCTTGTTAGCAGTCATAATTTTTATTGTAAGACTTTCTTAAGTTTATTATAGTTAGCAGTCATAGCATTGGATGATAGATAGTTTGTCCATATATAGGGATTTCAAGGGGAGTTAAAATCAGAAACTACATGATCCCAAATGGGCATTTTATATCCTATGATAGACTACATTTGTTGGACACTATCTATCCTAGCCTTGTTTCATGAGGCCATGTTTGTGTTTATTATATTTATGGATGATGCAATTAACTACTATTCCAGCTTTGCTCTTTCATTTCCTTATAGCTTCTTTCAACCCTTGAACATACCCTTTATCTGGTAATGGTCAGCATTAATGATGACTCACAATTCCTTTATTTCCCTCTTAACGCCATTGTGATTGCTCAAACAGTCAAACTAAATTTGTTGATTCTTAAAAGAGGATACTGCTACGGCCGTCTATAAACGAAACAAACGAATCCAGCAAAGGCACATGCTCAACTCTGTAGCACCACCTGAGTTTTGGATTTTTTTTATTATGTTCCTTGCAACAGACATGACATCCTGTCAAGAAAACATGTTTCAGAAAGCAATATGATCAAATCTAATTGATCCTTAGAACATGTCAAATAGCTTACCTCTAGTTTCTTTCAACTTCATTTAAAAGATCCTTACTAGCACAATAACAGCAACAATATTAGAATCCTGCAATTTATCTTGTCTGTTCACAATAACACCACCACCTTCCTTTGCAATATCAGACTCCTACTATTTAATTAATGCCAGTTTCAACTTAGAAGTTAAAATCATATTCTTTAGGATTCCTTTGGAGGCACCAATTGCAGCCCCTCCTCGAATTCTAACTTTACAGCTATTACAGTTGACAGAAATTTGTGCAATAGTTTGATAACCCAGATGATGTGCTAAATGCCTAAATGCTATTTACTATATTACAAGTGATACTCTTCGCAGAAGACTTGAATTATCAATTATGCAATCCATCAAGTAGAACTGGGCCAACTCATCTTATCTCAATGATAATTGAGGAAAACATCAAGTTGTCAATCTCTCCAGTTAACTTGTAAACTTTTACGAGTTCACAATTTTAGGTAGAGAAAATGAGTTAATTTGTTGTCAAAGTCTTTTCAAATAGACTCTGTAAACTGTTGTATAAACTTTCGAGTCAAGAAATGAATTAACGAGTTTAAAATCAAATGTAATTTTTGTCCCTCATTGATTTTACAAAATTTGTGTTTTGCTATGGCTTTTACTATGGCTCAAATGATTTGAAGAAATCAACTCCTTTTTGAAATGTTTTTACTTTAGGAACTTGTGTTTTTTATTTTATTTTATGAATTTATATATAATTTGATCATTTATGTAATTTATATAAAAATTAGAACTAAAAATGAAATATGGAAAAGAAAAGTGAACCAGCATGTTTTCTAATATTAATATATATGTATATTATTATTGATCACAAAAATATTAACATCTTTTATTTTTTTTCCCATTTATATATTTGTTCTTTTATCACCTTAATCTAATTCAATTTCTTTTCTAATTAAAAAAGTGCATGCTCTATTTTTTTAAGAACAATGTTATATATTCTTATTAGTTTTTTTATTAGTTTTTATAATATTTCATAAACAAATAAATAAATAAAATTAATATTTTAAAACACAAATATATATTTAATACTTTTAATTTAATAAATAGTAAAAGAATATTAGATAAATTATGTTTTAGGTCCCTCTAAAATTTTTATATTATTTTGGTCTCTCTAATTTTGAAATATAGATATATATTTTTTATTTTAAGAGCTTTCTAAACCATTTTTACTCTTATATAAAACACAATCTAAAACACTTTAAGGACCAAAAGTGATATATTTCAAATTTGGAGGGACGAAAAAAATACGTTTTAAAATTAGAGGGATGAAAATAAGAAAATTTTAGAGTGACCAAATTCAAACATTACTCATTTTAGATGACCTAAAACATATTTTACCCAAAATTATTTTAGGAAAATTTATAATAATAATTATTATGTTTAGATGGAGATGGTTGGACGAGATGGTAACGTGACACTTAAAACAAAAATAATGTGTAACACATCTTATTTGGTCCTTTAAAAATAATGTGAAACTCATGCTATTTAGAGAATCAAAAGAAAACTCATAATATTTAGATAGATTAAATAAGAAACAAAGATTATAGAGGAATTAAGAAAAATGTTTTATGAGACTCATGGAAAAAAAATAAAAGTATGAGATTAAATTAAATGATTGTAGAATTTTTAGATAGACAAAGCTTAGATAAGTGTATTTAATATTATATATACCAGACTTTCATTACCACTCATTAATGGGAGCATGACACAGAAATCTGCCATCCATATTCATAGTTTGGAATCATATGATTTATAGAATTGGTGATGCAAATTGAGTTGGATTTTTTGTTAGCATTAGTGCAACACCAGCCAACAATGTTCTTATATACTACTCCATATGCCTCATAGTACTGAGGGACAGAGGAGGTTTGGCATATTATATTGAGATTTGTTTCCTGCAGCTATCCAATTAAAAGTGAAAAAAAAAAACAAAAAATAATCATAATATCAGTGCTCATTCATTGATCATATTGAATTTCTTTGTCTTTACCATATTGACATATTCATTATATGGTGTACCATGTATCTATCTTCATACTAAGAAGAACTTAACAGGGTTGCTTATTTATGAGATATACAGCTTTGACAACATGATTCCAGAAACAATTAGGAATACCAGCCTATAAAATAAGGGCCCTATAAACAACATGATTCCAGAAACAATTTTTTTGGAGGTATCGAGCATACCTAATTGTATTGTAAATTTTTTAAAATTAACCAGATAAGACTATTGGCATGTTTGCTTGAGCATTCAATACCCGGGTTTCCCAGATTCTTTCATATCAAATTCCAATTTTACGTGGAAGCTACAACTCATTGCTTCAAGATTGATGTGAATTTTTGTCAACTAACATCACCAAACTAAACATACTAACATAGCCTATATATATTGGCATATTGCTTCAGTACTGATAGTAAGATTCTCCATGTTCTTAAAATTAAGACCCTAGCAGCAAGGCTTTTGACAGCATGCAACAAAATGAAATGAAGGAGTGTCTGATGATATATACATGATAGCCGTGTGGTGTCAGATCTTCCTTTCATAAGGAATGCTAGCTACACTGTATCTGACACTCTTTTTAACACTTTCCCTGTGATTGACTGAGATCTGTTGAAAATCATCAATTTGAGAGAATCATTAAATAATAAGTGGACTTACCAAAATTGATGATTTCTAACAAATTTTAACCAATCACATAGAGAGTGTTAGAAGGAGAGGGTCAAAGAGAGTGTCGCTAGCATTCCTCTCTTTTATAGGATTTATTTTTAGTCCTAAAAAATGTTGCATGTAGACACTTCAAGCTACTCATCTCTCGTTTCCGGTCACTGCAGCTCAAAATTCATCAGCTTCTCTGGTTCTTCTGTTATCTTAGCCTCCCCTGCAGCTGCAACTTCATTTCCTCTGTCACTTTTCACATTGATGCCCCTCTTACGACAGAGATTTACAAGATCCCTGGCACAGCGGATCTCCTCCTCCTGGAAGAACCAAGATAATATATAAAAATACTTCGTAGTTTGCAAATATAATCAATTAGGAATAGCACAATGAATTTAAGTTTTCATTCCATAATCCATATACCGTTTTGTCAGCTGTTTCAAATATTCCACGATTTGTAAGGTAGGTAACAGCCAGAAAAGCAGACTTTGCAATCTGAGAAGGCTTGTATTCAGTGAAAGAATAGTCCTCTTTAGAAAAAAAAAAAAAACAATTACTTCTTGATCCTCAAGGAGAACGACAAAGTACAGATCATATGAACCCAAAACTAAGAATCAGGATGAGAGAAAACTGAGATAATGAACAAGCATTGCTGTCATGTATGATGGTTTGAGAAATGCTAGCGACACTCTCTTTTCAATACTTTCTTTGTGATTGGCTGAAATTTGTTAGAAATCACCAATTTTGGTGGGTCTCACTTATCAATTAATGATTATCTCCTTATCTAGATGTGAGATCCACCAAAATTGGTGATTTTCAACAAATTTCAGCCAATCACAAAGAGAGTGTTGAGAAGAGAGTGTCAGAGAGAGTGTCGCTAGCATTTCTCATTATGGTTTATTTATACATGATGGTAGACTGCTTAGGGTAGCTGTTACAACTAACTAAACTAATTGGTTAATGTAGAATAATTACCAGCAGATACAGTTATGCAAATACAAATATCACCCGGAGAAAACATAGAAGTTAACAAATTCTAGTTATGTGAATTTAATAGCTATATCAGTTTAATTAGCCAATTAGTTTGTTAGTTAGAATTGGTTTTAGAGTTAGTTACAGGTTAGCTGTGTATTAAACACTCTGCTATTTTGTATATAAACAAAAATGTAACCTGTGATTCATTTTCAACTAATTCAATGAGAATTCATTTTCTCCACTGTTTTTCTCTCTCTCAGTTGCTGAGATTCAATAGAATTTACCTCCTTGAGACTTGAGTATTATCTCATTGATGCAGTTGCGTTGGTAAGCAACACCGTTTGTCTTGAACCAGCCATGATAATAATAGTCCAGGAAGTCAAAAGGAGTCACAGGTATCATTTGCCAGCGAAGTCCTTTGACAATGTGAAGCTCCATTCTCATCATCGCATCTCTACCGAGATCCTCGCATTGGTCCATCATCTGTGCAACAAAATCGGAGCATTAAAAAATTGATGTGATCTTAATTTCTCAGTGTAAAGTGAGAGGCACAGGAATTTACCAGACACTGATCGAACATGAAATTGTCTGCCCTCATCTTGGAGGAAAGTGTGAGGCAACATATTGCAACCAACATAACTTTATCATTTTCGCTGCGCCCTTCCAAATTCTAGAGAATTTTTAACACAAAGGAAGGAAATGAGAGAAACATGGATTAACAAATTTCAAAATTAGCTTAAATATGTTTTAAATTTTTTTGTTGCATTGGATCCTTGATATATCAAAACTTTTGTTTTGAGTCCCTACCGTCAATTAAGTTATGACGTGACACCATCTGAACAGATCTTCCCAATATATATCATCCGTTGAGACCCAAATAAAAAATCAATCATTTATCAGGATCTAAAACATATTTAAGCCTTCAAAATTTCTAGAAGCTGCTAAAGAAAGAGATGTGTTACCGATAGAGGGTTCCTTGAAATAAAGCGATCAAAGTAAGTCATTGCCTGATAGGGAATATAGGTATCAACTTCACCCTCACAGAGCTGTGTGTAGCAAAACATGCAGAACGAATCAGAACTAAAGACATCCACAGTTAAACTTGAGTACTTAAACTTTCAAAGGAGCAGTTGAAGATTAACAATAAAAAAGAGCTAAATATCAGAAGAAAGCATTTAAGGTTATCAGATTTTTTACTTTACCTTGGCTATTGTTGAGACGGCCAACTTGCGGTACTCACGGTTCCTTACTGATGTGTAGAAGTGTGGAGCAACCATAAACTGGTCCTCCACATCGAAACAATTGTTTACAACATTAGTGTTAGGGAAGGGGAACATTGTCTGAAATTTGAGAGAAAATAGTGAATGGGGTTTGGTTTGGTTTGGTTTGGTTTCTTTCCCTGGCAGCAACTAGTGAACAACGTTTGCACCCTCCAAAGGTCTACTAATAGGGTTTAAGGACACGTTGCTTATTGTGTATATAAGTGGATCACCCATGATTTCTGCTAATTATTAATATTTTTTAACCTTTTAATTAACATTTGAACCAATTATATTAAAACATCTATTTCTTAAAATTTTAAGATGTGTTGTAACCATTTAGCAGTGCTGATCCTCCTAATCCTATTTTTTTTTAGGGTTTAACCCTAAACCCTAAAGACATATATCAGGAGTTTACAACAACTCACGCATCCTGCTCAACCAACTAAGCTAGATCCCTCAGTTCCTCCTAATCCTATTTGAGGCAAATTTAATTCAATTCAATACGCTGTAAGATATTAGAATTTCTTTCAAAATTTAGGGGGAGAAAATGGTGCCCTAGTTCAAGATAAGGAATGTCTCCAGACTCAAACAATGTTTAAGGAGGTATTTACATTTACCACAATTCAAAGAGACAAGTGGGTTCAAACTTGCAATATGTCATATGTGCGACTCTATTTTGTTCTACTCAACCATATGATTGATGTGTTCAATGGTGCTACTAATAACCAATTGCATATTGACTTTTTATTCTCTTTATGTGTAAAATTATTTTATAGTGTCATTCAATTATAACTCATTATGTATGGTAAACTTGTTAATTTTTATAATAATCACCTTAAAAGTCACATTAACAATAATTTGTGATTGGATAACAGTGTAAAAATCTGCATCACCATTAAACTCAATTTGTTTTACAAAAATAGTACATGCGTATTAAACTAAAAAAGTAAACTTTTATTTTATTATTTGTTTGCATAAAATAAAATTATTTATTATTTTTTAAAAAAATATGTTAAAAAATTATTTAACTTCTAAAAAATTAAAAAATGAAAAGAAATATCTTCACCAATTCCATATTAATTTGGGGGAAAGTTTTTTCTTATAAGTTAAAAAAAAACATTTCACTCAAATAAACAATAGAAATTCAATAATTCTATCGGATTTTCCTTTTCTCTATTTCTAATTCTCTAGCGTAACAAACAATGAGTCAGTGTCACTGAAATCTTGAATTTTCTAAACCTTGAACATTTATTGACTTCACAAAAAAGTAATTCCCTTTAATTTTTTTACCTCATTTTTAAAATTAATGTAAATGACATTTTATAAGATAAAAAACTAAAAATGGATTTAGAAAATTCAGAAATTAAAGTGATAAATACTTGTAATTGTTATAGCTCTATTTTCTGATATCTAAATAACTCAATTTTTTAAATAAAACGTTTTATTACAATTATAATTAAACACAAATAATTTTTTTTTTATATATTTTTAAAAAAATATTTTCATATAATTTTAAAATTATTTTTTCAAGTTTAAATAAATTACCCAAATCAGTAAAGATTGAGTGTAGCTAAAGGAACTAATTCTTCCAAAACGATGAATTATGATTCGAATTTTGGTTAAGAGAGGAGCTCGTATTGCTTCTCATGAATGATACCTATGGAAGCAAAAATAAAAACTGCCTCACATTTTGATTTTTCGTTTTGCATGGTTGAATAGTTTATTTTCTGGAGTTTTCAGTTTTGTACGGTTGAATAGTTGACTTTTCTGGAGTTTTGAATGGTTGAATAGTTGCATTTTTCTGGAGGTTTGACCCCTTTGGTTTGTTGATCAAGTTGTTTATTTCCCATTTCTTGTTTGAATGAACTGGTCCAAGTCAAAGTGTTTACTTCGTCTAAATAACTCTTGCTCTCATTTCTTGCTGTAATAAATATAGAAATTGTGGCTTATAAAAATAAAAATAAAAATCTAGAGATTGTGACATATTTGTGTGAACTCTATATTCTATTCAAGTTTGACTTCAACTTATCTGTATGATTTTTATTCCTTTTTCTTTTCTCTCTTTTAACATGTGTGGCGGTTGATATTATAAACTTTTAAAAGGGAATACCTTTCAATTTTATACTTCTTGACTTTAATTGCTCTCAATTTTTATTTGAAATTCCATTTTGTTTATCGTTGAAATACATTGCACAGTCATATTCAATTCCTTATTGTATTTTATTTTGATTATATCCAACTGATTGTCAATTTGCATTGTCTAATAGAGATATTATTGAATAAAAGTTGTGTCCATGCTTTCCTTCACCATTTGAATCAGGAAATCAAGATTGTGTACTGCTCTATTTCTCCATTTGAATAAACTTTTAGGAACTTGACTATATCATCTTGCCAAGCACAAGAAAAATGGTTGATCATGGAGGTGTGCCAGTAGAAGTTGGTGGTGAGGCAGGTTATGCAGTTCGTAATGCTCGAAAAACCGAGTTGGTTGATGTTCCTTGGAAAGGAGCCCCAACCATGGCTCATCTATTTGAGCAATCCTGTGATAAATATAGCCACAATCCATTTCTTGGAACAAGAAAGCTAATACAAAGGGAGTTTGTTACATCTAGTGATGGCAGGAAGTTTGAGAAACTTCATTTAGGAGACTATGGATGGGAAACCTATGGAGAGGTATTTGCTCGCGTGTCCAATTTTGCATCTGGTGTTCTTAAGTTAGGCCATAGTGCAGATAGCCGTGTAGCTATTTTCTCTGATACCCGAGCTGAGTGGCTCATTGCCCTTCAGGTAAATTTGCTTGATTTCATTGAGTCATTCCATTACCTTTTGGCTTAACTGTTCTGCATTCACACATTTTGATGAAAATCTTGCTAAACTTCAGGGTTGCTTCAGGCAGAATGTAACAGTTGTTACTATTTATGCTACACTAGGTGAGGATGCTCTGGTCTACTCACTAAATGAGGTAGGAAATTATTATATCTTGCATAATATCTTAGAGACTGTATAATTAGATGAAAGTAGTTGGATTTATTCAATACTTTAGAGGAGCCGAATCCAAAATGGTTGATGTTTATAGTAACTGAAAGTGCTGGACATTTTCTCACTTTAAGCTTTGGGATGTGAACAGACTGAAGTATCTACTCTGATCTGTGAGTCCAAGCTGTTGAAGAAGTTGGAGGCAATAAGATCAAGACTAACCTCTGTCCAAAATATAATTTACTTTGAAGATGATAGCAATGAAGAAGATGCTTTCTCAGGAAGTTTGAGCAACTGGACAATTTCATCTTTCAGTGAAGTTGAGAAACTCGGGAAAGAAAGTCCTGTTGAACCAAGCTTGCCTTCCAAGAATGATATTGCGGTTATAATGTACACAAGTGGCAGTACAGGTCTGCCAAAGGTTTGTTTCTTCTTCAAGTTTTGTTACAGGTGTCCCTTTCTGTGTGTCTGTTTATGTATAATCTCTTATTCATATTCATATTCATGATTTGATACCTAACAAAAAATGTAGTTCAGAAACATGAGTACTGACTTAGATCTTGGTATGACTTTATTGTGAATAATGATTTTTGGGTGATAAAATATCCACAAGAACCATATCAAGACATTGTATAAATATATTGAAAATTTTCTTGTCTGCAACATTGAGAGCCAAGAGGATCTCTCTCAGCTCAGTTCTGTGTTTCCCTTTGATTTGACAGGGTGTTATGATTACTCATGGGAACATTGTAGCAACAACAGCAGCTGTTATGACAGTTATTCCAAATCTTGGTAGCAAGGATGTGTACATGGCCTACTTGCCCCTTGCTCATGTTTTTGAAATGGCAGCAGAGGTAATTTCATCTTAGCCTTCTAATTGTCAAAGTAGTTGATGATATAATCTCTAACTTACTGCGGTTGTCCAGTCTGTTATGCTGTCTGTAGGTTGTTCCATCGGTTACAGCTCTATTCTGACTTTGACTGACTCATCCAGTAAAATAAAGCAAGGAACCAAGGGAGATGCTAATGTGTTAAAGCCTACCCTTATGGCAGCTGTACCAGCTATTGTTGATCGTATTCGAGATGGAGTTGTAAGAAAGGTGTGAATCAAACTAACATTATATATATAGTAAATTGAAAAGAAAAATGCATCCACTAAACTCCAAAATGGTATAGTGCTTCACAAATTCGTTAACTAAACCTTAGTTCATGGATGGTTTGTGGTCAAATGCCATAGTTCCTCTTGTTTAGCCTTATAGATCAGCAAAGAGGAAGAACATAGTCATTTGTTGCAGCCAGGTTGAGTATTGATTTTGGCATCCAACCATTTGAATAGATGGACTAGCAACACCAAATGAATGTACTCTTCCTTTTATCTCATCATACAAAGATAAAAAAAAAAGGATAGAAATGGAATTTGACTACAAACACATGTGAGTTAGTGGCTAAATTAATGAATCTATTAGGTTTGACAATATCTGGGATTTAATTGTAGTTTTTAATATAAATTTAGGAAATTTTTGGTTGTTTTTTGTAAGAGGTCTGTACAAGGTAGAGGGGAGGAGTAACAACATAGCTTTATCCCACTTGGTAAGGCCCGCTACATGGATAAATAAATTATGAGAATAAAGGGTAGGGATAACGACTCATTTTTAGAAAATTGAGCAAGATCTTTTTTGTGAAAAGGAAAATCCTTGGTGTTGAGATCTTTCTACTTGTTCTATTCATTTATAGTCAAGCAATAAAATAATTCTTTTCTCTTTCATATTTCCATCACGGGTTCCTAAGAGAAGAATTTCAATTTGACACTTTGTTTTGTATTTTAGCAGCTATTGAGCATCTCCTAGCATGAGCAAACTACCTTAAAACTAGTTCATGTTATCGTTTGCTCGATAACACTAACACTACTACTACTCAAACTTTTCCCATATACATTCATCAACAATCTTATCTTTTTCTTGTATGTCTACTCATCCACATCAATACTTTCATCTCCACTATATTTAATTTTTACTTGTAGTAGAACTTTCCCGTTCTATCATTTACTAGCATTGTGCATTGCCGGTGATATAGATATCAACTAGAATTTTCAATTTTGGAAGACACTTTCCAGTCACAATTTACAAATAGTAAAAACTTTTATTTTTTGTTGTCCCTTTCTCTTGCTATTGAATGCTTTAAAGTAATGACTAAATAGTTGTTCCTCTTCCTCACTCTTTTCTATAATATACTTAGGTTGAGGAAAAAGGGGGGCTTGCGAAGAATCTTTTTCATTTTGCATATCAGCGCCGACTGACTGCTGTAAAAGGAAGCTGGCTTGGAGCTTGGGGATTGGAGAAGTTGGTGTGGGATACCATTGTCTTTAAGAAAATTCGTGCTGCAATTGGAGGCCACCTCCGTTATATGCTTTGTGGGGGAGCCCCTTTATCTAGAGATTCACAACTCTTTATCAATATCTGCATGGGGTAACGATTCCTATCTTTATACTACATATTCTTGGAACTAACTTGTCATTTGTATGCTTGTGAGTTCACATACTGGTGTATGTGATGGGGTCATGGATCTAGGTGGTGGAAGAAGTTATCAGCTATGCATAGTTTGATTTTAATGTGAATTTCTATCTAATAGTAAGTATAAGATACAACAACAATAATAAAAGCCTTATCTAACTAATGACGTCGGCTACATGGATTACATGACATTGTTAAGCTCGGTTCAATACTCGATTCTTAAGAATATTATTCACCATAAGATCTCTCTTAAAAATTTCTAGTAAGTGTAAGATAGTATATGTCATCATATTCAATGCCTATATGTAAGATTTTAACAATGTCATTCTCCATTATTCTTTTCTTCTTGTTGGTCATGCATAAATTTTGGCCACCTGATAAAAACCAGATCAGAATTATATAGAGGAAAGCAAACAGAACATTCAAATGATTTCCAAGAATTTCAAGAGGCCTGGACTCTCCCACAACAATCTGAATCCCCTCTTAAATCACAAGATAAAATCCCCTCTCACCCCCGTTTCTTATTTATACGTAACATGCTTTCTTTCTCTAATTATCTCCGCCCCCAACTAGCTAGCTAACTCTCTAATTATTCTACTATGCTAGTAAATAACTATGGGGTTACCTATCAATACTCTCCCCTAAAGTTTCACCTTTTCTTTAAGGTGAAGATTTTGTAGTTGCTGAAAACAAGGAAGAGTTTTGCACTATCCACTGCCCTTTGATCACTACACTGCTGCCAATAGGTTCCCCACTCATATCCTGAAGAATCTACAGAGAATTAAGAATGTGAGCTTTGAAAGAATTAATATATAGGGTAGATGATGATCTCCTAATTCTTTGAACTCTACTATTTATAGCTCAAGATGTTTTTCTAGCCGTTGGAGATGAAGTTTATTCTTCTTCGGAAGGTTAATGTTGAATCATGCATTTTTTTTTTTTTTGTGAAAGTTGAATCATGCATAGATACATTGCAACTGATCTCCATCCAGATAAGCTCTTTTATCTTCTAATCTAGCAGTTGCTTCCTCTGTGCTATATAGCCTTTCTTCGGTGGAACTTTTTATTCTGCACTTAACATCCTATCACTTTTTCTAAACTTATATCCTATCCCATTTCCTTTTAGGATAAGGGCATAGTCTTCAAGGAGAACCTTTTTTATATCATTTGATCTTTTTCTTTAGCATTGTTGAAAAGCTTAAAACTAACAGATAGTTATATTAAAGTAACTATCATTTTAACAGAGTATTATTAAGTATTAACTGACTGATGGAAAAATAAAGTTGTGTATTCTTATTATGTGTCCAGAGTTCTCTGATTGTTATTTATACAGGGTTTAAGCTTGTTGAACAAGGTTAAAACTAATTGATAGTTACAGTTAACTAACTGTAATCCTAACTTATTAACTAACTGACTGACTTAGGAACATTCTAGAAGATAACGAACAGCAACTATTAACAGAAGATATGTGCATAACATACTATGAAGAATGATTCCATTATATCATTTCTTGTTTCCCATGTTCTCATGTTAAACATTTACAATTATACTATCCAAGACTAGAGCCACCTGTCCTGTCTTTGATCCAGATACCTAATCGCATCTCCAATTCAAGATGATGTCACCTACTAGGCTCTACTATTACATTACATGTTTAGCTTACTTTGTTTTTGTGTTTAATTGTAACAAACACTTTAGAGTATCTTAGATGATCTTTTAGGAGTGGTTTCCATATTTCATTATGTTTTATGATTTATTTTCTTATTTAATTATGATTAGGACTTAGGAGTCTAATATTAGTATGAATACGAGTGAGTTTTTTTGTCTTTGGTAACACATCATTACAGTCGCATATTGCAATATATTCTATTATTCAAAATTTGATTTATTCGTAGCTTTTTATGTTAGTGAGGCTTAGTTCGTTTCCAATATGGTATCAAAGCCTATATAGTTTTGATGTTGGGTCATTCGTAGATATCCAAATCTGCAAACTTCATGCTCCAAATTTGTTAAGAATATGGCCAAAGTGGTATTTATATGATTTGGACAATCCTTCCCCTTTGAGCAAACTTTTGGGGTCGAGATAGGCCTATTCCATTTCTAATAGATATTTATAGCAAAGATCAGCAGGCTCACTTGGTGCATTTAAGCTTTATTTTTCAACCATTTCTATTGAAGCTACTATTATTATTTATTATTTATACCTCCTTTTGTCAAACCGGATTTGACATTCTCCATATTTACCTGTCAACAGAGCTATTATTGGGCAAGCATATGGCTTGACTGAAACATTTGCAGGGGCTGCCTTCTCTGAATGGCACGACCGCAAGGTGGGGCGTGTTGGTCCACCTCTTCCTTGTTCCTACATTAAGGTATGTAATATATTCTATTAAAGAAAATTCAGTGTGGTGAACTTCCAATCCTACTTATTCATAGAAATTGCATTTATTTAGTTAATGATCATTAGTTATTACAATTTCATGCTTGTGCATAATAGTAAAACTTATTGGATGTTGAAAATTATTAAGAAGTTAACAGCATCTAAGAAATAACAAGTTAGGTAAAGTTATAGTACTATAAGTTGCAGTTGGTGCCACTTAATTAAGAGCCTTAAATGGGAGGAATTTGATTTCTTTATTAATGTGGTTGTATAGCTGGTTTCTTGGGAAGAAGGAGGGTATCTGACATCAGACAAACCAATGCCACGCGGAGAGATTGTAGTTGGGGGATTCAGTGTGACTGCTGGTTATTTTAAGAATCAAGAAAAAACTAATGAAGTGTTCAAGGTAATTTTCAAACTTTCAGTTATATGCCTATTAATCTTTCCTTTTTAATTTTCATTCAACTTCTCTAAAATCTACTTTTACTGATGCATACAGGTTGATGAGCATGGTATGCGTTGGTTTTATACTGGCGATATTGGGCAATTCCATCCTGATGGGTGTCTTGAAATCATAGATAGGAAGAAGGATATTGTCAAACTTCAGCATGGAGAATATGTCTCTCTTGGAAAGGTTACTCAAATTATACCATGTCATTTTTGGAATCTGGATGAAATACTGACACAAAATTCATAGTGAATTTTTCTATTCCTATGTTGTGATTTCATTTTTTTCCTAATTGCAGGTTGAGGCAGCACTATCATCATGTGATTATGTAGATAATATAATGGTTTATGCAGACCCCTTTTACAATTACTGTGTGGCTCTAGTTGCTGCTTCATATCAGTCCCTGGAGAAATGGGCCCAACAAGCTGGTATTGAGCACAAAGATTTTCCTGATCTGTGTAACAAACCTGAAACTATCACTGAGGTCCTGCAAGCTATTTCTAAGGTTAGCTAATTTGTGGATGCTACCTTGTTTGCTAGTATATATCTATAGATTGTCCAGTTATAATTTATCAATTATCAAAATATACATAACAGTAAGTAGTTATGATGAGGTAACACTAGTTGCAAACTACAGTACTCTTGTACAAATAGGGAGATGTAAGTTTCCTCTTTCTTCATTTATATTAGGCTGTTTAAGGAAAAAAAATGAATCCTCATACTAAAGTAAGATTGTTGAAGACAATATCAGATAAAGCTAATATCAATCCAGATTGAATACAGTGTTGGAGTCAACATATGAAAAATGGAGATTATATCATACCACCAGTTGCAGTGTTTGGAGATAATAAACCATTCATGAGCCTCCACTTAACTATATAAGATTTTCAGAAAGTTGGTCTTTGACATGGTACCAAAGCCTCAATCAATTGGTCTGGAGGTTGATCCTCGCTGCCTCCATTCTTCTAAATGAAGTTGGTTTTTAGTTCAAGATAGAGGGGCTATGGTTCATGCTCAAGTCTGAAGTGCTCATGTGAGAGAGCATGTTAGAGGTATGAATTCATGTTTGTAAAGTTAGTCTTGGTCTCATGGTTTAGGTATCTTGGATCCATTTTACAAAGTAATGACGAGATTGATACAAATGGTGCACATTGCACACAAAATTCAAGTTGGGAGGATGAAATGGAGGGTTGCTTGAGGCACAAGATATTGTTGCAACTTGCAAGCACCATCAAATTCAAAGGAAGATTCTACCATAAGACCAATGAATCTTTATGATATTGAATGTTGGGTAATGAAGTTTTAATTAAGTTGGGTTTTATGTTATATCTCTTAACTTATCTCCCCACGCAAGATCCTTTGGCCTTTAAGTGTGGAAAATGCACAAACACACCTACCTTGTGCTGAAACTCAACTTTTTATTAGAAAAATGAGGGCGACAAGGATCAAATGCTAAATCACTTGTTCATAAGACTTTGAAACCATGTCTTGAACCAACTATGCTTAAAGTTTAAGCTATTAAGTGAAGACACATGAATGATTTGATATTATATCTCTTTTGACACTAAAGAATTATTGATGAAATATATGCACTTAAATGTGTTTTGATATTTGTATTGCTTGTGTTCATTTGATTGACCTATATATCATTATCGTGACTTGGCATTATTTCCAATTGAGGTGAAGCTTGACGGATAAAATCTGAGAAATGATTTTTAGATCTGCCAAACTAGAGTTTTATTTATGATGTAACAAGGTAGTTATAAGTTAATAAGCATTGTGTGTGTTACATGGTTAATGGCTACTCCTTTATTTGTTTCAGGTTGCAAAAGCTACGAAGCTGGTGAAATCTGAAATTCCTGCAAAGATTAAGTTGCTGCCGGATCCATGGACACCTGAATCTGGATTAGTCACTAATGCTCTCAAGATAAAGAGAGAACAGCTGAAAGCCAAATTCAAAGATGATCTTCTGAAGTTGTATGCATGAAGTATTTAACTTTTTGTCAATGTATTGTTTAGTGTAAGTTATGTAATTTGTTATTTCAATATATCTAAACTTGATGTGTGTTCATTGTTTGTAATATATGGCATAACAAAGACATGGATTCTGTACATGAAGGAAAACGTGTTCCATTAGTGGTTGTACACATGCATTATATAGTCATGCCAAGTATTGGGTAGCAATGGATAGTTATTCATGAGCAATCATTTCACTTGATAAACAAGTCATGCTAAGTGATATTATATATATTTTACCAAGTGGTTGGCAAGGCAAATAAGCTAGCTTTTACTTTATTCAATTAGCTTAAAAGCTTATTTGACCAAAATAAAACTATTTTGTAAAATAGCTTATTTCACTAGCTTATGATTTTGCTTTAAGTGACACTTCAAGCTGGTGTAACAATTATCCCAGTAAAAGGGTAGCGAAAGAGGGTGTGCAATGTAATGGAATTTGTGTTTATTTGAGATAACTGAGAAATTGCTATCAGAATAATAACAATCCCTGCATACAGAAGCAGCGTATAAGACAGAAAATTAAGAAGTGGAGATGAGAATCTGACCTCGAGAAATTGAAGTCACTCATATTACTTTCCTATCCTATTACAATATTACATTCCCTTTTTCACCTTATATTTCAGTAACGAACTCTGACTCTGATTCCTATTGCATGAGCTCCCTCTTGGTGCCTTAATAATTTGATTCCTGCTGTATTGATGATGTGGCTCTCACTCATTTTAATGATTTTATGGCTGATTTCATTGTGCAATTTTACCATTCTCTGGCCTCATTGTTGTCATGATAGCTGGTGGTCTCTCCTCTTCGGCCACCGCAGCTCAAAATTCATTATCTTTGGCGCTTTTATCTCCACTGCTGCTTCTATCTCCCCTGTGGCTGCTATCAAAACCTATCACTTCAAGGTGCTCTGCAAACAATAAGGTATGGTACAGTTCTGATAACTATGATTATTCTTTGCTTCTCTTTAGTTCTGGATTTGTTCTACTTGTTGTGCTACACACAATTATGTGAGTGCGTAGTCTGTAGCATTGTAGTTTTTCTAATTGTATAATTAAGTGTTTGATTAATAATGCAAGAGGAAATTAAATTTAAATCTATAATATATATAAAAGAATTAATAAATAGATTGTTTTGTTATGTGCTATAGTGTTGTTGATAATTTTTCATGTATGGCTGGACTTAGAGGGTAAGGTTGTTGTTGGGACTTTTACGTGAGTTACTTTTGTAGGAAAGAAAAGAAAAGAAGGGGGTGTTCTTAGAGGAAACATAGGTGTTAATAGTAAAATTTCAAATACTCCCAAAGCTTTGCACGTTCAAAGCTTCATGTTTCTTCCATTTCTTTCATTCTTATCTTCCTTCCTCTCTAAGTCTCTCTTTCTCTTGAGTTGAAATAGAATTTTTACACCATCTTGAAGTTTGATTTCTTCTTCTCTAGAGCTTCCTTAGTTGATTTCAAGTTGGTAAGTTCAATTCCTCTCTATTCTTGATCTCTTAGTTTCTTTCTCAACTCCTACCAAGAACATGAGAAATGGGTTTCATGTAGAATCTTGGTTGGTGAGTGAAAATTTGATTGAAGCTCATTTTGGGATTGATTTAGGTTTCCTCTAGTTGATTTCATAGCACAAGATGAGTAGAGATCATTCTTGAATCACTAAGTCTCCTCCCTAGCTTCTTCTCCAAGGTTTTGAGTCAAGAATTTTAGGTAAGGGAAGCTTTAATATGATTGATTGCTTTATTTGTAAATTCTATGTTCGGAATGTTGTTTTTGAGTGTGGAGTGATATATCTATGTTATGTTTGATGTAAAATTTGATATGGAATGAATTTGGTAGCCATTGAAGAGTTTTAAGCATGTTTTCGAGGTCTTGCAACCTTGCGTCGCTTAAGCGACAAGTGGTTCTTGCTTAAGCGAGACAGGGGACAGGGAACTTTTTGGTCAGGAAGCTGTTCTAGCTTAAGCGCCAGAAATCCTAGCTTAAGCGAGGCTGCGCTTAAGCGAGGAAAATCCTAGCTTAAGCGAGGAACCCTGGAAGTGAACAATTAATTCCTGAAATTCTAGCTTAAGCGAGAGTAAAGTGGTGCTTAAGTGAGAATTCATTTTCTACACTATAAAATGACTTTCAAATTTATTTTAAATTGAATTATTTCTATGGTATGGGTGTGATGGAGATGTCCACAAAAGTTCAAGAACTATGTTAGGAAATTCACATTTTGTTAAAGTTAGTGTTGTGTTGTAAGGATTTAGGGTGTGAGAATACCTTACTTGAGCTTATTGAATTGCTGGATGGGTTCATAAGCATAATTTGAGAAAAATGGTGAATTTATAACATAAAGGGAACATGTGGCAATTAAAATTGTTTGGCTTGTTACATAACATTGCATATGGGTAGGCACGTAAGTTGAGGGTGCTAGGTAGACTCTCAATCTAGTGCCGGAGGTTTTTGTGGTGGCTAACGGTGGGCCTATAGAATAGACAAGTGGGCGAATTCCTATAGATGTAAGGTTTTGCAAACCTTACAGAGGTAAGCCAATACCCACACTTGTCTATATTCAATAAAACCACATTTCCTCCACAGGGTCAGCTCAAGGGACTCCCTGAATGGTCAAAGAGTGAGACCATGGTAGAGGATGAGGCCTATGAGGGATCATCCAAAAGTTGTAGAAATCTCCATGGAGTTGAGTCAATACGACATTACATAATGAAATTGTATATGAGATTGATGTATGTGTTATTGAACGACGTGATTGATTTATTATTGTTGATTTATTTTAGTTTTCCTTTAAGTAATTCCTATCTCTCTTGTATATCTATGTTCTTGTTATAAATAAGCTTACCCTTGCATTTTTGTGTTTGTATTTGTGTTGTATTACTGCAATAATCGTGTGGTTGGCACGAGAGCAGATAATGGTAATGTTGCAGGTTCTCAGACCACTCGTGACTGAAGTGTATGTAGATCTTGAAGATGGGATAAGATCCCTCTTTTTGGATATGTTCTCAATAATATGTATATAGTATAGGGACCAACTTAGGACATATGTATAAATACTTAGGTTGTTGTAAATGTCCTCTACAAGAGGATTATTTTGGTATTGTATGTACATGTATATTTAAGTTTTGTAAAGCCATATCTTATACTTTTATGATATGATGATGTACATTATGTGTAGGAAAGTAAGTACATATATACATGTGTTAAATGTGAAAAAATTTCTAGGTAGTTTCATATGATAATATTTAACAAAATGTTTTAGTATGACAAATCTGTAACGATGATGGGTCATTACATAGTCCTTGGTGCCTACATTCTCTATCAAGCCACGTCCTATTTTGACGGCAGACATCTGTCGTCAAAATAGGACATGGCTGGATAGAGAATGTAGGCACCAAGGATTACGCACTCACATAATTATGTGTGTAGCAAAAAATGCAGAACAAATCCAGAAGTAAAGAGTAATCCACATATCAGAACTGTATTATAACTTATTGTCTACAGAACACCTTATTGCTGGTGTGTTCATTGCTTGCGAGTGGATGTGGAGTCAGGGTTGGTTGATAATTGTTGGTCTTTCAAATTTGTGTGATTGAAGTTAATGTTTGTGTGGGTGATTCATGGAGGAGGAGGAGCCTTGCGAGTGAGGTTTTATAGAGGAAGGATCCCCAATGTTTTGTGCAAATTCATGGAGAGAAGATAACATATAATACAAGAGAGAGAGAGTCTTTCTCTCCCTTTGGTAGAGTGTTGGTCAATCTTTTTCTATTTTGCTTCTTTTTTTCTTCCGCTAGCCTCAATCTATCAGAACCTATATTTCCAAAGGCAGCTTCTCACCGTCTCATCCCATTAATTACTTTTGTTTTGATATAGCATGCATGAAGATCACCATCAATATGTTACATGGTAGTAGCAATGCAATGCCATGCTTGCTTTCTCTTTCTTTTCCCCTTTCTTTTGCAATTTCTGAATCCATGACCAAAACCCAAAGATTTTATATTTTTGTTGTAGGTCACCAGTTATTAGAACACAGCCCAAGAGTTAACTGAAGTGTGAGAAAACCATCAAAATTGATTGTCTCTCTCACCCCGTATTCTTATTTTATTTGTATTTTCCTTTTTCCTTGAAATATTAATTTTGAAGTAAAATAAACTGGACAAAATTAATTGCTCACATAAATTATTATGAAGATCATATTAGATCTTAAAAATAAGTTTATATCATATAAATAAGGCTAAAATACAATTTTAGTCTTCTTATTTTACTCGAATAGCAATTTTGGTCCTTTATAATAGAGACGTTTGGTTCCCTAATTTTTAAAATATTTTTTTATTTAACTGTCAATTTCTTGGCATTGACTGTTAATAAAAAAAGTTGACCATTAAATCACAGTCATGACACTATGATATTGACTTTTTAATTAAATACTCAGGTGATTTAAAGAGTTTTTTAATAATTAATAATTTTTAATTAAATTCTTATTAATTAAATGCTCTACTTATCAAATTAATAAAAAAAATAAATAAACCCCCATTCACTAATGCTCTTAAGATAAAGAGAGAACAACTGAAAGCCGAATTCAAAGATGATCTTCAGAAGTTGTATGCATGAAGTATTTATTTTTTTGTCAATGTATTGTATAGTGTAAGTTATGTAATTTGTTTTTTCAATATCTGAGAGTAATATATCTAAACTTGATGTGTGCTCATTGTTTGTAATATGTAACTCATATGGCATAACTAAGACATATTCCATGTAGTACTTGCTTGTGAACATGAATTCTATACATGAAGGAAAACGTGTTCCATTAGATGTGGTGGCTTCTCGTACCTCGTGCTCCCCCTGCAGGACTCAGTGAAGACTCAAGAAAGTAATTGAATCACTCTCAAGAATGTGCAAACAAAATACTAAAAGCAGCCATGGCTATCAACTGTATTGCTTTGGCTGAAATGGAAGTTCCTCAGTCATATTTGGAAGTTCTTCCTAACATCTAATCTAAATTCTAACATCAATATACTCTTATTCCTCATGTCATTATATGATTAAGATAAATGGCCAACAAATATATTGATTAACATTCATTGATGATTTGCTATATGTGGAGGACTTAACCAAACATTCAGAGAGATTTTCATTGGTTCCTACTACACAGGTAATGCGGTTTCTCAACAGAAGGCTACACATCCACTCTCAGTGTCTGTCTCGGGCACAAGTCCACACAAAGCAGAAGTTGGCACTACTAATTTTTCACTTGTGCCACTGATTAGTCTTGCAAAAGTGGAGAGAACTCCTTTCCTCAACAACAACAACAGCAACATCAAACCTCATAATCCTGGATTAAGGTAGAATGTTGTCAAATTATTTTGGAGTACAGACAAGGACAAAGATATGCAGCAACTTAGCTAAGGTGAATTGTTCAAACCTAAGTAGCAAGAAAACTGAACACCCAAAAAAAGTCAGAAGAATCACTCACCCTTAGAAACAGGGCCATTAGAACACTCATTGTGGCAGTTGAGATTCGGTGGCACAAAGTTTACTAGGGAAGGGAGATCAAGAGGAGCACAACTCTTATAAGCATTTATGATTTTTTTTCTCTTTTTTTTTCATTAGTAACATTCACAAGTATATAATTATTGGTAGTTTGAGAATTTAAATTCATAGTGTTATTACAGTAGCTTATTGAGATATGAATTCTAAAGCAGTTAGTACTCATCATTTTAGAATACCAAACATACTATTAATGTGACTATTTTCCAACTGAGAAAGGTTGAGGTAATTTTCTTAACAAAAGCTACTAGTTCTAACTTAATAAAATGCGTTACAAACACATTTCCAAACACATAAATCCTTCTCATTACATCAAGTTGGGTAACAAAAGGAATTCATCCAACATGACAACAAACCTCATCACAAAATACATACACCCGCCTATAGTCATCATGACTATTCCTAAATTCTGTGAAAAGGCTCGGCTTCTTCTGGTTCTAGAAATTCTAAGTCATTTTCATGTTCATCATTAGCATCATCATAATCTGCTTCATTGATACCTTCTCACTTTCCTTGTTTCAAATATTCACCAAGTTTACCAGTTTGTGGCTATGTAACCAATGAAACCCTCAAGAGATATAGTACACACAGATACTAAGGGAAAGAACTGTTAATGTAGCTGATATTCCTGATGCATTGCTGAATTTTTTGATATGTATTTATTTTTATGCTTTATGCAGTATTTTTAATGTATTTTCAGACTAAGTATGATGACTTGAACCCTTAGAGTGTGTTTTAAGCCTTGTAATTAAGATGGGTAGCTCGCTCATTAATCTGTTAGGTAGTAGAGAGCTACTGTTCTATTTTAAGAAGAATATATGTATCAGAAACATCATACTGTAGCTGGATGAATGAAATAGTTTTACGTTTCTGATTTCCAAAAACCTTCTTGTGCCAACAATTGGTATCTAGAGCTATTTTGATCATGAGGGACTATGAGAGAACCTGAGAGAAGAGAGAAAACCAGAAACAGAAACCAGAAAATAGAGAGGAGAGAAAATAAAAAACCCAATATGTTTTCAGAATACCCAACCTTCTACATGGCTTCCAACAATGTGTCACTACCAGCACCTCCTGTATTCACAGGAAAGAACTACGAAATTTGGGCTGTGAAGATAAGAGCTCAGTTGAAAGCTTATGATCTTTGGGAAGCAGTGGAGACAGCTGGACCACCAGCTTTGGTAGAAAATCCCACTATTGCTCAGATGAGAGTTCACAATGAGCAAGTTTCCAAAAGAGCAAAGGCTTTTACCATCTTGCATTCAACTGTGGATGATGATGTTTTTATGAGAATCTCAAACTTGGATACAATAAAGGAAGTTTGGGAGAAGCTTGAAGAAGAGTCTTTTTGGAAATGAGAGGACTAAGCAAATGCAAGTTCTCAACCTCAAAAGAGAGTTTGAAGCCTTGAAGATGAATGAGGTTGAAAACATAAAAGATTTCATGAACAGACTAATGAAGGTTGTGAACCAGATCAGATTGCTGGGGTAGAAATTTCCAGACAGCAGAATAGTTGAGAAAGTCTTGGTTGGTTTGAATCCAAGATTTCTGCACTTGAAGAGTCAAAGGATTTCTCTAAGATAAGCTTGATAGAGCTAATAAATGCTCTTCAAGCTCAAGAACAGCGAAGGCTTCTCAGATAGGAGGAGGCAACAAAAAGTGCTCTACAAGTCAAACACAAAGGGAAGGCTGTAGCATCAAAAGGAGAGAAGAAATATGTTGGAGAACACTCTTGAAATGATTCCAAGAGAAGAGAAAATTTTTCGAAGTGTGGGATTTGCAAGAGAACCAGCCACAAGGAGAGTGATTGCTGGTACAAAGGGAAGACACCACCACCTATTCAATGTAGATACTGCAAACAAAATGGCCACATAGAGAGGTTCTGTAGGTTGAAACAACAGTAGCAAAATCAGTAAAATCAGACCACTCAAAAGGCAAATGTCACTGAAGCTAAAAATGATGAAGATCTATTGTTCATGGCCAAGACTAGAAGGAGTTTGGAGGATGAAAATACATGGTTTATTGACAGTGGCTGCACTCAACACATGACAAGTAGACTAGAATTCTTTTCTGAGCTGAAACCCGCTGGAGGATCAGTAAAGATTGGAAATGGAGACAAATTTGCCATCACTGGTAAAGGAGTTGTAGAAATTCATACTGCAACAGGTATTAAGCATATTTCTGATATTCTTTTAGTGCCTGAACTTGATCAAAACTTGTTGAGTGTGGGTTAAATGATGCAAAGTGGTTATTGTTTGTTGTTTAAAGAAAAATTGTGCAATTATTGATGTTGATGGTCATGATTTATTTGAAGTAGAGATGAGAAAAAGAAGTTTTCCTGTTAATTGGAATTTAATTTCTGAACATGAGTACAATATTAGCAAGACTGAACTTGATTCTAAGCTATGGCACAAGAGGTTTGGTCACTTTAATTTGAGAACCATTTAGTTTGCTCAAAAGCTTGAGTTAGTCAAAGATTTGCCAAATATTCAAGTTTCTTCAGAAGTATGTGAAGGCTGTCAACTTGGTAAGCAACATAGATTGCTTTTCCAAGTTTAGCTACATGGAGAGCAAGTGAGAAACTTGAGTTGGTGCATTCTGATGTTTGTGGACCTATGAAAACTACTTCACTCAATGACAACAAATACTTTATTCTCTTCATAGACGATTTTACAAGAATGACTTGGGTTTACTTTCTTAAACAGAAATATGAAGTTTTTTCTATTTTTAAGAAGTTTAAAGCCCTTGTTGAAGTTGAAAGTGGTTGTCTTTTGAAGAAACTCAGAATCGATAATGGGAAGGAGTATACCTCTGCTGAATTTAATGTATTTTGTGAAGATTTGGGAGTTGAGCACCAACTTATAGTGAGCTATTCACCCCAACAAAATGGAATGGCAGAGAGGAAAAATAGATCAGTCCTTGAGATGGCTAGATGCATGATTTTTTAGAAGAAAATGCAAAAGTCTTTTTGGGCAGAAGCTGTAAACACAATTGTCTACCTCCAAAATAGACTTCCTACAAGAGTAGTAGAAGGAATGACACCAATTGAAGCCTGGGGAGGAATTAAACCATCCATTAGACATCTAAAAGTGTTTGGTTCACCTTGTTACTATCATGAACCAGATGTGAAAAGAAGCAAATTGGATGAGAAAGCTGAAAAAGGAATTTTAATACGCTATAGCTCAAAGTCTAAGGGCTATAAAGTCTATGGAATTGATTCAGGCAAAGTTTTTGTCAGTAGAGATGTGAAGGTGGATGAAGATTCTTTTTGGAATTGGGAGACTTCTCAAATGGAAAGGCATGCAGTTTTGCCTTCTTTGGAGAGCACTGATGAAGATCAAGAAGGAGAGGTTGATGATGATTTTGCCGTGAGAGGCACTAGACCTCTGTCAAAAATTTATCATAGATGTAATGTTGCTGTAGTTGAACCTACTAACTTTGAAGAAGCTAGTAAGGTTGAAGAATGGAATCAAGCTATGAAGGAGGAGATCACCACCATGGAAGACAACAAGACATGACAGTTGGTTGACAAACCAGAGGACAAAAATGCTATTGGAGTTAAATGGGTCTATAAGGTGAAGTTGAATCCTACTGGATTCATTAACAAATACAAGGCGTGACTTGTTGTTAAAGGCTATGCTTAACAGCCAGGAATTGATTATGCAGAAACATTTGCTCCGGTTGCAAGAATGGATACTATTCGCATACTTGTAGCTTTGGCAGCTCAAATGAAATGGAAAATTTGGCATTTAGATGTCAAATCTGCATTCTTAAATGGGAACTTGATTGAAGAAATTTATGTAGCTCAACTTGAAGGTTTTGTTGTGAAAGGAAGTGAAGACAAGGTGTATAAGCTTTGTATGGGCCGAAACAAGCTCCTAGAGCTTGGTATAGCAGAATTGATGGCTATTTTTGCAGTCAAGGTTCCAGGAGGAGTGAAAATGATGCAACTCTTTATGTAAAAAGGTTGCAGGATGGTGGCTCTTTAATTGTTTCTTTGTATGTTGATGATTTGCTAGTGACTAGCAATAATCAACAAGAAGTGTAGCAGCTTATGGAGGAGATGCAGAATCAGTTTCGGACGTCTAGCTTAGGAGAAATGAATTATTTTCTACGCTTAGAAGTGCATCAAACTGAAGATGGATTTTTTTTTGAGAAAAGAGAAGTATGTGAATGAATTTTTGAAGAAGTTCAGAATGGAAAATTGCAAATCTATCCCAACTCCTCTAGTGCAGAATTTGAAATTGTCCAAGGATGATGGAGCTGAAAAAATGGATGCTTTTCTTTATAGAAGTTTAATTGGAAGTTTGCTTTATCTTACTTCATCTAGACTCGATCTCATGTATGCAACCAGCTTACTCTCAAGATTTATGTAGAGTCCAAGTGTGATTCAATTTGCAGCAGCGAAGATAGTGCTTAGGTACTTGAAAGGCACTACTCAACTTGGAATCTGGTATAAGCCAAGTGAAAATGGAAATTTATTTGTCTATGTTGACAGTGATTGGGCTGGAAACCTTGATGACATGAAGAGCACTACTGGTTATGTTTTTTCTTTAGGCTCTGGCATGTTTTCTTGGAACTCAAAGAAGCAAGACATTATAGTTCAGTCCACTGCTGAAGCTGAATATGTTGCAGTAGCTGCAGCAGCAAACCAATCTATTTGGTTGAAGAAAATTCTATTTGATTTAGGAGTAGAGCAGCTAGAAGCTACTGAGATTTATTGTGACAGTAAATCAGCAATTGCTATTGCAGAAAATCCAGTTCAACATGGAAAGACCAAGCACATTCAAGTGAAATTTCATGTTGTTCGTGAGGCTGTTAAGAATTGTGAGATCAAACTAATTCATTGCTATTCTGATGTTCAAGTAGCTGATATTCTGACTAAAGCTCTTCCTAGAGCAAGATTTGAAAGACTTAGAGATTTGCTCGGAGTGTCCATAAAAAATTTCAAGGAGGAGTGTTAATGCAGCTGAAATTCTTGATGCATTGCTGAATTTTTTGATATGTATTTATTTTTATGCTTTATGTAGTATATTTAATGTATTTTCAAACTAAGTATGATGACTTGTACCCTTAGAGTGTGTTTTAAGCCTTGTAATTAAGATGGGCAACTGGCTCTTTAATCTGTTAGGTAGTAGCAGAGCTACTATTCTGTTTTAAGAAGAATATATATATCAGAAACACAGCATATTGCAGCTGGATGAATGAAATATTTTTACATTTTTGATTTCCAAAGACCTTCTTGTGCCAACAAGAACTACAGTGAAGAGTGATTTACTGATTGATTTTATTTTAAACAATAGACAACACTCGGGCTCTTTTATCTTTGTGACTGTGAGCAAGGAATAGTAACCTCATCTAAATGTTAAATAATTTTATTTTATTCAGTTCTTTATTTCCACTAATATCCAATGAATGGATTTTTTTTACAGCAATTTTCTAAAGAGTATGAACTATAAAGTAATATCCATCTTGGCTTAAGCTCCATAAGTTTGATTGTTGTTGGCATATAGTGTACATCTTTATACCTTCACCTTATTTTGCTGGAATTTAGCTCCTTATTAGACATTAATACCATTTAAATATTGTTGAGTGTTATTGTTCCTCTTCCTTTGAATGTTAGTGTTACCCTCAGACCTATGGGACCCAGTGTTTGAAATTTCAACAAAGAAAGGAAGGAACTTGTTGTTGATGCTTGAGGTCTTAAGTGGGGTTGATCCAAAGGAAGTAGGCTAGGAACCTGTTGTGTGATACTAGACCAATTAATTGAACCATAATTAGCTCAACTGTCTTATTCAAACCAACAAGCATAGTCAATATCCTATGGATCATTCTCTTATACTTGCAGGAAGACAAGAGATAGCCATGTGAAGAAAATGCAATTTGACTAAAGCCTTTACCTAATAGCTTAAGCCTTGGGAGTTGGTCCATGCTAGAAAGCCAAAGCAAAAGCTTAAGCTTTGCTAGTTACCTAATCGTAGGAACTCACAGTATATCCTTTCAATGTTGGTTAACACTTTTACTATTTGGATTTTTAAGAGTAAAATATGTTTGGGATTAATAATTTAGGGTTTGATAAATAAAATAGTTCAATTGATGAAACATGTTAAACCTGCTTATATAACAAAATTCCCTGCCTCTATATTTATGGGCATGCCATATGCTTTCCTTCAATCAAAAGTCAAGTTTGGATTTACTTCAATAAATACTATGTTTGGATAACATTAAAGAATCAATTCTATCTCATAAAATTATGGTGATATCATGAAAAAGTAGAAGCAACTATTTGTTGTTTTTTCTTCACTCTAAAAAAATTGATTATTTCTCACCATGAATCTAAACCAAACACACTAAAAATGATAGTGGTTGCGTAGCTGAATTATATATTTGTATGTTGTAGAAAATTCTTGTAGAAAGACTTCACAAAAAAAAAATTACTAGAAAATCAAATTTTTAATGATGAAAACTCCTTGTAACTTGATGAAAGAACATCACTTGTAAATGTATAATCATCGAATTTTTTTTTCATTCCATCTCCTTTTTTTTGGATAAGGGAGTGAACTTTTATTAAAATGTGATAATATATAAATACATCTATGAAATGTAGAGATTCACACTAGAAGGGGGGTTGAATAGTGTGTTAGTTATCAGCTTTAAAAACTTTTCGCAAAGATGGAGATAAACTAACTTAAGTTTCACAAGGGACTTGTAAAACAAAAGATCACAGGTATCATCCAATCGTTAAAATGATAGTTTTGTGAAATTGCGTTTTCTTGTTAACGTCCAGGTGCAAATAAAGGTTTTCGTAAATAAGATATAAAGAAACTTGTGTGCAATATGTGAAGAAATAACTTAAGAGAATAACAAGTAAGCTTGAAAGTGATAGAGTAAAAACACTTAGTTTATACTAGTTCACTTAACCTGAGCTACGTCCAGTTCTCCTTCAAAAACCTTTCAAGGGTTCCACTAATCAAATTCTGATTACAAACAAGTATTATATACCCTGTCACTCCTGGCTACAAGTATTCTCTAGGCCACTTCTGGCACACCTTTAATCTCCCCCTGAGATTAAAGAACACCCAAGTATTCTTTGTCACTAAGCCACTCCTGGCTTTCCAAATAGAAACTGTTTGAGTACAAGTTAAAGAGATAACTCTCACAGAGAGGATATTACAATATAACTTGAATACACAGAATAACTTAACAAGGCTAAGTAGATTGCTCTTTTTGCACAAGTGTAGTCATCCAATTGATTTGGCAGAGTTACAGTTCTTAGAAAAATTTGAATGCTTCGTTGTTGATTTTGTGAGCTTGTTCCTCTATTTATAGGCAGCTTGGTGAAGATATCCGTTGTGGGATTTGTGCCTTTGCCGATAACCGTTCTCTCACAATCATATGACCGTTGCTACGTGTCAGCTTGGGGTGGAGAGATGAAGGAGACAATAGTACATGCAGCGCCTCCACTACTTGTACGGTTTTTGTAGAGAGAAGCTTTTATGTCCCCTGTGGTACACTTTTCAAATATTCAAATGAAATGTCACATTAGGAAAGAGAGGGAATAACAGAACATTTCAGAGAATCATCATTGAAAAGTATAAGTGTACTTCTACTCAATCATGGACGCATTATATAACTGTTTGATAAAAAAGGTGATGTAAGTTATAAGTAGCACTGATATACCAAAAAACAACAATAACTACATAGATGTTTAGTGGATGATAACCAAAATAAGCAAAAAAGTGTCATATTCACCTGCCACCAAAAACATAATAAGTAATAACTATATAAGAAAAATAAAGATCAAACTCAAACCAAAACAAAATAAGCAACTACAGAACCAAAAAAAAAATTACAGTTTCATGCAGTTGTCACTGTCTGTGATTGAGATGATGTTGATCCAACTCCACCATCTGCAATCCCAGCTCCTTGAGATCCAGTAGTTCCCCTTTGAAATTCTTGGGGAAAAAAAGAAAAAAACATTAAAAATTAACACATAAAGTGTAATAAAAAAACATAAAAAATTATGAAATGTCAGTTTGAAAGGAGTAAATGTTACCTGTTACAATATTTTCAGAATCCTCCAATTCTTCACTTAGACTAACCTCTCTAAATTGCTGCAGAGTAGGCCTCAACCAATTTTGGCAACAAATTAGTGCCTCAGCCATTTGTGGACTTAGGGAGCTTCGAAAAGTATCCAAAACTCTCCCACCAGTACTGAAAACACTTTCAGATGCCACAATGGACACAGGAGTGGTAAGAACATCCTTTGCCATCCTTGACAATATTGGGAAGCGTGAGGAATTATGTTTCCACCATTTAAGTAATTCAAAATTGTCTTCTGCATCAACAATAGCTTCTACCAAATATGTCTCAAGCTCATTTTTTTGGTCAATCAATCTTTTTTCCTTCAAGTGTGCCCTAAAGGCATCTCTCATAGCCATATGAGTAGGAATTTCAGCAGTACTTGTTGTTTGTACAGCTGAACTACTTCCTACTTGTCCAGGTGCTGATTGGTTTTGTTTATGTTGCTGCCCATAGGCAGCAACATACCAATTGTACATCTTTCTTAAGTTTTCATTCACATCTTTATACAATTTATTTGCAAACTGTAGGTCATGCTTGTAGATGCCATCAAAGGACCATTCTATATATTTCGTCTTAGACCGAGGGTCCAAAATGACAGCAAAATACAATAATTGATTAGTATTCATTGCATTGCCCCAATACTTGTCATATTTTTTTCTCATTTCCAAACCCCTGCTCCTAAAATCATCATCTTTATCCACACAAGCCTTGTTAATCTCAATACTAATTAAATACAACTGAGGGAAGGCTGTGTGGATGGTCATTTGTGTAGATGTTGAAAAAATATTGGTAGCATTATAAAATATTTTCAGAAATTTTATAAAATCTCTTGCTTTTTGCCAATCATTACAAGTTGGAGGTCCAGCAGCCCCAAAATATTCCACATAACTTGAGTCCTCATAATCAAGCTTAAGCTTGTCAAAGGCAAGTTGGAATTTTTCAGCAGCTTCTAACATGATGTATGTGGAATTCCATCTAGTAGGGACATCAAGGCAAACTAGCTTTTTAGAATCAACATTTGCAAATTCAATACACTCTTTAAATTTGGTCAACCTTTGAGGGGAAGACCTACCAAACCTCACTGCATTGCGAATGCTAGTGACTGAATCACTCAATTCCCTCAACCCATCATTTACTACAAGATTAAGGATGTGTGCACAACATCGCATATGCAAAAACTCTCCAGCAAGAACTAACCCATGAGTGTTTTTAAACCTTTTTTTCAACTCTCTCATAGCAACATCATTTGAACTTGCATTATCAAGTGTGATTGTAGAGATATTTTTTAGACCCCATTCCCTCAAGGCCTCCTCAATATGCTTTCCTATGGTCTCTCCTTTATGGTTTGCTACTAAAGAAAAACTGATTATTCTTTTTTGGTAGCTCCACTCATTATCTATAAAATGGGCAGTGAGGGCTAGATAATTCAGATTTTGAATGGAGGTCCAACAATAACTGGTTAAGGCTACCCTACTGGAGTTTGACTTGAAGAATGCTTTCAACTTTATCTTTTCATCTAAATAAAGTTGAAAGCAGTCTCTAGCCACTGTAGACCTTGAAAGAACACTAAATTGGGGTTGCAATTGTCTGCATAAGTGTTTGAAACCCTCTCCCTCAACTACCTTAAATGGCTGCTCATCTACAATGACAAAGGTAGCTAAGGCTTTTCTACAAGCCTGTACATTGAACCTATTGCTGGCTGGCACTAAATTGGAGTTTCCTTCACACTTACCCGGGCCAAAAGTAAGAACTGTTTGACTAAGATCATTGGAAAGCTTAGTATACACAGGACATTTTTTAAGATGATTCAGCATATTAGAAGTGCCATATATCTTGGGATCACATAAATACCTATGGTGACAGTGTTTGCAAGCTGCTGTGGGTTCTTTAATTTCAGGCAAAATGATGAAGTGATCCCATGCAGTTGAAGTTTTGCGTGGGCCATTAGCATTGGGTTTTCTCTTCTTTGGTTTTGGTGGAAGAAGAGGTTCAGGAATATGTCCTGCACCTTCAGCTGTAGGTGTTGTACTTGTAGGTGCTTGAGTGGGATTTTTAGTTTCAGTGTTCCCAACCCCTCTTTCAGTGGCTGCTGTAGGTGTTTCATGTGTAGCTGGTAAGTCTTGACTAGATTGCTCCATCACTAAGTTAAATGAAGAAGCCTTGGTCAAAAACTACCAACTATAGTACATCCACAAGCATAACCACAACAACAAGGAGGAGGACAAGGAGAAGATTAAAAAAAAAAGGAATAGGAAGAGGAGAACTGAATAAGTGTTCTAATAATGTTTTCAAGTCATGGATCTAAACATTCTAAACAATGGGACAGATTAAAATTATGTAGTAATAACTTACATTATACTTTGTCTATACTATAGAGTTCTATTATCTTACAACATTGTATCTGACATAATATATATATATATATATATATATATATATATATATATATATATATATATATATATATATATATATATATATATATAAGAGCTAATTAATTCATGAGTACCAAGTTAGAAGAATCAATTCATTAAGATAGTAAAGTTTAGCTAAATTCAATATTTGCTTCCTTATCCTTTTTCTCTGTAAGTTTGTAATTCTTATAAGAGTTTGTTATATACATGGTGTAATTCTAATAATTTCTGTTACTTCTTTTTAATAAAATAAGAAAAAGTAAGCTGTAAGTAAAAAAAGTGTAGATATAGTTGCAAACTTAACATACACGTACAATTTAATTCATATCTCAAATCAGCTTAAATTTTTTTATAGTATTGTCCACTCATTTGTTAATATACCTTTAAGATACTCCTAAGATTAATTATATTTTTAGCTGTTTGATTTAAAGGCACACACTATTGATCGCTTTAGTTATCTAACAGTTCATTTAAAAAACTACAAGCTATGTCAAAGATAATGTTTTTGAAACAAATTATAAAATAAATTAAATATACTTTTTTACTTAGTAATTCGTCCAACATTTACAATCAAAGCCATATCATATCATCATGCATAGTTTATGTTAAGTGCTCATAAAGAAGCATGCAGTATACAGATCATATATTCCCTATCATTTGAAGGCTCAATGAAAAGGTATATTTTATAACTCACTAGTTGTCAACATTTTGAAATTATGCACGTGGACACGCAGAGGCCATGCGGTGAAAACAGCTCACAACATTGCCTCAAAAACTAGTTGGGAATATTTTATAATGCAGAAGCATGCAGCATACAGATCATATATTCCCTTAGAATTATTATCACTCATGTGAAATTGTGAATAACATATCTCCTGAAAGATGAGGACACGCGGTGAAAACAGCTCACAACACATTCACACATTCACTTTAAGAAACAATTTAATATCTAATTTTTTTAACTAAGAAAACAAAATATTTATCAGCAAATATGTAGCCAATACTACTCATTCAACAAAACCAGCGAAGCATCAATAAAAAAAATACCTGCAGTGGTAGCAGTGCTAAGTCGGTAAGTCCAAAGTCCAAACTAGAATCAAATGACACAACCGTGAATCCAAAAGGCTCTGGTCAGAGGCTTCATGAACACGAAGTACAGCTTTGCTGAGGATTGCCGCTCAACGGTCTTCTGATCTTCTCCCCTACGTCACTGCGTTAATCGAAAGAAAAGAAACAAAAAACGTTAAAGGATCAGAGACGCAGAGGCCACACCGCAAAGCGCAAAACATCTTAGGGTTTCTTCTAAGTTACTCGAAGTGGTACTACCTGATAAGCTACTCGAAATCTCGAATGCAATGGTAGAAACGCACATGCAACTAGAAATCAAGAACACGAAAGTCTGAACTCTGAACAAAGAACACTAGAGAAGGACGAAGGTAGAGGTGACGACCGTAACAGAAAGACGAAGGCAGAAGCGGTTCTGCATCGCACAGTCGCACTCACACTCACTCGCACTAGGGTTTGAAACATTGAGTTTACAATTTACATTACATTGGGGATTTAGGGTTACTAAGTCTATGTCCTAAGACTTAAAGGAGCACACAGAAGCCACAAGGCCCACAATGGCAGCAACATTGAACCGTGAAATGGAAATTGGAATGGGCTGTTGTCACCTTGGTCCTTGCATATGGACTTTGTTAGTTTGTTATGACTAATTGGGCCTAAGCTTATATGACTTATAAATATATTATGTAACCACATAGACGGTCGGGTTCGGTTACCGACGAGTTGAAAATATGTATCCGAACCCGACCAAAAACACCTGAATGAACCCGCTTTTCAGACCCGAATAACCCGTTAACCCGCCCGAACCCACCCATTTGCCTTTTTTTTTTTTTTCGATTTTTATGGTTTCCGGGTCGGGTCGGTGCATTTGCTCACCCCTACTTTATAAAGCCTTACGAGCTCTTACTCTCATAAAATCAATTTGAATATGGAAAAAGTTAGATAGACATTCAAAGTGCTACTATCTAACACCTAGTGAGAGAGAGAAAAAAAAGCATAGTTATGAAAATTGGATTGGACTGGCTGGTCGGACCGGGGAACTGGTGTCCTAATTGGTTCGGTTAAGCTATCAGACCGGATATGCAATCTACTTGGATCAACCCGATTTTACCCAATCGAGTTTGGTAAAAAATTGATGACCCAGACCGGTTGACCCGATCAAGTAGTTTTTTATTTTTGTTTTATTTTTATTTTATATATATATAATTCCTAAAATGAAGTAACTATTTGAAATTCTTTCCATAGTACCATTTAAAATTTGAAACCCTTGACATAAACTTGGTAATTCAAATGATGAATGTTTGGTATCCTTAATATTTGAGCAAAGCTTTTTTATTTTTAAAAAAATCATATATTCCAGTGAAACTTTGTATAAACTAGAAAGGTTAGAGCTCTTTCTAAATTGTTAATAGCTAATTGTTGAATAGTATATAATAATATAATAATTATGCTCCTATAACATGTTAAATTGTTAATAGCTAATTGTTGAATAACATATAATATGCTCCTATAATATTATTTTGATCTTTGATAACACTATATAATAGCTAATTGTTATTATTATCTTGATCTTGATATGGTTTCATATTTATGTGTTTTATACTTCTTCACTAGACTAGCTCATGACCGTTCGGCAAATTTTGTACTTAGTCGTGAAAAATAATAAGAGTTTCCTTAGTAATTTAATAATAATACCCAACAAAATGATTTATAGTAATAAATGATTATGTAATATTTATAGTTTGATCATGACAATGATTTATTTTTTAGTATGGACTATGGATTGATCATATTTTGTTAGTTATACTATATTTTTTTAAAATTTTTTAATATATATATCGGATCAACCGGTTTAATAAGTGACCCATTGGTTCGACTACTGACCCATTAACCTAGTGTCTCGACCGGGTCGACGACTGGATTTATTTTCACAACACTGAAAAACAGAGAAAAATATAACTTATGATGTGATAAGAAAAGAGAGATAAGATTAAATGAGAGGTATTACAGTGAGGTGTTTAAAATAATAATTGGTTTATGTATCATTACTCTTTGAAATTTTGAATATTCAGCCAGGTTAAGTAGAGTTGGGCATACGGGTAGTCCACCCGTTTGAGCCCGCACCCGCAAAACCCGCAACCTGCCCTAAGAAGCCCGCAATTTAAATGGGCTCTATTTTAGCGAGCCCGCAACCGCACCATTTAGCTCGCGGGCTAAATGGTCCGGCAAGCGTTCGCAAAAGAATTAAAAAAAATCAAAATTTAAAAATTTCAAATTTAACTCATTTTTCAAACCCCTTTTAAAAACATTTGTCTAAAAAAATCAAATTAAAAAGTGACTAAAAATCAAATTAAAAACCTTTTAAAAATATTTTTTTATCATTTTATAGTCCAATTAATCACAAGATGTCTGTGAATTATTCTTTTTAGGTTTTGGTTTGGTGTTGACTATTGTGAAATGTATCTAATTTCAAGTAGAATGGACACAATTCTTTTATTTTATTAGTCTAGTTTCTATTTTTATTTTACTTTTATTAAACCACAAAAAATTCATTTTTTTAATTAAGGCATAAAAGCCTGCGGACTGTTTGCGAAACCTGCGGTCAAGCCCGTTTAACTCGCGGGTTAAATGGAACAGGCTAAAAATGCCGCAATTTAAATGGGGGGATTGCTATTCTCACCCTTGAGAATTGCTATTCTCACCCTTAAAAATCTAAAATTATCCATTTACCCCTCTATCCTAAACCTCCCACCCACCTCTCCCTCTTCCCCCCACCCCTTCACCTTCCTCGCCTACCCACCCCTTCTTCTCACCCCCTTCCCCATTCTCGTCACCACTCTCCCTCACATTGTCTCTCCTGACCACTCTCCCTCACAACCTCCCTGACTTCCCATTCTGCTCAGATCCTCTCTCCCTCACCTCTCTCCCCACACCATAATAGGTTCGTCCCTTCCCCCATTTTTTTTTTCAATTTAACACAGTACAACGAAATCAGTACAACGGATTTCGTTGTACTGTTTGAAATTCAAACACACAATGGAATCGTGATTCCGTTGTGTTGTTTGAAAAACATCACAACTGAATCACGATTCCGTTGTGTGTTTGATTTTTTTTTAAAATTTTGAATTTTGAATTTTTAAAGTAAATTTTTTTTAAAACAAAAATATTTAATTATATTTGTATTATATATTTACAGTATTATTTTTAATATTTAATTTTTAAATTAAAATAATTATTTATTTGAATAATTTTTTTTGAATTAACAAAAATATTAAAATAAAAATTTATATTTTTAAATGTGTTATATTTACATTATAAGTTTGTTTATTTATTTGTTTATTTAGTTATATAGTATTTGACTTTATTTTTTGTTTATCGAGTTCTAAGTAGTATATTTTTTGCAGATTTATTATGGCTCAGACGAAATATGTTTCGTACGATCGCCGATAGGATCCCTCCACTTTGGAGGAAGATGCTGTTGCAGATGCTGGTCAGCCTGCCCAGCCATCCAGGGCAGACCAGCGATGTGTGACAACCAGCGGCTGTAGTGATCCCGTTTGTTGACCAGATCATTGGACCACCATTTCCTGGTGGTCCTACAGTTGATACACTGCTAGGGTCCTATAAGGACCACATCGCTGGACATATTTTGATTGATCAGCCTCGGAGGAGCTGAAGGTGGTCAGCCACACTAGGAAGTTGATTCCCTACCCTACCCAGCCACAGGTCTGGGCATACGTGGATCAATTTGGCTTGACGAGCCTTTATCATGCACGATATATCGTGAATAAAGGCTTCGTCAATGCCTCTATTGAGAGGTGGCATCAGGAGACATGCGCCTTCCACTTGCCCCGTTGGAGAGATGACCATCACTCTGGATGACGTGTCATGTCTGCTGTAGTTGCCTATTACAGGCTTGCAGATTGCTGGCCAGGCGACCACCCTTTTGAAGGTTGAGATTAGGATGTTGTTGAGGACCATGCTAGGCCTACTGTCTGACGAGGAGGCTGATGCTGCTACGGCGATAGGAGCTATGGTACGTCTCACATGGCTGAGGGAGCTATATGAGAGGTATGTGCAGTCTAGTTCATAACTGTGGGCCGTACGGGCGTACTTGTTGCACTTGCTCGGCTTTACCATCTTCGCTGACAAGAGCTCCACACATGTGAACATTTTCTACCTCTGTTACCTCAGCGATCTGTCCACTTGCTCGTAGTACGCTTGGGGAGTATTTGCATTGGCGTATCTTGATTCCGTTGTACAAGGGTATTTTGGAAAATTAAGAAAAAACCACCCACATGGGTGGTAAGAGTAGTAAATTGGGGGTGAGAATAACAATTTCCTTTAAATGGGTTCAAAAAATTGAAGCCCATATATACTATGTTGACTGCGATTTATGCGGATGGCCTGCGTGCCAAAGCCCAAATGCCTGGCTCTAGGGTTAAGAGCATGGAATAATAGCAACAGCCGAAATAGAAGACGAAGGATCACATTTTCACTATTTTTCCCTCGTTGGCACAAAACAAAAAATGAAGAACGAAGAAGCCCTAATCGTTATCTCCTACAAACCTAGCATGGCAAGCAACGCATATTCTCAACACTCAGAAGATAATATTTGTTTGAATTCTCCTCCGGACGCATGGAAGCCGGAACAGCAGGACGGTGAGACAAAGCTTCCGACTTACCTTGACGTTGCCGGAGACGAGATTCCGGCAACAGAGAAGCCTGTTATGTCGAAACGAATATGGAGCCGCGAAGACGAGAAAGAGATCTTGAAAGCGTTGGCAGACTTCGTTGACGAGACCGGCTTGAGGCCTTACAAAGATGTCCACGCATTCAATGATTTCCTCAAAAAATCAAAGCCCCAATGCGTCGAGATCTCGACTCCCCAACTGAAGGGGAAGATTCGCAGGATGATGAAGAAGTTCGTGAAGAGCAAGAGCATGTTCAAGTTCGATTTCGAGACCATTCAGCTGGCCCACAAGGTTTGGGCTGCTGCTGCTAGGCTCGTCGCTGAGGAGGAGAAGAAGGTTTTGGAATGTGAATGTGAGTGCCAGAAGATGTTTGCTCATGTCAAAGATGGCGGTGAAGTGGAAGAAGCTGCTGCGCTTCCCTCAGATGGAACTGTTGCCAAAAGAATGGAACCCATTAGTGAACAGACTTTTGCCATCATGGAGCCTCTTGAAATGATTTAACTAATTTAGGAACAATCATATATAACTTTAGTTATAATAGGTTGAATATCTTTTTGTGCACTTTTATTTTTTTAATGTATTTTACAAGAGAAAGAATGAAAGCTTGAAAGAATGCTCATAAGATTTGAATTAAGTTTTGTATCTTCAGCACTTCAAAACTTCTGCTATATATAGACTTGCCGAGGAAGTAACCATTGTCTCTAAACGGTCTTCTTGCATGTTTCTGACCAGCATATGAAGGAGAGTGGCCGTTGGGGCATTTAATACGAGCATTAAATGCTTGTCACCAACTAGTCACTTTGAGCTAATAATGCATTATGCTTATCTTCCTTAAGAGGCATTCAAAATTCTTCTGTTGTAGTGGTCACATCGCTTGCTGAGGAAGTAACCGTTGTCTCTAAATGGCCTTTTTGTATGCATCTGACCAGCATATGAAGGAGAGTGGCCGTTGGGGCATTTAATACGAGCATTACTTATCGCCAACTAGTCACTTTGAGCTAATAAAGCATTATGCTTATCTTCCTTAAGAGGCACTCAATATTCTTCTCTTGCAGTGGTCACATCGCTTGCTTAGACAAGTACTCATTGCTAGCTGTATCACTTCTTTTGAGACACGGGGAACTTTTGCTTCTTTGACTTTTCTTTTTGTTTCCCTTTATGCACTTCGACAGATCCTAGGAAGGATGTTCCACGAACATTCCCTGCAGTACATATTACAAAACTACAGTGCATTTACTATGCCTTTTAAATGCTCATACAGACTTAAGTGTCTGTCTACGTATCATATGTAACATACAGACTCGGATGAAACGTTTTCGTCTATTGGCATTTTAAGATGTGATCTTTTCAACTTAATATTTGTTTGCATTGAATCAAAATTATTGAGGGTATTGATTCGTCTTTTGACTTAACAATCTCCCCTTTTTTAATGTTGCCAAGCAAATATTGTAAAAAGATGTATCAGAAGCAAATAGTATAAAAACATAAAATTTGAAAAGAGAGAAAAGAACACTCAAGTTTGATGAGCAATCAAACAACTCATCTTATTAAGAATTTTCACATCAAGGTGATGTGTTTTTGAGTGGTTACATAAACACGAATAACAAACATATTGACGAATACTCTCCCCCTATCCTTTCCAGCTTTAGCTCCCCTTCAGATGCATCTGTTGCGTAAAATGCGTTCGCAAAGGACAAGCGTACCCTACGTAGTAGTAACAGTGAACTCTAGGAGTCCGGATATTGAACCCAAAGGACCAGTCGCGTTCCCAAATAATTAATTTCGCAGATAATCAAACAATCCAGAATTTAAAACTAAATTGAAGGGAATGGTGTTCAATTATTCTTTTCAAAAGAAAAAGAATCAGAGCAGAAAGATAGATTAATGTGAGAACAATTATAATAAAGAAGCCTAGGATTGTGATTTCACATGTACCCCCTTTTTCCCTCAATTCTCATCTTAATAAAATCACTAAATGCGTTACTTACCAGCGACCTCTTAAATTTATTAATTAACAATTGATCATAGTTAATAACGTTATTTCCCCTAATTTAATTACCAATTGATCATAGGTGAATTAATTTAGAGCAAATGATGAATCTCAGAGAGGTTGATTAACAGGTTAATCTACTGGAAATTCATACAATTTCATACAATAGGTTTGATCATGCAAATTGTACAAATCCAATCACTTCACAATTCAGTTAATCGCAAGCAATTGATCATAGACAAGAGATTAACTTATGTTTAGACTGATCGGTCCTAAAAAGTAATAAAAGCAGTGAAGAGATACAATTAACTGAATAACATTGAGGTTTTATTAAAATCAGAACCGGGGTATAAAGGTACAGTTACATCACAATCCGGGGCTAAGAGAAACTAGCCACTCATGTTCATGATTAAGCCAGAAAACTCAAAAGAAGACATAAAGATTACAAAAGGGAAGAAACTTTACAGTAGTGGTCCCCAATGATGCTATCTACGTCCTCCCACAGCTTAGCATCTCTCACAGGGCCTCTTTCTCACCCAGAACCCTCAGTTTTCAAAATAGAACAAAAGATAAAAATAAAAGGGTTTCTCAACTTCTATTTATAATAATTCAAAATTCAAATGGGCTGACAACGCAACTTACCACGACCCTGATAAAATGACCATGACCGTGGTCCTTGCGTGGTACTCAAGGTCCAATTCTGCTACGCAACCAGCATGGCCATGGTAAGCTTACCATGACCATGGTCCTTGCATTACTTCAATTCTGGCCTTTTTTCTTGGTCCTCCAGATAGTGGAATTTTTGCTCCAAAAAGTGCAATTTTTAACTCTTCCTCATGAAGCCTCTTGAGTACCTGTCTTGCATCAACTAACACCAAACATTGAGTTTTGCCAATAAAATATATTCAAAATGTATAAAAATGACATCTAAACTCACATCAAAATACAATCAAATTCTGATTTATCAGCATCTTCTTCACACTTTTTTTTTACCTTTTCTTTACACTTTTTTTTTTTTACCTTTCCCTTCTCCCCCTTTTGCATGGCGATAAGCAAAATCGGGTTCCCCATGAATTGGACCGTCAGAGTTAGAGGAATCAGAGTCAGATGAAAGAACCATAGGTGATCCTGGAGTCAGATGGAAGTACTTCATAAGATGGATAGTTGAAGGGATCAATTCCTGGAACACCCATCTTCCATAGCTTCACAGGGCCAACGTAGTACAATAAGACGTCTTGATCGTCTGCAGTACACATGTTCTTGATCCGCCATTCTTTGTTGCAGTGCTCCCATTCATTCACTCTTGGTTATTTCCACCATGGATAGTATCGGACATTCATATCATGGTTTGTTGGTGGTTGGACCACCGGAACAGCTATACTTGGATTTTGTCTAATGATTCAATTATAGCGTCTGGGTCTTGGTTCCAAATCACTTGATAGTTTGCTGAAGATGTAACTTAAGGAAAAGGAAGCTTTGGCAGTGTATCTATGTCGTCTACAAAGTTCGTCTTCAACCATTGTCTCCATGTCTGCAATGGTGATAGACAAATTGTTGCCAAAGATACTCATCTGTTTGGCAGCACGATCTCCATTAGACTTTGCCAAGTGCTCATATACTCTTTTCACATTATCTGTTGTGATATGTCTGTAGATAGCACGAGGACCTGAGTCATTGATTTCTAGAGTCCTCTTCAACAAGGTCTAGACCTTGCGCACTAGCCATTAAAGCAGATTGAAGAATGACTTCATTTAACTCCTCGATCTCAGCTTCATCTGCATCTTCATCTACCGTGATCATCTGAAACTCTTTCTGCTTAGAAGCAATTTCTGCAGATACTAGCTCAGTTGTTTGAATCATTGCTAATTCAATCTTTGTAAGATCTTCAAGAGCAACGAGCTTCTGTTCTTCTTCAGATAGAGTCTTAATAGACTCAAGAACAACTTCATTAATGGCTTCTTCTTCTGCAGCTGCATCTGTAGGTGCCAAGGCTTCTTCTGTAGCCTTTCGCTTTAATTCTTCAGCTGATAGAGTGACAGACTCTACAACAAATTGTTCCAGCTCAATCCGTTCTTTCCTTTCAAGGCTTTTGTCCAGCCTTGCCTTCTTGGTAGCTTCTTTCTTGGACAGCTCCTAAGCCTTCTGATAGCAGCTGCTTCCTTTTTGTCAGTAGGTGGAGGAGAGGATGAAGGTTAGGTTTGGGTGTAGGTTTAGGTTTGGAAGAGGGTTGTGGTTTAGTAGGAGGTGCATCAAGAATCTCAACATCAGATTCTTGGGCTTGGGAATGTGAAGGTTGAGGTACAAGTTCATGTTTTGGTTTTGGTGAAGTGGTGAGTTTGACTTTGGTGACAATGCGAATTTTGGTAGGTCCGATGAAGGGTTTCTTGAGGGAAGGTTCAGAGATGGGTTTAGATGAAGATTCTACAACCTTTCTTTTTAGAGAAGAGTGAGGATTTGAAGGTGGTTGCTGTTTGGGTTTCTTGGTTTGGTCTGAGGATGGAGGTTGGGTGCGTGGTGGTTGGTTTGGTTTGAGTCTGTGAAGGCTGAGGCTGAGGTAGGGTCTATTTTTCTGCTTCTGTGACAGATGCAGGCTCATCAGATGGTTCTTCCCTAGGCTTTTTCTTCACTTTGTCTCCACGCTTCTTGACCCACTCAGGAAATTTATGAGCTATCCCATTCTCACAAAGGTAGTTCCTGAGACATGTGTAGCTCCTCCAGATGCTTCAAACTCTAAAAGATCAACACTAACATCCCTCATAATTTATGTGAACAACATGTAGTAGGGGATGGGGTTCTTCTGATTCTTCGAGGAGAATCGGTCCTTACAGGCTTGCTCCAGATGATAAAAGATCAAATTAGGAAGATTGATTTTTTCTCCTACCATGATGTTGTATATGCAGAATTTGTCTCTTTCACTCACATGATCCCTTGAACCAGTCCTTGGAAGCACAATGTTGAACAACATATTGTTCAGAAGTCTGCAGATATGGGTTATGTTGGTAGACCTTAGAAAGTTCTTCATCGCTTCAACACGCTTCTTCAGGTCTTAGTCTGTAGGTCTGATTCCTTCATAAAGAAGCTTGTCCACCGTCTCTTGAGTTATCGTCTTCTCCCATTCTTTGTCAAAATTTAGTCCATCCTCAACACATCCAATAGCCTTAGCTATAGTTGAAAGACTGATTTCCACCATCATCTGGCCAATAGTGCCTCGAATGCACTGGTCATCCTCCATCTTGGCAGTGCCCCAAAAAAGGGCATAAGGACCATGATACCAGGCACTGTATTTTCCAATGAAATTGGTCCACCCAGCCCTGGTGAACATGTCCTTAACGTCAAAACCTTATTTTGCCAACTCGTTCAAGCTTGCCCATTTTCCAAGAATGGATAGTTCCTTTGGAAATGTCTCAATGGCTTCGTCTTGGTTGTAGATGAGAGGAGCAACAGAGGTTGAAACTTGTTTTCTTGGTGCAATTTCATTCACAAAGATTAAGTCTTGGAAAGAAAAGATTAGAAACTTTTGACCTTTGAAATTTTGAAACTCTTAAGAACTTTAAATAATTTGAAAGATCAAAGGGACTTTCTTGTTTAGGTACTTCGTTCTTTTATACTAGATGAGAGAGGAGAGAGAATTTCAAACATCATTAAAGAGCAGTTTAAAGGCATTAAAAACTTTTTGAAAACTGTCTCATCATGGCGAAAAAGGCGGCACACATTTTTGAGAGAAAACGAAAAGACTTGTAACCACCGTTGTGAATGTGAGGTTCCATTGTCTGTATACTTGAACACACATTAGTTCCAACAGATTAATGAAAAGAAGTACGACGAAAGACATAGTCTTATGAATGCAAACATTGATCTTAAAGCATGTGCACATGTAGATGATCCCTAATATAGATGAAACGTTCTTCAGACATATGTTTTGTAAAGATATCAGCCCATTGGTGATCTGTATCTACAAATTGAATATCAAAAACACCTTTTTGAATATAATCATGAATGAAATGATATCTGATTTCAGTATGCTTTGCCTTATAATGTTGTATGGGATTCTTAGATAAATTGATTGCACTAGTATTGTCACAATATACAGGTATATTGTTTTCAAAACTAGAGTAATCCTCCAACTGATATTTTACCCATAGCAGTTATGAGCAACAACTCGCAGTAGACACATATTCAGCCTTTACAGTTGATAGAGCAATTGAGTTCTACTTCTTGCTTGCCCATAAGATGAGACAGGGTTCTATAAAGTGGCATCCTCCACTTGTACTTTTTTGTTCAACTTTGTCTCCTACATAGTCTGCATCATAGTAGCCTACTAACCTGAAATCTTGATTTTTCTTATAGAACATACTGAGGTTAGTGGTGCCTACTTGATAACGTAAGATCCTTTTAACAGCTTTGAGATGGTACTCTTTAGGATCAAACTGAACTCTAGCGCACAAACAGACGCTATGCATAATATCAAGTCTACTGGCTGTAAGATAAAGAAGTGATCCAATCATACCCTTGTAGATCGTCTGATCTACCGGTTTACCTTATTCGTCTTTGCTCAAGGGATTGGAAGCATGCATTGGTGTTTTCATATGTTTAGCATCTTCCATCTTGAACTTCTTTAAAAGCTACCTTGTATATTTCTGCTGATGAATATAAATACCCTTGCTATCTTATTTGATCTAAAGCCCCAAGAAGAAATTAAGTTCTCCCATCATACTCATTTCAAACTCGCTTTTCATTAGATCAGAAAAATCCTTGCACAAAGATTCATTAGTAAATCTGAAAATAATATCATCTATATAAATTGAACTATAATGAAATCTTTGCCAACTTCTCTTTTGAAAAGAGTAGTGTCTACTTTGCTTCTCATAAAATCATTTTCTAAGAGAAAAGAACTCAGTTTGTCATACCAAGCACGAGGTGCCTGTTTCAAACCATACAAAGCCTTTTTAAGGTTAAAAACATGATTTGTAAGAGTAGGATCTTCGAAACCAGGAGGTATTTTAACATAAACTTCCTCTTCAATAAAACTGTTAAAAAATGCACTCTTAACATCCATTTGAAAAAGCTTAATGTTTTTATGAGCAGCAAATGCAAGCATGATTCTCATAGCTTCTAATCTAGCTACAGGAGCAAAGGTTTCAGTGAAATCTATACCTTCCTGCTGGTTATAGCCCTGAGCTACTAACCTAGCTTTGTTTCTTACCACTCTTGCTTGTTCATCCAGTTTGTTTATGAAGATCCATCTTGTTCCGATGATACTTTGATTCTTTGCCTTAGGAACTAGGGTCCAGACATCATTTTTGGTGAACTAGTTCAATTCTTCTTCCATGGCTAGGATCCAGTCATCGTCTATCAGAGCTTCGTCTATTGTTTTTGGTTTTATCTCTAAGATGAAGGCATATGATGTTTGATCTTTGAAAGATGATCTGGTCTTTACGCCTTCCATCTGAACTCCTATGGTCTGATCTTATGGAGGATAGTTCACGAATTTCCAATTTTTTGTCTGTGGTTGGGAGCCAGATAATCCTTCAATCTGAGGCAGAATTTCCTTAGGTGGTTAGACTTCGTCTGACTTAGGCGTTACAGATGGACCTATTTGCATATCTGCAAAGTTAGCCTCAAGATCTGATAGTCTCCTATCAGACGTTTGTCCATCATTGAACTTAACATGGATAGATTCTTCTACAACTAAGGTTCTGGTATTAAAAACTCTGTAAGCCTTAGATGTATCAGAATATCCCAGGAAGACACCCTTATCCATCTTAGAATCAAATTTTCCAAATTGATCTTTGGTGTTTAAGATGTAGCACTGACATCCGAAAGAATGAAAGTAAGCAATGTTAGGTTTTCTTCCTTTCCATAGTTCATAAGGAGTCTTTTCAATCATAGGTCTAATTAATACTCTGTTTTGAACATAACAAGCAGTGTTCACAGCCTCTGCCTAGAAGTATTTAGGAAGAGAGTTTTCATAGAGCATGGTTCTAGTCATCTCTTGTAGAGTTTGATTTTTCCTTTCAACTACCCCATTTTGCTGAGGTGTTCTCGATGAAGAGAAGTTGTGGAAAATCCCATTTTTTTCGTAGAAAGATTTGAACTCAGCATTTTCAAACTTAGTCCCATCGTCACTTTTGATGCTAGAGATGCAAAACCCTTTTTCATTTTGAACTCTTTTATAGAATATTTCAAAGACCTTGAAAGACTCATGTTTATGGCCTAGGAAGTATACCCACGTATATCTTGAATAGTTATCTACAATGACTAAGCCATATTTCTTTCCGCCTAGACTCAACGTTCCAGTGGGACCAAATAGATCCATGTGCAAGAGTTGCAATGGTCTGGAGGTGGAAACAACATTCTTAGATTTAAAAGATGTTTTTAATTTGTTTCCCCTTTTGATAGGCTTCACAGAGAAGATGGGTTTTCTAAGAAATCTCAAGCAATCCTCTTACTAAACCCTTTTTTGAAATTTTTAAAATGTGTTTCAAATTCACATGCCCAAGTTTTTATGCCAAATCCATCTTTCATCTTCTCTAAACAGCAGACACGTTACCCTCTGCTTACTAAGATCTATAAGATCTATCTCATATAGCTTGTTGTGCGTCTGGCAGAAAAGACAGACTTGTCATCATCTGTTTTGACTATGCATTTGTCCTTGTTGAAGGAGACGATATAACCATTGTCACACAATTGACTTATGCTCAGTAGGTTATACTTCAGACCTTCAACTTATAGGACCTTGTCTATGGAGGTTAGGGAAGACATACCAACTTTACCTACACTAGTGATGCATCCTTTTCCCATGCCTCCAAAGGCAACTGCTCCACCTTCAACCAGCTTTAGGTCTAGGAACATAGACCTTTCTCCTGTAATGTGTCATGAGCAGCCACTGTCCAGGTACCAACTCAAACCCTTGCCTTTTCCTACCAAGGATATATGAAATAGGAATAATCTGATACTTTGGTACCCAAATCTTCTTGGGTCCAGCAACATTAGTGCCTTTGGACATTTGCTTCTTCTTATGTATACATCTGAACTTGGAGTGTTTAGACTTTCCACAAAAGTCGCATTTGTCTGGATCAGACTGAGTGAAAGCAGATGTAGCCCTTTCTAAGCCTAAACTAGATTTATCATGGGGATGTTGGTGATATTTTAAAAGCATAGTGAGAGTGTTAGAACTCTTTAGAAACTTCCCAAATTCCTTAGTTAGACAGGCGACTTCCTCCCTTAATTTTTCAACTATGGATGGATCGTCTGTCTTACTTGAGCTACTAGCTTGGCTTAGACTTCTTTAAGACTCTTGACTTTTTCTTCAAGATCTGCATTTGATTTCTTCAGCAATTCTATTTCGCAAACAGATTGTTTGAATTTTTGTTTAAATTTTTTACATTGCTGAGAGATCATGTGGCAGTTTTGAAGTAAAATTCATAGGACATCTCTTCTTCATCATCTGATAAAGAACCGGGAGAGCTTTCAGATTCAGAACAAGTTTTTACCTCAACTTTTTTTTATCTGTTTCTGCCATCAAACAAATGTTTGCCTGCTCATCGTTTGAGCTGTTGCTTCGCTCACTGTTTGAGTCGTCCCATGTGACCATCAGACTCTTCTTCTTTTCTTGCCACCATAGGACTTCTTTTTCTTTAACCTTGGACACTCGGACTTCATGTGTTCGGGCTTTCTGCACTCGAAGCAGATAATATCCTGACTATCCTTCTTATCTTTGTTTTTGAATCCAGAGTCTTTTTTTCTGGAGGATTGTCTAAACTTATTCTTCTTCTTTAGCATCTGCTTGAACTTCCTTGACATGAAGGCTACCTTATCATCTGTAGATCCAACAAAGCTTTTGTCTGATTCTTATGATTGAACAACTTGAACCTTCAGAGCCTTGGGGGCTATTTTCTTTTCTTCCTTTTTGGTGTTGAGTTCACCGAATTTGAGAGTAGTGGAATTGTTAGCATTGTTTGCAGGTAATTGGTCTCTGTTTTGCAAATGCACTTCATGCACTCTTAAAACTCCCAGCAACTCACCTTAAGACAAGGTTCTCATGTTCCTTGCCTCTTGGATAGTTGTGGTCTTGGGTTCCCACACTTTGGGCATACTATCAAGGATCTTTAGATTGATTTGAGCTTTAGTATAAGTGTGCCCAAGAGATTCCAGGTTTGAGAGAAGAACCTAAAGTCTCCTAAACATGTCATCAACACTTTCTCTTTCTTTCATGGAGAAACTCTCATAGTGTTTTGTCAGAGTGGCAGCTTTCCTGAGTTGAACATATTCTGTTCCCTTGTAGTTGGTGCAGAGAGAATCCCAAATTTCTTTGGCCGATTTAAGTCTACACACTTTCTTGTACTGGTTTCTAGTTAGAGCACAGGTCAGAGTATATCTAGCCTAATTGTTAAGTTGAAGGATGGGAATATTTCCATGTATGATGATGTTCCGTAGTTGATTCTGATTGGACTTGATGCACATATCCATGCAGTCTTTCCAGTAAGGATAATCATCTCCAAGAAAGGCTAGAGGCCTTGTTAGAGAGGCTCCCTCGGGAATGAAGTGATTGTCATGACTGGCCATCTGGATCTTTTCCTCTAGACACGGTCAGGTGCTTAACCCTTAGAGGCTAAGCTGTGATACTAAACTGTAAAGGCGAAAAATCACAAGAAGGGGGTAGAATCGTGATTTATAGAATTTTTGCAAACTTTTATAAAATGAGCTATTCATTTGTAACGGGTTTAGAAAAGAAGTTTAATGAAAAACGTTAACAGATGATCTTATACAAGATGACTGACAAAACCTTTTCAAAGACAAGACAAGATAAAACACAAGACCAAGTCAGTCCAAGCAGTTAAGAGAGATATAAAGCAGGAAAGAAAACACTGAAATTTATACTGGTTTGTCTCACCCCGAGACTACGTCCAGTTCTTGGCAATCACCAAGTTCCACTGGCTTTCACAAGTTACAAGTATTCACTGCCACTTCTGGCTCAACCCAAGTAGTTTTTACACTAGTATCTCCAAGCTAAAAACCCAAGTATTCTTTCTTACCAAGCCACTTCTGGCTATATAACAAATCAGTAGATTTGTTGAAGGTTGGGGCACACAGACTTTAGAATAGCATCTTACAGATGGATATACAAGATTAAGAACATAATCTTTTTCTCTCAGGATACTCAAGGTGTTTTGAGAGCTTTTTACAACTTAGAGAAATTTACAAGAGAAAGAATGAAGGCTTGAAAAAATGCTTGTAAGATTTGAATCAAGTTCTGTGTCTTCAGCACTTGAAAACTTCTGCTATATATAGACTTGCTGAGGAAGTAACCATTGTCTCTAAACGACCTTCTTGCATGTGTCTAACCAACGTTTGAAGGAGAGTTGCCGTTGGGGCATTTAATGCGAGCATTAAATGCTTGTCACCAACTAGTCACTTTAATCTGATAAAGCATTATGCTTATCTTCCTTAAGAGGCACTCCATATCCTTCTGTTACAATGGTCACATCGCTTGCTCAGACAAGTACTCTTTGTTAGCTGTAGCACGGTTTTTTAGACGAGGGGAACTTTTGCTTCTTTGACTCTTGTTTTTGTTTCCCTTTAGCACTTCAACAGATCCTAGAAAGGATGTTCCATGAACATTTCCTGCAGTATAGATTACAAAACGATAGTACATTTACTATGCCTTTTAAATGCTCCTACATACTTAAGCGTCTGTCTACACATCATGTGTGACATACAGACGCAGATGCAACGTTTTCATCTGTTGACATTTTAAGACGTGATCTTTTTAACTTAATATTTGTTTGCATTGAATCACAATTATTGAGGGTCTTAATTCGTCTTATGACTCAACAACATGAATATTATATTTGCCAACGAAAATTGTATAGCTTTAAATTGTGCCTTCAAGTGATTTGGAACTTATGTTCGATATTTGTGAAAACATGTGACTTGTTATTTGATATCCATTAAGTGGGTAAGTATTCAAGTTTTTGACAAGGTTATGGGTTGTGCATGTCTTATTAATTTCATTTATAAAGTGTTCAAATCTTGTAGAAAACTTTTATATATTGATAAATCATGATACATGATTTGGTGATGTGTAATGTGAATTACATGTTTAAAGGACATAAAATTATTGTTAGTGATTATGATTGTATGACAATCAAGGGAAATACCAAAAGAATTATAGGCAATTGATTGCATTATGTTGGTACGTAACATGATTAAGGTGGTTGGACAAACTTTTGCCTGAAATTCTAGTTAAATGAGTCTTTAATTTTATTTATACCATATCTTATTTTTGGTATATTGTCGTATTAAGACATAAACAAATTTATGGGAAATGATATACATTGATAATATTAATTATTTTTGTCATTTTGATGCACTTTTGTTAAGTGTAGTTGGAAAGATGTTTTCCCGTTATATATTTTATATAATGTGATTTTGAGAACATGTATAAACTATTTTTTTGACGAATGAATTTATTAGTTTAGTATAATGTGACCACCATAGTTGCCAAATACTTAACTAATGGAATAAACTTATGAAATTCACTAAGTGTTCTCACATTAATCATTTTAATTCGATTTGTTTGTCCACGTGTTCTTTGAAATTATGTTAAATGGTTTATGTGATTTGTACATTGTATTCTTGACATTTAATCTTTGTACAAATTGTTGTTATTCATCACTTGGGTGCATGATGTGATTTTATATGAAGAAAATAATTTCTAATAGAGGTGTTCACGGGTTGAGTTGGGTCGGGTTTGGCTAAACCCGTTACCCGACCAGATCAAAATTTTATGGGTTGGATTGGGTCGGGTTTGTGCAATTTTTTTTTGTGAAATCTGATCTGATCCAACCCTTTCAAAAATGGGTTGGATCGGGTTGGGTTGATCGGGTCAGAACATTTAAAAAATATTTTTTATTTTGTAAAAATTAGAATTTGTTAGAACAACAATTTGTTTTTGCCTAGAGCTTTGCAAATATATAATTTCTACATGTCCTTCAAAAAGACCAAATTGTGACAATATTTGATTAATAAAATGAATGGTTTCAATGCTAATACAAATATTTTATTTTAAATAGATATTAGCATGAGAAAACATAAACAAAATCAAGACAAAAAATAGAAACAATTAAAAAAGAGAAATATAATTCATGTGTGGTTAAAAATTAGCAAAAAAATATGGTGTTTTGTATTTCCTAATTTAATATATATATATATATATATATATATATATATATATATATATATATATATATATATATATATATATATATGTGTGTGTGTGTGTGTGTGTGTGTGTGTGTGTGTGTGTGTGTGTGTATAATTTTATGGTACGGGTCGGGTCAGGTCATGGGTTCAAAATGCAAAACCTGTTACTTGACTCGTACACTAACGGGTTGGATCGAGTTGGCTTCGGGTTTGACCCGATCTCTTAAAAAATCCGATCCGAACTAATCGGGTCGGGTTGGGTTCAAGGGTTACCCGTACCCGTGGACACCCCTAATTTCTAATGTGTTTCTTGGGAAACATGGTTTGAGAAAATTTATGTATGAATTTGAGTATTTTTTTTAACTATTGTTTCATCCTTGTTTTAGGAGCACTGTTAATAAAAATGAACGTTTGTAACCACAATGACTTATTCATGAATATTGATGGAAGTGCTTGCCATTTTTTTTGGATGATTGTGTTACTTAAATCACTTAATGCATAAGTTTACCCACAGGAAATCTATTGCATAAGTTGATTCATGCAATATGTAAATTTTGAGATAATGTGACAGTGAAAATTTTAGCTACAAAGTTTTTTGAATTTTTGGAAACTGTTGTGTATGATATATTCTCCAACCACAGAGGAGTTTATATTCGTATGGTTTATATTCCAAATTAGTGCGACAATTGTCATTAAGTATTGTCCTTTTAATCAATCAATGATTGATTTGTATTTATTTTCAACTTCATATCATGTCTTTCCTTAATAAAGCAAATACACCAATCAATAGAAGGCCAAACAAAGAAAATTCTAACATTCTTCCACCTGGGCAATATTGATTGGGTTTTATTTATTTTGAAATTTATTTTGAAAATGACCCATGGGTTGAATAAATGGTACCACGTAAACAACTTAAATATAATCACCACAAAACATGACCAATACAACTAACAAAATCACTAGCTAAAGCAAATTTGTCCCTTTTTATAAGATTCTTTTCAAGTTGTTTCTTGTATTAATTATTTTTTTACCAAAATATCCTTAATAACTTTACAATGAAGGCTATAAATTAATAAGATAAATACATTCTTTCTCTTATGAGGATTGGAGAAGATGAGTATGACTCATTAATTAATTAGGTAGAACGTAATTAAGTGGAAAGAGAGATGATGAGTATCAATAATTGTAAGGGTAATTTTGAAAAAATAATACAAATTGTTAATAAATTTAGTGTTATTAACTAAATTAACCAATTTTCTTAAAGGATTTGAATTAGTTAAAAGAATCTTATATTTAGGGACAGAAGTAGTATATATGTTCTTTCTCTTAAAAAATTAAACTTAAAAATATATCAAATGAACTCTCACCCTACTGAAATGATATCCCATAGACTCATACACCCAATAAATATCAAATATTAAATCAACATCAAATATTAAAACAATGTTAAAGTAATATATTATAGGTTGATTTTACGTTCAATAAAATCACTAAAATTATAATTGAAATTAAATTGATCAATTTATATTTTCATTGATAAAAAATAATTTCTATTATAATGTAAATTCATAAAAGAAAATTGTAATAACATATAATGATAAAAAAAATTCAAAAGAATAAAAGTCCTGTGCGCTGCATGAAACTTTTAATAATGTTGAATCACTAGCATGAAACTTTTCACCGTTGCGTTAACAATGACTTTCTGCTTATACCATTTTTTTGGAATTCTGTTACTAATTTTTATTATGGTGTCATTTTTTTTGGGTCATGTCGTTGTACAATATGGCCCATCATGAACCCCAGCTTTAGATTTGGCCCATATTTGATTTATTTATGTATTTGAGACATTTTTTTTAAATTTTTTTGTCTTTTGTGTTTGAGTTTGTCAGTATGGCATCATTATTGTTTCCAGTGATGATGTTAATCAACGAAGGTCCTTTTATTTTGAGCATTCATTATTTTATTGTACGGCCAGGATACAATTGTTGTGTTAAAGTATCTGTTTTTACATTTTGTGTTGTAACAACAGTGGTGTTTTCATGATGATTCTAAAATTGTCGTGAGTCTCTATTTATCAAATATTATATTATATTTACATATTTCTTTTTCCATATTTTCCTATAAGACCAATATCCCATAAATAACATACTGGTTTCATTGTAATTAAGTTAATTTAGTATATTTACGTACAATTATCATAATTATTAGTATAATTACTATATGAAACATAATTATTTTCATGTGGAATAGATACAATAAACCTTTTTTCAAAATTGATTTAGTTGAAACGTACCATTTTGTTTCTCTATAAAAGGTCTGGTATTGCTTGTGTTTTCTTCACCCATCTTCATTTCGAAATCAACCACTGTCCTTTGTAACCCACCAAACTCCGTTACTATGTCTTCTTGGTACGACAAACTCAATGATGTTTATCCTGGCAAACAAACCTGGAGGTTTAAGGTCAGGGTAATGCGTCTATGGGAGATGTATCATGTTAATGTCGAAAAGAAAGTAGTCTTTGCTGTGGAGATGGTTCTTATTGACCGTGATGTAACTATATAATCTTTCATTTGTTTATTTATTAAAATATTTTTCATGTCTTATTATTATTTTTCATGTTCTTTTACTGTTGATTGAAAAATTTGACTATAGGGTACCAAGATTCAGGCAACTATCAGAAAGTCTATGTTGAGAAAATTTAAGGGAACTCTAGAGGAGGGTGAGGTCTATGTGATGAACTTTTTTGGTGTGGTGCCAAATGTTGGGTCGTATAGGGCCACTAGACATGACTTTAAGTTGGTTTTTCATGCAAAAACTTTAATAACTCACTATGACGATCTCACAAGTCCAATGAACCGTTTGTCTGTCATGCATTCTGATGCCTTATGGAGACAAATGGTGAATTTGAATATTTGATCGGTAATAACTTATTCATTGATATAAGTTATTTTCGTTGGTTATCTTAATTTGCTTTATTTACATTATAGTTCAATTTTTATTGTTTTAGACATACATAAAGTTTACTCAATGTTATATTTTTTTTAACAAATGTTGTAGTTGTGATGGGACTTTTTAATTGTTGTATCTGAAGAAAGAGTATCTTTTAAGGATGGAAGGAAAACCCGTCTGGTGTAGATGGAGTTAGAGGATGAGAAGTATAGTTTAAAATAATTTTTATTTGGCTTTTTGTTTAATGAATAACTATCAATGTACCTTATTAATAATTAATAATGGTATAATAGGGGTAAGATTCAAGTTGCATTGTTTGACAAATACGTCGATCGTTTAAACAAACTGATTGCAGCTGGCGGTAACGAACTCCCTATAGTGGTATTACAGTTTGCCAAAGTTAAAACATACCATGGTAATAATTATCTTTTTTTACATACATAATCAATATTGAATTTAGTATATTATGAATTGGCAAAGTTTAATTATACTGAGGTAATATTTTCACTTCTTTGATTATGAAATTACTTTTCAGGGGAAATTGTTGTTCAAAATGTCATGAATACATCAAGACTTCTCTGGGATCCTCAAATTGATGAAGCCCTATCACTAAAGAATAAGTATTTTCGTTAAAAGTTATTACATTGCTATTTTTATCACTAAGTTAAAATATTGATTTTCTTATATATTTTGTTTATAATTCTTCCATATATACCAGGCTGATATCTAAAGGGTTTTCAATAAAACATCATGTTCCCCTCCAAGATGATTTTCTTAAACTCTATCCCAGGAAGACTTTATTTCAACTCCATGCTGTTGAAAAGGTTAGATATTTACTTTTATTTTATTTTATATTCAATTAAGTTATTTGGTAGTTATTTCATTGAACTAAAGTGTTTTAATATTTTCATTTTAATTATTTATTGGGTAGTTATCTCAAGAAATTTAAATATTATTTTTCTTATAGGAAGGAATTTTCATTGTACTTGGCACTATTGTCTTTGTATTAAACACCGACCAATGGTGGTATTTAGCATGTAAGTGTCACAGAGCAGTCACCCCCTAGTCTAGAAAAAATTATTGTTCATCATGCAAGACTTATGTTTTTGAAGTAATTCCAAGGTATGGTAAATTGTATGGCTTTATTCAGATTATTTTTCATTAATTCCTTAAAAAATTTATGTTATGGAGTTCTCATTTTTACTGCAGGTATAGGTTGACGTTGGAAGTGTTTGATGGTGAAGACACTGCTTCTTTTACAGTATTTGATGTTGATTGTTCCAAGTTGCTAAAGGGGTCATGTGCCAGTATGGTGTCACATATGAAGGTTACATAGTTTATAATTTTCTAGTTATTTATCTTTAATATTTATAATTTATTTATTTTATGTTACGTCATACATTAATTAAAATCACCTTTTAAAACGAAGTACTATTTTTTAGGAAACCAATTCGACTGAACAACCAGCTATATTTGCCAAACTTATTGGTATGGAACTTCTTTTTAAAGTTGAGAAAGAAGCAGATTATTCTTTCCGATATGATGAATCATACAAAGTTAAGAAGATATGTGAAGACCGTTCTATTATTATGTTGTTTAAGTCTGGGAAAACTATTGTTACCCCTAAAAAGGTTAGTATTTATTTATAATTTTGTCCATTGTGTTGTAGTATCAAATATTTTTAGATTTTTAAATTTTTATTATTAATTTTTTTTTTATCTTTATTGATATTGAAATTTCAGCTGAAATTTCCCATTGAGAGTGGAGAGCTGGCTGAATTTGATGGTCATGACAAGGCCAATTCCGCTCAAGATCCTGTGTTGGTTGCCTATGAAGATGCTATTGATTTAGCTAATGATGATGTTGAGTCTACCATCAATAAGGATTGTGAAGATTCATGCATGAAGGCGAATGAGGAAGGTGAAACATCGAGTACACGCAGACGCAAGTTGAGGTTCAAGAAAGTTAAAGTTGAGAAGTAGGGGTCATGTTATTTGAACTTCTATATGTAAAATGTTTCTATGTACTGAGTGTTGTGGAACCTAAGTTTTTATTTCATCTTTATATTTTGAATGTCAGTTATGTGAGTGGCAGTATCTTTATATTTCGAGTGTCAGTTATGTCAGTGCAGTTACTGCGTATTTTGCTTTTGTGATTTCATTGTTGTATTTGGCAAGAACTTTATGTTAAGTTTCTATTATAAATAGTTATCGTGATTTTATGTTTGTGCAAAGGACCTCTTCTGAATATCTCTCTTCTCTCTCTCTCTATGTACTCTGTTGCATGCAAAGGACCTTATCACTCTCTTGAAACACTTTCTCCACAATAACAAGATGTCACTCTTTCACACATAAGTGACATACAATCTTATAATTTTCTTCTAAAATGATTATGCTTTTAATCTCATTTTTTGGGTTTTATCATTGCTGCGTTCCATTACTAAATGTGGTGGTTCTGATATTCATGTGAAATTCTTGAAAGCCCCCATGCATTCGTGACAATCTAAGTCAACAAAATTTGTTGTCGAAGTTCTTAACTCTTGTAGTGGGGTTATTTGGTCAATTTGAACCATTAGTTGCATGTTTTGTGTGTATGCTATATCATCAAATGTGAAAACACCACCTAACATTAACAAATAGATTATCATTAAAATATAATAAATATATTATCAATTTTCTTTAAAATATTTTTATAAATAATTGATGGATATATAAATCTTTCTTTAATGAAAAGGTATGATTGTTTGTTCGATTCACTAATGACATATAACTTTGTGTAGCATCATAATCGTGATATACGAGAAAATAGTAAGAATTGTGAAATTTGAGTAATGAAGTTATTGTTGTTTGAGTAATGAAATTTGAGAAAATATAAATAAATTATTTTTTTTACAATTTAAAAAAAATTATTTTATAAGAGATTTACTGCTAATATTGGATCCATCTCAAGCATAATTGATGACAAATTGCATATTATAAGAGAAAATATAACATTAATAAATAATCGCCTTAGGAGAAAAACAATCACAAACAAGTTTTTGGCAACAAATAAGGTCCATGTTTGTGTGCAACTAAGAGCATAGGTCAATTTTTGTAGTTAATAAATCAATAAATGAATTTTGAACTTTTGTGAACACCATCATGATTGAACTAATGAACTCACTCGAACTCTAGGTAAATCCTATAAAAAATGTTCTAACTAGGGCTTCATGAATCCTGTATGATGTGATCCAATAACGTGGCCCTACATTGTATCATCCTATATATGGTTATTTTATTTATCATGATCAACTTATTTTTTTATAGATAATTAAATGTTAAAATTTTATAGAAACTTTATATTATATAAAACTCACAGTCTAAAATTAATTTTCTCAAATGAAGAACCATCAAAATAAATAAGTATTAATGATTATTTACACTCAATATATATTTTTAATTCAATATATATTTTCTTTGTTAGCTGTTTGTTTCTTAGTATATGTATTAATGAATTTTTTTGATAAGGATAAATATATTTGTTGAAAAAGTCATGAATATTATCGTTAAGTATTAATATTTGTTTAATATAATTATATGTCTACTAAATAATTAATTATTTAAATTTAAAATAACTTCATTATGAAATTCCAGATTCTTAATGCTTGCATAGCATATTACATATGTCTATCAATTTTTGTCTTTATGTTTTCTAAGTGAATCATTACTTGTGGTTTTTTTATGCAGTCTACGTTGTATAGGGTCTTAGCTATCTATATAGAGATAATAATTTTTCTCCCGTTTTTTTATCTTTATAAATATAATTACATTATTTTCTAAATTATTTTTTCAAACTTTTCTAAAAAATTACGAAGAACCACCAAGTTAATTAAGTATTAATGAATTTTTAAACTAAATATATTTTCATTAATATGCCTTTTTGATTTAATATATTATTTATTATTATTGAATATTTTTATTGAAAAATATATTGTAATAGGAAAAGTCGTAATTAAAATGAATTATATGTAATTAAATTTATTTTGTTAATATTTGAATTTAATTTTATATTTACTTATTTAAATTTCAGTATGAAATTTCTGATTGTTAATGCTTGCAAAATAAATTAGGCTTAATTGCAAATTTTACCATCCAACTTTCATAATTTTGCGAATTTTACCACTCAAGTTTTATTTTTGTAAATTTTACCACCTAAGTTTTCAATTTTTACGCATTTTACCACTATGATATTCACAAAAAAAAGTTAAGGAATTCAAAACTTTTTTTTTGGTGAAACATGAGGGTAGTAAAATGCGCAAAAATTGAAAATTTAGGTGGTAAAATTTGTAAAATGATGAAAGTTGGATGGTAAAATTTGTGAAAAAATAACTTGAATGGTAAAATTCACAAAATGATGAAAGTTGGATGGTAAAATTCGCAAAAAAAAAAATTAGATGATAAAATTCCTAAAATAATAAAAGTTGGGTGATAAAATGTCCAATTAAACCAACAAATTATTATATATTATATATGTCTATCAACTTTTGTCCTTTTGTTATCTCTAAGAATCATTACGTCTGGTTATTTTAGCCAGTCTATGATCTATATGTACTCAGCTATCTGTATAGAGATAATTATTTATTTACAATTTTTTATAACAATAAAAAATTAAAAATATTAATATTTAATTGAAAGGAAACAACTTTATTTTCTTTCTCCTTTCTTCCTGGGTGCTCATTTGAATCAAAAGCTTTGCAACAAGCTTAGAAGTGAAGATGGCTTCCTCCAAGTTGATCGAGGCAAAGCTGCGAAACATCACTCCGTGCTCCAATCGGTGGTTTATTAAAACCAAGGTTATTCGTATCTAGCCTGTTCACGAAGATAATGAAGAAGCTGGATTAATCTCAATGGAAATGATCCTTATTGATTCTGAGGTTCTTTATGTCTTTATTTATTTGTTAATTCTTCATGCTTTTTCCTTTGTGATCTCACTATCTTTACGATATTAAAACTAGTGGTTTTAAATATTTGTTTTATTAGAATTATTAGAATTTACATAGTAGTCTATTATTTTTGGTTTTAATTTTTAATTTAATTTTATTTGTTTGATATAGGGCACACGAATCCAAGCTTCTATTGATAAAGACACTTTAAAGTTCATTTGTTTGAATATTAATGAAGGTTCTCTTTACACCTTCCAAGATCTCAGTGTTATACCTAATAGTGGTATTGAAAGGTTGACAAATCATGAATATAAATTGGTTATCCAGAAAGAAACTCTTATTAAGTTTCTTGAACTTGAGAGTTTGGAGTCGAATGGTTTTTCACCTCTTTCAGCGAGAGCCATATCTGAGTTGAAAAAAGAGTGTGATTATTTAGTAGGTAATTTTCTTTTGTTTTATTTTGTTGAGTTGTCCAATTTGTCAATGTTTAGTTTAGTAAAAATTTATAAATATTTAGAAGGTAATTTATGACGTATCATCAATGTAATGTCTTCTTCATTGTTTTAGATACTCTTGGAGCCGTAATTGCTGTTTCTCCTGTGAGGGAATATTATAAAAATAGAAGACTGGTCAAGAGAATATACTTGGAGATGATCGACCAAACGTGTGTATTTTTTAACTATATCTATATCTATATTTTAGTTACATTTTTATTTGATTAGTATATATGTTTATTATTTCTTATTAAGTAATTGATATTAAAAATTTAAAAATAATATATTTGTTTAGTATACACACACACACACACACACACACACACACACACACACATGTTGAACTTTTTTTTGTTTATCTTCAAATACATTTTAGTCAATTAAATATATAACTAATCTTTGTAAACTAAGTATATATAAATTATTTTTTGTTTTTTAACTGCATATTAATTGTTTAATGTTAATCTTATTCAATTATATATTTCTTTTAGTGGAAAATTCGAATGCTCATTATCTGACGACTATGTTGGAATTGTGACGAGTTTATTAAACCACAATCAGAGTACAACACCCGTTTTGGCAATGCAATTTGTGAAGATAAGCCCATATGGAGGTGTTTTGTTTGGTCAATTATAACTTTTCATGTTTGGTTTAATATTGTGTGTTTGTTGTTTTATATATATGTTAATATGATTTTATTCAACGTATGAATAAATAGGTGACGTTGTTGTTGAAACTGTTGGAAAAATCACCAAACTTATACTTAACCCTAACATTTTGGATAGTGATTCAATTTCTGCCATGTATGTTTTAATTAATTAATTTATTAATTACAATTTAGATGGATAGTCTTGAAATTTTAGCCATATAAAATGATATGGAGGTATGATTAGTTTTATATATTTTAGTAATTTTTATTTTCATATAATCTTATAATGTTAACTTACTATTTAATTATCATGTGCAACTTATATAGTTACGGTCATAGCTTAAATTCTAGGGTTCGGGTTGTTCCTATGTGGAGAATTGACTAGAAAAATAATGAAGATTTCTTGATTTTCAACTCAAACAAAAGGATTGTAGATTTGCGTGGTGGTCGAATGGTAATTTAACATGTAAATATTTAAGTTCTTTTATTAGTCTATTAACACCAATTTAATTTATATTAAAAAAACACTCATTTAATTTTTATGGAGATGTTCGAGCTTATTGATATTTTATTGTAGGATCATTTGAATGTTGTTTGGACAAAGATCATTGAGATAGTGTTAGAGGGTTCATGGTTTGAATATATATGTAATTTAAAGTACAAAGGGTTTCCTAAATCCTCTCTTCGTATTGAAGACTTGACCAGCGAATTTATTCCCCGGTTAGTTGGTGTTTTTAATGTCTATTATTAGTTTATACTATGTTTCTTAATGTCTGGTGTTCTTGCTATCTAGTTATGCCTTAAAAGTTAAGGTTAAGGATGAATCTAGGGTTGCTGTGTTTAATCTTTCTGACAAGGATGTTGAGAGGCTGCTGAAGACTTCCTGTCAAGATCTTATTGCAATAATGGGGGTATATCTTAATATTACTCTTTTTTTTTACCTCATAATTGTTGTTTCCAAAACAATATTAGTAATTTTTATTTATTCTTTAGTCTTTACATATATAAATATTTATTTTTTATTATTAACATTGAATTTTTATTTTAAATTAGGAACCATCCAATGATTAGTTTCCACCTCATTTATTTTTGTTGGTTGGGGAAGACTTGTTGTTTCTGGTTCATAAACACAACAATATTTTTACTGGTCATCAAGATGGTAGTTTTACTGTAAGAGATGTCTGTTATGATTATGAAATTAATCGAATGTTTCATTTTGGAGAGTATGAAAGTGTTTCAGATGTGGTTAGTCATATTCATATTGTTTAAGTTTATTTATTATTTAATAATTTATACAATTGAATGTAAGTATATATGAGTAACAATATGTATTATTATATTTTTGTATCAGTTGAAAGCTAAAAAGCTTGAGTACCTCAACCAGATGGATGATGGTGGATTAGTAGGTGCAAGTTCAGTTGCACGAGTATATAACTAGTACTTTAACAACCAAGGAAACTTTTCAAGCCTTTATTTACTGTTCAATAACAGTATATTTCCCACAATGACCTTTTGGAGGTATTTAACTTCTTCTAGAGACACTTTGTAATCTTTTTTTTTTCTTATTATTGATACTATAATTTATATTTACATCTTTAAATATCTATGTAATATGAAAAAAGTATTTCGATAATGAAAACATTGGATAAAATTTTATATTTTCATGCTCATAAAAATTTTGAGAATACTTTTTGTGTATTATTTATCTTTATTAAAATGATTTCAATTTTTTTTATTGATACATTTAGCTAGTTAAATTATGTTATTTGTGAGTATAAAAGGATTTTTTGAAAGAAAAACTATAATTTCTATTTTAATTTCATAACTACTATACTTATTTTTATTTAATTGATATGCAATCATTTGTATAAAAAAATTATAATTTATATTTTTAGTTCAAAATTAGTATGATTTTTTTTATTTAATTGATACATAAATTAAAAAAATAAGTATATTTATTATTTATCTTAGTGAAATGGTTTCAAAATTTATTTTTTATTGATACATTTAGCTAATTAAATTACTTTATTTTTATTATAAAATTCAGTTAAATAAATATATATGTCCTGACTATGACGCATATTAAAGGATTTGTTGAAAGAAAATCTATAATTTCTATTTTTAGTTCAAAATTAGTATTTTTTATATATTTAATTGATACATAAATTGAAAAAAAATAAGTATATTTATTATTTATCTTAGTGAAATGGTTTCAAAATTTATTTTTTATTGATACATTTAGCTAATTAAATTACGTTATTTTTTAATATAAAATTGTTAAATAAATATATATGTCCAGACTATGGCGCATATTAAAGGATTTGTTGAAAGAAAATCTATAATTTCTATTTTCATTTCATAATTACTATACTTATTTTTAACATTTTTTATTTACTTAGTAATATTATACTAATATACTTTATTTGGGCTGTTAGATAGTGGTGTTTGGCTTTTCAAATAAATAGTTTTTTAAACCAAGTAATAACGAAGAAACCAAAATTTAGGTGTAAAAACCTATATATTTAAATTTTATTAATAGTACTTTAAAATTTGTGATTGTAGTAATTAACATTATAAGAAATTTATTATATTTTATAATAAAATGTTGATTAAACCATTAGTATTCTTAATAACAATAAAAATCATATACTAAAATACAATTGTAAGTTAAAATTTCAAATTAATAAATGACAATGTACACATAGACTTTAATATGGTTTTAACACTTTTTTATAAATAAACCAAAAAAAAAAATCAATGCTTATAATTTATCATGAAAAGGGACTATTGGAACATTAAGTTTAATCAAGTTTGTTGTTTAAACATGAGTCAAAGCTGAAGCTGGTATTGCTGCACCGAACAATTTAGAAGGTTAAGTATTTTTTTGTGTTGAAGGTTAAGTAATTTAACTCATAGTATTTAACATTTTTTATATTAGTGAAATTATATTAGTATAAAGAGCTTAAATAGTTAAAAAAATTTGTTTGAATTAATTAAATTTTGCATTAACTAGTTACATAAATTTCAACAAAATTTAAGTAATTTCTTTAACTTCAGTATCTAAAAAGAACAGTCTTATAATGAAAATAGGATATTAAAATTTTAACATTTTCCCCCTCATTTTCAACATTTTGAAGTGTTAGTGTTTGGTTTATTTATTTTTGAATTTTAAAGTTAAATTCTATAACTAATGATAAATATTGAATGTTGACTTAAAAAAGATGATAAATATTGAATGTCAATATTTGTTGCCTATTTTAATTGATTTGGTGAAATTGAATAATACTAATTTCAAGTTAAATGATAAATTTATTTCACAAGATAATATTGTAAATAATAAGGTTGATTTTTTCCCATACTCATACTTTTGTCCACGTTAGTGAAGGGTAACTACATGGCTGCGGAAATTACGCCAATGCAAACCAACCCGTCCTTTTTGGCTTTCTCCTCCCTCACGTCTCCTTCTTTTGTTCCTCCTTCTCTCAATCCCCTCCTTTCTCCTCATGGTCTATCCAGTTATGCAGCCTTTTTGTCAGTGCAATTGATCATCTATATCACGTGTGTCACTTTCTTTTAAACTTCTACAGTGTTCCCGCTCACACAAGTTCTTGGAGAAGCTTCTAATCTTCTAATCACAATAATTTTTCTTTTCTACTCCTTTTCACCTATTCTCTCACATTCTTCTTTCTTTTTCTTTAATGCTCTCTCTTTTCTCTTTGATTTGTTCCTGATATCTTCTCCACATTCATCCTATGTTCTCATTCTGATCATGCATTTTCACCTCTGTGTGGCACATGAATGAGTTCTCGCGTTTTCTAATGAATGAGTTTTGGGGTTTTATTTGTTCTTTCTATTTCTTTTAGTGGGTTTGGTGATTCTTGATTTTAGGTTTCTGTTCCAGTGAGACAGCATTCAAATGGATGGGTTTTCGCGTTATTTTCCTTACTTTGCTGCTATTCACATAGGTAATGTTTATAGTCCTTTTTTTTTTTTCCGATTCAGTCAATGGGTTTTGGAATTTTCTATCTTCTTTTCTTTTTCTTTGAGTGGGTTTGGTGATTCTTGATTTTAGGGTTCTTATTTTGGGGTTCTGTTGCTTACTTATTTTTATTTTTTAGTTAATGTGTTATCTTGCTTACTCTTTTTTTTTTGGTTTGTTTGTTTGAATAGGACTCTGAGACTGAGGAATATGAAGAAACAAAAGAAGAAGTTCCTAATAGGTGTGCTAAAGAAGTTCTTGACCATTAGTTTATTGTCATAATATGACCACTTTCTATTTATCTTTAGATGTCTGAGTTCTTTGCCTTTTCACATTGGCAATTTAGAATTCATTAGTCTTTTCAGGTTTGAAGATCTATCATTGCCCCCGACGGCCACCATGATTTGGTGAGTTATGTCTCTCCATTCTTCTTTTATTTCCCATTTTCCTATGCCTTTTTATCTATTTTTTTCCTTTTCAACTTCTGCCTGAGCATACCAATCTTCAACATCATTTGCTCGAGCTAGCAGGGTATAACGGTTCAGTAAATTAACTTTTACAGGGTCTTATAAATCGGGTATTGTATCATCCTTAGAGTATGTATTGCTTGTGCAGATTCTAGGGTATGCCCTCTAATATTTTGGGATTTAAACCAAGAGAAGCATGCATGATTCGCAATGTTGCTAATTTGGTTCCTACCTTTGAGGTATAAGTCTCAATGCTATTGATTTGGTTGCTTGTGTTTATCAGATAGTTATCATTGTTTAAAGTGTGAAAGAAAGAGACACCTTGCTTGCTTCTTCTAACTCCTTTTTCCTGATACAAAGTGGACCCCCCTAAGAAACGAATGCTCTAGAAGCTGCTGTGAACTCTCCTTTTTGGTGAGCATTTTTTACTTAAGAAGTGCAAAATAGGATTTGGAAACTTCTAATGCTTTTATTCATTTAAACATCACCTATTTACTTATTCACAATTTCTTTTGGGTGATTATGTAGTTATTTGAAGTGCAAAATGATTTTGGTTAAAATGATGACTGATCTTATGATAACTACAACTTCTATGGAAAGTTTCAATTTGAAGAGTTGGATATTGGAAATGAAGCAAGAGGAGTATGAGGTTTTTTTTTTAGCAGCATTGTTAGGTTGATTGCAAAACACTTATTGAGCTTGGGCACAAATGAGGTCAACGCAACATATCATTATTAGACACAACTTTTAATGCATAGGACTCACAAGAAATATCTGTAGAATATTTGAGGGCACCAGAGATTATAATAGCTTTCCAAATTATTGGTCCACAAACTGTATGATTTGTACCTATTTTTAAGGAGAGACAATTATTTTCATTGTAGGTTGAGAACATCTTAGTCATTGGCCACGGCTACTGTGGTGGTATACGTGCCCTGATGGGTATGCAAGATGATGATGTTGAGTAAAGGTGATTAATTCTAGATGTTGGTTGCCCTTTTGCTTTCTTTGATTAAAATGTGGCATACATTTCTAACTTGAAAAAGTATATTTTTTAGCTAGACTATAGTTATACTTTGTAGTTATATTTCTTTGACCAACTATTATAATTTATAATTATTTTAGAAGCTTATAAGGACATTTTCAGATTTTTTTTAATAATGATCTGTACTCTTCTCCAATGTGTGTGTGTGTGTTAGTAAATTTTTTTAGGATCTTGATAATAGATCTAATCTTTACATATTATGTGATTAGAATTCATTAAACTTTGCAGCTACTAAGCCACCATGAGGCAACTTTTTCAGGAATTTGAATGTCGCAATTATTCTTCACAGCTAGCATTTGTGATGGTGAGAATAATGCAAGTTTTGCAAACCACTTCTACATGATTGATGAGTAAGGGTGGCAAAATGGATGGAACGGATAAATTTTAATCCGGATCAAAGTGGATCGGATCAAAACAATCCATTAATCAATTTGGATCCATTAAAAATTTATTTAAAAAATCTGATCCAATCCATTTGATAAAATCCATCCAATCCATTCATTAACAAATTTTTCATGGATAGATATCCAATCCATCCATAAAAATAATATGTTTTTTTTAAAAATAATTATTTTTAATTTAGAAATAATATATTTTTAAAAATTAAGAACATATTTTAAAATAATAACAGCCTCGGCCGATGTCGGTCGAAAACAGCTCTAGCCGATGATAACTGAAAGCTGCTCTGACCGATGTTGGCAGAAAAACAAACCTAGTTGATGGGAGTCAAAAACCAAACCTACCATATGGCGACTGAAAACAGCCTTGACCGATGTCGATCGACTACCAACTGGCAAGTTTGCTTCATCACACATGTGTGGAATAGTTGAGAGAAGCCACCATGCTATGCCAAAGTACACACTTGAAGCAACTATGGTACCTACCAATTGAACAAGACAAAATTAATTAGATTATACTATATATATTTTTTTAATTTAGATCATGCATGCATTTACTAATCCTTGCACGACGAACATAGATTTTGGAGGAATTTTCATATAGTGGCCTAATTTGAAGTCTTGAAGGAACCTGAGTGCCTATACCATGCTGATGTACTTGTTAGTCTTGAAAGCTACATTAGCAAGTGGCCTTCCTGGATAAAGGTACCCAATTATTAACTCTGTAATCATGTTTAGTCCAACTTGCTGCAAAACAAGATAAGTTACACTATGGTGAGAAAGACAACCTTTGAAGTAATGATAAACTGTAAAAGCCATACAAGGCATGCAAAAAAGACATTACATTGTTTGTTGTTGCTTGAATGACCCCAATTGGCAAAGTGGAAACTAACACAATTACAAGAGACGGTAGGACTCCCCACCATGGCAATTGGAGTTGCTTGCCAAAGCCTTCACAACTTAACAAGGCTACAACCATCATTAGAAGCAAAATGCTAACAAACCACCATTCAGGTACTTGTTCATAGTTTCTCTTCATAATTCTCGTGTGCACATCTCCAAGTTATTCTCCTTCTAGTGGATTTGTTGTCTTTTTCCACATAAAATAAATCGTTCTTTCAAAATAGATAGTCACAAGTATAGTTAGATGGTTTGTTATAAAAATGGAATGTAAATTTAGATACACCAGTGAATGATACTATTCTCCAACCAAAGTTAACCAAGTGTTATATTTTATCTTAAGAGCCACTGTCAACCTTTGATCGGGGAATAAGTACCTATGTATGACACAATTTTATAGGTGTTTTTGGTATTATTTTCCAATTAGAATTAGAATTTCACCTCGACAATACATTTAATGAAATATTTTATCACGTGAATTATCAAGGTGAAAAACTCTAAGAAAATCACTTATGAGTATGAAATATCATCTAAGTTTTATCCATGGTACTATATTTAAATTTTATCACTAACTAAACAAAACTTACTTTACATGGAAGAGGGCAACATGTGTAATAGTAGATGAGAGTTACAAAGCTCAATCCATAGTCGAATGCAAATGTGATACTGAGATAGAGCTTGAAAAAGAATTGCAGCCTTATGTTGTGTTTCCTCTTGGTCTTTGTAGCAAGCTTTGCTTATTACATTATTCCAGGATACTTTTTCCAAGCAATAACATCAATCTTCTTTTGTTTGCTTGATTTGGAAAAACTCCATCACTGCTCAACAAATCGGTTCGGGCATAAGTGGCCTTGGCATTGGTTCATTTGGCCTGGACTGGAACGTTGTGGCTGGCTTCTTGGGGAGTCATTTGGTTGTTCCTAGCTTTGCCATCATCAACATTATGGTTGGATTTGTTCTGTTTATCTATTTTCTGGTTCCCATTTCCTATTGGAACAATGTATATGATGCCAAGAAGTTCCCCATCATCAGTTCTCACACATTTGATTCCTTTGGCGCAACATATAATGTCAGTTGGGTTTTGAATGCTAAAACTTTTGACATTGATATTGATAGTTATAACAATTATAGCAAGCTCTATCTCAGCATCACATGGATAAAACTTAGATGATCTTTCATACTCATAAGTGATTTTCTTAGAGTTTCACCTTCATAATTCACGTGATAAAATATTTCATTTGTCGAGGTGAAATTCTAATTCTAATTGGAAAATAATACCAAAAACACCTATAAAATTGTGTCATCCATGGGTACTTATTCTCCGATCAAAGGTTGGCAGTGGTTCTTAAGATAAAATATAGCACTTGGCCAACTTTGATTGGAGAATAGTATCATTCACTGGTGTATCTAAATTTACATTCCATTTTTTATAACAAACCATCTAACTATACTTGTGACTATCTATTTTGAAAGAACGATTTATTTTTTGTGGAAGAAGACAACAAATGCACTAGAAGGAGAATAACTTGGAGATGTGCACACGAGAATTATGAAGAGAAACTATGAACAAGTACCTGAATGGTGGTTTGTTAGCATTTTGCTTCTAATGATGGTTGTAGCCTTGTTAAGTTGTGAAGGCTTTGGCAAGCAACTCCAATTGCCATGGTGGGGAGTCCTACCGTCTCTTGTAATTGCGTTAGTTTCCACTTTGCCAATTGGGGTCATTCAAGCAACAACAAACAATGTAATGTCTTTTTTGCATGCCTTGTATGGCTTTTACAGTTTATCATTACTTCAAAGGTTGTCTTTCTCACCATAGTGTAACTTATCTTGTTTTGTAGCAAGTTGGACTAAACATGATTACAGAGTTAATAATTGGGTACCTTTATCCAGGAAGGCCATTTGCTAATGTAGCCTTCAAGACTTACGGGTACATCAACATGGTACAAGCACTCGGGTTCCTTTAAGACTTCAAATTAGGCCACTATATGAAAATTCCTCCAAAATCTATGTTCGTCGTGCAGGTAATTAGTAAATGCATGCATGGTCTAAATTAAAAAATATATAGTATAATATAATTAATTTTGTTTGTTTTGTCATGTTCAGTTGGTAGGTACCATAGTTGCTTCAAGTGTGTACTTTGGCATAGCATGGTGGCTTCTCTCAACTGTTCCACACATGTGTGATGAAGCAAACTTGCCAGCTGGTAATCCATGGACATGCCTTGGTGACGACGTGTTCTATAACGCTTCAATCATATGGGGAGGAGTAGGGCCACAAAGAATGTTTACCAATGAAGGCATTTACCCTGGGATGAATTGGTTTTTCCTCATTGGTCTACTTGCTATTGTTCCAGTGTGGCTGCTTGCTCGCAAATTCCTAACCCACAGGTGGATTGAGCTCATCAACATGCCCTTAATCATTTCTGCTGCTGGTAGTATCCCACTAGCCAGAGCCATCAACTATATAACGTGAGGAACTGAGGGAATCTTCTTCAATTTCTACATTTACAATAGGTTCAAGGCATGGTTGGATAGGCACACTTACATCCTTTTAGCTGCTTTAGATGCTGGTGTTGCTTTCATGGGTGTCATTCTCTATTTTGCCCTTCAAAATTATGATATTTTTGGTCCAATATGGTGGAATCAAGATGCTAATATCCTTTGGCCAGATGCCCCACAGCTCCAGGCATAATTGCTCATGGATGCCCTGTTCTCTGACACCCATCATCCATATTGCATGCTCATAAAAAAAATTTATTTATATATAGAATATATTTGTGTTTTATTATTATTATTACCTATTTTCTATTTCCATTGTAAAAAGGCAATAGGAAGTTGAACAAGTTGTACAGATTGTTATGTTAGCAACGCAAGCAAAATTGTTTGTTTACATAATCTATCTACTGTGTTTGTTTGACTTTGATCCTTGTATTTTATTTCTATCCAATCAAAATTCATCACTATGTTATAAGCCTGTAACAAACTCACGGTGGTTGGTCACTTGTTGGAAGTTGAAATAGTGGGAAACTGAAACCGATTTGATAAAACATCCTTGCTATCATTGGCTCAGTTACCTACTTGCATCACACACGCTTACCAATCCTGCTCAAACTTGCACGCTCCATATTGATAGTGAAAGGAACATTTTTCAAAAGATTAATCATAATCACCTAAGATAATATTATTTAGAGTTCTGATATTTGAATCACCTCACAGTAACGGACTCCTATTTGACACCTGCATACGTGGATTTTAATATATTATTTTATTATTTAATATTTAATAAAAAATAAAAGAGAAATTTGAAATTGAACAAGAAAGGTAGGCTTGTTTAGGTTACGAACCATTCCATTTGCTCTGTGTAATTTTGTCTCGGCTTCCTCTGGCAACTTTCGATTTCCACTTCCATGTTTGACTTCGAGCATTGTGAAAGATTGAAGAAACACACTAGCAGGTGTGTTTTCTCTTTCTTTCCTATTTGTTTGCTTTCTTGCTTTTTCGTTCTTTCATTGTTGTTGTTGTTGAGTCTGTTAGTGGTCGCTATTTTTCTTTTGTATGTTTTTGTACTCTTTGGTAGAGGCGTTGTTACTGTTTAAAGGTAGTGTTTGTAACATCATATGGACTACATTTTTCCCATTTGAACCCTAAACCCATGTTAGGTGCCCAATTTGATTGAGTGATTGGAACCGTAAACCCACCTTTTATTGTATGTGTTTTTGTCAAATACGAATATTTTCAATTTGTGTATGTGATATTTTGAATCATGAACATTGTCTCTGGAATTGTTTGGAGTAGATGCTATTCTGTTTTTCATCTAGTTCACAAAATATGCTTCATCTGGGACCCAAGAAGATGCTTTTCTTTGATATTTTATTTTTTGTTGTGCTTGTATGGTCCTGATTCAAAATGGGTGTTTTTTAGTAATTTTGATACGGACCTTTTTGGTGTGTTCTAAAGGGGAATTGTCATAAAGGGAATGTTTCATCCAACATTGTGGTTTGAGTTTAGAATTTGTGCGTGAGGTTCTAAAATCTATTGAGGCCCCCAAAATAGAAAAAAGTGAAATATATTGCATAGAAAAAGGTTCACTAAAACCAGAAAGTGAACAAGAAAATTCACTTTCATTAGATCATATGTCAAAATCCCATTGTAAGTAGGGACGAAATTAGTTTAATAGATTAAACCCATGAATTAACACTATTTTTAAGTTATATAATATTTATTTTTCTTATGGGGTGACAGTGATAGGCACGAGGTGCTTTGGACTATCATATGCAATCATCAAACATCAAATATGGGTTTCTGTTATTTCCATGTGTTCACTTCATTCTCTTACAGTACATGAGGTGCTGGTTGAAACAAACATCAACTGATGCTAGTCACATATTTACACAATTGCCACTACTTGATAGATAGTCCCCATTCTCATCAACAGTGTTTATCTGTGACTCCCCCCTCCCTTTGTTTCCTGTTGTTCCTGTCGTGGGATAAGGGGAGGCCTTCCGTCGTCTCTTTGTGTTCTGATATCTTTGTTATTTGTCCGAAAGGTGGGGTACCTGCAATAAACACTCCAACGTTCAAGTTAGGGTTCGGCGTAGAGCATTTAATGTGTGTAATAAATGAGAATTCTGAGAGTTTACCTTGGGGAGCGGATCCCCTATTTATACATATTCTTATTGGGCTTGGGCCTTCATGGGCCTTTGGCCCTGAAGGGCCTTAGCCCTTTTCTTAATCATATATGTGGTAATTAAGAGTATTTAATTACCTTTAAACCTTATGTTTACGTTGTCTTTAGTTACTTAATGGTGCATATATTTCTACCAGTGTTCGGCCTATTTGTGCCGAATACTATCATTTAGGCCCGAGATGAGGGGTTTAGGGGTCCTCGGATTTATAGATGTCGAATACTCTGTCTGCCGAATGGATCATATAGCGTTGGGGTGTTCGGCTATGCTTCGGGTACCGAACACCTGATCCTATTGTCGGGGGGTATTCGGTTTGTATGTGTTGCTGAATACCCCAACTAGTACACATGCCCCCCAGCCTCAAGCGAAAGAAAAATAGCGAAGAGGTTTTTTGTTGATACTGGCGTTTTAAGGTTGTGTCGTTTGAAATCACTGCCATTTATGGCAGAATAAAGCCGTTGGGTTGGAAGAATCGAAGCGTTGTGTTACGTGAACCGTTAGATCTTGACAGATCTAACGGTTGGGGGGTTCTGGACCGTTATGGGCCTGGGCCCTATAAATAGGGGAAAGATGTCGTTCTCGTTGCTCATATTTACGATTTCACTAAAATCTTCTTCTCTTGCTCTCGGCCGAATAGTTGTTCTAGCTTCATTCTTTTCGTCTTAATTAAGGTACGAGAGTTCGGCTTTTGCTTTTTTCTTTTTTGTTATGAGTTCGGTTGGCCGTGAGGTTTCTGGGGGAACCGAGGTAGTTGACTTTCCGTCCGCTTCCTCTAAAAGTGGAGATTCTAGCGAGGAGTCTTCGACTGCCTCGTCTTCTAAGTCTGTTTCTTCTTCTTCGGCTTCTTCTTCTTCGTTTCCAAACCGAGAGGGGATGGGTGAGAATGTTATGGGTCCTGTAGCCTCTTCTGCCTCTTCGGCGGAGGAGGGTTCTGGAGCAAAACCGAAGCGTAGACCTCGGGTTGCTCATGTGAAAAAGGTTTTTCCACCCATTACCCTTCCCGGGTATACCTGGGTTGCTGGAGAAGTCGGGGCCTATTGGTCTCGGTATGACGATAGGAATAGCGTCTGTAATTTTGTAAATTATGTAGATGTGTCTTCTATTGCCGAAGATGAATTTTGTCCTGTAGGGTTACAGTGCTGTCGGCGAGAGCCCGACCCTGAATTTGTTTTCATGGGAAAAGGCAACTCGAAAAGGGATTTCTTTTATATGTATGATTGCGTATTTCGTGATTTACATGTAAAGGTTCCTTTTGACGACTTCACTATGGGGGTGCTGCGGGTTTTAAACGTGGCACCCTCGCAGTTGCACCCGAATGGGTGGGCTGCTATCCAGACATTTCGAGCCCTTTGTATTTTTAATTTTATAGAGCCTTCGGTAAACGTGTTTCTATATTACTTTTGTACTCGGCCTAAAGATGGTCTATGGGTTTCTTTGATAAGAAAACCGAAAAGGCCTCTTTTCAAGTCATTCACTACCTCTTATAAGAATTTTAAAACTGGTTTCTTCAAAGTAGTTATTAGGCCGAACATAGGGACTCACCATCTTTATGATACGAGTGGGAAGTCCCTATTTCCATTCTATTGGGAGCAAAACCCTCGGCGTTATGACAAGTTTCCGAAATCCATGATGACCGAAATGGAACGCGAGGATCTCCTTTTTCTAGAGTCTCTCCCCCGAAAGCTCCCTGCTAGGCAGCTTGTGGCCCTGTTAAATTCTTCCACTGTTTTAGCAGATATGTGTGGTAAGATTTTTGTTCTTTCTTTACTAGTGTTTAAAAGTTTTAGCTTTTGTTATTGACTAAGTGTTTTTGGTGTAGGTATTATGGCCGACGCCGGAGGTGATGTATTTTCATACCGGAATGCCCGTAAGAATCGGGCTCAAGCTGCGGGGAACAAGTCTGGAACTGCTGTCGTGCCCCCCATTCCCAAACAACCGACCCCCCGACCACCTCCAGTAGACACTGTGCCTCCTCCAGCAGGAGAAAAGAAAAGCAAGGAGAGAGAGCATAAGAAAAGGCACCGGAGCCGTGAGGCTTCGGAGGAAGAAAGGGTTAAGAAGCTGAAGCAACAGACCTTGGGTTTTCCTGCTTCAGCTTCTTTATCTGCCATTAATGCCTTGACTGCCGAAGGCTTTTTTGCTAAAGACTTTCGGCCCAAGAAGATGGTGAGCTCCAATGACATTTCGGATACTGGGAAGGCCATTCTCAGCAAAGCCGATGCTTCCGCCAACTGGTCGGCCTTTTGCGAATTTCAAGCGAGGGCGACAGCGGTCGCATATCATTTGTTTGGGAATCCTTTGAAGGAGGCCGATAAGTTGAAGGAGGATTTGGAGGAGGCCCAAGCGTCTAATAAACAGGTGTTAGAGGCCAACTTGGTTTTGGTCGACGATAATGGGCGTTTGAAAGATGAAGTTAAGGACCTCTCGGTCAAAGTGCATGAATTAGACACTAAAGTAATAATGGCCGAGAAGGATGCTAAGCTTCAATCTGATGAGATCGAGCGGCTAAGGGCTCTGTTGGCTGAGGCTCGGGAAGAACGGGATGCCGAGCGTGTTGCGAGGGAGAGGTTTCGTTCTTCGGCTGAAGAAAAGATTCTTGCCGAACACGAGGCTGGTTTCCTCCATGGGATGCGGCAAATAACACATTTTTATAATGTTCGTGACCGCAGCATCTTTGATATGGAGAAGGATGTTTATCAAGGGCAACTGGTGCCTATTGATGACATCCCGGATGATGCCATTCTCGAGAATCCTCTTGATGGTGCAGAGCTTGGGGTCGCTACTGAGGGGGGTGATGAGGAAACCGTAGACGCCGATGTTCATGATGATTAGGCAAAAATAGAATGATTTTGTAGTTTTTAGGCCGTTAGAGCCTTTTGTCTTTTTGTATACATGGGCTCGGCCCTTTATGATAATCTAATGAAAATATATTCTTCCTTTCGGTTTTTAACTAAGCTTATTTCGCTCTTTTATTTGTTTTTGTAATGCTTGTATTTTTATTTTTGGACGAAGTAGAACTGTAAGTGTTTTTCGAGGATGCGGTTCCTCTATTGAATGGTGCATCCTTAGCCGAGTGGAAGCACTCGGGAGGGAAACCATTTTGAAGAAAATCCGAATGGTACATCCTTAGCCGAGTGGGAGCACTCGGGAGGGAAACCCTTTTGAAGAAAATTCGAATGGTGCATCCTTAGCCGAGTGGGAGCACTCGGGAGGGAAACCATTTTGAAGAAAATCCGAATGGTACATCCTTAGCCGAGTGGGAGCACTCGGGAGGGAAACCCTTTTGAAGAAAATCCGAATGGTGCATCCTTAGCCGAGTGGGAGCACTTGGGAGGGAAACCATTTTGAAGAAAATCCGAATGGTGCATCCTTAGCCGAGTGGGAGCACTCGGGAGGGAAACCATTTTGAAGAAAATCCGAATGGTGTGCTCAAATAATAATAGCGATTTGTACATCCTTTTACATTTTCGTAGGGATGATAAAAATAAGAAGGGAAGAAAGTATCACATGTTAAATATATAGTGAAAATACATCAACTGAAGTAATATTTAAGATGAGTGGAATTCCAGGTTCTTGGTATTATTTTTCCTGACAGTTCTTCCAATCTGTACGCTCCATTGTTGAGGTTTTGCCGAACTCTGAATGGGCCGTCCCAATTGGCTGCCAATTTTCCTTCTTTGGAATCTCTTCGGGCATCGCCTTGCGCCCTTAGGACTAGATCTCCTTCTTGAAAGTCTCGCGGCTTCAGCTTTGAGTTGAGTCTTCGAGTCATTCTTTGTTTGCATGCTTCGGCATTGAGACGTGCTCGGTCACGTATTTCTTCAACCAAGTCTAGTTCGTACCTCATGGAACTTTCATTTTCGGAAGTCTCGAAGTTTTGTCTTCGGAATGAGGGTTCTCCTACTTCGACCGGGATCATTGCTTCGGTCCCGTAAACCATTCTGAAAGGTGTTTCTTTGATGGTTGATTGAGGGGTGCACCTGTATGCCCACAATATCTCGGGTATCTCCTCGGCCCAAGCCCCTTTGGCTGTTCCCATCCTTCTTTTCAGTTCTCCTAAGATGACTTTGTTTGCGGCTTCTGCTTGTCCATTTGTTTGGGGGTGCTCGACCGAGGTAACTTTATGCTTTATCCCCAAACCTTCAAGGAAAGTGTTTAACTTTTTGTCCGTGAATTGTAGGCCGTTATCTGTGACGATTGCATATGGAATGCCGAAGCGAGTGATGACATTTTTCCACAAAAATTTCTGTACGTTCTGAGCCGAGATGATTGCCAAAGGCTCGGCTTCTATCCATTTTGTGAAGTAATCGACAGCTACTATTAAGAACTTGCGTTGTCCTGTGGCTACAGGGAAAGGACCTAGGATGTCGGTTCCCCATACAGCGAAAGGCCAAGGTGACGATATGGAGTGCAACTTATCCGCTGGTTGGTGAATAAGGTTAGCATGTTTTTGGCACTGGCTACACCTTTTTACGTGCTCGGCGCAGTCAGTTTTGAGGGTCGGCCAGTAATATCCTGCTCGGAGAACTCGTGTTGCCATCGTTCGTGCTCCAGAATGCATGCCACAGATTCCCTCATGCAGCTCCCTCATCACGTATTCTGCTTGTTCTTTCTCAAGACATTTTAACAAGGGCATGGAAAATCCCCTTCTGTACAACTCTTCGGCTATCATAACGTATCTTGAAGCATTGATTCGCAATCTTTTGGCTTTTTCTTTATCCTCCGGAAGGATTCCTTGTGCCAAGTACTGTTGTATTTCGGTTATCCACGTGCTTTTGGCTGCTGAAAGCTGCATGCATTCTCCGGCGGTTATACTTGGTTCGGGCAACGTCTCCTGGATGAAGGTTCTCAACTGTCCAGGTTTTTGGGTAGTAGCTAATTTAGCGAGCCGATCTGCCCTATCATTGTGTTCTCGGGCTAAATGATTCACCCTTATTTCCTCAAACTCTTGTTTCAGCTGAATGAAAGTATGATAATATTTCAGCAATTGAGGGTCTTTGACTTGAAAAACACCGTTGATCTGTTCGGCTGCTACTTGCGAATCACTCCAACATTGTACCTTTCGGGCTCCCATTTCTCTGGCCAATCTGAGCCCAGCTAATAATGCCTCGTACTCGGCCTGGTTGTTGGATGCTTTAAAACCGAATCGTAATGACTGTTCCAGGCGTATTTGGTTGGGTCCTTCCAGTATGATGCCTGCACCACTTCCCCTTTGGTTTGACGATCCATCAACATGTACCGTCCACCATTCTTCTTCAAAGGTTTCAGCAGGGTGTAGTTCATTGATAAAATCTGCTAGACACTGTGCCTTGATTGGACCCCTCGACTCGTACTTTAAGTCGAACTCTGAGAGCTCTACTGACCATGCTATCATTCTCCCTACTAATTCTGGTTTCCTTAATACCTTTGCAATTGGGCAATCGGTTTTGACAATCACCCGATGATGAGGACACAACTAAGGGCAAGGACCATGAAGCACTTGAAGGGCCCATGACCAGAGGCAGACTTAAAAAGGCCCAACACGTCGAAGAGACAAGGCTGGTCATTTGTATAGCTGCCATTGATGATGACTGAAGGCCGGCCCATGTCCCCATAATTTTTATTTTATTATTTAATTATTGCAATTTTTATTTTATTGTAATTTTTTATTTTATTATTTAATTATTGGCAGTTATGTCCCCATAGTGAACTATATGTATTTTCGTCCAACATGAATAAAGCACTTTTTTGGCAGTTTTCAAAATACGTGAGTATTCTGAGAGTTTCTCTCAAGGTTCCTGTTGAACCAAATTCTGACTTATCAAGGTTGATTCCTTGTGGCGTCAGCGTGACTTATCTTCCATCTCTGGAAGTGGCGTCCCGTCCCCGTCGGCAACCCTGTACCAAGCGATCCGCCCCGTAAGGATCACGTCATCTGGTATCAGAGCTTCGGCTCTTGATACAGGTTCTGTTGTCGTTTTCGTTGATTGTCAATTTCGTTTATTTCGTTGATTGTTCAATTTCGTTTTTTTTTTTTTCATTACTGTCGTTGCTATTCTGTTCATAATCTGTACGTTTCTGTTCTGTTTCAATTTTTTGTCTTCTGTTCTTGTTTTCGTATTGTCTTCTTAATTTTCGTTTTCGTTTTCTGTGCCTGTCGAATTGTTTCAGCCTGTTCGAATTCTGTTTGGGTAAAATTGGCTAATTGCCAAATTGCTAAATTGTCAAATTGCCTAATGCTGCTTGCCTATTGAACGAATTGTAATATCTGGACGGTTATTACCAAAAAAAAAAAAAATCAGTTGCAAAAAAAAAAAAAAAAAAAAAAAAAGTTTGGAAGAAATTTGGGTGTTTGATCTTGGAACACAAAATTAAGGCAGTTAGAGGCGTTTTTTGGGAAAATTGTGGAACCAAATCCCCTTTGGGTTGCCCAGGGATTCCCCTCTCAATTCTGAGCATTTTGACATATAGTGGGCCTCAAACGGACGTCTGTAGCAAAAGTTATGGTCATTTGAAGTTTGCATGTTAATTTTGCTATTTCTGTGTCTTCTTCTTCTCTGTTAATTGCGTAGTTTCCTTGTTTTCAATCCTACCTGTTTGTTCTGGTTATGTCTTTGAACTTCTGTTTATGTCTTTGCCCAAGTCTGCGTGCGGTTTAGTTTAGGGTAGTCACTGTTAATTGTGTTAAGTTCTAGAGCATCACTTCTTCGTGCGTCTAATCATTGTCGCAACCTTCTTGTGAGTCCAATTTGGTCCATCCAGGAACTTAAGAGGGAACACGAGTGGTAAAAGGCAAGAGGGAATACATTACACAAAAGCCTATTGAGAGCATCAAACACGAGTGTACTACCATCTAAGAGAGAAACACGTAAGTAGAGTGTGGTGAGGTCCTGAAACCTTAATAATTTTTACTGCAAATTTTTCTGTTGAATTATGGCAGGAGCAGGTGGTGGTGGTGATGAGTATCATCAGTTGGACGGAGCTCAGCGTATGTTACTGGACGCGATGAATGCACAGATGCAACGTTTGCTGGACCGTAACAATGAGGAGATCTTTGGACGACTAGAATTATTGGAGAACCAACCGAATCAGAATGTTAGACGAATTACAGGTGGGAACAGAGGTCATAATGGCGGTAATGACGGACCGAGGCAAAACCGGGTTGAGGGAGTAAAGCTCAATGTTCCTCCCTTCAAAGGCAGAAGTGATCCAGATGCCTACCTGGACTGGGAGATGAAGATTGAACATGTATTTGCCTGCAATGACTACACTGAAGAGCAGAAAGTCAAGCTAGCAGCAGCTGAATTCTCCGACTATGCCCTTGTTTGGTGGCACAAAAGCCAGAGAGAAATGCTGAGAGAGGAAGGGCGAGAGGTAGATACATGGACTGAGATGAAAAGGGTGATGAGAAAAAGGTATGTGCCCACTAGCTATAACAGAACCATGCGACAGAAACTCCAAAGGCTGTCCCAAGGGAATTTAACTGTGGAAGAGTACTATAAAGAGATGGAAATGGCGTTAGTGAGGGCCAACATTGAAGAGGAATCTGAAGACACAATGGCTCGTTTTCTGAATGGTCTAAACCCTGAAATCAGAGATGTTGTTGAATTACAGGAGTATGTGGAGTTGGATGACTTGCTACATAAGGCACTACGAGTTGAACAGCAAATTAAAAGAAAAAGTGCAGCAAGGAGGAACTCACCCAATACTTACAACCAGAACTGGGCCAACAGATCCAAGAAGGAGGGAGGTAATTCGTCCAGCCCAGCAGCAACATCCCCACATGGAAAGTCAGCAGCGTCCAGTGCTGGTGGAACCAAACATAACACTTCCACTTCCTCATCCAATACTGGAACCAGAAACATAAAATGCTTCAAATGCTTAGGCAGAGGACATATTGCTTCTGAATGTCCAACCAGGAGGACCATGATCATGAAGGTTGATGGAGAAATCACTAGTGAGTCTGAAGTCAGTGAACAAGAAGTGGAAGAAGAAGAGTATGAGGAGGAAGCTATGCAGGGTGATATGCTGATGGTGAGAAGGCTGTTGGGAAATCAGATGCAGCCACTGGATGACAACCAAAGAGAAAATATTTTCCACACCAGGTGTGTCATAAATGGTAAGCTGTGCTCTTTAATTGTTGATGGAGGAAGCTGTACCAATGTTGCAAGTTCCAGGTTAGTGTCCAAACTGAATTTGGAAACTAAACCCCATCCTAGGCCATACAAACTTCAGTGGCTTAGTGAAGATGAAGAGGTAAAAGTGACTCAACAAGTTGAGGTGTGTCTCACCATTGGAAGATATAATGGTAGAGTGTTGTGTGATGTGGTTCCAATGGAAGCGACCCATGTGCTGTTAGGAAGACCGTGGCAGTATGACACCAAGGCAGTGCATGATGGCTTCACCAACAAAATCTCTTTCAAGCAAGATAACAAGAAAATTGTTCTCAAACCGTTATCTCCTAGAGAGGTTTGTGAGGATCAGATAAAAATGAGAGAAAAGAAAAAGAGTGAGACACTTGAGAGAAAAAAGAGTGAAACACTTGAGAAGGAAAAGAGAGGAAAGAAAAAGAGTGAAACACTTGAGAGGGAAAAGAGAGAAAACAAAAAGAGTGAAACACTTGAGGGCAAACAGCTTTGTTTAGCAACAAAAAGGGAGGTAAGGAGGGTGCTTTGCGCAAGGCAACCCCTCTATTTATTGTTTTGTCAAAGTCAGATGTTGTATGCTAACCAATTTGATGAATTTAAATTGCCTTCTGGTATTAAGTCCCTTTTGCAGGATTTTGATGATGTGTTTCCAGCAAGTGTACCGGATGGTTTGCCACCATTGAGGGGAATTGAGCATCACATTGATCTCATTCCAGGAGCGTCCTTGCCCAATCGGCCAGCTTATAGGAGCAACCCACAAGAAACTAAGGAGATCGAAAGGCAAGTGTCCGAACTCCTGAGCAAAGGTTGGGTGAGAGATAGTATGAGTCCGTGCGCTGTACCTGTCATTCTAGTGCCCAAGAAGGACGGCTCATGGAGGATGTGTTCTGATTGTAGAGCCATAAACAACATCACCATCAAGTATAGGCATCCAATCCCCAGGTTAGATGATCTTCTTGATGAACTGTATGGTGCATGTGTGTTTTCTAAAATTGATTTGAAAAGTGGCTATAATCAGATTAGGATTAGAGAGGGAGATGAATGGAAAACTGCCTTTAAAACAAAATACGGTTTGTATGAGTGGATGGTTATGCCATTTGGTTTGACTAATGCACCTAGTACTTTCATGAGATTGATGAACCATGTTTTAAGGGAGTTTATTGGAAAATTTGTGGTGGTGTACTTTGATGATATTCTTATCTATAGCACTAGTCTTGATTTGCATGCTGAACATTTGCAATCTGTTTTGAGTGTGCTTAGGAAAGAACAATTGTATGCCAACCTAGAAAAGTGCTCCTTTTGTACTGATCATGTGGTGTTTCTGGGTTTTGTTGTTAGTGCTGAGGGAGTACGGGTGGATGTGGAAAAGATTAAGGCCATCCAAGAATGGCCAACACCTAAGACCGTGAGTGAGGTGAGGGGATTTCATGGTTTAGCAAGTTTCTATAGGAGATTTGTTAAGGATTTTAGTACATTGGCTGCACCTCTAACTGAAGTTGTTAAGAAGAATGTGGCTTTCAAATGGGGTGAGAAACAAGAGGAGGCCTTTGCTGCCCTCAAGCATAGGTTAACTAATGCACCCATTCTTGCTATGCCTAATTTTGCAAAATCATTTGAAATTGAGTGTGATGCGTCCAATGTGGGTATTGGGGCTGTTTTGTTGCAAGAGGGTCATCCAATTGCTTATTTTAGTGAAAAGTTAGGAGCCGCTGCCCTTAACTATTCAACTTATGATAAGGAATTGTATGCTTTGGTTAGAGCTTTAAAAACTTGGCAGCATTACCTGTTACCCAAAGAGTTTGTCATCCATAGTGATCACGAGTCCTTAAAGTACTTAAAAGGACAAGGAAAGCTTAATAAGAGGCATGCTAAGTGGGTAGAGTTTTTAGAGCAATTTCCATATGTCATCAAACATAAAAAGGGGAAAGGGAATGTAGTGGCTGATGCGCTGTCTAGGAGACATGCTTTACTTGCTATGCTTGAAACTAAACTGTTTGGTCTAGAGTTTTTGAAAGACATGTATGAGCATGATGTGGACTTTGCTGAACTTTTTGCTGCATGTGAAAAGTTTTCTGAAAATGGATACTATAGGCATAATGGATTCTTGTTTAAAGCAAATAAATTGTGTGTGCCTAAGTGTTCCATTAGAGAGTTGCTTGTGAGTGAATCACATGAGGGGGGTTTGATGGGTCACTTTGGGGTTCAAAAGACCCTGGAAATTCTGCAAGAGCATTTCTTTTGGCCTCATATGAGACGTGATGTGCATAAGTTTTGTGATCATTGCATTGTGTGTAAAAAGGCTAAATCTAAGGTTAAGCCTCATGGATTGTATACTCCTTTGCCTGTTCCTGAATATCCTTGGACTGACATTTCTATGGACTTTGTTTTGGGGCTGCCCAAAACCAAGAATGGAAAGGATTCTGTGTTAGTTGTTGTTGACAGGTTTTCTAAGATGGCACACTTCATACCTTGCAAGAAAGTGGATGACGCTTGTCATGTGGCTGATTTGTTTTTCAAAGAAATAGTGCGGCTTCATGGATTACCGAGGAACATTGTCAGTGATAGGGATGCAAAATTCCTTAGTCACTTTTGGAGGACCTTGTGGGGTAAGATTGGTACTAAATTGTTGTTTTCTACTACTTGTCACCCACAAACTGATGGTCAAACTGAGGTAGTCAATAGGACTTTAGGCACATTGCTTAGGACTGTTTTAAAGAAAAATCTTAAGTCTTGGGAAGCATGTTTGCCTCATGTTGAGTTTGCTTACAATCGGGCTGTCCATAGCACAACTAATTGTTCACCATTTGAGATAGTGTATGGATTTAATCCTTTGACTCCTCTTGATTTGTTGCCTATGCCTAACATTGCTATGTTTAAGCATAAGGACGCACAGGCTAAAGCTGAGTATGTGAAGAAGCTGCATGAGCAAGTGAAGGCTCAAATTGAAAAGAAAAATGAGAGCTATGCAAGGCAAGCCAACAAAAGCAGGAAGAAAGTGGTGTTTGAACCAGGTGATTGGGTTTGGGTACACCTGAGGAAGGAGAGGTTCCCTGAACACAGGAAGTCCAAGCTTCAACCTAGAGGAGACGGACCATTCCAAGTGTTGGAGAAGATCAACGACAATGCCTACAAGATTGACTTGCCTAGTGAGTATAATGTGAGTGCCACTTTCAATGTATCTGATTTATCTCTTATTGATGCAGATGGAGGAGCCTTTGATTTGAGGACAAATCCTTTTCAAGAAGGAGGGAGTGATGAGGACACAACTAAGGGCAAGGACCATGAAGCACTTGAAGGGCCCATGACCAGAGGCAGACTTAAAAAGGCCCAACACGTCGAAGAGACAAGGCTGGTCATTTGTATAGCTGCCATTGATGATGACTGAAGGCCGGCCCATGTCCCCATAATTTTTATTTTATTATTTAATTATTGCAATTTTTATTTTATTGTAATTTTTTATTTTATTATTTAATTATTGGCAGTTATGTCCCCATAGTGAACTATATGTATTTTCGTCCAACATGAATAAAGCACTTTTTTGGCAGTTTTCAAAATACGTGAGTATTATGAGAGTTTCTCTCAAGGTTCCTGTTGAACCAAATTCTGACTTATCAAGGTTGATTCCTTGTGGCGTCAGCGTGACTTATCTTCCATCTCTGGAAGTGGCGTCCCGTCCCCGTCGGCAACCCTGTACCAAGCGATCCGCCCCGTAAGGATCACGTCACCCGATGTCCTTGAAAGTATTGTCTTAGGCGTCTTGCAGCATTCACTAATGCTAGGGCAGCCTTCTCTATTGTTTGGTACCTGGTCTCGGCTTCCTGTAGTACTCGGCTAGTGAAGTATATGGGTGCCTGACCACTTTTCCGTTCTTGTACTAAAACCGCACTTATGGCTGTTTGGGAAACCGAGATGTAAAGCACTAGATCTTTTGTAGGTTCCAGTTTTTGGAGTATGGGAGGGGCCGAAAGGGTCTTTTTTAGTTCTTGAAAAGTCTCTTCACACTGCTGGTTCCATCAAAAGTTCTTGGCTGTTTTCAGCAATCGCATAATGGGTTTTACCTTCTCGGCAATTCTAGGCAGGAATCGTGATAGAGAGGCAATTCTCCCTGTGAGTCTTTGGACATCCTTTGGGGTTTTCGGGCTTTTCATACGAATAACCGCCTCGCATTTATCTGGGTTGGCTTCTATGCCTCGGCATGTTAACATAAAGCCCAAAAATTTTCCCCCTTGGACGCCGAAGACACATTTTTCAGGGTTTAGGCGCATGTTATGTTTCCTGAGTTCCTTGAAGATCTCTTCCAGGTCCTTTGCGTGTTCGTCAGGCATGGAAGATTTAACAACCATGTCGTCGACATACACCTCTAGGTTTCGTCCTAACTGTTTTTGGAAAACTTTGTCCATCAATCTTTGATAAGTGGCTCCCGCGTTTTTCAGGCCGAAGGGCATTACTTGGTAGCAAAAATTGGCTGATTCGGTTATGAAAGCTGTCTTGTCTTCATCTGGAGGGTGCATTCGGATTTGGTTGTACCCTGAATAAGCATCCAAAAAACTAAGACAAAGATGTCCAGCTGCCCCATCGACCAATCTGTCAATGTTTGGTAGCGGGTAGGCATCTTTTGGGCAAGCTTTATTCAGATCCGTGTAGTCCGTGCACATCCTCCATCTTCCATTTGCCTTCTTTACCATGACGACATTGGCTAACCAAGTGGAATACTTAACCTCTCGGATAAAATTGGCGACCAACAGTTTGGACACTTCTTCTTCTACTGCTCTCCTCCTATCCTCTCCCATTTTCCTTTTCTTTTGAGAAATTGGTCTTGCTTCTCGGCATATTGCCAACTTGTGGCAATGGAATTTTGGGTCAATGCCGGGCATGTCGGCGGCTTTCCAGGCAAAGAGATCGGCGTTTTGTTCTACTACTCTTTGAATCCGAAACCTGCCCTCTTCGGATAGATTGTTTCCGAGGTATGTAATTTGAGTTTTTTCTTGCCCAATTTGAAATGGATGGACTTCCTCATTCGGCTTTATTTGCTGGTCCTCGATTCTGGGATCGAGATCTAAAGTTTGGTGCGAGGGTTCAGCCGCCGAGACCATGTGTACTGATTGGCTGTCGTCTTCCCTTAGTTGAGTGACCTTTAGACTGGCTAGGTAACATTCTCTTGCCGCCTTTTGATCAGCGTGGATCGTGACGACCGTGCCTTGGTTTGATGGAAATTTCATGGCTAGATGTGGAGTGGAGACTACGGCTCCAAGAGTGTTCAACGACGGTCGTCCGAGTAGTATGTTGTACGAGGTGTTGGCGTGCACCACAATGTATCTCACTCTTATGGTCTTGTACTCCTTTCCCTCATAACCGAAGGTTGTGTCCAACTCTATACACCCTCTGGTGTTAACCCTCTCACCGGAAAATCCGACTAAGGGTTCGTCATAGGGCATGAGCTTTTTCTCTGGTATGTCCAGTTGTTTGAAAGTGTTCCAGTATATGATGTCGGCCGAGCTTCCTTGATCTACTAGGGTCTTCCGGACTGTGCAGTCGGCCACATCTACACTGATGACCATTGGATCATCTTGCATTGGGTCGGTCCCCTGAAAATCTGCATCTGTGAAGGTGATGGGTGGCATTTTGAGTGTGTTTGTAGTTGAAGTCATGTTGACTGACCGGACTAGCCGGAGGTGCTTTTTTCGGGCCGAAGAAGTACTTCCTCCTCCCGCAAACCCTCCGGCAATCGTGTTGATGACCCTCCTAGGATTAGAGGGTTTTATGTCTTGTCGTTCCCTGGACCTGCTTCTTTGTCTTTCGTCTCTTCTAGCATGGCTAAAGTCCGTCCTGTAGTTTCTGTCATTGTCTTTATCTCTCCAAAAATGAGATCTTTCGGTCCTCGGATTATGGACGAAATCTTTAAGGTGTCCCATTTTGATGAGGTCTTCAATTTTGTCTTTAAGGGCGGGACATTCTTCAGTGGAGTGACCCTTGTTGCGGTGGTATCGGCATTGCTTGCTGTAATCGGCTTTAAGGGGAGTGTTGGCCCTTTTCGGCATGGCCAAAATTTCTGTGGCCAGAGCCTGTTCGAGTATTCGGGATCGACTAGTGTTAAGCGGGGTATAAGTCGTATACCTGGAGCCACGGTACTCCTTTTCTTTGCCGATCTTGTCTTTTCCCTTTCCTTGATAATCTTTTTCTTGTTCCCTCTTCCTTGGGTTGGATTCTGCTTGGACCTGGCTTCTGTATTCGGATAATTCTTCCATCTGCATGTATCTTGCTGCTCGTCGTCGGAGGTCATCCATGTCAAGAGCCGGTTTTTTGCAGAGACTGTTGACGAAGGCTCCTGGCCTAAGAGCCATCACTAACTGGTGCATAGCCACCGCCGAGTCTAGGTTCCGGATGTTTAATGCAGTCCTGCCGAACCTTTCCATGAACCTTCTTAGAGATTCCCCTTTTTCCTGCCGAATATTGACTAGTGCCACTGAAGTTAGATGATGGGGTCTGCTAGTTGCAAATTGATTGCCGAATCTGGCGACCAACGTCTCGAAGCTGTCAATGGAGTTCGGTGGTAGGCGAGTAAACCAACTAAGGGCGTGTCCCTTGAGGGAGGTGGGGAACACCCTACATAGAACGACATCTTCATAGGTGTATAAACTGATCTGGGTTATATACACATCTACATGTTCATCTGGATCCGTGCTACCATCGTATCGGTCCAGACTAAGGTTCTTCCAGTTTGGAGGAAGGGTAGTTTCCATAATCCCTGAGACAAAAGGGTGCCTACAGGGACGTGACTGATTGTTAAAGGTAGAAAAGGAAGGCCGATTCGTCGTACCCTGCATGCTAAGGTTGATTATCGACTCCTCTTCATGATTTTTGTCTGGTTTCTGATTTTCTTGTCTCCTGGATTGGTTCAAGTCCCTCAACTCGGCATTTTCTCGGTGAAGGGGCGACAACTCTTGAGCGTGCTGTTGCCTTATTGCCGAGATGTCGACTCGCAACTGCCTCAAATCTGACGAAAGATTTGTCTGATCTTCCACCAGGTTTTCGTCGACGAGACGTTCTTCCATGTGCGCGTGACTTCGAGTAGTAACCATTCTTTGTGAGGCTGCGGGGAAAGTTTTACCAGGCCCCACGGTGGGCGCCAAAATGTTCCTGTCGTGGGATAAGGGGAGGCCTTCCGTCGTCTCTTTGTGTTCTGATATCTTTGTTATTTGTCCGAAAGGTGGGGTACCTGCAATAAACACTCCAACGTTCAAGTTAGGGTTCGGCGCAGAGCATTTAATGTGTGTAATAAATGAGAATTCTGAGAGTTTACCTTGGGAAGCGGATCCCCTATTTATACATATTCTTATTGGGCTTGGGCCTTCATGGGCCTTTGGCCCTGAAGGGCCTTAGCCCTTTTCTTAATCATATATGTGGTAATTAAGAGTATTTAATTACCTTTAAACCTTATGTTTACGTTGTCTTTAGTTACTTAATGGTGCATATATTTCTACCAGTGTTCGGCCTATTTGTGCCGAATACTATCATTTAGGCCCGAGATGAGGGGTTTAGGGGTCCTCGGATTTATAGATGTCGAATACTCTGTCTGCCGAATGGATCATATAGCGTTGGGGTGTTCGGCTATGCTTCGGGTACCGAACACCTGATCCTACTGTCGGGGGGTATTCGGTTTGTATGTGTTGCCGAATACCCCAACTAGTACACCTGTTGTTCTGTTCTTTTCCTATCTGTGACTCCCCTTGACCTCTCCCACAAGTCCTATTCCCTCTGGATCTTTTACTTCCAACAATAATCATAACTTTCATCCTCACATGACCATTAATCTTCTTTTAATTCTTTGCCAATCAATGTTGCTTACTATTGTCTTTTCTCTTGTTATGGTTCATAACATAGTAGCAATAGTTCCAAGTTTAATTAGAATAGATATTAATTTTAATACTGTTAATGTAAATATAGTCAACCAATTTAAAATGATCTTAAATATTACTTTTAAAATAATTAGTATGAAAGTGAACAATCTTATATGTGAAAAATGTACATTCTAATTAAATTCCATCCGGTAATATGATCCTAAAAAATAAATAAAACTAAAGCTATAACCAAAGAAAAAATAGGTAGTTTATTTTAGGGTGTTTGTACTTTGTACATTCCAACTTACCGGTTCCTTTTTACAGAACGCATAACTAATAATGAGCTTGAGTTCAACCATATTATAATGTATATTCAACCATCACCAATTATGGTACCTTTTATACTTGTATGTAACTCTGTTTTCCACATTGGTGACAAGTTTTGCTACTTTCGCATGTTATCACGAATGCAGATATTTCAACTTTTTTTCTTAATTTTTCTGCAATTTTTTTTTACTATACCCACTATGGACTCAACTAACCATGATAAATAGTCTTTGTTGAATGACAATAGCCTTATATGTACATGTTATTTTATCCGGCTTTTTCTGCCTCCGCTAGTTGAAGGTATATTTCCTTAGCTGAAACCGTACTATAGAATAAGGTATGTCTCATTCCATGTTATTTGCTTAGCTTGTGTGAGGTTGCTGTGCTTTTTATTTGTAGGTGCTCATCTCATTATTTGTTCAAATGATAGCTCCTTTGTTCAATCAAGCCCAATAGCCAGATTGGAAGATCTTAAAGTTTGTGATTTACTTGATCTATCTACTGGAACTTAGTGCGAAAGCCTAGTAAATGGTATTTTTTATAATCGTGACGCTGAAATTATTTTCTCCATGCCTTTTTATCTCAATAATTGTGATGATGTTTTAATATGGAGATTAAGCAAGGATGGCAAATATTTATTTTATTTATTAAGCTTATAAAATAAATAAATGCTTAAGTCTAAATTAATTGTTCTCATTATTGGAATTTATATTATTATTATTACCGTAACATTTTCTAGGATTACTAGGACAGTGTCCTAATCCACATAAGCACTCGCGTTTGAGTCTTATGCTCACAGAACACAAACATCACAGAGAAATACAATTCATACTACAGTTCACGTGACTGTACCACGTAACGTTTTCAAAACACACAAATTACACATAGAGGTGTCATAGGTTCACATTCCAAGGGTTTTACAATCATTTAAGACAAGGGTAAGATTTACTTATTGCCTTACATGCAATACAATCATAATTAATTTACACATTCAAATACATCACAATCAAATATCATATTTCAAGACAATTTAAAACAGAATCCCTCTTTGACAGTACCTAATCTCTATTCAAAATTAATTTAACAAAAGATTTTTTTTTCTGTGAAATTATTATATCAAATTAAAGTCCTTAAAACCTATTTTTCAAAAAGGTATTCCAAACTCTCAGATTAAATCTACAAAAATTATTAAAATTCCTAGAATTTCTCAAGTCAGTATGTCCTTCACAGTAAGCATACCTTAAAGATGTGTAATTTTTCAAACTTTCCAAAGGAGATTTTAACTCAATTTTTATGGCAAAAAGATAACATTCATATATTTTAGAAAAGGTAAAACTTGAATCCTAATTCCTCCTACATTTTTTCCAGAAATTTCTTTTCTAAGACCCATGTCTCAGGTTCAAAATCTGGAATCCATGCAAATGTTCTGTTTTAACCAAATTTGTTAAATTAGTATTTGTGGATGAAATTTTCGAAACTTACATCATTTTAAAGCTCTATTTGTCTAGTTTTAGGAACAAAAATTATATTTCAAAATCGATCATTACTTTGGTGTCAAAAGCTCAAAAACCGAACATTGCCCAAACCAGTTTCCACAAGCAGAACAGTCCCATTACATGTCACAGATGAACCTTCATTTGAGGTTATCTTGCAATGGTATCAAAAGAAAAGTTAGTGAATTTTGAGTCTACTTTAATTGAGGACAAGTTTCATTATTATCCAATAGTTAGGTCAAAAGTTATACACAAAAATGTAACTTCTATGTGAGACAGCCACAGCCAACACCAGTTTTCGAGTTTTAAAAACAAATGCATGAGGGTTTAGAAATTGTGCTTGATAATATTCGTAAATTACATGGTTAAAAATATCGTTTTATCTAGTTTTTAATGGCACAAAAACGAAAACAAAACATTAAGTGTACAATTAAAAATTTAAGAAAAATCAAGACAGGTTCCATGGGAATCGAAACAGAACAGCCATTTTGCAAGTCATGAATGAACTCCGAGACGAGATTTTTTCTCCATGGTGTCAAAATAAAAGTTATTCCTTTTCATGTCTATTTTCATTCGAAACAAATTTTGTGAAAAATCAATGGTTGGATCTTCCAAAAATTATGAAACAGTGGAGGATGTCCAGGGCAACATGAAGCTACGCCACTGCCACTTGAATTTTGGGGTCTCCTTCTACATGCAACACACAAAAATGAGTTTGAAGAAAATGAGTATGACTTCCCTTGTTCCAGAGACCATCCCTTACAGTTTAAAGAGATCAAAACTCCATCAAGGCCATGCATGTACTTACACAAACAACCACTGCTAAAGAATCAACCTTTCCCTTCAAAATCTTTCACATGCAAACATTTCCAACAAATCAAACAAACAGTGCAAAGAGGGGCATGCATGTTATAGGTAGTTGAGCCCCCTAACTCTCAAACCACCCTATGACTGAAAATAGAATCCACAAGGAAGTTTCCCTCACCTTTGGGGTTATTGGGTCGTGGAGGAGAAAGAGGAAGGAAAGAGGATGAAGCTGGTTGAGTTTGGTGATGGAAAGCTTGCTCCTTGGCTTGCATGCAAGGTGAGCAAGAAGCAAATGGCTTCCCTCCTTGCTGTAGGAGTCTCGGCCAGAATAGAGGAAAGGAGAGAGAAAAGAGAGAAAAACAGATTTGGGTGTTGTTTGTTGTTGTTGTGACCATGTGAGAGGGAAGAGAGAGAAAGGAGAGCATTTGATTGGTTAAGGGGATGTGAGGTGGTAATTTAGGTGATAAGCTATAAAAATTACACTGTGAAATTGAAATGGGATGTGATATTAAATTTTGAAAATCAAACTTTGAAACATCTATTTAATTTTATAATTTTTTTTTAAATGAAAACATTTTAATAACTCTTATAAAATTCTTTCTATAGAGTAATTGCTCCCAGATGAATTTTATAAACGATAACTTGATGTGCAAGTTTCAGAATTTAATTTAATTAAAATAATTAAAACCAATTTGAAGTTTATTAATTAATTAGTACTTAGCGATAGATATTTTAAATATTTACTACTAGTAATTAATCATAATTCAATTAATTACTAGCAGGTATAACAGATAATCACTCACAGACAAATACACAGAAAAGTAACTACTGAAAATTAATTACAAAGAGTTACTCACAGAGACACTTATCACAAACAATTAATTTCATCGAATTAGTCACATAGATTTTAATTACCGAGAATATTATATCCTTTGACTTTATCAATCTTTTCCTATTTGACCATTATATAGAAATACTTTTATTATTTTATTTCCCATCATTTTTCTTATTTACTCAGTTAATTACTAACTATATTTTAATTACTCAAAATCTATCTTTTTCTTATTTAAAATAAATACTTAGATTCCCATTAATTATAATTAATCTCTCATGTTCTTACTTAACGAGTTATAATTTTCGGGATGTTACAAATCACAATGATATGTTACATTCTAAATTGAGGCTAAAATATAACTGCATATAAAGTAAATAGTAAATATGTAAGCACTTGAAATTGCATGTGTGCATGCACAGGGGTATGTGTGTGTGTGTGTGAGAGAGAGAGAGAGAGAGAGAGAGAGAGGAAAAAAGACAATTCTAGTCAATGTTTTCCTTCTATGATGTCCAAAGAAGACGTTCTTCTATTAACTTATCATATTCACCCCCTTTTCTTTTGTAATCTATAGTTCATGTTGGCCTGCTTTTCTAACATTTCTTAGTCAAAATCCAATGGCTAGGAACTTCTAAATCTTTGATTTGTTGTATTCCACCTAACTTGGTTGCTACCATGTGGCATGAGCATGAGGATCTAATGTTAATGAATTGAAGGGAAAACTAAAACGTGGCATTTAAGTGGTTGTGTAGGTTTGGTCAGTTGAGAGAAATGGTAAGCAAGAGTACAATTTTATATGAAAATTTACAATGGCAATAGGTGTGGTAAGAGATGAAAAGAATACGTGAAAGTATTATTCTTTGGTGCTGCATACGATGATATAAAAGAAAAAAGTGACACAGCTAAGGATTATTTCGTTATTCATACATACATGCCATTAAAGTATCTATCATTAATTGTAAATTTCTTTTAACAAGTGATAAATAAAAGAAAAGATGTACAACAACTAGCAATAGATCATTATTAGGATTTTAAAAAAAGCTTAATTTAGATTAAATTTCAATCTAAGTCCTTGACTAATCATTAGAACGAGTTCTAATATCCTAAAATTCTCATTTGGAAGAGAATCAAGCTTTTAAATTCATATTTCTACCATTTTTAAAACTTTGGAAATAAATTGTGAGATACTAAACTAATTATTTAAGATAAAATAAATTGAAACTTTATAAATTAGTTTAACTAAAAATACAGTAAGGATTACATTACATGCAATAGTGAAAATAATTAACGCACCAATAATCAAATTCTATTTTTTTTATAACTTAAATTTAGCTACTTTCTTAAATACATTTCTCATTCTTTAAAATAGGATTCTGTTAGGAACCTAATCTATAATGTCCTAAGAAAAAGTTTCCACTTGATTACGCCATTTTTCTAATATTATTATTATTATCATATGAAATATTGGAAACTTAAATATTAATTTATTTTTCTAATGTCCTAACATGTATCAGTCTCTCATATAGTGTCAATCAAAGATAGAACGGCAAAGCAAATAATAATATTCATACTAATAAAACATTATAAAAAGCACAATAGAATCAATAGCACTAGCAGCCTAGTCCGTTCAAAATGCTAAAACCAGCCTAGTTAGTAGTTAATTTTTTTATTATTTATACTTGACATCATATTTTTTAACAAGTTAAAACCAGATTCATTGTATCCTTCCACCAAACAAATGTAACTCATGTATCACTTACTGTGGAAAAAAAAAAAAAAAAAAGAGTTGACAGGCTAAACATGCAAGCATGGTTATATAGATGGATCAGACACAATTAAGATCACCCAATTTAAGCATGATGTTATGTTACCATGCCAAAGCAATTGTCAAAGAGTTGCTTCTAAAACTACCATACAAGTAATGCTTAATAAAATAGTTTATTAATCAAAACATTTGAATAATAAAAAAGACCAGGATGAATATATAAAAAGTAGCGATTGAAGCAAAGCCTCACCGATAATCTGGACTTCCTGGTCACAACTTTAATGATGGCTTGTTTAATCAACCAGTAAACATATGTGGACAATTTATATCCTCTATGTGGGTCAAATTTCTCTACTCCTCGAAGAAGTCCAATGGTTCTTTACTAGTAAAATCAATTCAAATATCTAACTAAGAAGGAGTTGTAACAAAGAGTGAAACACTAAAATGAATAGGCACCTGAATGAGGCCTTGAAGGCTTAATCCTTTACCTTGATACACAGCTACAGTGGAGGCTAGGGGTGTTCAAAAATGCTAAACTGAATTGAACTATATGAAAACTAAACTGAACTTGAAAAACAGTTCACTTGAACTGAATTGAACTAAAAAACAGGTCAGGTCAACCAAACCAAACTGTTTTTTAGTTCAGTTACCTACATTGTTAAAGTTCGAACTGAACTGTTAACGAAACTGCATGATTTAACAACTTTTCTTTTTCCTGAACTGGTTTTGCAACAAATTTTAGAAAACCAACCTGCACTGATTTTTAAGTTGATATTAAACTGAACCAGGGATGCTGTCACGAGGTTTCTAATAAATTTTCTAATAATGTTGAACTTATGAAAACTCCTTTAATTAAATAAACCATCTTTAAAGAGTTAAAATTAAACATGAGTATTTTTTATTTATTTCATGCTTCACTTCAGATACAAATTACAACTAACCTCCAAGTGATCAAATTTAAGAACAAAAATATTACACTGAAAAATGATTTAGTTTAGATACTTAATACTGGGATTTTATTTTTGTTAATACTGAGAATCATAGTCCCAGAGTCATTATCCTATCTTCAATTCCATAAGGAACTACTGATAAAGCATACCATTATAGCTTGCCTTTATTTACAATTGTTGCCAACTATACGAATCAAACAAGAGGTCAATTGCAATAGTTTCTCTATCCTCACATCTTCTCTTACTGCAGCTCATGAGAATTCTGTTAATTTTTCTAATAATTTGAGTAGAACTCTTGAAATAGTTCACTTAGTAAGTGAATTGAACTATTATCCAACAATTCAGTTTATTAAACTGAACTAACAAAACAGTTCCAGTTCAGTTTTTTATAAAAAATGGTTCAGTTTTTAATAATTTAGTTCAGTTTAGTTATAATTCAGTTCAGTTCAAATAGTTTTTTTGAACACCCCTAGTGGAGGCAACTAATATAACTACTCAGGAAACAAGTAAGAAAGTTAAGAGACAGAAGTGACTGGCCAAGTGAGTGTCATATGACTCATATTTGTACATAAATAATGTCATATGACAGTACCACACGTACACCAGTATACACAGCCATTAATGCATAATGCATTGCCTAAACTCCTACACTGAACTGGAGCACTATCAGACCTACACCAACACAGGAGCCTAGACAACCATCCACACAGTCCACATGAAATAACTTCCACTGGAAGGATTTCCTGAGCAATATAATTACTCATTTATAAGGTTCTGAAGACCTACGAATTTGACATAATAATCCCAGTAGTTAGTAAACAGAAACTAAAACATAACAAAACATAAGTAATTTGTCAGGGTCTTCAACAAGTACATATTTGATATTTCAATTTAAATGTCAAAAAAGAAACCGCCTAACCTCATTGTGAGTTGTTCTTCCCCTGCTTTCTACCTTCTCACACACTTGAAACAAGCAACAATGAATTAGAAGCAAAACCATAATGAAAATTATAAACACAACCTACAAAAAAAACATTATCTCTATCTAATTCTAGACTCACTACTGCAAATTATAGAATCTAATTAACACAACTTCAAGTATGGCAAGTTAATTAAGCATTTTTACCAAACAAAAAAGCTAAGAAATCTAATACCTTAGGAAATAAGAGCAAGTTACAACTTCAACTAAGAAAATCAATCAAAGTAAGAGTCAATCAGAGTGAATCTATGGAGCACAAAGAGAAGAATAAAACAAAGAATGAAATCGATAAATCGTTCTGTACCTAAATCAAGGGAAAAACCCAATTAGCTGCTAGTTCCTTGAATGAAAACATTTAAGAAATTGAAATTGAAACTCATGGAAACAGTGCTTTAGGGCATTGAGGGAAATCAAGATCAATAGAAATTGCAAGGAAATCAAATTAACAACTAAACGAATTAAAATCTTTGAGATGAAAAGACACTGAGAGAAGGTAATGGAAGAGGAGATTATGATGAAAAAAATATGAAACTAGATCTCATGGTGTGGCCTTCTTCGCCTATAGCGGTGCTTCAAATCCTCGCGGTGGCTGCACCTTCGCTGGAGATGAGGCCGATGACAACTAAGATAGAGGGGAAATACTTATAGAAAGCTCTTGTAGAGGTTGGTGAGGTGAACAATTTTTATAGGTTTATAATTTTGGATTTGGCCATGCGGAGGCGGAATATGGCTTCTAATGCTGGTTGAGAGATGCAAAACATTTGTATGCACAGGTTGTTGTTTGTGAGGGTTTTGGTAGTGTCTTCTCTCGCTGCTCCCTCTGTTTTTTCAATGAAATTTAGGTTTTTTTTATATATTATTTTTTAATAGAATTATCTGTAGGACCCGTTTTTATATATAAAACTTGATGGTAAAATAATTATTTTCCCTGCTGTTGAAGGATTATTTTTTCCCCTCAATATTACATCCGTGAGACCTTTATACATCTCAACCCTTAGCTCTTTTTGGTGATTTTTAACATATTGCAGACAGAAGGACTCTGTCATACTGTAGGAATCAACTAAGAATTATTGGAACAATCGTTTAGAAAACAATAAACATGAGTGCTCAATTATACTTTCTTGAATCCTGTAAGCAATAAACTCTCTCATTGAAACCTTTTGCCTTTTGTTTGATCTAGTACGTGAAGAATCCAATAATGGAATATCATCAGCTTCTCCTCTAGGAAACAGCAATGAATATTGTAATGGCAAATAAGCTTTACTTGTTATAGATACACGCTTTAAAATTCTTGACCTGGTTTCAACAATTAAATCCCTTTTAGCATCTAATGAATCATTGTCACCAACTATCAAGCTTGCAACTTCAGACACAAAAGGGTGATTGTATGTCTTTCCTTCATGACTACGTTTCCCAAAAATTTTGAGCTCTATCACGAATCATTCTATACATCTAGATGTATGGATTACACTGATCAAACATTTTTTGTATGTCAACAACTATTGACTCCTGTAGATAACAACAATCTTTATTCATCCTGCATAATAAAAAATAAACAAAATGTTACATAAGTTTTTTCATTGAAAATATAGGAAGATAATTAATTGTTAAAACAATTTATGAAATAATTGATATTGAACACTAACCTGACAACAGACAAGCTATTAGATATTTCGTTGTCTGTATCATATGTATAGTTGTGCAAATTTTCGTCCACTTCCAGGTAGTGGAAGTAAACTTCCTATGCTATGATAATTTTCACCATTCATTATAAACATCGGAGGTGCACTTCCATCATTTTTTTGAGACATCTATTTTCCCACCCATAGATATAAAAGAAAACATCATGTTGAATCCACGAATGTTTTCAAGAAAGAACTTGCTTTTCTTGTCCTTTTAGTGAAACAAATCACTAGACGTTGTGGAGTATGCTGAAATAATCTATTTTGATTTTTTCTTGCATGCAACATAATGAAAATTTTGGTGTTTTGGAATTTTGCCTTTTTTCTATCATCTCACCATATCACATTTGAGCTTCGCAGAATTCACACACCCACACTGGATCACCTATGTCCCAAGTTTATTTAAAAAATAAAAAATAAAAATGGTTACACGGTTACAATTGATTATCATTAAAAATTATTAAATTAAGTTACTTGCCTACATTTGTGAGATTAATTTCATTAAGCGTACACTCATCACTATCATTAGCATCAAACATATCATCCTCGATAAATTTAGTGTCATTCGTTGAAGCATGTTGTTTTGTTTGTTCTTCAAATTACATAATAAGGAGATAAAAGAAATATCAAAAAGTGGCACTTAGAGTTAAAATGCAACATACACAATTAATATATACTCAGACTTAAAAGAAATAATTTATTGTGTTTGTAATACTTTGAACAATTACATAATTTATTGTTATAATAATTCATACCATGATCATTTTCATCTCCTCTTAGCAAATGAATACTACCTTCTTTGTCAGCCATGACAGAGGTATCATTTTCTGCATATGGGAAAGACATAATTATTACACCATATAGATCAAATGTCTCTAAAATTTGTTGGATATATATCAATATAGTCGTGAGATTCAATTAAAATTATTATCCTATGTTATCAAGACAAATTAAATTATGGTGTCAAAACTGAACAAATAGTTATTAAATCATTATACCTCATGAGATGCAATTAAAATTATTAACTCATGGTTTCAGAATACCGAATAACGATACAATAGCACACTCATCTGATTGTCTACAAAAATAGGTGCCAAAAGTATCCGTATTTGATGATTCAAGAGATGCATTTGATGCGCAAGGTACATTATTAAGAGAGAATGACACACTCTTTTCTGAATCATGACATTCAAGTCTAATTCTTTTAAGTGATACTTTATATGTTACCTGCAAAATTGAATAAGTAAATAAATAATTAAAAACATTATATCACTTGGTACACTTTTTATTGTAGCATAAATCAAATCAAGTTATAGTACAAAAGTGCATCATATAGATATATATAATTAAATCATACTAATTTTTTTAATACTATAATAATAAAGTAATTTAGAAAATAAAAAATAAGATATATTTATCACGGTGGATGGAAAGATACAATTCTTTAATTTTCAATACTCGAAATACTTATGTGAAGTTCCCTATTTGATGTGTTAATTTTAATTTTATACATGAAAGCAATGAAATAATGAATAATATCATTCACTGTCAAAAAAGAAAATGAATAATATCATTCAATTGAAACAAAAATTTATAATAATATTGCTGTAATAGATTTATTTCAAATATTTAACAATAAAATATATATTTATTCTAATATATATCTATTTCAATTATAATTTTTTATTTTTTAATCTACTTTTTTAGAAACTTTTTTTATTTATCTATTTATGAAAACAACTGTTACTTTTTTTATATATAATAAACCATCTAACTGTTCTTGTAACTATTTAAGATGTGGAAGAAGACAACAACTGCACTAAAAGGACAAGTTGATTCGTATTATTCTTGAATTGAAATTAGAGTTTCATAATAATCCATGTAATAAAAGATTTCCAACATAAATTATCAAAGTGAAATTCTAATTTTAATAAGAGAAAAGTACTAAAAGAAATATTATTTTTTGTTGGCACAGTTTCTTTCCTACAAATCTACAAGCTACTTGCATTACAATACGCTTACCAATCCACTCAAACTTGTACGCTCCATATTAATCTTGTGAAAGGGACATTTTTCAGGAGATTAATCATAATCATTTTTACAATGTTACGAGTGTCATTCACCCCCTTTGTCATGTATAGCCCAATTGTATCTTATGAAGAAAAAAAACATTACAAACATAAATCTGAAAAGAGAATGCGTTGCAACCATAAAAACATAAGAAAACCATTGGGTTAACTAAGATAATGAGCGTGATGGTTTTGTTGTTTCTACCAAGTAACAAAGTTCTTCACAACTCACAAGCAAAGCAAACAGAAAAACAGTTAAAAAAAAATCCACTTTAATATACCTACATTCAAGGGGGAAAAAAAAGAGTTTGCAACCAAAATCCTTTACGGTAGGGTGGTAAATATCCTGCTTATACAACTGAAAAATCTTCATGAAGCAACTTTCCTGGGTCAAAATATAGTCCCTAAATGTTCATCATTGAGAATCCAGCATATCCACCATAAATAAGCCTCAATATCCTCCACTTGCAAAGTAAATAGGGCAAAAATGGAGACAAAAGGGCCGGGATCAGTTAAAAAGCCCTGGGTTTAGCCAATCCCTGAAAACAATAGAATATGTATTGTGTAAAGTCATTTATAGCTGCACAGATAAATAAATAAAATAAAAGACTAGGGAAAGAAAGAAATGCTGCAAGCCAAAAGCACTAACTTGCTTATGTCATCGAGATGGTCATCAAAATCTACAATGTCATTCCACTTCTCAGATGCAATATAGTCCAATTATGACTAGATTTGCTGATGGCTCTGAGAGAGAATCGATTGTTCCCATCTGACTGAACCAACTTCCAGTTCTTAGATGTATCCCTAACATAAAGCTAAACCATAAGAAAAAGGCAATCTTGGTTAATGTAACCAACAAAAAGATGACTCTATATATGGGGGAGCCATATATATATATATATATATAATGGCATAAACTCTTGCAACCATACTTATATAGCATGTAGATAATGAGTTTCTTCTTTTATAACAAAAAAAGTGCTTTCTGAATGAACCATAAATTTTGTAACGATAAGAAAAAAATAATAAGGGGTCTTTGTAATTAGTACAAATGTTGGATGAAGCCTTTTAGCTTTGAGGTTGGTTGTAGCCTGTATAATCATGAAAAGTGTGCACATTAAACAACATTATTATTTCATTCTCCCACTCTTCAAATTGGATAGATCTTGGTACATGTTTGGTTTAGATTATTTTAGAGAAATATATATATATATTTTTTTTTTGCTAACTTTCCTGACAAAAGTTTTGGAGAAAAACAAAAAATATCTTAACAAAAGAGTGGTTCCCAAATATGCTGCAGCCTGTGGCAAATCAAACAGGAATATTCCTCAATTTTTACTTATGAGTTATGATGAAAACAAGAGAAAACAAAGCACTGCATTAAGCCTGAAATTTGAATTCTTGCCATCTAATCCAATATGATACAAGTTACAACCAATGAAATCCTACACATCAAAATCATAGCCCCCAATTTCCAGTTAAGCTTTTAGATACAGCAGTTCTGTCTATATTTAGAGAATGATGCACCAAAATAAGCGCCAAAAACAAGACAGGGAGACCACCAAGCATAAGCAAACTGCTAATTGCCAATACAAAAGCAAACTACAGAAAATATACACATTCTAACGAGTTCAAAGGTTTTCATGATTCCATTAAAAATAAGGGGTTATTTAGTCCATTCATAAAAAGCCCTGGAGGATTTCTATATTCATATAGACCAGAAGGGTTTCTACATATATTTGATGATCGTATCATCTAAAGAAGCCCAATTACAATTCAAAGAATGGATAAATACAATGATCATATAACAAACGATTATTTGTCCTGATGAATGCGGTTTCCAACACTAAAATTGCTAACCTGCATTATGGCACTATGGTCCTTGCTCTTTTTCAAAGCATCAAGCTTCGTGTTATCTAACTGCGAATAATTGAAGAAAAACAGAAAGAAGATAAACAACAGGAAATAATTAAAAACAAAATTAGCAAAAAATAAAAAATAAAAAAAATTCAACAACAAACCAATAGAACGACAGCTTGGGGAAAGTAACGGCAGATGTGGTCACCAATATTCTTCGCCACACCACCAAGCTCACTATCATCAGATCTCTCATTCGCATGAAAATAGCCCACTATGTTCAACCCTTTCGCAGAAAAATATTCCTCTATCTATCTCAAAAATAAATTGTGATTGCAAAAAATAAATAAAAAATAAAAATTAGAAAACTACAGGCAACACAAAAAATTAATAGATACCCAGAAGCTATGATGCACAGATACGATCCGTGTATTGGATACGATACGTATTCGATACGGTGATACGATTATTTTAAAAATATATAGGATACGATACTTATAAGATAAATATTTAGAAATGTATAAAAATTTATAAAACATGGTAAATAAATAATTGTAATTATAAATCATTGTCATCATAAATTACTTTGTATTAATTACATATATGAACAGTATTATCAATCTCATCTTTTCTTGAAATCATTCACATAAAGAGAACAATTTTCATTTTTGGTTCTGTATTAGAAATACTTACATGATTCACGTAGTTGTAGTTGTATTGGATTTTCGTAAAATGCTATAAAAGCTTGGATACTTATCGATACGTGTATTAGTGAAGTATCCAAAGTGTATCCGTATGGGATACATGAAACAAATCGAATTATCGGTGAAATATCCAAAAATATCAGTATCGACATCAGATTTATGAAACAAATTGAAGTATCGGTACTTCATAGCCCAGAAGAAAAAAAGACAAACTCAGTTGATTAGGTTACATGTTGATTAACAAAGTCTTTGTGCATAATTTTATAAATAACAATATGGTCAGAACTAAATGAAAAAATAAATAAATTTATAAAGCCCTAGAGAAGAGAGAGAGGGAGAACCATGATGCGAGATATCTCCAATTGGGGAAGAAGAGGGATGTGAGAGTGGAAGAGAGGGACGGCATCGGCGATCTCGACGACGTCGTTTGAAGTGGAGATGCGACCGATCATGACGCCGTTGACGGCAGAGGTTGGGTGTTTGAGGGAGTGAAGGACGAGTTTGATGTAAGCATTTTGTGCAATCTCGTACCTCAAACCGTTGCTACCCATGGCTGAGATTCTCTCGACACAAAGGTTTGAGGTTCCTGTCCTGTTCTGTTCTGTTTTGATGTCAAACACAAAACAGATGCAGATGCATGCAATCAACTACTATCAACTGTTGTGGACTTCGCACTTTGCCACAACTTCTAACGATGTCGTATTGTTATTCATCAGTGACTACAGTATGACAGGCCTGGGTCAGTAGTTTTTGGGCTTCAGCAGTTGAGCCCAACTACTTCACGGGCCATGTCTATGAAAGGTGGGCACGGGAAAATCTTTTTTTCGACAATTTTGTTTACTATTTTAAAATTATTTAATAGGTTAACGTTTTAAATTTTACGTTAAAGTTAATAATCCTGCTTAGTTTATGATAATATTATTTCCCATACGTGTCCTTTTCATTTTTCTCACAATAATAACGAAAAAATAATTGTTTTTTGTCAATATTATACGAAACTCTTATGATCGAATCAAAATAAATTATTACAGGTACTGAAAGCTATTTCCCTTGTTTTCTTAAGTAAGGATTGAATAAATTCGATAAAATTAGGTCATTCATGTTCAATATGTTTCTTCATAAGAAGCTGGTCATCATAAACAACTTTATGGTTTATGAACTTCTCTCTTTCACACCCTATTGTACAAATTTCTGATTTCTGATACATTCTTCTTTGATTCTAATAATTGACAAGTTGATTTATATCTTTAGTTCTAATATTGTTGCTTGGTGTTTCAAGAAGCCATATTGGTTAGCCTGACCTCAAAAGCCACCCTAATGATTGATGATATTAGTGTTGCTAGGTCAATGGAACAATCCCAAAAGATAATTACTAACACATTGATAAAGAGAATTGATAATACTCTTTATCATTAAGTGAATTATAAGTGAGCAATCCCAAAAGAAAATGTTATATTGATTAAATTATAACTTATTAAAAATTGCAGATTAAATAAACAATTATTAGATTTTTTATATTAAAAACATGATTTTGTTCAGAATAACAACAGGATTTTTTTTAAAACATTCGATCTCATATGTATTAATTTAAATATTTTTTATTCTTAAGTGAACTTTTTTTTATAAATTATTAAATAATTTTAATTAATATAAGGTAAAATATCAAATTAAGCCAAATATTTAATTTTTTATTACTTAAAGGAATATACACTGTCCATTTTGGTAATTTCAATTTTCCCTCCAAAACTTTAAGGGTCATTTTAGGAATTTCAATTATTATTTATTTATATTAATATTACTATTACTATTAATAAAATAGTTGTCAGATAGAAAAAGTAACTTTTTTCCTAAAATAAGACTATTTCGTTCATAATAAATGTTAATTACTGAATTAAATGCTAATTATCCTAAATTTTGCAACATTAATTTTATTATTATGTGATGTGATATCTTGAAAAAAATAATATATATTCTTCTTCTATCTTCCTTTCTCTGCAGCTTTTATTGTTTGTGAGATGCATGGTAACAGAATATTTTATTTGTGTGAGAAAATGTACTTATTTTCTTCATTCTTCTCCTTTACTGTCAGATTGTAACAAAAAATGCACAGCAATGAGATTTTTTTTCTCACTTTTCTCTCTTTTTGTTTGTGGATTTGCTTTTGTAGTAATGGTGTACACCTTGATAAATTTTTTTTGGTCTAAATTTCTTTTGATAATTTCATGAAAAATATTCATTCCAATTTATTATATTTTTTCATACTTTATTATATATGTCTAAACGAGGGAAGGGACGCATGGAATCCAAGGGTGCCTTGCTGAAAAAAAGCTCAAGCGGATAAAATGCTACTCAGAGGAGCTTTTATAGAAGTTCATTTATATATCTCTGCACAAGCGGACAAACTGCTACTCAAAGGAGCTTTTATAGAAGTTCATTTATATATCTCTGCACAAGCCTGCACAAGCGGACAAACTGCTACTCAGAGGAGCTTTTATAGAAGTTCATTTATATATCTCTGCACAAGCGGACAAACTGCTACTCAGAGGAGCTTTTATAGAAGTTCATTTATATATCTCTGCACAAGCCTGCACAAGCGGACAAACTGCTACTCAGAGGAGCTTTTATAGAAGTTCATTTATATATCTCTGCACAAGCGGACAAACTGCTACTCAGAGGAGCTTTTATAGAAGTTCATTTATATATCTCTGCACAAGCCTGCACAAGCGGACAAACTGCTACTCAGAGGAGCTTTTATAGAAGTTCATTTATATATCTCTGCACAAGCGGACAAACTGCTACTCAGAGGAGCTTTTATAGAAGTTCATTTATATATCTCTGCACAAGCCTGCACAAGCGGACAAACTGCTACTCAGAGGAGCTTTTATAGAAGTTCATTTATATATCTCGGACAAACTGCTACTCAGAGGAGCTTTTATAGAAGTTCATTTATATATTTCCCATTATTTATTACTTTAAGTAAATGCTAATGCTAATTAAAGGTATAATATATAAATATTAAAATGTTTATCCACATTATTTGAATATAATATATTCTTTAAAGTTCAATTTCCTTATTTACTATATTAACGTAATAAAATTACAACTCATTTAATTGCTTAAATTGATTGTTAAAATTATTTCCTTAAATATTATATTCAAACTGTAAAAAATATAGATGTTTGAATTGATTTCGTTAGGAGTGAGGAGTGTGCTCAAAGTACAAACGATTTTTAGGTTTAGTTATCAAATTATTAGATTATTAAAAATATTATATAACTTCTTCTGTTCCTATTATGGGTTTGGTTGATGCCCACATGGATCCTTTGTCTGCTGACTTTGTTCTCTTTTAAAAACTAGATTATCATTGTATGCTTACATGGTGTAATGGTAGTGAGGTTCACAAGATCTGGCAGTGTTGATATCGAATGAACAGATATGATTTATTTTGAATATCTAATATTAGAATTCACAACAAAATAAAACCAACAACTAAATAAATTTATCCAACTACTATTATTCTTAGCCTAAAATAGCCTAAAAATTGTCAAACGAACCCAAAAAAAGCACAATAATATGAAGCAACAGGCAACATGAATGCATCATCGCTGTAAAATTAGCTTGAGATTGACAACGTGACAATAAAGAACCAAAATGGTGAAAAATAAAGAATATTCGAGAGAAGCAAAGAGTCATGGAAGCTGTGAAATTATTACAAATTTGTCAACATGACATGAAAGCCGTCAATTTGGTAAAATTAGCAATGAATGAATCATATCAAGGTAAAAGACCTATCAATATCATAGTATCTCGTGTCCAACTAGGTTGAGAAAAAAAATGCCAGCAGAGCATTTTGAGAATTTGTGGCCATAAATTGTTGATTGAGCAAATACCACATATTTGAAACAGCAAAACTGAGTTGGTTTACGCCCAAAATTTGTGCTGTCTAAGCGCCGAGTTCGTCTGAATCTTCAGAGGAAGCATATAATATTAGGGAACCTCCCTCTCTACATTGTTGCAGAGAATCCAAAGCCTCTTTTGAAACCAAGCAATTCATGGCTTCTTGTAATGCTGTCATGTGCTTGAATATGTTGTGAATATTGTAAATGGAAAAAACTCTCATCTTAACTAAAATGCGTGTAATAAAATAAGTTTTTTAATAAAAAAAAAACTTCAAGAATGTCAATGCAATTTACTTATATAAAAATAAAATGCTTACAATATTTTAGTTATTTCATTCTAAATTGTGCTAAAAAAAAAAAAAAGGACACTCAAATTCTTTTGGTTGCCTAAAAATAGAGAGGAGAGAATGAAAATAGGAGAGATGAATAAAATTCATGTTATTTGGTATAATTAAATTAGAGAGGAGATTCAGAAGAGAATTGTAAAAATAGTGGGTCTCACTACCCTTTTTTTTTTCACACATTAAGGGAAGATATAGGTTGGAAATACTGACCAAGCCAACACATGACAAAAGTACCCCTCTCTTCTGTAGCTTTCTTGAAACATTTTTGCTCCATGGATTAATGCCTTAATTATAATCGATTATGTGTATCTGTCCCATGCTTGTAGTTTTTTTTTTTTTTTTTTGAGGAGAACCCATGTTTGTAGTTTGTACTGTGTTTAATTGATTATATATATGTTCACTAATGCCCTAATTATAATCGATTAAGTGTATCATGCCCATATTTGTACTATGTTTAATTGATTATCGAACAAATTACAACAATAGTTTTTATCAAATTACACATAGTTCCACTTTTTTTTTTTTATTTTCCAACACTAACCTCCCTTTAAGTTTGAAAACATTAAACTAGCACATTCTTACGTGTTTGAAAACATTACACTGACATCTCTCAAACCTTACACTAACACTCCTTACAGGAGAGACGAAAGTAATGGTTAAAAAAGTAGTGAGTACTTGTGTAATTACACAAAACCTCATGAGGTGTTGATGTAGTTTGCTCTTTTATATATATGTTCGTTATAATCGATTAAACGCATTTAGTGTATTATGAGTAGTTACGATAAACGTGTTAAGGATAAAATAATACTTTTAATTATACTCTAATTTCTTGTCTTTTATTTCATCCAAATAAAAAAAATCTCATAATATTATTTCAGTTTAAATACCTTTTTAGTCCTTACAATTTAACATTTTTTTGTTTTTCGTCCTTGTAAAATTTTGTTTTTGCCTTTTGTCGTTACAAATTGTGTTTGTTTTTTTTTTTCGTCCTTAAAGTGATTTAGATAGCGCTTTGAATAGTGAAAAAAGCGCTATCTAAACCACCTTAAGGATGAAAAACAAAACAAACATAATTTGCAAGGACTAAAAGAAAACAAAAATTGCAGGGATGAAAAACAAAAAATCATTAAATTGTAAAGACTAAAAAGATATTTAAACCTATTATTTCTCTTTAATTTTCCTTTTATTTCTCTCAAATCAAATAACTCAATTTCTTACTTATTTTTCTCTACTCTATTTCTTTTCTCGTTATCAATCAGGCTATTAGGTTTTGTTTGATTCTATTTTGATTTTAGTTTTTAAAAAATATTTTATAAAATAATTTTCAAAATTTAATTTTTAGATAATAGAAATGAGGAAAAAGGTGAGAAAATTTAAGAAAAAACATTAATAATAGAAAACTAAAAAGGATATTTTAATTTTGAAAATAGTTTTTAAAAACTACTTTTATCAAATAAGTTTTTTTTTTTTTAATTCTTAAGAACAGAAAAATAGCTTTTAAAAAACAGGAAACAAACATACTCTATGTCCTATGTGCAACCTGGAGGAGTTGACTGTCTATTTCAGTCACTATGAAATTTGGATCTAATAAAAAGTGATGCTTTTTAAGTGGAGGAGTTTTTTAAGGGACATCTTCATAAATAAAACGCCGCTTTGTGAACCGTTCGTGAAGTGATACTTGATAAATACGAAGAGGAATATGAAATTTGGATGTGAAGGAGTTAAATGCTTATGGTTTGCTTCACCGGTAGGTATGCAAGTCATAACAACAGGAGGATTTTATTATAGAATTTCTGTATATGAAAGAAAAGTAATCAAACTTAAAATATTTATTTATACCACGTATGAGTTTATTTCCACTATAAATATAAAATAAAAATAATTAAATAATTTCTCTATGTTTATAGAATTATGTTTGTATTCGACTATTTGAAAGACAATTTTTTTCTTTCAAAATAATCAAACCTACTTACTACAATAACATTATTAGTATTAATATGAAAAATGATAACTCAGTACAATTTTTTTCCCTTTCATCGTAATGTAGAGTTTTCCTATAACTTTATCGTTGTTGATCGTTAAAATACTACAACTAACATGATATTAAACTTTTAATAGATATTAATTAAAAATGTAACAATCACTCTAAAAAACTATAACAATAAATTAATAAAATTAAAAATTGTTAGATAGGATAATTGACATTAAAATTAAAGTAAAAACAAAATTGACATTAAAAATAACAATAAAATAAAAAATTTACATCATTAAAATAATATTCTACATTCATAAATAAATTCAGAAAAATCCCTAATACTAATTGTTCTCTTGCTTGATGACTTTGTGAAATTCATTAGAAGACATTTGTTCGTATCACTGCTACTTCCACCAACCTTAATACAAACAATATCTTTAAGTCCATCAGATGACGGTATCAAAATTTGAAGAAGCCACCACATTCTCAATGTGCAAAAATTCATTATAATTTTAAAAAAAAAATGAAGAATCAATTGGAAGAGACAATGAAAGAAGAACAATTATGATGAATAAAAAAATGAGAAATGAGATGAAATGAAGTATGTCGGAGAAGGAAGTGTTAGCACGAATGGAAATTGAAAAGACTGGATAATGCAAAATTGTCATCCACACGCTATATATATATATATATATATATATATATATATATATATATATATATATATATATATATATATATATATATATATTATTTAAATTATCAATTTGTATTTGTATTATTAAATTAAAAAAATCTCGCACGATTTTTTATTTAAATATGTTATAATTAACCATAATTAATGAAATTATGTATTTTTATGAATTAATAATTTTAATTTTAATTTTAATTATAAAAAAACATTTCATATAAGATTACCAAAATTATAAAAAAAATATCATTATATTATCATATTTAAAAAGAATGTTACAATTATTATTAAATATATTACTCGTTGTAACAAATGTAAAAAATGTTTATAATATACAAAGTTACTTGTTAATATTTTTATAAATATGTAAAGAATGTTTATAATATTTTTATAAATATATTCTCACATTTTATCATATTATTAAATAAATTTACTATAATTATAAAAATATTCCATAAAATTAAATAAATGACTTACCATATTTTATAAAATCAAAATTCATATACGATTTAATGATTGATTTGATTAGAATATATACTTTGTGTAATCACCTTAATTAATATAATCATAATAATAATTAAAAACAATTTTGAATTAATTTTTGTTCCTAATAAATTAATGAGACTTAAATGTATTTGAATTTGAATTTGTTTCATAATCGAACCAAACAACAATTCCGAAGCATGAAATGATAACACGTGTCATCCAATGCTTGAGAAGCAACCTTATTTCACCACGTATTTTTCGAAGCTGTTTTTGGATTCGTAAATTTTATATATATTGATATTGATATTGATTTTTGGAAATAAATGATGTAATAAATGATTTCTATATTAAAATGTGTCCAAAAATATTTGCCCAATTTTCTATTTAATTATTGATGAAAATAAATGCATTACATACGAAAAATAATTGCATTATTAATTTTAAATTTTAAATTATTAAAGTTGAATTATTAATTTCTTAAATTAAATGATTTCCTATATAAATGTCTGATTTATTTAATTTGCATGACACGTAATTAGTCAATTTCGAAAGGACAATATTCTTAATTAAAAATTATACTTATAATTTCATAAATCAATTAATATTTAAAATTCTATTTTTAATTTTAAAAAATGATAATTAACCAATTGAAATCATATAAATTAACAAAAATTAAGTATGATTAATTGATATACTTATAATTTTGTAAATTTATAATATTGATTATTCCATTTTTAATTTCAAAAATTAAATATCAATTGAAATCAGACAGTTTGAATTTGAATTTGGTTCGTAACCGAACCAAATAATTTTGAAGCATGAAATGATGACACGTATCATCCAATGCTTGAGAAACAAGCTTGTTTCGCCACATGTTTTCCGAAGTTGATTTTGGATTCATAAATTTTATATATATTGATATGTAATGTAATTTGTTATATTTTTTTCTTCATACTTTAACAAAAAAAAATATTCATCACATTTCTTATACTTTTTTAATACTTTTCGTGTTCGTAAAATAAAACATTCAATAAATTATTTAAATCAGGAAAGCGACAGACATAAAAAAAACACATTCAAATTAAAATTATTATAATAAAGATATAATTTTACCATAATAATTTAGATATTAATGTGACTTTAAGTAAATTGTTCATCATGTGAACTACGTAGAAATTTCTACTTGCTTTTATTTTAAAAATCATCATTATGTGTTATATTTTATATATAATCTTTGTTTTAATATATTGGCATATACATGTCAATGTCTAAAAGAAAATTAAAATTTGTCCAGGGAGAATAAAATCATGAATAATTTATTTAAGTGAGAATATAATAAATAAATGAATAATTATTTGCTTAAAATTTAATTTTAGACACTAATTTTGCATGGAGAAAATAATAATGATTATGTTGATTTAATTTGATTTTTGTTAAGTAATTAAATATATATTAATTATGTAAAAGAAATTTTAACTTTGATTGAAAAAAAGTCTTTAGAAAAAAAAAAATTCCCATGAATTAAGTGTAAATTTTCCTACTTATTTTTATAAAAACAAATGTTCATCCTTGTGTTTTATATATTATATGGTAAGTTAAGTCTAAATTTCTTTTGATAATTTCATGAAAAATATTCATTCCAATTTATTATATTTTTTCATACTTTATTATATATGTCAAAACCAGGGAAGGGACGCATGGAATCCAAGGGTGCCTTGCTGAAAAAAAGCTCAAGCGGATAAAATGCTACTCAGAGGAGCTTTTATAGAAGTTCATTTATATATCTCTGCACAAGCGGACAAACTGCTACTCAGAGGAGCTTTTATAGAAGTTCATTTATATATCTCAGCACAAGCCTGCACAAGCGGACAAACTGCTACTCAGAGGAGCTTTTATAGAAGTTCATTTATATATCTCTGCACAAGCGGACAAACTGCTACTCAGAGGAGCTTTTATAGAAGTTCATTTATATATCTCTGCACAAGCCTGCACAAGCGGACAAACTGCTACTCAGAGGAGCTTTTATAGAAGTTCATTTATATATCTCTGCACAAGCGGACAAACTGCTACTCAGAGGAGCTTTTATAGAAGTTCATTTATATATCTCTGCACAAGCCTGCACAAGCGGACAAACTGCTATATGATTATAATGACTTCGGCGTTGTTTCATTTTCCATATCGAAATTTCTTTTTTTGCATTGAAGCTTTGATTTAAATGACAGATGGAAATTATCAATATTCTTTTTTCTTTTTATTATAGATTCACGAATTTACACAAGCAATTTTAGAATATCCATTACATTCCAATGGACTAATTGACGTGCCGAAGGATCTAGCAGATATCGTTGAGTCTACTATTGGAGCTGTTTTTATTGACTGTGGTTCCTCCATTGACATCGTGTGGAAGGTATGCAATTGTATATTCATAATTAATCTTAATATATTAAAAAAATCTTCCTTTTTTTTTTACTTTTTGGAATAATAGTATATAACATATAAATGTTTTCCTTGTTTATAATGTCGATCATGTCCTTTTCTGTGCCAAAACAAGTAATTGTAATTTTTTTTTTCTTTTCAAAGCTTGTTCACCAATATGCATGCTTTAATTATTTTTATTATTAAAAGAATACGATTATGATAAATTTGTTTATAAAATTTAAACTTTTTTAATGATTTAACAATATAACAATATAATTGAATGATGTTGAAAGAACAAATCTATATTGAATGTTTATACTTCTCAAGTAAATTTATGGACTTATTTAATTAAGTTATCAAATGCATCATCTAACTTTTGTTAGAGATTTATTTGGTTTCAATGTCTTTTTGTTTCTCATCATTAATTATAGTGTCACTTGCAAATAAATTTATAAACAATTTTAAATCAATGTTACTTATAAATTAGCATGACTGTTTTAAAGCCTTTTCATAAATTATCTTAGAAATGATTTTAATATCTCTTATAAATTAATAATATCTGCTGTTGTGTGAAAAAACCTTAACTGAATGACTCGACTAACGTGTTGTTTCTCGACTAACATGATCCTAAGCTACTTTTCGGAAGCACTTAGTGTAGGTGAAAGAAGAGGAAGAATAATACAGGAATTTGGGTGAAAATAAATGATAAAAAATGTAAAAATAAAACCAATTTGAATTACTGTTATTATTATTCTTCTCAATTTGCATTCTATAATTTTTTTTTGTTATTTTCAAATGAAGTTGTTATTAATAATATGTGGGGTCAATTGTAGGCCCACAAAATTATGTCAAGCAATCACTATAACAACACTAGTGTGGGAGTAAATTTTTAGACTTAATTGTACAATTTACCATCAAATTTTTTGTGATTTCACAAGTTTTACCACCAAAGTTTAGTTTTTACAAATTTCAATATCATACTATTCTTTTTATTTTATTTTTAATTTTACTACTCCGTTCAGTCTCTGTCAAATGTAGCCTCCATAAGCAACTCACTTAACTAACTATACATTGAATTTGCTCTAAATGAACTTTTGGCTTCGGCTATGAAATTGGGCTTCAAATCCATTAAATTTGAAATTTTAATTTTCGGTTGTCAACAATATCATTGTTGGATTACAGGTAGTTCGTGACATGAGTTAATAGAATTTAATTTTTTTAATTATTCTATTTTAATATTTAGTCTCGTCCATTAATTTATGTCCATTGTTAATGAATTTTATCGCTTATTTCTTTGTTTTCTTAATTCTTTTTGACAGATTTTTAAAGATTTGCTTGAACCTTTAATTGATCCGGACACAATACAAAAGCATCCAGTGACAGAGCTTTATGAAGTTAAAGATACAATTTGTTGATAAGTGGAATGAATGTATGGCCTTCAATGTTCTCATAGATGAAAAATTAGTTGGAACGGCCATTTACGGTTCTAAAAAACAAATTGCACAAAGGACAATATTCTTAATTAAAAATTATACTTATAATTTCATAAATCAATTAATATTTAAAATTCTATTTTTAATTTTAAAAAATGATAATTAACCAATTGAAATCATATAAATTAACAAAAATTAAGTATGATTAATTGATATACTTATAATTTTGTAAATTTATAATATTGATTACTCCATTTTTAATTTCAAAAATTAAATATCAATTGAAATCAGACAGTTTGAACTTGAATTTGGTTCGTAACCGAACCAAATAATTTTGAAGCATGAAATGATGACACGTATCATCCAATGCTTGAGAAACAAGCTTGTTTCGCCACATGTTTTCCGAAGTTGATTTTGGATTCATAAATTTTATATATATTGATATGTAATGTAATTTGTTATATTTTTTTCTTCATACTTTAACAAAAAAAAATATTCATCACATTTCTTATACTTTTTTAATACTTTTCGTGTTCGTAAAATAAAACATTCAATAAATTATTTAAATCAGGAAAGCGACAGACATAAAAAAAACACATTCAAATTAAAATTATTATAATAAAGATATAATTTTACCATAATAATTTAGATATTAATCTGACTTTAAGTAAATTGTTCATCATGTGAACTACGTAGAAATTTCTACTTGCTTTTATTTTAAAAATCATCATTATGTGTTATATTTTATATATAATCTTTGTTTTAATATATTGGCATATACATGTCAATGTCTAAAAGAAAATTAAAATTTGTCCAGGGAGAATAAAATCATGAATAATTTATTTAAGTGAGAATATAATAAATAAATGAATAATTATTTGCTTAAAATTTAATTTTAGACACTAATTTTGCATGGAGAAAATAATAATGATTATGTTGATTTAATTTGATTTTTGTTAAGTAATTAAATATATATTAATTAGGTAAAAGAAATTTTAACTTTGATTGAAAAAAAGTCTTTAGAAAAAAAAAAAATTCCCATGAATTAAGTGTAAATTTTCCTATTTATTTTTATAAAAAAAAATGTTCATCCTTGTGTTTTATATATTATATGGTAAGTTAAGTCTAAATTTCTTTTGATAATTTCATGAAAAATATTCATTCCAATTTATTATATTTTTTCATACTTTATTATATATGTCTAAACCAGGGAAGGGACGCATGGAATCCAAGGGTGCCTTGCTGAAAAAAAGCTCAAGCGGATAAAATGCTACTCAGAGGAGCTTTTATAGAAGTTCATTTATATATCTCTGCACAAGCGGACAAACTGCTACTCAGAGGAGCTTTTATAGAAGTTCATTTATATATCTCTGCACAAGCCTGCACAAGCGGACAAACTGCTACTCAGAGGAGCTTTTATAGAAGTTCATTTATATATCTCTGCACAAGCCTGCACAAGCGGACAAACTGCTACTCAGAGGAGCTTTTATAGAAGTTCATTTATATATCTCTGCACAAGCGGACAAACTACTACTCAGAGGAGCTTTTATAGAAGTTCATTTATATATCTCTGCACAAGCCTGCACAAGCGGACAAACTGCTACTCAGAGGAACTTTTATAGAAGTTCATTTATATATCTCTGCACAAGCGGACAAACTGCTACTCAGAGGAGCTTTTATAGAAGTTCATTTATATATCTCTGCACAAGCCTGCACAAGCGGACAAACTGCTATATGATTATAATGACTTCGGCGTTGTTTCATTTTCCATATCGAAATTTCTTTTTTTGCATTGAAGCTTTGATTTAAATGACAGATGGCAATTATCAATATTCTTTTTTCTTTTTATTATAGATTCACGAATTTACACAAGCAATTTTAGAATATCCATTACATTCCAATGGACTAATTGACGTGCCGAAGGATCTAGCAGATATCGTTGAGTCTACTATTGGAGCTGTTTTTATTGACTGTGGTTCCTCCATTGACATCGTGTGGAAGGTATGCAATTGTATATTCATAATTAATCTTAATATATTAAAAAAATCTTCCTTTTTTTTTTACTTTTTGGAATAATAGTATATAACATATAAATGTTTTCCTTGTTTATAATGTCGATCATGTCCTTTTCTTTGCCAAAACAAGTAATTGTAATTTTTTTTTCTTTTCAAAGCTTGTTCACCAATATGCATGCTTTAATTATTTTTATTATTAAAAGAATACGATTATGATAAATTTGTTTATAAAATTTAAACTTTTTTAATGATTTAACAATATAACAATATAATTGAATGATGTTGAAAGAACAAATCTATATTGAATGTTTATACTTCTCAAGTAAATTTATGGACTTATTTAATTAAGTTATCAAATGCATCATCTAACTTTTGTTAGAGATTTATTTGGTTTCAATGTCTTTTTGTTTCTCATCATTAATTATAGTGTCACTTGCAAATAAATTTATAAACAATTTTAAATCAATGTTACTTATAAATTAGCATGACTGTTTTAAAGCCTTTTCATAAATTATCTTAGAAATGATTTTAATATCTCTTATAAATTAATAATATCTGCTGTTGTGTGAAAAAACCTTAACTGAATGACTCGACTAACGTGTTGTTTCTCGACTAACATGATCCTAAGCTACTTTTCGGAAGCACTTAGTGTAGGTGAAAGAAGAGGAAGAATAATACAGGAATTTGGGTGAAAATAAATGATAAAAAATGTAAAAATAAAACCAATTTGAATTACTGTTATTATTATTCTTCTCAATTTGCATTCTATAATTTTTTTTTGTTATTTTCAAATGAAGTTGTTATTAATAATATGTGGGGTCAATTGTAGACCCACAAAATTATGTTAAGCAATCACTATAACAACACTAGTGTGGGAGTAAATTTTTAGACTTAATTGTACAATTTACCATCAAATTTTTTGTGATTTCACAAGTTTTACCACCAAAGTTTAGTTTTTACAAATTTCAATATCATACTATTCTTTTTATTTTATTTTTAATTTTACTACTCCGTTCAGTCTCTGTCAAATGTAGCCTCCATAAGCAACTCACTTAACTAACTATACATTGAATTTGCTCTAAATGAACTTTTGGCTTCGGCTATGAAATTGGGCTTCAAATCCATTAAATTTGAAATTTTAATTTTCGGTTGTCAACAATATCATTGTTGGATTACAGGTAGTTCGTGACATGAGTTAATAGAATTTAATTTTTTTAATTATTCTATTTTAATATTTAGTCTCGTCCATTAATTTATGTCCATTGTTAATGAATTTTATCGCTTATTTCTTTGTTTTCTTAATTCTTTTTGACAGATTTTTAAAGATTTGCTTGAACCTTTAATTGATCCGGACACAATACAAAAGCATCCAGTGACAGAGCTTTATGAAGTTAAAGATACAATTTGTTGATAAGTGGAATGAATGTATGGCCTTCAATGTTCTCATAGATGAAAAATTAGTTGGAACGGCCATGTACGGTTCTAAAAAACAAATTGCACAAAGGACAATATTCTTAATTAAAAATTATACTTATAATTTCATAAATCAATTAATATTTAAAATTCTATTTTTAATTTTAAAAAATGATAATTAACCAATTGAAATCATATAAATTAACAAAAATTAAGTATGATTAATTGATATACTTATAATTTTGTAAATTTATAATATTGATTACTCCATTTTTAATTTCAAAAATTAAATATCAATTGAAATCAGACAGTTTGAACTTGAATTTGGTTCGTAACCGAACCAAATAATTTTGAAGCATGAAATGATGACACGTATCATCCAATGCTTGAGAAACAAGCTTGTTTCGCCACATGTTTTCCGAAGTTGATTTTGGATTCATAAATTTTATATATATTGATATGTAATGTAATTTGTTATATTTTTTTCTTCATACTTTAACAAAAAAAAATATTCATCACATTTCTTATACTTTTTTAATACTTTTCGTGTTCGTAAAATAAAACATTAAATAAATTATTTAAATCAGGAAAGCGACAGACATAAAAAAAACACATTCAAATTAAAATTATTATAATAAAGATATAATTTTACCATAATAATTTAGATATTAATCTGACTTTAAGTAAATTGTTCATCATGTGAACTACGTAGAAATTTCTACTTGCTTTTATTTTAAAAATCATCATTATGTGTTATATTTTATATATAATCTTTGTTTTAATATATTGGCATATACATGTCAATGTCTAAAAGAAAATTAAAATTTGTCCAGGGAGAATAAAATCATGAATAATTTATTTAAGTGAGAATATAATAAATAAATGAATAATTATTTGCTTAAAATTTAATTTTAGACACTAATTTTGCATGGAGAAAATAATAATGATTATGTTGATTTAATTTGATTTTTGTTAAGTAATTAAATATATATTAATTATGTAAAAGAAATTTTAACTTTGATTGAAAAAAAGTCTTTAGAAAAAAAAAAATTCCCATGAATTAAGTGTAAATTTTCCTACTTATTTTTATAAAAAAAAATGTTCATCCTTGTGTTTTATATATTATATGGTAAGTTAAGTCTAAATTTCTTTTGATAATTTCATGAAAAATATTCATTCCAATTTATTATATTTTTTCATACTTTATTATATATGTCTAAACCAGGGAAGGGACGCATGGAATCCAAGGGTGCCTTGCTGAAAAAAAGCTCAAGCGGATAAAATGCTACTCAGAGGAGCTTTTATAGAAGTTCATTTATATATCTCTGCACAAGCGGACAAACTGCTACTCAGAGGAGCTTTTATAGAAGTTCATTTATATATCTCTGCACAAGCCTGCACAAGCGGACAAACTGCTACTCAGAGGAGCTTTTATAGAAGTTCATTTATATATCTCTGCACAAGCGGACAAACTGCTACTCAGAGGAGCTTTTATAGAAGTTCATTTATATATCTCTGCACAAGCCTGCACAAGCGGACAAACTGCTATATGATTATAATGACTTCGGCGTTGTTTCATTTTCCATATCGAAATTTCTTTTTTTGCATTGAAGCTTTGATTTAAATGACAGATGGAAATTATCAATATTCTTTTTTCTTTTTATTATAGATTCACGAATTTACACAAGCAATTTTAGAATATCCATTACATTCCAATGGACTAATTGACGTGCCGAAGGATCTAGCAGATATCGTTGAGTCTACTATTGGAGCTGTTTTTATTGACTGTGGTTCCTCCATTGACATCGTGTGGAAGGTATGCAATTGTATATTCATAATTAATCTTAATATATTAAAAAAATCTTCCTTTTTTTTTTACTTTTTGGAATAATAGTATATAACATATAAATGTTTTCCTTGTTTATAATGTCGATCATGTCCTTTTCTGTGCCAAAACAAGTAATTGTAATTTTTTTTTTCTTTTCAAAGCTTGTTCACCAATATGCATGCTTTAATTATTTTTATTATTAAAAGAATACGATTATGATAAATTTGTTTATAAAATTTAAACTTTTTTAATGATTTAACAATATAACAATATAATTGAATGATGTTGAAAGAACAAATCTATATTGAATGTTTATACTTCTCAAGTAAATTTATGGACTTATTTAATTAAGTTATCAAATGCATCATCTAACTTTTGTTAGAGATTTATTTGGTTTCAATGTCTTTTTGTTTCTCATCATTAATTATAGTGTCACTTGCAAATAAATTTATAAACAATTTTAAATCAATGTTACTTATAAATTAGCATGACTGTTTTAAAGCCTTTTCATAAATTATCTTAGAAATGATTTTAATATCTCTTATAAATTAATAATATCTGCTGTTGTGTGAAAAAACCTTAACTGAATGACTCGACTAACGTGTTGTTTCTCGACTAACATGATCCTAAGCTACTTTTCGGAAGCACTTAGTGTAGGTGAAAGAAGAGGAAGAATAATACAGGAATTTGGGTGAAAATAAATGATAAAAAATGTAAAAATAAAACCAATTTGAATTACTGTTATTATTATTCTTCTCAATTTGCATTCTATAATTTTTTTTTGTTATTTTCAAATGAAGTTGTTATTAATAATATGTGGGGTCAATTGTAGGCCCACAAAATTATGTCAAGCAATCACTATAACAACACTAGTGTGGGAGTAAATTTTTAGACTTAATTGTACAATTTACCATCAAATTTTTTGTGATTTCACAAGTTTTACCACCAAAGTTTAGTTTTTACAAATTTCAATATCATACTATTCTTTTTATTTTATTTTTAATTTTACTACTCCGTTCAGTCTCTGTCAAATGTAGCCTCCATAAGCAACTCACTTAACTAACTATACATTGAATTTGCTCTAAATGAACTTTTGGCTTCGGCTATGAAATTGGGCTTCAAATCCATTAAATTTGAAATTTTAATTTTCGGTTGTCAACAATATCATTGTTGGATTACAGGTAGTTCGTGACATGAGTTAATAGAATTTAATTTTTTTAATTATTCTATTTTAATATTTAGTCTCGTCCATTAATTTATGTCCATTGTTAATGAATTTTATCGCTTATTTCTTTGTTTTCTTAATTCTTTTTGACAGATTTTTAAAGATTTGCTTGAACCTTTAATTGATCCGGACACAATACAAAAGCATCCAGTGACAGAGCTTTATGAAGTTAAAGATACAATTTGTTGATAAGTGGAATGAATGTATGGCCTTCAATGTTCTCATAGATGAAAAATTAGTTGGAACGGCCATTTACGGTTCTAAAAAACAAATTGCACAAAGGACAATATTCTTAATTAAAAATTATACTTATAATTTCATAAATCAATTAATATTTAAAATTCTATTTTTAATTTTAAAAAATGATAATTAACCAATTGAAATCATATAAATTAACAAAAATTAAGTATGATTAATTGATATACTTATAATTTTGTAAATTTATAATATTGATTACTCCATTTTTAATTTCAAAAATTAAATATCAATTGAAATCAGACAGTTTGAACTTGAATTTGGTTCGTAACCGAACCAAATAATTTTGAAACATGAAATGATGACACGTATCATCCAATGCTTGAGAAACAAGCTTGTTTCGCCACATGTTTTCCGAAGTTGATTTTGGATTCATAAATTTTATATATATTGATATGTAATGTAATTTGTTATATTTTTTTCTTCATACTTTAACAAAAAAAAATATTCATCACATTTCTTATACTTTTTTAATACTTTTCGTGTTCGTAAAATAAAACATTCAATAAATTATTTAAATCAGGAAAGCGATAGACATAAAAAAAACACATTCAAATTAAAATTATTATAATAAAGATATAATTTTACCATAATAATTTAGATATTAATCTGACTTTAAGTAAATTGTTCATCATGTGAACTACGTAGAAATTTCTACTTGCTTTTATTTTAAAAATCATCATTATGTGTTATATTTTATATATAATCTTTGTTTTAATATATTGGCATATACATGTCAATGTCTAAAAGAAAATTAAAATTTGTCCAGGGAGAATAAAATCATGAATAATTTATTTAAGTGAGAATATAATAAATAAATGAATAATTATTTGCTTAAAATTTAATTTTAGACACTAATTTTGCATGGAGAAAATAATAATGATTATGTTGATTTAATTTGATTTTTGTTAAGTAATTAAATATATATTAATTATGTAAAAGAAATTTTAACTTTGATTGAAAAAAAGTCTTTAGAAAAAAAAAATTCCCATGAATTAAGTGTAAATTTTCCTACTTATTTTTATAAAAAAAAATGTTCATCCTTGTGTTTTATATATTATATGGTAAGTTAAGTCTAAATTTCTTTTGATAATTTCATGAAAAATATTCATTCCAATTTATTATATTTTTTCATACTTTATTATATATGTCTAAACCAGGGAAGGGACGCATGGAATCCAAGGGTGCCTTGCTGAAAAAAAGCTCAAGCGGATAAAATGCTACTCAGAGGAGCTTTTATAGAAGTTCATTTATATATCTCTGCACAAGCGGACAAACTGCTACTCAGAGGAGCTTTTATAGAAGTTCATTTATATATCTCTGCACAAGCCTGCACAAGCGGACAAACTGCTACTCAAAGGAGCTTTTGTAGAAGTTCATTTATATATCTCTGCACATGCCTGCACAAGCGGACAAACTGCTACTCAGAGGAGCTTTTATAGAAGTTCATTTATATATCTCTGCACAAGCGGACAAACTGCTACTCAGAGGAGCTTTTATAGAAGTTCATTTATATATCTCTGCACAAGCCTGCACAAGCGGACAAACTGCTACTCAGAGGAGCTTTTATAGAAGTTCATTTATATATCTCTGCACAAGCGGACAAACTGCTACTCAGAGGAGCTTTTATAGAAGTTCATTTATATATCTCTGCACAAGCCTGCACAAGCGGACAAACTGCTACTCAGAGGAGCTTTTATAGAAGTTCATTTATATATCTCTGCACAAGCGGACAAACTGCTACTCAGAGGAGCTTTTATAGAAGTTCATTTATATATCTCTGCACAAGCCTGCACAAGCGGACAAACTGCTACTCAGAGGAGCTTTTATAGAAGTTCATTTATATATCTCTGCACAAGCGGACAAACTGCTACTCAGAGGAGCTTTTATAGAAGTTCTTTATATATATATATATATATATATATATATATATATATATATATATATATATATTATACTATAAAATAAGTTTCTTATAATTTTAAGAACTTTTAGAAAAATATTGTTTGATTCAGTTCTCTCTTTTTAAGGAGAAAAAAAAGTTAAATATAAACTGGATCAAATACTACCTTAATATTTTAATGACTTTTTTTTTTAGTTTCAGAGACTAATACAACAATACTTTACACTTTAATCAAAACCAAAATGATGTTTTATCCATGCTTATGAAAATTATTGTGACCCTGGCATTGTCACTCGTGCTACACATGGAAATTGTTTAAAAGGTTTGGTTATTTAATTTTTACTATAAAATTCTAATATATTTTGGGATTAATAAATGTATGTGCATATTGAATACAAAATATTAGCATTATATTTTCTTTCTAATATACGAGGTTTTAAATAATACTAAAAATAAAATCAAACTAATGAAAAATTTCTTTTTATTTATTTTTTTACTTTTATCACTTGATTTAAAAGAAGTTTTTTTTTTTTTAAAAAAATCTTATCTTTATTCTTTTATCACCCTAATTTTATCCAAAACATTATAGTTAAGATGAAGATTGCTTTTTCAGATTTTTTGCTTATTTTGGTAATTAGAAAAGGGATCAAATTAGAACAAAAAATGAAATATGAAAAAGAAATGTGCTCCTACATATTTTCTAATATATGTATATTATTATCGAACACAAAATGTTAACATAATAATGTCAATATACAAGATTAAAGACAATGTTAAGAAATAAATGAACTGAATAAAATTTTCTTCATAAAAATTTTCCTTTTTAACTTGATAATTTATAAAAGCATTAAATTGAAGAGGCCCCAAATAAAGATTAAAGACCCATTCGGTCCTTGTTGCATGATTTGTTCAGAGGAAACAAAGGAAAAATTCACAGATGTTGGTCCTATAAAGGTAGGGCAATTACTTTATGCACCCCATTTTTTTGTTTGGTGCACTCCCGAAACATGTAAAGTTCCCATTTTATCCTTCTCCCCTCATTCACTCTCTTTTTCTTTCCATCTTCCTATTCACTACATCACACCTTCTCGCCGCCGCCACTAATCCTTTCCCTTGCACCTCTGACATCGTCAACATAACCTCCTCACCCTTCGAATTCAAGATTAGAAAATGTATTACGGATCGAGCAATCTGTAATACAAACATATTATGGATTGCTCAATATGTAATATATTTATATGTATTACATATTGAACAATCCATAATACATACAAATGTATTATGGATTGGGCAATCCATAATACATACAGTATCAAAGGACATAATAGTCCATTTTGGTTCATTATTTAACTTATGGGATGCACCAAGCAAAAAATAGAGTGCATTAAGTAATTGCCTAAAGGTAGTTGGGAGACCAAATTAGTGTGTGTTTGGATTGGCGATGACAAAATTGATTTTGAATGAAATTGATTTTACATAATTGATTATGGTTATAATTGATTATGAAGTAATGTGGTTTTTGTTTGAATAACAGATATTAGAAAAATAATTTTTCAAGATAATGTTGTTTGGATACTTTGAATCAAAATTGATTGAGTTTATAATTACCAAAATAGTTTTGATGTTTATATGTATACTTCTTTTCTACTATAAATAACTATGTGAGTATTTATATTAACATATTAAAAATAAGGCTTAAACTCATTTTAGAGGATCAAAATTGCACAATCGTAAAATTACAAGGACCGTGGATTTAAGCCTAAAAATAAATAGACATTTAATAATTTTTCACTTCATGTTAAATATTAAATTAAAAAAAATATGTATAATATGTTAACTTTTGAAATAGAATCCATATCCTTTATAAAAATATTAAAATTGAATAAATATAGCAATATTTTTATTTATATTTTTAAATCAATAAATAATAAACATACATGAAGGTATTAGTGTGAAGGTAAATTAGAAAAAATCCAACTAGAATTAATTTTGGTAAAAGTAAAAATTACTCCTATTTACTTCAACTCCACTATGATTTTTTCCACTAAAATAAATTTTACTAAAATAATCAAATATGCAAGATTTTGGTCAAAATTAAATTTGATTCACCTCATCATATTTTACCATAATTTTAAAATCAATCCAAATACACACTTAGATGTTGGTAGACGGGTAGTAAATGCTGCATCCAATGTCCATATAGGGACGACACGACACTATTCCAAGTACGGAGTATGGACAATAATTTCACAAAGCCCAAAGGAAAAGAAAAAGAACTTGATAATTACTGATTTAAAAAAATCGTTTTTACATGATGTTCGTGAGATGCTCTTGCAAAGAAAGTAACTCACATACTTAATCATTTCCATATTTGGACAGTGTGCCCATGTGATGTTCAGTTTCTGATACTGACAGATATTAATTACTTCCCTTAGATATAGCTAGTTTTGTTTATTTGCTATGTTTACCTTCTGAATGATAAAAAAAAAAAAATTGTTTCTAACCCCCAAGATGGGGCCAAGACATCTCAGGTTGAGGGATAATTAATATTTTCTACGGATTCGAAATATAAATAAAATGTTAAATTAATTTATAGATATCTATATTATTCAATAATTTTTAATTAGTTCCTTACCCTAATCCATAACAACATCAATCCTTCTCCTCAATATGGCCCGTAAGACAATTTACTTTGGTTATAAAAGGGGCTAAGTTCACCACTCCAATTGCAACAACACGTAAATCATCAAAGCAATAATAAACAATCCTTTCTCGGTTTTCTCTTTCCCTCGGTGTCGAAACTAACGACCATGGAAGCGTCTGAAGACCAAAACGTGATTCTCCAAGAAGTTTCCAACAACGAAAAATCTCCAAGCAGTGATCACTCTAATGATCTTCCTCCTCCGCTGCCAAACCTCGATGAAGTAGAAGCCATTCTCAAATACGAGTTTAAGAATAAGTGCTTGTTGGAAGAGGCCTTCACGCACGCTTCCTACTCTAACAAGAAGTGCTTTTCCTACGAGCGCTTGGAGTATGTCGGCGACGCTGTGCTTAAGTTGTTAATGACGAAGGAGCAGTTCTTCTCGTACCCGGATCTGGATCCGGGTCGTTTGACCCGGTTACGTGCCGCAAACGTTGACACCGAAAAGCTCGCACGTGTGGCCCTCAAACACGGGTTTCATCGCTATTTGCGCCACAGGAAGCCTCTCCTTGAAAAGCAAGTAAGTCTTTTGTTAATGTCAATAGAGAAATGCTGTTTCCTCCGAATCCAATATGCGGAAAAATCCTCCGATCCATTAAATTTTTGCCATCCGTCAACTTTTTTAAATATACAATATTATTTGAATTTAACTTTTTAAAGTTCTTTTATCTTCCAAACTTACCCCTTAACTTTGTTCTGCGCTCTCTCTTTTCATCTGTCAAATTTTGTTGTCCTCTGCTCTCTCTCTCTCAACTTCTCGTTTTTTCTGTCTCTCTTATCTCTTCATCGTCTCTTCTATTTGATTCTTTTCTTACTCATTAATTTCTTTGAGCTTGTTAGTTATTTTAGTAAACACGTCTTTAAAATCTTGAGAAAATACTTTAACTTGACTACAATTAGAACTTAATCTAATATGGCCCTGTATATGATTATAATGACTTCGGCGTTGTTTCATTTTCCATATCGAAATTTCTTTTTTTGCATTGAAGCTTTGATTTAAATGACAGATGGCAATTATCAATATTCTTTTTTCTTTTTATTATAGATTCACGAATTTACACAAGCAATTTTAGAATATCCATTACATTCCAATGGACTAATTGACGTGTCGAAGGATCTAGCAGATATTGTTGAGTCTACTATTGGAGCTGTTTTTATTGACTGTGGTTCCTCCATTGACATCGTGTGGAAGGTATGCAATTGTATATTCATAATTAATCTTAATATATTAAAAAAATCTTCCTTTTTTTTTACTTTTTGGAATAATAGTATATAACATATAAATGTTTTCCTTGTTTATAATGTCGATCATGTCCTTTTCTTTGCCAAAACAAGTAATTGTAATTTTTTTTTCTTTTCAAAGCTTGTTCACCAATATGCATGCTTTAATTATTTTTATTATTAAAAGAATACGATTATGATAAATTTGTTTATAAAATTTAAACTTTTTTAATGATTTAACAATATAACAATATAATTGAATGATGTTGAAAGAACAAATCTATATTGAATATTTATACTTCTCAAGTAAATTTATGGACTTATTTAATTAAGTTATCAAATGCATCATCTAAATTTATGCCTTTTCATAAATTATCTTAGAAATGATTTTAATATCTCTTATAAATTAATAATATCTTCTGTTGTGTGAAAAAACCTTAACTGAATGACTCGACTAATGTGTTGTTTCTCGACTAACATGATCCTAAGCTACTTTTCGGAAGCACTTAGTGTAGGTGAAAAGAAGAGGAAGAATAATACAGGAATTTGGGTGAAAATAAATGATAAAAAATGTAAAAATAAAACCAATTTGAATTACTGTTATTATTATTCTTCTCAATTTGCATTCTATAATTTTTTTTTTTTGTTATTTTCAAATGAAGTTGTTATTAATAATGTGGGGTCAATTGTAGACCCACAAAATTATGTTAAGCAATCACTATAACAACACTAGTGTGGGAGTAAATTTTTAGACTTAATTGTACATTTTACCATCAAATTTTTTGTGATTTCACAAGTTTTACCACCAAAGTTTAGTTTTTACAAATTTCAATATCATACTATTCTTTTTTTTTATTTTTAATTTTACTACTCCGTTCAGTCTCTGTCAAATGTAGCCTCCATAAGCAACTCACTTAACTAACTATACATTGAATTTGCTCTAAATGAACTTTTGGCTTCGGCTATGAATTTGGGCTTCAAATCCATTAAATTTGAAATTTTAATTTTCGGTTGTCAACAATATCATTGTTGGATTACAGGTAGTTCGTGACATGAGTTAATAGAATTTAATTTTTTTAATTATTCTATTTTAATATTTAGTCTCGTCCATTAATTTATGTCCATTGTTAATGAATTTTATCGCTTATTTCTTTGTTTTCTTAATTCTTTTTGACAGATTTTTAAAGATTTGCTTGAACCTTTAATTGATCCGGACACAATACAAAAGCATCCAGTGACAGAGCTTTATGAAGTTAAAGATACAATTTGTTGATAAGTGGAATGAATGTATGGCCTTCAATGTTCTCATAGATGAAAAATTAGTTGGAACGGCCATTTACGGTTCTAAAAAACAAATTGCACAAAGTAGAGCAGCAAAAGATGCTTTAAATAACATTGACAAAGTGTTAAGTAGTAGAAAAATTACAAATGATAATGTTTTGTGAATTGTAATTTATGCTTGTGGCATATTAATTAATATTTGTACTTTTTAGCAGTAAAGTTAATTATATGTTTGTCATTAATGATACAAAATATGTTTCTAAGATAAATTTTCTTTGTATATGATCTCGATGAAATGTATGTAATATTGATCTTTTTCATATAAAACAACTATATATTTAAACATTATTAAATTAAATTTTAGAACAGTAAGTGGAGAAAAACAAATTGTATGAAAGTAAAAATGGGATATTAAATAAGAATTTCTTTAGAGAGAGGGAGGGAGGGAGACTGTTAATGTACGCATATCATTTTTTTAGTTGGAGTGCATAAAAGTGTACATCAAAATATTTAGACAAAAAATCCAATCTATTTCTTTGTGCTAATAAATTTGATATTAGACTAATTTGATATTAGGTCTTAGGTGAAAATTTCACCTAAGATATTAGAGTAATTTGATATTTAATTTTTAAAAAATAAAAATTATTTCTCTTTTCTCTCCCACTCATTCTCTCTCCTCTCTCATCCCTCACCAATCGAAATACGCCGTGACATCACCACTTTCAGCAACTCACCCTCCCATCTCACCAGTCACCATGTTGTTCAACATCACCATCATCGCCAAGAACCCCAACAACCACCTCGTCTTCTTCTACGATACTACCCTTTCGCCGTCCCGGTCTTCTCCAACTCCAGTGGTTGCATTCGTTTCCGACTCTCTAGCACTCAAGATTTGGAAATACTCCTTTTAATAATCTCTGCTCGATTGATTATTATTATTCTTATTGCCAAATTGGTTATTATCAACATCAATTTCAATAATCATCCAATCACCGATCCCTTCTATCTTTTTTTATTTTTAACTTTCATTCTTGTTTTGCTTTCATAATTGCCTTTTCGTTTTCTGGTAGAGGGGAAATGGATTATGACTTATGAGCCAACATAGTAGCATTGTCAAATAGTACACATCGCCCTGATTGATCACACAAATGACTTATTAATTTTGAAACAAATTAGAAATCATTATGCCTTTAAGCCAGAGTCCTCTAATATATAAAGTTGCAGAGTCCTCTAATTCGTTGAAAAGGCTGACAAATGCATGATTTGATTAGATAAAATGAATAATGCAGTTCGGAAGGATAGCAAAAATGAAAGAGGGATAGAAAGATCATATGTTAGGGTGGGAAAGCCTCTCAGGTCTCCCACCATGGGAAAATAATTTGTATCCATTAGATTAATTCATTTAAAATCTAATGGTTGAAAATTTTCTTATTTTTTCTTTTATTTTTTCCTTTTTCTTTTCTTATTTCCCAGTTTGTCCCTCTCTCTCAGTTCCATGTTCCTAAACTTTTTCGTCATAGTCATCCTCGTCCTCTTCCTCCACGCCACACCTTCAGCTACCCCCACCACTGCACCTTCTTCACCGCCCATCGCAACAACAACCACTCTCCTAGCAACCACCACCAATCTCCCTCTGTCGTTGCTGCTACTCCGACAGTTCAGCACATATAAGTGGCAGATCGAGAATAACACATCACACATCAACAACAATCAGAAAAAGAACAAGAAATCGAAGAGATTACAAAACAAATTCAAAAATCAGATCCAAAATCTCGTCACTGTCACTACGCTCAGGAACCTCTTCGTCGACCTCCTCCCTGCAACCAGATATGAAAAAAATAACTAAAACCCTCACATACATTGCCACAACGAGATCTGAAAAAAAAAAAACCAGAGCCATTGTTGGGGAAGGCGAGGTGAGCGGTGCGGTGGGTCGTAGAAGCAATGCGGTGGATTGTCGTTGTGGTACAGTGGTTCGTCGACACCGTACGATGGGTAGTTGTCATGGTGCGCCGGTGCGGTGGTTCCTTTAAGTAGTTGGGAGGCTAGCATCATAGAAAAGAGAAGGGAAAAATGGGGTATAATAGTAAAGCAAGACAAAAAAATATAAAAGAAAAAGTTAGAAAATAAAAAATTATAACCATTGATTTTTAGATGAGATAATCTGACAGATGAAATTTACTTTCCCATAGTGAGAGACCTAAGAGACTTTCCCAGCCTAGCCTGCGTCATGTTAAAGAAACTAACAAGACTTTGTCTAAGGTGGAAAAGTGATATAGGTTACCCACCGTGCGAAAGTAACTATGTCCGTCAAATACAAGCTCCAAAATATGTGTGGCTCAGATTTAAGTTATAGAACTGGACTGGATAGTTACAATTATTGAATTTTTAATAATAAGATATGACGTGACTTTTTCAAGGTGGCATGGGATTCGAGTGTTAGAGGTTTTCCCTTCTTTCATTGTCTCTGTCTGGTGTCTTGAGTGTTACCAAGCCTTTAGGGTTCCATCCACTCTAACTCAATGTCATTGTTTTGTATGTCGTTTGTTTTTGGCTATCGGCGTTTGTTGCTTTGGTGTGGTTGATTGTATGTTTCCCCCTTACAATTTTGGTGATGCAGTTTATGATTCACTTGTGACAGCTCCGGCTTGACGGTTCGCAGCTAAGCATATGGTTGAGTGGTTAGTTCTCCCTAATGCTGAAGATTACTTGTTCGGACAATGTGTGGTGTAATGTGTCGTAGAATGCGCTGTGAGTATTTTAACACCCCAAGGGGTGTGTTACCTTTTGCCTATTTATATTACTAAATCTTGAAAATTTAGAATATAAGGATATCAAAGTTTACTATGCGAAAAAAAAACTTAAAACATATCTTATACAAAGCTCTTGGCATTTATGTGTCGTACAAAACATAACCAAAAATGGTACTTGAACATAAACTAACTCCCTTACATTGGGAGATACAAAACTATAATTATCTCCCTTCATGCAAGCAGCTCCAAGATTTTCCCTTGAGCTCGTCCATTTGCTAAACCTGTAAAAGCATGAAACTAAAAGGGATGAGACATAATATCTCAGTGAGTGCTCTAAGACACTAGGTTGACTCTCTATTCTAGATATCATTTTCTTAACTCTCATGGCTTCTCATTTCTTTTCTTAATACTCATACTCACAACTATAATCTCAACATCTCTTCCTTTATCCCCAAGTTGGACAAATCTATACATACACATAAACATATTCCAATCAAGAAAAATGGAAGAAAACTAAACTTTATAAACTTAGAAAATACTGTATATAGTAACTATAGATTTATAAAAAGATACAAATTTATATTAAGTCATTTCATACATGTACATCAATAAGACACCAATAGCCAACAACGTTAAATACAATCACCATAATACATCAACCATCATAAATCAAAAGTCTCATAATAAATCAATCATCACCAACCATCATCACAACTAACGTACACCAGAAGCCAATAGGCAACCTCAAACATCAAGCACTGACTCTACTCCATGGAGTTTCGACACCATATGAGCGGTCCCTCATAGGCTCCATCCCCTACCATAGTCTGTACATTCTGACCATTCAGGGAGTCCCTTGAGCTGACCCTACGGGGAAAGTGTGGGTATTGACTTACCTCTGTAAGGTTTGCAAAACCTTACATCTATAGGAATTCGCCCACTTGGCTATTTTATAGGCCCACCGTTAGCCACCATGAAAATCCCTAGCACTAGGTTGAGAGTCCACCTGGACACCCTCAACTTACGTGCCTACTCATATGCTTGTGCACCAACTGTGCACACCTAAGCACCAACTGTGCAAATGCAACATTTGAAATATTTCGGTGCACCAACTATGTACACCCATCGTATTCCAGCGTCAAAACATATTTGGAGTCCCTTACAGTTTGAGATATGGCACCTCCATACTCGCCATCTCCAATGGCCCGACTTAAAGGTCCAAATATATCTCAGCAACATTAACAATCCTCAACCACTACAATAATCCATCCCCTATACACTAAAAGAGTCACTAAACCTCTTGGGAAGTAGTTCTCAACACTCCAACACGCCATTTGGAGTCAAAACATAGGGGTGATACTTGGAAAGATATCCTACTAACCCGGGTCGCTTTAGTGGGACGGAGTTCTGGTGTGAAACTCACCCTCCCAAGTATACCATTTTTCTATAAAAATCTTTCCAAATGACATAGCTAACTCCTCTTTAACATATAGGGATGGTTCCAAACACATAGTTCACATATATCGTCATCTCATCAAAACATGATTATTTCAACAATAATACAACTACCTTACAATTATATAAACACCTCAAAAACAACATAATCATCTTATAATTAAACATACTACATTTGTATAAACATTTTAAAATCATATAAATAAAAAGGGGAAAAGTTTCAAAAGAATATCAATTAACCAAATTCTAGCCCGGCCGCACAAACTCTGGTGCTGAGCCAGAACCCCCATGCCCAGCAGCGCTAGCTTTCGTGCTGAGCCAGAACCCCCATTCCCGGCCGTGCAAGCTTTCATGCTAAGCCAGAACCCCTTTGGAGCTAAATACACATTTTGAGCCTCTCATGCCCGGCAGCACAAACTTTCGTGCTAAGCCTGAGCCCTCTGGAGCTAAATACACATTCTGACCCTCTCATGCTCGGCAGCGCAAGCTCTATCCTGCTGGGCTAGAAAGTCCCTGGAACTAAAAGTTCCATTATGACTCCCTCTCACCCAGTAACACCAAAATTCGTGTTGGGCATGAGCGAAATTGAGGGCTGCGACCTGCGAGCTCCATGGCCATTAATGACATACCCATTTATTCCAAGCATAAAAAATCAAACCCTAAACACTTCTATTACATTTCCAACCGATTGATTTACTTGAAAAACCCCTTAATCAAACAAAATCACCAAAAATCCAAAATCTCCAAACCTAAGGTTCAAAAGAGAAAAAGGGGAAAAACATGCAAATCAAGGGGATAGGGAAGCACTGGGGGGAAAGCACTCACCTCCCGGGACATGTAGAGATGATCTCCAGGCACTGGGTCTTCACATCTCTGCTCCATTTCCTTCTTCCTCTTCTTCCTCTTCTTCTCATCTTCTCCTCCTTCTCTCTACCTTTCCTTTTCTTTCTTTCTTTCTCTATCTAACTCTCTCTCTCCTTTTCTATATAAAGTGTGTGGTGTGTGTGGGCTAAGTGGGTCTCAGCTCACCTTGGGCCTTGGCTCCCCATCTAGATCCTATTATCTCGTTCTTGACAACTCCTATAAAAAGGTAACTATTATTAATAATACCTAAGGGTATTCTTTAACCATTAAATATAAAGGCTATTGCATAAAAATGTCTCTTTATTATTTATTTCTAAGATCCATAAATTAGGAATATTACAAGTATGAAATGAAATTACAGGTGGTCAGTTATCAATAATTGGCCATGTAATGACATTGCTATGTTGGTGGTTTTTGTTAAGAATAATGGTTTTTTTTACAGTATGAGTAAAATTGTTTATCTTTTTGTGTTGGTTTGGAAAGTTTGTTTAGTGTGTTGGTTGGAATGGCTTTGTTTACTTTTTGTTTTATTTTTAAGTCCTTAGTTGGTGTGCTAGTTGGTTAATTAAGTGCATATTTTGATTTGTGGTTTGTGCAATTCTTTAAGGAGGCATTATCGATTTGATGTTGTAGTTGATGTATGTCTTTTAATTTGTCAAATTTTGTGGGAACATAACACAATAATTACCATTATATAATATGTGCTTATGTAAGTTTCTTTTTGATCGATTTTGCATCTGTAAATTTTTGTAGGAGACTTTGGATGCAAAATATATTTCTAGAGTGTTGTGAAGCTGTTTATTTTTTTAGGGAAATTTTAGTGTGTTTGGTTTGATCATGTTCTGTTATCTCCATGCGTTGATTTCAGTGTAGTGGGTTTGATACCTTATTGTGGATGTAATGTCAGGTTTTGAATGACTGTAGATTAAGGTATAACACTAAACAAGCAACACCCTGACTTGTTATGTTTTTGAGATTGCAGCACTTGAAGTCGTGTAGTGTTGTTGTGGAAATTTTTGGTGGTGTTCTTAAGCCATACGGTTTATTTGCATTCTGAGGTTGTTCAACAAATCGTGAGTTATATTGACAACCTCCATAGATTGTGTAAGAAGTGTACTATAAAACCATGTAAATTAATGATGTTATTATGACATTAATGTAGTTCGTGTAATACATTTTGGTTATGAATAAATATGATTAGTATAATGTAATTTTAGATTGTTTATTGTTTATTTGCATTGCTAATAACATAATTTACCATGTTATTGGTATCCCTTTGTGTTAAAAATTCTCTCTGAGAACACACCAAAAAAAAAAAAAAATCGTGTGAAATTGGTGAAATTATGCGTAGCCGATGGTTATTGTTGGTGCAGTTGAGATACAAATGTGTATTTAAAATGGTTGGGCCCGTATTTTGACAAATGTGGACATGAAAGGGCTGGGAGTTTAATAGTCTAGTTATGTAGTGACAAATTTGGACAGTGAATGGCTGGGCCTTTTATTGGCCTGCAATTTTATTAAAAAATTGAACAAGGACGGGGTGTTTATTCATCAGGCCTGCAATTGACTTACACATGTGTAGTTCAATGTTTACTGGGTTTAATAGGCACCCAAATGAGTTACAGGTATTCAAATTGACCAGAGAAGGGTATTGTTAATAAAGGCCCAGACCCTACGTCAACAATCCACAACTATAGGCCCTAGTAAAAACCTATAGACGAAAAAAAAAAAGTCTCGTGCTTTCACACTCTAATCTAGCAAGTCACAGGTATTTCAAAAAGTTTTTATCTTAGTTGTTTAGTTTTGGGTGTTTTCAAATTTTATATATTAATATGTTTTAAGAACTTTCAAATACATAAGTAAAAGCATGGATTTGCGCATGGGATAGAGTTAAGTTTTTTTTTTTTTTTTGATCAGCCAAATATTAAGTTTTCCCTATGTTAGTTTATATTAGCGGGAGGATTCGAACCCACAACCTATTCCTCCCTTTCTTCTTTCTTTACCACCAAGCCGACCTTATAACTCCTCATGGGATAGAGTTAAAGTGGCCAAGCTCCAATGCAAATCTTCCAATTTGGGTTCCCTGTGCATGATAATTGGGTATGTTAAAGTTTTTTTTGGGTATTTATTTATTTATTTTTTATTTTGACCTTAATTAATTTAATTAATTTTGAAATCAATATATAAGCTTATCTAACTTGCTGCGTGTCTGTCTAGGTACGCGTAGGGGCGGCAAAGTGGGCTTTGGCACGGCAGGCCGGCCCACCAGCCCACCATAAAGTGGCGAGGCAAGTAGAGTCTCCAGCCCGCTTGGCCTGCCCCGCCTAACTCGCCAACCCTCCGGGCCAAAGGCTGGGCGGGGCGGGACGGGTTGGCCTGCCAGCCCGCCTTTATATATATATATATATATATATATATATATATATATATATATATATATATATAATGTTTATATTGATTAAATTGAAGACTATTAGTATTTTTGTGGTGACAATGTTGTACTTTTGGAAAAGTATAATTATTTTGTGTTGTTGGTGGTGTTATTTACAATTTACTATTGTATTTTGTGTTGTTGAAGTTGAAGCCTTATAGTTCTTGATTCTTGAAGGATAAATTTGTTGTGAATTTAATCAATTTATATTAATGCAATGAGTATGAAAAACATAAAAAAAAGCATACTATTTAACTTTTGTATAAGTTAATTTACCACTTGATTTTATCATTTAGTTGCTAGCCTGTTTTGCATTAAAGCATCAATTTTTTTTTCAAATTTGGAGGGCCAGCGAGCCAACCCGCTAGCAGCAAACCCACCCATAAGTGGGGCGGGCCAGGGTGTCTAGCCCATGCTTGTTATAATGGGCCAGCCTACCTCGCCCCATTTTTGGCGAGCTAAAGGCGGGTCGGGCCGGGCCAAAACGCGCTGGCCACCCCATTTTGCCACTCTTAGGTATGTGCTCTCCTGATACAAGACAATGTTGCTTCTATGTCTTTTTAACTAAACTGGTGTGGAAATATTAACTTACGCGCATATGAAACACCACACTAAACACATTATTGCTCTTGTATTTAAAACGTGATATAGTGGACCTGTCTAACATTTAGATTTTGAAACGGGTTTAAATAAGATTTTAATTTTATAATTTATTTTTCTTATCAATTATTATAGTTTTATTTATCTTCTCCTCCTTTTATGACCTCCTTCTTCCTTTGTTAACGGTAGAGCAAGGTACCTGCAAAGACACTCTAATGCGTTCAAGTCAAGGAAGTCTTTTAAAGAAAGTAGGTTGTTGAGTATTAGAATTAGGTTAATGACCTCTTTACTTTGTTAGTCCTTCATCATAGGGAATCGTGATGTTTGTGCGTGTGACTTAATGAAAATGTGTGTTTGGCTTCAATTAATGTGTTGTAAATCTCCATCGATAGTATTGCTATTATCATGTGAAAAGCGTAAGACTTTTTAGAAAGTTTTATCATAAGCAATGAAATTAAAGTGCTTTTTAGTAAGTTTTATCATAAGCAATGAAATTAAAATGTTTTGTAACATGATTGACTTCTAATGTAACCATTTGAGAGATACTATGTCAACGAAGCAAACTTAAATGATTAATTAAATAAAATCATACCATAGCGACAAACACTCAAGTGCAATTAACACTAAACATCTGAGGCATTACACATAAAAGTTAATTAAATATATTTAAACACCAATGTAGTTGTATTGGTGCTAGTTAAAAGTAACTTTGATTACATTATTTTCGTTAACCTTAATGAAATTGACTTTATCATTGAACTTCAGATCATAGTATATGATGCAGTCTTGCCATCCTTGACCCAGTTGACATTCATTTTACGGTGGTCCCTTCCATATTAATTCCCAGAATTCATAAGTTTCGTCTGGTAATATGACTGATATTACCTTTGGCTTGTTTCCAAGAATATAATGGATTACATGATATGGGATCACCTGTAACAATACAATATTAATGTAATTAACAATGGTTAAGTATTAAAATTTAATCATGATACCATAGTTGAATTCTGAATAAGACATAATAAAAAATGTATTAAGCATGAAAGGTTGACCGGTGGTTGTAGTGAACATTTCATTGATGCTGTAATTGTTGCTTGCCAGAGTAACTCTTTGTTTGACTCACTTTGTTCCTCATCTGAGTCTTCCCACTCCGTCTGAATGACAATTGAGAACATACTGTAGCGGCAATATGTGAACTATTAGCAAGACAGTTTCTTGTATTTCATAATATTCCTTGATTTCGTCTAGACCATCAGTCAAACGTGCCCAATCACCATTTTGTTCTAAGTTGCATATGAATGATCGTCCATCGGCGACCTCGATGTAGAAGTGTTCGTCCAGTTCATGCCTTCATCGATGAATGAAACAACGAGATAATAACGTAGTCCTACATGTAATGGAGATTCATTGAAGATCATTTATGACTTACACAAATATAGAAAATAACAATTGAGACTATTATGATGCGATTTTATTATAATTGTGAGATGCAATTGTACCCTGTCAATGTGAAAAATTGTGGCAAAGAGCATATATGGTTCCATAGTGTAACACCCTCAGGTGTACTACCCTCTAACGTACATTTTAGTCATTAACACGGATAATATAAACATAATATGATATCATTACTCAAGTAATTACATCATGTACATAAAAGGTAATCCCCACATATGGGATCCTATGCCAAAATAATACATAAAAAGTTCTTTTAACAAAACTAGCCTATAAAGATAATACTACATAAACATAATATCTTCTAGGTCTCTTGTCTCCATACTTTAAACCTATTTAATCTAGAACATAAACAACAAACTAATGAAAAGACATGCATCAAATTATTTCATCATTCATAAAAGTACTATAAAGCACCATCATATGTTACTTTCACATCTCTATTAACATGAACTTAGCATTTACTTTATTTTCTTCCGTCCTACGGCATCTATTGAGCTCAATATATCGAAAGGCGTCCCTTTCCTTTTATGCCTTGGCCTCGTCTTATTCTCCTTCGGCCCGAGGAACTATGCCACATCTTTGGAAAGTAGGAAGTGATGGAAGGGGTCCCGCCTACCTTCTAAAGAGGGCGAATCTTTTCATTTTCATGCTTAACTTATCAAAACATTATACTTTCTTTGATTCCCAAAGGAATCTCCTCTTTCTTTAATTACACATATCATTATCCTTATAAGTCATAAAAACATACTAAACATATTAAGGAAATTAACTTGGAAAGGATAGAACTCAACATAATGTTCTAGGGGACAGTTGCTTAAGCCTGAATCCTACGCTTAAGCCAGCCTGACCTTGGCACCTTGCACTTAAGCACCAGAGCGCCATGCTTAAGCACCAATAACTTGCGCTTAAGTGCCAGAGTCCTACACTAAATCCTGATCCCTGGAGCTTCTCGCTTAAGCACCAAACTCCCACGCTTAAGTGCCAAAATACCTCGCTTAAGCGCCAGGAATCCTCGCTTAAGCGAGAATTATAGACCATACTTCCAACTCTAGGGGCCCCTCACTTAAGCGCCATGCAAAGCTTGCTTAAGCTAGAATCTGCGACTCTACAGGTCATAGGGTTTGTGATTATGCGTAACCCTTTTACCATAAATGCTACCCAACAATCCAAATCCTCACAATAATGCAAATTAATGATGAGTCTCATGCAAAACAAGCAAGACAACTATGATTTATGCATCTCTCACACTAAACCCAAGTATTGGGGGTTGGGGCTCCTCTCCCATGGAGAGAAACCTAACCTTCATTGAATCTCTGCCCAATCCTCAAATGGAGGGATAGTTAAGGATACATAAACACTCACCAAAGATCTCTGGACTAAGAATGATGAGTGGGGTGCTGTGGATTCCCTAGCTCCTTCCTCCTTCTTCTTCCCTTCTTCTCTTTTCTCCTCCTTCTCTATTCTTTCTCTCTCTAAATTCAGTTTATGTGTATGTTAAGTGTGGGATATATATATATATATATAGTATTGGTTTTATGGTTCCTTATTCTATAAGTTACTCTAATGCACACATTATACTAAAACACCGAAAAGGTAAATAATATAATATTATAAAGCAATTAGACATTATCTTATTTTATTATCATCATCATAATTATTATTATTATGATTTATGGGGATGTTACATTACTCCCCTCCATCAACAAATTTTCGTCCTCGAAAATTGTAACTAAAGCATACCTTATTCAAAAAGGTAGGGGGTGTAACAATCTCATCTCGTCCTTTTTTTCCCAAGTGGCTTCCTTTGATACAAGCCCTTCCCAGAAAAACCTAACTAAAGGAATAGTCTTATTCCTTAGTGTTTTCACACTCCGATCAACAACTCGAATAGGCTTTGATTTAAAGGTAAGATCGGGTCTCAACTGAACTGACTTTGTTTCTATGACATGAGAGAGATCTTGGACATATTTTCTGAGTTGAGACCCATGGAAAACATCATGAAGATTGGACAAAGAAGGGGGGTAAAGCAATCCTATAAGCCACAGGCCCGATTCTTTCTAAAATTTGGAATGGACCAACATAACGAGGATTCAACTTTCTTGCCTTGATGGCTCTTCCAATGCCAGTAGTAGGGGATGCTTTTAAAAATACTTGGTCACCTTCCTCAAACTCTAGAGGTTTTCTCCTTTTGTCTGCATAGCTCTTTTGTCTCCTTTGAGCCACTTGCAACTTCTTCCTAATCATTTGAATTTTATGGGTGGTTTCCTGAACTATGTCTGATCCAACTAGGCTTCTCTCTCCTACTTCACACCAACATAAAGGGGTCCTACACTTCCTACCATACAAGGCCTCATAAGGTGCCATACCTATGGTAGAGTGAAAACTGTTGTTATAGGAAAACTCTATCAAAGGTAGGTACCTGTCCCAACTGCCCTTCTCTTCTAGGACACAGGCCCTAAGCATGTCCTCCAAGGTCTATATGGTTCTCTCACTCTGCCCATCAGTATGGGGATGGTAGGCTATACTAAAACTAAGCTTGGTGCCTAAAGCCTTATGTAATGCCTTCCAAAATCTAGATGTGAATCTAGGGTCTCTATTTGAAACTATGTTGACTGGAACCCAGTGCAATTTTACTATCTCCTGAATGTATATCCTGGCCAACTTCTCCAATAAGAAAGTGGCCTTGATGGGTAAAAAGTGAGCAGACTTGGTGAGTCTATCCACTATTACCCAAATGGCATCATACCCTACTTGGGTCCGAGGTAGACCCGTGACAAAGTCCATGGAAACACTCTCCCACTTCTACTCTGGAATGTTTAAGGGTTGCAACAAGCCAAATGGCCTTTGGTGTTCAATCTTGACTTGTTGGCAAACAAGGCACTTAGCCACAAACTCGGCTATGTCCTTTTTCATGCTCGACCACCAAAACATCCTCTTTAGATCCTGATACATCTTGGTAGCTCCAGGATGTACCGAGAATCCACTCCTATGGGCCTCTCTCAAAATCTGGTCTTTTAGACTATCATCCTTAGCGATGCAAACCCTTCTTTGGAAGAGAATGGTCCCATCCTCTGCTTCAAAGAACCCTAAATGGCTCCTCTGAGTTTGCAACTCCATGTCCCCCTTTTGAACCTCTTTAACCCGTTCCCTTAGGTCACAGGAAACCTTTATCCTATACAAACTCAAGCTATGGTCATGTAAGGTCATCTCTAGGTTGAGGTTCCTAAACTCCTTTAACAATTGCATCTCATGCACCATCATAGAAGATATGTGCAAGGATTTCCTACTTAAAGCATCTGCAACTACATTGGCTTTGCCCGGATGGTACTTCAATTCGAAGTCACAGTCCTTTAAGAACTCCATCCATCTCTTTTGTCTCATATTGAGCTATTTTTGGTCAAACAGGTATTTTAGACTTTTATGGTCACTAAACACCACAAACTTGACACCATATAGATGATGTCTCCAAATCTTAAGGGCAAAGACTACAGCCGCCAATTCAAGGTCATGGGTTGGGTAATTCTCTTCATGTGGTTTCAATTGCCTAGAAGCATAGGCTACCACTTTTCTTTCCTGCATCAACACATAACCAACACCTTTACTTGAAGCGTCACAATACACTTCAAAGTCCCCTAAGGGGTCAGGTATAACTAACACTAGAGTAGAAGTTAATCTCTCCTTCAGTTCATGAAAACTTTTCTCACACCTCTTATCCCAAACAAATGGTTGTCCCTTTTTAGTCAACCTAGTCAGGGGCAATGCTAATTGGGAGAAACCTTTCATGAATCTTCTATAATACCCAGCTAGACCTATGAAACTCCTAATCTGAGCCATATTCTGGGGTCTATCCCACTCTAGCACTGCTCCTATTTTACTAGGGTCTATAGCTACCCCTCCTTGGGATATCACATGTCCCAAGAAGTTCACTTCTCTCTTCCAAAACTCCCTTTTCTGGCTTTGCGAAAAGTTTCTTTTCCCTAAGGACTTGCAAAACCATCCTAAGATGTTCTTCATGTTCCTCCAAGATGCGAGAATACACCAAGATGTCATCAATGAAGACAACAACAAATTTATCCAGGAAAGGTCGGAAGATCCTATTCATGTAATCCATGAACACTGCTAGAGCATTGGTTAGTCCAAAGGGCATCACCAAATACTCGTAGTGCCCATATCTAGTTCTAAAAGCTGTCTTGGGGATATCTTTTGACTTGATCCTAACGTGGTGGTATCCCGATCTAAGGTTAATCTTAGAGAAAACCGAAGCCCCTTTAAGTTGATCCAAAAGGTCATCTATCCTAGGTAGAGGGTACATGTTCTTAACAGTCACTTTGTTGAGTTGCCTATAGTCTACATATAACCTCTTGCTCCCATATTTCTTCTTTACCAAAAGAACAGGTGCACCCCAAGGAGAGACACTAGGCCTAATGAATTGTTGGGATATTAACTCTTCTATTTGGTTCTTAAGCTTACTAAGCTCTAAAGGTGACATCCTATAGGGTGCTATAGAAATTTGTCCCGCCCCAAGAACCAAATCTATAGAGAACTCTACTTCTCTCTCTAGGGGTAAGGTAGTAACCTCCTCAGGAAACACCTCCATAAATTCCTTGACAACAGGAATAGTTGCAAGTTCTAGCTTAATCTCCATCTTTGAGGAAAGTAACAAAAGAAAGACTTGACTTCCCTCCACTAGGCTTTGGGAAGCTTGAGTGGAAATAGAGAACAATAAGGGATGGGACTTTGGGATAGGGATAACATCAGAAGGAAACTCTACAATGTGATTAAAACAATTTAACACAACATGGTTAGCAGAAAGTCAATCTATACCTAGAATAATATCCAAACCAATTAAAGGTAAGCATATTAAATTCACAACAAAACTTTTATCTTGTATTGCAATAGGATACTTTACACAAACATGTGAGGCAGGAATATTGCCTTCAACTGGGGTGGAGACATTTAAAATAACAGGTAAAGGTGTAGCTGACAACTTCAAATGACGCACACATTCATAAGCAATAAAAGAATGGGTCACCCCCGAGTCATATAAGACAACTAAGGGTTTTTGGTTTAGAAAACATATACCTTTAATCAGGTTGTCAACCTCTTTTGCTTTTTCTCCACTTAAGGTGAAGACCCTTCCTTTAGTTTGAGTTGTCTGGTTAGGAGCTCCCTGCTTTCTCAATAGTGGACAATCCTTGGAAAAGTGTCCTGGTTGGTGGCACTTGAAACACACATTTTGCCTAAACATACATACCCCTCGGTGAGTCCTCCCACATTTAGGGCATGCTTCCACATTGGGAGTTCCAAATGCTGCTACCTTTTTGCCCTTATAACGCTCCTTCATGTATTTGGTATTTAGGGTGAACTTCATTTCTTCATTCTTCCTCTTGTGGTTTTGTCGTTGCTCTACCTCTAACTTATTCAAATTTCCCTCCACAATGAGACACTTGTTTACTAGGAGTGAATAACTCCTAATCTCCAAGGTCCCCACTTGGCTAAGGATGTCAGACCTCAAGCCTTGTTCAAATTGGATGGACTTCCACTCCTCATCAGGTTAATGGTGAAGGTAACGTGAGTATTTAGCCAACTCTTCAAATTTGGCCACATATTGGCCCACTGTCATGCTCCCTTGCTTAAGTTGTAAGAATTCGGCCTCATTCTGAATCTTAACACTGTTGGGGAAGTACTTCTCCAAGAATGTGATCTTGAAGTTCTCCCAATTGAGAGGAGTCCCCAAGGTCATCATTCCTTCCTTAGCGCCCTTCCACCAATTATTTGCCTCATCCTTCAACCTCAACGTGGCATAAACCACTTTCTATTCCTCGGTGGATGGCACCACTTCAAATATACTCTCCATTTCTTGGAGCCAGAATTCTACAATCGATGGGTCATATTCCCCTTTGAAGGTGGGTGGGTCGTTCTTTCAGAATTCAGAGAATCCGACATGTTGGTTTCTGCCCCCTTGGTTATTATCATTTGAGGAACCTCCAGGTGATCCCCTCAACACTTGGTTAACAAGGTTGGTGGTGGTTGCCGCTTGTTCTCTCATGGCAGCAGCCATTGCCTCCATGGCTGCTAATTCAGGAGTATGTGTACCCAAAGGTGGTCTTTCTCTTCCCACCATTATCTCTACTTACTCTGCACCATATATTGAGTTAATCAGGCTCAATATACAGTAACTCATATAAGGTAGAATTCATGGCAAGACTAACAAGACAACCATAATCTACTAACATATTATCCACAATCCAAAGGATTGAACTGCTTTGATACCAAAATGTAACACCCTCACGGGTACTACCCTCTAACGTACATTTTAGTCATCAACACGGATAATATAAACATAATATGATATCATTACTCAAGTAATTACATCATGTACATAAAAGGTAATCCCCACATATGGGATCCTATACCAAAAGAATACATAAAAAGTTCTTTTAACAAAACTAGCCTATAAAGATATTATTACATAAACATAATATCTTCTAGGCCTCTTGTCTCCAAACTTCAAACCTGTTTAATCTGGAACATAAACATCAAACTAATGAGATAGTGTCTCAGTAAGTGTTAAAGAAATGCATCATATTTTTTCTTCATTCATAAAAGTACTATAAAGCACTATCATATGTTACTTTCACATCTATATTAACATGAACTTAGCATTTACTTTATTTTCTTCCGTCCTACGACATCTATTGAGCTCAATATATCGAAAGGCATCCCTTTTCTTTTATGCCTTGGCCTCATATTATTCTCCTCCGGCCTGAGAAGCTATGCCACATCTTCGGAAAGTAGGAAGTGACAGAAGGGGTCCCGCCTACCTTCTAAAGAGGGCGAATCTTTTCATTTTCATGCTTAACTTATCAAAACATTATACTTTGTTTGATCCCCAAAGGAATCTCCTCTTTCTTTAATTACACATATCATTATCCTTATAAGTCATATAAACATAGTAAACATATTAAGGAAATTAACTTGGAAAGGATAGAAATCAACATAATGTTCCAGGGGTCAGTCGCTTAAGCCTGAATCCTGCGCTTAAGCCAGCCTGACCCTGGCACTTTGCGCTTAAGCGCCAAATCCTGGAGCTTAAGCACCAGAGCGCCACGCTTAAGCGCTAATAACTTGTGCTTAAGCGCCAGAGTCCTGCACTTAATCCTGATCCCTAGAGCTTCTCGCTTAAGAGCCAAACTCCCACACTTAAGCACCAAAATACCTTGCTTAAGCGCTATGAATCCTCGCTTAAGCTAGAATTACAGACCATACTTCCAACTCCAAGGCCCCCTCGCTTAAGCGCCATGCAGAGCTCGCTTAAGCGAGAATCCGCAACTCTACAGGTCATAGGGTTCGTTGTTATGCGTAACCCCTTTACCATAAATGCTACCCAACAATCCAAATCCTCACAATAATGCAAATTAATGATGAGTCTCATGCAAAACAAGTAAGACAACTATGATTTATGCATCTCTCACACTAAATCCAAGTATTGGGGGTTGGGGCTCCTCTCCCATGGAGAGAAACCTAACCCTCCTTGAATCTCTGCACAAACCTCAAATGGAGGGATAGTTAAGGATACAGAAACACTCACCAAAGATCTCTGGACTAAGACTAAGAATGATGAGTAGGGTGCTGTGGATTCCCTAGCTCCTTCCTCCTTCTCCTTCCCTTCCTTTCTCCTTCTTCTCTTTTCTCCTCCGTCTCTCTTCTTTCTCTCTTTAAATTCAGTTTATGTGTATGTTAAGTGTGGGAGGAAAGGGTTTGGGTATATATATATCGTATTGGTTTTATGGTTCCTTATTCTATAAGTTACTCTAATACACACATTATACTAAAACACCGAAAAGGCAAATAATAGAATATTATAAAGCAATTAGACATTATCTTATTTTATTATTATCATCATAATTATTATTATTATGATTTAAGGGGATGATACACATAGGACCAACTGAAATAAATTAAATGTAGTTAAAGTCAACAACTAAGTGTCATTAGAGATAAAACATGAAAGACATTTTCATGAAATACCCAACATTTAAAATACCCACCACTGAAAATGGTTGAACCCGCAGAATAAGCTTTCACCTGAGAACGAGAATTCTAATGGAGCGGTGTACTTACAATGGTATTTCAAAGGTAGGGAGCTATGTTAAGACACCTACTTTATTACATTAACAATGTAGGTGACAAATGTGGACTTACTGGAGAGAATTAAATATTATTATATATAAAAGCTGTTGTGTTTGATTTCATTCACCATTAAAATATTATTGTTAGTGGTAAGCAAAAGTAATAAATAACCGTTGAAAAGAACTTTATACAAAAAATAATGTGAAGTCATTATGAACAAATTACAATAATATTTTCTCATATTTATTATAATTAAACATGCACCTCCTTCTTGTTTTTGTCTTAAAGAAAACTCCTTAATTTTTAGCTATTGATTTCACTGACACCCCCTAATCCCTTAACACCATTAATTCTTTAATTCCGACAGATCATGTGTCCAACATGTCTTTTAATGAATTTTTTGTCTATAATACCATTTTCTTCTTTGTAGGCACTCATTAAAAGGTTCTAAGTTTCAGGTGTCTTTCAAAATCAAACCCAGGTACCACAAAAAACACACTTGCAGAATTTCTCGTCCAAATAAATAATATGCAGAAAAAACAAATTAATAATTAAAATATTAATTAGCTTTTTTTTTGTTTCCACTGGAACAAAAACTTGTTGCCTTCACTTTTTGAGTCTCACAATGGCTGTGACATAGACCCCAAATATAATTTATAACTTCTCCTCAATTATTATATTATAATGTGTTACATTATATTATATATGTACTTATATCTTAATTTAATGAGTAAAATTTGTTATGGATTGAAAATGAATATTCGTTTATTAATCTAGAAGGGATGAGTAATATGGTATTTGTACCCGTAGGTACCCACATTTTAGAATCATTTGTTCTAATTTGTTTTTATTATGCCCATATAAGTACTAGCAGGTACATGGGGACTATTGCGCATACCTGCCCCATTCCTGTCCATTATTATTTCTATCCATCTAAGTTCATTCATACGTTCAATGTTAAAAATTATTTTATATTTCAAAGTTATTATAAATTTTTAAATATTTAAATATAAAATATTAATTTAAATATTTCATGAAAGGAAATTTGGCGGCATAATTGGACAAATAAGAATATAATTACAAAAATAAATAGGAATTATTCACATAACATATTCTTAGAAAGGGACAAAAAGCTATAATTGTGCCCAAACTTTAGATTAAAGATTTGTATATATATAAATTTATTGGTATGCATTACATCAATGAATTTAGTATATATCAACTTATATATACACAAATAATTTTGAAACATGCAAAAAAATAAACACGACCCATGCGATCGCACGGGTACCCTGCTAGTTATATGGAAAAGGAAAGTTTAAAAAGTGTTAATAATAAAATCAGTCAACTTAAAGTTGCACACCACTGGCACTGATGTCATTTGTGACAACCTCGGTCACTTCCACATGTTGAACACATTTCCTCCATCAAATATGTATAAAATTGACAATAATTTATTGTTATCCCTGTTTCTAAATATAATTTTTTTTAACTAATTCACTTCCTTTAAAAACTTATTAATTTAATTAGTAGCATAAAATTTGTTAACAATTTATATTATTTTTTCAAAATTATTCTTGAAACTTATCATCTCACATTTTCACATAATTATTTTCTATCTAATTAATTAATGTGTCAATCATCTTCTCCGATCCTCAAAAGAGAGACAATAAATTTATCTTAATAATTTATAGCCTTCATGTAAAGTAATTAAGGATATTTTGGTAAAAAAAAAAATTAAAGCAAGAGACACCTTAAAAAGAGTCTTATAATAAGAAACAAACAAATTGAAAAAAATAGTCTTATTTTTAGATACACAAGTAGTATTAAAGAATGCCTTAAATAATTTTTTGGTACCTATAAAATAGGGTAGTTTGGTTTTGGAACCTAACTTTTTTTTTTTTTTTTACTTTGGTACATGACAAATATTTATTCATGAAAAAGGTACTTGTCGTTTGAATATATTTAAATAGTTAAATGACCATTTTGAACCTTTTAAATAATATGAGGTACTAAAGTGAATTTTTAAAAAAATAAAAGACTATTTTGAACCTTTTAAATAAGATAAATGACCAAAATGAACTTTTTAAAAGATAAAGAATCAAATTTAAAAAAAAAGATAAATAACTAAAATAGTCATTTAGCCTTAACTTTATTGAAAGAGTCAAGCCAAACCTTTAAAAAAGGTTTTTGACAGGTAAAGGGGTCAAACTCAAGCCATATATTATTAACCAAGGGCAGACTTAGGGTTAGGCTATGTTTGGCAAAACTAGCTGATAAACTAGCTGAAAGCTTATAAGTTATAAGTTAGGAACTGAAAAGGTGGAAGCTTATAAACTAGCTGATTTAATTGAAAGTATTTGGTAAGATTAACTTATAACCTAGCTCATAAACGTCAAATTACGTAAAATGACATATTTTATATTTCTAATATTTGAATTTATTTTTAATAACTTATCATCTTAAAAAATAAGACAATAATTTTGTATTATAATATAATAGTAAAAATTTGGTGATTTTACTCATTGTTTAAAATCAAATTTTTAACAAACTAATATTGTTTTAAATCAAATTTTTCTTCTTCTTTTTTTTTTGAAAAAAGTATAATTAAATTAAATAAACTTATATGGTTTAAAATCAATTTTTAATATTTAGTTTTTTATTAACAATACTATTTTAAAACAAAAAAAAATGTTTTCTTTATAATTTTAATTTTTTATCAACTTTTGTTTAGTGATCAAATATTTTAAAAAAATATATAGAAATAAACAATGTATTTAATTCATTAAAGTAAATAATTTAATATTAAACAAAATAATAAAAAAGTAGAATTCCAAGTTTCATAATAAATAAGAAATAAATATGTCATCTAGTGTTTGTAAGAATGTTAAAATAGGTAAAAAGAGTTTTTAAATTGAATAAAAGGGAAAAAAAGAATTTCAAATAAATTACTGAAGATAAAATTGAGAAGAAAAAAAAAATCTAGTAGCTTATAAGCTAGCTTATTTTTCTTAAGCTACTTCAAGTAGCTTATGAAAAATAAGCTACTAAAATAAGCTCATGTACCAACAAGCTTATTTTGGTTAAAGTAGCTTATAAGTTGGTCAAATGAGCTTATAAGCTCCTTAAAAGCTTTACCAAACACACTCTTAGCAAAGTCTAACCCAACTTAGCCTATTTCCACCCCTAGTTGGCAATGACAAGAAGAGGAAGAAGGGACCAAATAATTCGTGTGGTGCAATCATGAAGATAATTATTATTTTTTTAATTTAGGCTTTTTTATTTTTTTATTTTAGGCTTAAATTACTTTTTGATACCTATAAAATATGGGTGTTTTCGTTTTCATACCTAATCTTTATATTTTTATTTATTATTTTGGTACTTGACAAATTTATATTTTTGAAAAAGTATTTGTCGTGAAAATGACTTGAATGTTGAATCAATAATTCTTTAATGACCTGGACTTCATGATGTTGTGCTCGATTAGCCATGTCATCAATTAACAAAGATTCCCTTATGACCCATACGTTTTTCAAAAATCAAAATTTGTCACATACCAAAATAAAAAATAACGTTAGGCCCTCTCCTACCCAACACATCTCTTTGGATTCTTAAATGGACACTAATTCTACACATTACTCATATTTACTCTTTTCAATTTAAGCACTAAATGTCTCCAACTAGGGGTGAAAATGGGCCGGACCCTACCTAAGTCTGGCCTAACCTACTTTATACTTCTACAACTCAAGCCTAAGCATGTTTACTTATCATGAGCCTAATTTTTAAGTTTGGGTCTAACAATTAGAGTATCTCTAACGCGGGTACTTCATGAGTTGCTTAACAAATTTTTACCATTAGAGCATATGACTTGGCATTGCGGTACTTAAGTGGGTTGCTTATATAAGCAATTGTTGATTAATTCATTCTTACCAATTAAAAAATCATTTTTCTATTACATAAATTAATGTTGCTCAAGTTAAGCATTCATTCTAACAAGTTTAGCATTTAAGTAAATTTTTGTGTAAAATTCTTAAATCTATGTGGCATTGTAGGACTTACAAATTTAAGATAAGTAATTCATTTAAACAATTCTACATTGTAGATGCTCTTATATAAGTCCGGCCTAAAACTAAATAATTAAATAAAATAAAATTTAATAAAACTTGAATAAATTTACTTAATTAAATTTATATTACGTTGCTTATTTTTAATTTTTTTTAAATGTCACTAAATTTAATTGCAACATTTATAAAAATACATAACTTATTACTTGTAATATAAAAAACCTTAGATACAAATTCACTTAACAAGTCAACAATATCATCTATAATATAAATATAGGATTCCATAATTTATGTAAATTAATTAATTAAGCAACTTCTTGTGACAGAAGCACATGGTCTCCTTCAAATGGGTCTGTCAACTCCTACGCAACAACCAACTAAACCAAGTAAGCGCAATAACCAAGTAACCACACGTGGAATATCTTTTAAATATTCTTTATTTTTGGAAAATACTCCCAAAACCGGTAGATAGCAACCAATCACATCCACTCTTATTTTTTAATAAATCCGACGACACAGCAGCCTCCAGAAACTTTCACATGGTGAGAAAGAAGTGTACTTTTACTTTCGCATCTTAGACTCCGTCCGCAAAGAAACCGTTTTCGAGTTTGAAATATAAAGTTAAGAGAATATAGAAAGTTATTACTAAAATTAATATTTTTTCTGTTAAAATTATAAAATAACTTAATAAACGGTTTATATTAAAATGATTGATAGTAATATAATTAAAATTGTAATATTAAACAAGCTTTATAATATTTTTGAATAAAATTGTTTGTGAACAGTGTCAATTTTTGTTGTGTTTGAAGTTAAAGTATCAAATTGGTATTAAGTTATAGCTTCTCAATTTTTTTTCTTATAAATTTATATACAAAATTTTATTTTATATATAAAAATGGGATAATATTAATCAACACAATAAAATTATATGAAATTATATCGTTGATAACATTCTATCAAAAAGTAAATTATATATCTAGATGATTATGTATATTAACTTAGATAATTAATATATTTGTAAATATGTAATATATATATATATATATATATTTAATATTTTAAATAGTAACACAATAAAATAAAATACTGAGATGAAATTTTATAAGTTTATTATATTTTGATAATGTTAAAATTAACAGTAAGATTAATCTTTTAAAAAAAACAGTAAGATTAATAATTTCTTTTATTAATCTTTATTAAAAGTGTCTTTTACAAATTTTAACAATTAATTTTTTTTTTAACAAATATCAATAGATATTACTTGATAAAAATATGCAACCTCATAATTTATTAATTAATATAATTATATTTTATATGTTAAAGTTTGTGTATTCTTATTCCTTCCCATTTTTATTTTTTTTATATCTCCAATTCACACAATGAAAGGATATTGTATGTACCAACATGTGGTTGGTCTGAGTGATGCTGGACTCGGTTTCCTTAAGCAAAATCTTATATATAACTCTTATGGATAGAAAAAACATGATTGGGAGGGGAGACCCCACTAAGTGGCTAGTCAGATCCCCCGGCAGAGATTAGTCATCGATAAAGCCGATAGATACTTCGTACCGATATCATGGTATCAAAAAAAAGAGAGGATATTGTATGGGAGTTTATAAAAGAATCATAATATATGACAATTTGTATTGTCTAAATGAAAGTTAAATATTTAATTAGAATAGAAATAGTATAGGAGTTTTTTACATTATCATTTAATCATATATTGTCATATTATCGTATATATGGTAAAACTATTGGCTTTTGAAATAAATATTTTAAAAGTTATATCTAAGATGATTTCTAATTAATTAATAAGGCACGTAAAAATATTTACACTAACAATATATAAATTTAAACTCTAAAATATATAGACTCTTAAATCATTTAAGCTTTAATCACTTGACTCTACTTGACATTAATTAATTGTCAATTAATAGAGGATTTGTTTTATTATTTTTTCCTTTTTCTAGTTTGACAAATAAGAAAAGAAAAATCTCCTTATATATATAAATGAATAAGGCAATCTGCGTTCTCATTGTTCTATTCTCCCCACTCTCCCTCACATTCACTCTCATTTGAATATTATCATCTCTAAAATGATGTAATTCACTCTCCTAACATGCATTTGGTTTTCCTACTTTTCCCAAAAAATTTCTTATCAATTTCTATAACTATCCACATTCACAATATTTCTATAATTATCCCATTCACTTCTTTATCTGATGCTATTTTTTTATAATATTTCTTTTATTGATTTTTCTAACTCTATTGTTTAATTCTGAAGATTTATCTCTTTCATCAATAATTTTAAATCCTTAATTCAATTTATTTTCAATTTTTAAAGTTAATATTAAAAAATTAAAGTTACAACATTACATCTCCCCTTATCTCTTTTTTTATTTAAATTTTATAGTTTCTAATTTCTTTTATAATTATCTCTTTTTAAAATTTCTTTCGATATGTTATATAATTTTTTTTCTTTCAAATTTCTTTTTATTAACTATATAAATAAGATAGTAAAAATTTGAATAAGCCCGTACAATTACACGGGCTAAAACACTAGTGATTTATAAACATTTCAATATATTAAACACCTCATTAACACTTTGTATTTCCTTTTGTTTCTCTTTTTATATCACATCATATCACATATCATATGTGTACACATACTGATGCAAATGATTAGTGAGAAAATTGCAATTTAAGCAAAATCAGGAGACAAGCTTGGGAGGAAGTGGAGCAACCTTGGGAGGAGGCAAAGCAGCCTTGGGAGAAGCATGAGGCCTGCACGATTTAGTTAATCTCAACAAGAATGTTGCTAGGTATGCGCAAATTGAAAGCATAACCGAGAAAATAGACATATATAAGGAGTTGGTAATGGTGGAGTGAACAAGGGACTTTGAGAAACCCATTGAGAGCTTGGCTTTGCCGGCTACCATTGCAATGAAATAAAGAGAAGAGTATGACAAGTATTATATTAGGATTGGGGTTGTCTAGTTTGTAATGGCATAGGGAGTGAAACCCAACACTAACAAATTAATTGTCTAAGTCAACAACATTGAAAACAATTAGTTGCTCATTGAATCCCATTTGCAGAAATAGGAACGCATGCAGTTGCATAATGCACGACTCATCGAATTAATTTTGAAAAGAATACAAAATTACAAGTTAATATAATTAATTGCATGTAACGTTCAAAAAAATATATATCTATATTTAATGCAACATCCTCTACTTCTTTGATTAAGCATCTAATGAAGTCTTTTTGTGTTTCCACATCCGTTTTCATCTAAACACAAGCGTAGATAATTGAGAGCAGCTAATGGAATAAACTAGACAAAACTATCTCATTTAGGCACTAATCACCTAATTCTATTTGACATTAATAAATTGTCTGTTAATGGATTTTTTTTTTTTTTAGTTTGATAGTTAAGAAATGAATAATGATATATAAACACTCTTATATATTAAATACCTCATTAATAGATATTTTTTATCTTTTTTTTTTCCACATCATATCACATGAATACCCCCTCTCTCTCTCTCTCTCTCTCTCTCTCTCTCTCTCTCTCTCACACACACACACACACACACACACACACACACACACACACACACACACACACACACACACACACACACACACACACACACACACACACACACACACACACACACACACAGAGAGAATTTTATACTAATTCACTCTTCAATCAAGAGCTACGTCCAGTTCCTTGACTTGAAGTATTTCGACTAAACGAACTAACCAAGTATTTTTTATTACCTCTCTAGGCTTACAACAACGTAACCTTCACATAAGGTTACAAAACACACAAGTACTCTTTGTCACTAAGTCTCTTAAGGCTTTCACAAACTAAAACGAGTTCTTCACAAGATAACTCACTAAGTATGGATAAAAAACTTTAAGAACAAATCTTCAAAACATTGAATACAAATAAATATGAAAGTTAAATAGCAAATCACTGTATCGTCCAATGAGTTTGTTATGTTTGTATGTACATGTTCTTCTTTATTCGTTATTCAATCTTCAATATATTGTTAGGGAAAAATATTTCTGTTCAGACTAAAGACATCTTCCCGTTTTGGCTTCATTTAATGCAAGAGAACATCTTCATGTTATAACATGCTTGACTAGTCTTTCTTTGGAGGAAAGAGAAAAAAAATATATCAAACTGTTGCATAAACAAATTACCTAGAAAGGTGTATTGTCCTTTTCTTAAGACAATGAAAGTTTCGTTTGCTTTACCTTCTGTTATATGCAACCTTGGAACTTATTAGAGCATTTGGAAGGTTGAATTACTTCTTGCTTATCCTTGAGAGTACTATGACTGGAGCTATTTAAGGTTTTTAATTGATGAAAGCATTTTGAAAAGACTTGGCAGTGTATAGGTTGAAACACATAAAACACTCAGCCAAATTTTCAAAAGCATTTTGAGTACTCTATATGAAAATCTTTTTGTCCAAGATAGATAAAGATAAATATCTTATATAAAATTGTCCAATTAAAAGGATATTGTCTAATAGGGGTATTGGATGCTTCTTTTAAAAAACGCTTGTTGGATAGTTAGTTGTAAAGACTTATATCTTTAGAAGTTTTTTTTGTGTACAACGATACATTAGATGCTTAGCTTAATACACATATTGCTTTTGGAAGAAACAAGTTCTTCATAGAAAACTTATTTATCATCAAATCAATTTTCAAAGGCAATTATAAAGTGGTTTTTAGCGTTTTAACTACACATGTAACAACACTATTAGTACACTCATAAATTTTAATAGCCATTAGTATCATCAATATGTTTTAGGGGTTAACATCGGTTCTCATATAACCAATATTAATTGGATGATGTAGAATGTATATTTTGTAGTAGCGATTAGACGTTTCATATATCTTTATTGGTTCCGACAACATCCTTAGGGAGGAGACGACAAAGTGGGAGGAGGCAAAACAACCTTGGTGTGAATACTCAATTTCATCCGGCCAAACACAAAAAAATGAGAAAATTTAAAAAGAAAATAGAGCAAATAAAAATAACAAAAAAAAATTAAAATTAGCAAAAAAAAAAAAAAAAAAAAGCATCATTTAATTTTTGTTTTAACACAATGGTTTTCAAAATCTAATATTGTTTCTTTTCCAACTTGCAATTGAATTAGATTTGAAAAAAAATATAGAAGGCAGAAATACAAAAAATAATAAAATAAAAAAGGGAATTGAGGAATTCAGATACAAAATAAACAAAAAAAAAAAAAACTCGATGGTACTTCTGTTGCATGCATGCCATTCATGGTTTGTGCCAATTTCTCTTTTAGCTTGTCTCCTGCACCATATCCATTTCTTCCCAGGCAACACAGCTTTACTCAAAGAGACAATACTGCTTTTCCTCCCACCCCATTGTCCTAGCTAGCCTCCATCTTTTCTCTCTCTTACGGACTTCACCAACAACCACTTATATAACACAGCACACAGTAGCTCACTCTCCTCTCTTCAAATACAATCCACACACACCACAAGGGGGGGACTTGGACGTTGCTCTCAGACCCTCATCTCTCCCACTCGCCTTTCATCATTTTCTTCCACTATAGTTTCTTAGAAACACAATACCATTCTCATACTCTCTGGCTCCTCACTCTGATTCTCTCTTCTCTGAATAACCAAAATACCCAAAAACTCTCTCCACCTGAAAGGATTTCCACTGATATTTTCTTCTTGTTCACATACTCACCACTTCTGGTTCCACCATCTTTCTCTCACATCCCCTTACCAAAAGCCATGGGTATCCATCATTTTTGAACCACCATAAACTCTTCCTTCTCTAGACCATGATCACTAAACCATCGACGCACCATAGCAGTACCCAACAAGAGCTCTTATCGGTAATCACACTGCTGTCAAGCCACGCAATTCTAGTGGCATCATTGAGATAGCAAGGCATCTATATGCCACCATTTCAGACCCGCACAGCCACAGCATCGTGCCCAGCATTTGATTCTTTTGCCAAGGCTTGCACATTCCTCCTCTCACTCTTTGCCTTTTATGTTGTGTTTTATTTGTGTTATGTTGTGTATGGCTGACACCGTTTTTGGGTTTAAATGTTTAATGTTGTTGCACTATGTTTTCACTGCATCTTTGTTTCTCTTGTTTCGTTTAATGTTGTTGCTTCCCATGAATCATGGTTTAATGTTTTTGTTTCTTTTTAGCATCTCCACAGCTTTTCTTACTTTTTTTTTTTATTCTGTCTGGTTCCTATCCATAAAAGCTTGTTGTCACTCATATCTCTTATTTTGATTACTGTTGTTATTTCGATGAGTGTTCATGGATATTAATCTTGATCTATTTTTACATAATAATAATAATAATAATAATAATAATAATAATAATAATAATAGTATTTATACTTTGGATGTACTTCTAATTTAGTTATTACCAAAAACTATAAAGGTTTAATGATGACCTTGAATGCACTTTCAATTTGATTATCGTTCTGATGACATTTTAATATTTTCATATATTTATTTTAATATTTTAATTATTAAAGTAATCAATCAATCAATCATCAATATCAATTATAATAATAAATGTTTTTTTTTCTATTAATGATTATATTATATTTAATAATAGTAATATACTACAAAAAATAATGTTCAATTTATTTCATTCCTACTTTTGTTTTTTTTTTATAAAAAAAAGTTATTATTCTATTAATTAATTATGTTTATAATAATAAATATAATAGATATCTTTTATTTTATTCAAGATTTTATTAGTATTTAATGTAATATTGTTTTATGATTACAGTAATCAATTATCAAATAATCATTATTTTTCCATTTTTAATTATTAAAAATATATAATTATATGAATTAAGGTAATTATAACAATTATTTTTTTATGATTTGAACGTTGAAATTAATAACTTAAAATATATTATGATTCAAAATAATTGATAATACGAATATATATTCTTATTTAAATTTATAGTAAATTCAAATTTAAAAAATCTTGAAAGATTTGATATCAACTCATCTATAAATATCGACGTGTTGTTGTTTTTCATTATAATCATTTATTTTTTAATAGTCAATTGTTAACATGTTTTCTTTTATTCAGTTTCAATGGAGGGATAAATACTGGCAAAAAACACATATCCATCAAAAATTCAATCTTTCTTTAAAGTAAGTATTTATCATTTTCAAATTTATTTGAATACTTTTACATATTTTGCCTAATAGTTATTATTGAATATTTGTTTGCTGACATTATTTTACCGTTTCTTCACTTTAAATGAGGGGTTTTATATAAGAATATATGAGAAGTTCTACTATATCATTAAAATAAGGTTTAGTCTTTATTTTATTTTTCTTCTATAATTTTTGTTTATATGTTTTTTGTTTACCAGTTGTATTTATTTCTTTGTTTTTCTTCATACATTTTATTTTTTAATCATTTTTCTTTTGAATTGTCTTTTTCATTTAAGTAAAGTTCATATCTCTTTTTATGATTTTTTAATATATTTTTATCCAACATACGATATTTAAACTTTACTTACTAACATTTTTTATTTTTGTTTTTACAGTTTACACATTTGGTGACACAAGGATTAAAAAAGAATCCTTACTCAATTTTTAGATCCTAAAGCAAGCGTTGTCATTATATTCAATCACTTTTCTCTAAAAAAATATTATTTATTATACAAAATATTTTTTTTACTATTAAGTTAATGTCATGTGACAACACTAAATGAATATAATTTTCCACTAATAAGTTAAAATAATTTCAAGTAAGAATTTTTATAATCTATTTTTTTTACTTAATAACAAATTTAATTTAAGTATTTTAATTAATATATAAAATTAAAAATTCAGTTGAATCAATGTACAAATTAATAGTTATGTAATTAATAATTACTTAAATCAAATTACATTGTGCTTATAATATTAATAAATCATTCTATTAATTATTTTTATTATAGATAAACTTAGATTTAACTTTTTTTATGTCTTTATTATTGTTCTCCAGTGTGAATCATATCACATATCAATGCAAATTTTGTTTATTTTTAACCTCATTCTAGATGTAATGTTTTAGATGCTTTTAATATTGTTCTCATTAATTAATTTTAACATTAATTCTATAAATAAAGAATTAAGTTAAATCAAATCAAATTCTACTTAAAATGATTCATTCTCAAAATATCACAAATAAATTATAAATTTGTATAAACAAAATAATCAATTAAAAAATAATATAATTTGTAAATAAATCATCAAAAGTTTTAAATTAATATTTATCAATTTTTAATCTAATTCAAATTCAAGAATGCTTAAATGTCACATCAAATTATTAGAAAAGTTTTACGAGTTTATTAGTTATTAGCCTAAAAAAATATAATTTACAATACTATTATTTTAGCATTACTTTATTTTTGTATTAATCATAAATTTTTTAATTGTAATCTAGAAGTTTAAATATAGTAATTTTTTTGTTTTTTGATGCAAACATTTTTTAAAAAAACTAATAATTACATTATTATTATTATTATTATTATTATTATTATTATTATTATTATTATTATTATTATTATTATTTATACACACACACACACACACACACACACACACAAACAAGCACGGAGCTAGAAGTTTTCCTTGAGGGGGGCAACTATAAAATTAAATTAAATTATAATATTAAAATTTGTATATTAAATTTAGAGTAAATTACACATACCTCCCTTGAGATTTTCTCTTATTACACCTAGCACCCCTCTATTTTTTTACATTACTTTGAACACCCCTAAGGGGGCTAAGTGTAATATTTTTTAAATCTAAGAGGGGGGTCAGTGTAATGGTTTATGCCTATGAGTGCGGGTCGGTGTAATGAAAGTTCAAAAATTAGGACATTTTTTGTAGGATTCAAAAATGGAGGGGTGTCGGGTGTAATAAAGGCAAACCTCAGGGGGTGTCCGTGTAATTTACTCTTAAATTTAATTAACAATTAAAAAATATAATAATAGAACACATATAACAATATAAATTATACAAAAGGTATAAGACTATACTTTAGCAGGAGAAAAATATTTGATTTTTATAATTTGAAGTAAGTAACTTTAATGATAGAAATTATTTATTTAATCTTATTTTCATGTTTAAAGTTTTAAAAGCATAATTAATTCTCAATTTTTTTAATAATTAGAATAATACATCCATGTTTCGTAAAGAAAAAAATAGCACAAAGAGAATATGGAATAATATTATTTTTTTAATTTTTTATTTATTAAGAAACATTTTAAAAAATGGAGAAGTCATACATTATAATGTAAATGATGATTGTACATTATTATGTCAACATAATTTTTTTATATAATTCAAAAAATTTCTTCTTTCAAATTTACCTGTGCATCGCACGGGTACTATCTAGTATTATATAAAAGAAGGTTTTGCCACGTGGCAATACCATGTTGATTTTTTTTCCGCCAAAATGAATATGATTTTATTTTTATGATAATTTTAAATTTTAAATTTTTTAATTCATATTAATTGATAACACTAATTTAAATTTATATTCATATTAAAATTTGAATATGATCATTATTTTAATATATTTATGATTTAAAATTTTAAATTATTTAATTCATATTAATTGATAACACTAATTATTTAAATTCAAATTCAAAATTATAACAAATTAAAATAAAGAAATTGTGCAATTAGATTTTTTATCTCATAATTTTATAATGCAAATTTATAATTGATAATTTAAACAATACCTATATATACATGTGTGGATGATGATAAAATTTGAACATTATCAATATCTTAAGATATTTATGATTTGAAATTTTAAATATTTTAATTCATATATTCACCTAATTATATTAAATATAGTAATTAAAATCATTACAATAAGTATATATATAATTTGATATTCTGATTAAATTAATCAACTAAATCATTAAATCTTATATAGATTTTGATTTTATATAATTTGGTAATTAATTCTTAAGTTTTATGGATTTTATTTTATAATTATGAAATATTTTTTATTATCGTGATTTTATGATTTGGTCCTGGGCCAGAGACCACGGGTGTCCCCTAACCCATTGGGTTAGAGACTAATCCCGCTGGCAATGCATGGCTGCCGCTGGCCCAAGAAAATTTTGCACACAAAGATAATCAAACACAAGTTCTCTCGCTAATTAGATCGTTCTCACTAATGTGAACGTAGCGAGACCTTACACCACTAGATCAATCCATTGGGTTATCGTGATTTTATGGTTTACCGTAAATAATAATAATAATAATAATAATAATAATAATAATAATAATAATAATTATTATTATTATTATTATTATTATTATTATTATTATTATTATTATTATTATTATTATTATATATCATAAAAGAATGTTTTATCACGTAGATAAATGCTACATGATAACACCACATTCATTTATCCACTACAAAATGTCATTAAATAATTTATTTTATTTTTAATTTATAAATATATAATTATGGTAATTAAGATGATTATTTAATTATGAAATACTTAATTACATTAATCAATCATGACTAGAATATTCTAATTAATTAATAACATAATTATATAATCTGATTCAAATTAATTAATAGCACTAATACATATTTTGTTTCAAATTTAAAGTAAATTTAAATTTAAAAATATTGCGAGATTTATTATAGTAGAGCAATCTTTACCATTATTTTGTTACAATATTATAATCATGTCATTGAAATGAATCATTTAAATTAAATTTAAGTAGATCAATCTTTACCATTAATTAATTTGTTATTTTTTATTAGATATACGTGAGAATGAGACAAACAGGGACAGAGGCACGTTGAAGGGTGGGGGGGCCTTGGCCCCCCCTGGCTTTTTTAAATTTTCTTATATATATATATATATATATATTTATATATATATATATATATATATATATATATATTTAAGTAATTATTTTTTATTTTGGAATCAACTTATAATATTTAGGTGTTTTTTTTTCTTTTTTGATAAAATATTTTATTCTTCTTTTATAATATTTATTGTCAAGATAATTATATCTTTTTATTTTAGATAAATATTTTATTTTTCTTATTACATTTATTGTGAAGATAATTGTATTTTTTTTTCTCTTTTTAGATAAAATATTCAAATATCATTTATTTTTTCAAAAGTATTTTTCTTATATCATTTATTTTAAAGGTTATAAATAACTACATTTACAAGTTTTTATTAGCCATCAATTAATATTGATTTGATTATAAATAATTTGAAAATTAAAAGTCATTCATTCACATTTGTCAATGAAATAATTAAGTTTAATTACTAACACTGTATAAGAAATTGGTAGTTTGAGGTTTGAGACACATTAACATATATTTTCTTTTTTCAATCACTTCATCATGCATTATTATTTTTTTCATCTTATCTTATTATTTTTTTTTTTTTTGTATTGATTGTGAGACTCTAACATATTCATGGCCTCAAAAGCATGAATCCAAATATGTTGTTGAATAAATCTTAGAGAAACAAATTGAATATCAAGATGTATTAGAGATCTATCAAATATTGCATCTAAGATCGTGACTACGGTTATGACACAACATTCTTCTTATTCTTCTTTTAATTTCTAATAATATGAAATCATATTATTGTTTGGTGAGTAACATGATACATTTCTATTTAATAGATTTTTAGAATATAATTAATAGAATTTTTTCCTAAAAAATTGTTATTAATATGGACACTCCCTTTGAACTTGAATATAAGAAAAAAAATGGCCTTGTATGGTGGACTTGAATATAAATAAATCTGACTAATTTCACCCAATTTAATGATACATTTCTTAAAACACTCTTCATTTAACTATAATTCTATTTTCAATGACTATTTTTATTCATGATATCAAATTTTAATGAAGACCATTTTAGGAATAACTTTATTTTTTAATGAGATTAGTAAAATTAAATGATATTAACCAACTTTTAAATTACTGTGAAATCAGTTAATTTTTCTTATATTTGAGTCTAGAGGGAGTTTTAATTTTTATTATATATTGGCCATGAAATTTCCTTGTGATATGTAAAATTGATGACTAACATTTATAATTTTGGGTCTAAAAAAAATGCTTAATTTGTTTTCTGTTTAAATATATTTTTATTAATATTTTGATAAATTAAAATTACTAATATAATTATATATTTTTAGGAACATTTGAATATTTCATATCAAATTTGATGATTATACAAATCTTTTTTTTTTTTTAGTTGACCCCCCCTAAACTTTAAGCCTGGCTCCGTCCCTGGAGACAAATGTTGATAATGTTCATGTTTTTATGAATATGAACTCTTCTCCCATATTTCATAATGTATTGAGGAATATTCAAAATTCAAAATAAGTTTATTTTTACCTTTTATCCTTATAGTCTATTTTATGTCTCTAGGTATAATTTTAATCTTTCAATTTTTTTTCAAGTTAATTGAGTCTTTTTATTTGTGAGAATTAAGTAAATATGATTTTTCTCCATCAATTTTCTTTTATTTAAACTTCCCATTTTTATCTAATGTTTACATAATTGAGTTGATTAAATTATAGTTAAATGTATATATATGTTGTGACCAAAAAATTGTAAAAGAAAATATAACAGTGGCGGGTACGAGTATGGGGACAGTTAGATATACACCATCATCTCCATTAAAAAATTCGGATAATACCTGTACCCATATCTATACCCGTCAAAGTGGATATTCCCATCAAAGTCAGGTCAGATTCAGGTCGGTACCCATGAGTTCGGGGTTCTTTGTCATGCCTACTTAAAATTACTAAAGAAAATTTTACAGACTTTTAGTTATTAGCCTAAATAAAATATTTATTAAAATATTATTATATGCATTATGTTATATTTGTATTCATCATTAATATTTTATTGTAATCTACCAATTTATAAGTTCAATTGCCCACAAATCATTTTTTTAATAATTAATATTAGACATTTATCTTCTTTATGATGGAAATATATTTTTTTAAAGAAAAATTAATGATTACAAAATATATTATAAATTTTTTTATCATTAATATTTTTTATTATAATAATGTATATATTTAAATTATATATAAATGCAATATCTTTATAAAGATAATAGTGTTCTAAAACAAATGTTTATATAAATTAAAATGATATAAGACATGTGTAAATATAAAATTATTTAAATATATATAAATATTCATAATCATTTTTATATATCTTTTACATATACATACTAACACATACATATATAAAAAAAATTAAAAATATATTATAAATTATAAATTATAAACTCAACACCAATGCAAGACACGAGTTATTAAGCTAGTTATAAATAAAAGCTTAGTAATAACCACTTTGGATACACTTCTAACTTGGTTATTGTGAAAGCTATTAAAAGTTAATGATAATCACTTTGGATGTACTTTTGATTTGGTTATCATAAAAAGTTTTAAAATAAAAAAATTAAAAAGTTAAAAACAATAATAAAAAAAATCATTACACAAATATTTTATACCAAAGAACTATGTAACTCTGAATTCTCCATTGTACCTGGAGATACGTAGGAGCAGGGAATCACTCATGTCGAGCTATATATATATATATATATATATATATATATATATATATATATATATATAGTACGACTCCTGTGAGAACACTTTCTTATGTGAGAATATGAGAACAACTAATAACAACCATCAGATCAAGATTGAAAATAATAAATGGTTGAGATCAAAATATTTAAAATTCAAATTATGATCTAATATATAATCTAATAAAAAATAAATCTATAAAAGATCTTAATTATCACTTCCTAAAATATAATTTGAATTTTAAATATTTTAATCTCAACCATTTATTATTTTTAATCTTGATCTGATGGTTGTTATTAGTCGTTCTCATGTTCTCACATAAGAAAGTGTTCTTACAAGAGTCGTACTATATATATATATATAATTTGAAAAGGCAAAAAACACAATAATAATCTTCTCTTTTTTCAAATAATAATAATTCACATAATAAAAAATAAAATATCCAAAAATATTCTTTTTCATTTTGAGGGGTAAAATAAATAATTTCAAAGTTATTCAAATTTGCACGTTTAATTAGAGGTAATCGTCTTAGGACGGATGTCATATGGTGCTAATACTTTCTCTACATGTAATTGACTCTCGAACCCAAAATATGGTTTCAAGACCATTTTTCTTTTAAAGTTTTTTATGTAATTTTTCTTAATAAACTATGGTGGCGACTCTTCTGTTTTAACTTATTTTTTCGACGTCCCACCGTGACCCACATTAAGACACTTGGACAGAGGCAACAACAATATTGTGGTGCCAATGTTGTATCAGAATTAAGAAAAGAAGGGCTATGCACTAACAGTGTAAAATAGTTTTATACAGTCATCCGATCACAACCCATCATGTATGATAAGTTTGTTGACTTTTACAATAACTATTTTAAAAGTCATACAAATGGTGATTTTTTATTGGATGACAGTGTAAAACTATTTTACACCATCAATGCATAACCATTACACTCTAGAATTAAATATGGAGAAGTAATATATAATTTTTGACACACTAAATCAATAGGTTTTTTAGTCAAATAATGGATAATTTACCCGAAAAAAATATAATTTGACCATATAAAGAGTTAAGGAAAAAATTAGTATTAAATATTAGAAACAATCATTTCAAGAAAAGAAATATGTTTAAAAAATTATTATTTTACAAATTCCTGAATATAAAAATATATTAAATAATAATAAAATTACATATCATTATGTAAATAAAAGATGAGAAAAATAGATATGCATTGACAGTGTAAAACTATTGTACACAGTCATTTAATCACAAACCACTATTTATAGTAAGTTTGTTGACTTTTATAAAATTATCGTTAAACTCATAAAAGATATCATACATTTATATACGGATGAATCTTTACTTTTTCCACATGTAGATTAAATATCCTAGCATGCAAAACAAAATCTATACTTTTAAGAAAAATATTAATACTAATAAATACCTCGCAGCCGCAGGTATATTCTTGTTGCACTTCGTGGTAAGTTGTGACTCTAGAAAAGTGTCTCGTGCCTTTTCCAAAATTCCAATTTCCATGAGAATTACAATGCTTTCTTAATCAAAGGATTTAAAAGAGATTCTCGCATGACAAAATATGAAAGAATTTAACGAGAAAACACCTCTAATTAATATAGTAAAGGCAGTTATATTTAAAAAACAATAATTAATATAAAAATATAAAAGGATTGATCAATCATCAATAGAACTTAATGTAAAAATAAAAATAGAATAAATAATCTATACACTTATAATACAAAAAAGTTTTACATTATAATTCCATTACAAATCACCTTAAAAGTTATGTTAACTTTTTCACAGTTCGTATTCATTATATTAAAAAAAATATACCATAGTAATTAAAGCTAATTACATTCACATTCCCTGAACTTTTTTTTAAATTACACATAATACTATTTTTTTTCTATTCCTGTACTAACCATTTAATATTTGAAAACATTACACTGACATATCTTATATATTACACTAATCCCTTGATGTGTGAAAATAATACATTGAAACCTTTGTATATTACTCAAACACACCTCCTATATTGTTGTAAACATTAAACAAAGAGTAGATATTGTGTGTAATTCAAAAAAACTTCAGAAGTGTTAACTAATTTGTTCTAGTAAATTTTTTTTTTTTGTCTTGGGTTAGATATTATGGGTGTCCCTAATCCACTGGGTCAGAGACTAATCCCGCTCGCGATGCATGATTGCTACTGCCCCAAGAGAATTTTGCATACGGAAGAAATCGATCCGCTAAATAGATCATTCCCCCATATGTGAACACAACGGGTCCACTAAATAAATCGTTTCTCCATGTGTGAATGTAGTGGAACCTTACAACACTTTCGGTATTAAGAAAATATGAAATCAAATAAATAACAAATTGAATAAAATACAAAATTACTAAAATATCCTTAATGAAAATATTTGACATATCCTGAAGCTCCCAATATATAAATCCCAACGGGCCAACACGTACATCATCAAATCAAAGCAATAATAAACCCCTAAAACAACCTTTCTCGGTTGTCTCTCCCTCGGTGTCGTAACTAACGATCATGGAAGCGTGTGAAGACCAAACCGCGATTCTCCAAAAAGTCTCCAACAACGAAAAATCTCCAAGCAGTTATCACTCTATTTTATACTGTCAATGTATAATCATTAAACTCTATAATTAAATACGGAGAAGTAATATATGATTTTTGACACACAAAATCAATACGATTTTAGTCAAATATGAATAATTTACCCGAAAAAAAATATAATTTGACCATATAAAGAGTTAAGGAAAAAATTAGTATAAAATATTAGAAACAATCATTTTAAGAAAAGAAATATTTTAAAAAAATTAATATTTTACAAATTCCTTAAAAGGTAAAAATATATTAAATAATAATAAAATTACATATAATTATGTAAATAAAAGATAAGAAAAATGGATATGCATTGACACTGTAAAACTATTTTACACAGTCATTTAATCACAGACCACCATTTATAGCAAGTTTATTGACTTTTATAAAATTACCGTTAAACTCATAAAATATATCATACATTTATATACGGATGAAACTTTATTTTCTCCACAAGTAGATTAATATCCTAGCATGCAAAACAAAATCTATACTTTTAAGAAAAATATTAATACCAATAAATACCTCGCAGCCGCAGGTATCATCAAGATATTCTTGTTGCACTTCGTGGTAAGTTGTGACTCTAGAAAAGTGTCTCGTGCCTTTTCCAAAATTCCAATTTCCATGAGAATTACAATGCTTTCTTAATCAAAGGATTTAAAAAGAGATTCTTGCAAGATAAAATATGAAAAAATTTAACGAAAAAATACCTCTAATTAATATCGTAAAGGCAGTTATATTTTAAAAAAAACCAATAATTATTATAAAAATATAAAAGGATTAACCAATCATCAATAGAACTTAACGTTAATCTTGTAAAAAAAAATAGAGTAAATAATCTATATGCTTACAATATAAAAAAATTTTACATTATAATTCAACCACAAATCAACATATATAATAGATTTGTTATTTTTTAAATAATCACCTTAAAAGTCATATTAAGAATAAGTTTACCAAATGATCTAGTTTAATTGGTTGAATAGGGTGCGTGAGTATTGTAAATCTCTTAGTACTGTCTTTCGATTATTATGGATCAAAATAAAATATTAAGAATAAGTTTTTCACCATTCATAATTATTATATTAAAAAAATATATTGTAGTAATTAGAGCAAATTACACTTGCATCTCTTGAGCTTTTTTTGAATTATATATAACATACCTCTTTTGAAAACATTATACTGAACACTCCATATATATTACACAAATACTGGTATATTACACAAACACTCTTTATAAAGAAGATTGTTGTATATTAAACAAGGGTAATTATTGTGTGTAATTAAAAAAAAACTTTGATCCAATGATTTTAAGACGATATCAAATCAAATAAATAATAAATTGAATAAAACACAAAATTACTAAAATATCCTTAATGAAAAGATTTGACATATCTTGCTGCTCCCTAATATATAAGAGTTCCGATATTTTGACACCCACACAGTAACGGACCACTATTAGACATCCCTTACATAGCTTTTTTTATTGAATTTTTATTTCATATTTTTTTAAGAAAAAGTTTAACGCAATAGGGAAAAAAAGGGTTCACAAGTGTGTTACCTATCTGAAAGGACAAACATCGTGGGTTCATCGCCACTGGCTTCACTGTCGAGGGTTTTCTCCGCTTCACCCTGCACAACCAATAGCGTCCCCCCCCCCCCCCCATCTCTCTCTCTTTCTCTCTTCGTCCAATGCACAAGGGTGAGAGCTCTGCCTGTATATTGGAGCCAAACGAAGAGAACCACTCAATGAGCCACAACTCGAACCTGCCCTTCATGGCGAAGCACCACCCACCAGAAATCGGGATTGTTAGGAGACTGCAATGCCTCTATTAGACTGATGTACCTTTTCCTGCTGATTACTGAGTTTCTGTATAAGTAACTGTTTCATGGTCCTCCCTTTGCATCAATTTTTTATTCATTGTAACATTTAGCTTTAACATTGACTGGCCAATGTAGTGGTGGTTTGGTTAATAGGTTATTATCTTGCTTTCCAATTAGATTTAGATTTTAAGTTTGTTTTCTTTTTTCCTCTATTTATAGAAGATATATGTTCTGACCTTAAATTGGAAGCGTGCTTAGTGCAAAGATAGTGTATTTGGTTTAAGGTTTAACTGTTATAACTTGCAAATTGCATTTCTACAAAAAAAAAAAAAAAACCTATTTGTAAATGTGCAAAAGCTACAAAGTGCTTGCATTGCAACACCCTAATTGTGGAACAGGTGGTGATTAATGGTGAGGGCAAGGAAATAGGAAGGGCAGTAGTAGTGGCAGTGACTAAAGTCAGAGGAATGAAGGTAGTAGAAGCAATCGATGCTTGTCATGATAGGAAGATATTGAAAAGGATTTTTTTTGCCTTTGGTGTCATTAGCCAACCCAACTTCTTCAATCTGTCTATTATCTTTTTATGATTGTTTCCAATTCTTCTTGGTTTGTGGCATGAAAGAGCCCCTTAATACCCATAATAAATGACCTCACTATGATTTTGGGCTCTATAACTCAAGTAATATAAAGCAATGACAAAGTCGGTATTTTTTTTTCTTTGATGTGTTGTTTCTTGAATGAAGATTTGAATAGCAATTTGAAATTTGAAGAATAATGAAAGAATAATTAAATTGAGTTTTTTTTCTTTTTTTATTGCTTTTCTTATGCACTAGATCAACTATACTTTATGCTACTAGAGGTAGCCTCTTTCTCTCTCTGAAACCTCAATTTATTTATGAAGTTAGCACTTGAAAATATAAATTTGTCTCTGTGTAAATAGATTAATGTTCTATATCAATGTATTTAGTTATAATTTGCTTGGTGTTTGTTGTGTAGTTCCAAATAGATATAGTGGAGATGGGTCTTCATGACATGAGGAGGAAGAGACTACTGTCCTTGTGCAAGAAACTTTGGCATCCCTACAATTTTGAAGAATAAGGAAATGGCAGATAGATTCTCCTTTTTAAGGTTCTCATCATTTACACCCTTTTCTGCCTTCAGGTATTATGGCAACTGCGCTATCTTTAAAGTAAATGTTCCTTCTGTAACTACACACTCTAACGTGGTCTGTCACGTTTTTGCCTTGACACAACCAATGAAACTAAGAACCCTGATATATGTAGAGTCCTAATAGTTTCTCAACCCCCTCTAATTGATTATGTCGTCATTGTAACCGGGCAGGTAATGAACTGAACCCGAGAACCAAGTTGCATAGCACTCAGCAGAGGCGAGGGATCTTCCACAACGACATGAAAGAATGCACTGCCTCCGGCAGCGTGGAAAACGTGGTGGTGATGAAGTGGTACACCATTTTGTGGAAAGGGTGTCGATGGAGAAGTGGTACTGATCTCTTGCATTCTATCTGTTTCTTGTCATGGTTATTTGCAATTCTATGTTTTTCTTCTAAACCAAGCATGGGAAGGAGATTGCATTTCAGAGTCCAATGCATTTTTATTTTTCCTCTTGGTGTTTAATTTTCAGTTCAATTGGAAAATAGGAATAGATTCATTTTTATTTTTCCTCTTCTTGGCTATAAAGTTTTATATCCTCCTTTCATTACCTTTCCCTTTCAAGTTGGTTCTTCCTTCATCATTCTCTTTCCAACACCTTGGTTGATTCTAGGTACAGAAGGCCTTATTTGTTAAATTAATGGGCATGCTTGGGGATTTTAGTAATGGGAATGTGAATGACATTCAAGAAGAGGAAGGCATTGTGCAGCAAGGAAATGCTGGTGAAGCTTCTAAGATGGCATTTTAGGTACCTTGATTTTAGGGGATGCTATTGAGGTTGTGCTCTTAGGTGCATTCACCTTTTCCTTTCTAAAAGCATAGGAAAACTGAACTCTTATATTTTCCTTCGTGTTTTATAGTAATTGGTGCCTTAGAGAATTGTTGATAAGTGTAAAGTAACAATTTCAATTCAGCTCATGTTCGTTGCATTAAGAAAAAAGAAGTAACTATATATTTGCTTCAAAAATAGAGTTTTATGTTGGAATTTTCCATTAATCTTGGGATGTATTTGTTTTTGGCTGCAGGAAAAGATTGTTTTTGTCTTATGCCAATTGGAGGAGGCAAGTCCATGTGTTATCAGATCCCTGCATTGGCAAAAACAGGATTTGTACTTGTCTATATTTAAATTTCATGTTCAAGTATGCTTGAGTAAATGCTATTATTTCTCTTTGTCAAATTGGTTCATGTGTCCCTTTAGTTACGCAGCAAGTAAGGATGATCTAATACCACCTGTGTCTATTCTCACATGGTCCATTTAAAATGCATTATACATTATATTTGTTGATCAAGAGTAAAAATGCATTATTAAAAAATGCTATATTTCTCCCCCAATGGTATGAACCAAAAATAGCAAGTTGGAGTTTGATTATGGCTCATGAGCTACTTTTTCATTCTATATGTTTTGAATATGATTGTTTGAATTTGGTGCAAGCTTGGGGAAAAAGAAAGCAACCTGCATCATATTTTGGAAGCATTCTCGTGACTGTGACTCACTTGTGCATGGCAATAACAGGCCAATACTTATGTATGCCGCTTAGTCTTGTAATAGAGTAGCTGATAGACTTGCAGTTTTAGCTTTTACTTATTAGGATAGGTGCTGGATGGAAGAGTTTCCTTTTCAACTTGAAACTCTCATATCTGATGATGTACAAAATTTAGTTCCTCATTCTAAATAAAATCTAGTACTACGCTTTATAAAAAAATGCTATATTTCAATTTTACTTCTTTTTTACTTATTGTTTTCATTTACTGAAATTAAAATTTGTTTATTTTTTAGTTTTAAATCTAACAAATTAAAACTGCACATTTTTTAAAAATTTAAAAGTATACCAATGTGTTAATTAAATCTGTTCATTTTAAAGAAATTAAAAATCTAACAGGTTGAATTAGAACTTCCCATTTTTTGTTTTCAACTAGCTGAATATTTTTTCTATTTCTTAAACAACTATTTTTTAATTATTTACCTCTGTAAAATCAGAGGGAGTTCAATTTTAATTATTTGTCTTCATTTTTAAAAAAATAAATGAGAGTAACAAAGATAATTAATTTTAATTTTACTACTTTTTACATTCTTTCACTAAAATTTAAAACTGTCCATTTTTTTAATTTTAAAAATCTATCACTTTATGCTGTCAAAAAAAATTCTATTATTTTATTAGTTAAAGTTGCTTTCTTTTTTAATGTTTTAAATCTCCAAATTTGTTAATTAAATTTGTCTATATTTTAAAAATTAAAAATCTACCAATTTGTTAATCGGAACAACCTTTTTTAATTTTTAAAAATCTACCAATTTTTATGTTACAACTGGTCATTTATTTATAATGTTTTAAATTGGTGGATTCCCTCCCAATTTATATGACTCTACTTAAGATGTAGGTATATTTAACAATATTTCGGAGTGGGTATGTGGCACTTGATTTGTTTAATACAATTAGAGAAATCTTTAAAAAAAATTATTTATAAAAAAAGTTGATAATTCGAGGCTCTATTAAATTTTAATGTGATCAAAGCACAAAAAAAAAAGATAAAAGTAAAAAAAATGGTTAAATTACTTTTTTGTCCTCTAATTTATTTTTTAGGTTCAATTTAGTCCTCTTATTATTTTAAGGTTCAATTAGGTCCTTGTTTCTTTAAAAATGGTTCAATTAAGTCCTTTATTTTTTAAAAAATGTGCTCAATTTAATCAAATTTACAATCAATTTTGGTCTTATTTTTAAAAAAAAATTTGGAGCAAATGGAAGAAAAATGAGACCAAATTTAACCTATTTTAAAAAATAAAGGACTTAATTGAACCATTTTTAAAAAAATACACAAGACCTAATTGACCCTTAAAATAATAAGAGGACCAAAAAGAACTTAAAAATTACATCCGAGGACAAAAAAAGTAATTTAACAAAAAAAAATAAGCTTTGCGAAAGAAACTATGAAAGCGAAACTAATTTCATGTCTATAAATAATAATAAAAAAGAATAAAAGAAGACTTTAAAAATAAATATAAAACTATAAAAATAAATATGACAAACCAACACTACTATTGCTTGTGTTAAGCTTCTAAAAGTGAACAAAAGTAGTGAAAATTGTTACTAAGGACATGTGATCCAATGGTTACCAGTCTTTCCTACCACAAACATGTCATTAACTGGTTAATGATACACATATATAAGGTTAATTTAGTTTGTCATTTAGTTAAAGATAATTATTTTTGTATTGCATGAAAAGTTTACCTTGTTACTATTAAGAAGGACTAAAAAAGGCTTTAATTATTGTGTTCATTATAGTTATTGTTCATTAAAATTAATGAGATCATAAGTTTTACAAGTTTATCACAAATACAAAATATATGGTTAACTTTTGAATTTGAAGATGGTTAACTCAGAATCTCTTTTCGTCAAATTCTTTTTCCTAACACTATTCCTCCAAAAACAGACCAACATTACTATTGTTTGTCTTAAGCTTCTAAAAGTGAACAAAAGTAGGAGAAGATTGTTATTGAGAACATGTTATCCAATAGTTACTAGTCTTTCCCATCACAAACACGTGATTAATTGGTTAATGATACATATATATAAGGTTAATTTAGTTTGTCATTTAGTTAAAGATAATTATTTTTGTATTACATGAAAAGTTTACCTCCTTACTGTTAAGAAGACTAAAATAGACTTTCATTATTGTGTTTGAAGGTTCATTATAGTTATTGTTCAATTAAAATCAAAGAGGTCATAAGTTTTACAAATTTATCACAAATGCAAAATATATGGTTAACTTTTGAATTTGTAGATGGTTAACTCAGAATCACATTTCGTCAAATTCTTTTTCCTAACATTGTTCCTCCAATGACAGATTAACACTACTATTGTCTGTCTTAAGCTTATAAAAGTGAACAAAAGTAGGTGAAAATTGTTACTGAGGACATGTGATCCAATAGTTATCAGTCTTTCCTACCACAAACATGTCATTAACTAGTTAATGATACATATATATATAAGGTTAATTCAGTTTGTCATTTAGTTAAAGATAATTATTTTTGTATTACATGAAAATTTTACCTCGTTACTGTTAAGAAGGACTAAAAAAGGCTTTCATTATTGTGTTTGAAGGTTCATTTTAGTTATTGTTCAATTAAAATTAATGAGATCATAAGTTTTACAAGTTCATCACAAATACAAAATATTGAATTTGTAGATGGTTAACTTAAAATCTCTTTTTGTCAAATTCTTTTTCCTAACATTATTCCTCCAAAAACAGACCAACATTACTATTGCTTGTCTTAAGCTTCTAAAAGTGAACAAAAGTAGGTGAAGATTGTTATTGAGAACATGTTATCCAATAGTTACCAATCTTTCCTATCACAAGCACGTGATTAATTGGTTAATGATACATATATATAAGGTTAATTTAGTTTGTCATTTAGTTAAAGATAATTATTTGTGTATTACATGAAAAGTTTACCTCTTTACTGTTAAGAAGACTAAAATAGACTTTCAGTATTGTGTTTGAAGGTTCATTATAGTTATTGTTCAATTAAAATCAAAGAGGTCATAAGTTTTACAAATTTATCACAAATGCAAAATATATGGTTAACTTTTGAATTTGTAGACGGTTAACTCAGAATCTTTTTTCGTGAATTTTCTATCTATCAATTTCTCTCAGAATATACATGTTAACTAATTTGTATGTGCGGTTAATGATTTTTATACAAAGAGTTAATTGTGGTCTAAGACTTAGTTATAATTCTCATGTCAAACAAGTAATTTTTTTTTATAAAGTTTTACTATCGAATTATGCATTTAACTTCATATTGAATAATGATTCAAGTGTATCACTAAAAGAATCCAAAGTTATGCATGTTTTTGGACCAAACTTTAATCAACCACATGATAAACATGGTTAATCACATATTTACATTCAGTTAACCACCTTTGTGAATGAAGACTTTAGGCAATCTTAAGTTGTGAATAGACTATAGTGTAAGAGATTTGCTTAGTTTTTTATTTGTAAATATATCTTAAAATATGCAAGTACTTTTTTTTTTTATAAAATTTTGTCGAATTAAGCATTTAACTTTATGTTGAATCATGATTTAAGTGTATCAACTAAAAGAATCCAAAGTCATGCATGTTTTAAAACCAAACTTTAATTAACCACATGATGCACATGGTTAATCACATATTTACATTCAGTTAACCACCTTTGTGAATGAAGACTTTAGGCTACCATAAGTTGTGAATGGGCTAGTGTGTAAGAGATTTGCTTGGTTAATTGTTTATTTGTAAATCTCTCTTAGAATATGCATGTTAACCAATTTGAATGTACAGTTAACCATTCTTATACAAGTAGTTAACCAATGTGGCTTAAAACTCAATTATAATTCTTGTGTGAAGCAAGTAATTTTTTTTTATAAAGTTTTACTTGTTGAATTAAACATTTAACTTCATTTTACTTGTTGAATTAAACATTTAACTTCATATTGAATCATGATTCAAGTGTATCAAATAAAAAAATCCAAAGTCATGCATATTTTTGGACAAAACTTTAATTAACCACATGATGCACATGGTTAACCACATATTTAAATTCCGAAAACAAAAGACCATACATAGTGGTTACAGACTTAGCTTGTTTTTTATATTTATGTCATTATACATATGACCATAGTATTTACTCTGCCTATGTCTAACAGTTGTCATGACACTCAATCTTGTCTCTGACATCTTCCATAAAGTCAATCTCAATAAAAGCACAAAAATGGTGTTGTGTCGTGCCATGTGCAATTGCAATTGTAGCTTATTTCAGTCACCTACATATGACAATATCAAAGTTAGAACCTCATAATACATAATACAAGTGTAGAAACATAGACTGGTTACATTAACTTATATGGAAGTGTACAATAGATACCAACAATGGTCGCCTACTATTTGGCATTAACTATGCAAATACTCACCTAAAAAAACAACTAATTGTATTCCAAGTATGGGAAGATTAACATCCTCCAAGACCTTTCGATTAGAATTTTTAGGGTGTAGAACCCATTGACATACAAACCATTAAAGTCAACACACATTTCATCAAGTTTCAACTTGCACCGGTTTCTTTGAGGTTCATGAAAAAGGATGAAGTGGAGATGAGTCTCTCAGCACTCGAGATGAAGGTGGATTGTATTTATTGCATCAAGAAGAGGGGCCATTTTCTATGTTGGAAACTTGAAATGGACAATGGAAGCAACTTCAAGTTAAAAGGAAGAATGAGAAGTTTGTTGCTATAACCCTATTGGTGATCTAGTTGTTGAAACAGGGAAGTTGTTTTCTTACTCCAACACTAAGGTGTGACTTATGGCCACATAAAGTTATCAAACATACATGAGGTGCCATAATAGTGCCAATTGTGGCAACCCTCTTTTGAGACACGATGGTCTCTTCATGTTGTTCTTGTTCCATTAGGTGGACTTGGCTTGAGTCTACATTATAAGATTTTGTAACTTGAGAGAAAAATAGAAACTAAACTAGAAGATTATTATTACTCACTGAGAAAGAATAAAATACAAACTTATATAGGTATGACTCTAAGAAGAGTTTAAAGGAAGCTAACTAGAGTGCTAACTCAGCACTCTCACACACACTTAACAAAATTATAACTAACTCAGTTAGTTATAGATAAAAGATCCCTTATAGTAAGGTCTACAGTAAGCTATTTTTCCAATATTTACATATTCTACTATATACTCTAATATACATGATTATGTAATTATCTCTTGCTTAATCGCTTTCATTACTTTAATACCAAAGATGTTTTGAATTTTAGATAAACTTATGGAATGACTCAAAAATCAATTAAATGTGCTTGTCGAATCATTCCCTCTTCTCTATGAAGCAAGTTGTCAACTAAGTTTAGCTAACTTGTCGTTAATTCCTTCAAGCATCACATACTCAAATAGAACTTTGTAGTTGTTTTTGAAGCAAAGCTCCTCTTGAAGTGTCTGAAGAAGCAAGTCCAGCTTGTACTTTTGACTTATAGGCATGATCCAGTTTCTTAGCTGACGTTAGATTCAAATGTGAGCGATCCTCCCTTTCTTCATGTCCTTGCATTTAAATGTCTAATTTTAAGGGTGATATACTAACCAATAACAGTAAAGTGTAAAGTAATAAGAAAGTTACCTCATCAGTAGTTCCATTCAAACTAACAACTAATGCACAATTCGATTCATGGAGGAAACGTTTGAGCTATGGAACAAGCCCACTGGTTGAAATGGTGACCATGTGGAGGCTAAAATGAAGCCCTTGCTCATCCACCATTATATGTGCAACTTTAATGTCATTATCAATGTTATGAAGTGGTTCCCCCATGCCCTAAAATAAATTTATAGAAGTTATTAGCATTCAGTCAATAAGAAGACACCAAATCAGTAGTTTTATTTATCATTTTCTTCTACTGAACATCTTTAGCACACAAAATATTCGAAGCATCAACAGAATTGATAGGAGGTACTAGAAGAAGCAAATATCCATAATGAGACAACAATGAAAAAGAAAAGGTATTTTTTTCATAATGTTAAACAAATACAAAAAGTAGAGAGCTTTGCCTTCACATTTATCTGAAATAGCAAGACTGAAGGATAATTGTTAAGTTATTCTAGAAGAAAAATTAGGCAGTTACATTGGTCTGTCAGGCAGTTAGGAGTTAGTTTGCTATAAATAACAATGCAGATACGACAGAGTTTGTGTTTGGAAACACATTGTGTAACCCCCTTCTAATTATTTAATCTACATCGAATATATAAATATAAAAGGTTTTAAATACATTCTATTAAAGTTCAAGATACATGACTATTATTTACATCATTAAAATTTACAGGAATACTACTACATTATAATTTTAGTTAATACAAGTATTATATATTCAAAAGTCTCAATCCTATAGCTCTGGAAAATATCTGCATCTTTATCTTCTAACTATTCTTCAGACACCTGCAAATCAAACTTCCCTAGAATTTAGGGACAAAATTTTACAGGATCAGACATTTAATTTCTCATACAATTAAAATAATTTCAAACATATACATATCATAACTAATTAATCAGTCACACACATAATTAAATGCAGCATGATTTATGCAAATGCAGTTTTTGACTCAAATTCATTTTGACCCTGCTCAATGGAGACTTCCCCTTTGAGTGTTTAGTAAGAAACTGGCATACCATTACACACTGCAATTCAGCAATAAGCCCCTACTAAATGCGAATAAACTAAACAGAATTAGGAGATTAGGATACCTAGGAAGGCCACCATGACCGCATCTCTGTCCAGATTACAACCACATATGGAATTGCCAATATCCTTTTTCCCACAGACTATAAAATCACATATTATACAGTCCTGTCTAACTTATTCTGCTCACTCAAAACAAATCATTTCTCATCTGTCAAAACATTTCTCATGACTACCGCAGTCCCGGTTAGTCAACATTACTGATCTTTTAAAATCCATGGCTACCGCAGTCCCGGTTAGCCAACATAATTCAGTTTTCACTTGAAATCTTTTAAAAATCCCCCAAAAAGACTCATGCATATGCAATATGATGATAATCATAATTAAATAAGAAATTTTTAATAATCATATACAAATATATAAAAATTCAATAATTAACATTATAGCATTAAAATTTTACCAAAATACCAGCTAGTTCCTTACTAAATAAATTTTCTAAACTAACCCTAATTTTTCTAAAATTCCAATTTTATCCTTAATGTAAAATTACCAAATTACCCTCACTATTTACTATTATTTCCAATTTTACCCTTGATGTTTTTATTAAATTCCTAATGTATCCCTAAACTTTCTAGAAAATATGAATTTACCAGTTTACCCTTATACATTTCTATTATTTCCGAAAATGTCCTTAATCTTTTTCCAAAATTCCCAATGTGTCCCTACATGTAAAATGACCATTTTGCCCTTGGTTTTTCAAAAATTTCCACATAGTATCCCTTGTAAAATCAACATAACCGAATGGCCTACAAGCCATTTCCTACATCTTTTCCAAAGCAACAAAGCCAAATTCCAACCAAAAATCAACCAAATCACATTTCAAACAAAATTAAACAAACCAAAGTTCCAACCATCACAATACACCAAGAATTCAATCAAACATCATTCTAATCAATAATTTCCAATTACTAGCATCAAATACATAAAACCCCTAAATCAATTTCAACTTTTCATAGTTCTAGGTTACATATTGATTTTAATCCTACAACATGTTTTCTCCTAATTCCAAGGGTTCTAATTTGAAATTAAATGCCTAGATCCTTACCTTGAACTCTTAATTTGATGAAAAGCCCTTGAATCCCTTTCTCCCTCACTCCTTGGTCTTTTTGAAATTTTTGAGGTTTTTTCCCAATTCCTTTCTTTTTAGCCGAAAATAGCTTAGGGTTTATGAAGTTTGGACGGTTTACTTCCTTAATTTGAGAAGAAAAGATGAAGCTAAGATGAAAATAAAATGGAGGTTGCAGCTGCACTCACTCACGGTTCTGTTTTTAGAAAAGCTAGCTTTGGTGACTTTTATTTTTGTTTTAAGTTTTAATACTTCATTAAACAATTTATCCACTAAATTGAATTTTCTCTCCAAGTCCAGCAGCCTCCCACATGTCCAGCAGCCGCATTGGCCAAGGGAGGTCAATTAGGCAAGCCTTTCCAGCCCACTTGGACAGCCAAAAGAGTTCCCTACGTGACTTGCCATTTGCTTGGCCAAAAGTCAATAATTGTAGGCAATTTTTGTAGACTTTTCTTCTTCACTCAATTTAATTAAATCTTCCCATCCAACTGCTGTCCAAGGGCAGTGATTCACGTGAGAATGAGGCAGCCAATTTGGCTAAGTTTCCAGCCCCACTTGAACGTCCCAAAATGGTGCCTTGTGTGACCTTCCAACTAGCTTGGTCAATTGGTCCAAGGTGTAGAATTTTCTAGAATATTTTTAGGGCTCTTAATTATCTTATAAACTAATTAGAATTTGAAGAAATTAACACCACCATTGGATTCCTCACTATCAAAAACCTTGGGGTAGTGTCTTACTTATCTCTTAATCCAAGTCTAATTAGCTTAATTTAGTGACATTAGAAACTTTGATTTGTCACCTTGTGATTGGTTAATACTCTAAATTTAATTTTTCTTGGTTAAACATTTTTAATAATTATTATAAGTATATTACAATTATTAGATAATTCTATAGATGTCATACGAATTTTCTATGAATTTTGTGCCTTAAAATTTTATCGTAAGAATTTCTCAGAGTTCTAACTTTCATAAAATTCTAACAATTCGAAATTAGCATTTTAATTCTTTAACTGTATATATTTTTAATCTATATTCAATTACCTTTTTATTAAGTTACAGATTAGTCCAAAATTCCACACTTGAAAATCTATCTTGGACAGCTGTCTAACATAGCGGTCCAGTCAACAATCAATTCAGGCAAAAACAAAGACATCAAAAGATTCAGAAAATTCTTCTGAGTAGAACTGTATTAATTTCATTAAAAAAATACGTATAGAAAGTTTCTATAAAATACAGTACATAATCATTCATAATATTCATATATAAATACCTACAAATAGTAAAATAAAATGAGGATGTTACACATTGTGTTGGAGAATGCTGCAACTCTTGAAATCTCAATAAGTCAATACAGAATAGTAGTTTCTTTCTCTTTCTCCACCTCTCTGCACTGTGTCCATGAATTATGTTCTTCTTCTCTCTCTCCCTCTCCATATATATATATATATATATATATATATATATATATATATATATATATATATATATTGTGTGCGTGAATTCTATTCTTTTCTGGGTACCAATTGCATCAATAATCTGAAGTAAGGGGTATCTAAACTAGTAGCTAAAAGCTTAGAGTAGTACAATTAATAGCATGTCTGGTTATCAATTCAAGTTAATGTAAATCACATTCAACCCTAATGAAACAAACTCTTCTCTATTTCATGCTTTGGGATGTGTGAACATTCATTTGGAATGATGCAAACAAGATCACAAACATACTCTCAATTGCTGACACATAAGAAACCAAACACAAATACTTATTTGGAAAAGTGAAGGCATTACTCTAACATTATCATGAAAACACAAAGATAACTAAAAAAGAAAGGAGCAAATTGGCATGCACTATAATATGAATAAATATAAAAGGTCCACTAGTACGTTGAAATAAAAATATGCTTTAGTTTCTAGGATAAGAGATATATCTGTAATTATATTGACATGTCAGCATGTCAATGAACAAAATGCACGTTAAACACAATCAAAGATCTGGTAGACAGAAGTGGCATCTTATTAGCTAGGAATAAAGTAGGAAGTTTTGATCTACACAGATTGTTGATATACAGTAAGCGTTACAATTATCAATGCAATTGCAGACCTACCATAAAGACAACATTTGTAATGGAACTAACTTTATCTGTGAGCAGCCATCTGGCAAAAACAGCCTGCTCTACTATTTCTGCAGTAGTTAGATGTCTCCTAAGACCCATTCTGCAAAATAATCATAAATAATAAACTTGCAGGCAAAGTAAAACATAGTGTAACCTCCAAATTGATATCAATAGGGGAAAATAAGGCTTTCCTTCCACTATAGCAAAATTGACAATTCATGGAACATCTAACTTGACTTGAAACACACACAGTAGTCCTACCTCTGTCACAAGGTATGGTGGTTGTTTCTATGACCAGCCCATCATCCAATGTGAATGAAATCTGCAATATCCTATGAGTTTAACAGTCAACAAGAATACTCTCCAGAAACACAACTAAATATAAGCAAGCTATGCAAGTAATTATGAAGCTAAAATCCTAAATATAAGTAACCTCCAAGTTGCATATCATTGTCTTGATAGATGGATTAAATGAAGCATGTTCTACTACACTTGCCAAAAAGGCTCCTACCTTTGCATGACAGTGAATAACACCTTGCCCCAATACTAAACTAATCTTCAAATATAATTACCCGATTTTCCATTCCACCCCAATACAACATCCCCTTCTATAAACTAACCAAATTAGCACCAAGCTTGAAACGTGCAATGTGATTCATTGTGTCATGATCCAATATGCATAGCTAACCAGCCCTTATAGATCCCACCAGATTCCATGCAACACATTCCTGCCAACCTCCGTGCTATCACCCAATCGCCTTCTTGTGTATAATTTGTGTGTTTTAATAAGACATGAAATGCATTTCTCGGATCTTTTATTTGCTGGAGTTTCTTATTTGTAATCCTTAATAATTGGACATGTATATATGGGTTATAACTAGACATGTATAACCAATACATGAACAACCAAACTACCACCAATCTTCAATGGTACCAACGAGCATGTCTAACTTCCCTTTCTAACGAAACAAAAATCCCAATCTAGGAAAATCTGGGTTTAGGGTTTCAATGCTCAAATGGGGGAAAATATTAGACTACTGCAACTACCTTCAATGTAAAGAAACAAAAATCTCAATGAACGACAATCAAACCAACCAATAACAAACTCAACAACAACAACGATGACAACAGACATAGAAAGGAAGGGAAATCAAACCTGTAAATTGAGTTGTTCAATCATTGACAATGCTACTCAAGCCGATGCCGGAAGTAGAGAAGAGGAAGTGGAGGCAAAGACAAAGAGGAGCAGAAGAGCGGTGCGTTCTTACTACGACCCAAAATATTATTTAATTTCAATTTTTTCTTTTGTTTTTAATTTTTCTTTTATTAAAAATTATTAAATAATAAAATAATATATTATAATCCAACTCAGCTGGTGTCACTGGGGTGTATGTCACTGTTTGGGTGTTCAAGGATACTTTTCCATATTAATAGTCTTAATTCCGTGATCATTAAAAGGTGATGAAAAGCAAGCATGGGCACAACTTTCTTTATTTTTTCATGAATGAGGAAATTCAAGACAAAAGGAGAATGTTTTACAAAAAATGAAAAATTAGCACAAACTGCAAAAAAATGAAGTTTGATTTTAATGTGTGTTGCTACTGCTACGTACACATGCAACAATGCAAGCTAGGCACTTGTTCGAGTTGAATCACTGTAAGTAACATGCATCTGCATGCCAAAATAAAAGAGGTATGAAAAAGATAAAATCTGAAAAAGATTAAAAAAAGGTAATATTCATCGTGCCTTTTCTTTTCTCTCCGCCTGTCGTCATATTTGTTACATACAACATCAAATGTTGCTATCGCAATTTTATTGGACAAATTTAGTGCTAATTTGCATGTTTTGCTGTTTCAACTTCTTGTAGTTTGTCTAATGTGCTAGAGTGGTCTACTATAAAAAATTTGCTAATCACCTTACAATGGCTTTATTTTTCAAGTTGCCTAATATTTAAATAGTTTGGTTAATGATTTGATGTTTTCAGTTTTTTTCTTGTTGACCTGTGATCATAGATTCATTCAAATGCACTATATCTTATGTGTGCGCTTTAGTTGCTGAGGGAAATTCTTAAGGCATTGTGTCTCATACTTAGTCTGCTTAATTAAATTAACGAGCTAAGCCTTCATTCTCTATAATGTTGCATTTTTAAATCTCTGTCTGCATTAATACTCAAAATGGAACAATTTTCAAATGGTTGTTCAAATTTGTTGGTTTTGCAATTATTTCATTCAAACAGATATTTAAGTGAACAGAAGCCTTCATGCTTTCTTGTTATAACAACCTTATATTTTCTAGGCTGTAACTGCTCCAATGTCTTCCACCAATGCTATAGCTCTTGAAGCTTATTGTTGGTTTCTCTCATTCTTCATGGACATGTAAGCTTTTGTATTCTTTCTTGCCTTTATACTCGATAATTGAAATTTGCAGTCGCAGTTATCTACAACTGTTCCTAAGTATGCCTCTTCAATTGCTGATGAAACTTTAATTCATTGTTGATTCTTCATGAGCTTTATGCCTTCCCCTTTTTCTGCTTTCTTTTTTCATATCCTCTATTTTTTCCCTCTTAATTCAAAGATTTGTGTTTGCCAGAAATGAATTTTGATATTCCCCTCATAAGAGTCCTGGTTTTGGATTTAATTATAAGTTTTGAACACATATATGCCTATATGTGGGATGGTTAAGATTTCATCTTTTGAATATATACTATGCTTTTGGTTAGTAGAGAAATCCTTGGTTTCAAGTGTCACCCTTTTATTTCTTGTTCAGATATTGTATGTTGTTCTGTGAATAGTCTTTAACTAATTAAAGTTACCAAAGGTTTATTAATTAGAATTGAATATGGATTGAAACAGTTCCTAATTTTGCTTACAGAAGTTTGTACTCAAGTTAGATTTCCATGATGACAAGGATAAGTAAAATGCACATTTTGACAAGTTTAATATTACTACAGGTTTGTGCTTATTATCCTTTTGCCTATTTTGGTTTGGCCCACTCTAGTTAGCCCTGTGTAACGTACCAATATGTTTCTCAACCATTTCTTATACCATTAGTTTTCTATTTAAAGTATGGCCAATTACATAATTATTACATTACTTTTATATTTAAATATATGTTTATAATTTTTATATGTATTAAAATTTTATTTCTTCAAGAAGCCTCCATTATAAAGGCATCTAGACTTCAGAAATCACTACTTGTGCCAGTGCTGGCACTTGCACTACCCGTTGCATTAGGCCATGTTTCCATTTTTTGTATGGTGAAACTTTGGGTTTTTGAGGTTTATTTTTGGTATAATTAAAATGCTCCTTTTATCTTTGTTGTGCACTGAGGGGGATTAAATATCGGGGATATCTTCACCAATGGGTCACGAGCACACGATTAAATACCGGGGAGAAACTGTCATTCCACCATTCCACGGTGCGGGACATGCAGCCTGGCCTCCATGTATGGACCCACCGTCAGGAAGACTTTCGGTACTTGGATCCATTGCCAATCCATCTGAGTGTTTGAGAATTTTTATTTTGATTTTGTTTTTATATACTTCAACAACAATAACATTGTGTTGATAACTATGTATTTTGACGGTCAATAACATGTTTGAAATTGTTGATAAAATAAGGAGACATGACATTATTCAAAACATAATAACATCCTATTTATTTCACCTTTTTTTGTGTTTCATAAATGAATAACAAATACAACAAACAAATTACTCAAACAACAGTTAAAATAAATGAATATCTTCCAATCATATGAGACATTTGCAAAACAACCTGATAAGAGAAAAAACTGAAGAAAAAAAATCAATAAATATGTTCTAAATTGTACTTATAATAATATTTTCTTGATTGTAAAATAAAATGGATCATAAAATTTACCTAAATTTATCATAGTTAAGAAATAAAATGTATGACTTGTCTTCAGTGTAGATTTTTCTCCTTGTTTTTTTAAAAAAAAATATTCCATCACATGTGTTATATTTTATCTCGTATGTTAAGTCCGAATTTCTCTTCATACTTTTATGAAAAATATTCATCTCCATTTGTTATATTTTTTCATATTTTCTATGTTTATAAAATAAAACATTCAATAAATTATTTAACAGCCATAAAAATATATTTAAATTAAAATTATTATAATAAAATATAAATTTACTGTAACATCCTTTTTTTTTAATTTATGTAATATGAAAATATAATATTATTTTAATAATTAGTAGCATAATTGAATTTCGCAACTGTTTTTAAAATTATATTTTAATAAAAAAAGAGAATTTGAAAGAAATATTATTTATGTTAAGTTTAGAATATATATATATATATATATATATATATATATATATATATATATATATATATATGTGTGTGTGTGTGTGTGTGTGTGTGTGTGTGTGTGTGTGCAGGAATTTAATTAAACAAAGCATGTTCATGATAATTTTTAATTAATTAATAATGTAAAAAAATTAACGCTAACAATTCATTAAAATTAAATGCTTGATTTTTTATAATAAGTATTTTAAAATTGATATTTAAAGATTTTTAATTAATTAATATTGTAGAATGAAAATTTTTATACTAAATTAATAAAAAAAAAGTTTAATAAGCATCCATAGTTAGTATAAATTTTTTTATACTATCAACTATGTAAAAATTTTAAGATAATTATTAAAAATCTATAAATTATATATAGTGATTTGTTATTGAATGTAAGAAAATATTAGTAAATGTTAATATTCAAATTAATGCTTTGTTTGGAATAAAAGTAAAACAAAGAAAAAATTATAAAGATATAACTAGGAAGCATAAGAATACAACATATAAACTACTCCCTTCAGCCCTAAATATAAGATACTTATAACTAATTCACATTTATTAAGAAAGTTGGTTAATTTAGTTAGTAGTATTAAATTTGTTTATAATTGTTATATTTTTTCCAAATTAACCTTAAAATTATTAGGATTAACTATATCACTTTGTTCTACTTAATTACTACCTGATTCAAGTACACAACGAAAACAAGTTTCCATCAAATCTTCAAGACGAAAAAAAAAAGAGCTTGAAATGCTCTCCTGAGGAGTAGAAGTCGAATGAGTTTGAAATGCTTTCTGGTTCAACGAAAATGGAGAGCGATGAAGGGAAAGCTTAAGGGGGAAGAGAGGGATTTAGAAAAGGGGTGCGCCATCGAATATAATAAAAAGGGTGAGGAACGAAGAGGAAGAAGCAAAGTAAGGGAAAAAAGGTGCAAGGGTGTTTTGAGTAAGGGTGTTTTAATCTAGGGTAGAGATAAGGGAATTGGATCCTCTGTAATGGGAAAAAAAAATGACCTTCTGCAATGTTTTCAATCTAACCATTAATTTTTTAAAGCTTCAATTTCATAATAAAAAATATTATACTAAAAAAATTAACGAGAGGTTAAGATCCTTTTCAATGATAATGTCACTGCAAATGATCCATTCCTAAGTAGAGGGAAGAAATGGGGGTATATGCATCTTTTTAATGTATGGGGGGTAAATAGCAATTAAGGGGTACCAATAGTTGTGTCCTTAAGAGAATAAGCCCACACGTCATAATTGAATTATGTGAAGGGCTTTGCTATTCTCACCCCCACAAATTGCTATTCTCACCCCCCTAACCTTGTAAAATTACTTTATTGTCCCTCCTCCATTTCTTACACCCCACTCCACTCCCTTCTCCTCACAATCTCCGCTCCACTCCCAACCTCATCTCACTCTCCTTCTCCTTCAGTTCCTAAACTTACTCACACCCGTAAATATCCATAAAGGTTTTTCCTTCTGCGTCGTTTGTGCACAGAATGTATCGGTGCAATCCGTGACTTGGCATCATTTGATTGGCCCACGTTTTAGTATGTTCCATGCCATCTGTTGACATCACCGTTAAGCATTTTTTACCATTATAGAGGGACTTGTTTGCAATTTTTCAAAAGTGTATATTATTATATCTAAAGAAACAGAAAATATGATTTCATTGTTCTGCCTTTCGTTAGAAATCAAAGGGAAAATATATACAAGCCTTCCAGCCACTTTTCCTAAAATAGTTGATACACTTATCCCAAGTAGCCAGGGAATAAAGATATAGATAGAAAATAAAAAATACAATCAGATCAAATCAAAATATACAAACATAAAATTATATACAATCAGAATCAATCAAAATTAATATTCTGATATTCTGAAATCAGAATCTGATATACTGTAATCAGAATCTGATATTATATTCTGCATTACACCCCGCCCTGTCAAGTGGGAGCATGAAGATCCTGAATGCCCAACTTGCTAAGCAAAGAATGAAACGAGGAACGTCCCAAAGCTTTAGTAAATATGTCTGCGAGTTGAGCATGGGTGGAGGCATAAGATGGTTGAAGATGACCATGAATAATCTCATTACGTATGAAATGACAGTCCACATCAATGTGCTTGGTACGTTCATGGAAAACAGGATTCTTCACAGTGTGAAGAGCTGCTTGACTATCACAGTAGAGCTGTATAGGCATAGAATGAATAATACCAAGACTTGAAAGAATACCCTTCACCCACGTAAGTTCACATGTTGTATTAGCCATTGAACGATATTCAGATTCGGCAAAAGATCGAGACACTATTTGCTGCTTTTTGGTCTTCCAAGAAATAGGAGAGTGTCCTAAAAAAATAATCCAACAAGTAAGTGACCGACGAGTAAGAGGACAGGCAGCCCAGTCAGCATCGCACCATCCATATAGTTTCATATCACATGAACTATCTAAAAGAATCCCTTGGCCAGGATTCCCTTTGAGGTACCGCACCACCCATAAAAGCAGCAGTCCAGTGTTCTACTCCAGGTTGCTGCATGAATTGAGAGAGAACATGGACACTGTATGACAGCTCTGGTCGAGTAAAACAAAGATATAAGAGACGTCCAACAAGCCTGCGATACTTATTAGGATTGTCAAGAAACTCTCCTTTGGCGAGGCTGAGATTATGATTCTGTTCTAATGGAGTTTGCATAGACTTTGCGCCAAGCAAGCCAGCTTCACAAATAATGTCTAAAGCATATTTTGTTTGGCAAAGATAAATTCCAGCAGGTGATTTGGCCACTTCCACACCCAAAAAATATTTTAAGAGTCCTAAATCTTTCATATGGAAACACCGACTCAAGTAGTCCTTGAAACGCTGAATACAAGTAGAGTTATTTCCACAAATAATAAGATCATCAACGTAAACTAGAACCACAAACTTCACATCTTGATCAAACAATGTGAATAAGGAATAATCTAAATAAGATTGGTGAAATCCATAATGCTTAAGAGCTGAGGAAAGTTTAGCAAACCAGCAACCAGGAGCTTGCTTTAATCGGTACAATGATTTGCGTAGCTTGCACACCATTCTAGGTTGAGCAGTATGAAATCCAGGAGGCAGTTTCATGAACACTTCCTCTTGCAGCTCACCATGAAGAAACGCATTATGCACGTCCATTTGGTGAAGTTCCCACCCCTTTGTTGCAGCAATGGCTAAAATAATCCGAACATTGACCATTTTTGCCACAGGAGCAAATGTTTCTGTGTAATCTATTCCTTATATTTGATGATTTCCAAGGATGACTAGCTTAGCTTTAAATCGTTCTATGGTGCCATTAGAGTGGTACTTGATCTTGTAGACCCATTTACATCCCAATGCCTTTTTATTTGTTGGCAAGGAGCACACAGTCCATGTGTGATTATCTTCAAGAGCTTGTATTTCATGCTGCATAGATGAACGCCATCTAGCATCTTTTACTGCCTTTGAGAATGTTGTTGGTTCTTTCTCTGCAATCACAGCAGCAAGAAACCTGCGATGCTGCATAGAAAATTTATCACAACTCATATAATGCATTATGGGATAGGGAGCACCTGATTTTTGCTGTAGAGGGAGTGAACAAGCAGATGGGCTCAATTTTTGGATAGTATAAGTCACATAATCTTTCAGCATCACAGAGGGAATTTTGGTGTGTTTACCTCGACCAAGCGATTACTCGTTGCTTGATTCAGGTTCTTTGTCATGTTGCACCACATCTAATGCTCCAACATCTTGAGTACTCTCCAATTCTGTACCCCCCCTTACTTCAAGAATCCTATTTTCTATAGGTTCTTCTAATTGCTCACTTACTACACTTTCAATTTCAAAATTTTCACCTGTAGCATGTTGTACCGAACTGGTCAAATTTTCATCAACAAAGGCAAAAGGGAACTCATTCTCAAAAAATATCAACATCTCTTGACACAAAATAACTTTTGCTGTCTATATTAAAAAGTTTCTATCCCTTCTTTCCAGGAGGATAGCCTACAAATACACATTTCTTACTTCGACTAGCAAATTTATCACCCTTCCATCCTTGGTTATGAGCATAACATAAACATCCAAACACCTTTAAATATCCATATGAAGGTAGCTGCCCATTGAGTACCTCATATGGTGTTTTTCCTTTCAACAAAGGTGCTGGTGTCCTATTTATTAGATATCCAGCTGTTAAAACACACTCACCCCAAAAAGAGATAGGTAGATTACCTTGAAATCTCAGTGCACGTGCAATATTGAGGATATGCCTGTGTTTTCTTTCAACTAGTCCGTTTTGTTACGGGGTTCCCACACATGATGTTTGGAAGACAATCCCACGTTCAAGAAATTGCATCTTCAAGCATGTAAATTCAGTTCCATTATCACTTCGAATTAATTTAATTTGCTTCCCATATTGTCTTTTGACCAAAGTAATGAAATTCAAGAAAACTCGTGAAACTTCCTTTTTATCAAGCAACAAATAAATCCAGACAGCTTGAGAAAAATCATCTACTATGGTTAAAAAATAATATGGTCCACAAGAAGATGGAGTTTTGTAGGGTCCCCATAAACAATGAATCAAATCAAAACTACTACTAGCTTTATTATTGCTCAAGGGAAAACTATCCCTAGTTTGCTTTGCCCTCTGACATACATCACATGCTTTATTTTCAGTCACACTATTCTTGCTACTAACATTTGGAATTAACTGAGTGATCTTCAAGGAAGGGTGTCCCATGCACTTGTGCCAAAGATCAAGTAAAGATATATCTCCTACTTTGAAGGCTTTCTCATGATGAATCCCTTAAAAATAATATAGCCCATCTCTACGTTCACCTGTTCCAATCAGCGTCCTCAAGGTGCGATCCTGCATAACACACAAAGAGTTAGTAAATTAAACTATACAGTTTGCATCATTTATCAATTGGGACACGGATATTAAGCTACAATTCAATCCAGGCACATATATCACATTTTTAAGCTTTAGGCCTCCTTCAAGAATCACATTTCCTTCTTTGGTTGCAGTGGCTTGTTCTCCATCTGGTAGTCCAACAGGACATCCTTGCACAATTTTTATCTCATGTAAAAGCCTCAAATTTCCAGTCATGTGATTGGAAGCTCCTGTATCAATGATCCATAATGCATTTTTACCTGTCATTCTTTCGGAAGTGCCTCCCTTATGATTGTTCAGAAGGTCCACCAGGGTTTGCCACTGCTCATTACTCAAACCAGTTAGCCCGCCTTTGTCTGCATTCGTTATTGGTAAGATCATCCCTCCAGCACTAGAAGTCTGGGCAGCATTTGCACGCACATTCGTGTTTTTTCCACGAGTTTGACTAGCACTTCATGTTTGTTGTTGTCCTGTCCCTCGACCGCCACTTATCTTTGCTTCATGGCGTGGCCTCTCACCCCACCAATCGGGATACCCAACCACCTGAAAGCAATTTGTGGCCTCATGTCTTGTCTGGTTGCAATATGAACACACTGTGGTCTTGCCTTTTGCATCGCCATGGCCTCTCATTCTCCCACCGGTTTGTACAGCCAGACCAACGATCTCTCCCCGTTCCTCCTTGGTTCTAGTAATAGCTTTTACACGTTCTTCTTGTATCAGAGTAGCATACAATTTGTTCAATGATGGCAGCGGATCAGTAGCAAGAAGACTTGAACAAACTATCCTGTACAACACATCATCTAGTCCTATCAAGAATTGATGTACTTTTTCTTCTTCCCTCTGCTTCTCCAATTTTACCTTGATGTCGCATTTGCAACCTTCGCAAGAGCACATAGGAATTTGCTGGTAGTTTGCCAACTGATCCCATAGTGCCTTGAGTTTCCCATAGTAAGTCACTATGGCCATTCCTTCTTGCTTACATTGAGCCAACTCCGATTTCAGTTGTTGAATTCTAGGGCCATTCACAACTGAGAATCGCTCTTTAATGTCTTCCCAGAGCTTTTTTGCATTCTCCATATAAGATATAGTTAAACGCAAAGTCGGTTCAATGGTGTTTAATATCCAGGACACGAGCATAGATTGCACAGTCCACCAATCCCCCATCTCTGAAGATCCTATCTTTGGTTCTTCTATGGTCCCTTCTATGAACCCGCATTTACGTCGTGCTCGTAATGAGGTTCTCATAGCCTTAGCCCATTCATCATAGTTTTCACCCTGTAATTGGACTTGGGTGATCACACTTCCTGGGTTATCATTTGAAGTCAGATCGTATGGAGACGGTGTTTTCTTCACTGTTTCTATTGGTTGACTACCATCTCCTTTATCACGTTTGTCCGTCATTCTTTGGCAAACGTTCCTTAATCAGAGTCTGGAAGCTCTGATACCATAAAGAAACAGAGAATATGATTTCACTATTTTGCCTTTCATTAGAAATCAAAGGGAAAATATATACAAGCCTTCCAGCCACTTTCCCTAAAATAGTTGATACACTTATCCCAAGTAACTAGGGAATAAAGATATAGACAAAAAATAAAAAATACAATCAGACCAAATCAAAATATACAAACATAAAATTATATACAATCAGAATCAATCAGAATTAATATTCTGATATTCTGAAATCAGAATCTGATATATTGTAATCAGAATTTGATATTATATTATGCATTAATATCATTTTTTATTAAAAGTAATTTTGCTTTCCTTTACTTTTTAGTTCTACACTCGAATCCCTACTACTGTGTAACATTCCTCCTTGCCCCCTTTTCACCCTTGCCCCCTTTTCATTACCGTTTGTGTACATCGGAGAAAACCAAGGCCTTTGTCCCTCACCAGCTTCGATTTTACCCTTTTATGGAGTCCCCATGTTGATTCGTTAATAGTTGCTATCATTTATCCCTTTTCCATTTAAAGTTTTGTGTACGATTGACGTGCCTCCAAGAATTTGCGAGTTTTGTGTGAAACGTGATTGTAACATCCTTATTTTATTTTACTGTTTGTAAATACTTTTCCATAGATATATGAGAAATTATGTACTGTATTTTATAGAAACTTTTTGTACATATTTTCATAATAAAATTTATACAGTTCTATTCAGAAAATTTTTCTAAATCTTTTGATATCTTTGTTTTTGTTTGAATTGCTTGTTGATTGGATAGTTGTGTCAGACAACTGTCTAGGATAAATTTTCTGGTGTAACATTTTGGACTAGACTGTAATCTATTCTATTCAAAAAAAAAATTTCTAAATCTTTTGATATCTTTGTTTTTGTTTGAATTGCTTGTTGACTGGACAGTTGTGTCAGATAGCTATCCAGGATAAATTTTTCGATGTAACATTTTGGACTAGATTGTAATCTAATAAAAAGGTAATTAAATATATATTTAAAATATATATAGTTGAGAAATTAAAATGCTAATTTCGAATTATTAGAATTTTCTGAGAGTTAGAACTCTGAGAAATTATTACGATAAAATTCTGAGGTAGAAAATTAAGATAAAATTTGTATAACATCTAGGGAATTATCTATTAATTATAACATACTTAGAATAATTATTAAAATTATTTAACTAAGAAAATAAAAATAAAAGTATTAGCCAATCAAAATGTGACAACTCAATATTTCTAATGAGGAATTCAATGGTGGTACTAGTTTCTCAAAATTCTAATTAGTTTGTAAGGTAATTAAAAATTCCTAAACCTTCTAGAAAAATCCACTAATTACCTACAATCTTTGACCAAGTAATAAAGCAATTAGTTACTCACCTATGTAAGTGATTTTTAGCTGTCCAAGTTGCTGTGATTCTTGGCCAAATTTGACTGCCCTTGGACCAGGCAGCAGCTGGTCGTATTTAACCAATTGGGTGGAGAAATTTTTTTTAAAATGTGAGAAACCAAAGGCAAGAGAAAAAGTCCCAAAAACCTAGCTTTTCTAACACCCAACCCGTGAGTTTTGTGCAGCTTCCCCCTCCATTAAATGTTCATCTTTTCTTCCAAAACCAAGAGAGGAACCAACCTAAACCTCACAAGCTTTAATATAGCTTTGGCCAAAAGAGAAGAAATTGGAAGAAAAACCTTAAAATTTCAAGAAGACAAGGGAGAAAGGGAAAGAAGGAATTCAAGGGTTCTTCATCAAATTAAGGATTTAAGGTAAGAATCTTGGCATTTAATTTCAATTTAGACAACTTGGAATTAAGAAAAACATGTCTTGAAGGTTAGATTTGAAATTTGATCAAGAACCATGACAAGATGAAATTAATTTAGGGTTTTTATATAATTGATATTTGAAGTTTGAATTATGTGTTTGAATCCATGTTTTGGTGATTTCATGATGTGGTAATGGATTGAAATTTGCTTGATTGGTTTGTTTTTGACTTGAAATTGCTTGGTTGATTTTGAAGAATTGTTGAAAAAAATGTTGGATGTCATTCACGGCCATGGAGGAATTAAAAGGGTACCATGTGAAAATTTGTTTAAAAACCAAGGGCAAAAATAGTCATTTCACATGTAGGGACACATTGGGAATTTTATAAAAAGATTAAGGGCAATTTTGAAATAATAGAAATGTATAAGGGTAAAATGGTAATTTCATATGCTCTAGAAAGTTTACGGATAAATTCAGAAATTAATAAAAAGATCAAGGGAAAAATTGGAAATTATAGAAAATAGTGAGGGTAATTTGGCAATTTCACATTTTGAGGATATAATTGGAATTTTAGAAAAAGATTAGGGGTAGTTTAGTAATTTTGCCTAGTAAGAAATTAGTTGATATTTTAGCAAAATATTAATGTTATAATGTTAATTGTTGAATGGTTATATTTTTGTATGTGATTGTTTATAATTTCTTATTTAATTATGTTCATTATCATATTGCATAAACATGAGTCTTTTGGGGGGAATTTAAAAAAATTCAAGTGAAAAATGAATTATGTTGGCTAACCGAGACTACGGTAGCCATGAATTTTAAAAGATCAGTGATGTTGACTAACCAGAAATGCGATAGTCATGAGAAATGATTTGTTTTTGGGTGAGCAGAATAAGTTAGACAGGGTTGTATATTCTGTGATTATATAGTCTGAAGGATATTGGCAATTCCACATGTGGTCAGAATCTGGACAGAGATGCGGTCGTCGTGGCCTTCCTGGGTATCCTGATCTCCTAATTCTGTTTAGCTTATTCACGCTTAGTAGAGGCTGATAGCTGAATTGCAGTGCGTAATGGTAGGCCAGTTTCTTACTAAACACTCAAAGGGGAAGTCTCCATGAAGCAAGGTCAAAATGATTTTGAGTCAAAACTGCATTTGCATAAATTATACTGCATTTGATTTATTTATGTGATTTATTAATTATTATATCAAATGAACATGGTTGATATTGTTTTAATTGTATGAGAAATTAAATGCCTGATCCGATAAAAATTTTGTCCCTAGATTCTAGGAAAATGTAAATACAGGTGAACTGGAACAATAATTAGAAGAAAAAGATGCAGAGATTCGCCAGAGCTATAGGATAGGAAGAGGTCAAAATCTACCAAAGTCAGCCACTGTGATAAAAAAAAAAAAAAGTGACAATATAAGACAAAAGCATAATGGTCACTATGAACTTGTGAGTTTACTACTATACATTGTATAAATTTTCTAATTTATTAATATTAATGTTAGCACATTTGTGAGATTAGTCATATAAGTTCGATATTATTTGATACGCTGGTTTGTGGCATAGAAAATGAAAGAGAAAGTAGTGGAAAGTAAGAAAGTAGTTGAAGAAAAAAGACAAAGAAGTGACTATAATATGCCTACTGTATATGTAAGTTCTTGTGTAGAACCAATTGTATTTTAAATTCCATTAAAACAATGGTTGACCAAGCTACTTTTCGTAATGGTACATTGGAATGTATATTATGCTATGCAGACGGTTTCTGATGAAGCAAACCAACAAAGGGGTCATATGGTACAAGTAAACACTTTTGCAGTGACTCATGTACCTCCTTTGCCAGTGACTCCCATGTATGGGCTAGTCCCCATGTATGGTCAAGTTCCTCAGGTCCCTGTCTATCCATTTCAAAATTCAGTCAACTGGCAACTTCCTCAAGTACCTGTTTATCTGGTCCAAAATTCATTGTCATTGACACCAGTGAGTATTACCACCTTGATGTTGTACACACATGTAGGAATGAATTGAATATACGTTGTTAATATTGTAGATTTGTGTTACAGAACTTGGGTGGATGTCAATATCCCCATGTTGTCACCCCATGGAACGACCTACTCCAAAATGTCATGAATGGTGCAACGAGGACAAGTCAGTGGAGTTCATGATTTAATTTGTTAATTTTTTAAAATTGTAGTTGAGTGGTGTCGTATAAAAATTATAATAAAATAAAACGTTGATTTGGTAGGTGCAAACAAAGGATCAACTTCGAAAAAGTAATGCGAATACACTATGTTATAACTAGTAATCATAATTATTGTTATTCACTTTCATTATAGTGTGGTACCATCTATTTGACTTAGTTGATTGATAGACAAATGAGATTTGACTTTCATAAATTTTGCAGGAAATTCATGCCACTTAATTTTGCAGGAAATCCATGCCACTTAATTTTGTAGGAAATTCATGCACATACCATTGGTATTTCTGTTTAGTCAAGACTAGTGTGCAATGGGCTTTTATTAGGTTATTCCTTTTGCCAATTTTCGCAAGTGTGATTGTACCAAGGGAATATATTTATTGGGCTTTTGTTTCCTGCACCCCCCCTTTTTGCTTCCTACACCCCTTCTGAAAACAATTTTTTTTTTTTTGGAAAAGGGTGTTCTGGAAGCAATTTTGTTTTTGGAAAGGGGTTTCAGAAGCAAAAGTGGGGTGCAAGAAGCAAGAGCCTATTTATTGTATTTGTCATAAGAACCCATTTGACATCATACGCACTTGTTTTTGTGTTACATTTTGTGAAATGGATTTAAATGTTGATGTAGCACACAATGGGCCAGGAACAAATTTATAGACGGTGGGCCTCCATCTCCTTCTTTTGGGTTTCACTCTTTAACTTTTAGTAAGTTGTAGTAATAATAACGAGAAATTAATTTTAATACACTGTGAGTCATCAATCAATTAAAAATTATTTTAAATATGTTTTTTAAAAGCATTTATTATAAAAAAAATCATTTTTTAATTATAAAACAATTTAAATGACATAACAATAGAAAGAAAAAAAAAATTGTTCATGTACTTAATAACCTACAGACTTCTTCCGTTTGCGCCTTTCCTCATTTTTGCTTGCTTTATTATGTCCATATCCTATTTGTTGTGAACATTAGATTATCCTAATTATTATTGGCCAATCAAGGTAAGTAAGACGTCAATTTATGGTCACTAAAATATAAAATTAGTACGTCATATGTTTCTTTCTCATTCATCATATGTAAATGTCTCTTATCAGGTCAAGGATAATCAAATGACATGTTGGAATTGCATTCCATATATATTTTTTTTGTTGATATTCCATATCTCTGTGTTAAACACTTTTTCTCATAATTATTGTTTATATCACATGAATTAAGTTTTAAAAATAAAAAAATTCTACTTATTATTACGTCAACTCCAATTGGATGGAAATGATCAAATTAATGCATTTTTTAAAATTTGGGGACCAAATTAATGCATTTTAAAATTTGGTCTATATAATTATTTTATATATTATTTATTTTAAATTCTTTAATAAAAAATGAATTTAATGGCTATATATTATCAATGTAAAAATATTACACTATTAATAAATAAAAAATGTTCATAAAAATAAATTTAAGGTAATTATTATAAAAAATAATTAATTTAGAATTTTTTAAAGAATTATTAATTTAGCATATACATTGATTTTGATTAAATGACAATATGAAAAAAATTTACTATCACGGCAATATTATTTATTTTAAAAAAATTACCTTTAAAGATTTTTAGTGTATTTATTTAAATTTTTCACAAAGTTGGGATGTAAAAAAATATATTTTAGATATTTTTATGATTTATTTAAAGTGTGTTTTTTTTAATAAAGATTGTCATTATAATCATATTTAAAATAAAAAATGGGTTTTTACATTTATAATGAAACAAAAGAAAAAACTACTTTTTTTTTATAAAGGTTTAAAGTGTTTTTGCATTATCCATGAGCCTTTGTATATTAATTATGCAAAAACACTTTTTTTTGTTCGATTTCTACGGATAAAAAAAGTGTTTTTGCATAATTAATATACAAAGGCTCATGGATAATGCATCAAAGAGATGAGGACAATTAATCTTAGACGTAGTTTCTTAGATGCTTCTAGTATTATTTTCTTTTTTTTTTTATCCGTAGGAATCGAACATGGTACCGATGAATTTACAATAACTCATGCATGCTGCTCAACCAACTGAGCTAGACCCCTCGGTTTCGAATATTATTTTCTATTTAAAAATTTAAAATTAGAATTTCATTTCGATAATTTATATAATTATTTAATGCAAATTTTCATTAAAATTTGAAACTAAAGATAATTTTTTATTTTTTCACACATATTTTTTACACTTTTTTCTTTTTTACATTTCATACCATTTGTTTTATCTCTTCCTTTTTGTATAAAATCATATATTACATTTACCTGTTTCCCTCTTTTATTTTCTTACTTCTCTTCTTTCTTGGAGTGTATATTAGGTGTGAAATGAATATTTTCCAATATATAAATACACATTGAAATAATTTTCAAGTCAGGTTAGGAATAAATACAATTTCTATGTAAATCAACTAACAAGTATCTCATATATTGTATTGTATCTTTAATTTAAGTAAAAAGCATGGAAGTATGGAACGTGAAGAAATTCAAATTATAAGATAATATATACTTAATTTAAATACATAAATAAAAAATTATAAGTATATATCAGATTTAAAGAGAAAAGAGCAAAATTTTCCTGACCTGTTGTCAACTTACCATAAAGTTACCATAAAGTTAAATTTAGTCTATTTCTGCGTAATTAGTCTTCTCGCCTGCTGAAATGACATAGGTACCCTTCTCAGTGCATAAGCGAGTGCCAGTTTTTCATATCTAAAAATAAAAATACACAGCCAACTCAAGAAAGATTATGGGACCTATTGTTTGACAGGAATAAAGGCATATGATAAATCTAGGATAAAATGTGTTTTTTTTCTCTCATTTTATCATGATTTTTTATTTTTAGTCCCTTATAATTTTTTTTACTATTTTTAGTTTTTCATAAATTATTCTGTTCTATTTTTAGTCCCTGGCGTTAATTTCAACTGTTAAGTGATGACATGACAGACATAAACTGTGTGTGAAAATTTTCTAATTAAATTTCTAGTGACTTTTAACTGTTACAAATTTTTTAGCGGTCATAAATGTTTACTTTTGTAACATTTCTTGTGATTTCAGATAATCTGATGTTCGAGATTTTGATTCTTTTTTTTTTTTTAATATTTATGACATTTTTAGTTTGCCAAAAAATTTGCAATAGTTAAAAACTGCTAGAAACTTAAACAAAAAATTTTCAAGTACAAATTATGTTCATCACGACATCACTTAACAATTAAAATTAATGTTAGGGACTAAAAAAAAATTGAGGGATTAAAAACACAGAAAAAATTAATGAGGGACTAAAAACAAAAATTTAGATAAAATAAGATATCAAAAACATATTTTATCCATAAATCTATATTCTACCCAGGCCATGCGTTTGATTTTGAAAAAAAAACATGAGAGCCAAAATGTTCCAAAATTCAAACCTGGTTCCGAACGTTGATTTCCCAACTTAAATATTGCAGATGTTTGCCTTTTTCTTTTAAATTATATCTATCTATATATAAATTAGATTATTGTACAAATATTAATGTATAATTTAGTTTTAATTGATTAATTTCATTTTTATTAATTATGATCATCCATGTTTAACTTCTCTGATTAATTAGTTTCGTCCTTTTATTGTAATGTTTAAATTATCTATTTGTTACCATTTTAATTGATTAATTTCTCTAATTTTAATTCATTGTTTTCAGTCACATAAAACAATTATTCTATTCATTTTTTTTCATATAAAACAATAGCTTAAGCCATCAAATTTTATTACCTTATTTGTTGATTATGGTGCTATTTATTTCTTATTTTTTAAAATATCTAAGAATTCATTTTTTATTAAAAAGAAAACTATTTAGCTAATTATCTAAACTAAATAAAAAATAAATTAAATTAAGAAAAATAATTACAAAAATCTTCAAACAAGAAATACAGAATACCATTGAGACATTAGGCCAAACCAACAATTCTAAGATAACCAAACCCACAAAAAAAAAATTGAGACATTAGGTCTATCTATCTGTCCACATTCTACAACGACTTTTCTTTTTTAATTTTGTTTCTTGATAGATATTATTTTTAAGTAATCATGTTTAAGGCACGATAACTAATTTTTGCCGAAGAACTTGACTGACCATGTTTAGTGGAGTCTCTCTCCCCAACCACAAGTTCAGTATTACTAGGACCAACAACTTGTTGGTATAAAGAATAGTATCTAATAATTTTATTTAAAATATTGTTATTATAAAAAGTTTTATAAATTTTTTTTAAAAGACTTTTGTCTACCATGTCACTTTGTAAATCAGAATGATACATCGTTCATTTTGATTCCAAGTTTACAACTATAAATCTGTAGTTCACAAATTTTTTAATATAATTCTCTTAAACAAAACTATAGAAAATCAAACGTATCTTCTTAAATTTCTATATTATGTGTCAAAAACTTTTTTTTTATAAAATTAAAAAGAAATAATGCAACCCTTTTTTCATAAAAAAACTGTTTGTTGTTCATTCAAAGGCCGTATTTGTTGAACAAATTCACATAAGCGAATTGCTATTCTCACTCCCCAATTTGCTATTCCCACGTGATTTTTTCTTGATATCGCAAAATACCCTTGTACAACGGAATCATGATTCCATTGAAAAGTGTACAATGGAATCGTGATTCCGTTGTACAAGAGGTGAAATAAATTTGTACAACGGAACCATGATTCCATCGATCTACACAATTTACGGGTGTGAGTAAGTTTAGGAACTGAAGGAGAAGGAGAGTGACACAAGGTTGGGAGTGGGGGTGGAGATTGTGAGGAGAAGGGAGTGGGGTGGGGTGTAAGAAATGGAGGAGGGACAATAGAGTAATTTTACAAGGTTAGTGGGTGAGAATAACAATTTGTGGGGGTGAGAATAGCAAAACCCTTCACATAATTCAATTATGACTTGTGGGCTTATTCTCTTAAGGACACAACTATTGGCACCCCTTAATTGCTATTTACCCCCCATACATTAAAAAGATGCATATACCCCCATTTCTTCCCTCTACTTAGGAATGGATCATTTGCAGTGACATTATCATTGAAAAGGATCTTAACCTCTCGTTAATTTTTTTAGTATAATAATTTTTATTATGAAACTGAAGCTTTAAAAAATTAATGGTTAGATTGAAAACATTGCAGAAGGTCATTTTTTTTTTCCATTACAGAGGATCCAATTCCCTTATCTCTACCCTCGATTAAAACACCCTTGCACCTTTTTTCCCTTACTTTGCTTCTTCCTCTTCGTTCCTCACCCTTTTTATTATATTCGATGGCGCACCCCTTTTCTAAATCCCTCTCTTCCCCCTTAAGCTTTCCCTTCATCGCTCTCCATTTTCATTGAACTAGAAAGCATTTCAAACTCATTCGACTTCTACTTCTCAGGAGAGCATTTCAAGCTCTTTTTTTTTTCGTCTTGAAGATTTGATGGAAACTTGTTTTCGTTGTGTACCTGAATCAGGTAGTAATTAAGTAGAACAAAGTGATATAGTTAATCCTAATAATTTTAAGGTTAATTTGGAAAAAAAAATATAACAATTATAAACAAATTTAATACTACTAACTAAATTAACCAACTTTCTTAATAAATGTGAATTAGTTATAAGTATCTTATATTTAGGGGTGAAGGAAGTAGTTTATATGTTGTATTCTTATGCTTCCTAATTATTTCTTTATTATTTTTTCTTTGTTTTACTTTTATTCCAAACAAAGCATTAATTTGAATATTAACATTTACTAATATTTTCTTACAATTTGATATTGAACCTAATTCAATCATACAAAACCGACTTGTAAGATTATGGTTGCCTCCCACTTATATACTTTAATTTGATCATATCATTAGTCGATGTAAGATCTCTAACACCTATCCTCACATTGAAAACTGGATATCTCAAGTCTAAAGTTTGCAAGATTGGACATTTGCGGTTGATCCAATAATGACCCATTAGCGGCTGACTCAATAGGCCCAACAACAATCGCTCAGATAGACTTTGACACCATTTTACGAATTGGGTTTGAACCTAATTCAATTCTACAAAATCGATTCTTCAACAATTTAGATTTTCAAGGCATGAATAGATTTTCAAGGCATGAATGAATCGTGAACCAGGCCTGAGACATGGATCCATTAGTGGGACCCAAGTGGAGGCGGCCAAGATGAGAAGCAAAATGGGAACACATGACGTACAACTTAAAAAAGAAAAATGCTATATTTATTTATAATAATTTTTATTATTTTTTAAATATTGTATAAAAAATTCAATTAAAAGATGTACTACTATTAAGGATCTTATAAATATAAAAATACAAATATTCAATAATTTTATGAATAAATAATATACGTACACACTAATAATAGTATAATCTTTTAGATTACATTCAATAACAAATCACTATAAATAATTTATAGATTTTTAATAATTATCTTAAAATTTTTACATAGTTGATAGTATAAAAAATTTTATACTAACTATAATAAAATTATAAATATAGTTTTTTATATTATTTAAAAAATTTTCTTCCTCCAAATTTATCCGTGCATTGGACGGGTATTATCTAGTATATATATATATACACATCAGTTTTCTCCTGCACAGAAAATCTAGTACTACGAGATCAAGAATCAACATAGGTGTGCAATGTAAAAAGACAATTTTGGTTTAGCAAAAACCCTGCTCTCAGTGCTCACACTGTTTTTCTTTTTCCCCATCCGAGGAATGCTAAAAAAGTGGAAGCCAGTTCCCACTAGTAAAAACTGGCCATTTCACACAAATTTGCAATTTCCATTCATTGCATAATTTCAACTCTACGAATCAATTCTAACCATTGCATAGTATTGGTTATAAATCAGCATAAAAAAAAGAAAAAGGAAAATGGAAACAGATCAGGGCATGCATGCAATCACAAAAGTAGAGGAGAGGGACCCACCCATCTTTGAACTTAATTGCTTTTCTCTTGAATTGCTCCAGCATCCCTTAAAACTCACATTTGTCTCATCCTGCTCTCCTTTGTCTCATTGCTTTTTCTTTTTCACCAAAAACCATTCTCTTACAGCCTTGCCTTCACATATGCTAACACTCCAATAATTACATCAAACCGTGAAACATCCATCTCATGTATTTTGGCTTGCAGTTTCAGGGTAGTTTGACACAGACATAACATATACACATATTTCAGGGTAAGGGTAATCATTAATAAAAATAGTTCAGTTTTAGGTGAACTTAGCCCCTTTTATAACCAAAGTAAATTGTCTTATGGGCCATATTGAGGAGAAGGATTGATGTTGTTATGGACAAGAGTAAGGATCTAATTAAAAATTATCAAATAGTATAAAGATTTATAGATTAATTTAACATTTTATTTATATTTTGAATCCGTAGAAAATATTAATTATCCCTCAACCTGAGATGTCTTGGGCCTCTTGGCCCCATCTTGGGGGTTAGAAACAATTTTTTTAAAGCGGTAATTATCAAGTTCTTTTTCTTTTTCCTTTGGGCTTTGTGAAATCATTGTCCACACTCCGTACTTGGAATAGTGTCGTGCCATCCCCTCTATGGACATTGGATGCAGCATCTATGACCCGTCCCAATATCTAAGTGTGTGTTTAGATTGACTTTAAAATCATGATAAAGTATGATGAGGTGAGTCAAATTTGATTTTGACCAAAATCTTACATATTTAGTTATCTTAGTAGAATCCATTTCAATGAAAAAAATCATGGTGGAGTTGAAGCAAGTAGGAATAGTTTCTATTTCTACCAAAATCAATTATAGTTGGACTTTTTCTAATTTACCCTCACACTAATACCCTCACGCATGTTTATTATTTATTGATTTAAAAAATATAATTAAAAATCTTGCTATATTTATTCAATTTTAATATTTTTATAAAGGATATGGATTCTATTTCAAAAGTTAACATATTTTACATATATTTTTTTAATTTAATATTTAACATGAAGTGAAAAATTATTAAATGTCTATTTATTATTAGGCTTAAATCCACTTTCAGTCCTTGTAATTTTACAATTATGCAATTTTGATCCTCTAAAATGAGTTTGAGCCTTATTTTTAATATGTTAATATAAATACTCACATAGTTATTTATAATAGAAAAGAAGTATACATATAAACATCAAACCTATTTTGGTAATTATATACTCAAAATCAATTTTGATTCAAAATATCCAAACAACATTACCTTGAAAAATTACTTTTATAATATCTGTTATCCAAACAAAAATCACGTTACTTCATAATCAATTATAACCATAATCAACTTTGTAAAGTCAATTTAATTCAAAATCAATTTTGCCACCGTCAATCCAAACACACACTAATTTGGTCTCCCAACTACCTTTAGGCAATTACTTAATACACCCTATTTTTTGCTTGGTGCACCCCATAAGTTAAATAATGAACCAAAATGAACTATTATGTCCTTTGATACTGTATGTATTATGGATTGCTCAATCCATAATACATTCTTATGTATTACGTATTGCTCAATCCGTAATACATTTGTATGTATTACAGATTGTTCAATATGTAATACATACAAATATATTACATATTGAGCAATCCGTAATACATTTGTATTACAGATTGCTCAATCCCTAATACATACTCTAATATTGAATTCAAGGGGTGAGGAGGCTATGTCGGCGATGTCAGAGGCACAAGGGAAATGATTAGTGGCGGCGGCGAGAAGGTGCGATGTAGTGAAGAGGAAGATGGAGAGAAGAAGAGAGTGAATGAGGGGAGAAAGATAAAATGGGAACTTTACATGTTTTGGGAGTGCACCAAACAAAAAAATGGGGTGCATAAAGTAATTGCGCTAAAGGACCAACATCCGTGACTTTTTCCTTTGTTTCCTCTGAACAAATCATGCAACAAGGACGGCTATTACTTCCTGCACCCTTTTTTTGCTTCTTGCACCCCAAAACCCAAAAGAGACAAATACTTAAGCTGTCTTTTACTTCCTGCACTCCCCTATTTGTCATATACACCCCCTTATTTTTCCAGAAGCTCCTTTCTGGAATGAAATTTTTTTTCTGGAAAGGGGGTTCTGGAATGAATTTTTTTTTCCAGAAAGGGTGTTCCAGAATGATTTTTTTTTTCTGGAATGGGGGTTCTGGAATGAATTTTTTTTTCTGGAAAGGGTGTTCCGGAATGATTTTTTTTTTCGGAATGAGGGTTCCAGAATGAATTATTATTTTTTGGAAAGGGCGTTCCAGAAAACAAAATTCATTACAGAAAATCCGTTCTAGAAGTGGTTTTTTCTTCGATTACGGCATTTTGAGGTTGCTTCCATGATGTTGGGTGGTTGCGACGGTGGTTTTGGTTGGCTGTAGTGGTGGCGTTTGGGTCGGCAGGGGTATTGGGTGGAGGTGGGGCTTGGGAGAGGCAAAGGGTATATTTGTCTCTTTTGGGTTTTAGGAGGTGCAGGAAGCAAAAGAGGGGGGTGCAGGAAGTAATAGCCAACAAGGACCGAATGGGTCTTTAATCTTTATTTGGGGCCTCTTCAATTTAATGCTTATATAAATTATCAAGTTAAAAAGGAAAATTTTTATGAAGAAATTTTTATACAGTTCATTTATTTCTTAACATTGTCTTTAATCTTGTATATTAACATTATTATGTTAACATTTTGTGTTCGATAATAATATACATATATTAGAAAATATGTAGTTGCACATTTCTTTTTCATATTTCATTTTTTGTTCTAATTTGATCCCTTTTCTAATTACCAAAATAAGCAAAAAAATCTGAAAAAACAATCTTCATCTTAAATATAATGTTTTGGATAAAATTAGGGTGATAAAAGAATAAAGGTAAAGAATTTTTTTTTTTAAAAGAAAACTTCTTTTAAATCAAGTGATAAAAGTAAAAAAATAAATAAAAAGAAATTTTTCATTAGTTTGATTTGATTTTTAGTATTATTTAAAACCTCGTATATTAGAAAGAAAATATAATGCTAATATTTTGTATTCAATAGGCACATACATATATTAATCACAAATTATATTAGAATTTTAAAATAAAAATTAAATAACCAAACCTTTTAAACAATTTCCTTGTGTAGCACGAGTGACAATGCCAGGGTCACAATAATTTTCATATGATATTGTCATTGATTCTAATTTTCATTAGCATGGATAAAACATCATTTTGGTTTTGATTAAAGTGTAAAGTATCGTTGTATTAGTCTCTGAAACTAAAAAAAAAAAGTTATTAAAATATTAAGGTAGTATTTGATCAGTTTATATTTAACTTTTTTTTCTCCTTAAAAAAAGAAATTGAACCAAACAATATTTTTCTAAAAGTTCTTAAAGTTATAAGAAACTTATTTTATAGTATAAAACTATATATATATATATATATAAAAGTTCCTCTGAGTAGCATTTTATCCGATTGTGCGGAGCTTTTTTTCAGCAAGGCACCCTTCGATTCCATGCGTCGCTTCCCTCGTTTAGACAATTGATTATTTTAATTGAGTCATGGATTTATATTTTAGGTTTAAATATCTTTTTGGTCCTTGCAATTTAGTGTTTTTTTGCTTTTCATCCTTGCAATTTTTTTTTTGATTTTAGTCCTTGCAAATTATGTTTGTTTTGCTTTTCGTCCTTATAGTGGTTTAGACAACGTTTTTTTCACTGTTCAAAGCGCTATCTAAACCACTATAAGGACAAAAAAAAAAAAACAAACATAATTAGCAAGGACTAAAACAAATTTTTTTTTTTTGCAAGGACGAAAAGCAAAAAAACACTAAATTACAAGGACCAAAAAGATATTTAAGCCTATATTTTATGTACGATACTGCAAATTAAAGTTACGTAAATTAGGCTTTTAGCCTGTAGATGACAAATAATGGTATAAGTAGAATGATATATCAATGGTTAAATACATAAATGATATAAATAATAAGAACATAAATATATGGTGTATATATATTATATTTATCTTGATGCTGATGGTGGAAATTTGAATATAAGTTTCGAGGACTTCACGAAAACTTATTAGATAACTTCTCACAATGATTCTAGACCAACAAATAATAGTGTTTTTGAGTTCTTGAGATTTAGAATCACAAGATTCAAGGATGTGAATTCTTTTTATTCGAACTAGCGACTTCTTGTGCTTCAAATTGTGAAAAATCAGTTTATTCGAATTTTGTGATAATCTTAATGAAAAGACAAATACTGAAATGCGAGTTCCAGTAACAGATTCGAAGATATGTGATAATCCTGCATCTTTTGATAAAAATAGTGATTTACATGCAAAATATATAATTTTCGAAGATAGATATGCTCAATTAAGTATTTTCAAAAACAAGTTCAATAAAACAGTAAATTAAAGAAAGAGTTATCGAAAGAAGAAAGAGTTATAGAAAAAATGAAGGAGTCATAGATAGAAATGCAGATTAAAAGTAAAACAAAGGGTCATAGATAGGAGAAGGGGTCATAGGAAAAGAAGGAATCATAGGCAATGAAGGATTCATGATAGAGGACTAGAATGGTACATGAAGAGCTTAAAATGGAGCGAAATCTTAGAATAGAAGTTTGTCCTTTCCGGATCTCAAATTCAGCATCAATGGAAATTACGAAAAATCAAAAGGTGAAGAAAATATAAAACGGAAAGACAAGAAATGAGAAGAACAACGCCACAATCCCTAGGGATTGATAAGTTGAGGAGGATTCGCCACTTTGAATATGAAAATTCAAAGATAAGAATCAAGGGTAGCTCCTAAGAACCTAGAGAGTTTCCTCTCACAAAAGCATCAAAGCTTCATTCCAAATGAGAGTCAAAACTGATTACAAAGTTAACATTTAGCCCTATTTATAGTATAGGCCTAAAGACTTACCAAGGCCCATGACTAAAAGCCCAAACAACTAAAAAGACCCAAATTAAAAAAATAAACATTATTAAAACATAAAAAGGCCAAATATAAAAGCCCAATAAAAGGCCCAAATACACAAACTTCTATTCTAAGATTTGGCTCCACTTTTAGCTCTTCATGTACCATTCTAGTCCTCTATCAAAAAGGCCCAAATACACAAACTTCTATTCTAAGATTTGGCTCCACTTTAAGCTCTTCATGTACCATTCTAGTCCTCTATCAATTCATAAGAAGTAGAATCAGAAATGAGAAAAGAAATTTGCATTAGTATGAAAGTTGGACAAAAACATACACTTTTCTCACGGAACCTGTAGTCATTTCAATATGTGGCGTGATGGTGTAATGGAGATGTTGTGTAAGTGTTTCTAACCAAAATGAAATGGCTGCGATACCTCTTATTTATAGATTTCCTAGACTAACGATCAAATTATAGGATTTTGACATGTTTACAATGTTTCCTAACTTCCTAACTACGATTTTGACACTTGTCTTAGGAGTCTACATTCTGATAATTGCTGGAAACTGTCTTCTGATGATTTTTCGATGGCGCCTCCAGGAAATAACTGCCAAAAACTACTTCTGAGCGCTTTCTGTAACTGCTCCTCGAATCTGCCTGCTCTTTAGATTACTAAGATATTCAATGTTTTCATAGCTTTATCAACACTTAGTCATTTTTGAATCAATCTTCATCATATGACAAATTTTCGAGGAGTGTACTTTTCGAGGAAGACAATTTTGCAGGTTTTCACTATTATGCCTCATATTCCTCGAAAGTACCTTTTCATGACTTCAAAGATTTTATACTTAGCAAAATTTATATAGTCACTTTTCGATGACCCTCGAAAATCTCCTATTCGAAATTTTACTTAACACCACCAACACTTGTATATCAAAAAATATAACACAGCTTAATGGTATGTAGGCCATCCCTTTACAGGAGTCACAAATTCCTTTTTTGTCATATATTTTGTATTTTCCTTTTTTGAAAACAAAACACCAGGGAAAAAAAAGAAGAAGCAAAAAGCTTTACAGGAAAGAGCAACAACATGAAACTAAAAGTATATGTAATGAAATTTAGTTTTTGCAAGAAATAAATTGATTAGATAATGTCATGTGTTCGTCTCTCTGGTGTGATTCAGTAGCACCCACTGCCACCATTGTGCCCGTCTCTCTCTAGCGAGTCTGACAAACTAGTCAGCCATTGTTGTGATGTTGTGGTTTTCCTAATTGTATGATTAAGTATTTGACTATTAATGCAAGAGAAAAATTAAAATTTTAAATTATGTTGAAATAATATAATAATTTACTTAAGTTCTATGTTGTGTTATGTGTTGTGGTATTACTCTTGGATTTTTAAAGAGGTGTTGGACTTAGACGGTGTGTTGAAAGATTTTCGGGATTTTTACATGAGTTCCGTAAGTTGTAGAAGAAAATAATAAGAAAAAGGAGTGTCTTTAGAGGAAAGGTGGAGACAAATAGCAAAATTCCATGCAAATCTTCTTATTAAACGTGCAAAGCTTCCTGTTTCTTCTATTCTCCTTCATTCTTATCTTTCTTTTTCTATAAGTTTGTTTACCGTGAGTGAGAGAGTTATTTTCTACCTTAGCCTGAAGCTGGATTTCTTCTTTCCTAGAGATTTCTTAACTGATTTTAAGTTGGTAAGTTCAGTTCCTTCTTATTCTTGATTTCTAAGTAACTTCTTCATCTCTTCCCAAGAACTTGAGAAATAGGTCTTGGTTAGATTTTAAGAGATGAGAGAAATCTTGAATTTGAGTTTACTTTGATGTTGATTTAGGTGTCTCCTAGTTGATTCTGTAACAAAACTTGAGGACATATCACTCGAGAACCTCAAAGTTATTCTCTCTAGCTTTTTCTTCTTCACGGTTTGAGTCAAGAGCTGTAGGTAAGGGAAGCTTCATAATTGTCTGAAATGATCTGGTGGTGATATGTTTTTGGAATTCTGTTTCTGTTTGTATGCTTTAAAGATTTGTTATGATGATGTGATGATTTTGCTCTCCTGATGTTTGGATGATTTGAGCTGAGCTTATTGTGATAAAATATTGTTGTGCTTTGAAATGATATTGTGAGTGATGGAAATGGTTTCAAAATCGTTGAAACATGTGTTCGTAATGGGTTTTGAAAGGTTATGGACTCTGCAGAAAACCCATCGTCCAAAGAAAACCATCGTCCATCTACCTATACTACAAAAAAAAACCAACGTCCAGTGAATACTAGAGTGTAGTAAAACCATCGTCCAATGACCTCATTGTATAAGACCAGCGTCCAATGACCCAGTGTCTAGTGACCAACGTCCAATGATCTATTGTGTAATGAACCGCGTCAAGCGGCACCTTATGTTCATTAAAGTCTGACGTCCAGTAATGGTGGTTGTGAAATTCTGAGGGTGTGTTTAGAAGGGAATCAGAACCTAGTCTTGTTACGAACGAGGATGTTGGATATGGCACTATTTTGGTTCTAGAACTATGTTAGGAAATTGACTATTTTGGTTCACGTTGATGTTGAATTGTGAGTAAGGATTCAAGTGTTGAGAATGCCCTACTTGTGCTTATTGAACTGCTAGATGGGTTCATAAGCGTGATTTGAGAAAAATGGTGAATTTATAACATAGAGGGAACGTGTGGTAATCTGAGTTGTTGAGTTGTGCATGATATTGCATAAGGGTAGGCACGTAAGTTGAGGGTGCTAGGTGGGCTCTCAACCTAGTGCTGGAGGATTTAGTGATGGCCAATTATGGGCATATAGAATAGACAAGTGGGCGAATTTCTAAAGATGGAAGGTTTTGCAAACCTGACAGAGGTAAGCCAATATCAACACTTGTCTATATTCGATTAAATTCACACTTCCTCCACATGGTGGCTCAAGGGACTCCCTGAATGGTCTAAGGTGAGACTAATGGTAGGGGATGGGGCCTATGGGGACCGCTCGAAAGTTGTTGAAATCTCCATGGACCATGGAGTCGAGTCAGCATAATATTGTATGATGATATTGATGTATGGGGTGGTATATGAAGTGAACTGAATGCTTAGTGTGAATGATGGTAATTGTACTTTGTGTATATTCTATCATTCTTTTTATAAGTAAGCTTACCCTTGCAATTTGTGTTTGTATTGTTTTACTGCAATGATCATGTGGTTAACACGAGAGCAGGTAGCAGTGATGGTGTTGGCTCTCATGCTAGTCACGATTGAAGATTGAACGATCCTCCTGTTGTGTTGATTGGATGATCCTTTTGTTTTGATAATTTTGTTCTAGTATATATGTACATATTACGGGGACCAGCTTAGGATTTTTGTATAAATATTAAGATTAGTGTGAGTGTTCTCTACAAGGGGATCTTTCTTCTGATATTATATGTATCTTCGTATTTTAATGTGTAAATTAGTATATTATACTTGGACGATGTGGTGATGTACGTTGTGTGTGTGTATATATATATATATATATATATATATATATATATATATATATATATATATATATATATATATATTAAATGTGAAAAATTTATACGTTCTTTCACATGATAATAATTAATAGAGCGTTTAGTATAACATATCTGTAACTAGGATGGGTCGTTACAATTGTCGTTGCCACGCCGGTCGCTGGAGCTGCTGTCGGAGTTGTTGTAATTGTTTTGACTATTTTCACCTACAGATTGCATTTCTGTTGTTCTTTTCTTCTTATTCCTCTCCGGGTATCATTTTTGGGATATTTCAGTCCTCTATTTGTCACAAAGATGGTTGGTTCATCCAAGTCAAGGCCTTCGGTTCTGTTTGATCATTTTATTGGTCAAGATATCTGGTCAACTTGACATTAAACTCTTGTTTGGTTTGTGGGTCTGAACTTGGCACTTCTTTCGATTTTGTGTTTCAATTTTGAAAAAAGACAACTTCAGGCCCCGTTCTCTCTATTTCTGGGACACCCATTGGACTTTTGAAGAAAGATTGGCAAAGGATGCTATTGTTTTTAAGTTTTCTTTTTAGTTTGGTTAATCAATGAAGTGCTCACAAGGTTTTTGTGCATATTCCTCTTTGAAGACATATTTGAGTTTGCTCAGTTTGGGTTTGGAGTTTCTACCATGCCTACAAGGTGTTTGAGATTATTCCTCCTCATCTGTCTCTAGTAACCCTTTGTTGTGCAGCTTCGTTGTCAATCACTTTTGTCCATCTTTTCATCTGCTGTGCTTATGTTTGTACTATTGTTGTCACCTCCATTCACCAAGAGTGTCTCAGGTGTTTATATTATTAAAAAAAAGGAAAAAAATGTGTCATATGTTGGTTTTGTTTTCTCACTCTCTTAGGCCTCATTCCTTCTCTGTTACAGGCCCTACTATAACCACAAAAAAAAAAAACTCAAACATAATTAAGCTTTTGTCCATGGTGGTTAAGCATTGATGTAAACTTCTGTCATGGATGGTTAAGCATTGAGATATTATGTTTTGCTTCTATCTTGAGTGGTTAAGCATCATCTTTAGCTTTTGTTCTTGATGGTTAAGCTTTGTTGCTTCTGCTTTTTAGGTGGTTAAGCATGTTTCTTATGTTAAGTGGTTAGGAAGGGTCATGGCTTTTGCTTAATGGTTAATCACATGCTAATTGTCTTTGGATGTTTCTAGTCATTGTTTGTCTATTTTGCCGTTGTATTTCCAGCATGTTTCATTGTATTTCTCTTTCATTTGATACTTGTATTATTCATCCCAAGTTGGAAGTGTTGAGAACACCTTTCAGTTTGCAAGGGCTATTAGAGATATAGCCTAGTCCTTGAACCAAATACATTGGCTCGCCTTTATCCCAGATGCATTGGCCTCACCTTTGTCCTCGTCTTTATCCCAGATGCATTGGCCTCACCTTTGTCCTAGATGCATTGGCCCCATCCTTGTCCCAGTTGCATTGGCCCCGTCCTTGTCCTAGTTGCATTGGCCCCGTTCTTGTCCCAGGTGCCTTGGTTCGGTCTTTGTACCAATTGCATTGGCCCCATTCGTCCTTGTCCCAGATGCTCTAGCATTGTCCCAATCAATGACTTGGTTGATGTCCTTGGGGTTCGATCTGGTCAAGAACCGTCTTTTTGGTCAAGACATTGTATTGTAACAAGCTAAAAGCGTAGTAAGCTTTAGCTTGAGGGGGAGTGTTGGAAGCTGTGACTCATCGACTCTTTCTCTCATTGTTTCAAGTCCTATTGTGTTGTTACCTAAGTTTGAGGATCCCTCCTTGTTTTTGTTTTGAGGAAGTAAGTTGAACATCATGGATCAGATGAAGTATCAGACTGGCTATCATCACTGTTGTTAGCTGAATTTCTGATGTCCTTGCATTATTGTCCTGGGTTTTAGTTTGCTCCACCGCAGCATCTGAGTTAGAAGAAGAATCTTCATTGTTTGGTGTCATGGATATCTATTGTTAGAAGAAGAAATACAAATAAATTAAATGCTCCAAGCTTGAGGGGGAGTGTAAGAATAGTTGTTTTATTATCTATTGTTCAACTTTTATAAAGTTGTTTTCTAGTTGTATTTAGCTACCCTAAGTAGGTTATAGGTGCCTAGGCTGTAGCCTTTCTTCTACCTTTGTAAATCAACTTGGTTATATATATGCATATTGAGATCTATTGAGTAACTTAACTAAGTCCTTCAACAATGTAGTTTTTTTTTTTTTTTTTTTTTATGTTTTCTCTTTTTGTTTTTCTTTTATTTTTCTTATTCCTTTTTCTCTCTTTTTTTTTCCTTATGTTTACCATTTGGTCTTTGGATTTGGGAAGGGAAAGAGACTTGATTGCATCTAATTGTTTTTGTTTGTATTTTTTTTTACTGTTGGTTTTTGATAAGTTGATTTTGGGATGGGTTACTAATTCCCATAATTGATTTCAAAAGTACATTGTCTATGCACCTCTTGCTTTTTTTTCTCTTTCATTCTTCTATTGTTTTTTTTTTGTCTATAAATGTGTCATAAAATATCTTTATGGATGTGGCTTATTTGTTAAGGCTGAGAGCGAGGGGAAGTGTTCAAAGATGGTGATTTTTTCGTGATAGGTCATATGGATATTTTGCATATTATATAGTTTTTATTCTTTATTTTTTTTATTAAGCAATATATTCTTCGCTATTTATTTTTTAGTGTAAATACACAAGTTCTTATATTCATTTAAGGATCTAATCAAAAGTAAGGTTTTAATAATAATAATAATAATAATATACAAAGTAAAATGTTCTTAAATAGAAAAACTCTACATGTCAATCTAAGAAGTAATTCCATACAAAGTCTTATCCCACATGGCAACACCACAAGTTTCCTCTTCACATTCTTTTTTATACAAATGAATTAATGAACACATATAACATGCAATTATTTACCAACAAGTCGTTGGTTCGAGTGGTGTTGGACTCGGTCCCCTTAAGAAAGGTCTCGGGTTCGAGTCTTGTGGATGAAGAAAACGTGGTTGGGAGGGGAGAATCTCACTAAAGGTGGTCAGTCAGGTTTCCCGACGGAGATTAGTCATCGAAAAAAGCCGGTGGATACTCTGTACCAATAACATGGTAACAAAAAAAATAACATGCAATTATTTGCACACAAATCAATTATGGACAATTATAACACACAAATATAGAAATTCATTTTTATTTTACCTTTTGATTGATGTATCAAAATTTGAAATAGACGATTAATTTAAAATGGACCATTAATTTTGACCTAAATATGGAATGCTCAATTAATTTATTTTCATATTAAATTATTTATTTATTATCATATTGTTTATTTAATTATTACACATGTTGTCAAATTCAAATAATTTAATAGCATTTTAATAGACCAAATTCAAAATAGATGATTAATTTAAAATTAACAATTAATTTAACCTAAATATGGAATTGTCATTTATTCCATTTTCATTAACTTTTCCTTATGGATATCATTTTAAAATGAAAATAAATTGATCTTTCTCTTCAAATTCAATTGAAATTAACGTCTCTAAAACCCAAAGGGTTGACGTAGTGGTGTAAGGTCCTAAACACTTCTATCACATTTCCAACCGATTGATTTACCTGAAAAATCCCTTACTCAATCATAATCACCAAAAACCCAATATCTCCAATCCTTAGGTTCAAAAGAGAAAAAGGGGAAAACATACAAATCAAGTGGATAGGAAAAGACTAGGAGGAAGCACTCACCTCCCGGGACACGTAGAGATAAGCTCCCGGCACTGGGACTTCAGATCTTTGCTCCATCTCCTTCTCCCTCCCCTGCCTCTTCTTCTCCTCTTCTCCTCCATCTCTCTACCTTTCCTTTCTTTCTTTCACTTTCTCTCTCTAACTCTCCCTCCTCCTTTCTATTTAAACCGTGGTGTGTGTGTGTGTGGCTTAGTTGGCCTTAGCCTATCTTGGGCCTTGGCTCCCCATCAGGGTCCTATTATCTTATTTCTATTGTATCTTATTATAAGGTAACTATTATTAATAATTCTTAAGGGTATCCTTAAACCATTAAATACAAAACTATTCCATAAAGATATCTCTTTATTATTTATTTGTAAGGCTCGTAAATTAGGGATATTACAATTACACAGAGTATATATTCTAATCAAATCAATCATTAAATCGTATATGAATTTTGATTTTATAAAATATGGTAAGTCATTTATTTAATTTTATGGAATATTTTTATAATTACAGTAAATTTATTTAATAATATGATAACATGTGATAATATATTTATAAAAATATTATAAACATTCTTTACATATTTATAAAAATATTAACAAATAAGTTTGTATATTATAAACATTTTTTACATATGTTACAATGAGTAATATATTTAATAATAATTGTAACATTCTTTATAAATATGATAATATAATGATATTTTTTTATAATTTTGGTAATCTTATATGAAATGTTTTTTTTATAATTATAATTATTAATTCATAAAAATAAATAATTTCATTAATTAAGGTTAATTACAATCAATTTCATATTTATGATTTCAACTTTCAAATTTATTGATTGAAATTAATTTATAACAATTTAAATAAAAAAACCGTGCAAGATTTTTTTTATTTAATAATACAAATACAAATTGATAATTTGAATAATATATATATATATATATATATATATATATATATATATATATATATATATATATATATATGTGTGTGTGTGTGTGTGTGTGTGTGTGTGTGTGTGTGTGGATGACAATTTTGCATTATCCAATATTTTCATTTTCCATTTGCGCTAACACTTCCTTCTCTGACATACTTCATTTCATCTCATTTCTCATTTTTTTTATTCATCATAATTGTTCTTCTTTCATTGTCTCTTCCAATTGATTATTCATTTTTTTTTAAATTATGATGAATTTTTGCACATTGAGAATGTGGTGGCTTTTTCAAAATTTGATACCTGTCATCTGATGGACTTAAAGATATTGTTTGTATTAAGGTCGGTGGAAGTAGCAGTGATACGAACAAATGTCTTTTAATAAGTTTCACAAAGTCATCAAGCAAGAGAACAATCAGTATTAGGGATTTTTCTGAATTTATTTGTGAATGTAGAATATTATTTTAATGATGTAAATTTTTTATTTTATTGTTATTTTTAGGGTAAAATATGTTTTTGGTTCCTCATTTTATCTTGATTTCTGTTTTTAGTCCCTCATAAATTGTTCTGTTCTATTTTTAGTCCTTTGTAAATTGTTTTGTTCTATTTTTAGTCCCTGAGGTTAATTTCAACTGTTAAGTGATGACATGGCGAGCATAAACTGTGTGTGTGAAAACTTTCTGATTAAGTTTCTAGTGACTTTTAACTGCTACAAATTTTTGGCGGTTAGAAATGTTTACTTTTATAATATTTCTTGTGATTTCAGAAAATCTGGTATTCGAGATTTTGATTTTTCATTTTATTTTTTAACATTTCTGACGATTTTAATCAGCCAGAAAATTTGCAACAGTTAAAAATTACTAGAAACTTAAACAAAATTTTTTTAAGCGTAAATTTTACTTGTCACGACATCAGTTAATAGTCAAAATTGATGTCAGGGACTAAAAACAAAATCAAACAATTTTTTAGGGACTAAAAACAGAGAAAAAATTTATGAAGGACTAAAAACAGAAATCAAGATAAAATGAGGGACCAAAAACATATTTTACCCTTATTTTTAATGTCAATTTTGTTTTTACTTTACTTTTAATATCAATTATCCTATCTAACAATTTTTAATTTTATTAATTTATTGTTATAGTTTTTTAGAGTTATTGTTACATTTTTAATTAATATTTATTAAAAGTTTAATATCATGTTAGTTATAGTATTTTAACGATCAACAACAACGATAAAGTTATAGGAAAACTCTACAATACGATGAAAGGGAAAAAAAATTGTACTGACTGATCATTTTTCATATTAATACTAATAATGTTATTGTAGTAAGTAGGTTTGATTATTTTGAAAGAAAAAAATTGTCTTTCAAATTGTCGAATACAAACGTAATTCTATAAATATAGAGAAATTATTTAATTTTTTTATTTTATATTTATAGTGGAAATAAACTCATACATGGTATAAATAAGTATTTTAAGTTTGATTACTTTACTTTCATATACATAAATTCTATACTAAAATCCTTTCTAATTTATTTATTGCTTGCTCCCAATATAAGTATTAAATTATGATATTTTTATTGCAAATAGAAAATGGAATAGTTATACATATAAAAGAGATATGATTATCATGTTAGTGTTGTTAACATGATAATCATAACTATATATAATATAATTTGTTGCAATTCAATGGTATGTATCGGCTATATACATATATTAATTTATCTTAGTGTTGCTATAAGTAATATAAAAAAATAAAATAATTTATATAGCAATTAATGTATATTAAAAGCAATTATTATAAAATGAAACAATTATAGCTAAAATTAATTTGGGAAATTAAAAATGATTATAACAATTAACATATATTTTATCTATCTAATATATAAAATTATTGTTATAAATAATATATACAAAATGAAACAAAAGTAAAATCGTTAATGTAATATTTGAAAGCAAAAAGCAATTACTAACAATAACTTTTGGTAAAAAAACGTAAAGGTATAAAGTTGGTTATCATTTATCAACGTAAATGAGGAGGGGGGCATAGGCAAACATATGATACTAAAGGAAATTATGTTTAGTGAGGGGATATCCGTGGCAGGATAATAAAAAAGTCCTTTTTATAAATAATTTTAAATTAATTGTCTAATATAAAATTTGGTTCATCAAATTGTTATTAAATAATTTTTGTAAATAAATTCTGTGATTAATTCTATTATTTATAATTTAAAGTGATTATTTATGGGATTTAAAGTGAATTAGTTCCATATATAAATTCAATATTATGTTATTTATATTGTAGTATAATGGTTAAAATTAAATTGTGTAATATAAAAATATCCAAAATAATAATAAAAATAAAAATAAAATAAAATAAACTTATTATCTATCTTTATCAACATCTTATTTAATAAAATGGTAAAAATAAGAAAACCTTACCTTATGTAAAAAAAAGGTAAAAATAATAAAACACTACCTCATGAATAAAATAGAAAAAGAAAAAAATATAATAAAATCCTACCTTATACAGAAAAGGAGTAAAAGAGGATTTTAAGAAATACTTTAAGGTCAAAAGGGGAATAAATATAACAAGTTAGAAGCTAGCGTTTTAAAAGCATTACTTGAAATAATAATAATAATAATAATAATAATAATAATAATAATAATAATAATAATAATAATAATAATAATAATGATGATGATGATGATAATAATAATAATAATAATAATAATAATAATAATAATAATAATAATAATAATAATAATAATAATAATAATTACTAATTCTCTGTTATATCATTGATTTATTGTTAAATTTATTAATGAAATGTCCACTCATTCTGTATACAAGTCGATACATCATAAAATATCCCCTAAACAATAATAAGTCACAATCACATTCAATCACAAACCCAAAACCCAAAACTCATTTAATTAAATGTGATTGGATATAAAAATGTATATATTTAATACGTATTATTTCTAATTTTTTTATAAACAAATTATTAAATTGATTGTGCTTAAAAGAATATAAACTTTTAATTAAATGTATTTGGATATAAAAATATATACATTTAATACATGATTTTTTTTTTCAATTTGAGGGATAAAAAATGGATTTACCCAATTTTCATCTTACTATCAACCGCCTTGAGTTTTTTTAGTATTTTGTTTATTGGTTTAAATTTGACCTACTAAGTTTTTTGTTCTTTAGAATATGCAAATTCAAAAGAATTAATGAGAAAAATGAGAATATGAATGAAGAGATATTTTAAACTAGGTTTTAAGGCAAATGTGGTAATTTAATTTGGTTTCGATTAAGGGTTATTTTTTAGTTCTAATGTAAGTATTGAATATATTTATTTTTTAAAAATAATTACATGTATTTGTTTTATATAATTAATAATTAACATAGCTGGAACGACTATTTAAATTATTTCCTTATTAATTATATTTGTTGATTTATAAATATTTAATTATATTTAATATCGGTTGAAGAAACATAAACATTTGAATAAAAAGTAAAATTCTCCTTTATTTGAATAATAAATTAAGAAAAATTAATGTTGATTTGTTTGATTTAATGTGAAAATTCATGACATGTATACTAAGATGAGAGACACATGACATTATATATAATTTAGATTTTTATTTAATATATTAATAATTTGCTGAATTTTTTTTATTGATGTAATTAAAGTAATTAATATAATTACTAATATATTTCGTTAAGATAATTACATTTAAATAATTATAATAATGAAGGTAAATAATTAAAAATATACTAAAAATACAATAATATAAAAAATTATATATTATAAATTAACACCCGTGCATGACACGGGTTATTACACTAGTAATACAAAATTCAAATAAAAGTTCTTAAATATTCTATTTACCCCGTGCCTTGCACGGGTAAAAATCTATTTAATAGTAATAATAATAGCCAAATTTCATTACATTGTATTCAATTCAAGTTGTAATGAGGTTAATCAATTAAAAAATTTAACAATATCACATAATTAAAACTAACATCTTGAATCCCTCAAAAAAAGACTAATATCTTGAAAATAATTAAAAATTTAATTATAAAATAAATTTTAGTTTTTGCAATAAATACATTTAACATTTATTAATTATAAACACACAAAATTCAAGTACAAGTAAACATAGTATTCACAATAACAAAAATAAAACTCAAATTTAATTTAAATAATTATAAATTTATATTTATCATATTATTATTTTTTTAATTTTTATATTTCATATAGGTATTACATCACTATTATAATTAATCATGTTCTTCAAATTTAATGTAATTATATTTAATATGTTACTAAATATTTTAAAAAATGATAGTTTTATTTGTGTGTATACATTTGAAAAAGAAAATACTAAATATAAATATAAATATAAAAAATATTGAATTTAAGCAAACACGTGCGTTGCACGGGTTTAAAATTTAGTATCATTGTAATAAGAAGTTGAATTATGCTTCACCAAATGATAGCAATAGTGTGTAAGCACAGGTTTTTAACCTTGGTGTTAAATGAGTTTGGGATTTATAAGTGACCATGTGGGTGACTCTATCTTTTGTGGTATTGACTTGACAAAACTCATTTTTCCTTACTAGTAACTATAGAACTCTCATTGTGGCACTTGGGTCCAATTATTTTTATTGTGTACACTTATTGACATTGATATATTTGTATGATTGATGATACCAAGTGTTATTACACCTTGATTGCTCCTCCAAAAGAAAAATATTAATCTCTATAGAGTAGAATTTCAATGGGCCTCATGCATTCTCATGTAGAAAATTCATGTGTTAGGATTATATATAATTAACATATATAATTTAATCTATTAAAAAAACATGTATCATTTAATGTGTTTGTTTGTATGATTATATTTTATTTTAATTGTCTTATATGATATTTGTCCCTAATCCTTCGTGTTTCTTTTGCTTTTGGAATAAATTTTATGAAATTAAATAGATGGACAATCAATTAATTAATTAATTATCATGACTTCTGAATGTTTGAAAGAAGCAATGAAGAGGTAATGATTAAAGTTTCATACCTTTGAAACTGTGACATAAAAAAATTTCATTATACTCAACGTTTACATGTTGCATACCTCACAAGATTTCACAATCCAAACAAATCCTCACTACAATACTTAATTTCTTACCTCACACAACACAACACAACACTTTTTAATAATGCATTATATTATTTATTACATTAACAATTACATTACAGATGATTTTATATCTCTCCTTCACCAACAACAGATTTCAATTATTCTCTCACTATTTTTTTTATTACTTGTTTTTACTTTCCCACTTACTCAATTTCTGAAACCAATGCCAACGTGAAATATGTGATGATGGATGAAGAGGGAGAGAGTGATCGAGAAAGCCGTGTTAGCTCAATGTGATTGAGCTTAAAAAGATGAATATTAAGCTAATACTTGTTTAACGTGTATGCTTATTATTGTCACTATAAAATTAAAAATTAAATACTGTTTGTTTAATTTATACAAAAAACATTTTTTAATAGCAAAATCAATGAGGCAATCTTTTTCTTTCAAGTTCCCTTATGCTTATGCTGTGAATATTCTCTTATCTATCTTGGTTTGGTGCAAGATGTGCTTTGCCCATTCAACCGTACAAGCTTTTTTCTTCTCAATGGGAATTTTATATTATATTCACCATAAAAAGTGGCCTTCTGAAATAAATTACGGAAAAGGAATAAAAGTTACACTCATATCTTATGGATAATGCTACAAGAAAAAATTACACAATTTAACACAATTATATATATATATATATATATATATATATATATATATATATATATATATATATATATATATATATATATATATATATGGAAAAAAAATTGGTATTTTGTTACAAAATAAAAAAAATACAAAATGTATATATATATATTTATACAATAAAATAAAACTTAGTATCTCCTAAAAAAATTGTATAAACGACGCGATCCTCCAACAAATTTTTATCATACAGTCTCAATATGTATTTTTAATAATGCTTCCTTATATCAATAACTGCATGTAAACAAAGAGAGAATAAACAAACATGGAAGAAATGATAATTAGTGGGTCTAGACATTAGTTGATCCAGGGTCATGGTCATTACATAGGAGCCCAACCAACAAAGTTGAATAGTTCATCATAATAATATAACTAGATGTAATACCTATGCATTGTACAAATTTATTTAAATATACTAATCCAATTGATAGAAAATTATAAATGTAAAAATATAATTTAAATATATATAATATTTAAAAAATGATTTTTTTTATCAAATTATAATTTATGTTCAATTACTTTTTTGTCCTCTAATTTATTTTTTAGGTTCAATTTAGTTTTCTTATTATTGAAAGATTCAATTATAAATTAATTTTTATCAATTGATAATATATGTTTAATTTTTTAGTTCTCTTATCTTATTTTTTAGGTCATTTTTTTTTTTAAATAGGTTCAATTTGGTCCCATTTAAAACCAATTTTGGTCCTATTTGATAGGAGAAAAATGGGACCAAATTGAACTCATTTTAAAAAATAAAGAACTTTTAAAAGACCTAATTAAATATTTAAATAATTAGAGGACCAAACAGGGATGGATCCAGAAACCTATTAAAGAGGGGTGAATTTTTTTTTCTTCCTTTATAATTGTTTAAATTTCTAATTTTTAATAAATAATAATTTTTAAAAAATATTTACTATTTTTACACTTAAAATTGAAATTAATTTTAATTTTAAATAATAATAACCTTAACAGTTACCATAATAACAACAAACACACAACTATTTTTACATAATTTTACACGAGTGTCTAGTTATCATCTTAACTATTGCAATTATAACAACAAACACAACTAATGTTACCGTTACCATAACAACAACAAACACACAACTAATTTTACATAATTCTACACTAGTTATCATCTTAACTATTGCAATAATAACAACATACACAACTAATTTTACACTAACTAGCCTTAACTACTATTATAATAACAACATACACTATTAATTTTACAATAATTATAATTATATATATATATATATATATATATATATATATATATATATATACATGCAAAAAATCCCTATGGAGGGGGGCTGGCTCCCCTGCCCGCCCCCCTCTGTATCCATCCCTGGGACCAAATTGAACCTAAAAAATAAATTGGAGGATAAAAAAAGTAATTAGACCTATAATTTATTATAAACAATTCATTGTAAATGGTATTTTTAAGATATTATGTGAATTTTTTTTAATTAAACATGTAAATTGTCAATTTTTCAAGAGGTTATTGTTATAAAATAAAATATATCAAATATTATAGTATATTCAAGTAACTTATCAAATATTTTCTTATAAACTATATATTTCATACTTATTAACATTTAAAAAAGAGAAAGAGAGAAAAATAGAAAATAATTAACCTAACTCTAAAATCATAAAATCATTAAAGATATGAGTCTAGTTTTATGACATATAATCATAATAATGGTATGAGTAATTTCACACTCATATCATCAATATGAACTAAGGAAAAAAAACATGATCAAACATTTCTTTTTTTATTTTAAAGTCTAATTTTCTTATATGAGAAATATAAATTTAAAAAGAATCTAAAAATAATAAATATGAATATATAATATATAATTACTAAAATTTGATTGTTTATTTTATAAAAAAAAAATTGATTGTTTATTTTATTTATTGTTGATGTAATGTTAATATGTAGTAATTTTTAAATGCATTTATTATCAAAATTAAAATTTATTTTAAATTTGTTGAAATAGAGTAATTTTTAGGCTTAATTGCAATTTTTAGCCCCAATTTTATACTTTATGGCAAATTTTACCCCCAACAAATGAATTTGGCGCATTTTACCCCCGACTTTTTAAAAAACTTACAAATTTTACCTTATACTATTGTGCTGACGTGGCATAATGATATATGCGTAAAAAATGGGGGTAAAATTCACTAAAAAGTAAAAAATTGGGGGTAAAATTTGCAAAAAAAGTGAAAAAGTTAGGGGTAAAATCCGCCAAAAAATAAAAAGTTGGGGGTAAAAACTACAATTATTTTAGCATGCCACATCAGCAAAATAGTAGAAGGTAAAATTTGCAAGTTTTTTAAAAAGTTGGGAGTAAAATGCACCAAATTAATTTGTTGGGGGGTAAAATTCGCCAAAAAGTAAAAAGTTTGGGGTAAAATTTGCAATTAAGCCTAATTTTTATTAAATAGATCAGATTGATTCAAATAAACGATTATTAAACAATTACAATATACCTATTGTAATTGTTTGATGCATATGTTCCTAAAATTTCTTGGTCTGGTCATCCTTCATCTCTTATATGTACAAAAGTGTCATTGTTAGTTAAGATATATTGAGTGAGATTCTCATTCTATTAAACTACAATAGCAAAATGAGAGACAAAAAAATTTAAGCCAATATAAGAAATAGTAAGCAAATACAAAGATAAAGAATGAAGAAATACACATGCTACTTGACCCCTAAACCTCATGGAAGAATATATAATATATAAGAGACGATAAAAGACACCTACTTCATGTTTTTAATTATGATAATAATGAGGTCAATTCATGTTTTCAATAAAATTTAAACTATTCTAAAAAAAAAAAAGTTGCAAAATTTAAATCAATTTTATGTTATTGCTTTTTATAGTCATGAGTTGAGCCTGAGAGGTCTGTCGATCTCAAAGGAAGTTAAATTGTCTTTTTATTTATTTATTATTATTATAAGTTAAATTGCCTTTTACAATGGCATTCAATTTTTTTTTATATATCCGCGGGCTGCTTTTGTGCACTTGTGCTCCAAAATAGTCTCTTCTAATCAATAAAACTCTTTTAATTTCTAAAAAAAAAAAATTATACGTTATATATATATATATATATATATATATATATATATATATATCATATTAAGCTCGTCAAGCTTAATAGGTTTTTTTTTTTTTAAAACCTATGGCCTAACATATTCAACTAAAAAGGCTTTTTAAAAAGCTTGAGCCTGACCTTTTTGCTAAACGAGTCAAGACAGGCTAGGCTATAGGCCTCCGACAGGCGGCCCGACCTACTTCTATAACGACCCACTGTCGCTACATGAAAACTAGATTACTAACAAAGCGAAAGACTTTATTTTAATTTATTTTGAAACCCTTCTTCAATTTATTTATTTATGAAAATACTTGTGAACCTGTCCCGTTTCAAAAACTCAAAGGTTAAAACCAACAACTTCAAGATCAAACGCTATATATATATATAAACGATTAACTGAAGTAAAACCACATGCCTTATGACACTTCAACATATATCAAAGATACATATCATCGGGGTAACTCTATGCACATCTATATATACATATATACAACACCTAGAAAGATACATATCCTAAACACCTGAACTGATCAACTCTATACTTATAACTAAACAAGGAAATGGAAGGAATCACATCTTCAAGCCCATGCAAGCCCTTCCACAAAGCCTCCAAAAGGAAGATCCAACTCCTAGCCTTCTACTCCCACGAACACGAAATTCGACATCATCACAGTCACAACCACATGTGCCACAATGCAAGGGTAAGCTTACAAAAAACAAATATACTTAAAACAATTTAAATCTCAATAAAATAATACATATCTATACTCTAGCATCTTTAAAACATGGCATTTGAAATTTAAATAACAACATTCAACTCACATAAAGAAATATCACACGCTCAACCATCATGAATCACAACATCAAACATCGACCATCAAGTGTCATCATCATAGTTCCAACAACAGCGTATCACCTTTATAATCTAACGTTTATACCAAACATAGATACATACACACACATAGTTATTCTATTGTCCAACCACTACACAGGATCCACCTTTACCTATGTAGTCGCCACAAGATTAAACCATCACCCGCATAGTCAACATCACGAGTCTATCAATCATCATCATTATGTACACCAATCATAAACACCAAAGACAGATTCTACTCCATGGAGATTCTCACAACGTGAGCAATTAACCTAAGTACATCCCTTAACATAGTCCACTTGTAACATCCCTCATTACATTACTCTGAGACATACATAAAGTGCTTTGTATTTAATTTTAATAAAACTCTTGTTTAATTTATTCATGAAAATCCATGTGAATTTTTCGCGTGTTGAAAACATCTTTGGATAACTGTGGAAATTAAATATAAGCACCAATATGAAAAGAAATATAACTTAATCATTATTCAAGATGTTCTTACAAAGTTGATAAACATAACTAAAGGTTAATACAACTGAAATATCCAAAAGATAAATCATTAAAGCAACATAAGATAACTACAAACAGAGAACACTGACCAACCTATCCCATAAGAGCAGCACCTAGCATAAATCTAGTCCGCACCCTCGTCATCGATCTCAATAGGATGACGGTCATTGCCCCCATATATAAGAGGTGACGGAGGTGGACATATGTACTCATCGGCGAGTCCAGGATTCACAATGGGCAGCTCCCAGTCAGGTACAGAGAATATTCTAGCAGGAAAGATAAGCTCAGCTGATACTATCGGTGTGCCTATTGTTGGTGGGTTAAGAATGATGAGATCTCCTTGATAGTAACATCTACCATCACCTCTATGGAAAAACCACTGTCCAGTCGGGCTGAACATTACTTCTATGTTCCATGCTGCTGGGTCCATCTATGTGTAAAAAAAATAAAGGGAAATGGGGTGAGGTCGTATTCTTTCGATGTCACCTTGTGGAAAGAGTAGAGAACTTTTCCCATTCCAGAACACAACAAACAACATAGTATATACAATTATATAAATATATATAGTAGAAAAGTCTAGACATCCTAAGTCTCATCCCATCATCATCTTCTTCTTTACATCATCATCACTGTATGGATCCATACTCTCGGTTGATCAACCACTGATCACGATTCAACCTTCGGGAAGCGATGGGGAGTAAGTATACCTCAACCCTGCCATAGTCCCATACCTGTGTAGTCAACATCCATCTTGGTACCCTGACACCAATACCGGTTGTTAGATAAATAATCTCATTACGTGTAACTTTCCAGAATACTCATCGAATTGTTTTCAAAAGAGGTATATCCTCCGTGTCATCATAAGTTGTCTCTGCATTTATCGGGATGTTACAAGTTAGCACTATCAGTCCCGGAACGTAGGGGGCCAACCTACCCATTGGGACGTCACACACTCGATGCCTTCCATCCCTTAAACCTCTTACCTGGGCCATGCATCTCAACTCGCCGTGTACCAAATCGTAGCTTCCTGCACCACATCCAATCGTACATTCCGTCCAACTTGGCTAATCCAAGTCTTCGAGGCTCTAAGGTACTTACTCTCGGAATATTTCCGCAGAGTAAAACTATTCATAAGGGTCGTTCTCACCCTTTAGCAATTTATATAAGGGATATGGTACGAGAATCATCAATAAATAATAACCTTGGTACATTATCAATCATTCCAAGTCATAACAATTTCATACACATAATATAATGTGTTTTAACGGTGACAACATATTAAACGCGTTCACATATTTATACTTAACAAATACTAGTAATTATGTATAATTCTCATTTAAACTTATTATTTTCCATGCTTTTCTTTTCAAAACATTATGGAAATATTTACATTTAATTCGTTACTATAAGAAAATTATTATAATAAAATCATACACAAGTATATAATCTCAAATATTTTATATCTCAATTATACTTAATTTCTTTATAAAATAAGATAGTCATTCGTAACTAAAAATATAATTTATTTATTTAAATAATTTATTTATTTAAATAAGTTTGGAATATATATATAAAGGTTACTTACGATAACAAATATTTCCAATATAAAATAATAACGTTGTCAACCTATAAAATTTAGTATTTATTTAAATAAAACATTTTACATACAATTGATAATAATCGCTTGTAATAATTATTCTCCCTAAAATAAAGGACTTTCATAGTTATAATTTCGATATAATTATGTAACAACAATATATCTCAAAAATATAATTTTCCTCATACAAGTTATGTAAAGAAATATGTATCTTTCATAGTTTAATAACACCATTATGCTTAATAATAATTAAAATAAAGCAAACACTAACAAGGGATCATAAAAATCACTCCCCTTCTAGGATTAAAGGACTGAATTCTTGATTTTCTTACTACACTCATCATGTTCATACTTGTTCTTACAAATTCATCATAACATTCATCGCAGTTTCAATATTTAATCCATACACATTTAGAATAATAACATACAAACAATTATAGAAATACATATCATGCATATATAAGATCAAACCATGAAATGAGAGGACTTTGGAGGTCCATCTCTACACTCACATAGAATAACATTTTAAAAATACAACCTCACCTATACCTATTTCTCCTAAGCTTGGATGAAGTTGAAAGCCTCTTCTTCCTTTCTCTCAACCACGTGCTCAACGGCTAAAAGACAAAACAGGGTTAAAAAAAACTATCTACATAATAAGTGTGGAAAAAAAAAACAATTTACCTGCAGGGGTTGTTTTTGACACGTTGCACCATGTTGGCGCCTCTTGAATTTTTTTTGTTTGCTAGCAGGAGGCGCCATATGAAACTGCTCTTCCAAGACCGACGCATAGGTGTACGACAAGTGTAGGACGGTGGCAGAGTAGGTGCTGGGAGGCACCAGTTGGATGTGCGTCTCCTTTGAGGGTGGCGCCAACCCGAAGTGCTTTTCCCAGCAGGAGGCGCTAACTCGTTTAATGCCTCCTGTTGGGAGGCGTCAAGTCATCTGGCACTTTGTGTGCTTTTTGTTCTAACTTGACGAGACAAGTCTGTGTTGCTGTGTTTGCTCGTGAATTCTTCAATGGAACTATTTGCTCGTGGGAGGAGAAAATGTTGCAAATTTTTTTGTATAAATAGAGTTTGAATGCGGTTTGTAGTTACACCAATTAAGAATTGAAATACGCTTTCTCCTTCATTGTTTTGCTGCTATAGTTTTTTTTTGTTGATAATCATGAATTCTTCAACAGTTTATGTTTTAGTTTATTACAATGGAGAAATCATTTCTATTGCAGATGAAGGTGTCAAATTTGTTAGTAATGACATAGAGTATTTTGCAGTTAAGAATGACATAAAACTTGATGAACTGAAGGAATCTGTGCAGATGGAAATTACACCTTCATCTGCAAGAAAGGTAACCCAACTTCATTTTCGTGCACCTATATTTGAAGTGGGTGAACATCCTATAAAATACATGGCAATGGATCTTGAGGACGATGATGATGTGGGTCAAATGTTTTCTATCATTACAAAAGACCCAAACCTGACTTGTGCTGACATATTTGTAAATGTAGAAGACAATGCACCAGAAGCAAACCCAAATGCACAGGTGATGAGGGACTTACTGGAAGGAAAAACGAATTTGGAGGAAAGTCGTCCATGGTATGACGGATTGTATGGAAGTCCAACCTGTTCAGAATGGGATAAGTTAAATTTGTCTCCCAGTCATTGGATTTGATTTGTGTTTGTATTTGTGAGTTTTTTAAATTTAATGTTGGAAGAAAATGTTACAATTTCATGTTTTTATTTTATTTTGTAGTGATGTTTTTTGTTTCATGTTTTTATTTGGTGATGTAATATATAATTTTATAAAGCATGTGAACTGTGGTTTTTGTTCAAATGAAGACATGAAAATTGGAAAATGAATAAATAAAGAAATCAACATGAATATCCCACTTAATTGAAACATAACATTGGTTTTTTCGTAACCAAAACATAAGATAGGAAAAGTAACACATTAGGAAACCGAACCACCACATAATTGTGTTGAAATTACAATCATGGAATGTCTTGATTTTTGTCATCAATGATACCGTACTCTACTAGAAAACGCGAACAGTTACTCCTGTTATGGCCTTCACGTCTGCAATGGCTACAAGTCTGTGTATGCTGTGACTCTGTCCAGTCCATTTCGTTTCTTATTCGCGTAGATTTTGGGCGACCTTTCCCACGAATCATGGACTCATCTGGAACAATAACAGGGCCACTCCTTGCAGGGATTGTCTCATTGTTGCCAAGGGGATCCCACTGGCCAGAATATGCTTCAATAATGCTTTGGATTGAGTATGTTCGATCTACATATTGGTACTGGTTGATGTTAAAATTAGCACACACAACTATGATATGAGAGCAAGGTTATTTGTATGCTTGAAAAGCTCCACACTAACAGTAACGTTTATTTAAGTTAACTGCCCATGTTTTCCCTCCCCTTTGTGTAAGATGATTGAAGGGCTCTTCGACGTCAAATTTTGTTCGTCGAATGTCGTATCTTTTCACAACATGAGTACATGCATCGACGTGATTTTTTTAGTGCATCCAACAACTTTCTGCAGTAACGTCGGTCGGCCGCAAAGTCAGTCGTGGCTGCCGCACCTCTTTTTACAAAATACTCGACTAATCTGTCGTGCGTTCACTTAACCAAAGCGCTTATGGGCATATTTCGTGCACCTTTAAAATTTTATTAACAGCTTCTGACAAGTTTGTTGTCATATGCCCATATCTCCGCCCTTCATTGTCATGTGCCAAGGTCCATTTTTCTTTCGGTATGGCATCAATCCAACGCTGAACTTCGGGGCTAGTCTCACGAAATCTTTCAAGCCTTCGCTCAAATCGGTGTAAACATGTTGTATAACCTGCATCATTGGTAATAAGAAAAACATAAACTTTTTGAGATTAGCAACATGTTTTTTAAAATATAATGCAATATTTTTATTTACCCATTGTTATCAATTCTTGCTTTAACTTTACATTTTTGAATTTGTGGTTGAAGTTGCTTGCTATGTGATGAATGCAATAAACATGATAAGCATTTGGCGGTTGCCATTGGGTTGATCTCACCACAGCAGATTTTATGCTCTTATGTCGATCTGATATCAGACATATTCCCTGTTTTTGGGTCACATGTTGTCGTATCTTTGACAAGAACCACGACCAATCGTTTAGCGTTTCACCTTCAACAATTGCAAAGGCTATGGGCAAAACACAACTGTTTCCATCTTGTGAGGTCACAATCAACAGGGTGCCGCGATATTATTTATTAGTGTTTTTATTGTGCAAGTTGTAAGTGTTTGTATTCATTTAGTAGGTTAAAAATGGTGGTCTATTGTTATTGTTGGTAATGTTTTTCTATTAAGTATGTTAGTTTTCCATTGCGTGAATGTTGCTAATTTGTGTCATTCCCACCTTATGATGAAGTGTATTTTTTCTATTTTATGATGAATGCTAACGTGATATATAATTAATTGAATCAGCAGTACACACATCGGTAACATAAGTACAGGGATTGAAAGACAGAAATTAACAAAAACACAAATTCAACCGAAATGATCATCACCCCCTATTTGCCTACGATCATCATCCATAAATGATTCATTCAAATTAAATCCCATTGTAGGCTGTTGTGAGGAACTACCAGCTCAAAACATTGCACCCCCTGATGCTGGAGAGAAAATTGGTGCCCCTTCCCATGGATGCAAATATTGATTGGGGGCTCCTGGTGCAATCATAGTAGGTTGATATGGAGGTGGAGTAAAATCCTTGAATGTATCAGCTAGTTGAGGAACATAGTAAGCTTCATTTGCATGTGCAGAAGATGCATTTGCAGGTGTAGGTGACGGATGATATTGGGTTTGATACATATATGGTGTGTAGTCTGCAAAAGGTTGGGTAGGAGTGACATAATATGTCCCATCACTAGGTTTAGCTGGAAGAGGTGGCAACTGAATTGGCTGGTGTTAAACGCGCCTCCTACGTCGCTGAAGACCATGTCCTTCCCTATGCCCTGCTCCAATATTGACATTATCTGGTGGGTTTGGCAACTCTTGTGGTGGAGGAGGGGCCTCTTGAGAGGGCTGTGTTATAGCATCAATGTCATCCCACGCCTGCAAACAACTTGCAATACTAGTTCTGACAACTTCATTGGAGCAACTATCTCGATGTTGGGTTGTTGTTGTGTGATACAGTCGCTCCATTGTATCAACCTGAAAATGTAGAAAAAATTAAAAAAAATATAAATAAATGGATCAATAGTGAACATTATTACTAAACACACCACAAACAATGTTACATATATTACTTACCAATAAAGCTTCTCTTGCTGCTGCTTGGGATATGTATAGTCGAGTGCGTGCCTGATACCATAACATGTACCCTGAGCTTTTGGACAAATAAGGGTTATCGGAATTTGCACCGACATACACTCTTTGGTATCTTTCATTCCATACATTCACGTACACAACATGAGTTATCATCCAGTTCGTGCTTTCTTTACCCTTCAAGGTGAGACCATGAAGTTTGTCATCTTGAAGTGGATTTCTGGGGATATGTTGTTGCATCCTAAATTATCGAAGGACGCGGTCCAGTTGATGCCACTCAATAATATGGAAACAAATTGATGGCACTACAGAACGCCAAATTTGACTCCCTTGAAAATAGTATACTGGTAACCCCTCATAGTGGGCTGTGTACGAATCCCATACAATCTGCACAACAACACATTGTGTTACAATTTTCGTCACAGGTTTAAAAAATTGTATAATTTAAAACAACTTATGTCAGTTTTTTTTCAACTTGTCGAACTTCTCTCAATATCTACTGATATCCCATCTACGAGACGTGAAATTGGTCTCATATCCACCAATCCACCTATTAATTCAAACATAAAGTTTTCACCATTAAAAAATACAACAAAAAAATGATTTGTATAAATCACACGCACCTAGCACCAAGTGGAACATCATCAATTGGAATGGGCGAATCAATAGGTGCAATGAATGGAAACCTTTGCCATTCCTTTAGTTGTATTAGCACAACTGCCCCACGCATTTCATGCTCACTGTAGTCGGTGGCCTTGCATAATTCCCAGTACAAATAACTTAGCACAGCTGATCCCCAGGAATATGTGCCAGATTGATGTAGGTCGTTAAGTATTGGAAGAAATTTCAGTGGTGCGTATATGCCTGAATGATCAGCAAATAAAAACCCTCCAAGCATACGTAAAATATAGGCTCGAGTAAACCGTTGCAATTGCAACTGGCTGTGTCGATGCACCGAGATATCACCAAAATGCTTATCAAGCCATTTCATTTTAATTCTTCCTCCAACTACATTATCACCCACAGGCATTACTCCCAACTGCTCTAACACTTCTTTGTGCCAGTGACAGGTTCACCGTCAACGGATAAACCTAACAAAATACCAACATCTTCTAATGTGATGGTACATTCCCCAACTGGCATGTGAAATGTGTGAGTCTCTGGCCTCCACTGCTCAACTAATGCTGATATCAACTGATGATCAATTTGCAAAAACAAAATCTCTGAAACACCTAAAAAACCAGCATCCCTTAACATTTCTCTTATCAATCTCGTAGCCCCTCTCTAACGTTGCTGTAGACATTGAGCTCGCCTAACTCGTAAAACACGATTTCCGTGACCGTTCCACATATGTTCAAAAACATGCAAATGTTGCAGATGTAACGGTGAAGGATCACGTGGACCGCCATGCACAATTCGGCCTTGCTCCATATTAACGTCTTAATTCAAACCTGAAATTTTATCAATACAAAAAATAATTATTATTTGTTGGTAATAATGTTGCTAACATTTTTTACTGACAAATAATAAAAAATAATCTACATATCTCAAATAATAAAAAAAAATATCCCACTAACTTTATACATTAAAAATTAATTCTATTAGTAATTCACTAATAATAAAACCTAAAAATAAAAAATTATCTACATATCTCAAATAATAAAATAAAATGTCACACTAACTTTATTAAAGAAATTAATCTATTTCTGCTTACTCATAATAAAAGTTAATAATAACAAAATTATCTATATATCTCAATTAAAAAAAAAACAAATATATCCCACTAACATAAAGACTACTCACTAATTTAATAAAATCACAAAACTTCAAATCCACCACTTCACGCTTCAAACAGAGGAGAAGAAGCTAAAATGCTCAATTGGGCTGCTAGGTGAAATGAAAGTGTGCATTTGCAACGTTCAACAAAGTATATTTGTAGCCAAAAAATTTCATTTAATTTAAAACACTGCAGCCCAACAAAATTTGCATTCACGGATATGCATAGGGAGTAAAAGCTTAACAGTTCCATGAATAACTCTACACTGGCGCCTTCCCTCTGCACAGATTCTCGCTGGAAAATTTTCCCATGCAATTGTCATTCACAGCATAACACAGATTACCATGCAATGTCACGGCTGCAATGGCTTGTCAAATCTGAGCAACAACCTGTCTTGGCTGGTCAAATCAGCGTAGACGAGTGCTCACACAAAGTGCACCTTCAACTGGCACCTCCTGTTGGGAGAAGCATTTCGAGTTGGCGCCACCCTCAAAGAAGACACACATTCAACTGGCACCTCCCTGCACCCACTCTACCAGTGTCCGTACACCTATGCGTAGGTCCTGGAAGAGCAGTTTCATATGGCGCCTCCTGCTAGCAAAAAAAAAAAAAAATTCAGGAGGCACCAACTGAGTTGGCGCCTCATGGTGCAACGTGTCAAAAACAACCCCTGCAGGTAAATTGTTTTTTTTTTCACACTTATTATGTAAATAGTTTTTTTTAACCCTGTTTTGTCTTTTAGCCCGTGCTCAACACCACCACCACTAAGGAGAGCTCCAAGATCTTCCTTCTCTCTAGCTTTTTCTATAATCTTTCTAACTTCTCTCTAGGAAGGTGTGTTGAACTAAGGAATGAAGGGTGGTATTTATAGGCTAAGTTTGGAGACAAGGTGATAAATAGGACTAATGATGGATAAGAACTCATAAATCCTATGATTATTAAGCCTTTAATTGTCCATTATTCTACCTCTTCATATTTTAATTTAATAATAATTCTGTTTAAGTAATTAAGATAGTAATTTTAATACTAATTATTTCTATTAAATTAAAAACTTTTGGTATTCTTGTTTAAGAAACTGAATAGATTTACTTCTAGCTCCTCCCTTTTCTGCTATTCGCACCCCATAAGCTTTTATTTTTATTTTATTGTTTTCTAAGCCCAAAAGCTAACATCTTTTCATTCTAGATCCATAATAATAACAACACATAGAAAATAATTGAATTATTAAAACATTAATTCAAATAAAATGTAATAATAAAAAAATTCACACATAATCTAAATATCACACAATTCACACAATATTAAAAGAATTACTCGCAATTTCTTGCGTTCATAATTCTCTTTCATTCAAACAAGGCTAATTTTAGGAAATATTTAATTTCTTAAAATAAATTAATGATGTAAATTCCTATATGTGAAAATTGGGTCGTTACACCACTCTCTGACCATTGGGGGAGACCCAAGTTAATCTTACGGATGAAGTGTGATTTTATTGAAGATAAATGAGTGTGGGTAATGGCTTACCGCAATACAAGGTCTGCAGAAAATTCTAATCTATGTGCGGGATTCGCCCACTCATCTATTCTATAGGCTCATTCGACGTTAGCCACCACGAATTAACCCAACATTAGGTTGAGGGCCTCATTGAGCACCCTCAACTTACATGCCTATCCACAACCAACAACAACTAAACTTGGATTTACTTGAAGTTTGAGATATGGCATCTTCGTACCACCATCTTACCTATGGTCTGTCTCAAGGAACCAAGTTTTCACCAACAACAAATATACATCGTATGATACTTGGATCCATTTGAGGTTTGAGATACGGCACCTCCATACTCACCATCTCACCTATGGTCTGTCTCAAGGAATCAAGTTTCAACGATCAACAATCAACAATCCACAACAACAATCCATCTCATATGCACTAAAAGGGTCATCGAACCTCTTGAGAAGTTGTTTTCATCACTCTGACACGTCATTCGAAGTAAAAACATAGGGATGAGTACTCGAGAAGATATCCAACCAAGCGAGAGCCCCAGGTCACTTTAGTGGATCGAAGTCCTGGCGTGGAACTCACCCTCCCAAAGCAACCATTTTCTATAAAATCTTCTCAAAAGAACATAACTAACTCCTTTTAAATATAAGGGTGGGTATACACACCGGTCCGACCCGTTTAAGGCCCGACCTGTGAAACCTTCATTTTATACAGACCAGACAAGCTCGGTCCGTGATTAAGCGGTCCTACTTTTTGTTGGCCCGTATCCGCTCTGCAAAGCTCGCGGATAAATGGGTCAGTCCGCGGGCCCAAATGATAATTTTTTTAAAAAAAAAAGTAGCTCCGCACTACGTCTACGAGTCTACTACCAGAACCTCATGATTCATGACCACGACAGTCTCAAACTCACGGATCTCATGGAGTCATGACCAAGACGGTGGCGTGAAGTAGCGTGACAGCAATGCGGGCACTACCATTCCACCACGCAATCACGACTCACAAGGGAGAAGGGCAGCACATGATGGTGACAGACCAGACCACCACGACGGAGGTGCGACGGCGCAGCCAGGGTAGGGATAAGGGCAACGCGAGGCAACAGTGGGGGAAAGGAAGTGCGGCACAAGAGTAAGAGGATTTGGGATTGGGACATTAGGTTTGAGTTTCAGAAGAGTGAGTGAAACGCACAACATTATTGGCTTAGCGGGCTAGCCAGTGGAGTTCGTGAAGTCCGCAGACTTCATGGGCCGGGCCAAAATTTTAGTATGGTCATACGAATTTTAAAAAAATGGGTCTGTTGTCTGCACGGTCCACGAGCTTAAAGGGTTGGTCAGCGGACCCTGGCCCATTTACCCACCCCTAATATAGGGACGGTTCCTACATCAAAGATTCATGCACAACAACATATTCCATCCCCTTGTCAAAATATAAACATATCAACAACAATATAATCTTATCATCAATTTCAACACCCTAAGAGTTCATCATATCATAAATTCATCATTCATATATACACCACCACTCATAAACCCAACAATAGTTCACTAAGCCTAGTAAGACATTCAACACCATGAACTCTTACCATCAAACACCAAAAGATCCTCATATGAATGTGAATTACATGATATTAACTTAAAGTCCACTTTTCTCATTTCATGCAAGCTCATAAAGCAAGGTTAATTTCATTTGGATTCCATTTGGAAGGCTATTTGACAAAGAAAAGAGAAAGTAAAAACTGTCATTTTTGCTCAACCACCAAAAACTCGCTCAGTCAGACTTATCTCTCTCGCTTAGAGAGGCAAGCTCGCTCAACGAATTCCAAGACTTTTCAAATAATTCAAAAACAGAGACTTTTATTTGCTCAGCGACTATCCCTCGCCCAACGAAACACACCAGACTTAAGAGTTTCACTTAGCGAAGAGGAGTCGTCGCTCACCAAATTGTAACACTTTTCAAATTTCTTTTTGACAGAGACCTTTATTCGCTCAACAAAATGGCGTCCCTTAGCGAAACACACCAGACTTGAGTGTTTCGCTCAGCGAGTCCAACTTCTCTTAGCGAATATGCAATATCTGCAGTTTGCAATTTTGGGGTTCTTGTAAACCCAAACATATCCCCATCACTCCCAACCTCTCTAAACACTCACAAATGATTTAAAACTCATCCCAATACTCAACATAAGCCCAAAACAACATAAATCAACAACCAATTGGACATATACAAGATTAAACCAAGAATTCCCAAATCAATAGCATAAAAGGGAAAGAACCCTAAAAATAATCAAACACCCAATTCAATTAACCAAACAGAAATCAAAAGTGTTTCGGGGTATTCACAACCCGTCCAATCAAATTAAACAATAGAGTATATGGTAGAGCTTCCCTTACCTATGGGTCTCTAAGCCTAGGTCTTGAGAAGAGGAGAGAAATGGGAGAAGCCTTGAGCTTAACAAAGAGGGCTTCCATCAAGAACAATACCATCTTATCAAACCCATGAAAGCATAACCCAAAACATCACGAATAAGGTTTTGAAATAAACACCCATTATAGGTCACCTTATGGAAAGGAGAAAGATGAGAGAAAGAGAGCTCACCATCCAATAATGGAGCCACAAACTCAAGGGAGAGGGAAAAACAACTTGTCCTGAAGGGATATCAAACACCATTATCGAGAGAGCTCCTTGTGGGTGGAGGAAAAATGAGAGAATGAGAGAGCTCTTGAGAAAAGAAGGGAAGATGGAGCTTTTAGGTTTTTGAGAGAAAAGAATGAGAGTACCTCTCTTGGCACAAGGGTGGCTTATAAGAAATAGAAGGAATGAGGGAATAAGTCTCCCTTACTAAAGCCCACGGCAGAAACCAAAACTCCAACACAACTTAAACCATCTCTCCCAAACACACAAAACATCATCCATCTAGTTCATATTTTATTTTCACAACAACATAAAATAAATTTAATTATTTTGAAATTGAATTAAAATGACTTAATCATGTAATTAAGAAAATCACAATGTTACAACTTCCACCCCTAGTTGTGGATGACAAAGTTTCCCTTAGATTAAAATTATTTTTGTTGTTAACATATTAACATTTGACTTTTTTTCCAGCTTGATAGAATCTAATGCATTGAGTAATTCAACTAATAAATTTAAATCATTACTAATGAATGAAAGGCATTACGACTTACGAGCCACAAAATCTATTACTGAATCTAAACAATTACAAGCAAACTACTCATCCATATAGACTATATTTTAAGTCAATAACAATGGTGAAATTGCCTAAAATGATTCACTCTCATTTATTACGCTCATTCCTCTCTTTGCTAGGAGATCTGACTTAAACGTTGGATTGTCTTTTGTAGGTACTCCACCCTCCGGATAGTCGAGAAGCTGAAGACTATACCATTGTGGTTTGGAAGACTGAAGACCTAGAAGTGTTGAAGCAAAGTGAAGGAAGATATAAGGAGAAAATTACCTTGTCACCTTTAGATAGGTACAAGAAGAAATATTGGAATAAGTTGGATGAAATCTCAAGAGGAATCAGCGTAATTAACTCTAAAAATATATATTAAACAATCATAATAATATAACGAATTTATAAATTATAAATTTAATACTCATAGACGGTGGGAGTTATAGAATTAGTTATTGACGATGGTTAGGGTAGAAAACCAAGGCATGTCTCCTACCGTGAGAAAGAAATGTAAAATTGTTAGTCTATTCCATTTTAAATGAATGGTTAATTTTTTTTTTCTTTTTTTACATTTTTATTTTTTATTTTTCTTCATCATTTTTTTTATTTATCCCTCTTTATTTTTCCTTCTCTCTCCTCTTCCTACAATTGCAACCTCTTTTGCCTCAACTTCGGAATCAAAATCGTTGACAAAGACCTCGTCAGAACCTTCTCCAAAATTGTCAAATTTTCCAGAACCTTCAATGAGGATCATTGGCTACTCATCACGTTCCCTAGCTTCAACTCTGTCGTAGTTTGCACACTTGCCGAAAGCGTTTCACAAATCGATGCATTGGACAACATGACCTTTCTTCTCGATTCAGGTTTCCAATAAAATGAAAATTCAACAGGAGAGAAAATCCAACGATTGATTATGGATGCACTAGAATAATGCTTTGATTAAATGATTTCCATTTTGAGAAACAAATCTCTAAAATCGAAGATTGAAATGATTAGGTTTTTGGAGTTTCTTAGTGCAATTTTTAGTCGAAGAAATCAATCACAAAAATCTGTGGATTGTTGATGTTGCATTAGGAGATATGGGTTTTCTATTGTAGGTTTGGCTTCAGTCATTGTGTAGGGAGATCTAGTGTGTGGCGATATAGGAGATCTAGGATTTGTGTAGGGAGATTTGGTGTGCAGTGATAGGAGATTTGGGTTTTCGCTTTCTTTGTCGTTGGCAATGCTAAGGAGCTTGGGGCCTTACTGGAGGAAGAGGGCTTAGAAGGGACAATGGTTGTGGTGGAGGTGTCGTTGACAGAGGTTTCGGTGTCATTGCGATGGTTTTTGTATCACGACGATAATGACATAAGTTTCACGATTTCGCAATGGGAAGGAGCGGTAATAAGGGGCAAATTGAGAAAGATCGAGAAAAAAGAAAATAGGAAAAAGAAAAAAAATCGAGCCATAGATTTTAAAATTAATATATCTAATGATTTAGAAATTATTTTCCATTATGGGAAACTTGGGTTGGTGCCCTACACTAGCCTTCGTCCTAGTCATTTTAGCCAAGGCGTAAACTTGAGATATAAAATTACTATTATGTCCTTTATGTTGTGTTTGGTAGCGTTGAAATGAGAAAGAAATGGGAAGAAGGGAACAAAAGTGCGGGTGAGTGAGCCAACTTCCATCGTTTAGTAAAACGGAAATGCATAGAAGAGAAATAAAAAAAGTTGTGAGACACACACATTTTTATTTCCACTCTCATGAGCGATGAAATGCATCGGTCACTTTTTTTTTTTTTTTATAAATTTACCAAAAGTAACCCTATATGGAGAAAAGGCTTGAGCTAGTATGCTGCTCTTCTTCGTGCTTTTCCTTCTTATGCTACTACTTGCTCTTATTCATGTTATTTTTTGCGCATTCTAGTTTACTATATCATATATGGTGGGAGATAATGGATTATTTCGTGCAACTAATCGATTATGTTTAGACATAATCAATTATATGTGCAAGCACATAGCATATAATTGATTAGCTGCACCGATGTTCTTCTATTTCGTGTAATTGGAGCCATATAAAAGACTATACTGATAGTATAATCAATTATATGGAATGTGTGAGGACTAGAGTAAAAAGTAATAATTACATATATAAAAGATAAAATAGTATTTTAATAATAATCTAATTTCTTTCTCCTTCTCTCTTCTTTTTTTCTTTCAAATCAACCAGTCTCATAATTTTATTTCTATTATATTTCTCTTAAACCAAATATCTAATATCTAATATTTCATATTTCTTTTTTTTTTTTGCTGACCATGGTATTAGTACGGATTATTCATCGCCAGAAGCAATGACATATTTCTTTTTTCTTTCTCATTTGTCTATTTCTACTCTCTCTTTTTTGTTCCTCTCTATTAAACATGACGTTTGTGATCGCGCTTTCTTCATTCTCGAACACTCTTCCTAAGCCTTTGTTTGGTAGAGATGAATAAAAAGAGATGAAAGTGCAGTGAATGAAAAGGGATGAAAAGAGATGAAATAAAGATGAAAGAGAGATGATGGTGGGGTTGTTTGGTATATATGAAAGAGAGTTGAAAAGAGATGAAAGTTTTGAATTAGAGTGGTTTGATAGGTAAAAAAAAGAAACTTTAATATTAAATAAAAATATATTATTATTATTATTGTTTATTATAATTATTTTATTATTAATATTATTCTTATTTATTATTATTATTTTTATTTCTATTTATTATTATTACTGTTGTTTTGTTGTTATTATTATTTATTTTTTATTTAATATAATAATAATAATAATAATAATAATAATAATAATAATAATAATAATAATAATAAGATACATGTAACAGGCGGTTGGGACGAGCCGCCATAGTCGATTATAGTGGTTTTCATAATCAATCGTATTGGCTGTTATGTAATAAAATAATATTATGTGGGTTTTAAATATCACTTTCAGCTCCTTTCTTTGCATTTTGCAGTGAAAGTTTACGCTGTGGGACCTGCATGTTTTTTTTTCACTTTAAGCTTATCCTTTCATTCATTCCAAACTCGACAACAGATTCTTTTTCATCGTCTTTCGCAGGATTACTTTCATCGGTTACCCTTTCGTTGTAACCAAACGCACTGTAAGCTAATCCAATACACGAAGCCACCTTTTGAAGGATAAAATAAATTGATAAATGGTAGAAGCGTACACTTGTGTACTTGGTCTGCTTTTTACGAAAATGAAATGAAATAAATAATAATAATTTTATACTTTATCATAACTTCGTCACGCTACAGGTGTCGTGTGGATTCTTACAGCGTATAATTTTGATGCGAACGATGTATGTTATACTCGTCGGTGGGTGCTGTGTTGAACACTGCTTAGACTAAAAAAATGACTTTACTAAAATAGAGAGAGACACGAACACACACACAGGGCATTTCATCGTACCCACAAAGGTATTGTTCCATGTGCTTCATCTTTTTCTTTCTTTTCTTTTCTTTTTTCATTTTTTTTGTATGGGGTGTTGAGTTCTGGTTTGTGGTGTAATTGCTCATGAAGTTGATTTGTTGGGAAGGTGGTGATACTTTCTGTGCCTTGAATTTCTTGTGGGTTGATGCTGCTGGTTGTTCTATGTGTGTTTTCTGGGCTGCTTCTTCTTCTTCTTCTGGGTTTTGATCATTTTTTTTAGTAATTACTGAGAGGGGCTATGTCTCCTGCTTCTTGTTTTTGATTGAGTTGGTCCCAGTCAGTGTGTTTTACACTTGCTTTGTCGAAATATTTCTTTTTTGGTGTAATAAATCAAGTCTATATTCTGTTTAAGTTTGACTTCAATTTATCTGCATGTTTTTTTTAAAAATAAAATAAATAGATAGTGTGGCAGTTGATACTATAATCTTTATAAGATTGATTAGTTGACAATTGTATACCACTTGATTTTTATTTTTATTTTTTTAATCTAAAATTTTTGGTTAATTTCGTATTTCTAATTGAAATTCCTTTTTGTTTATCGATGAAGTTATTACAGTTACATCCTTTTTTGTAAATTTTATTTTGTTTAATTTTTGGTAAAAAGACCAGGAAGGTGAAGTCTACTTATATGATACTCCTATTATAGAATGCAGGGCCGGTCCTTACATTTTAGGGCCGGGCAGAATAATAATAATGGCCCCTTATATATAAATATTAAAAATATAAATATATATTACATAAAAAATAAGGCTTAATTGCTATTTTTATCCCAAACTTTTTATTTTTTTGTGAATTTTACCCCTAACAAATTAATTTGGCGTATTTTATCCCAACTTTTTAAAAAAGTTGCAAATTTTACTTTCTAGTATTTTGCTGACATGACATACTGACATAAGTGTAAAAAGTGAGGGTAAAATTCACTAAAAAATAAAAAGTTAGAGGTAAAATTTGCCAAAAAGTGAAAAAGTTAGTGGTAAAATTTTCTAAAATGTAAAAAGTTAGGGGTAAAAAGTATAATTATTTTAGCATGTCATATCAGCAAAACGGTAGAAGATAAAATTTACAACTTTTAAAAATGTTGGGGTAAAATGCGCCAAATTAATTTGTTGAGAGTAAAATTTGCCAAAAAGTAAAAAGTTGGGAGTAAAAATTGCAATTAAGCCAAAAAATAAATATGTAATTTTATTAAAAATAATATATTTTATTACATTAAGTGAATAACATGATTTTAATGAATTTCGAAAAAATTATCACATTTTTCATTTAATTTTCTCATATTTCCATCTATCATTTAATTTACACCTCCAAAAAAAAGTATTCATACACAAATATTTATATATAAGAACACCCCTGTAAAAAAAAAAAAAGCAAATATACATAATATGTATATATAATTTTTCTATAATGATTTTATAAAATTTTATTTTTTATAATTTCTTCCCCATTTCTTTTCTCTTCCTCTCTTTATCTTTCTTTCTCATCACATTTCGTATTAGATTTCATATTTTCTCTCTCTCCTCTTCATGTTTAATCTTATCACAGAAGATAATACACCTCCCAACAAATATACAACCATCATTTTCAATAAGTTTTTAACGATTTTCTATCTTTCCTAAATATTTTTTAATAAAATATTATTTAATTGTTTGAAGCAAATAATATATTATTCTTATTATTCTCAGGTTAAAAAATAAATTTTCCTTCAATAAAGTTTGATGGTCAATTATGCTTTTAAAACTTTAAACATGATATTTAGAATAAAGATTTCCTATCATTAGAATTTCTACAATAAATTTTAAAAACTACATCTCTTTTCTCCAATTGCAATTCTATAGTTTTGTATCTTTTGTTTAATTTATATAAATTTGGTTTTTATGGTATGTGGCCAATTATTATGATTATTTTAGTTGTGGGTTAAATTTGATATATTAATTTTAAAATTATAATTTAATTTTTATATTTGGCCCCTAAAAAATGCTTAGCTCTATCCCTATCATCTATTATCTACAAAATATCATCATTTTATATTAAAACTTACATATATTTATGTTCTTTATTTTCACTTTTAATTTTAATTCCTTTATAATTTAAGTTTTAATTTGTGTTTCTTATCTTGTTAAAAAAACAAACACATCTATTATTAAAGATCCTTTACATATTGATATGTCATAATTAACTAGAAATTTATTCAACATTGATTTATGAATATAGCCATTAGAAGAAAAAAAAAACTAACAATTGAAAGAATGATACTATTTAATCACATGTCATATTTTAATTTAAATAAAAAGAGATATAAAATAAAACAATAATTTTAATCCATTTATAAAAATAATATAAAATAATATAATTTTTTTTACTACATACATATATTTTTTTTTTAAATTTTGGGTCCCTCCTAGTCGTGAGCCCTGGGCCATCGCCCCTCCAATCAAGGCACAGAGTCGGGCCTGATAGAATGAACATCATCACGGTGAAAAGTGAAGTAATTAAAAACTTAATTCTCCTGGGGGGGATAACTAATTAGTTTTATGCTCATGGATGATAGATCAACTCTGAAGCATGGGTACTCCTAAAATCATGCCGTACACGTACCGGGTAAGTACCCGTACCCGGTACTTGTTGGGTACTTGTGGGTATGTATCGGATATGTAACAAAAATATTTTTCAAAAAAAAATTGGGTACTTCACTTGGGTACATATAGGTACTTTTTGTGTACGTATCAAGCCCGTATCTAAGTCTCTCTATTGTAAAAGAAATTAAAGCACATATTTTTTTATCCATTTTATGAAAAGAAATTGGCCTAATCCGAAGAGAGATGAAGATTTAGTTCTTATACATACAAATCTTAATCTCCTTTTAAAAAAAGAGTAAAGAGTTATGAAGAACTTGACATTCTTGAATTCATGTTACTATACTCTTTCTCTTGACAAACCAGCTAGCTAGAGAGGCAATTATTTTTAGTGATAATGGATAATAAAATAATGATATTGAAACTATTAAAATGTGGTTTCATAATATCATTAAAGTGTGATATTGTAAGAATTATAGTTTTTATTATGAGATTTTTTTTGTCATATTGAAGAATTTAATCTCCTTTTATATTATGAATTATGCTTATTTGTGTTTTTTGCCACTTATAAAATTTAATTATGTTTAAATTCTATTTTCATATAAATACATTTTTTTAAAATATACATTAACGTACCCATATCCTAGAATTTTGAAAAATCCCGTATCTCGTACCTGTATTCGTACCCGGTATTGGTACCATACCCGTATCCATGCAACATAGTAGATCAACAAAAGTTTATATGATGTTGAATTCATAAATGATAAATCAACAAAAGTGTGCTGCCTATGTGGTATAACATAATTTGCATTAGGTTTTCCTTATTTTATTTCCATTTTGTGAAAATATGTATGCTCTCTAGTGTCTACTATTTGAATGTCTGGACAGTTTTAGGAATTTGAATAAGCTCTATTGATAGTTTTTTCTGTGATTCTAATAGAACTGGATCAGAGAATTATTAAGAAAGAAACAATTTCTTTATTGTTCAAGATCTCCCAGTATGAATCTTGCTTCAATGTGGAAGACTGAATTAGGGTAGAGAGAGTATAAGAAAGAATGAATGGCCAAGGATGTGTTCAAGAGTCCTGGTCTCTCCCAATCTGAACTTTTATTTCTTCTCTTTTAGACCTTTGCTATAGGAGGTCTTCTAACAATATTCCCCTCCAAAAGTGCCACTGTGTCCTTAAGGTGGAAATAAGGAAAGGTCTCCTGTAAGGAAGAAGAAGCTATAGACTCCCAACTATTGTCACACTTAGGTAGTTGAAACCATTTGTTGAGCTTTCCTTTGTCACTAGTACTTGTTCAGGTTGAACCTGCAATTCATGCTCCTCTAAGACCATAGGGTGAAGTGGATGTGAATCCCTTTTGGTAGCCTACAGCCTTCTTCAACAACGAAATATTACAGACTGGATGGATCTTGCTAGGCTCAGGAAGCTCCAGCCTATATACAACAGCCCCTATTTTCTCCACCACCCTGCACTGTCCATTGTATCTGGGACTAAGCTTTCCATTTGGTCGCTTAGCCAATGATCTCAGTCTAAATGGTCGCACCTTGATGTAGACCCTGTCCATTACTTGAAGTTCCACACATCTATGGTTTTTGGCTTGTGCTCGCATCCGTTCCTGCACCTTGAGCAGATTACTTCTCAACTCAGCTAGCTGAAATCCCTCTCCTGTGTCAGCTTGTTCATGTCTTCAACCTTAGAAGGGATTGTAGTCCCTTTCAATGATTGTACCATTGTTCTGAATAATTGACAAAAAAAATATTTTATCTAAACCTAGATGGTATTAGAGCTTCGACTCTGACCTTTTTCAACCATGGTGAAGACGACGATGACCGGCGCTTCCACAAACACGTCCAATACCACACCGGAGACCTAGAGGGATGCATCCACTAGAGGAGTTGCTTTAGAAGATGATAAAGGGAAGAAACCATGGTGAGATCATTGCAAAAAAACCATGGCATACTAGGGAGACCTGTTGGCGTATCCATGGGAAACCATCAAATTGGAAGAAGAAATCTGTCAAAGTTGGACGTGCATTTCAAACCACAGCTGAGGACACTCAAGAGCCTTCATCTTCTTCAGAGGCAAATCTATTCACAAAGGAACAACTAGAGCACCTGTACAAACTATTTTCTCCAAAAATGACAATAAATCCTTCTTGTTCTTTTGCCCAAAAAGGTACATATCTTACCACTGCTTTCTTTACCCAAAAATCTCAAAATCCTCGGGTAATTGACTCAGGAGTAACTGACCACATGACAAATTGCTCAAAACTGTTTTCTTTGTATAGTCCTTATGCAAGGAACAAAAAAATCAAAATTGCTAATGGAACTCTCTCTGCAATAGCTAGAATTGGATTTATCCCCCTTTCCCCTTTAATAACTCTAAAAAATGTTCTTCATGTTCCTAACCTGTCTTGTAACCTTTTGTCCATCAGTAAACTGACCCTTGACATGAATTGTCGTGTTATTTTTGACTCCACTGGTTGTAAATTTCAGGAACTGACATCGGGGAGGATGATTGGCAGTTTTAAGGAAACTAATGGTCTCTACATCTTTGAAGATGGGTCTACATTTAGTAAAAACAATCAAAGTATTTGCTTCAATTATGTTTCTGGGTCTAAGGATAATGAAATAATGTTATGGCATTATATGTTAGGCCATCCCAGTTTTAATTATTTACAGCACTTGTCAACTTGCAAAACATCACTGCACTATTTATCCTGCACAAGCTTATAAACCATCTAATCCTTTCACCATTATTCATAGTGATGTTTAGGGGCCAAGTCGCGTGACCACCCCCATAGGCAAAAGATGGTTTGTGAGTTTTATCGATGACCCCACTAGGTTAACTTGGGTGTATTTGATGAAAGAAAAATCTGAAGTTGAAGTAATCTTTAAAACCTTTTTTGCTATGGTTCAAACTCAATTTCAGAAAACAATCCAAATTTTTAGAAGTGATAATGGAAGAGAATACTTCAACAAGTATCTTCACCATTTTTGTGTGGAAAAAGGTATTGTTCATCAAAGTTCTTGTGTTGATAACCCTCAACAGAATGGGGTAGCGGAGAGAAAAAATAACCATTTGTTAGAAGTTGCTAGAGCCTTACTTTTTCAAACTATGGTTCCTAAATATCTATGGGGTGAGGTCATCCTAACAGCAACTTATTTGATTAATAGGATGCCCAGTAAAATCTTAAAATTCAATACCCCCTTGATATTTTCTTAAACTACTTTCCAACAAATAGGCTATCTTCTAACTTACCCCTAAAAATATTTGGATGCACAACCTTCATACATGTTAATACACCAAATCAAAGTAAGCTTGATCCTCGAGCAAAAAGGTGTGTGTTTGTTGGGTACGCTCCATCTCAAAAAGGGTATAAATGCTTTGACCTACTTTCCAAAAAAATATTTTGTGACTATGGATGTTACATTTTTTGAGTCTACACCTTTTTTTCAGTCTCATCTTCAGGGGGGGGGGGAACAACAGAAGACTCGACAAAATATCTTTAAATTGACGAGTCAAATGATGAAACAAGTCCTGTAAATAATGAAAGCTTTGATGTTTGCCTTATACCAAGTACTGAAAATCCTAGCACTCATGATTCAGTACTAAGAGGCTGTGAAAATATCAGTCCTAATTCCTCCAAATCAGATGGTGATAAGACTGAACCTAGAAAGAAAATTGAAGCTGTTACTAAACACAAGGGTATAGAACCCTTTGAACGTTTTTTTACAAGGAGGAACCATACTCAAAGAGTAGAGAACTGTGATCCTTTGCAAAACCATGAATCCGATGAACCACTAGGTAATCTGTATCCTGAAGTTATACAACTAATTGAATCTAACTCTGAGTCTATTTCAAATTCTAAATCCAATGAGTTTGTTGACTGTGACCTTCCCATTGCTCTTAGGAAAGGTGTTAGAACCTGTACTAAACATCCTATATCTAATTTTGTGTCTTATGATAAATTGTCACCAAACTTTCGTGCTTTTACCTCCCAATTGTCATGTATGGAGATTCCAAAAAATATACAGGATGCTTTAGATATTCCAGAGTGGAGAAAAGCTGTCCAAGAAGAGGTGAATGCTCTTGAGAAAAATCAGACGTGGCAAGTTGTGGAGCTGCCCAAAGGGAAAAATACTGTGGGATGCAAATGGATATTCACTATAAAGTACAAATCTGATGGCTCTATTGAGAGATACAATGCTCGGTTGGTTGCGAAAGGATTTACTCAAACCTACGAAATTGATTATTCTGAGACCTTTGCTCCGATTGCAAAATTGAACACTGTGAGAGTTCTTTTATCTCTTGCAGCTAATCTTGATTGGCCTTTACAACAGCTAGATGTAAAAAATGCATTCCTAAATGGGGATTTGGAGGAGGAGGAAGTATATATGGATGCTCCCCCTGGATTTGAGTAGAAGTTTGGTTCTAAAATCTGTAGGTTAAAGAAGTTGCTATATGGTTTGAAACAATCACCACGGGCATGGTTTGATAGATTTACACAGTTTGTTAAAGGACAAATGTATACTCAGAACCAAGTTGATCATACTATGTTTATAAAACGATCAGCTAATGGAAAGATTGCCATTCTGATTGTTTATGTGGATGATATAATAGCCACAGGAGATGACTTGGCAGAAATGAACAAGTTGAAAGAGGCCCTTGCTGCAAAATTTGAAATTAAAGATCTGGGATCATTGAGATACTTTTTGGGGATAGAGATAGCCCGCTCAAAGGAGGGGATTATTCTCTCACAAAGAAAGTACATTCTTGATCTCCTTAAGGAGACAGGCATGATTGGATGTAGACCGGCAGAAACTCCAATTGATCCAAATCAGAAACTTGGAGACAGCAAAGAAGGAACTCCAGTTGACACCTCCAGGTATCAAAGGTTGGTTGGAAAATTGATTTATCTATCTCATACACGGCCAGACATTGCATTTGCAGTGAGCTTAGTAAGCCAGTTCATGAAATCACCCAATGAAGACCACCTTGAAGCTGTCTATCGAATCCTAAGATACTTGAAGAGTGCACCGGGCAAAGGTTTATTTTTAAAGAAGACCACACAGTAGACCATAGAGGCCTACACTGATGCTGACTGGGCAGGATCAATCACAGATAGAAGGTCTACATCTGGCTATTTCACTTTTGTTTGGGGTAACTTAGTTACATGGCATAGCCAAAAACAAAAGGTTGTGTCTAGGAGCAGTGCTGAAGCTGAATATAGAGCCATGGCTCAAGGAGTGTGTGAAATGTTATGGCTGAGGAGGCTTGTTGAAGAGTTGGGAATACAAGTGAACCTACCATTAAAATTGTACTGTGACAATAAGGCAACTATAAATATAGCACAAAATCCAGTTCAACATGACCGCACCAAACACGTGGAAATTGATAAACACTTTATAAAAGAGAAGGTTGATGATGGAGTTATTTGTATGCCATTTGTTCCATCTGCACAGCAAGTGGCTGGTATCCTCACTAAAGGGCTCTCTTGACCCAAGTATGAACTCCTTGTGAGCAAGTTGGGCATGACAAACATCTATGCACCAAATTGAGGGGGGTGTCAAATCCAGTAGAAGATTCTGTCCAGATTAGTAAGATCAAGTTTAGGGGAAATAAATCTGAACCAAATCAGATCAGACATTTTTTAGAAAGTTTTTTATATTGTTTATTATATTTCCTTTTTTCTCTCTCTATTTATGGGAGATTTATTTCATGTTTATGGGAGATTTGTTTCCTGTTTATGGGGAGATTTATTTCCTTATTTGTAGCAGATTCAATCTGCATAAATACTGATTGTACCATTGTTCTGAATAATTGAGAAATAAAATATTTTCTATAAACCTAGAAGCCTTCTATAGTACCCTCTTAGCCCTAAGAATCCCCACAGGCTGTTAATATCTTTAGGTACTTTTTAGGTACTGGTGAGGACCGCAGTGCTTCTACTTTCTTGGGGTCTGCTGACACTCCTTCAGCTGAGATAACATGTCCCAAATATTCCAGATTTGGTTGAGCAAAACTGCGTTTCCTATTCATCACCAGCTTATTTCTTTTTAGTGCTTGCAACACCTCCCTCAAATGATGTCCATGAGACTCTAAAGTGGGGCTGTAAATCAGTATATCATCGATAAAAACCAATGCAAACTTCCTCAAGAAGGGATTTAATACCTTGTTCATCAATGAATGGAATCTAGATGGAGCATTCGTTAACTCAAAAGGCATTACTAGGAATTTGTAATGCCCCTCATGAATGCAGAATTTTGTTTTGCAAATATCCTCCTTCATTCTAATTTGGTAATAACCAGATTTGAGATCCAATTTTGAAAAGACTGCAGCACCTCCCAACTCATCTAGTAGTTTGATGAAATAAATTACACAGTTTCATTTTTTATAAAAATTTAATTTATTTAATTATGGGTAAAAGATCAGCAAGGTGAGATTGTAATCAATTGTCTATTTGTATTGCCTACTTATATGATATTATAGAATGAACATCATCATGGTGAAAAGTAATTAAAAACTAAATTCTCCTAAAGAGGGGGAAAAGAAACTGTCAAATTAAGTATTCAGTTATATGCTCTTTGATGATAGAAAATCAATTAAAAATTATTCGAAAATAGATGGTGAATTCATTCTTAAATCATCGAAAGTGTGCTGCCTATGAGGTAAAACATAATTTGCTTAAGGTTTTCCTGATTTTATTTCCATCTCGTGAAAATATGTATGCCATCTGATCTTTACTATTCGCATTTCTGGACAGTTTTAGGATTTTGAATAAGCTTTATCGATAGGCTGGCAGTAATAATGTATTATAGATTTTTCAGTGATTCAAGTCGAAGAAGTACCTTACACATCCAACATAGTGTTTTCCTATATCCATGCACAAACTTCATAATCACACTTTATTTTGTTCAGTTTGTGCTAATTTATACTTTTGTTTGTTGTTTTCTTTTTTGTTTGTGAGCTGAGGAGGGTTCCTTATGCCCCCCCTCCCCCCCGTTTTCTTTATAAAATGTTTTTCCTTTGTCTTGAATTTCTTCATTCATCAAAAAACAAAGAAATTTCATCCATGCTTTCTTTCACCTTTTTTCAGGTAATCAAGATTGTGCTTTGCTTAAGAAGGACCACTATATCTCGCCAAACATAAAAGATGGGTGATCCAAAGGGTAGTTCCTCGTGGTTAAAAAGTCTAAATATAAGTGGCATATTTGGCTGGAAAGATCATGGAGAATATGGAGCTCTGGCAGCTAAAGTCATAAGCATTCTTGTTCCTGTCTTGTTTTCGGCTTTGTTCTTTGGAAAGAAAAAAGGAAAAATAAGAGGTGTGCCAGTAGAAGTTGGTGGTGAGGCAAGTTATGCAGTACGTAATGCTAGAAAAACTGAGTTGGTTGAAGTTCCTTGGAAAGGAGCCCTAACCATGGCTCATCTATTTGAGCAATCCTGTAATAAATATACCCACAATCAATTTCTTGGAACAAGAAAAGTAATACAAAAGGAGTTTGTTACAACTAGTGATGGCAGGAAGTTTGAGAGACTTCATTTAGGAGACTATGAATGGGAAACCTATGGAGAGGTATTTGCTCGCGTGTCCAATTTTGCATCTGGTCTTATTAAATTGGGCCATAATGGAGATAGCCGTGTTGCCATTTTCTCTGATACCCGGGCTGAGTGGCTCATTGCCCTTCAGGTAAATTTGCTTTATTTGCATTATTTCGCCGATTCATTTCATTACCTTTTGGCTTAACTGTTCTGTATTCACAAATTTTGATGAAAATTTTTGCTAAACTCCAGGGTTGCTTCAGGCAGAATGTAACAGTTGTTACTATTTATGTTCCTCTAGGTGAGGATGCCCTGATCCACTCACTAAATGAGGTAGGAAATTATTATCTCTTGCATAATTTTAGAGAATAGATGAAAATAGTTAATAGTTAAATGATTGTAGTAACTAAAAGTGATGGGCATGTTCTCACTTGAAGCTTTGGAATATGAACAGACTGAAGTATCTACTCTGATCTGTGACTCCAAACTGTTGAAGGAGTTGGATGCAATAAGATCAAGACTAACATCTATACAAAATATTATTTACTTTGAAGATGATAACAAAGAAGATGCTTCCTCAGGAAGTTCAAGCGGTTGGACAATTGCATCTTTTAGTGAAGTTGAGAAACTTGGGAAAGAAAGTCCTGTTGAGCCAAGCCTTCCTTCCAAGAATGATATTGCGGTTATCATGTACACAAGTGGCAGTACAGGTCTGCCAAAGGTTTGTTTCTTGTCCAAGTTGTAGAGACATCTAAAAATTTGTGATAATAAAATGATTTCCGTACCATCTCCTAAGAGGAATTACACAGGTATTTAAAGACTGATACAATCCTCCAAAAAAGGAAACAAATCATTCCTAATAAAAAAACATCTCCTTAACTTTCTCCTCATTAATATCCCTCAATTTTCTCCTAATTAATATGCCTCAATTTAAGGGATTTAAACTTGCTATACTACTTACATTTAATACATAATATTTACAACTCAACACAAGTTTTGTTGCGGGTGTCGTCCCTTTTAGTGTCTGTGTATCTATAATCTCTTATTCATATTTGCGATTTGCAGCATGCTTGCAAAATGTTTTGTCCAGACTTCAGAATCTTTGTTATTGAATCTCTCAACAACCTGATGCCTATTAAATAATGTAGTTCATAAATATGAGTAGTTGAGTACTAACTTGGGCCTTTGTATGACTTTATTGTGTTATTAAGTGGTAATTATAACCAATAACCATATTAAGTCATTCTGTAAATATGATGAAAATTTTCTAGTCTGCTAACATTGAGAACTAAGAGGATCCCCAACAGCTCAGTTGCATGTTTACCTTTGATTTGATGGAGTGTTAACTTTTTTGTAATCATTCAGGGTGTCATGATTACTCACGGGAACATTGTAGCCACTACAGCAGCTGTTATGACTGTGATTCCAAATCTAGGTAGCAAGGATGTGTACCTGGCATACTTGCCCCTTTCTCAAGTTTTTGAAATGGCAGCAGAGGTGATTTCTTCTTAGCCTTCTAATTGTCAAAAACAGTTGATGTTGATGATATTATCTCTAAATTACTGTGGTTGTCCAGTCTGTTATGCTGGCTGCAGGTTGTGCAATTGGTTACGGCTCTCCTCTGACTTTGATTACCACGTCTAATAAACTCAAGAAAGGAATCAATGGAGATGCTACTGTGTTAAAGCCCACGCTTTTGACAGTAGTACCAGCTATTCTTGATCGGATTCGAGATGGAGTTGTAAAAAAGGTGTGAATCAAACCGGTGCTCCACATGGCACTCTCTCTCACATACACATGTTGTTACTTGATCTCCATCCTTTCTATTTTTGTGTCAGCTGTACAGATGTCTCCTTTGTTATGAAACCCTACTTAAAAGTCCCTTGCATTTACAAAATAAAAAAGTTGAAAAAAAAAATGAAAAAAATTGACAACTAACTTGAGAATGCCATTGTGCTTCACTGTTTATTACCTCAACCTTAGCTCATGGATGTTTTGTAGTTAAATGACATTGCTGCTCTTGTTTAGCCTTATACATTAAGCAAAGAGGAAGAACACATTCATTTGGTGCAGCTGGGTTGAATACTAATTTTGGGGTCCAACCATTTGAATTGATGGTTTAGCTACACCAAATGAGTGTACTCTTCCTTTTTTCTCAACTTAGAAGGCTAAAAAAGGATAGAAATGGAATTTGACCTCAGAAAACCCATGAGCTAGTGGCTAACCTCATGAATCTGTTAGGCTTGTATCTGGAATTTAATTATATTTTTTTAATATAAATATAGGAGAGTTCTGTTTATGTTTTCATAATAGAGGTCTGTGGGGGCAGAGAGGGGACTAACAGCAACATAGTTTTTTTTCCATTAAATGAAGCCTGCTACATGAATTAAATAATGCTATTGGCTCTGTTAAAACTAACTTTTCAATAAATCCATTTAAATTCTTTCCAAATGATGTGTCTTTAAGTTTTCTTTGATCTTCCTCTGGCCTTCTGAATCAGTGGTGTTAGGACAAGAAGAGTAGTTGCTTGGAAGAATAAAAGGAAGACATAGTAGTTAATTTAGACAACTAGAACAGTTAGTTAGTTAGACTGTTATAGGGTATTAGTCAGATAAATAAATAAATAGGAGGAATAGAGGGTAGGGGTATCATTCATGGACTTGTATTTTGAGGGAACCGAGCAAGTGCTTGGTTTTGAAAGGGGAGAACCAATCCCAAATTGCAAAAACTTTAATTTTTTCTTTTGTACTTTCCCCTGGTATTCAATGCTTTGAATTAAACTAGTCATTAAATAGTTATTTCTCTTCCTTACCATTTTCTATACTCTATGTAGGTTGAGCAACAAGGGGGCCTTGTGAAGAATCTTTTCCATTTTGCATACAAGCGCCGACTGGCTGCTGTTAAAGGAAGCTGGCTAGGAGCTTGGGGATTGGAAAAGTTTGTATGGGATACCATTGTCTTTAAACACATTAGTATTGCACTTGGAGGCCAGCTCCGGTTTATGCTTTGTGGGGGAGCTCCTTTATCTGGAGATTCACAACACTTCATCAATATCTGCACGGGGTAATGATTCCGATCTTTGTACTACATAATACTTGGTTGGAAATAACCCGTGTTTGAATATATGTGTGTGTGTGTGTTCACACGCCTCTATTATGTGTTGGGGTTATGTATCTAGGAGGATAAAGCTATGTATAGTTTGCATATTAGGTTCATTTCAATGTGAATTTGTATCTAATAGCGAATGTAAGATAGTATATGTCTATTTGTAGTGTCTACATGCATGGTGTTATAGAATGAACATCATCATGGTGAAAAGTTATTAAGAACTAAATTCTCCTAAAGAGGGGAAAAAGAAATACAGTCAAGTATTCAGTTCTATGCTCTTTGATGATAGAAAATAAATTCTCTGATACCATGTGATGAGTCAACTATCCCAATAGCTTAAGCTTTTGGGTGAAAGAACATAAGTAATTTTATGCTGAGAAAAAACTTTGGTTTGGTCCTCGAAAGTTACATGTGTCACTGCATCACCCCTTCGAAAAGTTTAGTTACCAAATTAGTTCCTCAGATTCTTTTGTCACTACCTTCATCCTTTTATCACTAAATTCCTGGTAGATTTAATTTGTCACCAAACTAATATTCAAAGATTCTTTTTGTCACTAATTTAATCCTCCTTTAAAATCTATATTGTGACATTTTAAATCTTTGAGGAACTAATTTGCTGATAGATTTGAGCAACTAATTTGTGGGGGAGTGTAAGAGTGCTATCTATAAATACCTCATAATATCATTATTGTATCTTATAATACTTTAGAGTATCTTAGATGATTTTTAATAGGGCTTTCCATATTTCATTGTATTTCCTGATTTATTTTCTTATTTAATTATGACTATGATAGAACACTGATGATAATTTGATAGGCATTTTATTGATTCACACAGAAATACAGGAAGAGTCTCACTGTCCCGAAGTTGATAAATTTGATTTACAACTTGTATTATCTAATTAGAGTTGAAGTTTTCTATATTTACTTGTTGATAGGGCTCTTATTGGGCAAGGATATGGTTTGACTGAAACATTTGTTGGGGCTTCCTTCTCAGAGTGGGATGACCACAGTGTGGGACGTGTTGGTCCACCTCTTCCTTGTTGCTACATTAAGGTATGTCATATATCCCATCAACCAAAAAAACAGTGCAGTGAACTTCCGACCACTACTTATTCATAGATATTGCATTGAATTATGCTAATGGCCATTAATTATTATAGTTTTGTGCTTGTGCGTAATAAAACTTATTAGACATCAAAGATACTAAGATGTTAGCAACATCTGAAAAATGACAAATTCATCTCTTAATCTGTATTAGAACTTGCAGTTGGTGCTACTTAGAAGGATTATATGGTGGGAACCTGATTTCTTTATTAATGTGGTTGTATAGCTTGTTTCTTGGGAAGAAGGAGGGTATCTGACATCAGATAAACCAATGCCAAGGGGAGAGATTGTAGTTGGAGGATTTAGCGTGACAGCTGGTTACTTTAAGAATCAAGAAAAAACTAGAGAAGTGTTCAAGGTAATTTCCAAACTTACAGTTGTATGCATGACATTTTTCCTTTTTAATTTCCTTCAACTTCTCTTAAATCTGTTTTTGCATATTACTAAGCCACTCGTTACATTTTTGTTTATTTAACTTAGTACAGGTAGATGAGAAAGGTATGCGCTGGTTTTATACTGGTGATATTGGGCAATTCCATCCTGATGGATGCCTTGAAATCATAGATAGGAAGAAAGATATTGTCAAACTTCAACATGGAGAATATATACCTCTCGGAAAGGTAACTCGAACAATACGTTGTTCATTCTGGAATCTGGATGAAGTGCTGACACAAGATCCACAGTAACTTTTTCTGGTCCTTACATTGTGTTTTCGTTATGACTTAATTGCAGGTTGAGGCAGCACTATCATCCTATAATTATGTGGAACATATAATGGTTCATGCAGACCCCTTTCACAATTACTGTGTGGCTCTAGTTGTTGCTTCACATCAGTCCCTGGAGAAGTGGGCCCAACAAGCTGGTATAGATTACCAGGATTTTCCTGATCTGTGTAACAAACCTGAAACTGTCACTGAGGTTCTGCGGTCTATTTGCAAGGTTAGTGTTAGGTGTCTATAAATATTCGTTTGTTGTTAATATCTGTTAGTGAGAGTGGTAGTTATTTGTTAATATATGTTAGTTTGTTGGGCAGCGATAGGGAAGAATTAAGGCTATCTCCTCATTCTCATTTGAGAGAGGATTAGGACCCTTGGGCTGGGGAGGTGTAGATCCTTGAAGTTCTGAAAATTTGTAGCTTTGTTCAAGGGAGATTTCCCTATCTTTCTAATAAAATACCAGATTCCTAACAATTAGCTAATATGTGAATGGTTATGGGTTACTTGTTTGCTGGCACATATCCAGGATATATAATCTATAGATTGTCCATTTATGCTTTATCATTTATCAATTATCCGAATATACATAAAACAATTGTGATCTGGTAACACTTGTTGCGAACTATGGTACTCTTAATGGAATACAAATAGGAGTATAAATTTCCACTTCTGATAGGGACTTGGGTATTATAGGGTGTCTAAGTTCCACATCAAGTAGTATGGGATGTTTAGTGGAGTACTTAAGTGGCTTGGTCTTGGTTATCCCTCATTGACAGCTAGCTTTTAAGGGAGGGTGTTCCCCAAGTGTTTGGGTGCGTAGCAATTGATATCAGAGTTGGTTGCCATTGTTTCAGAAAGGATTACCTACAAAGGGGCTAACCAGAAAGGCTGAGTGAAGCGTTGTAGAGTGTTAGCCGTGGAGACATCACCTATGATAGGGACTTCGTTATTATGGGGCGCTTAAGTCCTATATCAAGTAGTATGTGATGCTCAGTGGGGTACTTGAGTGGCTTGGTTCTCCCCCCGCCCCCCCCCCCCCCCCCCCCTGCAATTGCTTGGGTGCTTATCACCTTCCTTCATCTATTAGGTTGTTTAAATATTTAAGGAAAAAATGAATCCTCTTATTAAACTGAGTATAACTTGTTTAAGACAATATCTGCTAAGTGCTAAAGCCAAGATAAATCAATATTAAAAACAATGTTAGAGTGAACATATAAGAAACCATATCTAAAATAAACCAAGACTAAAAACAATGTTGGAGTGAACATATTAGAAATCTTCATTCATGTAATGAAAATTGGAGATAGATCATGCCAGTGTTAAGAGATAATTAGCCATTCATGAGCATCCACATAGGAGCTTATCATCCACCTAAAAGCATAAGCTTCTAGGAAATTGGTCCTTGACATGGTTTAAAAGCCTCTATGATCAATTGGTCAGGAATTTGATCCTTGCCATCTCCATTCTTTTAACTGAAGTTAAATTTTAGTTTAAGGTAGAGGAGGTGGCTTATGTTTGATCCCTGCTTAAGTGATCTTGAATGAGAGAATGGATATGAATTCATGAGCTTCCACTAATAGCTTGAATTTTTAGTGAAGTTAGTCTTTGATTCATGGTTTAGGTTTCGCGTAATCATTTTACAAAGTAATGGGGAAATTGGTGGGGATGGCACGCAATGCGCATAGAATTCAAGTTGGGTGGTTGAAATGGAGAAATGATTTAGCCTTTGGGTGTAGTATATTATTGCAAGTACTTATAAACTCCAAGGAAGATTCTACCATAAGACCAACAAAGCTTTATGATATTAAATGTCTGGGTAGCAAAGTGTCGAGAAGAACAAAAAATAAATGTAGTGGAGATAAGAATCTTGAGGTGGATAAGCGAATAGACATACAAGAATAGATAAAGTTAGAATGAATATATTTGGGAGAAAATAGAAGTAGAATGTATTGAGGAGAAGCGAGAGAAACTCATCTTGGTCGTTAGCTCAAGTGGAGAAGACTAATAGAAACTACTTTTAAAAAATGGATCAAATGGAAAATAATCTGATTTAAAAGGGGTAGAGGAACACATAAACTTAAACAGAAACCACTAAACATGACTTAATTCTCTAAATGGTTTAATTGAGAAGTTTGTTTCTCTTAGAGCCAAAAGGCTTCAACTGATCCTGATAATCAACCCCACTTGATGGGAAAACTCTGGTTCCATAACATGCGTATTGTTTGGCTTTAGGTCAATCTATTTACTATTCTTTTGAGAATGATTTTGAAGGACAAGCAAAATTTAATGAATGAACACAAAACAGTGAAACCACCAATCTTTTCATTAACATTAAATAACCACATTTTGTGAAAGGATAACTAGTTGTCACAAGCATTCAAAATGTATAGAATTGTTGCACTTAAATTTGTTTTGGTACTTGCAATGCCTTACATTTATGTGAAGGAAGTATCACAGCTGTGACAAGGCATCCTTTGTTCTCAAAGGATAATAAACTTCATAGACATGAAATTTTAGATCCACCAAGCTGTATCGTGAGTTCTAGTTATGGCATAACGATGGAGTTATAAGTTGATAACCATTGTACGTGCTGCATGGTTAATGGCTCATTTCCTTTATTTTATTCATTTCAGGTTGCAAAATCTGCAAAGCTGGAGAAAACTGAAATTCCTGCAAAGATTAAGTTGCTGCCGGATCCATGGACTATTGAATCTGGATTAGTCACTGCTGGTCTCAAGATAAAGAGAGAGCAGCTGAAAGCCGAATTCAAAGACGATCTTCAGAAGTTGTATGCATGAAATGAAGTATCTAACCTCTTCAATTTCTGGTTGGTGTATGTTGTAATGTGTAATATGTAATAGGTATCTTTTTATTCAATAATACTATGTTGCCTTTAAAAGAAAGATGTAATATGTAACTCATCTGACATAATAAAATCATACTCCAAATAATACTTGGCTGTGAACATGAATTCTTGCCAGAGAAGCGAACCAAGTAATAGCTAGCAATAGATAGTGATTTATGATCACTTGAAAATACTTGTACAAGATGTTTATAATGTTTGTATGGTTCCTAGATTCAGCTTTTGACTTTTGTTTATAAAAACTACGGTGTAGTGTCAAGAGTTCGACCCTACCAAGCAGAGTTAGGATAAGCATGTAACACAAATTAAACAAAATATATTTTTACGGCTAATTCTAATAATAAGGGAAGGAATACTCCCTTTTTTTTTTTATCAGCCAACAAAGAAATATATTAGAAACTGGGTACAAGGGATACCTGTCAATAAGGCATCGTGTGATTAATGTTTCCTATTATATGCTGAATATAATCTGTGTATTCATTGTATATAATTAGATTGCCTAATTATAGGAATTAGAATAATTGTGTCATTATTGCTATTGATGGATGTAAATCTCTCTATAATAATAGATGATATCACGATCAATGAAAGGTAGAAAAATAGAAATTCTGACATGGTATCAGTAGGTTCTCGATCAAACCTATGATTCCTTCAGTGACTCCCTCCATGGTCGCTCTTGGTTTGGTTGTTTTGTTGCTTCTGGTTCTGGTGTTCTGAACCCTTCATTTTTGGTTCGTGAGACATGTTTCTGGTTAGTGGGTCTCGTTTCTATCCTTGCAGTTTCATGGCTTCAAACAATTTTTGTGCTCGCTTTACCGGAAAAAACTATCCTGGGCATTTCAGTTTCAAATGTTTGTGAAAGGGAAAGGACTGTCGGGTCATCTTGACGGGACTTCTACTGCCCCCACAGAGAAGGTTGCGTTGGTTACTTGGGAAACCAAGGACACGCAAATTATTTTTTGGATCCTTGCATCCATTGATCCTCAAATGGTTAATAATTTGCACTCCTTCTCCATCGCTAAATATATGTGGGATTACTTGAAGACTATTTACAATCAAAATAATGTTGCGAGACGCTTCCAGCTCGAACTCGATATTGCAAATTATCAACGGGGATTTATGTCCATCCAAGATTATTTTGGTTTTCTTAATTTGTTGGTTGAACATTATGCACTTTTACATGCTGATGTTCTTAAGGGTTTGCTTGCTGCTATTCAAACAATTTATGAAATTAGCAAGCGCGATCAGTTTCTTATGAAGCTTCGCCCAAAATTTGAAGTTGTTCGAGCTGCTTTATTGAATTGCAGCCCGTTCCTTCTTTGGAGGTTTGTGTTGGTGAACTTCTTCGAGAGGAGCAACGTCTACTCACCCAAAGCAGCATGTCCCATGATCATAGTACTTTCGAGGCTATCACAACTGCCTATTCGGCCCAAGGTACTGACAAAGGTTGTGATATGAAGGGTGTCCAATGTTTTTTCATGTAAACAGTTTGGTCACATTGCTTGTAACTGCAGTAAGAAATTTTGCAATTATTGCAAGCAATGTGGCCACATTATCATCGAGTGCCCCACGAGACCTGCACAGCGTCATACGCATGCCTTTCATGCTACTGCTGGTTCTGCTAGTCCATCTCAATCCATCGCTACCAACTATGATATTTTGACCCCATAGAAGGTGCAACAAAGTGTTCTCTCTACTCTCTTGATCACAATTTGGCAAGTGAACCAATCGTGCTAAGAGTATATGAATATTCAAGTTGTATCCCAAGAGACTTGTGTTATATTGAGCAATTTATACACAATTCATCAACTAAGGCTAAAGAATTTATAAAAGCAATTATGAGATTTAATTGACGTAAAGGATTAAAACAAAAATAACTAATTAAAGGACTAAATTTACGAAAACTCTTTTTATGATTTTCACAAACACTTGAAAGGCTATGAACAAGGTTTTGCGACAATTAAGATAAAAATGTGCCCAGAGTTGGATTACATGCCACCTCTCCTTGCTTGCATTAAAGATAATTAATAACATTCAAGATCATCAATCATTCATCAATCATTAATATCCCTAAAATCCTAATTCCTTAGTGATTAAGGGCTAAATCTCAATTAATTCTTAATCCCTTAATGAATCAATTATGAGATTTGCATTAAGCACAAGATCTAACCAAGATGACTAAAGATTTATACACCATTCCGAGTGATAGATCCTTAGCTATCTCACTCTAGATCTAGGTTTTAGAGACATTTCCCAATTAATCAAAACCCACAAATATGTGGTTGACCAATCCACAATTGAAATAATAAGCAAGAAAGTAAGATAGAAGATTGTGAAATTGAACATATATTAAAATATCAAAATAAAAACAAGAGGTTAGTGACATTACATCCAACCCCAAATACTAGGAGAGTTTAGCTACTCATAGACACTAGAAGCTCTAAAAATGGAGAAGGAACGCAAAATCTTGAAGAAGGAGGCATGGGAGAAAGCTCTGCAGCAAGTACAATGGTGGCAATGTCTGTACTCTGACGTACTTGGCCCAAATCCCGAGGTCCTTGCCTTTAATAGGACCTATCACGAGCCTTTAAAAAAATCACGTGACACACTCATACTTAAGCGCCATAGACAGCTCGCTTAAGCGTGAGAGGATCTGATGGAGAAATAGACTCTGGGCATGTCACGCTTAAGCGTGAATCAAGGCACATTTAAGCGTGGAAGAGATATCGCTTAAGCTTTGCTGGCCTTCTCTTCACTTCTGATGGCCTATAGAATCAGTGCTTAAGCGAAGTTGAAGGCTCGCTTAAGCGTGGATGCTTCTTCAAATTTGCCTTGATTTTGGCTCCATTTCCGACTACCAATGTCATCCGCTTATTTCTACATACAAATAAACCTATTAATAAGAAAAATTACCAAATTGATTATCCTATTGACAATCAAATTTTATTTACAAATTAATTATTAATAAGACAAAACAAGTTTAAAAGTATTGAAATGTTAAGATAATTGCCTCAACTATGGGTATTGAAATAAGGTTCTCAAGGCAATTATCATCTCTCTACCTTGGGCATCCAAGGTAAGTCTACTAGTGCTTCTACATCGTGGTTTGTGGATTCAAGGGATTCTAACCATATGACTGGAACCCCTTAACATTTACACAATTTACATGCTTACAATGACACCCAAAACATTCAGATTGCCAATGGTAACACTATCTATTTCTGTTGTTGTTGACATTATTCCTTTCTTTACCAATGTATTTGTGTCCCCTGGGTTGGCTTCTAATTTAATTTCAATTGAGCAATTGGTGGATAATAATTGTAATGTTAATTTCTCTCGCAGTGGTTGCTTTGTGCAAGATCAGGTGTTGCGGAAGGTGATCACGAAAGGACCTAAAGTGGATAGATTGTTTCCGCTACAATTTCATTCCCCTAGTTTTTCTTCTTTTGCTTGTACTGATGTCCCACACTCGTTTGAGAATTGGCATAATAAATAGGGCCACCCAAACTCTGTTGTTTTGTCTCATTTAATAAAAACTAGTTTGTTGGGCAATAAAAATATCACTTCTAATTCATCGTTTAAATGCCTTGTGTGCAAACTTGGTAAAAGCAAAACTCTTCCTTTTCCCCCATGCTCATCGTGCTAAAAACTGTTTTGAAGTTATTCATAGTGATGTTTGGGGTGTGTCTCTTATCTTATCTCATGCATATTATAAATACTTTGTGACGTTTATTGATGACTACAGCCATTTCACTTGGGTTTACTTTCTTCATTCTAAAGTTGAAGTTTTCACAGTGTTTAAGAATTTCTTGGCTTTTATTGAAAACCAATTTCACACTAGCATTAAGATCTTACACACTGACTCTGGTAGAGAGTATATTTTTCATGCCTTTCAGGACTAGCTTCAGCAAAAATGTATCATGTCTCAGCGTTCCTGTGACTAATTATATAATATGTGTATTTACATTAGTAATTTGTGTATTCAATCTATATAATTAGATTGCCTAATTATAGGAATTATAATAATTATGCCATTATTGCTATTGATGGCTGTAAATATCTTTGTAATATTTATAGATGATATCACGATCAATGAAAGGCAGAAAAACCCTCCCCGTTTACACAAATAAGAAAACCAAGTTACTACCAGAGAATGAAGATGGTAACTAAAACCTCTTTCTCTCCATTAGCATAACTTTGCCGTATTATCAAACAAAAAAGTTAGCTAAAGCATATTTACCACTACACACTAAACTCAAAAAACGCGAACAAAAATTGCAGCCAAAGATATATCCATGAGAAGAAATAATCTACTACGCCCCTGACAAAAAACCAACTACCATGACCAGTGATGGACTTGCATTGTTGTATTTCCTATTGTTGCTCCTCAAAGACCCAAATTTATGAAGCCTGCCATCTCACGCTACCCGTGAAGAATGTTGGGAAACCGAGGGGCATAAAATACCGGGGAGATCTTCACCAATGGGCCAGGAGCACATCACATAAGTGAACTTGACACTACCCACTTCAATCTAATTTTTCACGCATTATATGTCACAAGAGCCATGCTTAACTCGGGTCTATTGACTAGTTTTACTCAAATTCATAGAGAATTATGGAAATTATGATTAAACAAAATGATGGACTGCATTAAGGCCACAAGGCCCTTGATCTCTACGGCCGTTACACAAAATGCCAAATCTTGTCAACATTTTAATTTGGAAAATGGAAAATTTGACACGTGGTTCATACCAACAAATAGTGGGTTTCATTAGTATTGGGCTCGATTCTCTTAAACAATGGTGGTGCAAAGCAATCTCCTGCTATTTACTCTTGTTCCATTCTGTGGAGCAGAAAAATAAAAATAAAATCAAAGAGAGAGACTTATGGAGAGCTAAAGTATAAAGGAACCACAACTCTATCCTTAAACAACACTAAACCATCAACAGATAAGGTATAACCATCTTGGTTCACCAGTGACTGCAATTCCTGGTCTAGAAGTTATTCCCTCTTAATTAGCTCTCTAAGTTCACTACCAATCTCCAACCTATTCAACCTCATGCTTAATGCATTCAAAGACACATCCAAGTTCAAATCCCTAAACTCTTCGATCAGGTTCATCTCATGCACACTTAGAGCATCAGCCACTACATTGGCTTTCCCTGGGTGGTACTTCAACTCAAAATCATAATCTTTAAGGAATTCCATCCACCTCCTCTGTCTCATATTCAACTCCTTTTGGTCAAATAAATATTTGAGGCTCTTATGGTCACTAAAAACCTCAAATTTTACACCATATAAGTAATGCCTCCAAATCTTTAAGGCAAACACCACGACTGCCAACTCAAGATCATAGGAGGGATAGTTTCCCTCATAATCCTAAGTTGCCTAGACACATAGGCCACCACCTTGCCCTCTTGCATCAGCACACATCCTAACCCATTTTTAGAAGCATCACAACATACTACCAAGCTCTCTGAAGGGTCCGGAATAGTCAAGACCGGTGATGAGACCAACCTCCTCTTAAGCTCTTGAAAACTTTCTTCACACTCCTTATCCCATTCAAACGGTTTTGCTTTCCTAGTCAATTGGGTAAACGGTAAGGCTAGTCTAGAGAACCCCTCTATGAACTTCCTATAATAACCTGCCAACCCTAGGAAACTCCTTACTTCATTCACTAACTTAGGTCGCTCCCATCCTAACACTGCATCAACCTTACTATAGTCAACTACTACACCACTCCTAGAGATGGTATGCCCTAGGAACTTCACCTCATCAAGCAAAAATTCACAGATACAATCCTTTAATTGTCATCAGTCATCAGCATTTTCAACTATGCAATAAGGAATAGGGTGAATTACTATTTCTCCCTTGAATGATGTTCAAATTCCATTGATTTTCCAGTTATGTCTCCTATTAAAGATGAAAATGTGCTACTCTTTAATAAATCTATGTAAATAAAACTTTCAAGAGCAATTTTCTTCTATCTGCTACTCTTAGATACTCGCAACTGATTCTGTATAGCCCTACTATTGTTGGGGCTAGGTTAAGTGTCATGCATGATGCATCTACAACTCAGATCATAAGGTTTTTTTACAGGATCCCACCTGTGTATATATTCTAGAGGCAAACTTAGATGATTTCAGTATTTCACTGTCACGAATTCGACGCAGTCTCTTCTAATTACTCTCACAATAATATAACTGGGATTATAAAAAAAATTACATAGAAACTCATGTAAAACATACCTCATCAAGGATGTAAAGTGGAGCAGGTTTGAACAGAAGCAGTGCCAGAATCAGAGAAAGTGCAAGCAGTGATCGCTAATGATACGAATCTACTTAACGGATCATCTTGAAAACAGGTAAAGGATAAAAAGAGGAACTTGACCATAACCACAACCTACCGGTAGAACCAACACTATAAAGTTCTTAACCCAAGAACCAAGGGAAAGCTTTCACAATGGAGAAACACTCAATTTGATTAATCTGCAAATTCTTCCTTGGAAGCTTACAAGAGGTTCCTATTTATAGGCTATGCTAGGCAGCCCTTGAAAGAAGTAAAATTCCACTAACAATCCCACTAGGCATTAATTACCCACTAACATTTATTTCCCACTACCCATCACAATGGTTCATGAAGTATCACAATGATTCATGAAGTATCATAATGGTTCACCAACCATCACAATGGTTCATCAACCATCACAATGGTTTACCAACCATCATAATGGTTCATTAACCATCACAATCATTCATGAAGTCCCACCAACCATCACAATCATTCATGAAGTCCCACCAACCATCATAATGGTTCAGGAAGCCTAAAAACACTAAAATTTGTCCTAGAAAAGATGAAAAGACATATGAACTTATTCCCCCAAAAATAAATACGAAAATTACATGACAAATATGAAAATTGGGCTTAACCAACTACTTGGCCCCAAAACTAAGTAATCCACCCAAATAAATTCCAGCCCACAGATGCATATTGTGTATTATTTGTTGGACTCATTTTGCTCTCCAAAGTTTGCTGAAATAATCCTCAAATTGTAGATATGAGACATTTCTTGGATTGGGCACTTCTTTAGCTTGCATCTCCATGATTAAGCTTTGAAAAGCCTTTTTGCTTGCTTTAGCTTTTGCTTTTGTCAAGTAGCCTTCCATCCAGTGCAAAGGATATTTGAAATAATTGGACCTTGGCAGGTTCATATCAGTTGTCCTCCACTTAATTCAGACAATGACTGCTTCCACACACTTCCAAATGCAACACGAACCTCAAGACCATCAAGGAAGCTGCATCCTTCTGGAGGTTCTAACTTGGCCATTGTTCCCGGTGGTAGCGTAGAAAAGATGGATCCAAAGTCACTGGATGAACACAATATAAACATGATACTCAACTATTATCAAATGAAAAAGAATAATAAAAATAGGGTAGTCAGTAAATTGCATTGTTACGAACTAATTCTTCCAAAAGCTTAAGTGAAGGCTCGTGATAGATGTTATATCTAATAGACTAACATGCTTCTTTACCCATGAATCCTTCCGACTAAAAGCATGGACATGGCACAAGGCCCACCATAACTTACACTGACTTGGAAAACAGTAATCAGCCATAATCGACTGATTCTGTTTTTATTAGGGTATAATATTTTGGGCAAGCTGCAATTATATATTTCTGTATTAAAGGGATCACTTGTATATAAAATCACTTTTGTTTCAACAGACTAGACTTTTTTCCTTTGATATTGATAGGACTTTCTTTTTATTGGCTCCCAAATTTGTGTACAGCTTCCTTTTTTTATTTTCTGCCCTGTAATCCTAATTTTCATTGAGAATTTGAGAGGAATGAAAACACCACTTTCCAAAAAATTCTATATTCTGAAATTCAACTTTTAACATAGATGGACAATGAGGCATGAATCAACTTCTTGACTGTTTGATCACAGAATCTGATATCATGTTAACCGACTCAACTATCAAAAAGCTGAAAGTTATTATGAAGGCTTACAAGTGGTTTTATATCCAACAAGCATAAATTGAGTGGATCAAATTACATTAAAATAAATAAATAAATAAATAACCCACTTATTTACTTTAATCCAGGTAACATTTAGTGTCTCCTTCTTCTTCTCATCTAGCTCTTCAATCACCTTCTTGATTTTAGACTTGTCATTCTAGGCCCCAAAAAAAAAATAGATTCAGCATTTATGCAAGAAAGTTAAAGTTATGTGGAAATAGATTAAAAATCACCTCAATTATGTTTTTCTAGGACATCAAATCATTGTACTCGTCTTCTGCCTTCTCAAACATTGCCATCACTTTCTTGTTCACCCTTTTCTCAAGCCTTATGGGTGCAAAACAATAAAAACAGAAGTGGCAACACAGTAAATGAGGATACTTAATTGTAGTTGCACATGAATTGATAATAATAAAATTAGATTTTCAAAGCAACACACCCAGATTGTCAGCCTGAAGCTTCTCGAGTTCTTCCCTTGCTTTACTAGGATCATGGGAAAAAAAATCATAATCATTTCCACTTCTACCAAACAACTGTTTTTCAGAAGCAATCCACGCGTGCTTCTCTATTAATTTATCTACTCTCACAGAGCAGTCTTTCTGTTCCAACTCCATTCGTTTTACCTGGAATAATAGAATGAAGAGATTGTTCTTCAGCACACAATTCCAAGTGTACAGACAATAGCTGTTAAAACATTACCTCATTTTCCATCCTCTTCCTTTCAAGATTACTCTCACTAATTTTATGTTCAAGCTTTTGCTGCTCTTTAATAATAGCACTGGGTTCCTTATCACATTCCTTCAATTTTAGGCGAACTGATTTCAGCTGTGACTGAACTTGATCAAGATTATTCCGTGCAGCAGCAACCTGTACCTCAAAGGGTTGAGAACACAATCTTGCTCTACAGAAAGAGATCTAATCAAAACAATTACAAATGCTTACAGTGGAACTTTGTTCTTCTACTTCAGAGGCAAGGTTACTATTCAGTGTTCCCAATGATGCTAACTGATTCTCCAAGGATGCTTGCTCCTGGGTAACAGCTTCCATTTCCATTACAAGTCTCTCCTTTTCACTATCATGTCCCTACAAAGCAAGCAACCAATTAATTATGACACTGTAGTGATTATTTAATTCATTACTTGGTTACACTATTTATTTTAGGCTATTATTAATTCTCAGTGATAAAAAAATCTTGAAATTGTATCCCTGTGTTTTTCTCCAACGAGAACCTGTAAACCACACTCCCCACTCTTGACTTAAGATCAGGACTATGAAATTTTTTTCCTTTCTAGTTACTAGCTGATTCCACAATTTATATCAGTAATGCCCAATATGCTAGTTTATTCACTCAAAATTGTCTCAAACTGTCAAACAGGACTAGCCAAAAAAAGTGTAGAAGTTCAATAAATTCAATTATACCAGCTACTTTCAACAATTGCAGCCAGCATGGTCAAATATTGTATAAAAGACACACGCCAATCAACCGTATCCTCTAGCAATTGAGGACATAACGAGAATGAAAGCTACTTTCAACAATTGTCAAATATTGGCCTATCAAAAGCTCCATTGCACCTTGGCCATAATGGAAATGTCCAATAGGCCATCTCAGGAAACACCCAACCTTCCATCCCAACATCGATTTCACACATACTTACAAACTGTAGTTATAAAAGTACAACTAGCAACTTGACCAACACCCTAGGGTTGGCAATTATCCAGTTGTTATAAATCAGTTAAATGAATCATGATATGATTTAAAAATAATATTTCACACATACCTTCAGATCTTTTAAAGATGACTGCATTTGAGATTTGACTGACTTTATCTTTTTCTCCAAGCCTTTTAGCCTACTCTCTCTGTTATTGTCATGATCTTTGATTGATTTCTCAAGAGATGAAACAGTTTTAATGCAGTCCTCATATAAAAGTTGCTTGTCCTTGACTGTAGATTTTGCTTCATTAAGCTCTTGCTCAATCTTCTTCACTAATTCTCCAAGCTACAAAGAAAAATGAGATGGGGATTGGGGTGAAAAGGAGCAAACAAAGATGAATAACATGGAGAAGAACAACACTACAAGTTACATGGAACTAAGGTAGAATTGCAGTGTTTGTTCATGAATCAATTTTAGAATTTAGAGAAAACGAAAGGAATGAAAACCTTATGATGTTCACTTTGCTCAGCTCTGCTCTGAAACAATGAAAGGTCGTACGACTTCAGTTCTAATTGTGCTTTGAGATCTATAAATTTTTTCTGAAGTGGAAGGAGCTTTGAGATCTGGATTTCAAGATACAAAGACAAAACAAAGATTGATAAGATTAAAATTATGTTTAAAGTTTGAAAATATGAGCTCATATACAAAAAAAATGGGCAGAGAAAAATGACTAAGCTTCAACATTATAAAAAGTAATAAATGCAAAATTAAATGTGTATCAAAAACTCCCATGTCAAAAGAAAATCATAATGAGTTCAATCCATACATAAAAGCACCACTTTTGTTTTGTATGTCTTTGTAAAATGCAATAAAAAAAAGTGTGAAGAAATATGGTCAAAATACTCCTTATAAGAAGACTTGGACCGCTGTACATAACAAGACTAATAAACAATCTCTAGTAAGCAAGTACTCACAACAGTATCCAAAAACTTTTGTTTTAATGTTTGTGTCTTGTGCTCTCTTGTTTTAGCTGTGAAACAAGTAATTATTTATTATTTATTTTTGACAGTAGCAAGATATATTTGGTGCTGACATTTATGATATTCCCAGGAAAACTGGATCTTTAAAGAGAACAACTTATCATATGCATTTGTAATTTTGAGACAAGTAAAAGGTGCAAGGTGCTTTGGCAGTGTGCCCCAAAAGCAGTGATTTTGTGGCTTTGCCTGAAGTGAAATGCCAGAATTTTCAAGGCAAAATTCCTAACATTACCTGTAAAGAATGCAGTGATTACTGTGCCTGCTTATTTCAATGACTCTCAAAAGTAAAGCCACACAATAGATGCTGGTGGTATTGTAGGCCTCAATTTTATGCCGATAATCAATGAACCCACCGCTGCAGCTATTGCATATGGCCTTGACAAGAGAACTAATTGTGTTGGAGAGCGAAACATTTTCATCTTTGACCTTGGTGGTGGTACTTTTGATGTGTCTCTCCTCACAATTAAGGATAAGGTCTTCCAAGTTAAGGCTACTGCAGGAAACACTCACCTCGGAGGGGAGGACTTTGACAACAGAATGGTGAACTACTTCGTAAGGGAGTTCAAGAGGAAGAACAAAGTTGACATTAGTGGGAACCCAAGAGCCCTGAGGAGGCTGAGAAGTGCATGCGAGAGGGCAAAAAGGATACTCTCATATGCAGTGACTACCAACATTGAGGTAGATGCTTTATTTCAGGGCATTGACTTTTGCTCCTCAATCACTCGTGCAAAGTTTGAGGAAATCAATATGGAACTCTTTGAAGATTGTATGGAAACAGTAGACAGGTGTCTTTCTGATGCTAACATGGACAAGAGCAGTGTACATGACATTGTCCTTGTTGGTGGTTCTTCTAGGATTCCCAAAGTGCAGGAGCTATTGCAAGACTTCTTCGATGGGAAGGTTCTGTGAAAGAGCATCAACCCTGATGAGGCTGTTGCTTATGGTGCAGCTGTGCAGGCTGCTTTGTTGAGTAAAGGCATTGTGAATGTTCCAGACTTGGTCCAATTGGATATTACACCACTGTCTCTTGGTGTATCGATAAAAGGAGATCTCATGAGTGTGGTGATTCCTAGAAATACTACCATTCCTGTAAAGAGGACAAAAACATATGTTACAACTGAAGATAACCAATCCTCTGCCCTGATTGAGGTTTACGAGGGCGAGAGAACAAGAGCCAGTGTTAACAATTTGCTGGGTTTCTTTACACTTTCTGGCATTCCACCTGCTCCTCGTGATCATCCTTTGTATGAAACCTTTGCCATAGATGAAAATGGTATTCTATCTGTTTCTGCTGAGGAAAAAAACACTGGCAATAAGAATGAGATTACCATAACCAATGTCAAAGAAAGGTTATCAACCAAAGAAATTAAAAGAATGATTCATGAAGCTGAGTATTACCAGGCCGAAGATAAGAAATTCCTTAGGAAGGCCAAAGCAATGAATGATTTGGATTCTTACGTTAACAAGATCAAGAATGCTTTAAAGAAAAAGGATATCAGCTCAAAGCTTTGTTCAAAAGAAAAGGAGGATGTCAGTTCTGCAATTACAAGAGCCACAGATTTGCTTGATAGTAATGACCAGCAGGATGACATAGTTGTGATTGTGGATAATCTGAAAGAGCTTGCGACCATCATTGAACGTATGAAGGCCATGGGCAAAATTGGTTAGTTGTTGTTCGGTTGTCATTTTCTGTGGTGCTAACTTAGAATTCTGTGTGTGATAAATGCAAACTTTTATGATTGATGTTATCTTAAAATAGCTGAAGTTTGATAACTTTGCAGAGGATATGTTCTTTAAATTATTGCTAATACTGACTTGAGCACTCAACACATTTTTTATTGATACTTTGACTCCTTCCATGCCAATACAGCTTACTTGTTTTGCATAATGTGTGTTGCGCTCTTAAGTACATCTCATTTTTCTTTTGCTGATTTTAGAGTTTAGATTTTTAGACCAGAGAAGTGCTAGTAGAAACTGTTTTTCTCACTTTAGTACACACTCTTGTTTTATTGAAAGACGACTTGGAGTATTTTAACAAATGTAAGATGTAATTTGTTAAAAATTAAAATAGTTGTTTTAAAATAAGTGAGAGGTTTATGTTTATTTAAAAGCAAAAATAGTAAATAAAACTTAACTATTAGATTTTACACAAATAATAAAAACTAAAACATAGACATGCTGTAATTTTTTAACAACTCATGTAACATTTAATTATAAAAAAAATTATATTTTAATTTTGACTATCACGGTATATATACATTCTTAGTTCTTACACACATGCATAAAGGGGACATATTTAGTGAAAGTGTGAGAGAAATTAATTTAATAATTTTAATCTTAACTATTCATTTTTATTATATATGGTTGAAGTTTGATTCTTTCACACTTTCATATCTCTCGTAATATGCTTCTCTTAAACCCATACACATACATGTTTTGAAAAACTATTGATTGTATATTTATCATTTTTTATTTTAAAAAGATAGAAATTTATGTTTTTTTTATAAAAAATTTTAAGGCTTAATTAAATTTTTAGACTTTCTATTTCAACTTATATGTAATTTTTGCAACTGAGGGGGTTTAGCTCAGTTGGTTGAGCAAGATGCGTGAGTTGTTGTAAACTCCCTGATACATGTCTTCGATTCCTACAAATAAAAAAATATATAATTTTTGCGCATTTATTCTAATTATTTGCATTTAATAATTTTTCAATTGTTGAAATTAAGTTCTTGGCCATAAAATTTCGTCCAATAATCAATGGAAATGTAAAGATGTCACTTGAGATTGATTTGAATGAATTTGTAAAAGAAAAAAATATCAAATATTTGAATAAAAATGTAAAAATAAAATGAATTTATTTACATTTTTTATTTGTATTCAAACACACACACACACACACAAATCAATCATACGTCACATATAAATTACATTTCTATTACTGATGACAAAGATTAGTCATTAGCAAAGCCGATGGATACTTTGCACCAATGATATGGTTATCCAAAATAATTGCATTTCTATCAATTGGACAAAGGTTAAATATGTTTTTGGTCCTTAAACATTTTTTGAATTTCACTTTTAGTTCCCAATAAAAAAAAATAGTTTGGATTTAGTTCTTACACTTTTCCCTCGTAACATTTTTGGTTCCTGCCATTAAGTATCACCGTTAAGTGATAACGTGACAACCACGTGAGTTGCCACATCATCAACTAAGTTTGACATGGTAATCACATTTTGGTAAACTATGGTTTTAGCCCCTTATTCTTGTTACAAAATTCACTTTTAGTCCCTCAATTTTTTTTTGACTGGTCTTAGCGAAACGCACCAAACTTGAGTGTTTCGCTCAGCGAGTCCAATTTCTCTTAGCGAATCTGCAAAATCAGCAGTTTGCGATTTTGGGGTTCTTGCAAAATCAAACATATCCCCATCACTCCCAACCTCTCCAAACACTCACAAATGATTTAAATCTCATCCCAATACTCAACATAAGCCGAAAACAACATAAATCAACAACCAATTGGACATATACAAGATTAAACCAAGAATTTCCAAATCAATAGCATAAAAGGGAAAGAACCTTAAAAATAATCAAACACCCAATTCAATCAACCAAACAGAAATCAAAAGTGCTTTGGGGTATTCACAACCCGTCCAATCAAATTAAACAACAAAGTATATGGTAGAGCTTCCCTTACCTATGAGTCTCTAAGCCTAGGTCTTGAGAAGAGGAGAGAAATGGGATAAGCCTTAAGCTCAACAAAGAGGGCTTCCATCAAGAACAACACCATCTTATCAAACCCATGAAAGCACAACCCAAAACATCACGAATAAGGTTTTGTAATAAACACCCATTATGGGTCACCTCATGGAAAGGAGAAAGATGAGAGAAAGAGAGCTCACCATCCAATAATGGAGCCACAAGCTCAAGGGAGAGGGGAGAACAACTTGTCTTGAAGGGATATCAAACACCATTATTGAGAGAGCTCCTTGTGGGTGGAGGAAAAATGAGAGAATGAGAGAGCACTTGAGAGAAGAAGGGAAGATGGAGCTTTTAGGTTTTTGAGAGAAAAGAATGAGAGTACCTCTCTTGGCACAAGGGTGGCTTATAAGAAATAGAAGGAATGAATGAATGAGTCTCCCTTACTAAAGCCCACGGCACAAACCAAAACTCCAACACAACTTAAACCATCTCTCCCAAACACACAAAACATCATCCATCTAGTTCATATTTTATTTTCTCAACAACATAAAATAAATTTAATTATTTTTGCAATTTAATTAAAATGACTTAATCATGTAATTAAGAAAATCACAGTGTTACAACTTCCACCCCTTGTTGTGGATGACAAAGTTTCCCTTAGATTAAAATTATTTTTGTTGTTAACATATTAACATTTGACTTTTTTTTCCAGCTTGATAGAATCTAATGCATTGAGTAATTCAGCTAATAAATTTAAATCATTATTGATGAATTAAAGGCATTACGACTTACGAGCCATGAAATCTATTAGTGAATCTAAACAATTACAAGCAAACTACTCATCCATATAGACTATATTTTAAGTCTATAACAATGATGAAATTGCCTAAAATGATTCACTCTCATTTATTACACTCATTCCTCTCTTTGCTCGGAGATCTGACTTGAACGTTGGAGTGTCTTTTGCAGGTACTCCACCCTCCGAATAGTCGAGAAGCTGAAGATTATACTATTGTGGTTTGGAAGACTGAAGACCTAAAAGTGTTGAAGCAAAGTAAAGGAAGATATATGGAGAAAATTACCTTGTCACCTTTGGACAGGTATAAGAAGAAATATTGGAATAAGTTGGACAAAATCTCAAGAGTAATTAGCGTAATTAACTCTAAAAATATATATTAAACAATCATAATAATATAACGAATTTATAATTATAAATTTAATACTCATAGATGGTGGGAGTTATTGAATTAGTTATTGACAATGGTTAAGGTAGAAAACCAAGGCATGTCTCCTACCGTGAGAAAGAAATGTAAAATTGTTAGATCTATTCAATTTTGAATGAATGGTTAATTTTATTTTTCTTTTTTTACATTTTTATTTTTTATTTTTCTTCATCTTTTTTTTATTTATCCCTCTTTAATTTTTTCCTTCTCTCTCATCTTTCGACAATTGCTACCTTTTTTGCCTCAACTTTGGAATCAAAACCGTTGACAAAGACCTCGTCAAAACCTTCTCCAAAATTGTCGAATTTGCCAAAACCTTCAACGAGGATCATTGGCTACTCATCACGCTCCCTGGCTTCAACTCTGTCGTAGTTTGCACACTCGCCGAAAGCATTTCACGAATCGATGCATTGGACAACACAACCTATCTTCTCAATTCGATTTTCCAATAAAACGAAAATTCAACACGAGAGAAAATCCAACGATTGATTATGGATGCACTAGAATAATGCTTTGATTCAATGATTTCCATTTTTGAGAAACAAATCTCTAAAATCGAAGATTGAAATGATTAGGTTTTTGGAGTTTCTCAGTGCGATTTTTAGTCGAAGAAATCAATCGCAAAAATATGTGGATTGTTGATGTTGCATTAGGAGATATGGATTTTTCTATTGTAGGTTTGGCTTTGGTCATTGTGTAGGGAGATCTGGTGTGTAGCGATATAGGAGATCTAGGATTTGTGTAGGGAGATTTGGTGTGTAGTGATAGGAGATTTGGGTTTTCGCTTTCTGTGTCATTGGCAATGCTAAGGAGCTTGGGGCCTTACTGGAGGGAATGGGCTTAGAAGGGACAATGGTTGTGGTGGAGGTGTCGTTGACAAAGGCTTTGGTGTCACTACAGTGGTTTTTGTATCACGACGATAATGACAGAAGTTTCACGATTTCACAATGGGAGGGAAGGGGGTAATAAGGGGCAAATTGAGAAAGATCGAGCAAAAAGAAAAAAGAAAAAAAATCGAGCCATAGATTTTAAAATTTAATATATCTAATGATTTAGAAATTATTTTCCATTATGGGAAACTTGGGTTGGTGCCCTACACTAGCCTTCGTCCTAGTCATTTTAGCCAAGGCGTAAACTTAAGATATAAAATTACTATTATGTCCTTTATGTTGTGTTTGGTAGCGTTGAAATGAGAAAGAAATAGGAAGAAAGGAACGAAAATGCGGGTGAGTGAGCCAACTTCCATCGTTTAGTAAAATGAAAATGCATAGAAGAGAAATAAAAAAAGTTGTGAGACCCACACATTTTTATTTCCACTCTCATTGTAACGCCCTAAATTCTATAATGATGAACATGCGATATTTAATTCAACAAAAAGGTCAAGCGTAGTTTCAATCGTAAAAGAACGAATTAATTTTCAAAGATACTGAAATAAAACAATGAAAGATGCGTATGGCTGGAATGTAAACATGTATATACATATATGTAACCAAAAGACATAGCGTACTTCCTGAGCATAAGTACAGAAAGAGATTACATGGTCTACATGATGACTGAATATATACAACAAAATATCTGAGATGCTTAGATCTACCTAACCAAATTTATGATAAAGCAAAATAAGATCCTAGCTCTCAGAGCAGTCATCACTAACACCCAACCCTGCATGTTAGACCAACCTCCAAACAAAAAGTGACGAAGCTGATGAAGATAACATCTTTACGACATCCACAGGTACTGCCACCGTTTCCTAAAATAAAAACTTAAGGGTGAACTCTCTGCTTCATCTAGCAGACACACAAACGACTTAAAAAGTCACATACACAATCCTGCTAACCACCACGATGTGGTTTTCTAACGATCACACTCGAAACCTATTCGTTTCCACAACTATTTCTGTAAATTGTTTCACACTGGTCAACTGTCACTGGAACTCCCAGAACTCAGTGGTCTTACACATATTTTTGAGTTGGATGACTATTGGGAGTACACCCTTCACCATGGTACAATGGCGGTCTCTCACCAATTGATGATGTCTCGTATTTTTGTCAGGGTGGTCGAGTCAGCTATGTGATCTATCGTCACAACTCAGTGCCTTACCCTCCAAGTACAACCTGTCTTACGATCATCTCCCAGGTATCAACTGTAGTTATCTATTACTCTGAGGACTGACTCCTCAACACTCTTATCACAGAATTTATTTTCTTTCTTCGTCGCTTATTCCCACTGTGCATGGTATAGGTGCGGATGAATTGACGCCGAGCTAAAGGTACCACCTCTACGCTCACATATGCATATAAAAATAAGGACTTTGCCTTCATCGCTACATCGTAACGATCTCATCACCCCAGGTGATGCGTCATTCGAAATCCGACCTTGGTTCACATATAACTTGCAGTCGAAATATCCCACGTGACTTTCTTACATTCTTGAAGTTCCAGAGATCATCCGTACTCTCGTATCTTCCTAGTACGACTCTCAACTCACATAAGTCACAGCATTTTATATGTTTTATTACGTTTTATATATATTCCTTACTCTCTCAAATGTCTTATGATTTAATAAAAGAAAGATATTTATACTTACCATTATTCCTCCACACAAAGGTCCTAAATTCTTTTCTATGTCCAATGCATAAAAGAGAGAGTTCATTTATTAATTTGTATTTAATAAATTAAATGAAAATAAAATAAAATAAAAGTCTCTTAGATCATTTAAATGTGCTCACTATACAAGTTTTATTTATATTTGAATAGCAATCCTGCTATTGACACTAGAAATAAAATCTAGTTACTACAAGTACTCGCGTCAAATCTTGTAAACGCATCACAACAACAAACAATTTCACCACAAGATTCAAACTACAGTCAACAGACCGTATCACCAAAACAGAGAAAATTACACTTTCAAATATCAAATACTCAAGGTTTTCCTCCCTGAGACTTGAATGAATCAATCATAATAGTGGTTGTATTCTATCCATTATCTCACAGAATCAAAATATTAATTGAAGGTAAAATGGCAAAAATACAAGTGTTAACAATCACATTTGACTATTTAGTCGAATTTCATTGGCAGTACTGAATGTGAGTTCTCACTGAAACAAGCAAATGACCTCAAAATTTAAAACTTTTTGCATCAAATCGAATCTCTTGAAATCTAGTTTACAGAAATGTATCCCACTTATAAAATCAACATCTAGAAAATTTTTATAAAATTTTCTAATTCAGCAACCCTGGATTTTGAGTGCTCACTGAACATAGCTCAAAGAAATACAAATTTATCTCACTTCCCAAACTCTTTTTGAGCTGAAATTTTGATAGTAGAAAAATAACATCTTTATCTTTCTAAAAAGGTAACCCTTGCCCCCAAATTATTTCCCTACTGTTCCCAGTAAATTTATTTCTAACAGCCTAAGTTTCAGACTCAAAACAGAGCTCAAAAACCCTTGCCCTGTTTCTTTTTAAAAAGTTAATTTAGAAATTGGACATGATAATTTTTTAATTTATATGGTTAAAAATATTTTTTTGTCTAGTTTTTAATGGTGCAACAACGAAAAAGAAACATTAAGCACATAAGTGGGAATTTGAGAAAAACCGAGACATATTCCAGGGAAACTCGAAAACAGAACAATCATTTTGCGAGCCATGGATGAACCCTGAGATGAGTTTTCTCTCCAAGGTATCAAAATGAAAGTTGCTTCATTTCGTGTCTATTTTCATTCAAAATAAATTTCGTGAAAAACCAACGGTTAGATCTTCCAAAAATTACAAAATCGTGGGGGTTGTCCAGAGTTGGACGAACCAACAGCCACTGCCACTTTTTATTTTTGGGGTGAATCTCACATTGAAAACCTTCTCAAACAATTTTAATAAAATTTGGGCATAGTCTCCTTTGTTTTAGGAGCCTTCCCAATTAATTTAGAGAGTCAAAAACAAAAACAATCAATCCATACACACTCACACAGCCACTGCCAGCAGAATCAAATACCCATTTTTCATCAATTTCAAACTCAAACACCACACAATCAAGCTTAAAGAGGCATTCATGCATGTTGTGGTTGAGACCCCTAACCCTCTACCACATTTCAACAGAAAATAAGTGATTCCACAAAGAGTCCTCCTTATCTTGGTTGATGCTTGGCAGCGGAAGAAAGAGGAGAGGAAGGGGATGAAAAGCGTTTGATGCTGGAAGGATGGGGAGATGATAGCCTAGCTTGCATGCAAGGTGAGCAAGAAGCAAAATAGCTTCCCTTCTTGCTGTGTGATTCTCGGCCAGAACAGGGAAAAGGAGAGAGAAGAGAGAAAACTGAAATGATTTGTGTAGTTGTTGTTGTGTCCATGTAAGAGAGGAAGAGAGGTTTTGAGGCTACTTAATTGCTAAGTTAGTTTGTGAGTAAAGTGGTGAGAGAGAGAGAGAGAAGGGACACTGAGTGTTAGTTAGTGGGAGGAAAATTTTCATGAAATCTGATTGGTTGGGGATGTAAGGTGATAGTTTAGGTGCTAAGCTATGAATTACATAGTATAATTTTACACTGTGAAATTGAAATGGGGCATGATTTTAAATTTTTGAAAACCAAACTTTGAAAACATCTATTTAATTTTATAAAATAATACAGACAATTTAACCATAGAAAATCTCACAAACAATTTAGTTACAAGAAATTTTAATCACAGATAAGTGGTACAGAAAAATAACTACAAAGAATTAATTCTAGGAAATTAATTACAAAGAGTTATTCACGGAGAACTTTTTATTACAAGCAATTAATTTCAATAAATTAATAACATAGATTTTAATTACTGAGGATATTATATCTTTTGATTTTTATAAACATTTTTCTTATTTGACTATTATAAGGAAACACTTATATTATTTACTTTCCTTCATTTTCCTTAATTACTCAATTAATTACTAACTATATTTTAATTACTCAAAACATATCATTTTTCTTATTTTAAAACAAACAAATTAACTTCAATTAATTTCTAATTAAATCTCTCACGTTCATACTTATTGGGTTGAAATTTTTGGGGTGTTATACTCATGAGCGATGAAATGCCTCAGAGGTCACTTTTTTTTTTTTTCAATTTACCAAAAATAACCCTATATGGAGAAAAGGCTTGAGCTAGTATGCTGCTCTTCTTCGTGCTCTTCCTTCTTATGCCACTACTACTCTTATTCATGCTATTTTTATTCATGCTATTTTTTGCGCCTTCTAGTTTGATATATCATATATGGTGGGAGATAATGGATTATTTTGTGCAACTAATCGATTATGTTTAGACATAATCAATTATATGTGCAAGCACATAGCACATAATTGATTAGCTGCACTGATGTTCTTCTATTTCGTGTGATTGGAGCCATATAAAAGACTATACTGATAGTATAATCAAGAGTAAATTACATGGAGCCTCCTGAGTTTTACATATATTACACCGACATCCCCTGCCTTTTTAAACCATACAAAAAACTCCCTATTTGTTGGTTCTAAATTACACAGACCCCCTGAGTTTTATTTATATTACATGGACCTTCCTCTGAATTTTACTTATATTACACTGACATCGCTGCTTTTTTGAACTACAGGAGGTCAAAAGTAATGTTTAAAAAAGCAGTAAGTGTGGATGTAATATATGTAAAACTCGGGAGATCCGTGTAATTTACTCTATAATCAATTATATGAAATGTGTGAGGACTATGAATAAAAAGTAATATATATATATATATATATATATATATATATATATATATATATATATATAAGATAAAATAGTATTTTAATAATAATCAAATTTCTTTATATATATATATATAAAAGATAAAATAATATTTTAATAATAATCAAATTTCTTTCTCTCTGTCTCTCTTTTTCTTTCAAATCAACCAATCTCATAATTTTATTTCAACTATATTTCTTTTTTCTTTCTCATTTGTCTATTTCTAGTCTCTCTTTTTCGTTCCTCTCTATTAAACACGACGTTTGTGATCGCGCTTTCTTCATTCTCGAACACTCTTCCTAAGCTAAGCCAATACACGAAGCCACCTTTTGAAGGATAAAATAAATTGATAAATGGTAGAAGCGTACACTTGTGCACTGGTTCTGCTTTTTACGAAAATGAAATGAAATAAATAATAATAATTTTATACTTTATCATAACTTCGTCACGCTACAGGTGTCGTGTGGATTCTTACAGCGTATAATGTATGCTATACTCGTCGGTGGGTGCTGTGTTGAGCACTGCTTAGACTAAAAAAATGACTTTACCAAAATAGAGAGACACACACAGGGCATTTCATCGTACCCACAAAGGTATTGTTCCATGTGCTTCATCTTTTTCTTTCTTTTCTTTTCTTTTCTTTTTTCAATTTTTTTGTATGGGGTGTTGAGTTCTGGTTTGTGGTGTAATTGCTCATGAAATTGATTTGTTGGGAAAATTTCTTGTGGGGTTGATGCTGCTGGTTGTTCTATGTGTGTTTTCTGGGCTGCTTCGTCTTCTGGGTTTTGATCATTTTTTTTTTAAATAACTACTGAGAGGGGTTAGTCCCCTTCTGCTTCTTGTTTTGATTGAGTTGGTCCCCATCAGAGTGTTTGACTTGTTCGATTTTTTTTTTTTTTTTTTTGCTGTAATAAATCAAGTCTATATTTAAGTTTGACTTCAATTTATCCGCATGCTTTTAAATAAATAAATTAACTAGTGTGGCAGTTGGTACTATCAACTTTGTAAGAGTGATTAGTTGACAATTGTATACCACTTGATTTTTATTTTAATTTTTTGTAATCTAAAAATTTTGGTTAATTTCATATTTCTAATTGAAATTCCTTTTTGTTTATCGATGAAGTAATTACAGTTACATCCTTTTTTGTAAATTTTATTTTATTTAATTTTTGGTAAAAAGACCAGGACTGCCTATGTGATATAACATAATTTGCATTAGGTTTTCCTGATTTTATTTCCATCTTGTGAAAATATGCATGCCGTCTGGTGTCTACTATTTGAATGTCTGGACACTGGACAGTTTTAGGAACGCTTATTGATAGGCAGGCAGTGCTAATGTAATAATGTATTATAGATTTTTCCGTGATTCTAATAGAACTGGATCAGAGAAATATGAAGAAAGAAAAAAATTCTTTATTGTTCAAGATCTCCCAGTATCAATCTTGCTTCAATGTGGAAGACCGAATTAGGGTAGAGAGAGTATAAGAAAGAATGAATGGCCAAGGATGTCTTCAAGAGTCCTGGTCTCTCCCAATCTAACTTTCCCACTTCTACAACTGACTTTTCCTTCCTTATTTATAACCCCCCAACAGAATCTCAACTAACTATATGAATGCCCCTTGTACTATTATTCTGTTACATGTCCTGTCCTCCCTCTCTCTAATATTCCTTCTAATTCTTCTCTTTTAGACCTTTGCTATAGGAGGCCTTCTAACAATATTCCCCTCCAAAAGTGCCACTGTGTCCTCAAGGTGGAAATAAGGAAAGGTCTCCTGTAAAGAAGAAGAAGCTGTAGACTCCCAACTATTGTCACACTTAGGTAGTTGAAACCATTTGATGAGCTTTCCTTTGTCACTAGTACTTGTTCAGGTTGAACCTGTAATTCATGCTCCTCTGAGACCACAGGGTGAAGTGGCTGTGAATCCCTTTTGGTAGCCTACGGCCTTCTTTAGCAACGAAGTATGAAAGACTATGGATCTTGCTAGGCTCAGGAAGTTCCAGCCTATATGCAACAGCCCCTATTTTCTCCACCACTCTGCACTGTCCATTATATCTGGGACTAAGCTTTCCATTTGGTCGCTTAGCCAATGATCTCAGTCTAAATGGTCGCACCTTGATGTAGACCCTGTCCCTTACTTGAAGTTCCACACATCTATGTTTTTTGGCTTGTGCTCGCATCCGATCCTGCACCTTGAGCAGATTACTTCTCAACTCAGCTAGCTGAAATCCCTCTCCTGTGTCAGCTTGTTCATGTCTTCAACCTTAGAAGGGATTGTAGTCCCTTTCAATGACAGTGGAGGGTCTATCCCATATAATGCTTGGAAGGGTGACATGTTAGGGGCTGAGTTATACCTGGTATTAAACCAAAATTCAGCTAAGCTAAACCAATTAGGCCACTGTGTAAGCCTCATTCCTGTCAAACACCTTAACTTTTTTTTTTGATCCGTAGTCAAACACCTTAACTAGATCTCCGGGTAGTGGTTAACCACCTCAGTTTGGCCGTTAGTCTTGGGTGGTAGGTGGTGCTAAACGTTACCTGAGTACCTGAGTACCTGCCAATGCAAACAATTGTCTCCAGAATTGGCTGAGAAAAACTTGATCCTGATCCGAGACAATGGATGAGGGAATCCCAGGCAGTTTTACAATTTCCTTTACAAAAACAGTGGCCACATTTTTGCTGTATATGGATACTTGAGTCCTTAGAAATGAGTTCATTTCATCAACTTGTCCATCACCACCAAAGCAGTACCCAGCCCTTTCGCCTTAGGTAAACCACCTATGAAATCCATGGATATGTCTGACCAAATTCTGGTTGGGATAGACAGAGGCTGTAGTAGACCTGTGGGTGACAAGGTTTCATATTTGTTGCATTGACTTGAGTCACAGGCTGCAACAAAATTTTGGATATCTTTCTTCATTAAATCCCAATACACTATATTAGATAGCCTCTTGAATGTTCTGAAAAAAATTGGGATATGTGGAGACTGCTTACTGCTTAGGTGTCACCAATTTACCTTTAAAGTATTAACGATTGCCTTGTAGCTGGTACCTGTCATGATAGTTCGGATTTAGGACCAAATCCTGTATGATTTTCTGTAAATGAGCATCTGAATGAATTTCCTCTGTCCAATTCACCAACCCCTTGACATTCACAGTGGTGATGGCTGCAAAGTTCATCTTCCTTGAGAGTGCATCTGCTGCTCTGTTTTCAGTCTGAGGTCTGTATTGGATCTCAAAATGATATCCAATTAACTTTGAGGCCCATTTAAATTGTAGTTCAATCACCAGTCTCTGTTCTGTCAAGAACTTCAGACTTATCTGGTCTGTTAAAATCACAAAATGCCTTCCTACCTAGTAATGCCTCCATTCTGCATGGCATAAACCAAAGCCATAAACTCCCTTTCTTAAACTGACTTATTTTGCTCCCTTTCTGAAAGTCCTTGACTGAAAAAGGCTATAGGCATCCCTTTTGTGATAAAACCACCCCTATTCCATTGTTGGATGCATCAGTCTCTACCATGAATGACTTGGAGAAGCTTGGGACTGCTAGATTGGCTAAAATTTCAGTGCAGCTTTCAATTGGACAAATGCAGCTTGTGCCACTTCTCTCCATTGAAAACTGTCCTTTTTGAGAAGCTGGTGTAAGGGTTTAACAATCTTTCCATAATCTTTTATGAGCCTTCTATAGTACCCTCTTAACCCTATGAATCCCCACAGGCTGTTAATATCTTTAGGTACTTTTTAGGTACTGAGGACCGCAGTGCTTCTACTTTCTTGGGGTCTGCTGACACCCCTTCAGCTGAGATAACATGTCCCAAATATTCCAGATTTGGTTGAGCAAAACTGCATTTCCTATTCATCCCCAGCTTATTTCTTTTTAGTGCTTGCAACACCTCCCTCAAATGATGTCCATGAGACTAACGTGGGGCTGTAAATCAGTATATCATCGATAAAAACCAATGCAAACTTCCTCAAGAAGGGACTTGATACCTTGTTCATCAATGAATGGAATCTAGATGGAGCATTCATTAACTCAAAAGGCATTACTAGGAATTTGTAATGCCACTCATGAATGCAGAATTCTGTTTTGCAAATATCCTCCTTCATTCTAATTTGGTAATAACCAGATTTGAGATCCAATTTTGAAAAGACTGCAGCACCTCCCAACTCATCTAGTAGTTTGATGAAATAAATTACACAGTTTCATTTTTTATAAAAATTTAATTTATTTAATTATGGGTAAAAGATCAGCAAGGTGAGATTGTAATCAATTGTCTATTTGTATTGCCTACTTATATGATATTATAGAATGAACATCATCATGGTGAAAAGTAATTAAAAACTAAATTCTCCTAAAGAGGGGGAAAAGAAATACTGTCAAATTAAGTATTCAGTTATATGCTCTTTGATGATAGAAAATCAATAAAAAATTATTCGAAAATAGATGGTGAATTCATTCTTAAATCATCGAAAGTGTGCTGCTGCCTATGTGGTAAAACATAATTTGCTTAAGGTTTTCCTGATTGTATTTCCATCTTGTGAAAATATGTATGCCATCTGATCTTTACTATTCGAATGTCTGGACAGTTTTAGGATTTTGAATAAGCTTTATCGATAGGTTGGCAGTAATAATATATTATAGATTTTTCAGTGATTCAAGTCGAAGAAGTGCCTTACACATCCAACATACTGTTTTCCTATATCCATGCACAAACTTCATAATCACACTTTATTTTGTTCAGTTTGTGCTAATTTATACTTTTGTTTGTTGTTTTCTTTTTTGTTTTTGAGCTGAGGAGGGTTCCTTATGCCCCCCCTCCCCCCCGTTTTCTTTATAAAATGTTTTTCCATTGTCTTGAATTTCTTCATTCATCAAAAAACAAAGAAATTTCATCCATGCTTTCTTTCACCTTTTTTCAGGTAATCAAGATTGTGCTTTGCTTAAGAAGGACCACTATATCTCGCCAAACATAAAAGATGGGTGATCCAAAGGGTAGTTCCTCGTGGTTAAAAAGTCTAAATATAAGTGACATATTTGGCTGGAAAGATCATGGAGAATATGGAGCTCTGGCAACTATAGTCATAAGCATTCTTGTTCCTGTCTTGTTTTCGGCTTTGTTCTTTGGAAAGAAAAAAGGAAAAATAAGAGGTGTGCCAGTAGAAATTGGTGGTGAGGCAAGTTATGCAGTACGTAATGCTAGAAAAACTGAGTTGGTTGAAGTTCCTTGGAAAGGAGCCCCAACCATGGCTCATCTATTTGAGCAATCCTGTAATAAATATACCCGCAATCAATTTCTTGGAACAAGAAAAGTAATACAAAAGGAGTTTGTTACATCTAGTGATGGCAAGAAGTTTGAGAAACTTCATTTAGGTGAATATGAATGGGAAACCTATGGAGAGGTATTTGCTCGCGTGTCCAATTTTGCATCTGGTCTTCTTAAATTGGGCCATAACGGAGATAGCCGTGTTGCCATTTTCTCTGATACCCAGGCTGAGTGGCTCATTGCCCTTCAGGTAAATTTGCTTTATTTGCATTATTTCCCCGAGTCATTTCATTACCTTTTGGCTTAACTGTTCTGTATTCACAAATTTTGATGAAAATTTTTGCAAACTCCAGGGTTGCTTCAGGCAGAATGTAACAGTTGTTACTATTTATGCTTCTCTAGGTGAGGATGCCCTGATCTACTCACTAAATGAGGTAGGAAATTATTATCTCTTGCATAATTTTAGAGAATAGATGAAAATAGTTAATAGTTAAATGATTGTAGTAACTAAAAGTGATGGGCATGTTCTCACTTGAAGCTTTGGAATATGAACAGACTGAAGTGTCTACTCTGATCTGTGAATCCAAACAGTTGAAGAAGTTGGATGCAATAAGATCAAGACTAACATCTATACAAAATATTATTTACTTTGAAGATGATAACAAAGAAGATGCTTCCTCAGGAAGTTCAAGCGGTTGGACAATTGCATCTTTTAGTGAAGTTGAGAAACTTGGGAAAGAAAGTCCTGTTGAGCCAAGCCTTCCTTCCAAGAATGATATTGCAGTTATCATGTACACAAGTGGCAGTACAGGTCTGCCAAAGGTTTGTTTCTTGTCCAAGTTGTAGAGACATCTAAAAATATGTGATAATAAAATGATTTCCATACCATCTCCTAAGAGGAATTACACAGGTATTTAAAGACTGATACAATCCTCCAAAAAAGGAAACAAATCATTCCTAATCAAAAAACATCTCCTTAACTTTCTCCTCATTAATATCCCTCAATTTTCTCCTAATTAGTATCCCTCAATTTAAGGGATTTAAACTTGCTATACTACTTACATTTAATACATAATATTTACAGCTCAACACAAGTTTTGTTGCAGGTGTCGTCCCTTTTAGTGTCTGTGTTTCTATAATCTCTTATTCATATTTGCGATTTGCTGCATGCTTGTAAAATGTTTTGTCCAGACTTCAGAATCCTTGTTATTGAATCTCTCAACAACCTGATGCCTATTAAATAATGTAGTTCATAAATATGAGTAGTTGAGTACTGACTTGGGCCTTGGTATGGCTTTATTGTCAACATGTTATTAAGTGGTAATTATAACCAATAACCATATTAAGTCATTCTGTAAATATGATGAAAATTTTCTAGTCTGATAACATTGAGAACTAAGAGGATCCCCAACAGCTCAGTTGCATGTTTACCTTTGATTTGATGGAGTGTTAACTTTTTTGTAATCATTCAGGGTGTCATGATTACTCACGGGAACATTGTAGCCACTACAGCAGCTGTTATGACTGTGATTCCAAATCTAGGTAGCAAGGATGTGTACCTGGCATACTTGCCCCTTGCTCATGTTTTTGAAATGGCAGCAGAGGTGATTTCTTCTTAGCCTTCTAATTGTCAAAAACAGTTGATGTTGATGATATTATCTCTAAATTACTGTGGTTGTCCAGTCTGTTATGCTGGCTGCAGGTTGTGCAATTGGTTACGGCTCTTCTCTGACTTTGACTGACACGTCTAATAAAATCAAGAAAGGAACCAAGGGAGATGCTACTGTGTTAAAGCCCACGCTTTTGACAGCAGTACCAGCTATTCTTGATCGGATTCGAGATGGAGTTGTAAAAAAGGTGTGAATCAAACCAATGCTCCACATGGGCACTCTCTCTCACATACACATGTTGTTACTTGATCTCCATACTTTCTATTTTGTGTCAGCTGCACAGATGTCTCCTTTGTTATGAAACCCTACTCAAAATTCCCTTACATTTACAAAATAAATAAGTTGAAAAAAAAATGAAAAAAATTGACAACTAACTTGAGAATGCCGTTGTGCTTCACTGTTTATTACCTCAACCTTAGCTCATGGATGTTTTGTGGTTAAATGCCATTGCTGCTCTTGTTTAGCCTTATACATTAAGCAAAGAGGAAGAACACATTCATTTGGTGCAGCTGGGGTGAATATTAATTTTGGGGTCCAACCATTTGAATTGATGGTTTAGCTACACCAAATGAGTGTACTCTTCCTTTTTTCTCAACTTAGAAGGCTAAAAAAGGATAGAAATGGAATTTGACCTCAGAAAACCCATGAGCTAGTGGCTAACCTCATGAATCTGTTAGGCTTGTATCTGGAATTTAATTATACTTTTTTAATATAAATATAGGAGAGTTCTGTTTATGTTTTCATAATAGAGGTCTGTGTGGGCAGAGAGGGGAGTAACAACAACATAGTTTTTTTTCCATTAAATGAGGCCTGCTACATGAATTAAATAATGCTATTGGCTCTGTTAAAACTAACTTTTCGATAAATCCATTTAAATTCTTTCCAAATGATGTTTCTTTAAGTTTTCTTTGATCTTCCTCTGGCCTTCTGAATCAGTGGTGTTTGGACAAGAAGAGTAGTTGCTTGGAAGAATAAAAGGAAGACATAGTAGTTAATTTAGACAACTTGAACAGTTAGTTAGTTAGACTGTTATAGGGTATTAGTCAGATAAATAAATAAATAGGAGGAATAAAGGGTAGGGGTATCATTCATGGACTTGTATTTTGAGGGAACCGAGCAAGTGCTTGGTTTTGAAAGAGGAGAACCAATCCCAAATTGCAGAAACTTTAATTTTTTTTTTTGTACTTTCCCCTGGTATTCAATGCTTTGAATTAAACTAGTCATTAAATAGTTATTTCTCTTCCTTACCATTTTCTATACTCTTATGTAGGTTGAGCAAAAAGGGGGCCTTGTGAAGAATCTTTTCCATTTTGCATACAAGCGCCGACTGGCTGCTGTTAAAGGAAGCTGGCTAGGAGCTTGGGGATTGGAAAAGTTTGTGTGGGATACCATTGTCTTTAAACAAATTCGTACTGCACTTGGAGGCCAGCTCCGGTTTATGCTTTGTGGGGGAGCTCCTTTATCTGGAGATTCACAACACTTCATCAATATCTGCATGGGGTAATGATTCCCATCTTTGTACTAAATAATACTTGGTTGGAACTAACTGGTGTTTGAATATATATGTGTGTGTGCGTGTGTCACTGTGTGTGTGTGTGTTCACATGCCTCTATTCTGTGTTGGGGTTATGTATCTAGGGGGATAAAGCTATGTATAGTTTGCATATTAGGTTCATTTCAATGTGAATTTGTATCTAATAGCAAATGTAAGATAGTATATGTCTATTTGTAGTGTCTACTTGCATGGAGTTATAGAATGAACATCATCATGGTGAAAAGTTATTAAGAACTAAATTCTCCTAAAGAGGGGAAAAAAGAAATACAGTCAAGTATTCAGTTCTATGCTCTTTGATGATAGAAAATAAATTCTCTGATACCATGTGATGAGTCAACTATCCCAATAGCTTAAGCTTTTGGGTGAAAGAACATGAGTAATTTTATTTTGAGAAAAAACTTTGGTTTGGTCCTCGAAAGTTACATGTGTCACTGCATCATCCCTTCGAAAAGTTTAGTTACCAAATTAGTTCCTCAGATTCTTTTGTCACTACCTTCATCCTTTTTTCACTAAATTCCTGGAAGATTTAGGTAGCGTTTGGTTTGAGAAAACGTTTTCCATTTTCATTTCTTGTTTTCATTTTCAAAATTTTTAGATTTAGAAAATGTGTTTAGTTTCATTTTCTGTTTTTTATTTTAAAAACAATGAAAATATTGAAATATGTTTGGTTTAGTCATTTTCAAAATCACAAATCTATCACAAGCATTTTATCGAACAAGTTATATTCAAGTTGTTTAACAAGCATGGCTCAGACACGCAAACACTACAATTATCCATAAGATTAAGTAGGAAATTAAACACCAATTTTTCAATGGTGTTTAAGGTTACAGAATCAGAAATTGTGTTAGGACAGAACAATAAACAAGAAGAAGAACACACAGTGTGACAGAAACAAAAGTTATTGGAAAACCCAAAAACTGAAACAAAGTTGAGTACATAAAACCCAGAAATTGTCCAAGCCTTTTACTTTGATCCTTTCAATTTGGCCCTAGCTTGCTTCAATACACCTCTGATGCCATCATCCCCTTCCTACGCTCGTTGTTGTTGCCCCCACAGTCGCGGATCCGTATAAGATTTGAAAAGCCTTACATGCTCACAATTTTAACGTTGCCACCTATATGCTCTTTGCCTTCAGCGACATTCTGGAATTCTATAGGCCAACAAGGGTGAACAAGAATCACTGTCTTCATCCTCTGACTATACATTCGTGGATCCCTTCTGTAGCGCTCTAGTCCCTTCGATTTCACAGTACAGGAATGAAATTTTCATTTTCAATTTTATTACAAGTATGCCACCGCGTTTTCGTAGAAAACAGAAAACGACGATTTTTTATTTTCAAATTTGAGGGCATTTTTAGAAACATTTTCGAAGAAAATATTCTCTAAATTTAAAGCAAACGCATTTTCAGTCCTATTTTCTGTTTTCTTTGAAAATGAAAACAGAAAACAGCTAAACCAAACGACCCCTTAATTTGTCACCAAACTAATCTTCAAAGATTCTTTTTGTCACTAATTTAATCCTCCATTAAAATCTATATTGTGACATTTTAAATCTTTGAGGAACTAATTTGCTAATAGATTTGAGCAACTAATTTGTGGGGGAGTGTAAGAGTGTTATCTATAAATACCTCATAATATCATTATTGTATCTTATAATACTTTAGAGTATCTCAGATGATTTTTAATAGGGCTTTCCATATTTCATTGTATTTCCTGATTTATTTTCTTATTTAATTATGACTATGATAGAACACTGATGATAATTTGATAGGCATTTTATTGATTCACACAGAAATACAGGAAGAGTCTCACTGTCCCGAAGTTGATAAATTTGATTTACACCTTGTATTATCTAATTAGAGTTGAAGTTTTCTATATTTACTTGTTTACTTGTTGATAGGGCTCCTATTGGGCAAGGATATGGCTTGACTGAAACATTTGCTGGGGCTGCCTTCTCAGAGTGGGATGACTACAGTGTGGGACGTGTTGGTCCACCTCTTCCTTGTTGCTACATTAAGGTATGTCATATATCCCATCAACCAAAACAACAGTGCAGTGAACTGCCAACCACTACTTATTCATAGATATTGCATTGAATTGTGGTAATGGCCATTAATTATTATAGTTTCGTGCTTGTGCGTAATAAAACTTATTAGACATCAAAGATACTAAGATGTTAGCAACATCTGAAAAATGACAAATTCATCTCTTAATCTGTATTAGAACTTGCAGTTGGTGCTACTTAGAAGGCTTATATGGTGGGAACCTGATTTCTTTATTAATGTGGTTGTATAGCTTGTTTCTTGGGAAGAAGGAGGGTATCTGACATCAGATAAACCAATGCCAAGGGGAGAGATTGTAGTTGGAGGATTTAGTGTGACAGCTGGTTACTTTAAGAATCAAGAAAAAACTAAAGAAGTGTTCAAGGTAATGCCAAACTTACAGTTGTATGCATGACATTTTTCCTTTTTAATTTCCTTCAACTTCTCTTAAATCTGTTTTTGCATATTACTAAGCCACTCGTTACATTTTTGTTTATTTAACTTAGTACAGGTAGATGAGAAAGGTATGCGCTGGTTTTATACTGGTGATATTGGGCAATTCCATCCTGATGGATGTCTTGAAATCATAGATAGGAAGAAAGATATTGTCAAACTTCAACATGGAGAATATATATCTCTCGGAAAGGTAACTCAAACAATACCTTATTCATTCTGGAATCTGGATGAAGTGCTGACACAAGATCCACAGTAACTTTTTCTGGTCCTTACATTGTGTTTTCATTATGACTTAATTGCAGGTTGAGGCAGCACTATCATCCTGTAATTATGTGGATAATATAATGGTTCATGCAGACCCCTTTCACAATTACTGTGTGGCTCTAGTTGTTGCTTCACATCAGTCCCTGGAGAAGTGGGCCCAACAAGCTGGTATAGATTACCAAGATTTTCCGGATCTGTGTAACAAACCTGAAACTGTCACTGAGGTTCTGCAGTCTATTTCCAAGGTTAGTGTTAGGTGTCTATAAATATTTGTTTGTTGTTAATATCTGTTAGTGAGAGTGGTAGTTATTTGTTAATATCTGTTAGTTTGTTGGGCAGCGATAGGGAAGAATTAAGGCTATCTCGTCATTCTCATTTGAGAGAGGATTAGGACCCTTGGGCTGGGGAGGTGTAGATCCTTGAAGTTCTGAAAATTTGTAGCTTTGTTCAAGGGGGATTTCCCTATCTTTCTAATAAAATACCAGATTCCTAACAATTAGCTAATATCTGGATGGTTATGGGTTACTTGTTTGCTGGCACATATCCAGGATATATAATCTATAGATTGTCCATTTATGCTTTATCATTTATCAATTATCAGAATATACATAAAACAATTGTGATCTGGTAACACTTGTTGCGAACTATGCTACTCTTAATGGAATACAAATAGGAGTATAAATTTCCTCTTCTGATAGGGACTTGGGTATTATAGGGTGTCTAAGTTCCACATCAAGTAGTATGGGATGTTTAGTGGAGTACTTAAGTGGCTTGGTCTTGGTTATCCCTCATTGACAGCTAGCTTTTAAGGGAGGGTTCCCCAAGTGTTTGGGTGCGTAGCAATTGATATCAGAGTTGGTTGCCATTGTTTCAGAAAGGGTTACCTACAAAGGGGCTAACCAGAAAGGCTGAGTGAAGCATTGTAGAGTGTTAGCCGTGGAGACATCACCTATGATAGATAGGGACTTCGTCATTATGGGGTGCTTAAGTCCTACATCAAGTAGTATGTGATGCTCAGTGGGGTACTTGAGTGGCTTGGTCCCCCCCCCCCCCCCCCCCCCCGCAATTGCTTGGGTGCTTATTACCTTCCTTCATCTATTAGGTTGTTTAAATATTTAAGGAAAAAATGAATCCTCTTATTAAACTGAGTATAACTTGTTTAAGACAATATCTGCTAAGTGCTAAAGCCAAGATAAATCAATATTAAAAACAATGTTAGAGTGAACATATAAGAAACCATATCTAAAATAAACCAAGACTAAAAACAATGTTGGAGTGAACATATTAGAAATCTTCATTCATATAATGAAAATTGGAGATAGATCATGCCAGTGTTAAGAGATAATGAGCCATTCATGAGCATCCACATAGGAGCTTATCATCCACCTAAAAGCATAAGCTTCTAGGAAATTGGTCCTTGACATGGTTTAAAAGCCTCTATGATCAATTGGTCAGGAATTTGATCCTTGCCATCTCCATTCTTTTAACTGAAGTTAAATTTTAGTTTAAGGTAGAGGAGGTGGCTTATGTTTGATCCCTGCTGAAGTGATCTTGAATGAGAGAATGGATATGAATTCATGAGCTTCCACTAATAGCTTGAATTTTTAGTGAAGTTAGTCTTTGATTCATGGTTTAGGTTTCGCGTAATCATTTTACAAAGTAATGGGGAAATTGGTGGGGATGGCACACAATGCGCATAGAATTCAAGTTGGGTGGTTGAAATGGAGAAATGATTTAGCCTTTGGGTGTAGTATATTATTGCAAGTACTTATAAACTCCAAGGAAGATTCTACCATAAGACCAACAAAGCTTTATGATATTAAATGTCTGGGTAGCAAAGTGTCGAGAAGAACAAAAAATAAATGTAGTGGAGATAAGAATCTTGAGGTGGATAAGCGAATAGACATACAAGAATAGATAAAGTTAGAATGAATATATTTGGGAGAAAATAGAAGTAGAATGTATTGAGGAGAAGCGAGAGAAACTCATCTTGGTCGTTAGCTCAAGTGGAGAAGACTAATAGAAACTACTTTTAAAAAATGGATCAAATGGAAAATAATCTGATTTAAAAGGGCCAAAGGGGTAGAGGAACACAGAAACCACTAAACATGACTTAATTCTCTAAATGGTTTAATTGAGAAGTTTGTTTCTCATAGAGCCAAAAGGCTTCAACTGATCCTGGTAATCAACCCCACTTGATGGGAAAACTCTAGTTCCATAACATGCGTATTGTTTGGCTTTAGGTCAATCTATTTACTATTCTTTTGAGAATGATTTTGAAGGACAAGCAAAATTTAATGAATGAACACAAAACAGTGAAACCACCAATCTTTTTATTAACATTAAATAACCACATTTTGTGTCACATTCAAAATATATAGAATTGTTGCACTTAAATTTGTTTGGTACTTGCAATGCCTTACATTTATATGAAGGAAGTATCGCAGCTGTGACAAGGCATCCTTTGTTCTTGAAGGATAATAAACTTCATAGAAATGAAATTTTAGATCGACCAAGCTGTATCGCGAGTTCTAGTTATGGCGTAACGATGGAGTTATAAGTTGATAACCATTGTACGTGCTGCATGGTTAATGGCTCATTTCCTTTATTTTATTCATTTCAGGTTGCAAAATCTGCAAAGCTGGAGAAAACTGAAATTCCTGCAAAGATTAAGTTGCTGCCGGATCCATGGACTCCTGAATCTGGATTGGTCACTGCTGCTCTCAAGATAAAGAGAGAGCAGCTGAAAGCCAAATTCAAAGATGATCTTCTGAAGTTGTATGCTTGAAATGAAGTATCTAACCTCTTCAATTTCTGGTTGGTGTATGTTGTAATATGTAATATGTAATAGGTATCTTTTTATTCAATAATACTATTTTGCCTTTAAAAGAAAGATGTAATATGTAACTCATCTGACATAATAAAATCATACTCCAAATAATGACGACACTTGGCTGTGAACATGAATTCTCTTGCCAGAGAAGCGAACCAAGTAATAGCTAGCAATAGATAGTGATTTATGATCACTTGAAAATACTTATACAAGATGTTTATAATGTTTGTATGGTTCCTAGATTTAGCTTTTGACTTTTGTTTATAATATGGTGTAGTGTCAAGGGTTCGACCCTACCGAGCAGAGTTAGGATATGCATGTGACACAAATTAAACAAAATATATTTTTTACGGCTAATTCTAATATTAAGCGAAGGAATACTCCTTTTTTTTTTTTATCAGCCTACAAAGAAATATATTAGAAACTGGGTACAAGGGATGCCTATCAATAAGGGATCCTGTGATTAATGTTTCCTACTATATGCTGAATATAATTTGTGTATTCATTGTATATAATTAGATTGCCTAATTATAGGGATTAGAATAATTGTGTCATTATTGCTATTGATGGCTGTAAATATCTCTATAATATTTAACGATGATATAACGATTAATGAAAGGCAGAAAAATAGAAATTCTAACATGGTATCAGTAGGTTCTTGATCGAACTTGTGATTCTTTTGGCGACTCCTGTAACACTCCGTTACATTAGACACAACCCAATAATAATATTTTTATTTTATTTGTTTTTATTAAAATACGAGTAAATTTTTCGCAATTAAAAGAAACATTTACAAAGCTTATTAAAGACAATGAATTAATAAAAGTGGCGTGTAACATAATACAAGAATAAATACATAGTTTAACAAGTACAGACAAATCATGTACTAGCTAGTCCCAACCCATTCATTAATTATCCTAGTCAGAGCAGTACATGAATTCTACCCTATCCCAAACATAATAATAAAACTGACCTTCGAATTTGGCATCCTCGCATCGTCCTCTGCAATCTCTAAACCATCTGCACCGACGAAGAGACTTGATTGCTAGACATGGACGTCATCTTCGCGTATCCATTTAACGTGTACATACAAGGAAAAAGAAAAGCAGAGGGGTGAGGTATGGTTCTAATATATATGTATCACTAACGGTAGAACTACCGGGGACCTATTGTTTTTCTAGTCATAACCTCTCAAACTCTCAACAACTCAATCATCTAGACGCAGTATGGATCCATACTCCTCGATTGGAAGTGACTGGGAGTACATATGCCTCAACCCATGGCAAAAACCTTCATCTTCCTCATATGAACTCAAATATCTCAATTCAGGACATTCACAGTCCTATAACTTAGGCGTACTCTCACACCAATCAATGGAATGCTAAGCAGTAGTCAGGATTGCCAAGCTTGGTCAGATAAATAGGGTGCTGCCCTGTCCCTTTAGGTACTTCATCACCCAGCACCGTATCCCCAAGACTTCCGTAAGTGAGTCCCTGTCGTTCATTCCTCAGCTTGCCAGGCTGTGTCTTCCACGATAGGCAACATGCCGCTGCATGTTCCTCTCTTAATAGTACTCACACTAGAGTACTCACATTGTACTTATCAACATTTGGTCTCAATCACTGAGCACCAACATAAGGTAATAATATTTCTGTCCCTCAGACAGATAAATAGTATAACTAGCGTATAATCACATTTCACTATATCTAACCTCATTGAGTCCTCATTGACTATCGAAATTACATAGGATAACATTTTTGTCATTTTGACAGATAAATAGTATAGATAAAATATAAATATTCAAAATCACAATATATCACAATTAAGTCATTGCATCCAATAATATTTTCAAGAATATATACTTTAAATATCTGTAAAATAATTTTTACAATATTAGGAAATTAATGGATACTTAATTTTGATTCTTCTAACTTTAATTACTTATTAAGACTTATAGTCATTCATCTTAAAATTAAGAGATATTAATACTAATTAAATATAGGATTTGATATTAATTAAAATAAATTTCAGACTTAGTTATTTTCTTACATCTAAAAATTAACTCAAAAGTTATATTCGTCTTAATTACAAACAGTATAGTTAGGTGTTTAGAATTTATTTGTAGCAAATAACTATTCTTCTCTCCTTTCTTAACCAACCCGAAATCAGAACAAGAAAAATCAAGCCTAAATTTTAAAATCTCCTAAGTAGTAGGATTAAATACTTAAAGTTATTAACATAATTTGACTCATTATATTTTTGTTCCCTATCATACCAGAGAATTAACCTATAAGGAAAACCAGAATCAAATTTGGTTTTTTTTAAAATTTATTATTATTATTATTATTATTATTATTATTATTATTATTACTGAAATTTGGTGTAAACTAATCCATCAAGATTAGCAAGTTTTCTTTATTTCAGGTTGCTGAACCTAGAACAGAAAGGAAAGAAGAGATCAAATTGTTTCCAAAGTTTTTCTAATGAAATTTTGCAAAAATTTATAAGATAACAAATGTAAAATTTGTATACCATGCCTTATTGTATTGGGCTCCAGGCCGTGGCTTTTATTTTGGGATCAAAGGATCAAACTTTGAGTTTATTTTAGATTTAATTACTCTCCAGATCCCTATACTTTTACCAAATTTTTAATTAGGTCTCTGAACTTTTTTTTCTTTCAATTGGGTCCCTAAACTTTTATTTTTTTTCAATTGGGTCCCTGAACTTTTATTTGTTTTTCAATTGGATCCTTCCGTCTAATTGTCGTTATGAAAAATTAATCATAGACACCTATTAGAGGTGCTTCTAGAGTGTGTTGTAAGCACAACTGAGTCAATTATGAGAGCTTTCTGCAAAGTTTCAATCTTTTGCATAGCCAAATACTTGTGAAAGAATACATGGGTTAAATTGACCTGTAGAGGTTGAAACTTTACAGAAATCTCACATAATTGACTCAGTTATGCTTACAACACATCCTAGAAGTATCAATTCATTGTGTGCACCTCTAATTAAGTGTTTGCGATTGATTTTTCATAACGACAATTAGATGAGGGATCCAATTGAAAAAAAAAAGTTCAGGGACTCAATTAAAAGAAAAAAAAAGTTCAGAAACTTAATTGAAAATTTGGTAAAAATATAGGGATCTGCAGATTAATTTAACCTTTATTTTATTATCAATCATTTTATCCAGATTATTCTTAATTAAAGTCTTACGAAAATAAAAGTTTAAAAAGGTATATTGAATTAAGAGACTTACAGTCATCTAGTGATGAAAACTTAAACTCTGAATTTTTTTTTTTTTTAAAACAAACCGAAACTGAAATGCCAAGGGAACAAGAATTTCCACCTTTTAAATGATTTAAGAGCAAAAACCTTCTTAAGCGACTATCTCCCAACATCACCGAATTGCATTCCAAGTCCAGCTTCAAAGAAAAATTTTCATTACTCAACTAGAAAAAGACAAAGTGACAGAAGGGAAATTAATCCCATCCTTCTTCATTTAAAACCGTCACACACACATAGTTGATTTTGTATCTTTTAACAAAAGCCAAGTTTCTTGTTTCTGATCTCATCATCTCCGAATCCAGTGTTTGAGTCTGGCCCAATTCTATTTTTTTCGTTATTCCCATTTATATTAGGTGAGGAAAATAAAGTGATAAAAAGAAAATATTGGTTCAACTTTCTGAAAACCGACACACACACACACTAAAGTGGAGGCTTCAAAGTTGTCTTTTGTTGTTTTCTAACTTTTGCTAACAGAACATTTCTTTAAAATGGAAAAAGACAAGCTTTCCTTCTTACATGGTTCGAAACACACACATATCCACATCCTTTGTTTCTTTTCTTTCTTCTTTCTCTTTATACATAAACATGCAGTTTATTAAAAATAAAAACTTGTTTTTCTGTTAGTTGGCAGGGAACCGAAACTGAGGAAGAAGTGTCCCTTATCTTTTATTAAGATCTTACATTAATAAACTTGTTAGAGTTTGGTTTAAAAGTGTGAACCAGAGCTTTATAAAAAAAAAAAATAGCACATACTCTCACAGACCGTGTATTCTTGGAACCAAAAGAAAGGGAAAATTTTAATATCTACAAGCTTGTAAGTGTTGGGTTTATTTTTAGATTATTTAAGAACCAAGAATCAACAGAAAACTCAACAAAAAGTCCCCTTAGAGGTGGACTTCTCATCACAGCAAAATTTCACAATACAAGAATTAAGGAAAAATTTCACAGTTCAGTTTCATATGAGTAAGAAACAAGGAGAATTAGCAAGAAATTATAAGGTAAGGTTAATATCATACAAAATCATAAAAGAAATAAGAATTTGAAGAAAACAATAATATAGAACCACCTAACTCTCCCCCTTACCTAAGATCACGTGCAGCAGGTGATGAGAAGAGGAAGGTTGTTGTTTGATCCTTGAAGGATGGAGGATGAACTCCTTTGATGATGGAGATGGAGTGTTGTTGGAATGGAAGAGTAGAACAAGAAAGGAAATTGTGTGTGTGACTTGAGAAGTCTCTCGGCTGGCAGAGAAAAGAATTGGGAAAGAGTTGTTGTTGGTGAGATGAGTGTGGGGGAGACAAGGAGAGTCTCGTGCAAGTGAGTGGAAGAGAAGAGGAATGAACAAATTTGAATACAAGGAGAGTCATTTTATAGAAGGGAGAAACTTGATCTCCAAGTTTGATGACATCATTCTAATGATGTCGTGTTTGCATCATACTTAAGTGAGGATACAAGGGTCTGGGTGTACGTGAGAGAGAGCTGACTAAGGTCTTCATGTTGGTTTCATAGTTAATTTATTGATTAATTTTAAGTTGAAACTTTTTGGAAAAATCAATTTATATTTATTATCAGTTATCATGAATTAAAATTAATTTTTTTAATTAATTTCAAAATTTTAATATTTATTTAAGTATTTTTTAGTCAAAATTCATATTAAATTTATTTTAACTCAATAAATTCTCAAATTTTTAAGGAAATTATACTTTTATGTATTTAACTCAAAAATGAATTGACTTTGTCAGTTTCATCAAGTTTTAATATTATTCTTATACTAGCTGGCTTATCAGCAAACTGTTTAGAACGTTTTGTATAAATTTCTTAGAAAGTTCTAAATTTTCTTAGAAATTATCCTAATCTTATTTAGACCTATAAAACATGATTCTAAGCTCAAATCATTATTTTGTAATCATTTGAGACTTTTCCTCATGTCCTCCATAAATATAAACAATTATGTATTTAATCATTGTTTTAATAGTTACCTGGACTTTGGTCCGAAATAATTATTAAAATTCACGATTAAGTAGAAAATGAAATCTTGATCACAATAGTGTGAATCAATATTTTAATATTTTGTCTTGATTTCTCAATATTAAATTAATAATAAAAAAAATAGACAAAATAAAAATGAGGATGTTTCAACTCCCTCCGTGGTCGCTCTTGGTTTGGTTGTTTTCGTTGCTTCTGGTTCCGGTGTTTTGAACCATTCGTTTCTAGTTCGTGAGACGTGTTTCTGGTTAGTCTTTCATGCTATTGTTGGTTCTGCTAGTCCATCTCAATCCATCGCCACCAACTCTAATATTTTAACCCAAGAGAAGGTGCAACAAATTTTTCTCTCTACGTTCTCTCTACTCTCTCTACCTTGGGCATCCAAGGTAAGTCTACTAGTGCTTCTACACTGTGGTTTGTGGATTCAGGGGCTTCTAACCATATGACTGGAACCCCTGAACATTTACACAATGTACATGCTTACAATGACACCCAAAACATTCAGATTGTCGATGTTAACACTCTGTCTATTTCTGCTATTGGTGACATTAATCTTTTCTTTACCAATGTATTTGTGTCCCCGGGGCTGGCTTCTAATTTAATTTCAATTGGGCAATTGGTGGATAATAATTGTAATGTTAATTTCTTTCACACTGGTTGCTTTGTGCAGGATCAGGTGTCGAGGAAGGTGATCACAAAAGGACCTAAAGTGGGCAGATTGTTTCCACTATAATTTTATTCCCCTAGTTTTTCTTTTTTTTCCTTGTACTGGTGTCCCACACTCGTTTGAGGATTGGCATAATAAATTGGGCCACCCAAACTCTGTTGTTTTGTCTCATTTAATAAAAACTAGTTTGTTGGGCAATAAAAATATCACTTCTGACTCATTGTTTAAATGCTCTGTGTGCAAACTTGCTAAAAGCAAAACTCTCCCTCCATGCTCATTGTGTTGAAAAATGTTTTAAAATGATTCATAGTAATGTTTAGGGTGTGTCTCTTATCTTATCTCATGGCAATTATAAATACTTTGTGACATTTATTGATGACTACAACCGTTTCACTTGGGTTACTTTCTTAGTTCTAAAGCTGAAGTTTTCACAATGTTTAAGAATTTATTGGCTTTTATTGAAAACCAATTTCAGACTAGCATTAACATCTTACGCACTGACTCTGGTAGGAAGTATATTTCTCATGCCTTTCAGGACTACCTTCAGCAAAATGGTATCATGTCTCAGCGTTCCTGTGACTAATGTTCCCTATTATATGCTGAATATAATGTGTATTTAAATTAGTAATTTGTGCATTCATTGTATATAATTAGATTGCCTAATTATAGGAATTATAATAATTGTGCCATTATTGCTATTGATGGCTATAAATATCTCTGTAATATTTATAGATGATATCACAATCAATGAAAGGCAGAAAAAATAGAAATTCTGACAATACCCTCCTCGGTTACACAAATAGGAAAACCATGTTACTACCAGAGAAAGAAGATGGTAACTAAAACCTCTTTCTCTCCATAAGCATAACTTTGCCCTATTATCAAACAAAAAAGTCAGCTAAAGCATATTTACCACTACACACTAAACTAAAAAAACGCTAACAAAAACTGTAGCCAGAGATATATCCATGAGAAGAAATAATCTACTACGCCCCTGACAAAAAACCAACTAGCATGACCAGTTATGGACTTGCATAGTTGTATTTCCTACTATTGCTCCTCAAAGACCCAAATTTATGAAGCTTGCCATCTCACGCTACCCGTGAAGAATGTTGGGAAACCGAGGGGGATAAAATACCAAAGAGATCTTCACTAATGGGTCAGGAACACATCATATAAGTGAACTTGACACTACTCACTTCAATCTAATTTTTCACGCGTTATATGTCACAAGAGCCATGCTTAACTTGGGTCTATTGACTAGTTTTACTCAAATTCATAGAATTATGGAAATTATGATTAAACAAGATGATAGGCCGCATTAAGGCCACAGGGCCCTTGCTCCCTACAGCCCTATTTTATGACCGCTTTAGACTTTAACTCTCCATAAGTCTCTCTCTTTGATTTTATTTTTATTTTCATTTTTATTTTCTGCTCCACAGAATGGAATAAGAGTAAATAGTAGGAGATTGTTTTGCACCATTTTTTTCCTACTAATTACACGATATTTTATTTTATTTTATTGTTAAATTACTATGTAGGTTTCTGAACTAGTTGAGAATTTTCAAATAAATTTCTAAATTAATTATTTTAACTGAGTCCTTCATTATGTAAATCTTTTTAATTAGATCTCTAAGGTTTTTGAAACTTCCATAAATTGTCATTTCTTGGTGCTTTCAAGCTGTAAAAAACCTAACTCTAGAATTTTTATTTATTTTTAGTTTAGAGACCTATTAAAAAATTTTAGTTATTTAAAAAATTTCATATAGTTTAGGATCTACTTAGTAATTTAACCTTTTCTTTTTCAACTGTTATTTCAAAATTACTCCTATTGAACAAGAAGAGTATGTCACTTCCTCTAGAATTTTATTTCCAAAATATATTAAATACTTGCATCAATTTAATTTAGGTTTCAGAATTAATTTTTCGGAAGAGTATTAAATACATTTTGAAATTAAAGTTCTAAAAGAGTTTTTAAACACTTTCCGAATTTTAATATCAAAATGTATTAAATACTATTGTGAAAATTTAGTTTTGAAAGTAGTTTACATATCACTCCTGCAAATTTAATTATGGAAGTGTTTATATTTATACATTCTAGTTCCAGAAGGCTTTTTTTTTTACACAAGTTCCAGAAGGCTTTTTTAAATACTCTAATTCAATGCTTTTCAGGAATTAAATTTCAAAAGCGATCTGTAATTCCGGAATTAAATTTCTAGCAAAGATTTGTAAATCACTTCCAAGGTTGACAAGGGTAATTTTGAAACTAACAGTTAAAAAAATAAAGGGTGATGCTATTAGTATAATAAAAAATTAAAAAGTGGTGTAAAATATAACTTCCAAAATAAAAAGGACTGCATAACCTTTCAATGCAATAACTAGATTGCAAAGCTTTTATCCTTCTATTGTTGATGAAATACGCTATTTGAAGGACCTTAAAATGGAATTTTTCCTATAGTTACTTGAGCACTAAGGGCCTGTTTGGATAAACATCTTAATTAAGATCTTATTTAACAAGTCCTTATTTTAATAAGCTATTGTGTTTGGATATATATGTTGAAAAACACTAACACAATTTTTAAGCGTTTGAATACACTATTACATAAGTACTTATATGATGTTGTTTCATTTTAAAAAAAAAAAAAAAATAAGAGTCAAATCATGATTAAAAGTAAATAAAAATTTAGCAAGTAATTAAATAATTTAAAAAATAGCATTATATAAAAAACCATTAGTCACTATATATATATATATATTTGAAATCATTATTAAAAATAAAAAAATTTGCTATAGTTATTAATAATTTTAAAAATTAAAATATATATCTTAATTAGTGTTCTTCTGATATTACAGTGAGGAAAAAATGAGTAAAAGTCTGTTGAGTTTGTGCGAGAGTGAGAGACATATCCAAAATGTTTTTACGTTAGGTGAGGTGAAGTGAGGGTGAAAAAAATGAATCAAAGAATGTATGAGATGTATGTGATAATGGGAGATGAGTGTGCAGTTTGTTTTTGAGAGAGAAAAATGTGAGATGGTGAGTTGTGGGTTACGTGAGGGGAGGGGAGGTGGGTTAGGATCCTCTCCATTTCTTCCATTACCAAGCTTTTAACAAAATAAATATTAATCTTCATAAAGTGTGAATCATCTCCATTTTATTTATTTACCAAAAACCATATGAAATGGAAGAAATGGAGGAAATGGAGAGAAAAAGAAATGGAGAGGATCCTAACCCAATACTTTGGGTGAGAGAGGAAAGTGCTAGCGATGAAGAAAAATGCCCTGGCGGGATTCGAATGCAGTCTCACCTTATAAGCACCGCTTAAGTAAATTGTATAAGCTATGTTAGACAGCTTATGAAAATAAGCTTAAGACAGCTTATGGAGTAGTGACAAGTTGTTTTCATAAGATTTTCCAAACACTTGTACAAGTACTTTTGCCAGAAGATAAGTTCAAATAAGCTGTTCATAAGTTAATCCAAACGGGCCTAAGATTATGATTGGCTAAATAATGTCACAGAAGCAATAATGCTCTTTCTTAGAAACTGGATCTCATCTAATAATAAAAATGTAGACAAATGTGAAACTTCTTCTCTCCATGAAATTATTACATACAGCAGAAGAAGAAAAAAAGTTTCCATCTCCCCAGATGATGCATAAGCTGATGGATCTCAATATTTTTATGGACTATGGAGTAGGGTGGCAAGCTGCTCTCACCATGCTGTGGACTCTGCAGAATGAAATTGTCTTTCTGAACCAAACTTGAAATCAAATTCATTTTTGTTGCATAGAAAATGTGTATTTTTTGTATTGTTGGCAGTGGTCACATGGAATTTTACTCTGGCTCAACAGGAGTTTCTGAAATGGCCACTGTTGATAATGATGGCCGTAGGAGAAGATATAAACCAGGCCCTAAAAATGGTATCAATGATATGGGAAGAAGCCAAGAACCTTTGTCAAACCTGCATATTGGATTAGCATTCAAATATTTGCTATAGATTGTTTTATATTTCTAGGACTAGGATCTGTATGTAAACATTTGGATAAAAACTTATATGGCAAGGAACATACCTTTTTCGAGCAGTCATATCGTTGTAAACCCAGAACGGGGCAAATGTTGAAAGTATAATAAAATCAATGGACATAATATGGATCTGCAACATGAAAACCTGATTTTAGCACCTAAAGAGTATTGCCCATTTCTTACTTTAGGAAGAATGGATAAGTGTAATAAATTATTAAAATGGGTGCATAAGAACATGTATTCTAATTTAGCCATAAATTTGGCCTAGTTACTAGGTTTCAGTAGACTAGCAATTGTTGATTCTACACTAGCAAAGATCAGCATGGCAAGAATGGAAAATTCTATGGCATTGCTGAAGTTTCTATAACGAACTAGTGTAAAAATAGGCAGTTTGTGCCCTAAGTTGGAGGTTTAGTTGTATATATAGTTGGGTATATTTTTTTTTAAAATGTAACTGAAGTTGGAGGTTAAAATAGAATAGTGGAGTAGTTTATAATAGTTGAGGATAAAAATGTCCAAAAAAAAGTGGAGACTAAATGAGGTTATCCCCTTTATAATAGTTATAGATACAATGAATAGTCATGCCAACTTCTTGAAATGCTGAGTACGAACTTACAAATTTGCTTTCCCTGAAGTACTGGTAAAATTCTTTCCACACATCTTGTCCAGCTAGACCAGCATAAGTTATGATGGCTACCCCTGCAGCAAGTGATATCTGATGTGCAAGTAAGGTAAGTTACATACTCCAATTAAATAAAATAAAAATAGTCAATAGGGTTCTTCCCATGAGATCTTTCATAATAAAGATATGCTGACAGCATGTCTAGGAAGGGAAGTCTTTTAATCCCTTTCAATAAGGATTAATACATGCTAAAGGAAATCTCTTCAGGGGTTTTAAAAACTATTCTAGACAATAATTGTTGGTTCAGTTTCGCTGTGAAACTGATTTGTTGCATTCCCAGCTTCATATACTGCTTTTTATTGATTGGGTACGTTCAAGAATAAAAATAATGGGAAGAGGAAATATAAAATATCAAGGAAAGATTGATTCCTCTAATATTAAGGCTAAAAAGTCTTTTTATATGAAAACCTTCCCAATATTTGTAGTTTGCTTTTACTACGCACTATACTACATAATATAGAACTATTAAATGTGAGATTCCCATGTACTGTGTCTGCTTGTTTATGGAATACAATTATGATGTTATTATACAAAACACTATAAGTGCAACCTTTGCCATGGCATTTGTTAATCATTTTTCAATTCAAATATATACTGTATTAAGATAAAGCATTATTTGATTGTCAATGCAGAGTCAAAAGACTTAAAAAAAAAGAGCAAAGCTCAAATAGGGGTGCTTTGCTGCAGCAATTGAACTATGGCTAAGCAAATTGAATTTACCAGAATGAATAAAATATATGACGATTTAAATTTTTTTTAAGGTTTTCTCCAAAAATAAACATGACTGCAATCTGGTGTTTTTGTTGGGAATAAATTTTCTTGTAACAAGCTGAGAGCTTAGTAAGCTTCAGCTTGAGGGGGAGTGTTGAAAATCAGAATATTATATTCTGATTCTATTAATAATAGCGGTTTATAGGAACATAATCTTTAATTTAGAGGAAACAAAATATCCTCTATTTATGTGTAATTAATGTAATTAACCTATATAAACACGCATCCGCTGTGTACTCTGACACACGGTTTTCAGTCCATTATACCTCTGTTTTCTCCTATTTTAACAGGTATTAACCTAAGCAAAATCACATAACCATGGAATCATTATTTAGATTACTATGATTTCTCTGCAACAACTTTGAAAGATGAGGTTGAGAATGAGCATTACCGTTGCAGTTACTTTTGATTCCAGAAAATTCAAAGGCCATGTTTTAAGTTGAGTTTCTTCAACAGGAGGAGCTGGCGGTTTCCAAAGTACAAAATACGGAAGAAGAGCATATGCACCACCAAAACATGAAAGTATCAGGAATGGCCATACAGGAATATTGTTTTTTGAGCTGTAGAACAACAAATGGAAGATACAAAATCAGCTTCAGACATTGTCAAATAGGACATATACATATGAAAATACTAAATCATTCATTCTCAATATAATATGTTACATATGGCAACTTTTAAAATTCTTGAAATGGCATTCAAAGCAATAATGTAATGAACACAGCAGTAATGTGGAATTAAAAATAGCAGGGATGGGGTATGTTATTTCAAACTACTATTCTCTCAAATAAGTCATTGTGACTGATTTTTGTGAAGCACATAGGAGTAGTTTGAAACTGTGAGTATATTAGATAAAACTCCAGAGTATAGAGGCTAAAACTGTATTTATCCTGAAAGAAAACTATTGAACTCACCCTTTACATCACGGATTTCCAGTTCATAAGTGTTCATGTTTTGATGGTTTGCCACAAGGGAGGGTAGCAAGGCTTTAAGAAACATCTATTTGCAAATTAAATCAAAATTTACAATTCACAATTTGAATTGTACGATTCGGCTAGCCAGCGATTTGTATAATATAATGAATCTCAAATGACCTTGAATTTTATGATATATGAATGAAACAGTGCAATTTTGTATTACCAATACAAACCACACAATTTGGTTCATTATTTTTTCTTTTTTCTTTTACTTTTCGTTTACCAATTCTAGTGAAAGAAATTAAGAAGTCATATAAATGAAAAGGAATTAAAGGAGCACTATGTCATGACAACAAATGAGAGAGGCCAGAAAATGGGAAAATTGCACGATGAAGTCAGCCATACAACGAGTGAGAGCCACATCAGAAATTTAGCAGGAATCAAATTAGTTAGAGGACAAGGACATGCAGAGGGTGATGCACAAATTAAGGCACCAAGAAGTAGCTCACGCAATAGGAATCAGAGTTCGTTATTGAATGCGGAAGGAATATAAGGGAAAAAAGGGAATGTAATAGGAGGGGAAAGTAGTATTAGTGACTTCAACCTCTCTCTCTCTCTCTCTCTCTCTCTCTCTCTCTCTCTCTCTCTCTCTCTCTTCTCTAGTCAGACTCTCATCTCCACTTCTTAACTTTCTGTCATCTACATTTCTTTATGCAGGGATTGCTATTTCTCGGATAGCAATTTCACAGTTATCTCCAATAAATACAAATTCCATTGTGTTGCATATCCTCTACTGCTACCAATTACTGTGATAATTGTTACACACTACTCAACTTATCCTATTTAATTATTCCACTACTCTATTTGTCACACACTCTTTTAGTGCATGCACTCTATTTGACTATTCCACTGCTCTGTTTTCATTCTTCCAAGATAGAGGCTTCACACACTCAGTTATGACTTAAAATTGTGTTTTGAGACACTTATGGCTAAGTTGTTTTATCTATTTCTAGTTTAAAATTGTTACATTGAGCATTATACATCATTTGTATAAAATATTTGTAGCTTCTTTCGTTGTATTTGAATCTTATAATTCAATACAAATTACAATTTATGATTTGAATCTTGGTTTGACAACCTTGATTCAAAATATTGCAAGTAATCTTAGATGCATGGTAAAGATGTTTATGAAACTATTCATGAACCTCGACCTAACAACTTATATTATTTATGTTAGAGAGAAATATAAATCAAAGGGAAGTACCTTCTTCCTGTAGGAAGCAAGAGCATGCTATATACCAACGGCCACAAGCCCATTAAATACCACAATGACACTAGCACTTCATTCATTCTGAAACCATCATCTCCTTTCAGATTCAGGAGCTTTTTCAAGAAATACGTGTCCCTTGACTGAATGAGGAAAAAAAAAAAAACTCACTGATTAAAACAAAAGGAAAGGAAAAATAAAGGCATGGGGAGATAGAAACTGCAAAGGCTACTTTGGTGCTCTCACAAGAGGACCAAAGAGTAAGCTGAATACCTAAAGATGTACACAGTCTAAGCCTACACTAGCATAAAAAAGGCTGGTCAAACAATTGATATGACCAGTGTAGAAGTCATATATTTTCATTCTTTTTCGGCTCAGATAAAGAATTTTGGAAGCATTAGTGGCTCAAGAATGATCGTTATCATAATTTTGAAGAACATAGGTTATCATAATTTTGAAGAACATAGAGATAGCACCATTTACATTTTCTTCTCTGTCAAATAAAACAGATGCTCCAAACCATGGTTTTAAATTGCAGTTGCGATTGCTAAACAATTACTGAAATTGCAGAAATGACCTTCCAAACCACAATATTAAAACCAATCTCCAATCCAAAATGATAACAAACAATGGATATAACCATATTGAAGATCCTAATGTTACTCTAGCATTTTAAAACTTCCAAGTTTAATTTTACTCTGTCAAACAATTAGAAATCATGTTAAATATGACTTTCAAAGTAATTATTACAAAAGTTAACAATATTATCATTATCATACATGACAATTTATAATTTGATGGCGGTGTGTCGGTGTTTTCTGATTAAATTCTTAAAACTTCTACCATCTATAAGGCAAAGAAAAATAACAAGTAACCACTATGTCAACACATGATATTGTAACTCAAGGACTGATATCCCTTGCGACTTCTCATATATATACACTTTTAAGTTGGCTAGTGTAAGATTGTGTAAAACTAGTTGTGTTTGTTGTTATTACAATGGTCAAGGTTAGTTAGTAACTTGGTATAAAATGTTGAAATTTTGTGGATTAACATAGTTTAATTATTGGATTATTAATATCAATTATGTTAATAAAATATATAGTATATTAATTGATGGATATCAATTATTGGGGCTTATTATGTGGGTGTGTCTATGATGGGTGGGCATGTTCGTGATTCAATTGAGGTAATAAGTATGAATTCAATCTTCTCTTCAGGTATAAATTCTCTAATCTTCCTATAGATAGGGACATACATACCGGGGTCTGGTTTGGGGTGAGAAAGAAAACATAGTACATTAGCGCAGCCCACAAGAGGAAGAGCAAAATGGAGGTTGTCCAGTCTCTTCCATTGCCATTGCCATTCCCACCAACCTCACTCTCTTCCTTCAAACTATGGCAAACATGGAGACCACCACCCTTTTTCTCAAAAAATGGAGCCAACGAGGTTTTGGTTCCGACATCAAGTGGTTTTACGAGGCAACTAATTGGCGTTCTTTGCGGTGAAACTGTGAGTGGAGGAGGGTTCTGAAGTTGAAGTGAGGAAGTTCTCAAATTTCGGTGGTTGTTGAGAGTGGGAAAGTTGCGAGAGAGGAAAATGGGTTGAGCTAGCAGCATAGTCAAAGTGCAACGGTGGGTGGGTGCTGCTGCGGTGCGGGGTTTATGGTTATGGCTATGGCTATTCCAATTTCCACATCTACTTTTGGATAAACCCAATAACATACATGCCCTTTCATTAGAGCTGTCAAAATGGAGTGTGACCCGTGGGTCAACCCGGCCCACCACGGGTTTGGGCCGGACCGGATTGAAAAAAAAAAGTGTCTTTCAATTATTTAAAAAACTTGACCCGGCCCACCTACAACCTGACCCACCACGGGTCAACCCGTGGTGGGCGTGGTGGGCCGGGTTGGCCCGCGAGTTGTCCACTTATTTAAAAAAAAAAAAAAAAAACTACCCTCCCTCACATACCTCACAAGCCTCATTAGGCCACTTAGGAAATTTTCCATTTTCTTAGTTCCCTTGAGGTTGATAATATATTAATTTGAATTTGAAAATGTTAGTGAATGTATAATGTTTGATAGATCCAAATTTGTTAGGAGATGTATAGTGTTAATGAATATATGAATCTGAATTTAAAAATGTTAATGAATTTGAAAATGTGTTATTTTCGGTGTATTTTGGCAACTTCTGGTTGCTATTTTTACATGACAAAAGAAAATAGAAGCTAATTTTTTTTTTTTTATTTTAGGTGGGCCAACCCGTCTACCCACCAACCCGTGGTGGCTCGGGCCGGGCCAGCATTTTTAAGGCTCACCAAGAAGTGAGCCGGGTTGGGTTGGCCCACCTATTAGGTGGGCCGGGTCCAGTGGGCCGGGCTGACCCATTTTGACAGCTCTACCTTTCATCATGTCATTCAATAGAGCATGGAATTAATCTCAGTAAAACTTCATTTCCAATTACCATCATTAAACTTGATAATATTATTATTTTAATTAGGAGATTAATATTACCAAAATATTAATTTAATTATAAAGTTTAATTTATATAAAGAGTATCTTAAGTAACTTTTCAGCAAATTTATTCAAACAAATATTGATTGTGATTATAATCGATTATAACAATAATTGATTATACATGTAATCAATAATTGAAATAATTTAATTTTTACAGTTGTCTCAAACACTCTATAAACAGCTTAAATGGACTCAAAAAAGCTGAAATGTGGGGAGATAAAACTTTCCCGAACATGTTCTAAATTGTCTTCATAATAATAGTGTCTTCGTATGTGATAAATTTATTGACTTTTATAATAATTATTTTAAAAATCATATATATAATAATTTTTAATTGGTCAATGGTGTATATAAATTGAACTCTTATATAATTATTAGTATAAAAGATTTTGAGTTTACATTTTATACATTGTTCTTGTAAAAAAGTTTACACTTTTCATCTTATACCACAACTTTTTGTAGAGATGTGATTTCTAATTGATCATCCATGTAAAAAATAATATATTGATAAGGTATAGCCATTAAACTTTTATTATATAAATTACGATATGAATTACTACCTACGTTCCTATTTATAAGACCCAAGTTATAAGTAGTATTTGTTCCTTTTTATAAGACTCAATCCATAATGTCTCATGCATTAATTATTTTTAGACTAAAATACGCCTAATTAAATAAGAGAGAGATTATATTAATAGGTCTTTAGAAGAGAGAGAGGAACATTAATTACAATGATATTTTTAGAAAAACATATAAATTTAGGACAAATTTATTATTATCAACTAAATTAACCATTTTTCTTAATCCCGATGAATTGGGTAATTAAATCTTATAAATAAGAACAGATGTACTACTATATAAATAATACATTTTTTATATTACAATTAAATTTCGGATATTTATCTATATTTTACTTTCATTTTAATCCATTAAGTTTAAAAAGTTTCCATTTGATCTTTACTTTGTTTCTATTAAACCAAAAATTATTCTTCAATAAGAATTTTTTTTTTTTTTTGTACTAATGGTGTCAATTGTAAATGACATACTATTTCACATTTTGCCATATAACACCAAATTAACTAAGTGTGATAACCTATCAGATTAATTAATTTAATCTTTTAAGAGACTAAAAATCACCAAACTAAAACACAAAATGTAGGATCAAGAGGATTTAGCTCAAGTGATTGAGTGTGTGAATTATTATAAACGTTCCTATTATCTTCGATTCCTTTCCCATGGATAAAAAATGTAGGTAACCAACAAAATTACCAAAATTATGTTTTAGCTTTTTTTTTAATTGGTTGTACACGTGGTGGCACTCGAACAAGTACGCACCATACCTCTCTCTTTAAGTTTCAGTTGAGCAGATAAGGTAAGGTCGAAGGTTGTGCTTGGTGCTGATGGCCATGGCCGAAGCTTCAAGAATCATGTTACACTCCACTCTCCTCCCTTGTTTCAGCCCCAAAACCCATCTGGGTCACCACCACCACCGTCACCTAAGCGTGTCATCATCACGCAAGCACCACCAAATTCAGTGTTCAGTGTCTGCAGGTGCCACTCCTCAAGCCAACCCAGTGTCTTGGGGGTGCGAGATTGACTCGTTGGAGAACGCGTCGGCGCTGCAGAGGTGGCTGTCGGAGTCAGGGCTCCCACCGCAGAAGATGGACATAGAGAGAGTGGAGGTGGGAGAGAGAGGACTTGTTGCTTTCAAGAACATAAGGAAAGGGGAGAAGCTGCTCTTTGTGCCTCCCTCACTTGTCATTACTCCTAATTCTGTAACCTCTCCTCTCTTCTTCCTTTGCCTCACATTAATTCAAGTCCAATTCAAATATATTGGTACACTAGTAATCTGTGGCTATTACCATCAGTATAGTTTATTCATTTGCTTTAGCCTCTTTTTTTTTTTTTTTTTTTCAAATATAAAGTATCATTAATTATTTTTTCTCCATCTATACTTTTATTTAACAATGAGTAATAATAGTGTTAAGAGTTTTTACACTATCACCAAATCACATACATCTATATATGGTAACTTCATTGACTTTTATAATAACTATCTTAAAGCATTTACAATGCATAGTTGCTTAGATGAATTGTTTATCTTAATTTTGTGGGCCTTACAATTCCACATAGATTTAAACACGAAAATTCACTCTAATGCTAAGGATGCTAATCCAATGCTAAGGTTGTTAAAGTAAGCGCTTAACTTAAATTTGCGGGTCCTACAATGCTTGAAAAATATGTTATTTATGGTATAAATGTTGTTAAGCAACGGTGCTTATATAAGCAACTCCATGTCATATGCTCTAGTGGAAGAAAAAAAAAGTTAAGCAACTCATGTAGGCACTCCCACTAGAGATTCTCTTAAAAGTCATATTAGCGATGATTTTTAATTGGTTGGCAGTGCATAAAAGTTAAACTCTTTAACAACTGCTACAAAGCCTACAATGGCAATTTATCACAAGTAATGGGATATTAAATAAGGATATTTTAGTATGAACATAACAATACTTTATATAAGTTAAATGCTTCTTAATTTGTATGCATTAACCTTAGACATCAATAGATATGGAACGAGGGTAGTAGCTAGTTATGTGGATAAAAGATAATATTGTTCACCAATCAAAGTTGCTTGAGTGGTATATTTCATCAATTTCATCTCAGTAATTAAAATTGTTGTATTTTAGGTGGCCAATTTTGATTGGAGAACAATACCACCAGTTATTTATGGTACTATATCTGAAATTTATCCCAGATATATATGTACTATATTGTCACTGTCAACAACAGCATTACTTTATTCAGAGTTCTTACTAAAGCTTGATACTGTATGAATATGAAGAGCAATCATACTTGATTTGCATTGCTTGCTATTTTTATGTTTGGTGTTCAGTGAAATGTTGTTTTTACTGATATTGGAAACAGAACTTCTTTAAAAATCTTTACTAAAAATGTGTGGTTATACTTGGTTGATTCAGTATGTGAATCTAGGTCATTTGCTTGCTTATGCATCTGTTTGGTGTGTGTGTATTCTGGTTGTCAGGAGTGGAGCTGCCCAGAAGCTGGTGAAGTATTGAAAAGGAATTCAGTGCCAGATTGGCCTTTGCTTGCAACTTACCTCATAAGTGAAGCTAGCCTCATGGAATCTTCAAGATGGAGCAATTATATATCAGCCTTACCTCGTCAACCTTACTCACTTCTTTACTGGTAGATGAATTGTTCTTATGATTAAATCTTTCGAGAGCTAGTTTGGGAAAAATGCATGAAATGAATATTGATGAGTGAGGAATAATGTTTGAAATGTTAAATAACTTTGCTAAGGACAGTATGTATGGGAGACATGGAAATGGGGAGATTTTTTTACAATAATTTCTACAATATATAAGCCTATCCTAAAATTTCATGTATTTATACACTGCAAGCCTTCTAAAAGTATCATTTGGATTTCAATAAAAATTTGTATGTGGTTTATACTTTACTGTTTTCGTTTCGTTTTCATTCCCCTACTCACTTATATCTTTACAAGAGGGGCATTTATGTCATTTCAGGACGCAAGCAGAACTAGATCGCTACTTGGAAGCTTCGCAAATTAGGGAGAGAGCAATTGAAAGGATTAATAATGTTATTGGAACGTATGGACCAATTGTTTGTACCTTATATTTCTTCTGGGATTTATTGTCTGTCATTTCTCTTTTTGGTATTTAGCCTCTATCTAATGTACTTTCTTGATTCTATAATCCTGTGTCTTGCCATAATTACTTCCCTTTTCTTCTCCAGATACAATGATTTGAGGCTCAGAATATTTTCCAAATACCCTGATTTATTCCCTGATGAGGTAATTATCTTACATTAAACTCGGGATGTAAGTTGATAGTTCATGAAAACCAGTCTTTTGTTTCAGTAACATAGTGATGATCTGAATACGTTATATGTATAACTTTCAGGTGTTCAACATAGAGTCCTTCAAATGGTCATTTGGTATTCTTTTCTCCCGCTTGGTGAGTCAACCTGGTAGATGAAATGAAACCATATTAAATTCCATTCTCTGCCTCTTCTGCACAACTCAAGTATGGTTACTGAATATAAAGAATTTCCATATTTTCTATATAACTTCCATGCACAGACAATGCCATACAACTTCATAACAGAGCTGATTTTGAAAGAGAGTTGAGGTCCACAACTAAACAAATGCTGAAATGTGTCAAGTCTGAAAAAACAATTCCTAAAATTGCAACATTTGAAAAGTAAATCTATGGGAGAATAAATAATTTTATTTGTAATATTTGTTCATTACAAAACTAGCTTTCTTATTTTTCTGTCTTCTTTATTTGTAGTCTTTTTAATCAATTAATTCACTGAGACTTGATTTTGTTGTTTGATATTTAAGACAAATGGTTTTTTTGTTGGCACACATCATTCATGATCTTTGTACCATGCAGGTTCGGTTACCCTCAATGGATGGAAATGTTGCCTTGGTTCCTTGGGCTGATATGTTGAATCATAGTTGTGATGTATGTTGTTTTCCAAAAAAAATTTAGATTCTTAAAAACTTCTATCCCAGGAAGTATAACTCTGATTTGTTTTCACTGATCTAGGTGGAGACATTTTTGGATTATGATAAGACGTCGAAGGGAATTGTCTTCACGACAGATCGGCCCTATCAACCAGGTGAGCAGGTAAACATAAATTGGCAAATTGGAGTTTTTTAAATTAGATTAACTTTTATAAAACAAGTGCCCTAGTAAGGGGAATACAGATTCATTGTTCCTTGCCAAAGTGCGCTATGCTATATGCATGAGTAAAACAATTAAGTCTCTGCAATTTGCAATATTGCCTCAAAAATAAAATATTGATTGATTGGAGCTGTATTTGATGGTGATATTCTTCACCATTTAGCTGTTCTCATAGTCATTTTATTTAAATTTAGATACTGCAATTGATTGCCTGCATCAAATTACACAGGTGTTTATTTCGTATGGAAAGAAATCAAATGGGGAGCTTTTGTTATCTTATGGATTTGTTCCAAAGGAAGGCGCTAATCCTAGTGATTCAGTTGAGTTGTCACTGTCACTGAAGAAATCTGATGCGTCCTATAGGGAGAAGTTAGAACTGTTGAAGAAGTATGGATTATCAGCGTGAGTACCTAAATTTTCATAATTCTACCTATATATATAAGGATGAAGTTCCTTGTCTTCTTTTTTGGTAAAATTATTTTCAGAAGCATTCCTATTTTATACCTTAGTAGAAGTTCTATCAAAGCATTCACTGCAAACTTTGTATCAATTGACATTTTTCAACATATATGTTGGTCTCACTCAGGACTCAGTGTGGCATTTCCAAAATATCAATTTTCTAAGCTGTTGAAAATATCATAAAATTTGTATTCCCATCTTTTTAGCATGTGAAGTACTTTGTAGAAATGTCCATGTTTCAAAACAGCCATTACCAGTTGTTGCATACTTTTTTTCCTGATTAATTTAGGACTTAAATCTTCAGACAGGAAACATTATTATTTCTTTCTGATCTGCTATGCACTTGAGATATCATTCTGAAATATACTTGTAATCGAACCTGCTACTAACTTCTTTGTTCTATTTTTATCAGATCTCAGTGTTTTCCTATACAGATTACTGGTTGGCCGTTGGAGTTAATGGCTTATGCTTATTTAGCTGTTAGTCCTTCGAGCATGAGAGAAAATTTTGAAGAGGTCTGACACTAACAATCTTTGAGAATTATTCTTTGTATCTTGTATAACCCTATGAGTGATTCTTTTAACAGATGGCTGCTGCAGCATCAAATAATACCACCTCCAAGAAGGATTTGAGATATCCTGAAATAGAGGAGCAAGCATTGCAATTCATACTAGATAGCTGCGAATCCAGCATATCAAAATACAACAAGTTCTTACAGGCAAGGAAACACTTTAATAAGGAAGCTTTATGTCTTTTTTTTTATTTTTATGATAGCCATAGTTTAAAAAATCGATTTATCAAGTTGTGAGCATCAAAGGAGTGTTGATTTATCAAGTTGATAAATGAGTGTTGAATATGTTTCTGGCAGGCAAGTGGATCACTGGATTTGGATGTGACTTCTCCTAAACAACTCAACCGAAGGCTCTTTCTGAAACAGCTAGCCATGGACTTGTGTACTAGCGAGCGAAGGATATTATTTCGTGCTCAATACGTAAGTCTATAAAGCATATTTTTTAATTTCTACATTCCATAATCCATAACATTGCTGGTTGTTTAAACTAAAGTTAGTATAGAACTTGGTTGTAGCTTCTTTGTTGAACTTCTGCTTCTTTCTCTAACCACTCATAGCTTGTTTGATGTACAAATGTTTCTTCTTCACATTCCAAATAAACATAAAAACCTTTCCCTCAGGCCCCAGCACAAGAAATTCCATTCCCATCATTTCTGTTGTTTGTTGTTATCATTGTTAGGGAAGGATCCAAAAACATTTGAGGGGTCAAAAGTGAACAAACTAAATTGTAAAATTACAGAATCTATGTTTATAAAAAAATAAAAATGTACTATATATTCTTTTAGAAAAAATGAGGAAGGAGGGACTGGGGTCCACACTTGCCTAGCAGTGATAGCCTAACAGTGAATTTATTATAACTATGATTGGTGCATGCCCTTGAATATTGACAAGCATGTAAGTTTACACATTGGTCCCAGAAAATGAAGAATTCAAATAAAACGATGAAATAATATCAACAATAACAACAACAACAACTACAACAAAGCCTTATCCCATTAGGTAAGGTCAGCTATATGGATCACATGACATCATTCTGCACGGTCCAAAAACACGACCAGTGGGACTAAACCAAAAAGTAAATAATAAACCTCCAAATTAGGTTGATGCTTACTTTTGTAACTTCACAACACAACAAAGATAGCATATGACTCTTTCACAATATAATACAGTATATGTGTATCACTAATTCTGGATGCTTTTTAATAATGATTGCAGATACTGAGAAGAAAACTCAGGGACATGAGGGCTGGTGAATTAAGGGCCCTAAAAATATTCAACGGTTTCCGGAATTTTTTCCAATGAGGCCATTCACTGGTGCATTGTTTTCTGCCCTGGTTTGCCCTTGACTGTTTTAAAAAAAAATCTATCTCACCCTTGAGCATGATGAACTTTGTTCATTGGTATCACCTAATTGAGGGAAACAGGTCCAGTCTTCAATATTTATTGATCAATATTGAAAAGGCAAGAGAAGAAATATAAAAGGGAAGATAGGCTTGCTATGTATTTATTGATCCAAATAAATTTATCTTTTCCTTTGTTGTTTAAATTTTCAATGTAAAAACCTTATTTGGATCTTTTTGTGTAAGTTTTCCTCATAAAAATGCTAGAGCATCTGTAGGTAGTTCTTTATAGGTAGGCATGACAAGTAAATCTAAATTTGTAGGTGCCTGTCGACTCAACTTTAACGGAAAAAAAAACTTGTTTTGACCAGAGTCAAGGTTAGGTTTTTCCTGACTTGTAAAAGTGCAATCAAGTTTGAGATGTAACACTTCGCCCGTGCCTTCCAACCCATCCCACTGCATATATATTTTTTCTAATGTATTTTTTTATAATTATTAAAAATATAATTTTTTTAATAGTTAAATAATCTAAATATAATAATAATTAAATAACAAACTTAAATTATACATTTAACTAAATATAACTTAATTCTTAATTTTTTTTATTTTTAAGTTCTTTATTTATTAATATTTTATATATTATTTGAATTAAAATATAATTAATAAGTTAATATATAGTTGCAGTAAAAAAAAAAAAGTTAATATATAGTTTATTTAAAATATATAAGTAAATTAAAATAGTAAAAAAGGTGTGGTAGTCTATCGAGAGGATTTAATTCAGTTGGTTGAGTAGGGTACGTGAATTATTATAAATTCTCCGACACCGTATTCGATTTCTACGGATAAAAAAAAAGGTGTGGTAGTCCGGATGTTTGTGAGAGACCCAGGCTTAGTGCGTACACCTTGTATTTCTTATGATTACTCGTAGTGAAACCGATCAGGCTAAGGTGTTTATATTGTATAGGTCCATAAATATTAATTAAGATAATCTAAAAGGTTTGACACATAAGTAGAATAAAGAATCAATAAGGGTTTTTTTTTTTTACAGAAAGAATCAATAAGGTTAAAGGTTAATATTGTAAAGCATCAAATATAAACTTTAGTAACAATTATAAATACATAAATCACTGTTAATATTTAGTATTTATATTGTTTGTTAGAAAGATAAACTTACAGCCTAGTTTTTATAAAATGTATCTGGGAGTGGATACTGAATAGGCAAACTAGCATCAGTTTCAAGCTCAGTGGAATGGATTAGATATTGATCCTGCAGGTTGGTTTAAAGAAACAGGTTAAATGCTCACTGAAGTCCTTAAGACCCCTCTATGTGTGTCAATTAAATGAATGGTACTACGAATATATGCTAATAGCTAAATATTAGTCTTATTGGCAATATTGATTTTCCTGACCATATTAAAATATGCTAACCATTTTCATTAATATTGGGGATTTATTTAAGCCACCTCCCATTTTTTCCCGGGACACCCCATTAAAATTAATTAATGGGGTGTACTGACTATTTTACCCTTTACCCTTTTATAATTGTAAATCCTCAGCGCACCCCATGAACCCTACACCTCTCTTACCCGCACCTCTCTTCGTCGGCGCACCCCAAGCAGAGTTTTCTTCCATCCCCTATCTTTCCTCGTGGAATAGCTCGCACCAAGAGTCACACCGGAGCATCTTTGTAGAAGACGAGAGTTGTCTTCCTCGTCATCAATCTCTGCCATTGAAGCCAGGAGGTAAGTGTTTGTTGCTTTTTTTTTTTTTTTTTGTACAACGGATTGTATAATCTGTAATAGGAAATTTTGGTTGTTGTATACGGAAAGGCAAATCCGTAACTTAACAACATATATTACGGATTTGCTAATCCGTAATATATGTTGTTAAGTTATGGATTTGCCTTTCCGTAATACAACATGCCTTACGGATTATACAATCCGGAATGGGCAGCTGGAAATGTGTATTACGGAATGCCGAATCCGTAATACATTATTGTATTACGGAATGGGTATTCCGTAATACATTTCCGGAAAATTAAAAAATGTTCCGGATTTGTAAATCTGTAATAAATTTAAAATATATAATTTAATTTGTAATTGTGTAATTTAATTTGTAATTATGTAATTTAATATGTAATTGTAATAATATAATTGAATTCTGGATTTATATAATTAAATTTGTAATGCGTAAGAAAGTAAACTTGTATAATTTAATATGTAATTGTATGATTTAATTTGTGATTGTATAAGTTGATATTAAAGTAAATTAAATTATAATTGTATAGAAAAATATAATGAGGGGTGTCATGGATTGGTAAAAAAAAAAGAGGCAAAAGTTAAGATACACTCATTAAGATAATATTCAAATATTAATGAAATTTGTATGTGATTGTTGTTATAGACTTTAACACGTGATTTAATTGTGGTTGTTATATAGTGGATTTTATATTTGTGCAGAAATGCCACTGACTAGAGGTGGGAGTGTCAATCGGTCTGAACGTGTGAGACCCACTGCATCTGCACGTAGGCGCCGTGGGCGAGCTGTTGATGTTGTTCAGCATGAGGAGAATGAGGAGATGGAGCAACATGAGGAGGCAGAAGCAGCTGATATTGGTGAGTTTGGTGGCGGGCCTGAGGACACATCAATCTTGACATTATATGCTGATCACGTAGCCCGAGATTTGTGGCAGGAATTGGTATACATCTTTCCATAATTAATTTTATTAAATAATATTAAATAATACATGTTTTATTTTCATTGATTTATTAATTTAAATTATTTATGATTTGTAATTACTTGTAGGAACGGGGTGAGTTAAAGGTGGTATCACACGGACATAAATTGAAACGTTTTGGGCCCCCACACGAGCAAATAATAGATATTGTGAAGGATTCTGGCTTATTCCCATTGACTGAATGTACTTATGAAACTGGAGATAAGGGATTGGTGTGTGCTTTTGTTGAGAGGTGGCATAAGGAGACCAACACATTCCATTTGCCCTTCGGAGAGATGACCATCACACTTGATGATGTGTCATCTTTGCTACATATCCCCGTTATTGGAGCTTTTTATAGTTACCGTAATTTGGATGCTTCAAGTGCTAATCCCGTGCTGATGGAGTTATTAGGAGTGTCATCGAAAGATGCAGATGCAGAGACCAGGTTCACGAGAGGGGGACATGTGCGCCTAAAGTTTTTGCGAGACGTGTATGCAAATAAGTGCTCAACGATGCAATGGACGCAGGCTGCTAGAGCATACTTGTTGCATCTAGTGGGGTCTACCATATTTGCTGACAAGAGTTTCGGCGCTGTTAGCATGAAATTCTTACCGCTTTTCCATGACCTTCAACTGTGTGGTGGTTATGCATGGGGTGCAGCTGCACTGGTATGAGCATCTGGGTGATGCCTGTTTTGCTACGACAAAGCAGGTCGGCGGCTATGTTACTCTTCTACAGGTAAGTACTATTTTGGTAAACATGTTATATTTGATGTGTATTAATTATATGTATTAACCATAATTTTTGCTTAATTTTTTTTGACACAGGGATGGATCTACGAGCATTTCCCGACTATTGGGTTTAGGACAGTTGCTAAGAGATACAGTGAGTCATTACCACAATGCAGTCGTTGGGTGCCTGGGAAGTTGTTATCAGTAAACCATTATCGCTCACAGTTGGATGAGCTGACCACAGATAAAGTTTGTTGGAGGCCATATGATGAGCATCGTGTAGTTCGTCCATTTGAGTTGATATCTTTATTCTCCGGATTCATTAGATGGGGGTTTGACATGCATTTGCATTTGCCAGAGAGGGTATTGCGCCAATATGGTTATATATGCAGACTATACCTCGACACCCGAATGTGTTCACAGCTGTTTATCCATCCGCAGAAGAAGTTGATGAGAGGTGGTTGCATTTTGCAAATCACTTGATCAGGCCAGTAGAGCAGGCAGTACATCCCTCAGATTGTGCCCCAGGGTACATGGAGTGGTGCTTTAGGATCTCTCACCCAATTGTGGACCCATCTAATGCAGGTCTCCATCATTTAGTCCCACCGATGATACCAGCCAACAGACACGAGCCCGAGCATGTGGTAGAAGAGGCCGAATCTAGTAGCCGTGCAAATACATCTGCTGTTGTAAGTACATATGTCATTAATTTTGATCATACATTAGTAATTACTTGTGACAATAATATGTGATATGTTTGTTATGTTTCTATGTTCATAGGCTATATGCCGTAGGATAGCTACACAGTTACAGCGTATGATTGATTTAAGGATGGTGACTGAAGGCACTGATGCCTGGGATGCTACACATGCAGCATTATTGTTAGCTCAAGGGGTCACTAAGGAAGGAAATGTTTATAACAGGAGAGGTCGTGGTGGTAGGAGAGGTCATGGTGGTCACCAAGGTCGGGCCGGGACACAATGAATAATGTTCTAATTTGTGTTTAATTTACAAAAATGTTGTAATTGGACAACGATTGTTTTAAGACATGATAATTGTAGGAACTTCATGACATTGATACTTTAAGGCTTCTATGCCATTGTTAGTTTATCATCCGAATGACATGTTTAGACATTTGTTGGTACTTAAAGGCATTTATGCCATGTGCAAGTTGGTACTTAAATGATTGTATGCCATTTGTTCTGTTGCTAGTACTGTTTTATGTTAATTGACACAGGTACCATTCACTGTTGTATGATGTCCATATTTTAGGGGAGGTTGCCAATTTTTATTTTTTTTTGTGGAAAAATGTTAACATTTTCATAGAAATAACTAACAATCACAATTAAGTACATTGTCTTTTAACCAATAAAACTTTATAAAGTACAAATAACTAATCAATCTTCTGCAATGTTCACATAATCACGTGTGACCCCAATTAATTGTGCGAATTGTTGCATTCGTCCAATGTAAGGTGATACCCATGCTTTGGCAATATGATGACAATATGTAGACCACAACACATCAGCATTTGGTATCGGACATCGATCTTGCAAAAAGACCTGCATAATAATAAATACCTTCAAGTTAACATGGATGTTTTATTAACAATAGTTATAACATAATGCGGGATTGTACCCTATTAAATACCTGTACAAAATGATTGCCATTTACATGGCCTAAACATATCATACGATGAACTGAATTGTCTATGGGAGGTTGACTTCTAAGAGGGAAGAATGTGATGCTTTGTTTTAGCGATAAGAAAACAAGTATCACATTATACCTAGAAGCAATAACATATCCCATGTCTGGTATAGTCATCCATTTTTCCACAGATGCATGTTCATAGTCAAGTTAGTCAAATGGAACTAATTATAAGACATGAAGGAGAAATTTCTGAAAGTCATGTTATATTATTGTACCATTGAAAGATGATCAACAAGCAATGATCGCTTGAGTTGCTCAAAACGCTCATAACCACCAAATATAGTGGCATACTCATCACGCCACTGACCAAGTTCTTTATGCAAATCATTACGCACTAAGGGCCAAGAGTCTTCACCCATACCTAGTAGTCCCACAATTGCACGGTAGCCACAATGTCCATCAGCTTTGACATCAACAATATCCATTATATATGGGTGCATGATTACATTAAATTGATCGATCATGCCAGGTTTTCTCTGGCGTCTTGTTTGTTGAGATGATCTTTTGGAAGACCTTAAACTGGATGAGCTGTCATGCATAGAATGTAATGTATCCACATGCTCAAAGTACGAAGGGTCACGCTTAGTTGACCTTTCCAATTTAGCTGCACGCCCCTTTTGTGAACCCTTAGTCTTCACCATCTCAGTAGGCGGACAAATTGAAGTCATCTCAGGATATGCAATTTCGCGAAGTTTGGTTTTTATAGTCACTTTCTCACCAATGTCAACCTCTTTAAAACGTTTAAGTATGACATCAACTTCTTGCTGCACAGACAATTCTGCATATTCCCCATTAGACCCTATGTCATTAAAGCTGAGTCTGGTCCAAAAAATATGAATTGCGTTCAGTGGTATGCTACCCACGACATACCTAGCTAGTTCACAAGCACACGGGAGACCATGTGTGGTTCTTACTATGCATCCACAACGAGCACTATCAACACCAACAAACCTCACTCGATCAAACTCATCTGCAATATGATTCAACGCATATCTTGAAACAAATCCGCGCACTCTCTTATACAAAGTCACATTGAAACTATGACCTACGACATTAATGTTGTTCTCAAATGAGGCTTTTATTTCGGTATGTTGCAATGTGATCAAGTTGTTCATGGCATCCCAGCAATTACACAATTCCCCCATGCTACTTTGAAGCAACCTTTTTATGCTCCAATGCGCAGACTCAACTCTAACAATAATTAAAGTTCATGTTAGAATAATACAAGTATAATATTTGTTTGAAAATGACATTATGTATAACAAATTCACATACCTGTTGCTTGTTGTATTCCCTAAGTGCATAACTTTATCTGTCCATGCCTTTACAAATCTTTCCTTGTGAGGCAATAACCATGTATTTTTCACATAGTCGACAAAGAATGGCCATGGTGAACAAACAACTTCAAACTTCGTGACACGGTCTTCATACTCAGATTCAGTCGAACAATCCATAACACTACCCCATGCATCCATCACATGGTCCCATGCCTCTTTCGGAGTCACGTATGTCTTGCACTTTGCTTTCACATTCTTGTCAATGTGAAACTTGCACAAAAGATTCGTAGACTCAGGAAAAACAATTTTCACTGCATTCATGAGGGCTATATCTCTGTCAGTCACAAACACTTGAGGCAATCCATCAAGTCTCAAAAAAAGTCCTCTAAGTCTCTCCAGTGCCCATACAAAGTTATCTTGTTGTTCAGCTTCTAAATACACAAAAGCTGCAGAAAAGGTCAATCCAGTAGGTGTCACACCAACTATCTCAAGTAATGGTAGTCTATATCTGTTTGTTTTGTATGTACTATCCATCATAAAAACAATGTTAAATGCATTCACCAACTTCATTGCATCATGATGTGTCCAGAAAATATCTCGCATAACATCGGATGTATCATGGATTCTATGCCAATGAATATACATATCACGCTCAAGTAGCTTCATCAAATGTTGCATTTGTGTCCTTGGGCCTCTTTCAGCATTTCGATATGCAGTCCTCGCATTATATACTTGTTTTATTGTAGTCACATTATTTTCATTATGATCTTTCAATGTGAGGAGAATATTTCTTGGTTTGATCTTGTTCTTAGTCATATCAACAAGCATTGTCTTCTCCTTAGATGTTAGATGACCCGCATATGGATGGCCAACCAATGTCTCAGCAAAATCATGATTATGAGACCCACACAATAACTTCAATGTCCATCCTTCACCATTCTTAAGTGGTATTCCTTTCAATCTAAAGGGACAATCACACTTTCTAGTCCCAGTCACTGTGCCCACTACATCTTTTTTCTTTTGCCTATACTTTCCACCCCTCTCACAACCCAACAAAACAAATGTCTTCCTTCCTGGTATCCCATTTGATGTGTCTGACCTCAAAATCACAATGACAAAACCCATGTTAAATGCAACCGCTCGAGCCCATTTTAGTAACTCATCACGAGTGGAAAAGACCTGCATAATATAACATACAACATCACTATGTCTATTCACCTTTCCATTTTAGTAACAATACAATTATTTCACTAACTAATTAAACAAAACAATTACCTTATTTGTGAATACATCACTAGAGTCAACATCTTTTTTAATCTCTAGTCCATATTTCATCATTATATCATCATCCAATGTCTCATCAACATCCATGTCTACTTCATCCGACATCTTGCTCATATAATAGTCCTCCATAAAATCTAATATTTCACAAAATTAACAGTTAATTAAATAAACACAAAAAATCATCCAAAAAATGGGATTTTTGTTTAAATTTCTAACTATATTACGGATTCATCAATCCGTAATTGTATAAGATACATTACGAATTGTATAATCCGTAATTGTATATAGTATTACAGATTCATCAATCCGTAATTATGTAAAATATATTACGGATTGTATAATCCGTAATTGTATAAAGTATTACGGATTGTACATACAATCCGTAATACTATTAATACAATTACGGATTATGCAATCCGTAAACATTGTAACACATTACGGATTGTGTAATCCGTAATGTGTTACAATGTTTATGGATTGCATAATCCGTAATTGTATTAATAGTATTACGGATTGTACAATCCGTAATACTTTATACAATTACGGATTATACAATCCGTAATGTATTTTATACGGATCCATAATTCCGTAGTTAAACAGAAATCTGCAGAGGAAGGAGGACGAGACACAAACCTATGACACCTTCTTCGCCTAAAATGGATGCTTCATCGAAGTTAATACATCAACCATGAACCATGAAGGCGGCAGACCCAAAAAAGAGAACGAATGTGCGGACGAACCAGACACTTTACTCGAAGTCGCAGCAGCGAAGAACAATGGAATGACTGCCAAGGAGACCTGGATGCAGTCAAGAAGAATGGGGACGAAGGACACACAGCTTAACTGAGTAAGAGTAAGGGTAAGGATATTACGGGAATATTAAAAATTATGGGGTGTACCGAGCAAAAAAGGAGGTGTCTTAAGTAAAGCCCTTAATATTGTTATGATTTTATCCCCCATTAACTTGCAACGAAAATAGGCTTTAGTAATTACAGCCCGTTAAAATATTATATGGTTTTGTTGTAGTGCATGTATGAACACAAGGTCTTTGATTGACTCCTACACTATCTGGAAGTGAGAGATGATTTCCTTTGTTTTGATCATTCTTTACAACCAGTCAGGTCTCAATTCAAAAACTATTTGAACTAGTTGATGGACAACAAAATGCAAACTGCATTTTCTTTTTCTTTTAAATTTGAATGAATCTATAATGATGTTTCAACTGCCCTTGATATAATATGGCATGAGACTGATTACTCCACATGCACACCCTGACATTTGTAATAATTCATTAAGAGAAAATTGATACTCAACACTTATAAGTATAGGCCAATCGATTTTTCAGACACCTTGAAGACTTATGATAAATAGTCGGCCAATTGACCCTTAGACAACCGATAAGCTCACTAAAATAACAAAATAGACTAAGATTGAACAAAATCATTTTTCGTGTGTTAAAGAATATTATAACGTTTGACTAAACACCTCGATATGTTTGATATGCACTTATAAGCATCAACTAACCGTCTCATTAGATTCAAAAACTTTAACAAAAATTCACATTGGCTACTTCATCCCAAAATCTCAAACGAAGAACTAAAGAAGAAATTCACCCATGATCGACACACATTCAAATTGTACAGGTTGAGCTGAAAATGGAATGGATGAGCATAATCAAGTTAGTTAAGGAGAATGTTTTGGTTAATCGATCAACGCAAGATTCCCCACTCAAAACATGTTAAACAAGACAACTCTAGGAGATTGTGGACCAATCAGTTATGAATCGTTTGACTGAGCAAGCGTTTACACCTTCAAACTTGACACTTGAGGGACTGTGTACCGTGTGATTATGGATCATTCGACCATGCAAGTGTCTGCACCTTTCAGGCTTGACACTTGCAGGGCTATGGACCATTTGATTTAAGATGGGTGGGATTCTAATTCTTGAGCCAAATCACAATCAATAAAAAGATGTAGCCTCCTAGTTATGTCAAGTTACACATAAGAGAGCTTATTGGAGTTTCTTGAGTTCTTACCCAGTTTTAGGACGGTATGTTTTCAAACGTGAACTAAGAAAACTCTCATTTTTAAAAAAAAATACATTTGGAGTATTTTGGAAATGAAACCATGATGAGTTACAAATCCACAAAAGTTGCATATTTTATTATTCAATTTATAATTTTAAAAAGATAATATAATATATTTTTTTGTAAGAGAGTACGTAAGTCCATAATGAAACTCATCATTTTTTTCACATTTAATTATTTTATGTTCCTTTTTGTTACGTTATATGAGAAAAGGATACAAAAGCAATGTATAAAAAAAATACAAAAGCAAATGTAGTCAAACTCGTTATTTATATAAAGTTTATTGAAACTTTTTTTGTATTTTTTTTTCATGACAAGAGTCGAAACATGACAGAAATAACATGAGATTATTCAATATAGTTTTATCATAAATTAAAATTGATCAAAATAAGAAGCAACAACGCTCATAATTCTAGTGCTCGCACGTCGTGATTGGCTCAGACAACAAAGGCTAAATCGTGACTGAGATTGAATTGGGCTGAGATCCACCTCTATTGGGCCGATATTCATTTTCAATCATCATTAGTGAGAATATAATTAGAATATTTTTATAATTGGTTATAAAAAATGAATTTCTTTGTTAGAGAGGTAGAATGACTACATATAATCTAAACACGGGAAAATTTTCAGTACTCCTATAATATATAACTTTTTCCATAAAAGCAAGACAATTGTCCTGATTGGTATATTAATCTAATAGCTTATTTTTATTTTCTTTATAATTATTTGGTCTTGTATAGCTATTGTATTCGGGCTAGACTATTCCTAAGACCCTGCTTAATAAAGTTTTGCCTATACAAAACAAAGGCTTAATTATCAAATTTGTCTCAAATTATTTAAAATACTTCAATTTAGTCTTCAAATTTTAAAACGCGTCAATTTGGTCCCTAAGTTTTTAAAAATGCATCAATTTAGTCATTTCCGTCCAATTGGAGTTGACGCCGTTAATAATTTGGGACCAAATTGACTCCGTTAAAGGCTAAATTATCCCAATAAGCAAGAAGACTAGACAAGTCTTGCCAATTTGGTTCCAAATTATTAACGGCGTCTACTCCAATTGGACGGAAAGAACCAAATTGATGCATTTTTAAAAATTTGGGACTAAATTAACGCATTTTAAAATTTGGGGACCAAATTGAAGTATTTTAAATAATTTGGGGACCAATTTGGTAATTAAGCCAAAAACAAAACAAAAAACTTGTCATGTATGGTTAGTTTCTCCTAATTTATTTATTTTTTCTAAAATAAAAATTAGAGACAACTGCTAAATAAAGATAAATTTAACGGAGGTGTTATTGGTACAAAAAGTTTAATACCCATGCCATGAGCACATTATATGTGTGTGCACAATAAATGTTTATTTTATAAAAGTAAAATTTATAACTTAAATATATAAATTATATTATAATTAAAATTTGTAATAAATAATATTTTTGAACATATAAATTATATTTTATATTTATGATAAATAATTTATATTGTGATATATCGCTATGAGGAATGTTAGCGACGCTCTCTCTGACACTCTCTTGCTAAAACTCTTTGTGATCGGTTGAAATTTGTTGGAAATCACCAATTTTGGTAGGTCTCACTTTTAGATTAGGAGAGGTAATCATTAAATGATAAGTGAGACCCACCAAAATTGTGATTTCCAACAAATTTCAACCGATCACAAAGAGTTTTAGCAAGAGAGTGTTGCTAGCATTTCTCTATTGGTATTTTTAATTATTGGAATGATTTTAAAAAAGAAAAGGAGAATAAGGGGGTGTCAGAAGTAAAAATGGGAGGTGTAAAGAGTAAGTCCCTTAGTGCATTTGGGGCCAGGCCTCTATTGGATATGGACCACCGAGACTAGGTTTGGCCCATTCTCAACCAAATCTGCTTTTCTTTTTTAAATTGGGCCTCTTCTCTTCTTTATTCAACAATTGTCCAATATCAATTAGTTTAATTAAACAAATTTAATTTCAATACTAAAATCAACATAAGTTAAATAAATAAATTGTTAGTTTAATTTGATCAGATGTTAGTAATTATAATTAGATGTTGAGTGATTTATTTGTCTATTTCTTTTCAAAGAGCTTTTCTAAATGTTTTCCCAATACAAATAAACTTTGGTGATGACTCTACTAATTTCCAAATTTATTGTTTTCGATTCACCTCCAATTTCAACAATTATAGATGTCAAATATGAAATATTAGATGTAAAATTAATAATGATAAAAATTGTATAATTTGAAAATATAAAAACTAAAATCATATGATTTTTTTTATTCGTGGGAATCAAAGACAGGTACCGGAGGTTTACAACAACTCATGCATCCTACTCAACCAACTGAGCTAGACCCTCTCGGTACTAAAATCATATGATTTAAGATTGAGAGGCTAAAATCGTCCTTAACATTTCATTACGAAAATCCACCCATAAATTAAAAAAAAAAAAAAAGGACAAAACGAAGTTATCACAAAAGAGAAAAAGAGCACCTTCTGTTTGAATATACTCTTTCCTGGGTTTGACTCCTTTTTCCCTATAGGTTCCACGATGCATGTAGGGGTCCAGTTGAATCATTCATAAACACGCGTTAGTTGCTTGCTATTGACTTTTCAAGACAAACTTGCTGAAGGGTTAAGGAATAAGGAAGCATTCAAACCAAACAAGAGAGAAAATTACAATATATATATATATATATATATATATATATATATATATATATATATATATATAAATAAATAAATAAAGAGGAACCAAATTACAGCAATGTAACAATAAAAGTGTTATACCAATTCTTGACAGTTGATTTTAATATAATCTAATGCTTATAGTGTTGGATGAGATTTGATTATTCTTCAAATATTAAAGGTGCAATTTAGAGGAAAAATATCATGTTATAATTCTTAATTGGAAAATTAAGATTTTTTAAATAATTTAATAACATAATTTTATGATGTGTTTATTTTAAATTTTAATTTATTAATAGGTATCTTAAATTGTCTAATAAACATTTAATTTACAATTAAACTTATAATCAAACTTATTAAATAATTTTTAGTCCTACGCTTGAAGGTGAAACATCTACATGGTGAAGATAATTTCAACAAACTGAAAGACAATAATTTGGAGAGCACAATGAGCCCAACACTTTAAATTCAAGATTCAGCTATGGGATGGAGTTTATTTGGATGGAAGATATAGATTTTGGGCTAAAGAACCAATTGAGGCCCATTTTCTAATTTTCCATGAGTTTCATATTTAATTTTGTTGTAATAAGTTCATATGTCTTTTCATCTTTTCTAGGACAAATTTTAGTGTTTTTAGACTTCCTGAACCACTATGATGGTTAGTGGGACTTAATGAACCATTGTGATGGTTGGTGGGACTTCATGAATGATTGTGATGGTTGGTGGGACTTCATGAACCATTGTGATGGTTGGTGAACCATTGTGATGATTAATGAACCTTTCTGATACTTCATGAACCATTGTGATGGTTAGTGGGGTTTTATTTCTAGTGGAAATTCAATGCTTAGTGGGAATTCATATCCTAATGGAAAGTAAAAGCTTAGTGGGAATTAATTTCCTAGTGGGAATTAATTGCTTAGTGGAAAGTTTAGAAGGAAGCCTAGCCTATAAATAGGGGAAACTTTGTAGCTTTGAAGGAAGTGGAGTTAGAATGAAATCTGAGTTTTCTCCATTTGTGAGAGCTCCCTTGGTTCTTGGGCAAAGAACTGAATATGATCATATCAAGGCAACTTGTGGCGATCAATCCTATGACTTATCACTCACCTTCTCACCTATTTCTTGAGTGTGGCGTCAATATCCTTCTCTAAAAGAAAACTAAAATCGATTCCTAAATCTAAATTTTCAAAGCGATCCATTTTCGTTTCCGTGTTCGTGTCAACACGTTTGGTGTAAAATATGATATAAAATAAGATAATAATTAGCCTATCATATTGTAATAAGTTGTTTGTTGTATCCATGTGATATGATAACTTTATTTTACTCTTTATCTTATCTTGTTTGTTCAATGTATTTTTTTTAATCCGAAAGAAAAACTGAATTAGGAAGCAAAATAATGGTGTGGGTGAGGGGAAATCTAGAGATGAGAGAATTCTACATCCTAGTGAGAGAGTAAAATGAGAGAAGTGAACTTGTTTTAGGAATTTGTACCTCTAAGCTTTCCCTTTCGACTAATGTTAAATACACTTCTCCTCTTTACTTTTTACACTCCCCCTTTTCTTTATATTTAAATTCATTCCAAAAATACTCTTATCTTGTTCAACTCCTTTTATCTACCTAAATATAACACACTCCCTCCTCTCACACCTATAATATTAGAGAGTTTTTATGGTACCCTCAGTAATTTTGGGGATTTTGATACTGTTATTTTTTAACCAATCAAACTGCTATCATTTTTTCTCATTAATTAATAAAAAACTTTTGTTTTTCAAATTAGTCCTTGATTAATTAAAATACCATTTTTTAAAATTACAACTCTTTTAATTTAAACATTAAATATAAGAAAGTGAATTCACTTTTTCTAATCTCCTTTACCTCTTTCATTGATAAACTAAGTCTGAACCCTAATTTTTTTTACCCTAATCTCCATGTGTATGTTACTCATATGCATGCTATTCACTATCAGCAATACGTTACATATGCACATTTCATTATTTGTGTGTGTGCGCTTCTCCACGGTTACTCATAATTTAATTTTAGAATAAAAAAAAACTCATAATTTAATTTTGCACTTGCTTTTCAACAATTGGCATACGTACACCTAATTGATTTGAAGTTGAAATGTAAGGCAAGGCAACTAGTACATGTATATTAGGGTGAGAGGGTGATAGAGCACCAAGTCATGACGCGGAAGCAAGCACATATAAAGATTAGGGTGAAAGAAATTAGGGTTTAGACTTGATTTTATCAATGAAGGAGGTGAAGGAAATTAGGGAAAGTGACTTCACCTTCTCATGTTTAATGTTTAATAAGATTTTTTAATTTAAAATAGTTGTAATTTTAAAAAATAATATTTTAATTAATCAAGGACTAATTTAAAATTTTTTTTTTAGTAATTAATGAGAAAAAGTGATACTCAATTTGATTGGTTAAAAATTCAACGGTATTGTTGCAACCAATGTCGAGGCAGGATGGCGAAAAAGGAGTTTTAAAATAAACAGAGGAGTCGCCACCAATATTTATTAAGGAAAACATTGGAAAAAACCTTTAAAGAAAAGAATGGTCTTTGGAACCAAATATGAGTTCGGGAGTCAATTACGCGTAGGGAAGGTGTTAGCACCCTATGACGTCCGTCCTAAAATGGTTACCTCTAATTAATTAATCAAATTATTTATAACTTTGAAAATATTTATCTCACCCAAAACTAAAAAAAAAGACAAAGGTTTATTTTATTTTTTTATGAAGATTATTATTATTATTATTATTACTATTATGAAAAAAAAAGAAGTGTTAATATTTATTAATTTTTTTTAGCTCGACAGGAGTGATCCTCTGCTCATACGTATCCCCAGGTGCAATGGAGAATTCAGTGTTACGTAGTTCTTTGGGGTAAAAAATATTTGCTTGTTGATATATTTTTATTCTTATTTTTTAGATTTAGGATTTCTGAGCTATCACAACTCAGAGGTCCTAAAAATATAAGACTGATAGATGTGTACACCCAAGTCAATCTATTTAAAATTTTATTCCCAAAGCAAACAAATTTCATATTAATATTTTATTTTAGAGAAGAATTTTAAGATATCAAGCTGTCACAACTTGTACCTCAAAATCTCAAGATTAAGAGGATATCACATCCAATTAACCATTTCTCTATAAAAACTTACTTTTATCTATTAAGTTATACTATTTTTACGTTATTGTATTATGACTATAGCTATTATTATTATCTCATTATTATTTATTTCCTTACATGTAAAAAAAAACTTTATTAAGGAAAAGCTAACACCACTAATTCACTTTGCTGGTCACCACGTAAATGAAGGGGACTTGTCTCAAAGAATTTGCCTGATATGCTTTTTAAAACAAATGCAATAATCCCATTTTTTTTTATATAACCACTGCAATAATCTCCTAAAACAAATATAATAATTCATTTATTTAGGGCCACACACTTAACTCACCATCATCTAATTTTTAATGGACTAGAGGCAAAAAGGGACCTGACCCGCGCGGAAGAAGGAAAAAAAAAATGAAGGAGGAGGTCCGAATGTGATTCAAAAATTAAAACTTGTAACAATATCAATTAAAAGGGGCGGTTTTGTAAAGGGTGAGAGAGCTTCACGAAGCTTCTCTTAACTCCTGAGCGTGAACAAAAGAGGCTTTTCACCCTATGCCCAAAACTGCACACAAGAAGCAGATCGAATCGGAGAGCAGCGAAGAGGGAAAGATGCAGTGGCATTATCGGAAGGTCGCGCATCTTGTCGTGATGGTGCGATAGTGGTTCGCAGTCCCGATTTGTAACAACTATGGTTCTGTAATGGGTTCGTTAGAGAAGGGGCTTTACGGGGTGAACGAAGGTGATGCAGTGGTCACGAAAGGGTTCGAGACTCATTGGGAAGTCCGTCGTGCACGATTTCAGCTTCGTGACAGTCGTGAGTGGCAACGCCATAATCGCATACGCGGCGGAGGGCAAGGTTTCGTGTTTGGGTTATTGATTTGCTGGGTTTGATTTGGGTATTTTGAAGTGGTTGGTGAGGGTGTATTGTAAGGCTGTGATAGGGATTTAGGAATGGATGGCTTGGCTCAATGTATGTGATATGGTTTGAAGAGGAAGTTTCCTTTTGCTTTCAATTTTTTCTTTTCGTTGATATGTACATTCACGAAATTTTTATTGATGATGATTATGGCAGGTACAGAAGAAATAGCAAGATAAACAAATATTACATCACAAAGCAAGCATTATTATGATGCAAAGAAGACAGAAATTCACGAGAGGAAGAGGGGAGCAGAGAATGAAGCAAGCCCACAAACGTAGTGGTTACCTGCTGTGTGCTAACCTTCAGGCTTCAACCCAAGATGCCAGAGCTATTTTTGAAGCTTGTGTGATCAGGTAACCTTTCTCTTCACCTTCAACTTCCTCTGTTTACACCATTGCTCATCTCCTCCTCTTCTCCACACAAACAGAGTCCTAATATGGACTCCTCAGGAAATTCTTCCAACCCCATTTTCATTCACAACCGCAATATTTATAAGCTCATTCTTTGAATTTTTTTAATCACACTAGCCCAACCTATTGTAAAGCAGGTTTATGTCTTTTGGGAACAAATCCAACAGATGCAAGATTTCAAGAAATTTGTTGGTGGCTGTGGTTCAGAACTAGCTAGAGGAGGAGACCTGTTGGTGGCTTCGGTGCAGAGCTAGCAGCTTTAGACACAGCTAGCTGGGAGGAGGATTCGATCAAGATTGCCTTTCCTTTTTTGCTTCTGTTTGTTTTTTATTTCATTTTATTTTTCCTTTTTTTGGTTTTGTGTTTTTTTCTTCTGTTTTGGCCTGAGCTTATCACAAACAATTTTAGATTTGGATTGTATATGGACATTGAGGACCTAAGCTATTGGCCCAATGCATTTTTATTCCTGTTGTGCATATGAAGTGATCCAAATTTGGAAGTAAAAAATAATTTATTTATTTATTTTTTATTAAAAAAGAAATAGAGAGATAGGACAAAATTGGATGTTGACAGTTGCTCCTCTTTACTTATATTTTATTAGATAATATGATGAACCAAACACTCTTCATATTATCATAATAAAAGATAAGTAAAGATATGAACACCAATTTTTGTTTTTTGATATGGGATATAAAAACGACAAGCGCGAGGACTCGATACAAAGAAACAAATGTCGCGGGGACCCGAAACATAAAAAAGCAGTGGGCGCGAGAACCCAAAACATAAAAAAAGCGGGCGCGGGGGCCCTAAACAAAAGAAGCAGCGGGCGTGGGGACCCGAAGCATAAGAGCCGTGGGCACGGGGACCCGAAACATAAAAAGCAGCGGGCACGAGGACCCGAAACATAGAAGCAGAGGGCGCGGGGACCCAAAACATAAAAGCAGTGGGCGCAGGGACCCGAAACATTCAAGCAGTGGGCGTAGGGACCCAATGCATAAAAGCAATGGGCACTGAGACCTGAACCATAAAAGGTAGCGGGCGCGGGGACCCGAAACATAGAAAGCAATGGGCACAAGGACCTAACACATAAAAAGCAGCGGGCGTAGAGACCTGAAACATAAAAGCAGTGGGCACGGGGACCCAAAACTCTATGCACGAAGGTTAAATGGTTACAACATGGAATTTAAGATGATGAAATGTGTGCATGATATGCAGTATGAAAGTGCTCTTGACCAAGGGGCATTTTATTTTGTGCATTTTTTCAACCTTTGACACCTTTACGTTTTTAGTGCCTCAACATTCATGGAGGAATCACTATTTTTGGTAGCATGTTAGGGACCGTTTCAAGCATTTTGAATTATCAATCAACCATTACCCATGTAAGTGTTGGCCCAAGAATCACCATGTTTCCCATGACTTTTAAAAGTATTCATTGTAATTGTAATGATCGTTAATTGTTATTGCACGCTTTATTCTTGGCACATCACAAAATGGAACAACACAATGAAACAAAGAGTAATAGGATAAGATGAAAGTGTTTTACTGCTTTGGGAAGGAAATTGCAGATACAAGAGCAAGTTTTGTGTGAAAGCAAAATGATAGATTCAATAGAGTCATCACAAAATGATAAAAAGGAGTGACAGACGGAATAGAGTAACAATGTTAATTTCCATGTCTGCAACTTTGAGAATCCCATCTGCTAGCTTTTGAGGACTTTAGATGCTTTGGCAAACTCATTACCCATCCTTTCAGATTATCCATGCACATCAACTTTCAAGAGCTTGCCCTACTTCCAAAAACTTTGATGCATTCATCAATCATCATCCCTGGATGAAAACTTCCCCTAATCTCAAGTCTTTCACTCTAATTTTTGCCTAGACCGCCTTCTCAGGTTTTCGATCTAACAAGCCTTTTCTTTCTTTCTCTCTTTTTTCCATAAATAACCCTATATTTTGCCTAGGCTGCTTTTTTCGAGTTTTCAACCTAGCAGGTTGCTGTAACTTTTGCCTAGGCCGCCTTTTCAGGTTTTCAGCCTAGCGAGCTTTTTCTTTTTCAAGTATAATACTTCTTGACTACATCAGAGTTTACAGGAAGGGGTAAGTCTCCACCATCCATATTTGAAAGGATTAATGCACCTCCTAAAAAGGCCTTCTTCACCACATAAGGTCTTTCGTAATTCGGAGTCCACTTCCCTCTATGATCTTTTTGGGTTGGTAGGATTTTCTTGAGCACCAATTCTCCTTCATGGAATTCTCGAGGATGAACCTTTTTATCGTGGGCTCTTTTCATCCTCTTTTGATATAGTTGACCATGACATAAGGCAATCAATCTCTTTTCTTTAATGAGGTTTAAATGGTCGTAACGAGCCTGAACCCATTCAGCCTCCTCAAGCTCAGTTTCTGCCAATACTCTCAACGAAGGGATTTCTACTTCAATGGGGAGCACAACTTCCATTCCATACACCAACGAATAAGGAGTTGCCCCAGTTGAGGTGCGAACAGTGGTACAATAACCATGTAATGCAAAAGGGAGCATGTCGTGCCAATCCCTATATGTTACCACCATCTTCTGGATAATCTTCTTGATATTCTTGTTTGCTACCTCTACTGCTCCATTCATCTTTGGACGATACGGCGAAGAATTGTGATGTCAATTTTTGAAATTCTCGCACAACTCTTTCATCATTTTGTTGTCCAAATTGGTCTCATTGTCAGTAATGATGTGACTTGGCAAACCATATCGGCAAATCAAATCTCTCTTGATGAATTTGACCACCACATTCCTTGTTACACTAGCATATGATGCTGCCTCAACCCACTTGGTGAAGTAATCAATGGCAACAAGGATGAAGCGATGCCCATTAGATGCTTTGGGTTCAATTAGACCGATCACATCTATTCCCCACATTGAGAATGGCCATGGTGCAGCCAAGATATTCAAGGATGTTGATGGCGTATGGATATTATCAGCATATGTCTGACATTTGTGACACTTCCTCACATGGTTACAACAATCAGCCTCCATGGTTGACCAATAGTAGCCAGCCCTTAGAATCTTTCTTGCCATCACATGCCCATTTGCATGTGTTCCAAACGAGCCTTCATGGACCTCTTCCATCATCTTCTTAGCCTCAAATGCATCAACACATTTGAGCAATACCATGTCATGGTTTCTCTTATAAAGCACATCATCATTCAAAAAGAATCCCATTGCCAATCTCCTTAAGGTCCTTTTATCATTTTCTGAAGCGTCGACAGGACACTCTCTATATTTCATGTACCGCTTGATATCATAAAACCATGGTTTCCTGTCTGGTTCCTCTTCCACTACTTGATAATAGGCTAGTTGATCCCAACTCTGGATTTTTATCAGTGGCGCGTCCCCTCCTTGACTTATCTTAAACATCGAAGATAAAGTGGCTAGAGCATCAGCCAATTGGTTATCTTCATGAGGGATGAGATGGAAACTAATCTCGTCAAACTGTTCCATCAACCCCTTAATGTAAGAGTGGTATGGGATTAATTTTGCATCTCGAGTCTCCCATTCACCTTTGAGCTAATGAATAACTAAGGCTGAGTCTCCAAACACCTCCAAAATTCTAGCCTTGAATTTAATGGCCGCTGAGATCCCCATTGCACATGTTTCATATTCTGCCACATTATTGGTACAGTCAAAACCCAATCTTGCAATGAACGAACTGAATTGATTAGTAGGGGAAATTAACACTGCCTCGATTCTGTGCCCTAGTGCATTGGAAGCTCCATCAAATAACAAAGTCCATTTTCCTTCATCCATGGATTCCTTATCTTCAAACAATGCCATTATGTCTTCATCTGGGAACTCACATTACATTGATTGGTAGTCTTCTATAGGATGGTGAGCCAAGTATTCTGCTAGGGCGCTGCCTTTGATAGCTCTCTGGGTGACATAGACAATATCATATTCTGACAATAACACTTACCAGCGAACGATTCGACCAGTGAGAGCAGGCTTCTCGAATATATACTTAATTGGATCCATTTTGGAAACCAACCAAGTAGTGTGACATAACATGTATTGCCTTAGCCTACGAGCAGCCCAAGCCAAGGCGCAACAAGTCTGCTTCAACAGAGAGTACCTCATTTCACAATCTGTGAATTTCTTACTCAAATAATAAATGGCATGCTCTTTCTTACCAGATTCATCGTGTTGCCCCAGGACATAACCCATAGATTCCTCAAGCACCATCAGATACATGATGAAAGGCCTCCCTGCCACTGGTGGTACTAAGACTGGAGGTTCTTGCAAGTATTGCTTGATCTTTTCGAAGGCCTTTTGACAATCTTCATTCCACACCATTGTTTGATTTTTTCGCAACAACTTGAAGATTAGGTTACAAGTAGCAGTTAATTGGGATATGAACCTAGCAATGTAATTCAACCTCCTTAAGAACCCATGAACTTCCTTTTCTGTACTTGGGGCTGGCATTTCCAGGATTACTCGCCCTTTATCAGGATCAACCTTTATGCCTTTTTTGCTAACTACGAAACCCAACAATTTGCCTGACTTCACGCCGAAGGTGCACTTAGCAGGATTCAACCGAAGCTTGTATTTTCTTAGACGATCAAACAACTTTTGTAGGTTTGTAATATGTTCCTCCTCTATTCTAGACTTGGCGATAATATCATCCGCATACACTTCAATCTCCTTATGCATCATGCCATGGAACAAGGTCACCATCGCCCTCTGATACGTTGCCCCAGCATTTTTCAATCTGAATGACATCACCTTGTAGCAAAAGTTTCCCCACAATGTGATGAATGTGGTCTTTTCCATGTCTTCAGGTGCCATTTTAATTTGATTGTATCCGGAGAACCCATCCATGAAGGAGAAGAAAGAATGTTGGGCAGTGTTATCTACCAGCATGTCTATGTGAGGCAATGGGAAATCATCCTTGGGACTAGCTTTATTCAGGTCCCGATAATCAACACACATTCTGACCTTCCCGTCTTTCTTTGGGACTGGCACTATATTGGCAACCCATTGGGGGTATTTAGCCACCGCAAGGAACCCTGCAATAAGTTATTTCTTAACCTCCTCTTTGATCTTCAGTGACACCTCTGGCTTCATTCGTCTCAACTTTTGCTTTACTGGTGGGCAATTTGGCTTCAATGGTAATCTGTGTTCAACTATGCTAGGATCTAACCCAGGCATGTCTTGGTATGTCCATGCAAAGATATCAACATAGTTAAATAGGAGCTTGAGCAACTGGTCTCGCACATTCCCCTTTATGGCAGTACCAACCTTGATTTCCTTCTTATCATTTTCATCCCCTAGATTGATCATTTCAATTTCCTCCTCATGGGGTTGAATTATTCGATCCTCCTGTTCCATTAACCTTTCCAACTCAGGTGGAGTTTCTAAGTCATCATCGTCCTCATCAGCTTGATAGATAGGATGATCAAGTTGTAGTATGGGATATCAACATTGTTATTCTCAAGATGATTATTTTCAAATATGCAATTTTGGGTTAACATGAAATAAAGAAAAATAAATAGAGGTTAAGGAGAAGAGACAAGAAATAAAGGGAATAACCAGAAAGCTGCATCATGCATTTCATTCATTTAATATACCAAAAAGTAACATGCAAGCCCATTTCAACAAAAAAAGTCATACTAAAGATATGGGCATAATTTTAGAGTTTGCAGTACAATTACTTTGAAAGTGAATTAAAAACCACAGGAAATTCTTGGATCTTCCAGTTGTGTAGCTCTTCATGAGGGCCACATGGGTACACCAGGTTATTACGATCATCAGCATCTCAATCTTCTTTTGCCATAGCCACTTGACCTGCATACACCAGTCCTCCACTTCTGAAGCTTTCGTAGAGGTCACAAATGGGAATTATCTCGGTCTCTGACTCCTGATTCTCCAGACGGGCCAACCTCAGCTCTTTCTTTTCCTTCACCACTCTTCTTTTGTCAGCCTTAGTGAACTTATATCCCAGCCCACATCAATTCTTATTTTTTGGCAACTCTATCAACTTTGCGATACCTTCTAAGCATTTTCCCAATTCATGCTCTGGCTGATATCCTTCGCTTAACATGATCTTTGCCACCATCATAGATGTTTTTGATAATTGCGAGTTCCTAGGAGGAGACTCCACATAAGCAGTACTGATTACCTCCAAAGATTGGAAAGAGGTTTCAAGGGCTTCTTCAACTGCTTCAATATAGCGAGTAGGGGCTGGGCTACTCACCAACATATCTTCTTCTCCAGAAATGATCACTAGTTTATCATCCACCATAAATTTTAGCTTCTAGTGCAGGGTAGAAGGAACCACTCCAGCTGAATTAATCCATGGCCTGCCTAACAAACAACTATATGCTGGCTTGATATCCATGACTTGGAAGGTGATCTTGAAGGTGAAAGGACCAATCTGGATAGGGGTCTCAATCTCTCCCATGACTTCCCTACGTGATCCATCAAAAGCACTCACAATCATAGAACTCGGTTTCATATGAGTCCCATCATAAGGCAGCTTATCCAGAGTTGACTTAGGCATCACATTTAATGAAGACCCGTTGTCAATCAACACCCTGGCTATGATATGATCCAGACATTTCACTGAGATGTGCAACACCTTGTTATGGCCCCTTCCTTCTATTGGAATCTTATCATCTGTGAAGGTGAGGTAATTATTAGCAGTGATGTTGCCAATAATACCCCCAAACTTGTCTAGTGTAATGTCATGAGCCACATGCGCTTTATTCAAAATCTTCATCAACAACTTTCTGTGACTTTCTGAATTCATCAATAGGGACATAAGAGACACCCTTGCCGGCATCCGATTCAACTGATCGATGAGCTTGTACTCACTCTGTCGAATGAACTTGAGAAATTCTGAAGCCTCTTCATCTGACACTTCTCTCTTCTTTTCTTTTTCATTAGTGACTTCCTCCTCAACGGGCGTTTTACCTTTTGTGAGTTCTCCTTCAATGACCTCTTTTTCTTTCACCTTGGGGTTTTTCACTAAGTCTTCCCTCCTTAATTCCTCAGGAGCATAAACTCTACCACTGCATGTCATCCCCCCTACCCCTGCAATATTTGTGACTACTGTTCCTCCAGTATGAGAATTCATGTTGCCACTTTCTTGTACCTCCACACCATACTTCCATGGTACTGCCTTAGTGTCCTTGTGAGGAAAAGGAGCTGGAACTTGCACAACGATGGGTTTGGGAACTGGAGGTATATGCAAAGATACATTTTTGGTGAAGCGAATTACCAACGGCTTCCGGGCAACTACATCTCGCTTTTCTTCTGATTGGGCTATTAGCACATTCTCTTCTTCCCACACCCGACCTATTTGGACCAAGTTTAAGTCCATTAACCCCTATAGTATCTGCTTAAACTCAATACACTCCTCAATGGAGTGTTTGGCTTTCGGATGAAGACCACACACTTCTCCTTCAAAAGCTTGCCCCTCAATTATCTTAAACTTGCACAATTATGAGAAAAGGACTGCCATGGGGGTTTTGACTTTCTCAACCTCTTTTACTAACTGACCTGACTGCCCTTCAATGGCATTCACTAACATACCACCATGACCTAGAAGTGGGTTACTCCCGACGTTCGGTCCTTCTTCTTTAAAGCATAGTGAACCTTCTTCTATTAAGTCTTGCACTTTATGCTTCAAACCCCAGCATCTTTTGGTGGAATGCCCTATAATGCATGCATGGTAATCACATTTGGCATTTGGGTCAAAGCCCTTTGGATATGGTGGTTCAACGGGTTTCAAGGGGAAAGGAACAACTAGAGAATTGCAAATCAAATGCGACAAGAGTTCGGTGTAGGTCATAGGAATTGGGGTGATTGTTCTCTGTTGGTTATTTCTTTTCTTCGAAGTGTTAGTGGTATTAGGGTATGGGGCTCTTGGTTGGCTTGCTTGAGGCACTGAAGGTAATGAGGCTTGTGGTAACGGCGGTTGGTAGGCCACTCCAGGTTGGTAAGGTTACGGGTAAGGTAGTTGGGAAACTGATGCTATCTGTGGGTTGTACACGAACTAAGGCCGGTAGTTGGGCACGAAAGGGATAGGATTGTAACTGGGCATGACTGGTGTAGGTATTACTGCATTTGTTTCACCTCCCTTTTTCTTGTCAATGGCTGTTGGGGGTTTCTTCACATTTGTTGATCCCGTTGACACATGAGTAACCTTCCCACTTCTTACTCCCATCTCAACCCTCTCTCCAATGACGACTAGGTCCGAGAAATTCAATGATACGTTTCCAATCATCCTGTCATAGAAGGGTGATTGGAGCGTATCAATGAACATTGTGACCATCTCTTTTTCAGAAAACGGGGATTGTACCTAAGTAGCCACTCCTCTCCAATGTTGGGCGTACTCCTTAAAAGCTTCATTCTTCTTTTTCACCATGTTTTGCAACTGTGTTCGATCTAGTGTCATGTCCATGTTGTATCTGTATTGCTTCAAGAAAGCCTGTGCCAAGTCCCTCCAAGTATGTTTTTGGCCTCGCTCCAAATTCATATACCAACTTAGAGTAGCACCCATAAGGCTTTCTTGGAAGAAATGGATCAACAGTTTATCATCATAGGCGCATGAGGCCATCTTCCTACAATACATTATGAGATGGTTTCTTGGGCAGGTGTCTCCTCTATATTTATCAAATTCGGGGACTTTGAATTTGTGAGGAATCACGACATCTGGGACTAGGCATAGATCGGTCGCATCAAAAGCATAATGACTAATCCCTTCAATGGCTTTCAACCTTTCTTCTAGAAACTGCAGTTTATCTTTGGATTGAGAGTGTTCAGGCCTACTATGGTGTATCGCAACAGTTGGCGTAAGGTTGGTATTTTGGTGATTTGAGGGGCCTCCAGGAAGGGTTGTGTCAGTTGGTGATCTGTGTGTAGGGACATAAGGTACGTAGGTGGAAGGCTGGAGCAGAATTTGTGGGCCATTGGTTCCAAGGTTTGGGTCTCGAGTTTGTGTTTGGTCTGGAGGATTTGAGGTGGAGGTGTGGGCATTGCTTTCAGGGTTATTGGTCACATGTGGTGTATAACCTGGAGGGGGGCCATAAGAAGGGTTTGTAGCAGACACGTGGTTGTTAGCCTCTTGAGCATTGGCAGCTATAGGTGGTTTATAGCCAGGAGGGAGGCCATACGGAGGGAATGTTACTTGAGCACTAGGGTTGGCTTGTGGAGTAAATCCCGGACGATGGGAGGGATTGGCTTGATGTCCTTCCGGAGAATTTCCATTTGCGCCATTTTGCAGCATTTCTAAAATCTGGTCCATCTTTTGTTTCATCTGATTCATCTCCTCTTTCAACTCTTTATGTTGTTGCTCTAGGTCATCCACGACTCCTTCCATGATCTTTGTCTTGGCAAGTGTCTCGTAAAGGTGTCGCAGGGATGATTTCTTTGCTTCAATATTTACTCTCTTTTCTCTGCTGAAAAATGTCTTGTGAGTATAGAGAATTGAAAGTGCAACTACTCTATTTGTGTTTTTTTTTTGTTCTTAGGGATGCAAGGTTTTTAGAGAACCATAAGTCGTACGACTCGCGGATGAACATTATTTTCTCGAGCATGTGGTTAGAAGCAACATGAACATTTTCCTTTGGACTTTTCCTCTAGAATGTCACGTTCTAAGTACTAAGTCTCAAGGAATAAAGGTGTTGAGTAGCCAAAATCATAGTAGAGAGCAAATAAACAACATCTTGCATTGATAATCAAAACAAAGTACATGCCATCAATGGGTTAAACAACGCAAAATACAAGGGACATAAAGTACAAATTATCATTCATCATTACTAGCCATATTTCTCATTTGGCTTATCATCCCTTTACAATACTTAATGAATTCATAAATCTCAATCGGCATTGGAAGTGGGTCAATCCTCCCTTAAGCTCTTCGCAAGTAATATGAGGCCTTATTGAGCATTCACTTGATCTGTAGAGTTCGACTCATAAAATTATGTGCCCAAAGCTTTTGTTGCCCCCGATAATCTTCAATAACTTCATTCAGTTGCATTACCTGGTCTTCCAACTTCTTCTTCTCATCTAATGTGACTTGATGATCCGAAGCTAGGTTTACATTTAGTTGTTCCTCACTTTGGACCCTTCTTTTATATTCAGTCACCACCATTTTCAATTGTTGCTTCAGATCATCGAGTTTTCTTTGAGCACTTTCTCAGCCACCTTGGACTCTTCCCATGCCTTTTTCCACTTCAGAGCATCGGCCCTAGCCTCATCTCGCTCTTTTCTTCGCATCCCTAACTCTGTGCTTGCGGTGTCCAAATAACTTTTTGTATTGAGCTTCTTTTCTTCTTCTAGTCTTGCCTTCTTGTTGGCTTCTATAGCTGATTGCATCTTTTGCACACTTTCGCTTTGTGCCGCTTGGCATTCTCGATGAGCTTTTGCTAATTCCGTCTTCAATCTTTCTTTTTCTTCTTCAGATTTTACCAGTGCATCCTTAAGCTTTTCTATCTCCTTTGGGCTCATGGGGGTTGTATTGGCACATCTTTCACAGTTGAGACTAAACTACGAAAGGGAAACTTGATCTTTTGAACCCTCTCTTCAAGCCATCGGCTATAACTTTTATCCGCCATCCAACTTCCAACTCCTGGTCCTTTTCCTTTCCGAACAACCCGATTCCAAGCCTGCCTAACCCTCTGGAGCATTTCCAAGTCCTGATTCAGCTCATAGACGATAAAAGGAGTCACTAACTCTTCAGTCAGTAGATTCCTTATTGGATAACCAAACTATCTCAATGCTAAGATCAGATTGTAATTGATGCACCCTTTGGTTCCCATAAGCGGTACATTAGGGAAGTCCCCACAACAACAAATCACATCAATTCTCTCTAGACCTTGTGAGCACCAAGATATCGTCCTTCCATTCAAATTTGTAATGTCACGAGCCCACTCACTTTTGCTTCTAATTTCCACCCAACCTCCCTTTTTAAACATGAGTCGTGAACCAAAGGTACAACACAGGCAGGCAACATAGGATGATTCCACCCTTCTTCTCATGGCACAGGGTGAGGGCATGATATGTATCTGCAAGGACGGCTGGCACTGGATTCTTCCTTCTATGCTTATAGGCCAAAAAGACATCGATTGCTGCAAAATCTATGAAGTTTTCAATATTTGGGAAGAGAACAATCCCATAAATGATGAGAGCGAGCACATCCATGAAACCATCCCACACTTCTTTATCCGCAAGATGTTTTGCATAATTTTCCAAATATTCCCTCTGAAAACCATCAACACCTCCTTTTGTATCCTTCCACTTTGCTAGCTCCCTCACACTAATATTCAAGGACGAAGCGATTTTGGGTAATAAAGGATAATGTCCCATGTATAGATAAGGCCCTTCATTACCCAAGGAATACCCCCAATATCTGTTCGTACTCTTCTAGTGTTGGAGCTAATTGGAAGTCTCGAAAAGTGAAACACCTTAAAGGAGGATCATAGAATTAGGCTAAAGCAGTGAGAGCCTTCTCTTGCACGTTTGCCTCTAACAGATCAAGAATATTTCCATATCTAGCAGTGAAAGTTTGACGGCGAATAATCTTCAACTTTTCACTAAGGCCCCTCAAACTCTTCACATCAGGTTGCCTAACCCCCAGTTGCAATGTTCGCCTGAAATCCTTTTCCATGTTCTTCGAAAAGTGTTCACGAGTCTTATGTCCTTATGGTACCCCTAACAACCTGGAAAAGGATGTAACATGCCATGAAGGTCCTATCCTATGAAAATGCATTATGCTTTTTAAAATAACTTTTCTATCATGATGTCATCACTCTGCCTTATTCTCTTTTTCCCTTTTTTTCACTTTTTTTCTTTTCTCTCTCTCTCTCTTTTGGGAAATGAAATGCATGATGTTTGTTATGAAATGATGAATAATAACACAGAGAAAACTATTCATTTTTGCATTATTTCTTTTTCTATACATATGTTATACCATTTGAAATGAAAGGGTAAGGTACTGCTCCCATTGTATCCTACAAAGGTATCCTTAACATTTGACAGCTCTACAGGCTACTCTAGTAGTGCTCTTTCGTAACAGGTGGTTCTATGGTTCTAAGACGGTTCATAGAGCCAAGAACCCTCTCTTGGAATATCGATCACAACCATAGGTAAACTATTAGAAGTGATAATACCCTTGAAAGGATCAAACTCTAGGTGAGGCCTTCATGATAACCAAGCAGGATGTACATCCAGAAGATTACCACTACTCAACCTCTTACTTATCTTAAGATGCACTCAGGCCCGGGTATAGGACCTCACTCATAAGTGTCTGAAAACTGTGTAAGTGAAGTGTGTGAAGGGAGAAATTCCTAAACTACCCAATTTGCAAAACAAACGACACACATATAATATAGCAAAAGGTTTTCTATCCTATGGTTCAAGAAAATATAAGCATGTGTATATACGAAGCATAAATAGACCAAAACACATAACGACGAAAAGAAAGAAAGAAGACGAAGAAAGAAAAAATAAAATGAACGAAACAAATTTAACAAGGTGAGATAAATACAAAAAAAAATTACAAAAATTTTGCTTAATTAATTATGACAGGCTTGACTGTCAAAATGTCCCCAGTGAAGTCGCCATCTGTCGCAACCAATGTCGCGGCAGGACGGCGAAAAAGGAGTTTTAAAATAAACAGAGGAGTCGCCACCAATATTTATTAAGGAAAACATTGGAAAAAACCTTTAAATAAAAGAATGGTCTTTGGAACCAAATATGAGTTCGGGAGTCGATTACGCGTACAGAAGGTGTTAGCACCCTACGACTTCCGTCCTAAAACGGTTACCTCTAATTAATTAAGCAAATTATTTATAACTTTGAAAATATTTATCTCACCCAAAACTAATAAAAAAAGAGAAAGGTTTATTTTATTTTTTATGAAGATTAATTTTATTATTATTATTACTATTATGAAAAAAAGAAGTGTTAATATTTATTATTTTTTTTAGCTCGACAGGAGTGATCCCCTGCTCCTACATATCCCCAGGTGCAATGGAGAATTCAGAGTTACATAGTTCTTTGGAGTAGAAAATATTTGCGTGTTGATATATTTTTATTTTTATTCTTATTTTTTAGATTTAGGATTTCTGAGCTGTCACAACTCATAGGACCTAAAAATATAAGACTGGCAGAGGTGTACACCTAAGTCAATCTATTTAGAAATTTTATTCCCGAAGCAAACAAATTTCATATTAATATTTTATTTTAGAGAAGAATTTTAAGATATCAAGCTGTCACAACTTGTACCTCAAAATATCATGATTAAGAGGATGTCACATCCAGTTAACCATTTCTCTATAAAAACTTACTTTTATCTATTAAGTTATACTATTTTTACGTTATTGTATTATGACTATAGTTATTATTATTATCTCATTATTATTTATTTCCTTACATGTAAAAAAAACTTTATTAAGGAAAAGCTAACACCACTAATTCACTTTGCTGGTCACCACGTAAATGAAGGGGACTTGTCTCAAAGAATTTGCCTGATATGCTTTTTAAAACAAATGCAATAATCCCATTTTTTTTATATAACCACTGCAATAATCTCCTAAAACAAATATAATTAATTTATTTAGGGCCACACACTTAACTTACCATCATCTAATTTTTAACGGACTAGAGGCAAAAAGGGACCTGACCCGCGCGAAAGAAGAAGAAAAAACAAAGGAGGAGGTCCGAATGTGATTCAAAAATTAAAACTTGTAACAATATCAATTAAAAGGGGCAATTTTGTAAAAAAAACTAAAAGGCTGAGAGAGGTTCATGAAGCTTCTCTCAACTCCTGAGCGTGAACAAAAGATGCTTTTCACCCTATGCCCAAAACGACACACAAGAAGCAGATCGAATCGGAGAGCAGCGAAGAGGGAAAGACGCGGTGGCGTTATTGGAAGGTCGCACACTCTCGTCGTGATGGTGCGATAGTGGTTCACAGTCCTGATTTGTAACAGCTATGGTTCTGCAATGGGTTCGTTAGAGAAGGGGCTTTACGGGGTGAACAGAGGTAACGCGGTGGTCACGAAAGGATTCGAGACTTATTGGGAAGTCCGTCGTGCACGATTTCAACTTCGTGGCAGTCACGAGTGGCAACGCCGTAATCGTGTATGTGGCGGAGGGCAAGGTTTCGTGTTTGGGTTATTGATTTGCCGGGTTTGATTTGGGTATTTTGAAGTGGTTGGTGAGGGTGTATTGTAAGGCTGTGATAGGGATTTAGGAATGGATGGCTTGGCTCAATGTATGTGATACGGTTTGAAGAAGAATTTTCCTTTTGCTTTCAATTTTTTTCTTTTCGTTGATATGTACATTCACGAAATGTTTATTGGTGATGATTATGGCAGGTACAGAAGAAATAGCGAGAGAAACAAATATTACATCACAAAGCAAGCATTATTATGATGCAAAGAAGATAGAAATTCACGAGAGGAAGAAGGGAGCAGAGAATGAAGCAAGCCCACAAACGTAGTGGTTACCTGCTGTGTGCTAACCTTCAGGCTTCAACCCAAGATGCCAGAGCTATTTCTGAAGCTTGTGTGATTAGGTAACCTTTATCTTCACCTTCAACTTCCTCTGTTTACACCATTGCTCACCTCCTCCTCTTCTCCACACAAATAGAGTCCTAATATGGACTCCTCAGGAAATTCTTCCAACCCCATTTTCATTCACAACCGCAATATTTATAAACTCATTCTTTGAATTTTTTTAATCACACTAGCCCAACCTATTGTAAAGCAGGTTTATGTCTTTTGGGAACAAATCCAACAGATGTAAGATTTCAGGAAATTTGTTGGTGGCTGTGGTTCAGAACTAGCTAGAGGAGGAGACCTGTTGGTGGCTTTGGTGCAGAGATAGCAGCTTTAGACATAGCTAGCTGGGAGGAGGATTCGATCAAGATTGCCTTTCCTTTTTTGCTTCTGTTTGTTTTTTATTTTATTTTATTTTTCCTTTTTTTGGTTTTGCGTTTTTTCTTCTGTTTTGGCCTGAGCTTATCACAAACAATTTTAGATTTGGGTTGTATATGGACATTGAGGACCTAAACTGTTGACCCAAAGCATTTTTATTCCTGTTATGCATCTGAAGTGATCTAAATTTGGAAGTAAAAACAATTTATTTATTTATTTTTATTAAAAAAGAAATTAGAGAGATAGGATAAAATTGGGTGTTGACAGGTATCAAAACCCCCCAAAATTATTGGGGTACCGTAGAGACTCTCATAATTCGTTATGCCAATAGAAGTACTTAAATAAAATTAGAAAATAGGAGTATTTTCTTGCACAATTTGATTGGTTAAAAATTCAACGATATCAATTTGTTCTGCCAATCGAAGTACTTAAATAGAATTAGAAAATTCGACCATGATACAAACTCTAGCATATTTTTTCTCTCACGAATCAAATAAAAAAGCCCTTCTCTCTCGTTCTCCATCTTTTCATTTTCCTTTTCTTTTAAAACAAATCGTATGTCACAATTAATCAACACCGTTTCACTATATATCCTACTTTGTCTCACATTTTTTGGATGTTAAACCAAACAGAGCCCTAGTCGGAATATGTACAGTTTCGGGATAGTGGAGAATTTTCTCGATCACTTTTTTTCATCCACAAGATTCGAACTCGAGATCTTGCTTAAGAGAATCGTGTCCAATACTAGTCCGACCAACGATTTATTGGTATGAACCACGTGTCATGAAACACCCCGTTACATTAGACACAACCCATACTAATTACTTTAGTTATTTTACGAGAAATTTTTTTTTCACAATTAAATGAAACATTTATCAACCACATTTAGAATACATAAAATACTATATAAAGAACCATGATCATCTTACAATCAAACACTAGTTCATGACATTAAAATAAATACAAGGAAATTATGTACTAGCTAATCCCAACCCATACATCAGATAACCTAGTCAGAGCAGTACACAATTTCTACCCTAGCCCAAATACAGAAATAAATAAAACTAGTCTTCAAATTATGTATTGCCTTATCATCTGCAACTTCTATCTGCATCAACGGGGAGACTTGATCACTGGGCGTGAACGTCATCTTCACGTATCCAATCGATAAGTACATACACAGAAAGAAAGATAGAGGAGTGAGATATGGTTATATATATATATGTATCACTGGCGGTAAAAACAACCGTCAGTTAATTAATAGCAGGGGACCTAAGATTTACACTAATATATTTGTCCTAACAAATAAAACCTCTAGACGCAGTATGGATCCATACCCCCCGATTGAAAGTGACTGGGAGTACATACACCTCAACCTATGGCAAAACTTTCATCTTCCACAGATGAACTCAATTTATCTAATTTCAGGACATCCACAGTCCTATATAACTCAGGCGTACTCTCGCACCAATCAATGGAATGCTGAGCAGTTGTTGGGGTTACCAAGCTTGGTCAGATGAAGTCTTCGACACAAGATGCTCCCCTGGCCTTTAGTTACTTCATCACTCGACACTGTACCCCCTAGACTTCCGTCAGTGAGTCCCTGCCTTTCATTCCTCAGCTTGCCAGGTTGTGTCTTCCACTATAGGCAACATGCCACAGCATGTTCCTCTTTTAACAATACTCACACTAGAGTACTCACAATTTACTTATCAACCTTTGGTCTCAATCACTGAGCACCAACATAGGATAATAATATTTCTGTCACTTATACAGATAAATAGTATGATATGAACCCCTACGAGGAATGGATGATTGGGTCAACGAAGAATGGAATTTATGCCAAATCGCAACCTCCTCGACGTCATTTTATCAAACGTCCATATCTCACGTTATACATCTCAGAATTGAGTGATTCCAAAGCGAGGTGAAAGATCGTTTCCTGAACTGTAAGATAGACTCAAGAATCACCGAAAAAGACCTTGTAAATTATGAGATACGATCCGAGCTTAGTCGAGATGAAAATTGGGGATTTGAGGGTTTTGACTCAAAGGGGATTTGAGAACGAAAACGAACACAAGAACCAAAGTTGGAAGGTGCCACAATCCACGGATTGATAAGCCTGCGAACGCCACAAGGATAAGCACCCTTGATAAGTTCAGAGATTCTCATAAGAACCTAAGAGAACTAGTCTCACACCCAAAGGTTAACTTGTAATCTGAATTCTTCTGTCATTCATAAAATGTGACATACATATAGGGAGTGGCTGCTGCCTTCCAAAAATAACCAAAAACATACCAACAGGCCTGCCTAATTAAATAATATTCTAATGCAGCCCACTCAACATAAAAACAAAGAAAATAACCAAATGTTTTGGGCCTATGTGCTAAAACAAAATAGTGCAGCCCAAACACTTTATTACAACTTTATTTAATAGAAAATAAACTAGATAATATCTTCATCATTTTAGGATGCAACTCAAGCCCAATTGGTATGTCCAGCTATGCTTATTCCTCAAAGTCTTCAATCTGAATTAAATGCACCATTTTCAGCTCTTCTCCCTTCAGACTTGGGCTTGTCTCAAATAAAGTAGCCACTAAGTGATTTAGAGCCTCTTTAGCCTTCTTAGATCTTGCTCTTGTCATTGGGCCTCCTAGGCTTTGGATGTCCTCCATGTTGTCTGCCTTGGTCATGCCACCTCCTATGTCTTCATCATTGCCTCCTTCTTGGCTTGAATTTGTCCTCAAATTGGATTCTTCATCACCTACATCAAAGAGAGACAAATCAGAAACATTAAAGGTAGCACTAACTCCATACTCACCAGGAAGATCTATTTTGTAGGCATTATCATTAATCTTAGGCAACACTTGGAATGGACCATCTCCTCTAGGTTGAAGCTTAGATTTCCTTTGAGAAGGAAACCTCTCCTTTCTCATATGCACCCAAACCTAATCACCCGGTTCAAAGACCACCTTCTTGAAAAACAAATCAGCCACATGACAAGCATCATCTACCTTCTTACAAGGTATGAAATGAGCCATCTTAGAGAACCTATCTACAACCACAAAAATTGAATCTTTGCCACTTTTAGACCGAGGAAGACCCAAAACAAAATCCATAGAAATATCAATCCAAGGATAGTCAGGAATTGGCAAAGGTGTATATAAACCATGAGGCATTACCTTTGATTTAGACTGTTTACAAATAATGCATTTTTCACAAAATTTATGCACATCATGTCTCATGCGAGGCCAAAAGAAATGTTCATGCAACAAGTCTAAAGTCTTTTGAATACCCAAATGCCCCATTAAACCCCCCTCATGTGCTTCTCTCACAAGTAACTCTCTTATGGAACTTTTAGGCCCACATAATTGTTTTTCTTTAAATAAATAGCCCTTATGCCTAAAGTATCCATTTTTTGGCAGAATTCACACAAGAAGCATACACATGCAAAAAATATGGATCATGCGCATACAATTCTTTTATGTGCTCAAAACCAAGGAATTTAGTTTCAAGAGCAGAGAACAAAGCATACGTTCTTGAGAGTGCATCCGCTACCACATGGGACTTACCTTTCTTGTGCTTGATCACATAGGGAAATTGCTCCAAGAACTCAACCCATTTGGCATGCCTTTTGTTAAGCTTGCCTTGTCCCCTTAAGTACTTCAAGGACTCATGGTCATTATGGATAACAAACTCTTTGGGCAAGAGATAGTGTTGCCATGTTTGTAAAGCCCTTGGAATGAGGTGTCTATATTTGATGGTAATGTTGTTGATTGCCCTACAATCTGAGCACATCCTCGAAGTACCATCTTTCTTTGGTACCAAAATAATCGGGACAACACATGGACTCAAGCTTTCTTGGACCCACCCTTTTTGCATCAAGTCCTCCACTTGTTTTTGAATCTCCTTGGTTTCTTGCGGATTACTCCTGTATGCTGGTTTATTGGGTAGGACAGCCCCTGGAACAAGGTCTATATGGTGCTCAATTCCCCTCAAAGGTGGTAGACCGGGAGGTATTTCTTTTGGGAAAACATCCCCAAATTCCTGCAAAACATATTTAACTCCACTTGAAAGATTATTAGCACCATCAGAATTCAAACTCAATTCTTTGCAATAAAGCATGTAAAGGGGTTGGTTAGTAAACAATGCTCTCTTAACCACTCTTTCTTTTGCAAGATAGCTCTCTTTTCTCTCCTTTTTTTCACTCTTTTTCTCTTGATCTTTGTTCTTTTTGCTCTTTTGGCCATTTCCACTCTTTTCACTCATTTTTTCTCTTCCTTCCAATTCTTTTCTCTCTTTCTCTTTTTTTTCTCTCAACTTATTTTGATCCTCACACACCTCCCTTGGAGATAAAGGTGCAAGAGTAATCTTGCGCTCTTTGTGTGTAAAAGAGAACTTGTTGGAGTATCCATCATGGTTGGCCTTTTTGTCAAATTGCCAAGGTCTACCAAGAAGTAAGTGGCAAGCCTCCATTGGCACCACATCACACAAAACAACATCTTCATATTTCCCAATGGAAAATCCCACTTCAACTTGCTTGTTCACGATCATCTCACCATCTTCACTAAGCCATTGTAGTTTGTAAGGCCATGGGTGTGGTTTAGTCTCCAAGTTCAGTTTTGAAACCAACCTTGCACTAGCCACATTAGTGCAGCTCCCACCATCAATGATCAAAGAGCACACCTTCCCTTGGATGATGCACCTTGTGTGGAAAATATTTTCCCTTTGGCTTTCATCCAAGTCCTTTGCTTGGCTGCCCAACAACCTCCACACCATGAATAAATCTCCTTCTGGTATCATTTCCTCATCATATTCTTCTTCATCACTAGGTGGAGTAGAATCTGAAGAAGATTCACTAGTAATCTCCCCATTCTCTTTAAGTAGCATGGTCTTCTTGGTTGGACATTCAGAGGCTATGTGACCTCTCCCCAAACACTTGAAACATTTTATCTCACTACTCCTTGTCTTTTTAGGGGCCTCATTGGACTTAAATTGAGTCCTTTGAGGTGCAGCAGTGGAATTGCTTGAAGAAGTACCTCCCTCCTTCTTATTTCTTTCCTTCCAACTTGGAGAATTAAAGTTTGAAGAGCTCCTTCTCATGGCACCTTTTCTCTTGAGTTGTTGTTCTACCTTAGTAGCTTGGTGCACTAAGTCCTCCAACTCCACATAATTTTTCAACTCCACAACATCCCTTATATCACTATTCAGCCCATGTAAGAAACGTGCCATAGTAGCCTCCCGTTCTTCTCTAATATTGGCTCTAATCAAAGACACCTCCATCTCTTTATAATACTCATCTACACTCTTGTGACCTTGTGTGAGCCTTTGAAGCTTGTTGTGAAGGTCTCTATGATAATGAGAGGAAACAAATCTTCTTCTCATCAACCTTTTCATCTCCTCCCAACTATTCACCAATGGTTCTCCATATCTCGCCCTCTCCTTTTGTAATTGGTCCCACCAGATGAGAGCATAATCTGTGAACACCATGGCTACCACCTTCATCTTCTTATCTTCTGTATAGTCGTGGCATGCAAATAATTGCTCAATCTTCATCTCCCACTCCAAATAAGCCTCCGGATCACTTTTCCCTTGGAAAGGTGGTATGTTAAGCTTCACTCCCTCAATTCTATCCTCTATAGCATCACCAGCATTATCTCTTCTCCTCCTTCTATCAAACCTCCTTCTTCCTCCATCATCATCATGATTCCCTTGATTTTCTAACTGCTCAATTCTCCCATATAACTCCTCTGTATGCTCCCTCATCATCCTTTGCATTTGAGTTGTAATGGCATCAATTAGCAATTTGTTGTCTCCTATAGGAGGAGGGTTATTTTCACCACCAGTACCTGCCATGATTCAAACAAAAGAAACAGAAGTGAAAGCAGTAGGACCTCACCACACTTCTCACGTGTTTACACTCTTAGAGATGTACCACTCGTGTTTGTTGCTCTCTAATAGGCTTTTGTGTAATGTTCTCTCTTGCCTTTTACCACTCAATAGCTCTCTTTAAGTTCTTAATAGAATCTCCAAGAGCACACAAGAGTACAATCCCAAACTCAAAAGAAATGGTGATGAGACACAAACACAGTTTTGAAAAGATGTCAACAAAGACAAGACAAAGCAAAACAGATTGGAGAAAAGATTCAAGGAAGACCTAGGACTTGATTTAAACAAGTAGTGTGTAATTGAAGTTAAATAACAAGTTGCTGTTCTTTTACTTTAAACTCTCTTTTTTTGTACTTTCTTTCTTCTTCTTTTTTTTTTCAACCTTACTGCAGTAATTTTTTTTTAAATGTCAACAACAAGCACTCTTTTTTTTTTTTTTTGAACTTGTGCAGCCTCTAATAGTTGGAATTTGTAATTTTGGAATGAAACTTTGAAATTGCAACAATAGAGAATGAAACTAGACAGTATTCCCAACAAAACAAGCTATTACTTAACACACTAACAACATACTACTCAAGGAACATGGATTCAAAGGATTAAAGTTCATGAACAATAATGAACATAGGATGAACAATAAGAACACAAATACAGAAATGTATGAACTGAACAAGAAATTGAAGGAAGCAAACAACCCAAAGATAGGAAGACCAAATTAGGAAAAAACACAAAGGCTGAAACAGAATTGCACAATTCGATTTTAGAAAACAAAATTTAGGGTTTAGGGTTACCAATTGAGTGACCAGAACCGAGCTCTGAATACCAAATGATATGAACCCCTATGAGGAATGGATGATTGGGTCAACAAAGAATGGAATTTATGCCAAATCGCAACCTCCTCGACGTCTTTTTATCAAACGTCCATATCTCACGTTATAAATCTCGGAATTGAGTGATTCCAAAATGAGGTAAAAGATCTTTTCCTGAACTGCAAGATAGACTCAAGAATCACCGAAAACAACCTTGCAAATTGTGAGATATGATCCAAGCTTAGTCGAGACAAAAATTGGGGATTTGAGGATTAGGGTTTTGACTCAAAGGGGATTTGAGAACGAAAACAAACACAGGAACCAAAGTTGGAAGGCGCCACAATCCACGGATTGATAAGCCTGCGAACGCCACAAGGATAAGCACCCTTGATAAGTTCAGAGATTCTCAGAAGAATCTAAGAGAACTAGTCTCACACCCAAAGGTTAACTTGTAATTTGAATTCTTCTGTCATTCATAAAATGTGACATACATATAGGGAGTGGCTGCTGCCTTCCAAAAATAACCAAAAACACACCAACAGGCCTGCCTAATTAAATAATATTCTAATGCAGCCCACTCAACATAAAAACAAAGAAAATAACCAAATGTTTTGGGCCTATGTGCTAAAACAAAATAGTGCAGCCCAAACACTTTATTACAACTTTATTTAATAGAAAATAAACTAGATAATATCTTCATCATTTTGGGATGCAACTCAAGCCCAATTGGTATGTCCAACTATGCTTATTCCTCAAAGTCTTCAATCTGAATTAAATGCACCATTTTCAGCTCTTCTCCCTTCAGACTTGGGCTTGTCTCAAATAAAGTAGCCACTAAGTGATTTAGAGCCTCTTTAGCCTTCTTAGCTCTTGCTCTTGTCATTGGGCCTCCTAGGCTTTGGATGTCCTCCATGTTGTCTGCCTTGGTCATGCCACCTCCTATGTCTTCATCATAGTATAACTATCATATGATCACATTTCAGTGTGCTATATATAACATCACTGAGTATCAAAATTTCAGAGGATCAAATTTCTGTCATTCTGACAGACAAATAGAATACACAGTACATATATATGCAAAATCACAATATATCACAATTTAATCATTACATCCAATAATATTTTCAGAAATATATATATACTTTAAGTATCTATTATAAAATAATCATTACAATATTATGAAATTATTAGGTACTTAATTTTAATTCTTCTAACTTTAATTACTTATTAAAATTTATAGTCACCCATCTTAAAATTAAAATATACTAATATTACTTAATTAGATACAAGGAATTGATATTAAATGAATTGAAGTCTTAGTTAATTTCATATAGTTAGAAACGTGAGGAATTTGTGAGGAAATTAATTCACAAGTTTTATTTAAACAACATAGTTAAGTATTTAGAATTTAATTGTAGAAATAACCATAATCAAGTCTAAATTTTAAAATCTAATTCTAAGTAGTAGGATTAAATACTTAAGTTGTTAATTTAAATTTTTTTACTCCTTGTATTTTTATTCCTTACCAAACTCCGATAACTAATCTATAAGGAAAAGCTTAGTCAAATTTGGTTTTTAAACTATAATTATTATCATTACTTTTAATGTTATTACTATTATTTATCTGACATGCTGAAGTCTAAAATTAGAACTTGTCTTGCTTTTACTACCAAGAACCGAAACTATATAGTAGAGAAGGTAATGGTTTGTATCTTTTAACCAATTTTCTTGTTTATTTATTTTATCATGACTGAAACTAGTGATTGGGTTGGCCAAATTTCTGACTGTTCATTATTCCTAGTTGTGTCACGTGAGGAAAGATGAAGTGCTAAGAAGAAAGTATATTGGTTCTAATTTTCCAAGAACTGATGCACACACTCAAGTTGAAACTCTAAAGTTGACTTTTGTTGTTTTCTTTAACTTTTGTAGCAGAAATTCTTCTTAGAAAAAGAAAAGCTTACTTTCTTTGTGGTCCCCTACATATATGTCCACATCCTTTGTTTCTTTTCTGTCTTCTTTCTTTTTAATATACAACAAGCTGATTAAAAAAAATAGAAACTTACTTCTTTGTTGATTGACAGGGAACGAAACTGTCAAGGGAAGGAAGAAGTATTTCCTTTGACTTCTGCTATTTTTTGAAGAAAGAGGTTAATGCTTGGTTTAAAGACTGAACTAAAACAGCACAGCCTTTCTTACTATTAACCCAGACAGTGAACTTTGTGGACCAAAAGAAAGGAAATATTTTCAGTTCTGCAGGTTTGTAAGTGTTGAGTTCATTGTTAGATTATCAAGAATCAAAAATCAAAAGGTATCTCAGCAAAAGTTCCCTTAAAGGTGAACTTAACAGCACAGCAAAACACTAAAAGGAGCAGAGAAAAATTCACATTTCAGCTTCATATGGTTTAAGAAATAAAGGAAAACAGTAGGAACTACAAGGTTACTACTGCACATCATCATAAAAAGAAATAAAAATTGAAAGATCAATAGTATTGAACCCCCTCACTCCCCCCTTACCTTACAGTCACGTGCAACAGGGAATAAGAGGAGGAAGGGCTGTTGTTTGCTCCTGGAAGAGTGGAGAATGAAGTCTCCTATGGTTTTTGCTTCACGGTGGAGGAAGAGAAAAATGAATTAAGGGTGCATAACTGAAGTGAAGAAATGAAAGTTGGAAAAGTGTGTGTGAATTTTTTCTGAAGTGAGGAATAGGCTTAAATAGAAGATGGAGATTATGGGATATGTCACATAGTTTCTTCTGGTTACATAAGGTAGTTTGACTAATTGAAGGAACCATTACTTCTCCTGAACAAGTGGCTGTAGACTGAAGGAAGGAAGAAGAAAATGCTTCTCGTAAGTCTTTGGGACAGACAGCTTAGATTTTTATTTCCACTTTCAAAGAAGTTAGGTGAACATAACTTGAGTGGTAGATTTCTGATGGTTAGGTGAATTGTGTGAAGTGTTTCTCGTTAGGTGAGTATTAGAGGTTTGACAGTTAGGTGACTCATTCTCACATTCGAACAGTAGAAATCACGGCCGTGAGATATGAATCACAACCGTTACTGGCGCTGATTTACTTATCTGTTGAATCGCAACAACATGGATCACACCCGTTAGATATGAATCACGCCCGTGACGCGTGACAGACGTGAATTTTACTTAGTTTTAAGTTTTTATTTGTATTTGAGCCTGAATCTTTTTAGCCCATTATTCTTAAATATCCTTCTAAACTTTGGAAAGGGTTCTGCACTTCTAACGCTTGATGATTTGGGAAGTAAGCTACGGTTATCAATTCTTAAAAAATAAAATTAAGAATTAAGCAAACAATCAAATATAGAAAGCGAAAATGAGGGTGTTGCATGTCAAATTTTCCAATTTCCAAATTAAAATGTTGATAGGATTTGACATTTTGACTTCAATAAAAGAAACAAGCTGCCACGTAATGTCAAGACATGAAGCATGTGGCGTAAAGCCTAAATTATGTGAAAAGACAACGCAAGTGCAACCAACTGAGAAGACAGTAAAATGGGTGTTTTTGTTTTAACGTTAAGATGAACAGATACACATTTCAATGCACATTTTTGTGAGAAGTAAGAATTTAGAGTTTTTGATTAACAGCCGTTTGGAGGTCTCCCAACGGAAAACCAAACATGCACAAAGTCAATGGCTTTTATTATAATCTAGAGAGTGCCTTCGTTCTTTGCACGCTGTGAGCAAAACCCAACTGAGAGGGTGAAAAAAAAAAAAGGCCAGCATTGAATTGCAACCCAACATAGAGTGAAAGAAAAAAAAAAAAAAAAAAGCCAGCATTGAATTACAAGTTGACACTTGGCAGAGGCTGGACAGATTTTATATAACTATTGATTATTTTTTATAAAAAAAAATTAAAAATACAATACGAGAATTTATCAAGAAGTCACTTATTTTAATATTACTCTAATCCAAATATAATACACTTGATTATGGAGTTTTAATGAGCTTTTTTTTTATTACCAATTAAATTTATTAAAATAATACTTCAGCAATATAGTTATAATTTTTGTGAAATATAATAAATTTATTATATATATATATATATATATATATATATATATATATATATATATATATAAAGAGAAAAAGAGAGAAAAAACGATCAATTGATTTTTTTGGATAAAATATTTTTTGGGTCCCTGGAAAATATGCAAAATATTAAACATGGAAATTTTCGTATTAATTTGGTCCCTCTAAAATTGAAACCTATTTTTGTAGGTCCCTATGAATAACAATAGCTTATTTTTTTATTTTTTTTTTATTTTCTAAATTTACAATAACAAAACATGGAAATTTGATAAATATAAAATTTATAATTCATTTCTACGTAGCCACGTCAGATTACCATTTAACAAAGTTACCAACGAGGACCTACAAAAAATAGGTTTCAATTTTAGACGGACCAAATTAATACAAAAAATTTTGGAGGATGAAATTGATATTTTGCATATTTTATAGGGACCCAAAACATATTTTACTCGATTTTTTTTATAGCAAAGAAACTCATATTATTTCATTCATAATGAGAAAGTGGATACATGTTAGAATAAAATCAAATATATTTCAACATGCACAAAATCTATACACCCTTGCTAAAGAATGGGTGACTTCATTAGCTTGTCTACAAACAAAATTAACTGAAATTTTTTTAATAACGCTACCCAATTGATACTACAGGTCAATTGTTTGAAGTATGGGTCTAAGTAATAATTTCCTAGGCAAGTCTCTACTGGTAATCCTAACATGTCATCAGGGACGGATCCAGGAACGTATCGAAGGGGGGTCGAATTTTTTCTTACACAATTATTTAAATATCTAACTTCTAATAAATAATTATTTAATAAATAGTAAATTTTACAAAAAAAAAAATTATTATTAATTTATGTGTAAAATTAGATATAGGATCTACTACTAGATGAAAATTAAACAAATATCAACTCAACACCTTACTTTTTTATTTATTTTTCACTATTAATATTCTTTTAATTTTTTTCTTTTTTTTTTCTCACATATATATAAAGTGTCTTGAGGCCCCTGCTTGCCCCACTTCAGTCCTTCCCTGTGTGTCATTGATGCTCTATCCAATAGTATTGAGGTGTTTTTCCATTCTACCACTTTTATTAAATTAGGAGTATAAAAAAATAATTCTTATTATTTTTCAATGTTTGCCCTTCTTCAAAGTTCAAATCCTTAGTTCATATTGTACTCAATTTGCTAAAAAAAACTATATTGTATTTCTATTTAATTTTCTCTATTTTTTTAGCTTTTTATTATTCAAGTATATTGACTTGTCAATTTTTCATAAAATGTAACTAATTATTTTATTTTTTTTTGAAAAACTGACCAAACTATTTCCATCCTCACTTTCCATTGGGACAATATACGTTAAGGTGGACCAACTTTGTAATCTTTACTTGTGAGGATAATTTATTCTACCATGAAGTTGATAGGAGCTAAGCCTACCAAATTTGCTACTCCCTTTGTTCTCTATTATAAGCACAAAAAAAATGATTTCTCACTTATTAAGAAAATTAGATAACTTCATTAAATTATGTCAATTCCAATAAAAAAAATCAAACACTTTTCCTAAATTACCCTTCATTGGAACTTGATATAAAGCATAAACTCACTATTAAATAAAGGGTATTTTAAAGATAGTATCATTTAATAAAGCAAAAGTAGTTGATATTTGCATATATTTGAGAACAAAAAACAATGACTTTTTTTTTTTTGCTTCTAATAGAGAATAGAGTAGTAAATCACAAGGCTAGTTGCACCAAGGTTCGTATCAAGAACATAACTAGGATTATCCCTCAAGTATCAAGAGACAAGCAATCAATTAAAATTAAGAATTGGAAAGAAAAATAAAGGATTTATTTTGTATAATAGCATAAATGAGATTAGAATCCAGAAATTCATGCAAGGTATTTGAAATGCAGATATCTTAAGATCAGATTTTACAAGGGACTTGTAAAATGCAGAATCTGTGAGACCGTCTAGACGTTGAAAATCACAGTTTTGTTGAAATTGTGTTTTGATGGATTGTCCAATGGGCAAAAATAGTTTTCACAAAATAGATTTTAAAGCAATAACTTGAGCTTACAACGTGCAAGAAATAAAAACAAGAGAATGACAAGTTAAGCTTAAAGAGAGAGAGTAAAAACACTTGGTTTTTATACTAGTTCACTCAAACTGAGCTACGTCCAGTTCTTCTTCAAAATCCTTTTGAAGGGTTCCACTAATCAATCACTGATTACAAAACAAGTATTCTATCCTGCCACTTCTGGCTACACAAGTATTCTCTAGGCCACTTCTGGAAAAGCTTTTAATCTCCCCCTGAGATTAAAAACACCCAAGTATTCTTTGATCACTAAGTCACTCCTGGCTTTCCAAACAACTGTTTGAAGAAGTAAATCTGAATAACTTTCACAGAGAGGATATTACAATATAAAGTGAATTACAACAAGACTTTGCTAAGCAAAGAAGTTTCTATTTTACACAAGTGTAGAGATCGTCCAACAATTTAAGCAGAGTTTCAGCACTTAGAAATTTTGATAGCTTCATTATGTTTCGTCAAGTCCTACTGTGTGCTTGCTTCTCTATTTATAGGCTTCAAGAAAAGTATCCGTTGTAGGGATCTGAACCTTGAAATAATTTGTTCTCTCACAATCATATGACAGTTACCACGTGTCTGCTTGGGGTGAAGAGAGAAAGGGGACAATAGCATTATCCTTGTCTGAGCGCACCTCCACTACTTGTACAAAGAAGATTCGTCTTCTATAATTGTGCTTTTCTGTTTCCTATCTCAATACACTTTTCGAATTTCAAATGTTAAGTCATTTCAAAAAGACGTGGGAATAAATGAATATAACTTTTCAGCATGCAATCATCCTCAAAAAGGTTAAGTGTACGAATAAGTGAAACAGTGGACGGTTCATAACTTAGAAATTTGTGTAAGTTATTTAGCTCCTTATGGACTCTCAAAAGAATACAGTGTATAGTACACTGGTTTTCACAATACGTTTGGGTGCTTGTTAGTTAATAGCACATTGGACGCTGGATAGTTCTTTATAAAACAAGTTCCATTTGTTCATTTGGACAATATATAAAACAATGTATATGGAGTTTGAGTATAGAGAATACAATACCACAAGATTATTGGACGGTGTGTTTCCTGTCATACTCAAACAATATTCATTAGATACTTCAAAATTTAATTCTATTTGTTATCATCAAAACCAAAGTTTGAGGGGTCAAACATTGTCCAATGTCTTTGGTTCCAATGGTATTCAAATTCCACAATGCTAAACCAACTCTGAGGGCTCGTTTGGTGGTCAAGATATGACAGGATAGGAACATGATAGGATAAGAGTAGGATAAGCCTTAATCCTATCCAATGTTTGGTGCACACCATGTTATGAGCCAGATAACGATATGAGGTAGTCGTGGCTACAACGATGACAAGAGTGGTAGTGACGATGATGGTGGTGGCAGTGGTGGTAGTAGTTGTGGTGATGACAATAGTGGTGACAATGGTAGTGGTGGTGGTTACGGTGACAACAATGACTGTGACAATGGTGGTGGCAATGGTGGTGGCTAGGGGTGTTCGCGGATTGGATTGGATCGGTTTTTAAGAGAAAAATCATCCGATCCAATCACTTCGATTTTCTTAATTAATCATCCAATCAGCTTGATAAAAAATCTAAATCTGATCCAATCCGTTCCAATTTAAATCGGTTTGGATTGGATCGGTTTTCGGTTTTAGTTTTGTTTATATTTTTCTTTGGAGAAAGCATTAAATAAATGGTAATATATATAATAAACATAATAAAAGATAATTTAAAATATTAAATATCTTCTTTATAAGTCAACAAACAATTAATAATACTATAACTCTTCAAATATATACTATTAAAAGTAAATTTATATAACTTAATAATTATACTTATGTACCTTTAATCAAATAGATACTAAAAAAATATCTTCAATTAAATAGATGTTTCACAAATAAATATAAGTTATGTGATAATTTTATAAATATATAAGAAATAAAATATAAACATGAGTAATATCATAAATTTATGAATAAAAATGTATATGTATATATAACTCCGGTTTGGATTGGATTGAATTGGATTTCAAAATCAAATCCGAAATGCGATCCAATCCAATAAAAGAATTCGGTTATTTCAATTTTTGATCCATTCGATTTTCGATTTTTTCGGTTTTCTATTTTTTGGATCAGTTTTTTCAGTTTTGATTGGATTGGATCGGTTCATGAACACCCCTAGTGGTGGCGACAGTGGTAATAGTGATGGCGACGACAATAGTGATGGGAATGGTGGCAACAATAGTGATGGTGGCAATGGCGATGGCAGTGGCAGTGATGATGGCGACAATGGTAGTGGTTGTGGTGGCAACAATGGCGGCGATAGTGGTGGTAATGACGATGACGACAAAAACAGTGATGGAATGATGGCAACAATGGTGGTGGTGGCGATAATGGTGGGAGTGGCGGTAATGACGGTGGTGGTCGTTATGACGGTGATAGTGGTGGTGGTGACGACGATGTGGTTGCTATGACAGAGATGGTGGTGGTGACTATGGCAGCAGTGATGATGGTGGCGGCGACAATGACAGTGGTGGTGGTGGCGACAACAGCGATGGTGATAGGGTTGGTGGCAGTGGTAGTGGGGGTGGTGAGGGGGAGGGAGGGAGGGAGAAAGAGTGACTATCCTATCCTATTGTTTTCTAACTTAGCTCCTCCCTCAAGATAAAAAAAATACTCCCATTGGCTTCAAATATAAGCAAAAAAATTAGTTGAGTCTTGGATTTAAATATAAGCAAATCTCAACTATTTTTAGTTCATTTAATGAGACTCTCTCCAGAATACCATTCATTTAATAAGAGTTTTAATTCCAATGACTCTTCCTTATTCTTGATATCAAATTCCAATAAAGGGCAGTTTAGGAAAATAATTTATTTTGGAGAAAAATTAAGCTATTGGTATTCATAGGGACCTACAAAAATAGGTTTCAATTTTAGAGGGATCAAATTAATACGAAAATTTTTTGGAGGATGAAATTAATATTTTACATATTTTATAGGGACCCAAAACATATTTTACCATATTTTTTAATTGAGATTGGTGCAATTAAATGTTGTTAACCAATTTTTTTAGTTAGCGTGAAACATTTTTTATTTTTGCTTATATTTAGATCCGGAGGAAGTACACTACACCAACAGGATAGGATAGGCAACAAGATAAGCAAATCATATCTTGTTGGTGCACCAAACAATTATTTCATATTGCATGCACAAGCAGTTCAATTGAGCAAAGATGTAAATGTGAAATGAAATCAATAAAAGGTACATAATTGATACACAAAGAAAACGAATCACAAAGCCTAATCTAATGTAAAACTGTCTTAAAATAAGAAATGTCCTTGCAAATTTTCCATCTTATAATCAGCCAAAACTCTTGAGCACAATCTTATGTTTTAGTTTATTCCAACTAATTTAAGCTTTGGCAATGGCTTCTTAGATCTTGCGGATGGGCCATAATAATTTTGCCAATAGGATAGCACTGAGTGCACAACGCTAATCCATCGCTTATGGTCAATTGTAAGAAGCACAGCTAATACGCGATACAACCAAGTCCAGCAATGAAATAAAGGATCCAGTTGGATAAGAAGTGCAAAGATCAATATGCAACCGGAAACAATAGCAATAAACATGACTGCAAGAGAGCCAAAAAGTGTTTTATTCCCAAATACCAACTTTTTTTCGCCGCAACTTGGAGGAAGAATAGCTGAAGCATAGAAGAAGATAGATGAAGCACATGAGCATATTCCAAATGCAAGTGATAGAAAAAATAACGTATACCATGTCTTCTTCAGAAAAATAGGAGTATGTGTACTAAAAGTATCTGCCGCTTCTTTCAGTTGAGATACTGATTGTTTGTGCAACTCTTTGTGTGACTCATAGAATAAATTTTAGGAGTCAAATCCTTTTTGTTTTTCATTGTTTTCATTGCAGGTGGAACTATTTTCTCCACATCCTGTTTGGTTAAAAGTGAAAACTAAATTATAATTAGGAAGGTGAAGAGCATAAGAAGTAGTGAAGTAATTGTAAAAAAAAGTAATGATATTTTATTTTTTTATACTATATAAAAAAAGGAGAGAGATCTTTCACGTACTAATCTCTCCTTTTTTTTTTTACCATAAAAATTAAAAATGCACAAGGGACGTGTAAAATAAAATATTAGAAAAGAGAAAAAAAACATTATTCTTATAGAAAAAGCTAATCGTGTAGACATATACCTGAAACCATCTCTCCTCTCACTACTCATTACAACATGGTCTGTTGATAATCCGAATCTTTCTTCAGGTTGTGCCAACTCTCCAGCTAAGTGAAGAACATTGTTACCCTCAAATAGTAATGTGAAGTAGGTTTCTTTGCTCTCTGGAATCCACTTCAAATAGCAAATCTGGATGGTACTCGAAAAGTTTTTCTAAAATCTTAATGTTTCCTGATTTTGCTGCATCAAACATTGCTGTTGACAATTGTTCATAGTTGAGAGACTCTTTCTCCTTTCATTGCCTCAAACAACGAACTTACAATTTCTTCATGACCAATAGTTTCCTTGCACAAGGCTTGTACCATCGAGTTTAAATTATTAGTGATGTACACATACAAGGTATTTAGTCAAATAAAGTAATTAATACACACATTTTGATAGTTCTACTATATCAACTACAATTGATATGAAGATTTCAAAAGATGTATGGTCCAATTGACTTGTAAACTATTCTTATTTGAAGATGTTTGGTTCTTTTATATGTCGATGTGAGTGATGGTAATCTTGAGGCTAGGGTAGGTGTATATTTTTAGGGTATGCATGCATGAGGGATAAAGGGGTACAAATCTACGAAAAAATAAGCTCACCCAAGATAATTGTCAGTAGAGATGTCACATTAATTAAACGAGAGGCAATAATACTATTTTATTTTAATTTTTTTTCACTTTCCTTTTTATGCATCAACTATATATAGACCTGTGGGTTGCATATGTATCTCAATTTTTTAAATAAAAATAATAATAGTAACAAAATGTATTAAAAAGTAAAAAAAAAATTACATAGAGCTAACTGTCTTTTTTATTTAAAATTTTATTGTACAGTTAAGTTTAGTAATTAGTTGTATTCAGAATATTCAGTACTTAGATGTTTAATAGTAGGAAAATTTTACTTGAAGTTGGTACTTTCAACTCTTTTTTTCCACTCTATCTAAATCTATCTATCACAAGTATATGCAACAATATGTAGATAATGTTACTATCTCAAAAAATGAAGCCCTTATATATGAAGCTTATTAGATTCAAACTTATTTTGAATCATTTATGCAATATATGTTCTAATATTATAAACAATAAATCATCAAGTCATCTAGTAATAAGTTACTTTATAAATTTAAGAAAGTAAAATATTCTCAATGTTAAAAGCAATGCTATATTACTCTTTTATCCTTTTTTGGTTACAATAATTATCATGATTATAATTTAGGTAAAATTAATCTGCAGGTTCATAAACTATTTGACAATTTTTAATTAGGTCACTCAACTATTTTTTTAGTTAGATATTTATTTTTTAATTAGATCCTAATTAGGTCCCTGTTGAGACCTAATTAAAAAATAAATACAAGTTCGGGGACCTAATTAAAAAAAATGGTTCAGGAACCTATATAAAAATGACAAATAGTTTAGAACCTGTATAGTTGTAAATGTAAGAATACTAGCTTGCAAAGGTGAAAATACAGGCCTGCAGAGACTTGACAATTTTTAATTATGTTCCTAAACTATAAAAATTTATAAATAGGTCCTTGAACTATTTTTTTTCGATTGGACCCTTGAACTTGTATTTGTTTTTTAATTTGGTCCCAAACTTGTATTTGTTTTCTAATTAGGTCCTTCTAGGACCTAATTAAAAAAAGGTTTAAATACATTTTTAGTCCTTGCAATTTAGCGTTTTTTTGTTTTTCGTCCTTGCATATTTTTTTTTAGTCCTTGCAATTTTTTTTCGTCCTTAAAACGGTTTAGATAACGTTTTTTTCATTGTTCAAAGTGTTATCTAAATAGCTTTAAGGACGAAAAACAAAATAAATATAATTTGCAAAAACTAAAATCGACAAAAAAAATTACAAGGATAAAAAGCAAAAAACTACTAAATTGCAAGGACTAAAAAGGTATTTAAGCCTTAAAAAAATACAAGTTCAAAAACCCAACTAAAAAACTAGTTCAAGAATATAATTAAAAGTTATCAAATAGTTCAGAAACCTATAGATTAATTTAACTTATAATTTATATTATTGTTAAACATGCAATACACGTGAATTATAATCAATATATTGTATATTATAATTTACATTATAATTAGAAGTCATAATTAAGATTTTGAAGTTTATTATACAAAATATAGCCATTTTCACAACAAAAACCTAGTAGATTGATGATTAAGAATTGAAATACAAGTAATTGATCTTTTATTGAATCAAAGAAAAAAATAAGTCATACCAATTTAATCCTATAGAAATCTCATCCTTGCATATGATTAAATTTTGCAAGAGATCAATTTTTTATTTATCTCTCTTATGAGTATCATTATAATGTATGTTTGAAAAATTTTAATTATTTTATTTGTCTTCAAATTAGAGCCAAATATTTCTTTTTTTTTGTTAGTTATGTATTTCTTCTTATAAAATAGGTTGGACATATTTCATTAATGTCGTTTTAGAATATTATCAATGAAATAATGTGGAGAGTACGATTCTTAATTATTTAAATTCTTTAATTAATCAAAATTACTATTTTTGCATAAAATACATCTGAAGTAAAGCTTGTAACTTCTAATTAACATTTATGTTAATTACTTAAAAGACATGAAAGAGAGATACGATAGAATGATCTGTGAAGAGACAACTCTTACAAAAAGCTTAGTTGGCTAAAAAAGAATGAATTAAGTTGACTGGACTATTGAGATGTCAACCTCATAAAACGCATTTAAGCTTTTAGATATTATTAAATAGATAAATAGATAAGGGAAAGAGAATAAAAAAAGGTAAAATTTTGTCTCTTTAATTGTTTTTACCATGTTAATTGTGAGTCTAAAAAGGAAAATTTATAAAACTAGAATTTGATTCCTCTAAAGTGAGAAATGGTAAAGTAATTTTATTCATTGATAAAAAAAATTAATTAATAGTTGATATTATAACACATTCATGATCATTTTCTGTTGATTATTTTTTTATTAACAACTACAATAATTATCTTACTTTACCTTGTAAATGAGTTGCTTGCTTTAGAGATTAGATTTAGAAAGTTTACTTCTGTTTTTATTTCTTATTTTTCACTTTTTTATTATAAAATTGTTACTTAATTTTTTTTCATTTTTTTTCCTTTTTCAATTATTCTTATAGAAAACACTCAAAATAATGTGACAGTTTTATAATTAAAAAATAAAAACAGAAAAAATAGAAAATGAAAACAAAAGTAAACAGGCACTAAGAATAACATTTCTGAACTAGAAAAACCAAGTTTGTAAGGATTACGAGAACTCACAAAATTGAGCAAGCATTTGCAAAGGTGTCAACGCCTCTTCGTTTTATTTAGTAATCAATTTTGGATAGCGACCCAACAATTCTGATGCCACGGCTGTGTGATGCACAGAATCAAATGAAGAAGAGCATGCATAAATCATTAAGCAAGAGAAAAATGGAAGAATAATAAATTATTGTTAAATAAGCAAAAGAAATGTGCTTTAATTTGTCAAGAAAAACAGCGTGACTGTGCAGTGGGTAGTTTGTGTAGAGAAAAGTGAAAGAGTTATTTATATTGTTATGCTGAGCAAAAGAAATGTTGTTGGTTGTACTAGTTGGGGTATTCGACAACACATATAACCGAGTACCCCCCCTCGACAGTATGACAGGTGTCTGGTGTCCACAGTATAGCCGAACACCCCAGCGCCGTCCGGTCCGTTTGCCAGACAGGAGTATTCGGCATCTATAAAGCCGAACACCCTTAACCCCTCACCCCAGAGGCCTAAATAGTAGTATTCGGCACCTACAGGACCGAACACCAGTAGAGGTATAAACATCATTAGCGACTCATGGCAACATAAACCTAAGGCTAAAAGGTAATTAAGTATCCTTAATTACCACAGACCTGTGATTAAGAAAAGGCCATGGCCCATGAGGGCCCAAGCCCAATAAGATAAGTATAAAAAGGGGATCCGCTCCCCAAGGTAAAAGGTTCTGAATCCTCATTTATTACACACATTAAATGCTCTGAGCCGAACCCTGACTTGAGCGTTGGAGTGTCTTTTGCAGGTACCCCCCACCTTCCGGACAAATACAAAAGATCTTGGAACACAAAACAACAGCCGAAGGCTCCAGTATCCCTTGACAGGAACATTTTGGCGCCCACTGTGGGGCCCGGTAAAACTTTTCCCGCAGCCTCACAAGGAATGGTTACTACTCGAAGTCACGCACATATGGAAGAACAACGTCTCGTCGACGAAAACTTGGTGGAAGATCAGACAAATCTTTCGTCAGAGCTAAGACAGTTGCGAGCCGACATATTGGCAATAAGGCAGCAGCACGCTCAGGAGTTATCGGCCCTCTGCCAAGAAAACGCAGATTTGAGAGACTTGAACCGATCCAGGAGACCTGAAAATCAGCAACCAGACAAACATCACGAAGACGAGTCGGTCATCAACCTTAGCGTGCAGGGTACGACGAATCGGCCTTCCCTTTTCACCTTCAACACTCAGTCACGCCCCTGTAGGCACCCTTTTGTCTCCGGGATTATGGAAACTCCCTTTCCTCCAAATTGGAAGAGCCTCAGTCTGGACCGATACGATGGTAGCACAGATCCGGATGAACATGTAGATGTGTATGTAACCCAAATCAGTTTATACACCGCAGAAGATGTCATTTTATGTAGGGTGTTCCCCACCTCCCTTAAGGGACACGCCCTTAGTTGGTTTACCCGCCTACCACCTAACTCCATCGACAGTTTCGAGACGTTGGTAACGAGATTCGGCAATCAATTCGCAACTAGCAGACCTCATCATCTAACTTCAGTGGCACTAGTCAATATTCGGCAGGAAAAAGGGGAATCTCTAAGAGTGTTCATGGAAAGGTTCGGCAGGACTGCCTTAAACATCTGAAACCTAGACTCGGCGGTGGCCATGCATCAGCTGGTGACGGCTCTTAGGCCAGGAGCCTTCGTCAACAGTCTCTGCAAAAAGCCGGCTCTCGACATGGATGACCTCCGGCGACGAGCAGCAAAATACATGCAAATGGTAGAATTATCCGAATACAGGAACCATGTCCAAGTATAGGCCAACCCAAGGAAGAGGGAACAAGAAAAGGATTATCAAGGAAAGGGAAAAGACAAGATCAACAAGGAGAAGGAGTACCATGGCTCCAGGTATGCAACTTACACACCGCTCAACGCTAGCCGATCCCGAATACTCGAACAGGCCCTGGCTACAGAAATATTGGTCATGCCGAAGAGGGCCAATACTCCTCCTAAGGCCGACTACAGCAAACAATGCCGATACCACCGCAATAAAGGTCATTCCACTGAAGAATGTGCCGCCCTTAAAGACAAAATCGATGACCTCATCAAAATGGGGCATCTTAGAGACTTCGTCCATGATCCAAGGACCGAAAGGTCTCAATTTTGGAGAAATAAAGACAATGACAGAACCTATAGAACAGACCTTAGCCACGGCAGGAGGACCGAAAGACAAAGAAGCAGGTCCAGGGAGTGGCAAGACATAAAACCCTCCAATCCTAGGAAAGTCATCAACACGATTGTCGGGGGATTTACGGGAGGAGGAAGCACCTCGTCGGCCAGAAAAAAGCACCTCCGGCTAGTCCAGTCAGTCAACATGATGTCGACTGCAAACAAGCTCAAAATGCCACCCATCACTTTCACCGATGCGGACTTTCAGGGGTCCGACCCAATGCAAGATGATCCAATGGTCATTAGTGTAGATGTCACCGACTGCACAGTCCGGAAGACCCTGATAGATCAAGGAAGCTCAGCCGACATCCTATACTGGAACACCTTCAAACAACTGGACATACCAGAGAAGAAGCTAATGTCGTATGAAGAACCCTTAGTCAGATTCTCTGGCGAAAGGATTAACACCAGGGGATGTATAGAGTTAGACACGACCATCGGGTATGAGGGAAAGGAGTACAAGACCATAAGAGTCAGATACATTATGGTGCACGCCAACACCTCGTATAACATACTACTCAGACGACCGTCATTGAACACTCTTGGAGCCGTAGTCTCCACTCCACATCTAGCCATGAAATTTCCATCAAACCGAGGCACGGTCGTTACGGTTCACGCGGACCAAAAGGCGGCCAGAGAATGCTACTTAGCTAGCCTCAAGGTTACTCAACTGAAGGAAGACGAGTGCAAGTCGGTGTACATGGTCTCGACGGCTGAACCCTCAGACCAAACTTTGGATCTCGATCCCAGAATCGAGGAGGACAAGCGGGTAAAACCGAACGAGGAGATCCATGCATTTCAAATTGGGCAAGAGAAAACTCAAACTACATACCTCGGAAACAACCTATCCGAAGAAGGCAGGCTTCGGATTCAAAGAGTAGTAAAATGAAATGCCGATCTCTTTGCCTGGAAGGCCGCAGACATGCCTGGCATCGACCCAAAATTCCATTGTCACAAATTGGCAATATGCCGAGAGGCAAGACCAATTTCGCAAAAGAAAAGGAAGATGGGGGAGGATAGGAGGAGAGCAGTAGAAGAAGAAGTGTCCAAGTTGCTAGCCGCCAATTTTATCCGAGAGGTCAAATATTCCACTTGGTTAGCCAATGTGGTCATGGTAAAGAAGGCAAATGGAAGATGGAGGATGTGTACAGACTACACGGATTTGAACAAGGCTTGCCCAAAAGATGCCTACCCGCTACCAAACATTGACAGATTGGTCGATGGGGCAGCTGGACATCTTTGTCTTAGTTTTTTGGATGCTTATTCAGGATACAACCAAATCCGAATGCACCCTCCCGATGAAGACAAGACCGCTTTCATAACCGAATCAGCCAATTTTTGCTACTAAGTAATGCCCTTGGGCCTAAAAAACGCAGGAGCCACTTATCAAAGATTGATGGACAAAGTTTTCCAAAAATAGCTAGGACGAAACCTAGAGGTGTATGTCGACGACATGGTTGTTAAATCTTCCAAGCCTGACGAACACGCCAGGGACCTCGAAGAGATCTTCGCTGAACTCAGGAAAAACAATATGCGCCTAAACCCCGAAAAATGTGTCTTCGGTGTCAAAGGGGGAAAATTCTTGGGCTTCATCTTAACATGCCGAGGCATAGAGGCCAACCCCGATAAATGCGAAGCGGTTATTCATATGAAAAGCCCGAAAACCCCAAAGGAGGTCCAGAGACTCACAGGGAGAATTGCCTCCCTATCACGATTCCTGCCAAGAATCGTCGAGAAGGCAAAACCCATCATGCGTTTGCTAAAAATAGCCAAGAACTTCTCATGTAACCAACAATGTGAAGAGGCCTTTCAAGAGCTGAAAAAGACCCTCTCGGCCCCGCCCATACTCAAGAAACCGGAACCTACAAAGGATCTAGTGCTTTACATCTCGGTTTCTCAAGCAGCCATAAGTGCGATGTTAGTGCAGGAACATGAAGAAGGCTAAGCACCCATATACTTCACCAGCCGAGTGCTACAAGAAACCGAGACCAGGTACCAAACAATTGAGAAGGCAACCCTAGCACTAGTGAATGCTGCAAGACGCCTGAGGCAATACTTTCAAGGACATCGGGTGATTGTAAAAATCGATTGCCCAATTGCAAAGGTATTAAGGAAACCAGAATTAGCAGGGAGAATGATGGCATGGTTAGTAGAACTCTCCGAGTTCGACTTAAAGTACGAGTCGAGGAGTCCCGTCAAGGCATAATGTCTGGCAGATTTTGTCAATGAACTACACCCTGCTGAAACCTTTGAAGAAGAGTGGTGGGTAGTACATGTCGATGGCTCATCAAACCGAAGGGGAAGCGGGGCAGGTATCATACTGGAGGGACCCAACCAAATACAGCTGGAACAGTCACTACGGTTCGGTTTCAAAGCATCCAATAATCAGGGCGAGTACGAAGCCTTATTAGCTGGGCTCAGATTGGCAAGAGAGATGGGAGCCCGAAAAGTGCAATGTTGGAGTGATTCGCAAGTAGCAGCCGAACAGATCAACGGTGGTTTCCAAGTCAAAGACCCTCAGTTGCTGAAGTACTATCATACTTTCATGCAGCTGAAACAAGAGTTCGAGGAAATTCGGGTAAATCATTTAGCCCGAGAACACAACGACAGGGCAGATCGACTCGCTAAATTAGCTACTACCCAAAAACCCGGACAGTTGAGAACCTTCATCCAGGAGACGTTGTCCGAACCGAGTGTAACCGTCGAGGAATGCATACAGCTTTCGGCAGTCAGAAGTACATGGATAACCGAAATACAACAGTATTTGGCACAAGGAACCCTTCCGGAGGATAAGGAAAAAGCCAAAAGGTTGCGAATCAATGCTTCAAGGTACATTGTGATAGCCAAAGAGTTATACAGAAGGGGATTTTCCACACCCTTATTAAAGTGTCTTGAGAAAGAGCAAGCAGAATACGTGATGAAGGAGCTGCATGAAGGAATCTGTGGCATGCACTCGGGGGCACGAACGATGGCAACTCGGGTTTTGCGAGCAGGATATTACTGGCCGACCCTCAAAACTGACTGCGCCGAACACGTCAAAAGATGTAGCCAGTGCCAAAAACATGCCAATCTTATCCACCAACCAGCGGACAAATTGCACTCCATCTCGTCACCTTGGCCTTTTGCCGTATGGGGAACTGACATCTTGGGTCCTTTCCCTATAGTCAAAGGATAGCGCAAGTTCTTGTTAGTAGCTGTCGACTACTTCACAAAATGGATAGAGGTCGAGCCCTTGGCAATCATCTCGGCTCAGAACGTACAGAAATTTTTGTGGAAAAATATCATCACTCGCTTCGGCATTCCATATGCAATCGTCACCGACAATGGTCTACAATTCACGGACAAGAAGTTAAATACTTCCCTTGAAGGCTTGGGAATAAAGCATAAAGTTACCTCGGTCGAGCACCCCCAAACGAACGGACAAGCAGAAGCTGCAAACAAAGTCATCTTGGGAGAACTGAAGAGAAGGTTGGGAACAGCCAAAGGGGCTTGGGCCGAGGAGATACCCGAAATATTGTGGGCATACAGGTGCACCCCACAATCAACCATCAAAGAAACGCCCTTCAGAATGGTTTATGGGACCGAAGCAATGATCCCAGTCGAAGTAGGAGAACCCTCATTCCGGAGACAAAACTTCGAGACTCCCGAAAACGAAAGTTCCATGAGATGCGAACTAGACTTGGTTGAAGAAATACGCGACCGAGCACGTCTCAATGCCGAAGCATGCAGACAGAGAATGACCCAAAGATTCAACTCAAAGATGAAGCCGCGAGACTTTAAAGAAGGAGACCTAGTCCTAAGGGTGCAAGGCAACGCCCGAAGAGACTCCAAGGAAGGAAAGCTGGCAGCCAATTGGGACGGCCCATTCAGAGTTCGGCAAAACCTCAACAATGGGGCCTACAGGTTGGAAGAACTGTCAGGAAGAATAATACCGAGAACCTGGAATTCCACTCATCTTAAATTTTACTTCAGTTAATGTATCATTTCACTATGTATTCGAATGTTGTACTCTTTTCCCTCTTTCGGTTTTTCATCCCTACAAGAATGTAAAAGGGTTTTTATTGGATAAGGTTTTTATGAGGCATACCTCAAAAGAATTCTAATAAGAACGTCCTATGCTTCGCCATCATTATTTGAGTGCACCATTCGGATTTTCTTCAAAATGGTTTCCCTCCCGAGTGCTCCCACTCAGCTAAGGATGCACCATTCGGATTTTCTTCAAAATGGTCTCCCTCTCGAGTGCTCCCACTCGGCTAAGGATGCACCATTCGGATTTTCTTCAAAATGGTTTCCCTCCCGAGTGCTCCCACTCGGCTAAGGATGCACCATTCAAAATGGTTTCCCTCCCGAGTGCTCCCACTCGGCTAAGGATGCACCATTCGGATTTTCTTCAAAATGGTTTCCCTCCCGAGTGCTCCCACTCGGCTAAGGATGCACCATTAGGATTTTCTTCAAAATGGTTTCCCTCCCAAGTGCTCCCACTCGGCTAAGGATGCACCATTCGGATCCCCACACTCCCTTTTTTCTTTATTTCAAACAAGAATTCCTCTTCTTACAAAGACGCTGAAGATAACAAACGGCGACGCATCACTCAAAAGCGCTTCCTAGAAGAACACATACAATCCTACTTTGCCCAAATTAACAACGCAAGTATCACAAGGTAATCGGACAAGAGTAAAAACGCGAAATAAACTTAACAAATACCGAAAAGATGAACGTATATTTCGTCAATTATCAAAAAAGGTGTCGAGTCATATACAAAACATTAAAAAGGCTCTAACGGCCTGAGACTACAAAAATTCTCTATTCTGCCGAGTCCTCACGAACCTCGGCATCAGCAGCTTCATCCTCCCCCCATCTTCAGTGGCCCCAGGATCCGCACCACCATTAACAGCCGAGCTGTAAAGAGGATTCTCCAGAATGGCATCCTCCGGAATGTCATCAATAGGCAGTAGCTGTCCTTGATAAACATCCTTCTCCATGTCAAAAATGTTGCGGTCACGTACATTATAATAATGCGTTATTTGCCGCAAGCCGTGGAGAAAACCAGCCTCATGTTCGGCTAAAATCTTATCTTCGGCCGAAGAAAGAATCCTCTCCTTGGCAGCACGCTCCGCGTCCCGCTCTTCCTGGGCCTCGGCCAACAGCGCCCTTAGCCGCTCGATCTCATCAGATTAAAGCTTGGAATCCTTCTCGGCCATTATTACCTTGGTGTTTAAATCGTGAACATTGGCCGAGAGGTCCTTAACCTCCTCTTTCAAGTGTCCATTCTCGTCGGCTAGAACCATGTTGGCCTCCAACACTTGTTTGTTAGATACTTGGGCCTCCTCCAAACTCTCCTTCAACTTCTCGGCCTCCTTTAAAGGATTTGCGAACATATGATATGCAATGGCCGAAGCCCTTGCCTGAAATTCGCAATAAGCCGACCAGTTGGCAGCAGCATCGGCCTTGTTAAGGATGGCCTTCCCAGTATCCGAGATGTCGCTGGAGCTCACCATCTTCTTCGGCCGAAAATCTTTGGCAAAAAAGCCCTCGACGGTCAAGGCGTTGATGGAAGACAAAGACGCCGAAGCAGGGAAACCTAAAGTCTGTTGCTTCACCTTCTTAGCCCTTTCTTCTTCCGAAGCCTCACGACTTCGGTGCCTTTTCTTGTGATCTCTATCTTTACTTTTCTTTTCTCCCGCCGGGGGGGGGGGGGGGGCACAGTATCTACTGGGGTTGGCCAAGGGGTTGGTTGCTTGGGAATGGGGGGCACTGAAGCGATACCAGATTTGTTCCCCGCAGCCTGAGCCCAATTCCTCTGAGCATTCCAGAATGAAAGCACATCTCCTCCAGCATCAGCCATAATACCTACATAAAACACTTAGTCAGTGACAAAAGCTAAATATTGAAACACCAGGAAAGAAAGAACAAAAACCTTACCACACATGTCGGCTAAAACAGTGGAAGAATTTAACAAGGCCACAAGCTGCCTAGTTGGGAGCTTTCGGGGGAGAGACTCAAGAAAAAGGAGATCCTCGCGTTCCGTTTCGGTCATCATGGATTTCAGAAACTTGTCATAACGCCGAGGGTTTTGCTCCCAATAGAACGGAAATAGGGACTTTCCACTCATATTTAAAGATGGTTAGTCCCTATGTTCGGCCTAACAACTACCTTAAAGAAACCGGTTTTGAAATTTTTGTAGGAGGTAGTAAATGACTGGAAAAGAGGCCTCTTCGGTTTCCTTATCAAGGAAACCCATAAACCATCCTTGGGCCGAGTACAAAAGTAATACAAAAACACGCTTACCGAAGGCTCTATAAAGTTAAAAATACAGAGAGCTCGGAAGGCTTGGATAGCAGCCCACCCATTCGGATGCAACTGCGAGGGTGCCACGTTTAAAACCCGAAGCACCCCCATAGTGAAGTCGTCAAAAGGAACCTTTACATGTAGATCACGAAATACGCAATCATACATGTAAAAGAAGTCCCTTGTCGAGTCGCCTTTCCCCATGAAAACGAATTTAGGATTTGGCTCTCGCCGACAACACTGTAACCCTACAGGACAAAACTCATCTTCAGCAATGGAAGACACATCTACATAGTTTACAAAGTTCGACACGCTATGCCTATCGTCATACCGAGACCAATAGGCCTCAACCTCTCCAGCAACCCAAGTATACCCTTCCAGGGTAATCGGCGAAAATTCCCTTTTCGCTCAGGCAACCCGGGGTTTACGCTTCGGTCTTGTACCAGATGCCTCCCCCGCCGAAGAGGCTGAAGGGGCCGAAGGACCCATAACACTCTCACCCACCCCCTCTCGGACAGGAGACGAAGAAGGGGACACCGAAGAGGAAGAAAGAAAAGACGAAGACGACGAGGCAGTCGAAGACCCCTCACTAGAGTCCCCACTAATCGAGGAAGCGGACGGAATGTCAACTATTTCGGTTTCCCCAGAAATCTCACGGCTAGCCGAACTCATAATAATGGAAAGAAAAAGATATAGCCGAACTCTCGTACCTTGATAAAGACGAGAAGAATGAAGCTAGAAGTAACTATTCGGCCGAGAGCAAAAGAAGAAGATTTTCGCGAAATCGTAAATATGGGGTGCGAGGACGACATCCTTCACCCTATTTATAGGGCCCAGGCCCATAACGGTCCAAAAACCCCCGAACATTGTCAACCATTAGATCCACTAAGATCTAACGGTCCACATAGCGCAGCGCTTTGATCCCCCCAACCCAATGGCTTTTTTCTGCCATAAATGGCAGTAATTTCAAACGACACAACAATAAAGCACCAGTCCCAAGGAAAAGCCTCTTCGTTACCTTCCCTCACTCGAGACTGGGGGGCATGTGTACTAGTTGGGGTATTCGGCAACACATATAACCGAGTACCCCCCCAACAGTATGACAGGTGTTCGGTGTCCACAGTATAGCCGAACACCCCAGCACCGTCCGGTCCATTTGCCAGACAGGAGTATTCGGCATCTATAAAGCCGAACACCCTTAACCCCTCACCCCAGAGGCCTAAATAGTAGTATTCGGCACCTACAGGGCTGAACACCAGTAGAGGTATAAACACCATTAGCGACTCATGCCAACATAAACCTAAGGCTAAAAGGTAATTAAGTATCCTTAATTACCACAGACCTGTGATTAAGAAAAGGCCATGGCCCATTAGGGCCCAAGCCCAATAAGATAAGTATAAAAAGGGTATCTGCTCCCCAAGGTAAAAGGTTCTGAATCCTCATTTATTACACACATTAAATGCTCTGAGCCGAACCCTGAGTTGAGCATTGGAGTGTCTTTTGCAGGTACCCCCACCTTCCGGACAAATACAAAAGATCTTGGAACACAAAACAACAGCCGAAGGCCCCAGTATCCCTCGACAGGAACATTGGTGATGGTCGAGAAAAATAGCTTCTCGATATCTTGGAAGGGTTGATTGTGTAGATCCTCTTGATCAGTCTTTTGAAATAAGAATTCTGTCATTAATTGGAATGTGGTCGGCAGAAGATGCTAATTGAATTGGCAGCATATATATAGGGAACTGCTAATATCCACCATAGTTGGTGGGCATTAACACTCAACACCAAAAATTTTGGACTTAAAAATCCATTAGTTCTTTTGTTTCTTAAATTTAATTAGAGGATATTATTGTACTTTATCATTTAATTTTTTTAAAAAAATCTTTTTTCTCTTTCCTCTCTTTTTTTCCACAATTTTCTCCACTATTTTAGCTTCACTACCTTCTTCCTTTTATTTTTCGTATTAATATATACCTTCTTTCATGTATGTTTCCATTTTGTAATATCTTCAAACTTTCTCTAAAACTTGATTCACCTAGCCTTAATCAGTCCTCAGCCATTGAAAGTTTATATACGTTTCTTACTTGCAACGACAACCAATGGATGTTTGAAAAATTCAATCAATAATATTTACTTTTGCAGTTCATAATCAAATTATGAAACTTTGACCATGGATAAAGGTGGTTTACGATATATATCTTGTAGTTGGGCAACAAAATCAAATGCCCAATACTCCATAGCTATGGTGAATATTATGAATATAAATGTGACAAAGGTATTAGTAATACAAAAATAACATGAAGAAAATGATTACGAAAGAATTTTTCAATGAGAGAAGTTGTAACTGACATACGAGAGAAGAGAGAGAAAATCGTGGGAAAAAGAGAGAGGAGAGAGAAAAAAGATTTTTTTTAAAATTAAATGATAAAGTACAATAATATCCTTTAATTAAATTTTGAGAAACAAAAGAATTAATGGGTTTTTAAGCCCAAAATTTTTTGTATTGAGTGCTAATGTCCACCAACTATGGTGGATATTAGTAGTCCCCATAAACGGATCACTTACTCCAAGAGTAAGTCTAAGAGAGTTACTCTTCATCCTCATCATTCATTTTCTTGAAATCTAATGGTTAAGATTAATTATTCATTATAACCATTAGATTTCAAGAAAATGAATAATGAGAATGAAAAGTAACTCTCTTAGACTTACTCTTGGAGTAAGTGGATCCCTCCTCTCTCTCCCCCCCCCCCCCCCCCCTCTCTCTCTCCCCCCCCCCCCCCCCCCCCTCTCTCTCTCTCTCTCTCTCTCTCTCTCTATATATATATATATATATATTAAGTATAACATTTTTAAATATAATTTTGATTTCAATTCACAGCCATTTTAAATATGTTTTACATCATTTATATGTTGTCATGTTATTGATAAGTTTTATGTAATCGTTAATATGATCAAAGTACCTTTGCACATTATACAATTTTCCAATTTTTTAAATAAGACCATGAAAATATATTAAATATTGGTTAAGTTAAATACAATTTTGGATGGTGATGAAATTATAATAGATTAGTTATATACTATATAGGTTCGAATATAATTAACATTACTCAAATTTAGATTATTTCAAAACTTTGGTCGTTTGATAAAATATGTCACTGTTTTCGTGAAAGAATAGGATACATTTTGATAGTAAAATATAAAATTGATAATCAGTTATAAAAATTACCGGTAAATTTAAATACACATATAACAGATTATAAATTCACAAAATTCACAAAAAAAAAAAAGATTATAAATTCATGAGAATTCACTCATTTGACATTTTCATCGGAGAAAATATCATTTGCAATTTCATTCTTTTAAGGCTTAAATTACATTCTCACTTTAATTAGAAGATTTACATGGTGTTTCCTTTTTCTTTTTTTTTTACAAGATGGTGTTTCCTATTCTTTTTAGATATACGATGTGCATAAAATAAACAGAACTCAAGCATGAAATAAATAAGTTAAATATGCCGTCATTATTTATTTATCATAAATGTTTTAAATTTGTGATTTTCGGATAGATTTTAAAAAGAATGCATTTGAGATTTTATAATTTCCATTTTGACACTATCCAATAGTCGTAGAGATGCGTGTGACATGAAAAGTACGTGGGTGACTTTTTTTTTCACCATGAATGTTATATGCATTCATTCGGTTGAGTAGGTGGGCATTTATAAGGTCAAATATTTGAGCAGTTTGCCACTCAAATTCACGTTGGTTTTCAGTATTTTTGTGCTACGAAACATAAATACTTTATAACCATTGGTGACTTAGTGCTTTTGTACATGGATTTAGGTACCCTTGTACCTATTACTACATATATAAATATATATTTTTGCTGATAAAAAAAAAAAAAAGTGTATTCTGAATTTATTGTTGATTAATTTTTGTCAAAAAATTTGGATGACCACCTCTAATGATTTAGAACCATTAATCATATATTGCAAAAAAGAAATTGTCAAAATATGTTTTTCGTCCTTATAAAAATAAAAATGTTTTTTTTTGTCTGTAAAATTTTTAGTATGTTTTTAGTTATTTTAAAATTGAAATATACTATCGTTTAGCTTGGAGCTATGCTCCCCTTAACTAACCTAGCTTTAGGTCAAACAGTGGTATATTTTAATTTTAAGAGGACTAAAAACATACTAAAAATTTTATAGGGGCGAAAAACGAATATTTCTAATTTTATTAGGATAAAAAAATATATTAATTTTTTGAAAGATGAAGAACGAGAATGAAGTATAATTTAGCCCATTTATTATTTTATCCATAATATTTCTTCAACCTACAAAAACAAAAGAGACCAATGTTTTAAAATAAAATTAGCCAAAAAAAACATTTGTTAAATAAATAATAAATGTTATAAAAGAATTAGAATATCCACCAAAATTAAAAAAAAAATCTTTTATTTCTAAAATTATTAATCAACCATTGAAGACATTATCAAAGGTCATCTTATTTTTAAAATTATAAAAATTAAATATAATAACATTTAATAATTTTAAGAATTAAAATAATAGTTTTTAATTTTAAAGACTAAATTAATTAATATTATATAATTATTTTCTTAAAATACGAATTAATTTGACAAATTACTCTAGAAAATATTTATGGATTAATAAATTATATGTTTAAATACATTTTTAGTTCTTCCAATTTAGCATTTTTTTTGTTTTTCGTCCTTGTAATTTTTTTTGTTTTAGTCCTTTTGTTTTGTTTTTTGTCCTTCAAGTGATTTAGATAGTGTTTTTTCACTGTTCAAAATGTTTTTTTTCATTAAGTACTATCTAAATCGTTTTAAGGACGAAAAAAAACTAAATTACAAGAACTAAAAAAGTATTTAAGCCTAAATTATATGTTGGGTGATCCTTCCTGTATAGTGTATTAGTTGCAATTAATGCAGTTTTGAGATATAAAATGAATTGTAATTTATCAAGCGGAAAGAATATATAATTACCAGGTCAAGTCGAAGAAGCCTCTGGGTTCGCCCAAGAGGTCGCGATGCAATCCAATTGGCTCCTCTGGGTCCGTCCCTAGCAGTATGCTGGTTCGGTTGTGGAGTTTCTGGGTGATGGTGCAGAAGGTGTGGGTATTGTTGGATGACTTAATAAGATGAAAAATATTGAAATAACTTTTAACTTTTTTTTTTACTACAAATAACTTTTAACTTAAAACTAACTTTAAAGGAAAAAAAATAAAAAATATATATATATCAAAATAATTTTATTACAAAGCTACGTACCCTTTAACATCTTTGACTTAATTTAACTTAACGTGCCAAAGACAACTAAACAAACATTATTAATTAATACTTTAACAATAATTGAAAGTTTCATACGTGCTTTAAAATTTAAATGGCTTTAGTAAACGTGTTTGAAACTGTTTTTAAATGGCTTAATAATCAATAAACAAATGCCTTTAATAGACACATACCATGTGTGCTTACCGGATTTGGTAAGTATTTCGATGCGGTGACTCCATTGGATTCTCCTCCGTGGATGATGGGGGATGTACCTGCAAAGAGACTCCGAAGCTCAAGTTAGAGGCGCAAAGGTTAGTGTCAGGTATCACAACTGGGATAGAGTTTTTGTACCTTGATTCGATGGGATGTTGTTGTATTTATAGAGTATAAAGAGATAGACTTGATACGGTTATTTTCCTATCAAATCTCCTCAAATCTTGTAATTCATGATAGATATAGTCTTACCTTCTATCATGATCTTATATCTTGATCTTCTTATATCTTATTTCTCAATAAGATATACTTTCCGTTATAACTGCCTTGCTCCGAGTAAGCTTATCTTACTCGGCCAAGTCAGCTACTCGATGGAGTGCCAAGTCCGAGTAGTACACATGTCCCCAAGCTCTGAAGATATGCAAGAGCATGAGTAATGGTCTCTTCGGATTCGAGTTTCCATTCAGCCGAGTCGATGTTGTGTCCTACTCGCTTCGCCATGTTGGATTCGGCTTCCTGGTTTAATGTTGTAATGGTGGTGTGACTTCGTTTTCGAGTGGTCGTGTTGTTTCATTTTTGAGTGGTCACATGACTTCGTCTTCGAGTGGTCCCGTCGTTTCAGACCCATTAACTCGTAACGCTTCCAGAGGGCAGCGACAATGATTATTTTTGAATTTTGAAAACGTCCTCGGGATGCCCAAAGGTCTCAAGCCCCCCTAACCGTTGATTCATTTGGCGAAGGGTCTTGATCCAACGGCCCGAGTCTCTTCGTCGTTCACATTCGGAACGTTTGGGGCCCTATATAAGGGTCACTGTGCTCTCCATACTTTCATTCTCCTCTCCCTTGAGTTTTCTTCTTCGACGAACTTTCTCCGTCATTTCCTTCTTCTTTCTCGTTTTTCTTCCTCCTTTTTCCTCTCAGGTCCGCTCCTTCCTCCCTTTCTTTATTCTTTCTTTCTTGAAGATGTCCTTTTCTAGGGAGTCAGGGCGCTCTAGTGGTGGTAGGACTGCCTTCAGAGGTTCGTTTGATCGGGGAGGACTCCGATGGTGATACCTCGTTGCGTCGTGAAAACTCCGGTGAGGTTAGCGATGGCGCATCGGCGTCATACGCCACTGACGAGGGAGTGGTCCGCCCTTCCCTTGCTTCAAGGCAGGCCGAAGTGCCTTTGACTACTACTCCGATAGGGGTCATAGTTATGGATGATTTTGAGGCCACCAAGGAGGTACCTTTGATTCCTCGTCGAGCCCATCCTTCTCCTCCTTCTCCTCCTCCCGAACCGAGTGGTTCTAAGTTTCCGAAAAAGGTTTCTTCTCCAATAACTTTTCCAGGTTATTTTTGGGTGAATGAGGAGGTAGGTGGTTATGTTTCTCGATAACAGATCCAAGAGTCTCTTCCTTCTTTCTTAGAGGGGGTGGAGTTGTGCCACTCGGACTTACAGAACATTATTTATGTCGATCCTTGTAGTCCGAGTGAGCACGTCTTTCTTCGAGCACTTCCATGTGAGTCTCACTATACTTACATGTATGATGCCTTATTTTCTTCTGTCAGCGTCACTATTCCTTTTGACAAATTTGAGTGTGATGTCCTTCGAGAGTTTAATGTTGCTCCTACCCAGTTGCATCCGAATGCCTGGGCTGCTATGTGTGCTTTTAGGGTGTTGTGTAATGAATTCTTCATTACGCCTACCACTCCTAAGTTCCTTTTTCATTATACTATGAAATAGAGTAAGAAGGACGGTTGGGTTTCCTTGACCGACATCTCGGGTAAATCTTTACTTGATCCATACACTTCCTCTTGGAAAAACTTCATGGGAGGGTTTTTCCGGGTTCGACTGGGAAAAGACAGGATGTCAAACTTTTTTGATAATCAAGATAGGTCCAGGTTTCCTTTGTACTGGACTCAATCACCTAACAAGCAGCTCTCTTGTAAGATAGTGGATATGTCTTCTGGGGATTAGGATGACATGGATATGCATTCATTCGGTTGAGTAGGTGGGCATTTATAAGGTCAAATATTTGAGCAGTTTGCCACTCAAATTCACGTTGGTTTTCAGTATTTTTGTGCTACGAAACATATAATACTTTATAACCATTGGTGACTTAGTGCTTTTGTACATGGATTTAGGTACCCTTGTACCTATTACTACATATATAAATATATATTTTTGCTGATAAAAAAAAAAAAAACAAAGTGTATTCTGAATTTATTGTTGATTAATTTTTGTCAAAAAATTTGGATGACCACCTCTAATGATTTAGAACCATTAATCATATATTGCAAAAAAGAAATTGTCAAAATATGTTTTTCGTCCTTATAAAAATAAAAATGTTTTTTTTTTCTGTAAAATTTTTAGTATGTTTTTAGTTATTTTAAAATTGAAATATACTATCGTTTGGCTTGGAGCTATGCTCCCTTAACTAAACCTAGCTTCAGGTCAAACAGTATATTTTAATTTTAAGAGGACTAAAAACATACTAAAAATTTTATAGAGATGAAAAAAGAATATTTCTAATTTTATTAGGATGAAAAAATATATTAATTTTTTGAAAGATGAAGAACGAGAATGAAGTATAATTTAGCCCATTTATTATTTTATCCACAATATTTCTTCAACCTACAAAAAATGAAGATACCAATGTTTTAAAATAAAATTAGCCAAAAAAATATTTGTTAAATAAATAATAAATGTTATAAAAGAATTAGAATAATCCACCAAAATTAAAAAAATTCTTTTATTTCTGAAATTATTAATCAAGCATTGAAGACATTATCAAAGGTCATCTTATTTTTAAAATTATAAAAATTAAATATAATAACATTTAATAATTTAAAGAATGAAAATGATAGTTTTTAATTTTAAAGATTAAATTAATTAATATTATATATAATTATTTTCTTAAAATACGAATTAATTTGACAAATTACTCTAGAAAATATTTGTGGATTAATAAATTATATGTTTAAATACCTTTTTAGTTCTTCCAATTTAGCATTTTTTTGTTTTTCGTCCTTGTAATTTTTTTTTGTTTTAGTCCTTACAAATTATGTTTGTTTTATTTTCCGTCCTTAAAGCGGTTTAAATAGCATTTTTTCACTGTTCAAAATGTTTTTTTCACTATTCAAAGTGCTATCTAAACCGCTATAAGAACGAAAAATAAAAAAAAATATTAAATTAAAAGGACTAAAAAAATATTTAAACCTAAATTATATGTTGGGTGATCCTTCCTGTATAGTGTAACAGTTGCAATTAATGCAGTTTTGGGATATAAAATGAATTGTAATTTATAAAGCGGAAAGAATAATTAGCAAATAGTAGAACCAGGTCAAGTCGAAGAAGCCCTACTGGGTTCGCCCAAGAGGTCGCGATGCGATCCAAATTGGCTCCTCTGGGTCCGTCCCTAGCAGTATGCTGGTTCGGTTGTGGGGTTTTTGGGAGATGATGTAGAAGGTGTGGGTATTGTTGGATGATTTAATAAGAAGAAAAATATTGAAATAACGTTTAACTTTTTTCTTACTGCAAATAACTTTTAACTTAAAACTAACTTTAAAGGAAAAAAATAAAAAAATATATATCAAAATAATTTTGGCCTAATTTTTTTTTAACTTTATCTTAAAAGTAACTCATATTATAAGTTATGCAACTAATAGTTCGAATTCGATTGTTCTTGCACCACTTCTAGTCTGTCAAACCAAACTTGTATTATACTAATAGATCGAAATTAATCTTTAAGATATAGAAATATATTGTATTTAAGTTAATTGTCACCATTCAAAGTTATTTTGTCGATTTGAAAAGTTAATACTACATATATTTTGTTGAGTAGTGTTAACCGTAAAAATCTTCAAACTACTTTCGAAAGAATTTTGATCTAAGAACTGGACTTTTCACGCTTAGATTCTACTAACAAATAAATTTTTAACGTGAGACATAGAATCCATAACTCAATTGTAAGTTCTTTTTCGTCGAACAAGCAATTATAGTATTTCAACTTGAGAGAAATTCGTTAGATACTAGGCAAAAACAATACAATAAAGGTTTTGATAATAATGGTAGCATTCATAGTGATAACATATAATATTTTTGTGTTTTTCGTTGTAAATTATAAGAAGTGGGGTTTGGATAGAGTAAAGTTTCGAGAAGAAATGGGGATTGGAAAGAGATAGAGTTTGGAGAAGAAAGGTAGAAGGAGAGAATTGCATAAAAGTAAATCAAACGAAAAGCAATTTTATTAAAAGTGGGATGAATACATACATTACGACTTTGGAACAGATAGCCATTTGTGTGTGCGGCGTGTGGTGTTAACAGGACTTGAGTGGTAGTGATTCAATCTGAAGAAAAATGGCTATCAGAACCCTTATTTATAGAATTTGAACAGTAACGGTCGAATTCTAGATTTTCAACACGTGTACAGACAGTTAAATAACTTCCTATTTCTAACAGCGACGCTTGCCTTGTTTTTCGTTTTGGTCGTAATTGCTACAACTGCTCCTTTTGAATTTGAATTTCTTTAAACTGTCTTCAAACACGTCAACGGATCAACATAAGTAACCAACTTCTGTCGAAAATACTTTTTCGTAATGATATTTAGTAGGACCTTCAACATTATCTTTTTCGACAAGTTCTAATCGAAAACATATTTTCGACAAGATTAATACAATAGATGACTTACATAATATTTTCGATAGAATTATAATCGAAAACATATTTCGACGAAATTAATATAGTAGATGGCTCCCCAACTATTTTTCGACAAAGTTCCATCTGGAAGCCAGTATTTTTATCAAAACTAGGTGTATCGAAAATAACACTTTTTATACTTAGAAATTTTACTTAATGGAGATAACAAATGCCCCCCAAAAATGTTGTGTTCGAGAATCTGATTTTTGAGAGCATAACATTTTTGTCCCTTGACATTCACTAAAGGTTATATGTGTTTTTTCCTTCCCTCCAAGTTCCTTGTTGTTCGAATAAATTTGTCCTTCAGTAGCCTATCAATTTCTTCCTCGATCTTTTCGATGACATTTCGAGCGAATCTTCTAGGGTTTTTTTTTTTTTTTGACAGATTTTTTCCTTATTGAATGGGTAATCTATGTTCCACCAAATCTTTGCTAAGTCCTAGCATTTCGTCATAATCTCAGGCGAAACAGTATTTAAATTCCATCTTCTACGAACACATTCTGCTCGAAATTTTCTTTCGTCATAGATAAATTTTCTAAAATTTTGAGCAACGTGTGGCTCTTTTTATGATTTAATTTTTTATGGCCTCGGTAGCCATTTTTTCGTATTCAGCCGCAGTAGCCGTTTCTCTTTCTTTTTCGAGTAAATCTTCCTTTTCTATGGCCTCGGTAGCCAATTTTTCTTTTTCGGCCGCAGTAGCCGTTTCCTCAACTCTTTCAAATTTTTGAAGCCTCGAATGCTTTCACTGCAGACTTATCAAAAACTACACTGCAACAAGGACAGAGCATAACTTCCTTTTCTGAATCTTTCTTTCTCGTTAGAAAATCCAACAAAGTGTCTCCTATAGGTGGGAACACACTTTCCTCTTCCTTTTCAAAATCTTCCAATGCCTGGTTAAGTTCATCTTTTGATAAGGCGATTCGACTTTCGTCTTAACAGCAGCAGCCCCTACCATGAATCTTTCTTTTCATACATTCTTATCAAATTTCCTAATTCTTTCTTTCTCATATTTGATTTTTTCTATTATCCTTACTTTTTCCGCCAATTGTGCCATATCCCTCATTTGTTGGTTTACTAACTTCTTACGAATTGAAAATTCTAGGCCTGCAACAACCATCTTTACCAACTCATGTTCAGGAATCTGGGTATAGCACCTAGATTTCATTTGTCTAAATCTGTTCAAATAGTCATCTATTGATTCACTACTAAATATTTTGGTAGTTGCCAAATCAATAAGGCTAACTCGAGTTTCTCCTCTAAAGAAATTTTCATGAAACACCCTTTCGAGTTGTGCCCATGTATATATTGAATTTGGTGGCAAAGTTGTGAACTAAGTAAATGCATTTTTGGTCAAAGAGCTGGGGAAATATTTCATCTTAAGAAATTCGTCTATAGCCAAGTCACCACATTCAACTTGGTAACAAGCCACATGTTCCACGGTAGATTCTCCTAATTCTTCAGAAAATTTTGAAAACTTAGGAATTTTATAACCCCTTGGTAATTCAGTTTGTAAAATATAATTAAGAAAAGCAGACATAAAGTAAGGTTGATTTGCATATCCTACTTCAAAACCATGCCTATTCAAGGCTTGTTCTACTATCAAATTGATATGCTGTGGATTTTGGATCATATTTTGTCCTAACTCCAAATTCTGAAAGTTTTGCCCCCTAAGTATTTGGTTTTGCTGCATATCGAGCAAAACTTGATCATCATTTTGATTTCTATTTACAATGACGGGAGGTTGTACCATAAGAGGTTGGACCACAGGAGGTTGAACAATAGGAGGTTAGACCCCTTCGTTTGGTTGTCCGCCTTGATTATTACCCACATTCGGTTGTCCAATTTGATTATTCACAACTTGTGGTTCCGTTTGATTATTTGTTGCATTTGGTTGGCCTTGGGCTACCAAATTTATTGTTGTTTGATTTCTAGGAATAGCAAATGCATCCCCAATTCGATTTAGAATATCATTCATTTGTTGATAACTCTCATTAGTAGTTCTCAACAAAGGGCTTACAATTGTTGCAATGTGATTCGTCAACATATTTATCATTTCTTGGTTACTATGGTTGCTTTGTTGACGAAAAACTGCTAATGTTTCATTTGATACCCCTGTTGAAATCATGCTATTATCACCTATCATTCTATCTTCAGTTGGAACTCCTATATTTCTCGATTGATCACCATTATAACCATGGCTAGTGCCCCCAAGTTGCAAATTTCTATTCGTTCTTCGACTATTCACAATCGAAGGAATAGTTGGTTGATTTTGGGGTATTGCCATATTTATCGGTTGGAAAGTAACATTAGGCATTCCCCATGGTCTTGTAGTCGAAAATGGAGGTGTGTTAGTACTTGTGATAATGTTGTATACTTGAGGCAAAGTAGTTTTGACTGATGTAGTAGAAACTTGTGAAATTACCACATCTTCGCCTCTGGGAGTAACATTTTCGTTATTTGGCTAACTAAGAGCCACAACAATCTCATTTCCTACGCCAGTAGACGGTATTTGTTGAGTCGTTGCATTCGAATTATTATTATTATTGCTATTGTTATTATTACCACGGTTTCGTTGACTATTTCCTGAATTAGTCATTTTATCATTCCTTAATAGCATTCACTTTCTCTTAAGACTTGTTCTTAAGATTGAAAGTTACGGCAACAGTCCCACTGGGCATGCCAATTTGTTAACCATGAAAATCGTGAAACTACTTTCGAAAGAATTTTGATCTAAGAATTGGACTTTTCACGCTTAGATTCTACTAACAAATAAATTTTTAACGTGAGACATAGAATCCATAACTCGATTGTAAGTTCTTTTTCATCGAACAAGCAATTATAGTATTTCAACTTGAGAGAAATTCGTTAGATACTAGGAGAAATAATACAATAAAGATTTTGATAATGGTAGCATTCATAGTGATAACATATAATATTTTTGTGTTTTTCATTATAAATTATAAGAAGTGGGGATTGGATAGAGTAAAGTTTCGAGAAGAAATGGGGATTGGAAAGAGATAGAGTTTGGAGAAGAAAGGTAGAAGGGGAGAATTGCTGAAAAGTAAATCAAACGAAAAGCAATTTTATTAAAAGTGGTACGAATATATACTCTACGGCCTTGGAATCGATAGCCATTTGTGTATGCGGTGTGTGGTGTTAACAGGATTTGAGTCGTAGTGATTCAATCTGAAGAAAAATGGTTATCAGAACCCTTATTTATAGAATTTGAACACTAACGGTTGAATTCAAGATTTTCTACACATGTACATACAGTTAAATAACTTCCTATTTCTAACAACGACACTTGCCTCATTTTTGTTTTCGTCGTAACTGCTACAACTGCTCCTTTTGAATTTGAATTTCTTGAAACTGTTTTCAAACACGTCAGGAGATCAACATAAGTAACCAACTTCTGTCGAAAATACTTTTTCGTAATGATATTTAGTAGGACCTTCAACATTATCTTTTTCGACAAGTTCTAATCGAAAACATATTTTCGACAAGATTAATACGATAGGTGACTTACATAATATTTTCGATAGAATTCTAATAGAAAACATATTTCGATGAAATTAATATAGTAGATGGCTCCCCAACTATTTTTTAACAAAGTTCCATCTAGAAGCCAGCATTTTTATCAAAACTAGGTGTATCGAAAATAACACTTTTTATACTTATAAAATTTTACTTAATGGAGATAACAAGTAGTAAATCTATTCAAAGTTTCAGACCTAAATAAGATTAAAATATAGTAAAAGGTAATTACTATAACTCATAATAAGAGGATCAGTAATTAGCTAGACAAATTAAAACCTAAAATGTTCTTATCTCCTTTTGCATTTTTTCTTTAATTTTGACAATATCTTTATGGAGTAAGTATCTCAGTTAAATTGTCCAAATATTGTTGTCACTAATTAAAAATTAAAAAAAAAAAGAAATATAAGAACAGAAAATACAGCAATTAAAAATCATATTGTCTGGCTCCGAAAGACTTGGCGGTGATTGTAGATGCTCGGCTTCACCCACATCAATACCCAGGTGAGTGCCATCTGTACATGCATTTACCAAAGGATATGTCTATATCAGAATTGAAACATGAGTAGTGATAGGGGCGGGCAGAAAAACAGAAAGAAAGAAATAAATAAAAATAATAGCAAAGTGCAATGTTATTCATACAACTACTGAAATTTAAAAAGTAAATACTTTGTTTATGATTGAAATATTTATACATACATAATATATGAATAAAAAAAATGAAAGTATCTTAGAAAGTGGATTATGGGCATAACTCAACCTTACAAAACTGGCTTGTAAGGTGAGGGTTGTCCCCCACTTATATACACTAACTTGACCATATCACTAGTGTCAATATGGGATCTCTAACACACCCCCATCATACCGAGGACCGGACATCTTGAGCGTGAAGTTTACAGGACTGAACATTTGCAGATGGTCCGATAGGATAGGTTTTGATATCATCTTAGAAAGTAGGTTATGGGCCTAACTCAACCTTACAAGACACAATAGACCCAACAACATATCGCTAGGATAGGCTCTGATATCATCTTAGAAAGTGGGTTATGTGTCTAACTCAACTTTACAAAACCGGCTTGTAAGGTGAGGGTTGCCCCCCCCCCCCCCCCACTTATATATACTAACTTGGTTATATCACTAGTCAATATGGGATCCCCAACAAGTACATAATATATATTAACAATGCCATTGATAATTTAGTATTAAACATACTCTAAAGCTTGGGTCCGTTGCTAACAGTTAAGCCTATGAGTGGATATTTGTCCATCGGAGGTTCAACGTACGTTCAGAGAAGGATCTCTCTTTTGTTTTTTTGGTGTAAATAGAGAAGGATCTTTTCAGTGTCTTTTGAGTTGAACGTACGTTCAAGTGTGTTGGAACATTTTTCCAAACACGCTGAATGGATGGGGTTAGTTTCCACCATGCGATGGAGAAGGCTTATATATACAAACAATGAAGGTCAGGGCCACCTCAACATCGTTCTTGCCTTCGGGTTTTATTACAAAGCTACGTACCCTTTTCAGCCACACTCTTCTGTTTCGCGCGCGTTTTAACATCTTTGACTTAATTTAACTTAACGTGCCAAACACAACTAAACAAACATTATTAATTAATACTTCAACAATAATTGAAAGTTTCATACGTGCTTTAAAATTTAAATGGCTTTAATAAACGTGTTTGAAACTGTTTTTAGTTAAATGGCTTAATAATCAATAAACAAATGCCTTTAATAGACACATACCATGTGATGTGACTTTTTTTTATTCTTATATTTTGATTTTTATTCTTTGCATGTGATGTGACTAAATCGAATATCAATTTCAAATGGTTTTAATGACAAAAAAAAAAGAAGAAGCAATTTGTTTATGTAAAGAAGTCTGGTGTGAACTAGGATCCCGATTGATAAACCGGATTTTCATTGTATTTTGATGTGAGTTTAGATGTCATTTTCATACATTTTGAATATATTTTATTGGCAAAACTCACTGTTTGGTATTAGTTGGTGCAAGACAGGTACTCAAGAGGCTTCATTAGGAAAAGAGTTGGAAATTGCACTTTTTGGAGCAAAAATGCCACTGTCTGGAGGACCAAGAAAAAAGACCAGAATTGACGTAACGCAAGGATTACCATGGCCATGTTGGTTGTGTAGCAGAATTGGACCTTTATGCAAGGACCACGGCCGTGGTCATTTTACCACGGCCGTGGTAAGTTGCGCTGTCAGCCCATTTAAAATTTGAATTATAAATAGGAGGAGAAACCCTTTTATCTTTTATCTTTTGTTCTGTTTTGGAAACTGAGGGTTCTGAGTGAAAAAGAGGTCCTGTGAGAGACTCTGAGTTGCAGGAGGACGTAGAGAGCACCATTGGGGATCATTACTGTAAAGTTTCTTCCCTTTTATAATCTTTTTGTATTCTTTTGAGTTTTCTGGCTTAATCATGAACATGAGTGGCTAGTTTCTCTTAGCCCCGGATTGTGATGTAACTGTACCTTTGTACCCCGATTCTAATTTTAATAAAACCTCGATGTTATTCAGTTGATTGTATCTCTTCACTGCTTTTATTGCTTTTTAGGACTGATCAGTCTAAACATAAGTTAATCTCTTGTCTATGATCAATTGCTTGCGATTAACTGAACTGTGAAGTGATTGGATTCGTACAATATGCATGATCAAACCTATTGTATGAATTTCCAGTAGATTAACCTGTTAATCAACCTCTCTGAGATTCATCATTTGCTCTAAATTAATTCACCTATGATCAATTGGGAATTAAATTAGGGGAAATAGCGTTATTAACTATGATCAATTGTTAATTAACGAATTTAAGAGGTCGCTGGCAAGTAACGCATTTAGGGATTTTATTGAGATTAGAATTGGGGGGAAAAAGGGTACATGTGAAATCACAATCCTAGGCTTCTTTGTTATAATTGTTCTCACATTAATCTTTCTGCTCTGATTCTCTTTCTTTTAAAAAGAATAATTGAACACGATTTCCCTCAATTTGGTTTTAAATTCTGGATTGTTTGATTATTTGCGAAATTAATTGTTTGGGAACACGACTGGTCCTTTGGGTTCGATATCCGAACCCCTAGAGTCCACTATTACTACTGCGTAGGTAACGCTTGCCCTTTCCGAACGCATTTTACGCATCAAGTTTCTAGCGCCGTTGCCGGGGACTAGTTGTGTAGTTCCCAGATAATTTATTTTGTGAAAATTAAGCAATTCTTGTTCATATTGTGCATAGTTTTGGTTCCTTTTAATTTTCTGTTTTATCTATTTTATTTTTGTTTGCTTAATTTCTGAAATTTTATTTCATTTTATTTTATTAAAAAAACTCTGTTTATTTTAATTATTCATTCTCTTTTGCCAGTTGCGTTTTAATTCCTTTTTCTGTGTTGACAGTTTATGCTAACCAGGTCCCAGAGGCCAGAGCTTGTGAATGAACCTGAGATTGAAAGGCTTGCCCGGAAGAACAGAGCGAAACAGAGAATAAGAGTAATGGCTGAAGAAATTGACCCACCGGTGGAGCAGTCTCTGTTAGACTATCTCACTCCTCAAGTTGGGGTAGCTAACAGCATCCTATTGCCAGCACTGGGGGATGTCAATTTTGAATTGAAACATGGCTTCCTCCAGATGATAGAGAGTAACCAATTCAATGGGCTGGCTACTGAGGACCCGGTGGAGCATCTGAGAAGATTCCTGAGGATGGCCAGCACTGTAAAATATCCTCGGGTGTCTGTTGAATATATCATACTGGCTGCTTTCCCATTCTCACTCAATGGGAAAGCTCTCAATTGGTTGTGCTCACTTCCGGCCAACAACATCACCACCTGGGAGATGTGCACCAATAAATTCCTCCGGAAGTACTATTCTGTAGTGAAGACAGACCAGATGAAGAGAGAGATAGGCAATTTTGCTCAGAGGGAGCAGGAGAGCCTGTCAGAAGCCTGGGACAGATTTCAGGAGCTGCTTCAGAGTTGCCCACATCATGGGTTTAGCCAGCAGAGAATCATCCAGATTTTCTATGGAGGTGTGTCCAGCCATAATAGGACTAGCCTCGACGCTGCTTGTGGAGGTTCCTTGATGGCTAAATCACCAACAGAGGCAAATGGAATCATTGAAGCCATGGCCTCCAACGCCTACAACCACACTGCAGATAGGCGTATTCTGATGAAACCTGTGAACCAAGTGGAAGCTGGAACATCTAGTTCAAGCATTGATCAGAAGCTGGAGAAGTTGTCTAAGCAGATGGAGACCTTGATGAAAGCACAGATACAGCTTCTGACTGCAGCTCTTCCACCATCCACTTGTGATAAGTGTGGGGAAGCCCATAGAGGAGAATGCCTTGTGAGTAATGCACTTGCTCAAGCTATGGAAGAGGTAAATTATGTTGGTGGGAAGAGTGTAGAATATGATCCCTACTCCAGCACATTCAACCAAGGATGGAGAGATCATCCTCACCTTTCTTGGAAAGACCAGAGGGACCAAGGCCCCAGGCAGGAGCGGAATCAAAATGTGTATAGGCCTCCACATATGCAAAATCAGAGGTCAAGACAAGAAGAGAGAACGCCATCACTGAAGGATGTCATGATGCAATATATAGCCAAGAGTGATGAGTGCATGAAGACTATGGAGTCTCAGCTTTCTAGCATGTGAGCTTTGCTATCCCAGAGAGCTCCTGGTACCCTTCCTTTTCAAACTGAAACTAATCCTAAGAAGGAGGAGGCGAATGTTGTGATGACTAGGAGCAAGAAGGCTAAAGAGGAGCAGAAGAAGAAGGAAGAGTCAGCTCCAACTCCAGAAGAGGAAGTTCTTACTAAAGAGAACCCAACTGTTGAGAAAGAGAAGGAAAATGAGGTACTAACACCTCCTCAGGTAAGTGTTCCTTTCCCCCAAAGGTTGAAAGACAAGAGTGAGGATAGATATTTTGCTAGATTTGTAGAGATGCTGAAAAGTTTGCATATTAATATCCCCTTCACTGAGGCAATTGCTCAAATACCAAAGTACGCCAAGTATTTAAAAGAAATTCTTTCAAATAAAGGAAAGTTGGCGGACTGTGCTACAATTGGCCTCAATGAAGAATGCTCTGCTGTGATTTTAAAGAAATTGCCTCCTAAGCTTAAAGATCTAGGGAGTTTTTCAATTCCTTGTACTATTGGCAATTTGCAATTTGATAGAGCGTTATGCGATTTGGGTGCTAGCATTAATCTGATGCCTTATCTGTTTATAAGAAGTTGGGGTTACAAGAACCCCAACCCACTGACATCTCTATTTTGCTTGCAGACAGGACTCTTACCTATCCATGAGGAATAGTGGAGAACTTGTTGGTTAAGGTTGGGAAATTTATTTTTCCTGCTGACTTTGTGATTCTAGACATTGAGGAGGATGAGGAAATCCCAATTATTTTGGGACGACCCTTCCTTAACACAGGAGATGCCGTGATTGAGGTCCGAAAAGGGAGATTAACCTGGAGGCTAGGTGATGAGGAGGAAGTGATTAAAGTGTATGATACTACAAAAACCTCCTCCTCTTCCCCTTCCTATAATTTTGTGCAAGCCATTGACAAGTTGGAGATGATTGATACTGAGCTTCACCCAAGTGTGGGGAAGAAAGCTCCTGGCTATAGAGTGGATGAGCATGCTGAGGGTTTACTGTAAGAAGGGAATACCACCCTATTTGAGGGAGGTTGATTTCCCTTTCATCCGTCAGGCTTGGGATGTTAAACAAGCGCTACTTAGGAGGCAACTTGTGAAGAGTGGGTTCATGAATCCACTGTATCCTTTTAATTATTTTATTTTGCATTCTAGAGCTTAGGAATTGTTTTTATTTTTTTTGTTTTTTTTATTCTCGCAATGTGGGGACCATGGCTGTGCTAAATTGAGTACAGCCGTGGTGGTAGAAGCAAGGTTGTGGTTATATTTGACCACAGCTGTGCTCCCAGCATCCCCAAACAACATCATTTACGACCACGACCGTGCTAAATTGACCATGGCCGTGGTCAATGACCACGGGTGTGGTAAATGGACCCTGGAAGTGGAATTTCGCAATTTTTGTGAAAATCAGCGTCGAAATTTTCCGACCACGACCGTGGTAAAAAAAAACTATAAAAAAATTCTTTCTTTTCTTTTTCAGGTTCATAGTCCCTCCTCACCAGAAGCTTTACCAGATATCTTAGCGGCCAGCTTTTGAGGAGGTTTTTCTGTTTCTTTTTCTATTTTTTAGCTTTATTGTTTCAATACTTTATTTTATGTTTCCCTTTCAGTAGATTTTATTTTCATATCTTGTTGATTTACGCTTTTGGATGCATTGAGGACATTGCATACTTTAAGTGTGGGGAGGGGATCACGGTTTTTCTCCCCAGCCATGAGATGTTGTGATTTGTGATTATGCCAATGCATTGTTCTGTGTTATTTTTGAATTCTTGATAGTTACGAAATTTTGTTTTCAGAAACCCCTTTGAAAAAAAAAATTTGCAGCATATCAGTGGGATTTTCTTCAAGGAAATGAACATTAGCACTGAACATAATTGAATAAATTGTTTTCCCTTGAGCTTAACCATAGAAATGTGAGTTTTGAGCTTTTGATTCTTTCAGTGTGTGATTCTTATCCACCTTAGGAGGCATGTTCTATTTTCTATCTTGAAATACATATCCTTGATTGGCTTTTTATTTTCTGAAACTATTGAGGCATTGGTTAGGCATTTTTCTGGATTTAGATTTTGTGTTACATCCCCATCTAGTTGCCTGTTTTGAGCCTGATTGAATATTCATTTGTCACCTTGCTCTGTGAAATTGTGTATATTTGTTTATGCTTGGCGATCTGAAGGATGGGGGAAAAGTCAATGTAATGCAGAGCATCCAAGTAAAAAAAAAAAACAAAAGAAGAATTCAGTGTCTCTCAACTTCCTCTCCCGTGGATTGAATAAAATAAGGTCAAAGACCTTCAAAAAAAAAAAGAAAAAAAAAGAAGAAAAAGAAGAAAAATAGAATAATGGGAGAAGAAGTGAGAGCTGAAATATAGGTAGTGAAAAAGTGGATGAAAGAAGGCATTGGCTCCCTTTGATTTTAGATCACTGAGTGTGAACTACCATTAGAGCCATTTGTTGTCCTTTCCTTTCAGCATCTACCTATCACCATAAACTTGGCCCCATTACACCCTGTCATGCCTCATTTGTTCTGTTTGTGAAAAGTTGATTGAGTTGAGTTGATTGATGAATAGATTTGTGAACATGGTCAATTAAGTGTGATTTGAGAGAATTTCTGTTGACCTTGAAACACTGAGAGAATGAGAGATGAGTGAACCGGGCTCATGGGAAATTGGTCATCTATGTGGGTGTTTTAAGCCTAATGGATTCTTTGGAAAAATTCTGCTACATTTTGTTGCTTTTATTGTTGCTTATGTTTCATTTTCCATTCTGAATAAATTGGGGTTCTGTTACAAGTTCTTAACTAGAGGGAATTGGTTTTGATATTTGACTCAGAATAATTGCTTGAGGGCAAGCAATGCTCAAGTGTGGGGAGGTTGATAAACCGGATTTTCATTGTATTTTGATATGAGTTTAGATGTCATTTTCATACATTTTGAATATATTTTATTGGCAAAACTCACTGTTTGGTGTTAATTGGTGCAAGACAGGTACTCAAGAGGCTTCATGAGGAAAAGAGTTGAAAATTGCACTTTTTGGAGCAAAAATGCCACTGTCTGGAGGACCAAGAAAAAAGGCCAAAATTGAACTAACGCAATGGCCATGCTGGTTGCGTAGCAGAATTTGACCTTTATGCAAAGACCACGGCCGTGGTCATTTTACCACGGCTGTGGTAAGTTGCACTGTTAGCCCATTTAAAATTTGAATTATAAATAGGAGGATAAACCTTTTTCTCTTTTATCTTTTGTTCTATTTTGGAAACTGAGGGTTCTGAGTGAGAAAGAGGTCCTGTGAGAGACTCTGAGTTGCGGGAGGACGTAGAGAGCACCATTGGGGATATCACTGTAAAGTTTCTTCCCTTTTGTAATATTTATGTCTTCTTTTTTGAGTTTTCTGGCTTAATCATGAACATGAGTGGCTAGTTTCTCTTAACCCCGGATTGTGATATAACTGTACCTTTGTACCCCGATTCTAATTTTAATAAAACCTCGATGTTATTCAGTTGATTGTATCTCTTCACTGCTTTTATTGCTTTTTAGGACTGATCAGTCTAAACATAAGTTAATCTCTTGTCTATGATCAATTGCTTGCGATTAACTGAACTGTGAAGTGATTGGATTCGTACAATTTGCATGATCAAACCTATTGTATGAATTTCCAGTAGATTAACCTGTTAATCAACCTCTCTGAGATTCATCATTTGCTCTAAATTAATTCACCTATGATCAATTGGGAATTAAATTAGGGGAAATAGCGTTATTAACTATGATCAATTGTTAATTAACGAATTTAAGAGGTCGCTGGCAAGTAACGCATTTAGGGATTTTATTGAGATTAGAATTGGGGGGAAAAGGGTACATGTGAAATCACAATCCTAGGCTTCTTTGTTATAATTGTTCTCACATTAATCTTTCTGCTCTGATTCTCTTTCTTTTAAAAAGAATAATTGAACACGATTCCCCTGAATTTGGTTTTAAATTCTGGATTGTTTGATTATTTGCGAAATTAATTGTTTGGGAACACGACTGGTCCTTTGGGTTCGATTTCCGGACTCCTAGAGTCCACTGTTACTACTGCGTAAGGTACGCTTGTCCTTTACGAATGCATTTTACGCATCACCGATCCTCTGCAGTTTAATTTTTAAATTGCACAAATCTTAACTCTTATAAAATATAAATTTTATTTTATTAAAAAATTACAAATAATTAGATATAAAAAATGAAAGTCATCAAATCAACATCTTCGCCTCTGGGAGTAACATTTTCGTTATTTGGCTAACTAAGAGCCACAACAATCTCATTTCCTACGCTAGTAGACGGTATTTGTTGATTCGTTGCATTTGAATTATTATTATTATTGCTATTGTTATTATTACCACGGTTTCGTTGACTATTTCCTGAATTAGTCATTTTACCATTCCTTAATAGCATTCATTTTCTCTTAAGACTTGTTCTTAAGATTGAAAGTTACGGCAACAGTCCCACTGGGCGTGCCAATTTGTTAACCATGAAAATTGTGAAACTACTTTCGAAAGAATTTTGATCTAAGAATTGGACTTTTCACGCTTAGATTCTACTAACAAATAAATTTTTAACGTTAGACATAGAATCCATAACTCGATTGTAAGTTCTTTTTCGTCGAACAAGCAATTATAGTATTTCAACTTGAGAGAAATTCGTTAGATACTAGGAGAAATAATACAATAAAGATTTTGATAATGGTAGCATTCATAGTGATAACATATAATATTTTTGTGTTTTTCGTTGTAAATTATAAGAAGTGGGGATTGGATAGAGTAAAGTTTCGAGAAGAAATGGGGATTGGAAAGAGATAGAGTTTGGAGAAGAAAGGTAGAAGGAGAGAATTGCTTAAAAGTAAATCAAACGAAAAGCAATTTTATTAAAAGTGGGACGAATATATACTCTGCGACCTTGGAATCGATAGCCATTTGTGTATGCGGCGTGTGGTGCTAACAGGATTTGAGTCGTAGTGATTCAATATGAAGAAAAATGGTTATTAGAACCCTTATTTATAGAATTTGAACACTAACGGTTGAATTCAAGATTTTCGACACATGTACACACAGTTAAATAACTTCCTATTTCTAACAACGACACTTGCCTCGTTTTTGTTTTCGTCGTAACTGCTACAACTGCTCCTTTTGAATTTGAATTTCTTGAAACTGTTTTCAAACACGTCAGGAGATCAACATAAGTAACCAACTTCTGTCGAAAATACTTTTTCGTAATGATATTTAGTAGGACCTTCAACATTATCTTTTTCGACAAGTTCTAATCGAAAACATATTTTCGACAAGATTAATATGATAGGTGACTTACATAATATTTTCGATAGAATTCTAATAGAAAACATATTTCGATGAAATTAATATAGTAGATGGCTCCCCAACTATTTTTTAACAAAGTTCCATCTGGAAGCCAGCATTTTTATCAAAACTAGGTGTATCGAAAATAACACTTTTTATACTTATAAAATTTTACTTAATGGAGATAACAAGTAGTAAATCTATTCAAAGTTTCAGACCTAAATAAGATTAAAATATAGTAAAAGGTAATTACTATAACTCATAATAAGAGGATCAGTAATTAGCTAGACAAATTAAAACCTAAAATGTTCTTATCTCCTTTTGCATTTTTCTTTAATTTTGACAATATCTTTATGGACTAAGTATCTCAATTAAATTGTCCAAATATTGTTGTCACTAATTAAAAATTAAAAAAAAAATATAAGAACAGAAAATACAGCAATTAAAAATCATACTGTCTGGCTCCGAAAGACTTGGCGGTGATTGTAGATGCTCGGCTTCACCCACATCAATACCCAGGTGAGTGCCATCTGTAGATGCATTTACCAAAGGATATGTCTATATCAGAATTGAAACATGAGTAGTGAAAGGGGCGGACAGAAAAACAGAAAGAAATAAATAAAAATAATAGCAAAGTGCAATGTTATTCATACAACTACTGAAATTTAAAAAGTTACTTTGTTTATGATTGAAATATTTATACATACATAATATATGAATAAAAAAAATGAAAGTATCTTAGAAAGTGGATTATGGGCATAACTCAACCTTACAAAACTGGCTTGTAAGGTGAGGGTTGTCCCCCACTTATATACACTAACTTGACCATATCACTAGTGTCAATATGGGATCTCTAACACACCCCCCTCATACCAAGGACTGGACATCTCGAGCGTGAAGTTTGCAGGACTGAACATTTGCAGATGGTCCGATAGGATAGGTTTTGATATCATCTTAGAAAGTAGGTTATGGGCCTAACTCAACCTTACAAGACACAATAAACCCAACAACATATCGCTAGGATAGGCTCTGATATCATCTTAGAAAGTGGGTTATGTGTCTAACTCAACTTTACAAAATCGGCTTGTAAGGTGAGGGTTGCCCCCCACTTATATATACTAACTTGGTTATATCACTAGTCAATGTGGGATCTCCAACAAGTACATAATATATATTAACAATGCCATTGATAATTTAGTATTAAACATACTCTAAAGCTTGGGTCCGTTGCTAACAGTTAAGCCTATGAGTGGATATTTGTCCATCGGAGGTTCAACGTACGTTCAGAGAAGGATCTCTCTTTCGTTTTTTTGGTGTAAACAGAGAAGGATCTTTTCAGTGTCTTTTGAGTTGAACGTACGTTCAAGTGTGTTGGAACGTTTTTCCAAACACGCTGAATGGATGGGGTTAGTTTCCACCATGCGATGGAGAAGGCTTATATATACAAACAATGAAGGTCAGGGCACCTCAACATCGTTCTTGCCTTCGGGTTTTATTACAAAGCTACGTACCCTTTTCAGCCACACTCTTCTGTAACGCGTTTTAACATCTTTGACTTAATTTAACTTAACGTGCCAAAGACAACTAAACAAACATTATACTTTAACAATAATTGAAAGTTTCATACGTGCTTTAAAATTTAAATGGCTTTCATAAACGTGTTTGAAACTGTTTTTAAATGGCTTCATAATCAATAAACAAATGCCTTTAATAGACACATACCATGTGATGTGACTTTTTTTTATTCTTATATTTTGATTTTTGTTCTTTGCATGTGATGTGACTAAATCGAATATCAATTTGAAATGGTTTTAATGACAAAAAAAAAAAAAAAAAGCAATTTGTTTATGTAAAGAAGTCTGGTGTGAACTAGGATCCCGATCCACTGCAGTTTAATTTTTAAATTGCACAGATCTTAACTCTTATAAAATATAAAATTTGTTTTATTAAAAAATTACAAATAATTAGATATAAAAAATGAAAATCATCGAATCAAACTGCACCGGGTGCAGTTTATTTTTAAACTGCAAACAATCCATATCCTGTGAAGGTATTGGGGATTCAGTTTAATTTTTAATTCTTAAAAACTACAGCAATCTTAATTCTTAAAATATTAAATTTATCTTATTAAAAGTTTAAATAATTATTATGTTAATTTTCAATGATAGACTCTTAGCATGTTTAAATTTATCTTCGTGGATTAATTACGTTTCATGACCAATTGTATGTTACAATTTTGAGGAATACTTAACATAGTGGTTTGAAAATTCTCATATATTACAGTGAAAGAAATTCTTTCACAACTTCAAATGTTTATAAAAACAATTTAATATAAGTTGCTAACAATTTTCTTTGTTAATATTGTTTTACAGTTATACACGTTATTTTTTTTCCTATGTTTTGGTTAGGAACTTAAAGCATAAATTTTGTTTAATCAATATTCAAATTTTATTTTGGCATTAACTGTATACATAATTTCTGAATTTTATATCAAACATAATATTTTTTTTAGATTATAAACTCTTAATAATCTTCACGTCCAAGATAACAATACAATTCTTTCATTCTCATTTTATGAGTTGTATTGTGTTAAAAAAATTCTCTTAAAATATTTTCATGACAATTGTCCTGTGTATCACAAGAATACTTCTTCTAGTTATTACTTACAACTACCACCACAATATACACCAAATTTAAATCCACTCCTGTATCATAACCCTTCTCATATATGGAATTTCTTTCCATCACATTAATTCATCAATACTTACCTTGTTTGATTGATGCACAGTCAAGTACACATGAAACAGATAAAAGAGTTACCTTCTTTTCCTCTCCCTAAGCAGATTCAAAAAAGAATACGCTGCAGGTAAAGCATATAAGGTCTACATAATGTTTACCATTCACCGTATTTCAGCAGGCAAATATTATATCGAGATCTGTTTTCTGATTATATTTTCATATTGCATGCTCAAGCAGTTCAATTGAGGAAAGATGTAAATGTGAAATGAAAAGGAATAAAATAGATTCACAAAGAAAACGAATTACACAGCCTATTCTAATGTAAAACTGTCTTAAAATAAGAAATGTCCTTGCAAACTTTCCATCTTAATTATAATCAGCAAAAGCTCTTGAGCACAATCTTATATTTTAGTTTATTCCAACTAATTGAAGCTTTTTTTCTTTGGCAATGGGTAGCAGGCTTCATAGATCTTGCGGATTGGCCATAACAATCTTGCCCACTTGGCTGGAGCTATATCCAAATAGGATAGCATGCACTAAGTGCACAGCGCTATTCCATCTCTTATAGTCAAGTGTAAAATGCACAGCAAACACGATACAACCATGTCCAGCAATTAAATAAAGGATCCAATTGGATAAGAATTCAAAGATTAATATGGCACCGGAAACAATAGCAATAAACATGACTACAAGAGAGCCAAAAAGTGTTATATTCCCAAATACCAACTTTGTTTGTCGCAACTCGCAAGTGGACAGACTCTTCTTTTGGTTCCCAACTTGAAGGAAGAATAGCTGAAGCATAGAAGAACATAGATTCAGCACATAAGCATATTTCAAATGCAATTGATAGAAAAAAGAACGTATACCATGTCTTCCTCCGAAAAATAGGTGTATGTGTACTATCAATATCCTTGATAGGAATGGTCATAGCTCCAGTGATCCCTAGGGTGATAACAAGAGTTGCTACCACTACTAAAGTATTTGCCGTAACTTTCAGTCCAGATACTGATTTTTTGTGCAACTTTTCGTGTGACCAATAGAATAATTCTTTAGGAGTCAAACCCCTTTTGTTTTTCATTGTTTTCATTGAAGGAGAAACTATTTTCTCCACTGCCTGTTTGGTTCAAAGTGAAAACTAAATTATAATTAGGAAGATGAAGAGCATAAGAACTAGTGAAGTATGTAAAAACAGTAACGATGATATGTATACCTTAAACCATCTCTCTTCGCTACGCATTAGAACATAGTTTGTTGACAATCCGAATCTTTCTTCAGGTTGTGCCAACGTTCCAGCTAAATGAAGAACATTGTTACCCTCAAAATCAACCATTTGTATCATACCATTCTTGAAAGCCCCCTTGCTTAATATTAGTTGGTATACTCTTTCTTGTCGATACAAAATAGCAATGTGAATTAAGCTTCTTTGCTCTTTAGAATCCACTTCAAATAGCAAATCTGGATGGTCCTTCAAAAGAAATTCTAATATCATAATGTTTCCTGATTTTGCTGCATCAAACATTGCTTTTGACAATTGTGCAGAGTTGATAGACTCTCTCTCCTTTTCCATTCCCATGAACAACGAACTTACGATGTCTTCATGACCAATAGTTTCCTTGCACAAGGCTATCATTGAGTTTAAATTATTAGTCATGTACACATATAAGGTATTTAGCCAAATAAAGTAATTAATTAGTACACAAATGTCAGATACATTTCCCTGTATTTCAAGAGAGGCGACAATACTACACTATTTGAATTTTTACACTTACCTTTGCCATGCAGAAATAAGGAAAGAGAATAAAAGAGGTGATTTCTCTAATTTTTTTTTACCATACAAGGTAAGTGTAAAAATGGATATTTATAAAATAAGGATTTGACTCCTCTAATGTGAGAAATGGTCAAATAATTTTAGTCATTAATAAAAAAAAATAATAATAATAATAATAAATCATGATTAATATTATATTACATTCACGATTTGTTATGCAAGTGTATATAATATTAATAGTTTAAATAATTTTTAGGTCCCTAAAAAATTCCCTTTTTTGTTCTAAGTCTCTGAAAAAAATTTGCATTTTTCCCGGGTCCCTAATAAAAAAAAATTGATTAAGGTCCTTGCTGTCAGTTAAGTGATAACATGTCCATTAACTTTTAATTATTTAATGGGTTTTCATTTTTAGGTTGGTAAAAACCGTCAAAAATTGCATCTTAATGAAAAAAAAAAAAAAATATATATATATTAGGGACTCAATTTACGCAAATGAACACCAAAACCCAGATGGAAACTTCTCAGCCAACAACAACACCAAAACCTAGTGCACCAACAACACCAAATCTAACAATTCCAATCAATCTAATACATATTTGAAAATTATAAATCCAATCAATAGTTCCTAATCTAACAATTTTAGATCTTTTTTTTGGGCAAAAGGCAATTGTATTAAAAACTGAAAAGGTACCAGAGGTACCGTGAATACAAGGCAGAAGCCAAATTGCAGCCAATTAGGTTATATTATTTATATCAATATAGGATATAAATACTAGATAACCAATTGGGTTAGAGTAATAAGTGTCACCAGAAAACCTTAGTGCATCTGCCTACCACCCCCAAAAACATGACCACCCTATACAGACATGTATCCTGCAATTAATACATACCAAGACCAAATACTACAAGCACCAAACCTGTCCTGCAGCAAAACATCCAAATAGTATGCAATTAATATCCCCTATCTAATAGAGATTCCTCCATGCATCCACACGTGAGCCTAAACCAACACAAACATCAGAATAAAATTCACTAGGATAGACTATATCAACTCGGTCCGTGAAGGCACGCAGATATATTAGATGCCCACTGCACATACGAAAACTTGAAGCCCTGATGTTTGCTCTTTAGCCAAGACCAAGTAACAAATTTTATGTCCTCCACCAATTTTTCCTTGTCTACTGCTGTCTGATTGAAAATGTTATTATTTCTCAGCTTCCATATACATAAAATGATAGCACTCCAAATGACTTGCCACATCTCGTTTTCAAAAGTAGATCTTCCCAGTGCAGTGAACTGTCTGAAATGGCTCACAAAATCTTCCGAGGACACAAAAGCAAAGTTTGGTGACAACCAAGATAGACATTCCAACCAAACATTAGCAGCTAGATAACAGGAGAGGAACAAGTGTTGCAGTGTCTCACCATGTTGTAAGCATAGGCAACATAAGAGATCACTTGCCTGGACAATCACATTACATTTGTTTAAGTTGTCCTTTGTTGGAAGTCTATTTTTTAGGGCCCTCCATATTGCCAGAGCACCTTTTGTGGGCATTTTAATACACCAAATGGAGGAGAATACATCATTTAGATCCACCACAGCTTGAGTTTCCTGCAAGGTATCATAAGCGGCTTTTGTAGAGTACAATCCGTTTGAGCATCCCTTCCAAAACCATGAATCAAAGCCATCTGTATGAACTTGTACAGTATTCAAAAGAAGAAGCAGTTGTTGTAAAGAATTATTTTCCCATTCAAAAAAAGCCCTCCTCCACCTGAGATTCCCGCACCAAGTACCATCCCTCCACAGCCCCATATCCCCAATAACGTATTCCTTTTGCTCCGAGAGCCCATATAGTCTAGGAAAGAGGGATGCCAAACTATTCCCATCCACCCACTCATGTAGCCAAAAACTGAATTTTTCCCCTTTCCCAATATTCCACATAATCTCCTTATCAAACCATTTTTCTGAACTTTTGCTTCCACAAACTCTCTTCAAATCCCTCCACCACAAAGACTCCCATCCTTTGTCTCCTTCACTCAGAAGGCCTTGCCAACCCTCATACTTTGAACGAAGCACCTCACACCACAAGCTACTTTCTTGATGGAGTAGGTTCCATCTCCATTTCCCCAACAATGCATCATTGAATCTTTGAATATTTTTCACCCCAAGACCACCTACTTTTTTGTTCTTGCATATAATATCCCAACTCACCCAAGCTATTTTTTTGTTTTCATCATTCCCCCCCCCCCCCCCCCCCACAAGAAACTCCTTTGGATCCCCTCAAGTTTCAACCCAACCTCCTTTGGCATTTTAAAGAAAGAGAGATAGAAGAGAAGTAGAGAAGTCAAGACGGAATTTAACAAACATACCCTTCCCGCGAAGGATATTTGTTTATGTTTCCAAGTGGCCAATCTACTTTTGAATTTATGGATGATAGGTTGCCATGTAGCCACCTTTCTATGGTTAGCCCCAATAGGTAAACCAAGATAAATGAATGGCAATGCCAAAACTCTACAATTCAACATGTCGGCATATCTTTCCACTAAGCCAACCTCCACCCCAATAGCCCCAAAACTACTTTTATGAAAATTCACCCTCAATCCGAATGCCAATTCAAACATCCTAAGAATGGATTTTATGATGAAGACATTCCTCACATTAACATCTCCCACAAAAATAGTGTCATCGGCATATTGTAACATGCTAATTTCACAATTTTTGTCACCCACCATATATCCTTCAAAAAGATTCTTCTCAATTGCTTCACGCATCAAGCCACACAAACCTTCGGCTACCACCAAAAAAAGGAAGGGGGCCAAAGGATCCCCTTGGCGGAGGCCCCCTTGGCACTTGAATTCTCTAGAGGGACTACCATTTACCAACACCGATGACCAAGAAGACTCAAGGCATCCTTTGACCCAATGAATCCATTTACCATGGAATCCTAGTCTACTTAGCATGTAAAGAAGAAAATTCCAAGAAACGGAATCATATGCCTTTTCGAAGTCCACCTTGAACAAGAGACAATTCCTTTTCTTCCTCCTTGCATCATCCACAACCTCATTGGAAATTAAGACACTATGTAGGAGTTGCCTCCCACCAAGGAAAGCACTTTGCCTATTATCAATTACCTTACCCAACACCCTTCTCAATATATTAGCTAGCAACTTAGCTAAGACTTTATATAAGCATCCCACCAAAGATATAGGTCTAAAGTCCCCCAAACTTTGAGGGTTATCACACTTGGCAATGAGAGTTATGAAATAAGAGTTACTACCTCTTGGGAGAACCCCAAGTGAATGAAATTCCTTCAAAAATATCATGAAGTCCTCTTTCACCAACTCCCAAAACTCCTTAATGAAGCGGAAGTTAAAACCATCGGGTCCAGGGCACTTCGAACTATCACAATCCCAAATAGCTTCCTTTACCTCCTCCTCCTTGAAATCCACAATGAGAGAATTGTTGTCTTCACAAGATAGTTGTTGAAAATTTATCCCACCAAGCTTTGGTCTCACCCAAGGTTCTTCCATGAATCTTTTTTCAAAATAACTTCTCACTTCGTCTTTCACTTTATTAGGCTCTTCCACCCAAAACCCATCTACATTCAATCCCTTCATCGCACTTTTCCTTCTCCTCCAATTTATGGTTGAGTGGAAGAACTTTGTGTTGCAATCACCTTCTTTGAGCCACCTCATCCTTGACTTTTGGCATAGCAATGATTCATTGAGCTTTATTACTCTCCACAAATCTTCATGTAGTTGTAGTCTCTTTGTAAAATTTTCCTCACTTAAAACACCATGCTCCTCTAAGATATCCAAATCATTAAGGTCTTTTTCAATTTGTTGTTGCTTGGCTTTCATAAAACCAAATTCCTCTATGTTCCATCTACTCAACATCACCTTCACCCCTTTTAATTTTTCTTTCAAGACGTATGCTCCCCACCCCTCCACCCTTTGGCTCAACCAAGCCTCCTTCACGACCTCATGAAACTTGACATCTTGAAACCAACAATTGAGGATCCTAAAAGGTTTAGGACCCCAATCAATAGAGTTGTTTCTTACCAAGATTGGACAATGGTCCGTTACGTTCCTATTCAAAATGTATTGGGTGCATCCTTGCCAACAATTCAACCACTCTCTAGAGATCAAGACCCTATCGGTTCTACTATTTGCTTTGTCGTTGGGTCTATACCAAGTGAAGTTTCTCCCAACCAAAGGAATGTCAACAAGCTCCATATCTTCAATGAAGAGATTGTACTCCTCAATTTCCCTACCCCCATGTTCACCATTAGTCACCCCTTGTCTTTCTTCTCTCCGTCTAACACAATTGAAATCATCCATCACACACCATGTAGAGATATTTGAGAGAAGTTTGTATTGTTTCAGCTCACTCCATAGTCTTTTTTTCCCTTCCAATTCGCATGGTGAATAAACATTGACTAAGGTAACTTCCTTATCTCCTTCAAGCCACACCCCCTCCAAACCTATAAAGCCATGTCCACTAAAAGAGTTATTGAGTTGAAACACATCTTTGCTCCACATACACAACAACCCCCCGGCGGAATTTATTGATGGGCTCATCTCCCATTCCACTTCATGATCCCCCCCCCCCCCCCCACAGTGCATAACTGAGCTCCTTATTAATTACATCCTTCTTTGTTTCTTGTAGGAATAAAAGTTGGACCTCCTCTTTTCTAACAAGCTCCCTCACAGCTTTGACTTTTATTCTCCCCCCAAGTCCCCTTATATTATAGCTGAGCATCTTCATAAACATTTGTCATGGTTCCCCTCCTTTTTTGTACAACCCTTTTGGCCCTTTTGTTTCGAATCCCTTTGTTCCATCTGAATCAACTTCTGCACCATCTCATCATCCCTCCCTTCACAAGAAACACCCAAAGTCTTCCCTATCTCCCACATCCTCTTTGCCTTTGCAGTTTCACTTTTCAGCCAGAAAATGTTGTTGCAATTCCTGATGTTGCAATCAGGAATGGAGTTACTGAAGCTTAAGCTTTCTTCCCTCATACATCGTCTCGTCCTGTTGACGCTATTGGGTTGTGAACTAAACTCTCCAGATGACGAAAATTCCATGCAGACGGGTCCTCTTGAAACTCCCGTAATTAAACCTTCAATGTCGTTGGTCTCTGAATGCCCATGTGTTTCTTTGTTTAGTTCCACCTCCTCATTTGTTACCTTAACTCCCCTCTCGGGCACTAAACCCTTTGTAAAAAATTTAATTGGGTCACTACATATTGAATCCTTTGCACTTGTCATGCTTGTTGTGGGCTTTTTGCGTAGAACCTCAAACCTGTTTTCAACACTTACACAAACCTCATGCCTTTGCTTTGGATGTGTATCACAGCCCATTACTTCCCTTCCGGAATCTTTCCCCGTATGTTGTTGGCCCACGTCCTCTTTGTGATTATTGTGTTTTTTATTGGCCCCGTGTTTTAGATCTAATAATCTTAGGCACAAAACTCAAACCAAAATCAACAAACTCAAACAAAACTCATTCAATCGCTTACAAAGAGCATAAGCTTCATCCTCCATTTCCTTCAAGCGCTTCTTCATCTTGTCAAGTTGTTGCACCCAAACCAAAATCACGACAAAGGGGAGCGCCACTGTCACAATGCCATAGAACACAAAGGGTGACGGTGCCACGCTCTCCCTGCTACGTGGTTTCTAAATCTGCGATTTCATATCTAAGGCGTTTATGCAACTTGGTTGTTTGTTGTTCAACAGCAAGTCTTCCCTTCACCACCGCACACGTTTGAGAGTGGAATCCTTAGATCTGGTAAGGCAACCACGACGCAGCAGGTAGCGGAGCGCGCCACAAGGTGGATCTGGTTGGTGTGCATTGGTTATGGTGGGTTTTGTCGCGCAGGGTGGGTTATGGTGTTCGTGAGTCGCAGATCTGGGTCGCGCGGTGGTAATAAGGACGGGTGGTGGTGGTTGGCTATTGGCAGTGGTTATGGAGTTTTATGGTGGGTTAATGATGGTGGAGGTGTTGGGTCATGTTGGAGATATGCAGTGCGATGGCACAGTGTGCAGAAGTTGGTGGCACCGTGTTTGGGCGGCATGATATGGCCATGGGAGGTGGTGGTTATGGTGTTTAGGAGAAGAAGGTTAGGGAAGGAGTGGTTCAGCTATGATAAAAGGGGACAGATAAAAAAATTAGGGTTAAAAATGGTTATATTAATTGAGTTTATGTTTTTATAATTAAAAAGTCATTTTTGGCGGTTTTTAGCCGTTATAAAATGAAAACCCATTAAATAATTAAAAGTTAACGGACACGTCATCACTTGACTGACAGCTGAGACCTAGATCAAATTTTTTTTTTATTAGGAATCCGGAACAACGCAAAATTTTTTCAAGGACTCAAAATAAAAAACGGGAATGTTTTAGAGATCTAAAAATTATTTAAGTCTAATATTAATTGTTGATTAATTTGTTTATTAATGACAGCGATAACTTACTTGTAAATAAGTTGTTTGCTTTAGAGTTAGATTCAGGAAACTAAGAGTTAACATTTTGTGAGTTAGATTCAGGAAACAAAGAAAACTAAGTTTAGGATTATGAGAACTTACAAAATTGAGCAAGCATTTGCAAAGGTGTCAATCCCTCTTCGTTTTCTTTAGTAACCAATTTTGGATAGCGATCCAATAATTTTGATGCCACGGCTGTCATGCCCAGAATCAAAATGAAGAAGAGCACGCATAAATCATTAAGCAAGAGAAAAATGGAAGAATAATAAATTATTGTTAAATAACCAAAAGAAATATGCTTCAGCTGCATGCAGTTGGCTTTTGTGAAGAAAAAACAGCGTGACTATGCAGTGGGTAGCTTGTGTAGAGAAAAGTGAAAGAGTTTTATTGTTATGAAAAAGAAATGTGGACCATCTTACAGTAAATGTTGTTGGTGATGGTTAAGAAAAATAGCTTCACGATAGCTTCGAAGGGTTGATTGTTTAGGTCCTCTTGAGTCTTTTGAAATAAAAATTCTGTCATTGGAATGTGCCCTGCAGAAGATGCTAATTGAATTGGCAGCATATCTTTTTCGCCTTTAATTGCTGGCAACCTTGGATTCTTGCCAAGCAGAATTTCAGCAATTTTCACATTTCCAGTTATCGCAGCCAAACAAAAGGCTGTATTCCCATCTGCCATGCAATCTTCCATGTCTTGCATGTTCATACAATCAACCAACTTTTCTACAAAACTAGTTTGTTCCATGCTAACTGCAACGTGTAGGGCTGTTATTTTAAGAGCAGTCAATGGAATTCGTGACCAATGAGGATGTGTTTTAAAATAGGATGAAGCCTCACTCCAATTTCCTGAAGCTGATGCTTTATATATTTGCTTTTTATCCGTTCCTGCATTTTATACAATAAATTTCTCTGACAAGTTTGACTTACCTTCAATATTAATAATAGATAACAAGAATATTATATATTAAACATAACAATTTTAGGGACCTAATTAAATACATCGTCATTATTAGCAGAAATAATTAGCTAGACAAATTTTAACCTAAAATGTTCTTATCTCCTTTCGTATTTTTTCTTTTTTGAAAATATCTTTAATCCCCCCTGTTAATAAAAAATAAAATCTTTATTGGATATCTCAATTAACTTGTCCAAATGTTGTCACCAAAAATTAAATAATTTTAAAATATAAGAACAGAAAATAAACTATTTAAAAATCATACTGTCTAACTCCAAAAAACAGCTTTCGCGTCCCGGTGATTGTAGATGCTCTGCTTCACCCACAAAAATACCCACTTCACTGTAATCTGTAGATGCATTTACCAAAGGATATGTCTAAATCAGTGCAGCGCGGGAAGAAAAACAGCGAAAAAATAATAGCAAAGTGCAATGTTACTCATACAAGTACTGAAATTTAAAACGTAAAATGATTTGTTTAATTATTAGTGAATTTATATTATTCACCAAAACAAAAACAAACAAACATAAACAAGCTCCTCACGCGTCAGTTCCACGACAACTGTGTGGTTTGAGAGCAAATGAAATCGATAGTGAAGGAGTGCGGAGATGTGGGATTGGGTGTAATATACTAAGGATGCACCATAATAACATAAAGATTAAATTATAAGGATACCTTATGAGATTTGTCTTTATTTGAATTTTCCTTACATCGACCTCATCTCATATGCATAAATCATTACATTAACCCCCTCTTAGATTTAAAGAATATTACACTTACCCTTTCTTAGGAATGTTCAAAGTAATGTAAAAAAATAAAAAAACACTAAATGTAATAAGAACAAATCTCAAAGAGGATATGTATAATTCACTCTAACATAAATACAAGATTGATCTAACAACTGCAAAATATGATACAGTATGGACCACATATAAAAGTGGTCCACGGTAGAAGATGTCCGTCTCTCCGAACAAAAAACTCAAATATTTATTTGATAGCGATTGTTTTGAGAAAAACACACGCATGGAATGTAGGAAAAGGATATGATTAATAATTTAATATTAAACGTACTCTGAGTGTGAGTGTGAGGCTCTGCAACTGACAAGCTAATTGGATCTGAGTCTGACATAGCTGACTCCTGTGCTGTGCCGTGCCGTCATAACCTTGTTCTACTTTTGGAAAATTAGTAAGGTTGAGGTCTAAAATACCACAACCCATGAAATATTGTCTAGACCGCTACCGTCTGAATATGATTCCGGGTTGTAGGTGGGATTATTTGAAAATGACGGTAGTGGGGACAACAACAGAACAAAGACAGAGGGGAATGAATGATTGAATTTTGAAAGACTATAGTTGTGTGCCTCCATAGCGAAGACTTAAATCTAGGGTTATCTGTGCTCATTCTAATCTACAAGCCCATTTCAGTTTGGGCTTCTAGTAGCACTTACTGTCGCTTGCTTTCGGTCACCCACGGAACATGAATCCGTCAAAAACCCAAAAATTGAGCACAATCTTATGTTTTAGTTTATTCCAACTAATTTAAGCTTTGGCAATGGCTTCTTATTAGATCTTGCGGATGGGCCATAATAATTTTGCCAATAGGATAGCACTGAGTGCACAACGCTAATCCATCGCTTATGGTCAATTGTAAGATGCACAGCCAATACGATACTACCAAGTCCAGCAATGAAATAAAGGATCCAGTTGGATAAGAAGTGCAAAGATCAATATGCAACCGGAAACAATAGCAATAAACATGACTGCAAGAGAGCCAAAAAGTGTTATATTCCCAAGAGTAGTTATATTTGAGCATTCCTATATTTTAAACACCCCATCAACACCTCTAATTTATCTTTATCTCGCTTTTTCTATCACATCATACTACCTATCATACCTATATTTTTCTCCCTTTTTTCACTCTCTCTAGGTGTCAAAAGGCATTTGGATGTCAAAAAAATCTTTTTCCTATTGCCAAATACCAACTTTTTTGGCCGCAAGCGGACAGAATCATCTTTTGGTTTCCAACTTGGAGGAAGAATAGTTGAAGCATAGAAGAATATAGATGAAGCACATGAGCATATTCCAAATGCAAGTGATAGAAAAAAAAACGTATACCATGTCTTCAGAAAAAATAGGAGTATGTGTACTATCAATATCATTGACAGAAATGATCATGCCTGCGGTCATCCCTAGGGAGATAACAAGAGTTGCTACCACTACTAAAGTATCTGCCGCTTCTTTCAGTTGAGATATTGATTCTTTATGCAACTCTTTGTGTGACTCAGAATAAATTTTTAGGAGTCAAATACTTTTTGTTTTTCATCGTTTTCGTTGCAGGTGGAACTATTTTCTCCACATCCTGTTTGGTTAAAAGTGAAAACTAAATTATAATTAGGAAGATGAAGAGCATTAAAAGTAGTGAAATAATTGTAAAAAAAAGTAATGATATTTTATTTTTTATACTATATAAAAAAAAAAGGAGAGAGATCTTTCACGTACTAATCTCTCCTTTTTTTTTTACCATAAAAATTAAAAATGCACAAGGGACGTGTAAAATAAAAAAAAAATAGTAAAGAGAAAAAACATTATTCTTATAAAAAAGCTAATCGTGTAGACATATACCTGAAACCATCTCTCCTCTCACTACGCATTACAACATGGTCTGTTGATAATCCGAATCTTTCTTCAGGTTGTGCCAACTCTCCAGCTAAGTGAAGAACATTGTTACCCTCAAAATCAACCAATTGTATCATCACATTCTTGGAATCCCCCTTGTTTAATATTAGTCGAAATACATTTTCTTGTTGATACAAAATAGTAATGTGAAGTAGGCTTCTTTGCTCTCTGGAATCCACTTCAAATAGCAAATCTGGATGGTACTTGAAAAGAAATTCTAAAATCATAGTATTTCCTGATTTTGCTGCATCGAACATTGCTTTTGACAATTGTACATAGTTGAGAGACTCTTTCTCTTCTTCCATTGCCTTAAATAACAAACTTACCATATCTAGATGACCAATAGTTTCCTTGCACAAGGCAACCATTGAGTTGAAATAATTAGTCATGTACACATACAAGTATTTAGTTAAATAAAGTAATTATTAATACTTTTAGAATTTAGGTTTGGGTCTAACTCAACCTTATAAAACTGGTTTGAGGGTTCTCCTTACTTATATACATTATTTTGGCAAAAAAATATATATATACACTATTTTGGCCAAAAAAAAATGTAGACTCTCCAACACACCCCCTCACGCCAAGGATTGGATATCTCAAGTGTGCAGTTTGCAAGACTGGACATGTGGGTAGTCCAATAATAACACGATAGTGGGTGGCACGATAGACCCAACAACAATAGTTAGAATAGACTATGATACCATATTAGAATGTGAGTTTGGGTCTAACTCAACTATAGATAAAATAGGCTTGTAAGTTGAGGGTTACCCCTCACTTATATATAGTGTTTTGACTATATTACTGGTCGATGTTAGATCTCCAACAAATACACACATTTTGATAGTTCTACATCAACTACAATTAATTTGAAGATTTTAAAAGATGTATGGTCCAACTTGTAAACTATATTCTTATTTGAAGATGTTTGGCTTTTTTATATGTCGATGTGACTTGCATTATTGATCATGAGAGGTTTTGTTAACGTGGGGTTGGGAGACAAAACTGATTGGAGTATTCATGTTCTAGTGTTTATGGGAGGGGCCTATGATTTTACTTTGATTCTAGAAAGTGTATTATTTGCTTTTGCACATCTTGTGCTTAAAAGGTGAGATTAAAGAATGAGAACTCTGTTCTGAGATATAAAGTATTTGTCATACTTTGCACTCCAGATACTGATTCTTTGTGCAACTTTTTGTGTGACCGGTAGAATAATTCTTTAGGAGTCAAACCATCTCTATTTCTCATTGTTTTCATTGCAGGTGGAACTATTTTCTCCACTTCCTATTTGGTTCAAAGTGAAAATTAAATTATAATTAGGAAGTTGAAGAGCATAAGTAGGGAAGTAATTGTTAAAACAACAATGATATTTTGATATTTTTTATAGTATAAAAAAAAGGAGAGAGGTCATGTTACATACCAATTTCTCCTTTTTTATCATAAAAATGCACAAGGGACGTTTAAAAGAGAAAAATTAAACATTATTCTTATAGAAAAATGCTAATCAAGTAGATATATATACCTGAAACCATATATCCTCACTACGCATTAGAACATGGTTAATTGTTGATGATCCAAATCTTTCTTTAGGTGCCAACTTTCCAGCTAAGTGAAGAACATTGTTACCCTTAAAATCAACCAATTGTATAACATTCTTGGAAGCCTTCTTGCTTAATATTAGTCGGTATACAGTTTTTTGTCGATGCAAAATAGCAATATGAAGTAAGCTTCAGTCTCTGGAATCCAGTTCAAATAGCAAATCTAGATGGTACTTAAAAAGAAATTCTAAAATCATAATGTTCCCTGATTTTGCTACGTCAAACATTGCTTTTGACAATTGTACAGAGTTGAGAGACTATTTCTCTTCTTCCATTCCCTTAAACAACGAACTTACAATATCTTGATGGCCAATAGTCTCCTTGCACGAGGCAATGATTTAGTTAAAATAATTAGTCATGTGCACGTACAAGGTATTTAATCAAATAAAGTAAATTGGTACACACATGTCGGATATAGTGCCAAGTAAGAGGGTGGGAATAAATTAGTTTCCAACTTCGTATTCTCGGGAAACTAAATTTTTTTTTTTTTTTGTATCAAACACTCTCTAAGATATATTTTATAATACTCTTTCCAGTCTTGAATATAAGTAAAAGAAAATTCCTTGTATGTTAGGTAGATATAAGAAAATTCCTAAGATATTTTATTATTATTTTTATATGAAATAGACTCTTACAAGTCTAGGAGTCAAGTTTATGGAACTCCCAACGGGTCTACATAAACTCTCAAGTTTGATAACCTTGCATAGTTGGTTACATTCGATTAGCACTCGCTTATTTATAATGGGTTGTAGACAGGGTCCCTTGTTCCACGTGTCATGTTCTTAATGGCGTTGGGAGTCCAATGCTTTTAGTTGAGTTATAATGGTGGTTTGACTATTATGCCAGTCTCATGTTTTATGCCGGTCTTACATTTATTGTTGTTCTTTTATAATGAGTTGGCTTTTTTATATCTATCCCAAAGTAACCTCCTCCGTAACAGTAGTATAATACAAAATTTAGTTTAGCCTAGAAGTGAGTAGTTAGTTAATTTTATTAAATCAAGCAACAACGAAAAAGATTTACGGCACAACATATACCACCTAAGCTTCCACCGTTACGTTTTCTTGTTAGGTGTTAAATTTTCTTTTACTCTATTACGTGGCCATAAGTTAGTAAAGCCATCCTTTTTACATTGCCATTAAGCTATTACGTGGTTAGAAATTAGGATGTGTACGTTTCCAAATTGCCACTAAGGATAGTTGCATGATTTTAAATAACAGTTCGCAATCGTAATTTAATAGCAGTCCATAAAAATTAAACTCTTTAACAATTGCTACAAAACCTATGATAGCAATTTAATAGGGGTATTTCAGTTTGAATATAACAATACTTTACATCAATTACATGCTCCTGCATGAACCTTAGACATCAATAGATATGGAACGAGGGTAGAAGCTAGTTATGTGGATAAAACTTAGATAGCATTGTTCGCCAATCAAAGTTGCCTGAGTGGTATATTTTATCAATTTCATCTCAGTAATTAAAATTATTGTATTTTATGTGGCTAATTTTGATTGGAGAACAATACCACCAGTCTTTTTGGTATTGTATCTGAGATTTATCCCAGATATATATGTACTATATTGCCACTGTCAACAACAGCATTACTTTATTTAGAGTTCTTACTAAAGCTTGATACTGTATGAATATGAAGAGCAATCATGCTTGATTTGGATTGCTCGTTATTTTTATGTCTGGTGTTCAGTGAAATGTTGTTTTTACTGATATTGGAAACGGAAACTTCTTTAAAAATCTTTACTGAAGTACTTTGTAGAAATGTCCATGTTTCAAAACAGCCATTACCAGTTGTTGCATACTTTTTTTCCTGATTAATTTAGGACTTAAATCTTCAGACAGGAAACATTATTATTTCTTTCCGATCTGCTATGCCCTTGAGATATCATTCTGAAATATATATACTTGTAATCGAACCTGCGACTAACTTCTTTGTTCTAGTTTTATCAGATCTCAGTGTTTTCCTATACAGATTACTGGTTGGCCATTGGAATTAATGGCTTATGCTTATTTAGCAGTTAGTCCTTCGAGCATGAGAGAAAATTTTGAAGAGGTCTGACACTTTAACAATCTTTGAGAATTATTCTTTGGATGTTATATAACCCTATGAGTGATTCTTTTAACAGATGGCTGCTGCAGCATCAAATAATACCACCTCCAAGAAGGATTTGAGATATCCTGAAATAGAGGAGCAAGCATTGCAATTCATACTAGATAGCTGCGAATCCAGCATATCAAAATACAACAAGTTCTTACAGGCAAGGAAACACTTTAATAAGGAAGCTTTATGTCTTTTTATTTTATTTTTATGATAGCCATAGTTTAAAAAATCGATTTATCAAGTTGTGAGCATCAAATGAGTGTTGATTTATCAAGTTGATAAATGAGTGTTGAATATGTTTCTGGCAGGCAAGTGGATCACTGGATTTGGATGTGACTTCTCCTAAACAACTCAACCGAAGGCTCTTTCTGAAACAGCTAGCCGTGGACTTGTGTACTAGCGAGCGAAGGATATTATTTCGTGCTCAATACGTTAGTTTTTAAAGCATATTTTTTAATTTCTACATTCCATAATCCATAACATTGCTGGTTGTTTAAACTAAAGTTAGTATAGAACTTGGTTGTAGCTTCTTTGTTGAACTTCTGCTTCTTTCTCAAACCACTCATGGCTTGTTTGATGTACAAATGTTTCTTCTTCACATTCCAAATAAACATAAAAACCATTCCCTCAGGCCCCAGCACAAGAAATTCCATTCCCATCATTTCTGTTGTTTGTTGTTATCATTGTTAGTGAAGGATCCAAAAACATTTGAGGGGTCAAAAGTGAACAAACTAAATTGTAAAATTACAGAATCTATGTTTATAAAAAAAATAAAAATGTACTATATATTCTTTTAGAAAAAATTAGGAAGGAGGGACTGGGGTCCACACTTGCCTAGCAGTGATAGCCTAACAGTGAATTTATTATAACTATGATTGGTGCATGCCCTTGAATATTGACAAGCATGTAAGTTTACCCCTTGGTCCCAGAAAATGAAGAATTCAAATAAAACGATGAAATAATATCAACAATAACAACAACAACTACTACAACAAAGCCTTATCCCACCAGGTAAGATCAGTTACATGGATCACATGACACCATTCGGCACGGTCCAAAAACACGTCCAGTGGGACTAAACCAAAAAGTAAATAATAAACTTCCAAATTAGGTTGATGCTTACTTTTGTAACTTCACAACACAACAAAGATAGCATATGACTCTTTCACAATATAATACTCCCTCCGGTCCTTTTTATAAGAAACAAAATGGTGTTCTTTTTTTGTCATAATTATAAGAAACATAGACCCACTTTAAGATGTATTAATTGTTAGTTTTCTTTTTTATCCTTCATCTTGTGAACTCCATTAATGAGACACCTACTCATTTCTCATGCATTTATTAGTCTATTAACAGTAGAAGTTACACTTATTGGGGAGGTGCAGTGTCATTAATGTAACCACTACTTAAACCAATCAATTTAAGGGTTGCTTTTGGAATAAAATTAAAATTTATAACATTATTAATTATAACTAACTAACTTAACTATTTTTATTGGTCTTGATGATTTAGTTATTTGTTTCTTACTCCCTCCGTTCCAGATTATATGACGTTTTAGAGAAAAAAATTTGTTCCAAAATAGATGACGTTTTACAAAACCAATGCTGCATTAAATATCTTTTTCCAAGACTACCCTTAATTAATACTTAGTGGAAGTAGTGTAGTATGAGTAATTAATTAGAGAGATAAAGGGTATATTAAGAAATTACCTAATGTTTTCTAGAAAATTTAACAAATTAATTGCATTTCTTAATACCTGTGTCAAAATCTTAAACGTCATATAAATTAGAACGGAGGGAGTATATGTTTATCACTAATTTTGGATGTTTTTTAATAATGATTGCAGATACTGAGAAGAAAACTGAGGGACATGAGGCCTGGTGAATTAAGGGCCTAAAAATATTCAACGGTTTCCGGAATCTTTTCCAATGAGGCCATTCACTGGTGCATTGTTTTCTGCCCTGGTTTGCCCTTGATTGTTTTAAAAAAAAAAAAAAATCTATCTCACCCTTGAGCATGATGAACTTTGTTCATTGGTACTCCCTCCGAACTGAAATATAAGCAACAAAAATGACATATGTGTTGAATTAAAATATAAGCAAATTTTAACTAACTCTCTCCTATTTAATGATACCATCTCTAAAATACCCTTCATTTAATTAGAGTTTTGTTTCCAACAACCTTCTATTTTTTTGTCTTATGCAATTAAATGCAAGGGGTACTTTAGGAAGTGTGTTATTTTTTTTATTGAGACTATCAAAATTAAATGATGCTAACTAATTTTCTTAAAGGGTGTGAATCAGTTTTTTTTTTTTTTTTTGCTTATATTTCAATCCGGAGAGAGTATCACCTAATTGAGGGAAACAGGTCCAGTCTTCAATATTTATTGATCAATATTGAAAAAGCAAGAGAAGAAATAGAAAAGGGAAGGAATGATTGTAATATAGGCTTGCTATGTATTTATTGATCCAAATAAATTTTTCTTTTCCTTTGTTGTTTAAATTTTCAATGTAAAAAATCTTATTTGGATCTTTTTGTGTAAGTTTTTCCTGCTTGTAAAAGTGTAATCGAGTTTGAGATGTAACCCTTCGCCCGTGTCTTCGAACCCGTCCCACTGCATATATATTTTTTCTAATGTATTTTTTATAATTATTAAAAATATAAATTAATTACTTTAATAGTTAAATAATCTAAATATAATAATAATTAAATAACAAACTTAAATTATACATTTAACTAAATATAACTTAATTCTTAAATTTTTTTTTATTTTTAAGTTCTTTATTTATTAATATTTTATATATTATTTGAATTAAAATATAATTAATAAGTTAATATATAGTTGCAGTAAAAAAAAAGTTAATATATAGTTTACTTAAAATATATAAATAAATTAAAATTGTAAAAAAGGTGTGGTAGCCCGGATGTTTGTGAGAGACCCAGGCTTAGTGCGTACACCTTGTATTTCTATTCAACCCCCCTCTCCCCAAATTCCTTATGATTACTCGTAGTGAAACCAATCAGGCTAAGGTGTTTAAATTATATAGGTCCATAAATATTAATTAAGATAATCTAAAAGGTTTGACACATAAGTAGAATAAAGAATCAATAAGGGTTTTTTTTTTACAGAAAGAATCAATAAGGTTAAAGGTTAATATTGTAAAGCATCAAATATAAATTTCAGTAACAATTATAAATACATAAATCACTGTTAATATTTAGTATTTATACTATGTTTGTTAGAAAGATAAACTTACAGCCTAGTTTTTATAAAATGTATCTGGGAGTGGATACTGAATAGGCAAACTAGCGTTAGTTTCAAGCTCAGTGGAATGGATAGATATTGATCCTGCAGGTTGGTTTAAAGAAACAGGTTAAATGCTAAGTGAAGTCCTTAAGACCCCTCTATGTGTGTCAATTAAATGAACGGTACTATGAATATCTAATAGCTAAATATGAGTCTTATTAGCAATATTGATTTTCCTGACCATATTAAAATATGCTAACCATTTTCATTAATATTGTTATAATTTTATCCCCCATTAACTTGCAACGAAAATGGGCTTCAGTAATTACAGCCCGTTAAAATATTATATGGTTTTGTTGTAGTGCATGTATGAACACAGGTCTTTGATTGAGCCAAATCACAATCAATAAAAAGGTGTAGCCTCCTAGTTATGTCAAGTTACACATAAGAGAGCTTATTGGAGTTTCTTGAGTTCTTACCCAGTTTTAGGACAGTATGTTTTCAAATGTGAACTAAGAAAACTCTCATTTCTAAAAAAAATACATTTGGAGTATTTTGGAAATGAAACCATGATGAGTTACAAATCCACAAAAGTTGCATATTTTATTATTCAATTTATAATTTTAAAAAGATAATATAATTTTTTTTTAAGAGAGTACGTAAGTCCATAATGAAACTCATCATTTTTTTCACATTTAATTATTTTATGTTCCTTTTTGTTACGTTATATGAGAAAAAGATACAAAAGCAATGTATAAAAAAAATACAAAAGCAAATGTAGTAAAACTCATTATTTATATAAAGTTTATTGAAACTTTTTTTGTATTTTTTTTCATGACAAGAGTCGAAACATGACAGAAATAACATGAGATTATTCAATATAATTTTATCATAAAATTAAAATTTATCAAAATAAGAAGCAACAATGCTCATAATTCTAGTACTCGCATGTCGTGATTGGCTCTGACAACAAAGGCTACATCATGACTGGAGTTGCTATTCTCACCCCAACATTTGCTATTCTCACCATCCACGTGGGTGGTTTTTTTGTTATTTCAAAATTACCCTTCCCACGGAATCACGATTCTGCTGTACAACATATATAACGGAATTGTTATTCTGTTGCACATATTTTTTTTTCACCTCCACACTACATAACGGAATCACGATTCCGTTGTATACTTGTATAACGGAATCATGTTTCCGTTGTAATGAATAGGGTGTCAAAAAAAATACATAATGGAAACACGATTCCGTTGTACATTTCGTTGTACATTTGTACAACGGAATCGTGTTTCCGTTACAATATACGCGGGGGGAAAATTAATTTAACGAAATTGTAATTTCGTTACCTTTTTTTTTCACCTGGTTGCACAGAAACGGAATTAAAATTCCATTACATTAAATGAAATGGTGTGAAACGGAACTACATTTCCGTTATATTATATTCAATTGAAAACAAAATGTAATTCCGTTTTTATTTTATAATTTTTCTATTCGAAGTTCCTTTTTCTTTATTTGTCATCTTTAATTTTACGTTTTAAAATTTATTTTTAATAAATATCAATATTAAAAAATTTAAATTTAAATTTCGACAACCATGTTAAAACTTAAAAATCCATATATATAAAATATTAAAAATTTAAATTAACAAAAAATGTAAATGGCTTAAATGCAACTTCGGTCCTTTTATTTTTTATAATCCTAATTTAAAAAATTGGGGACTAAATATCTCTATTTTAAAATAGGAAAACCAAAATTGCATATTTTAAAAAATATGGGGACTAAATGTCTTTATTTTAAAATAGAGAGACCAAAATTGCGGATTTTAAAAAATAAGGAGATCAAAATTGTATTTATTAATTTTATAACATAAAATATATATAACATAAAATTCTAAACAACTTACATAATGAATACATATAATATATACATATATCACATAATTTTAAAACAATTTAGGTTGAAATATATCTATACAAAATTTTAATAAAATTTAAAGTTAAAAAAATAAAAATAAAAACATAAAATATTATGTGAAGGTGTGAAGAAAAAATAGAAAAGGAGAGAGAGAGAGAAAGAAAGCAGGGGAAGGAGAGAGAAAGGGAGGGGAGGGGAGTGAGGAAATGGTAATAAGGGCAACAATATCTTTCCATATAATTTTGAAAAAGTAGGGGGTGAGAATAGCAATTCCCAATCGTGATTGAGATTGAATTGGGCTGAGATCCACTTTCAATCATTTTCAATCATCATTAGTGAGAATATAATTAGAATATTTTTATAATTGGTTATAAAAAATGAATTTCTTTGTTAGAGAGGTAAAATTGTAACCCCTTTTTTTTTTTAATTACTTAATTTCTATATAAAATCCATAAACACGAAAATTTACAAATAAAATAAATACATTCCATTAAGTTTAAAGTTTGTCTTTATAATTTACATTATTAAAATTTACAGAAAATACTATTACAAAATTATTTCTAATTAATACAAAAGTATCTAAAGCCAAAAACCCCTATTCCTATAGCTCTGGAGTATGTCTGCATCTGTGACTTCTAATTAATCTTCCAAATACCTGCAATCACACTCCCCTAGAATCTGGGGACAGCATTACCGGATCAGGCATTTAATTTCTCATACAATAAAATAATTTCAAACAAATACATATCATAACAATTTAATTAGTTACACACAGAATTAAATGCAGTATGATTTATGCAAATGCAGTTTTTGACTCAAATTCATTTTTGACCCTGCTCCATGGAGACTTCCCCTTTGAGTGTTTAGTAAGTAACTGGCCTACCATTACGTACTGCAATTCAGCTATCAGCCCCTACTAAACGCGAATAAGCTAAACAGAATTAGGAGATCAGGATACCCGGAAGGCTACCACGACCGCAACTCAGTCCAGTTTCCAGCCACATGTAGAATTGCCAATATCCTTCACCCCACAGACTATATAATCACAGATTATACGGTCCTGTCTAACAAATTCTACTCACCCCAAAAATCCTTTCTCAATCATTTTCATTTCACATGACTACCGAAATCTCGGTTAGTCAACAATTCATTTCTCAATCAGTTTCATTTCACATGACTACCGCAGTCCCGGTTAGTCAACAAAAGTCATTTCTCATAGATCAACTCAATTCTCATGACTACCACAATCCTGGTTAGTCAACATAATTCTTTCTCATTTGATACTTTTATAAATCCCCCAAAAAGACTCATGCTAATGAATTTTGTTCATGATCACAATCAAATAAATAATTTGTACACATTAACATACAAGGATACAAAAATTTAAGCAATTTACATTATAACATTAGTATTTTTAATAATTTCCGAAAATGCCCTCAATCTTTTTCAAAAATACCCAATGTGTCCCTACATGTAAAATGACCATTTTGCCCTTGGTTTTACAAAAATTTCCACATAATATCCATTGCATTTAGGGCTGGCCGAATGGTCTCACTACCATTCTCAACATATTTTCCAAAGCAACAAACTCCAATTCCAACCAAAATTCAATCAAATCACAATTTCAATCAAAATTCAACAAACCAAATTTCAACCATTACAACACCTTAAAAATTCAATCAAACATCATTCCAATCCATGAATTTCAATCACAAGCATCAAAAACACAAAACCCCTAAATCAATTTCAAGTTTTCATGATTCTAGGCCAAAATTTTAATCTAACCCTACAACATGTTTTCTTCTAATTCCAAGGGTTCTAATTGAAATTAAATGCCTAGATCCTTACCTTAAACTCTTTAATTGAAGAAAAAGCCTTGAATTCCTTTCTCCCTCACTCCTTGGTCTTGTAGGAATTTTTGAGATTTTCTCCAATTTCTTTTCCTTTTTGCCGATTAACTTAGGGTTTAGGAAGTTTGGATGGTTGGGTTTCTTAATTTGGGATGAGATGATGAAGTTAAGATGAAATGAAGTCAAGAGCTGCAGCTGCTGGGTAAGGAAGCTCACGGTTCTGTTTTTGTAGGGAAATAGCTTTTGTGACTTTTTACTTTGTTTTAAGTTTTAATACTTCTTTAAACAAGTTATTAACCAAATTGAAGTTTGCCTTCATGTCCAGCAGCTTCTGCACGTCCAGCAGCCCTTATTGGCCAAGGGAGATCAAGTCACCAAGCCACTTGGACAGCCAAAGGAGTTCCTTGGGTGACTTGCTCACTTGCCCACCCTAAAAGTCAACATTTTCAAGCACTTTGTAGAAAATTCTAGAAGGTAATTAGGGCTGCTAATTATTTTACAATGTGATTAGAATTTGAAGAAAATAACATCACCATTGGATTCCTCACTATCAAAAACCTTGGGGTAGTGTCTTACTTATCTCTTAATCCAAGCCTAATTAGCTTAATTTAGTGATCTTAGAAAAACCTAAGTTGTCACTTTTTGATTGGTTAAGGTTCTAAATTAAATTTTTCTTGGTTAAACATTTTTAATAATTATTCTAAGTATATTACAATTATTAGATAATTCTATAGATATCCTATGAATTTTCTCTAAATTTTCTGTCTTAAAATTTTACCGTAATAATTTCTCAAAGTTCTAACTTTCAGAAAATCCTAACAATTCTGAATAAGCATTTTAATTCTTTATCTGTATATATTTTTAATCTATATTCTATTACCTTTCTTTTAAGTTATAATTGAGTTCAAAATTCTATACTTGAAAATTTATCCTGGACAGCTGTCTGACATAGCAGTCCAGTCAACTATCAATTTTAGCAAAAACAAAGACATTTGCAAATTCAGAAAATTCTTCTGAGTAGAACTGTATTAATTTCATTAAGAAAATATGTTCATAAAGTTCTATAAAATACAGTGCTAATGTGTTCATAATGTACATATATAAATGCGTACAAATAGTAAAATGAGGATGTTACAATTCTCCCCTACTAATAAAATTTCGTCCTCGAAATTTCTAATACAAATATACAACCATTCAACTATACAACTAAATAACTATACAAACAAATGAGGATATGCTTCTCTCATTTTCTCCTCTAACTCCCATGTAGCATCACCTCTGATATCATCCCAAATAACTTTAACCAGAGAAATTTCTTTACCTCTCAGGTACTTAATCCTTCTGTCCTCAATCTTAACAGGCTTTGTTTCAAATGTTAGGTTTTCCTTTACCTGTATTTGATCAGGTTCAATGACATGTGAAGGATCTGAGATGTACTGTCTTAGTTGTGACACATGGAACACATCATGGAGGTTTGACAAAAAGGGTGGTAAGGCTATTTGATAGGCCATAGGTCCAATTTTTCTGAGAATTTGGTAAGGTCCAATAAATTTAGGAGTTAGTTTCTTAGACTTTATTGCTCTGCCAACCCCAGTTGTTGGTGTGACTTTCAAAAAGACATGTTCACTTTCTTGAAATTCCAAAGGTTTTCTTCTTTTATCTGCATAATTTTTCTGTCTACTCTGTGCAGTTTTCATTTTCTCCTGAATAAATTTTACTTTCTCAGTGGTTTGCTGAATAATGTCTGGACCTATCAAAAGATTCTCACCATCTTGATACCATACCAAATGTGTCCTACATTTCCTACCATACAATGCTTCATAGGGAGCCATACCTATACTAGAATGATAACTATTATTATATGTAAATTCTACTAAAGGTAATATATCTTCCCAATTCCCTTTCTCTTCTAATGTACAAGCTCTCAAAAGATCTTCTAATGATTGAATGGTTCTTTCTGTTTGGCCATCTGTCTGAGGGTGGTATGCTGAACTAAGATGTAGTCTACTTCCTAAGGCTTTCTGAAATTCTCTCCAAAATTTAGAAACAAATCTAGGATCTCTATCTGATACTATACTAGTAGGTACCCCATGTAATTTAACTATTTCTTTTATATACAATTGAGCCAATCTTTCTAAAGAATACCTAATATTTATTGGAAGAAAATGTGCTGATTTAGTTAATCTATCTACAATTACCCAAATAGAATCACAATTTTTATTAGTTCTAGGTAATCCTACTACAAAATCCATTGATATACTATCCCATTTCCACACAGGTATTTCTAAAGGTTGTAACATGCCAGAGGGTTTTTGATGTTCAATCTTTGCTTTTTGACAAGTTAAGCATCTAGCTACATATTCTGTTACCTCTTTCTTCATCTTAGGCCACCAAAACATTTCTTTTAAATCTTTGTACATTTTTGTAGTCCCAGGGTGAATACTCAATTTACTTTTATGTCCTTCTTCTAAAATTAATTCTTTCAATTCTTGGTTATTAGGTACACAAATTCTATTTTTAAATCTCATAATTCCATCTGTTCCCAAATTAAATTCTTTTACTTTATCTGTTCCTATTAATGTTTTCTTTTCTTGAATGAATGTATCTACATCTTGTTTCTTCCTAATATCTTCCAAAAAATCATTAGCAATAGTAATTCTTCATAATTGAATTTTATCTTTTTCTCTAACTGTACACAAGTTCAAATCTCTAAATTGTTCTATTAATTCTAATTCTTTAATCATCATAGTTGACACATGTACAATTTTCCTACTTAAGGCATCTGCTACTACATTAGCTTTTCCTGGATGATACATTAATTGAAAATCATAGTCTTTAATAAACTCCATCCATCTTCTTTGTCTCATGTTAAGTTCCTTTTGATCAAACAAATATTTTAAACTCTTATGGTCACTATACACATTAAATTTAGACCCATACAAATAATGTCTCCAAATTTTCAAAGCAAAAACTATGGCAGCTAATTCTAAATCATGTGTAGGATAATTTCTCTCATGTGGTCTCAACTGCCTAGACACATATGCTACCACTTTACTATTCTGCATTAACACACATCCTAACCCTTGATAAGAAGCATCACAATATACATCATAAGGTTCATTTGGGTCAGGTAAAATTAAAACTGGTGAGGTAGTCAATTTATCTTTCAACTCTTGAAAACTTTTCTCACAACTTTCACTCCACACAAAAGGTTGGTTTTTCCTAGTTAATTCAGTTAATGGTCCAGCTATCTTAGAAAACCCTTCAATAAATCTTCTATAATACCCAGCTAATCCTAAGAAACTCCTAATCTCAGTTACTATTTTAGGTCTCTCCCATTCCAAAACCGCTTCTACTTTAGAAGGATCTACACTTATTCCCTCTTTAGAAATTACATGCCCCAAAAATTTTACTTCCTCTAACCAAAATTCACATTTAGACATCTTTGCAAATAATTTTCTATCTTTTAAAGTTTCTAATATTATTCTGAGATGATTTTCATGTTCTTCTTTATTTTTAGAATATATTAATATGTCATCTATAAATACTACTACAAAATTATCTAAATATTGTTTAAACACCCTATTCATATAATCCATAAACACGGCTGGTGCATTAGTTACTCCAAATGGCATCACTTGATATTCATAATGTCCATATCTAGTCCGAAAGGCAGTCTTGGGTATGTCTTCCTTTTTAACTCTAATTTGATAGTACCCAGACCTTAAATCTATTTTAGAAAAAATTGTTGCTCCCTTAAGTTGATCCATTAAACCATCTATTCTAGGTAAAGGATATTTATTCTTTATAGTTACTTTATTTAATTGTCTATAATCTATACATAACCTAGATCCCCCATCTTTCTTTTTAACTAATAACACTGGGGCTCCCCATGGTGACACACTAGGTCTTATAAATTGTTTTTCTAGCAACTCTTCCAATTGTTTCTTTAATTCAGTTAATTCCAATGGTGCCATTCTATAGGGTTGCATAGAGATTGGTCTAGTACCAGGCATCAAGTCAATGCTAAATTCTATTTCTCTCTCAGGAGGTAAACCAGGAACATCATCAAGAAAAACTTCAGGATACTCATTTACAACTAGCACAGAGTCAATTTCAATTTTATCTTCTTTAGTTCCAAGAGATGATAACATGTATTTTTGAATTTCACTTTTAAATGATATTTCTTTAGGTTGGACAAGTTTAAGTCTAGAAACATCAAGTTCAGGGAAAATCACAGATTTAGAGGCACAGTCTATTAGAATATGGTTGGCTGCTAACCAATCCATTCCTAATATCACATCAAGGTTAGTCAAAGGTAAACAAATCAAATTCACAACAAATGGTCTATCTCTGATGGTTATCATACAGTTCAAACATATTTGAGAGGTTAGGATTGGTTGAGATGTAGGCACAGAAACAAGTAAGGTGTAGGGTAATGGTGACACAACTAAGCTCAGATTCTCAACACAGTCATCAGATATAAATGAATGGGTAGCACCTGAATCAAATAATACAGTCAAGGACTTACCTTTCATTTGACCTTTGTCCTGAATAAGATCTGCAGACCGTGAAGCCTCAGTACCACTCAAGGTAAATACTCTTCCACTAGCTGTAGGTTTCTGGGTCTGTAAAGTTCTACCAGTCTGATCCCTTCTGGGTGCATAACAATCCCTAGATATATGGCCTGGTTTTCCACAGTTGAAGCAAACAGGACCAGTTATAGGACAATCCTTTGCCATATGTCCCTTTCCACACTTCCAGCATTTAACTACCAAATGAGATCCTTGAAAATTTCCAGCCCCACCTACTCCTCCCATTGGTCTAAAACCACCTGTACCTACTCCTCCTCCAAAGCGCCCTGGTGGTGGTCTACTGTATGGTCTCTGAGGCTGAATATTTTTCCCTTTCATCATAGGACCTCCCCTTCCAAAACTACTCCTACTTGCATATCCCGCCATTTTGGATCTTTGCTCCCTTTTCATATCTTCAATTACTTTGCACTGATCCATTAATTCAGGGAACTCAGTAATCCTCAATGGAACTATGGCTTCCTTAATCTCATATCTCAACCCTTTTTCATACCTCCTGCACTTCCATTCTTCATTTCCAGTGATCTGCAAGTATTTAGAATATTTGGCCAAAGATTCAAATTTAGAAGTATATTCAAGAATACTCATACTTCCTTGAGTCAAACTGATAAACTCTTCCTCTTTGGCTTGTCTCACAGTCTCTGGAAAATATTTCTCAAGGAACAAGGTCTTGAAGATATCCCAGGTGATCACTTCTCCCCTGTTCTCCCACATCCTCTGGGTAGCTTTCCACCACAACCTAGCATCACTCAGTAAATGAAAGGCTGCATGTGTCACCCTTCTCTCATCAGGACACTCCATAGCCACAAAAATATCCTCCAGATTCTGAATCCACTCTTCAGCTTTCTCTGGATCATACTCTCCCTTAAAGTAAGGTGGATCATGCCTCTTAAAATCTGTTAAAGTGGTCTTGTCAACAAGTGGAGGTGGATGCTGAGCTAGTGTCTGATTAGCCAACATCTCAGTCTGCTGAGTTACTGCATTAGCCATATCCCTCATGGCTCTGGCCATCTCAGCTATATTATCATTTCCAACTGTGGGATTTGCAGCTGGTCTTCCTCTTCCTCTTCCTGACATCTCTACCTGTCTAAAAAAAATAATCTTTGATCCAGTTACTACCCTTGTTCCTATAATATTCCTAACAAACAACTAAGCAACCAATTCATAGAAAACAACCAATTTCAATCAAAACAAACAATTCATATAAAACAACCAGTTTCAATCAAAGTAACACAGCAAAATACATAACAGACCAATTACTCACAAATCCTAGAGATGCATAACCAGAGCTCTGATACCACTAATGTAACCCCCTTTTTTTTTTTAATTACTTAATTTCTATATAAAATCCATAAACACGAAAATTTACAAATAAAATAAATACATTCCATTAAGTTTAAAGTTTGTCTTTATAATTTACATTATTAAAATTTACAGAAATTACTATTACAAAATTATTTCTAATTAATACAAAAGTATCTAAAGCCAAAAACCCCTATTCCTATAGCTCTGGAGTATGTCTGCATCTGTGATTTCTAATTAATCTTCCAAATACCTGCAATCACACTCCCCTAGAATCTGGGGACAGCATTACCGGATCAGGCATTTAATTTCTCATACAATAAAACAATTTCAAACAAATACATATCATAACAATTTAATTAGTTACACACAGAATTAAATGCAGTATGATTTATGCAAATGCAGTTTTTGACTCAAATTCATTTTTGACCCTGCTCCATGGAGACTTTCCCTTTGAGTGTTTAGTAAGTAACTGGCCTACCATTACGTACTGCAATTCAGCTATCAGTCCCTACTAAACGCGAATAAGCTAAACAGAATTAGGAGATCAGGATACCCGGAAGGCTACCACGACCGCAACTCAGTCCAGTTTCCAGCCACATGTGGAATTGCCAATATCCTTCACCCCACAGACTATATAATCACATATTATACGGTCCTGTCTAACAAATTCTACTCACCCCAAAAATCCTTTCTCAATCATTTTCATTTCACATGACTACCGAAATCTCGGTTAGTCAACAATTCATTTCTCAATCAGTTTCATTTCACATGACTACCGCAGTCCCGGTTAGTCAACAAAAGTCATTTCTCATAGATCAACTCAATTCTCATGACTACCACAATCCTGGTTAGTCAACATAATTCTTTCTCATTTGATACTTTTATAAATCCCCCAAAAAGACTCATGCTAATGAATTTTGTTCATGATCACAATCAAATAAATAATTTGTACACATTAACATACAAGGATACAAAAATTTAAGATTATAACATTAGTATTTTTAATAATTTCCGAAAATGCCCTCAATCTTTTTCAAAAATACCCAATGTGTCCCTACATGTAAAATGACCATTTTGCCCTTGGTTTTACAAAAATTTCCACATAATATCCATTGCATTTAGGACTGGCCGAATGGTCTCACTACCATTCTCAACATATTTTCCAAAGCAACAAACTCCAATTCCAACCAAAATTCAATCAAATCACAATTTCAATCAAAATTCAACAAACCAAATTTCAACCATTACAACACCTTAAAAATTCAATCAAACATCATTCCAATCCATGAATTTCAATCACAAGCATCAAAAACACAAAACCCCTAAATCAATTTCAAGTTTTCATGATTCTAGGCCAAAATTTTAATCTAACCCTACAACATGTTTTCTTCTAATTCCAAGGGTTCTAATTGAAATTAAATGCCTAGATCCTTACCTTAAACTCTTTAATTGAAGAAAAAGCCTTGAATTCCTTTCTCCCTCACTCCTTGGTCTTGTAGGAATTTTTGAGATTTTCTCCAATTTCTTTTCCTTTTTGCCGATTAACTTAGGGTTTAGGAAGTTTGGATGGTTGGGTTTCTTAATTTGGGATGAGATGATGAAGTTAAGATGAAATGAAGTCAAGAGCTGCAGCTGCTGGGTAAGGAAGCTCACGGTTCTGTTTTTGTAGGGAAATAGCTTTTGTGACTTTTTACTTTGTTTTAAGTTTTAATACTTCTTTAAACAAGTTATTAACCAAATTGAAGTTTGCCTTCATGTCCAGCAGCTTCTGCACGTCCAGCAGCCCTTATTGGCCAAGGGAGATCAAGTCACCAAGCCACTTGGACAGCCAAAGGAGTTCCTTGGGTGACTTGCTCACTTGCCCACCCTAAAAGTCAACATTTTCAAGCACTTTGTAGAAAATTCTAGAAGGTAATTAGGGCTGCTAATTATTTTACAATGTGATTAGAATTTGAAGAAAATAACATCACCATTGGATTCCTCACTATCAAAAACCTTGGGGTAGTGTCTTACTTATCTCTTAATCCAAGCCTAATTAGCTTAATTTAGTGATCTTAGAAAAACCTAAGTTGTCACTTTTTGATTGGTTAAGGTTCTAAATTAAATTTTTCTTGGTTAAACATTTTTAATAATTATTCTAAGTATATTACAATTATTAGATAATTCTATAGATATCCTATGAATTTTCTCTAAATTTTCTGTCTTAAAATTTTACCGTAATAATTTCTCAAAGTTCTAACTTTCAGAAAATCCTAACAATTCTGAATAAGCATTTTAATTCTTTATCTGTATATATTTTTAATCTATATTCTATTACCTTTCTTTTAAGTTATAATTGAGTTCAAAATTCTATACTTGAAAATTTATCCTGGACAGCTGTCTGACATAGCAGTCCAGTCAACTATCAATTTTAGCAAAAACAAAGACATTTGCAAATTCAGAAAATTCTTCTGAGTAGAACTGTATTAATTTCATTAAGAAAATATGTTCATAAAGTTCTATAAAATACAGTGCTAATGTGTTCATAATGTACATATATAAATGCGTACAAATAGTAAAATGAGGATGTTACAAAAATGACTACATATAATATAAACACGGGAAAATTTTCATAATGTACATATATAAATGCGTACAAATAGTAAAATGAGGATGTTACAAAAATGACTACATATAATATAAACACGGGAAAATTTTCAGTACTCCTATAATATATAACTTTTTTCCTTAAAAGCAAGACAATTGTCCTGATCGGTATATTAATCTAATAGCTTATTTTTATTTTTCTTTATAATTCCTTGGTCTTGTATAGCTATTGTATTCGGGCTAGACTATTCCTAAGATCCTGCTTAATAAAGTTTTGCCTATAAAAAACAAAACAAAACACTTATCATGTATGGTTAGTTTCTCCTAATTTATTTATTTTTCTAAAATAAAAATTAGAGACAACTGCTAAATAAAGATAAATTTAACGGAGGTGTTTAGGGGTGTTCACGGGTACGACTAACCCATGAACCCAACCCGACCCGATTAGTTCGGATCGGATTTTTGAGAGTTCGGATCAAACCCGAACCCAACCCGTTCAAACCCATTAGTATACGGGTCGGGTAACGGGTTTTGCATTTTGAACCCGTGACTCGACCCGACCAGGCTCGTACCATAAAATTAAATTATATATATATATATATATATATATATATATATATATATATATATATATATTAAGAAATACAAAACACCATATTTTTTTGCTAATTTTTAACCACACATGAATTATATTTCTCTTTTTTAATTGTTTCTATTTTTTGTCTTAATTTTCTTTATGTTTTCTCATGCTAATATCTATTTAAAATAAAATATTTGTATTGGCATTGAAACCATTCATTTTATTAATCAAATATTGTCACAATTTGATCTTTTTGGAGGACATGTAGAAATTATATATTTGCAAAGCTCTAGGCAAAAATAAATTGTTGTTCTAAAAAATTCTAATTTTTACGAAATAAAAAATATTTTTTAAATATTCTGACCAGATCAACCCAACCCGACCCAATCCATTTTTGAACGGGTTGGATCGGATCGGATTTCACAATAAAATTGCACAAACCCAACCCAACCCAACCCGTAAAATTTTGATCGGGTCGGATAACGGGTTTAGCAAAACCCGGCCCAACCTGATCCGTGAACACCACTATAGGTGTTATTGGTACAAAAAGTTTAATACCCCTGCCATGAGCACATTATGTGTGTGTGTGCACAATAAATGTTTATTTTATAAAAGTAAAGTTTATAATTTAAATATATAAATTATATTATAATTAAAATTTGCAATAAATAATATTTTTGAACATATAAATTATATTTTATATTTAGGATAAATAATTTATATTGTGATATATCGCTATGAGGAATGTTAGCGACACTCTCTCTGACACTTTCTTGCTAACATTCTATGTGATTGATTGTAATTTTTTGAAAATCACTAATTTTGGTAGGTCTCACTTTTAGATTAGAAGAGATAATCATTAAATGATAAATGAAACCCACCAAAATTGTGATTTCCAACAAATTTCAACTGATCAAAAAGAGTGTTAGCAAGAGAATATCAAAGAGAGTGTTGCTAGCATTTCTCTATTGGTATTTTTAATTATTGGAATGATTTTAAAAAAGAAAAGAAAAGGAGAATTAGGGGGTGTGAGAGGTAAAAATGGGAGGTGTAAAGAGTAATTCCCTTAGTGCATTTTAGGCCAGGCCTCTATTGGATATGGACCGCCGAGACTAGGTTTGGCTCATTCTCAACCAAACTGCTTTGGTTGTTACTATTCTCACTTTCAGAATTACTATTCTCACCCCCTACTTTTCCAAAATTCCATGAAAAGACATTTTTGCCCTTATTACCATTTCCTCAAACCCCCTCCACAAATCCACAAAAGTTTCATATTTTATTATTCAATTTATAATTTTAAAAAGATAATATAATATTTTTTTGTGAGAGTACGTAAGTCCATAATGAAACTCATCATTTTTTTCACATTTAATTATTTTATGTTCCTTTTTGTTACGTTATATGAGAAAAAGATACAAAAGCAATGTATAAAAAAATTACAAAAGCAAATGTAGTAAAACTCATTATTTATATAAAGTTTATTGAAACCTTTTTTGTATTTTTTTTATGACAAGAGTTGAAACATGACAGAAATAACATGAGATTATTCAATATAGTTTTATCGTAAAATTAAAATTTATCAAAATAAGAAGCAACAACGCTCATAATTCTAGTACTCGCACGTCGTGATTGGCTCAGACAACAAAGGCTAAATTGTGACGGGAGTTGCTATTCTCATCCAACTTTTGCTATTCTCACCACCCACATGTGTGGCTTTTTTGTTATTCTGAAATTACCCTTCCCATAGAATCACGATTCCGCTATACAACATATATAACATAATCGTTATTTCGTTGCACATATTTTTTTTCACCTCCACACTACACAACGGAATCACGATTCCATTGTACACTTGTATAACGGAATCATGTTTCCATTACAATGAATAGGGTGTCAAAAAAAATTACACAACGGAAACATGATTCCATTGTACATTTGTACAACGGAATCGTGTTTCTGTTACAATATACGTGGGAAAAAAATTAATTTAACGGAATCGTAATTCCGTTATGTTTTTTTTTTTACCTGGTTGCACAGAAATGGAATTACAATTCCGTTACATTAAATGAAATGGTGCGCAATGAAATTACATTTCCGTTATATTATATTCAATTGAAACGGAAATGTAATTCCGTTGAAATTTTGCTATTTGAAGTTCCTTGTTCTTTATTTGTCATCTTTATTTTTACGTTTTAAAATTTATAATAAATATGAATATTAAAAAAAATCAAATTTAAATTTCAACAACCATGTTAAAACTTAAAAATCCATATATCTAAAATATTAAAAATTTAAATTAACAAAAAATGTAAATGGCTTAAATGCAACTTCGGACCTTTAATTTTTTATAATCCTAATTTATAAAATTGGGGACTAAATTTCTCTATTTTAAAATAGGAAAACCAAAATTGTGGATTTTAAAAAATATGGGGACTAAATGTCTTTATTTTAAAATAGAGAGACCAAAATTGCGGATTTTAAAAAATAAGGAGACCAAAAATTTGTTTATTAATTTTATAACATAAAATATATATATATATATATATATATATATATATATATATATATATATATAACATAAAAATCTAAACAACTTACATAATGAATACATATAATATATACATATATCACATAATTTTAAAACAATTTAAGTTGAAATATATCTATACAAAATTTTAATAAAATTTAAAGTTAAAAAAATAAGAAAAACATAAAATATTATGTGGGGATGTGAAGAAAAAATAGAAAAGGAGAGAGAGAGAAAGAAAGCAGCGGAAGGAGAGAGAAACGGAGGGGAGGGGGAGTGAGGAAATGGTAATAAGGGCAATAATATATTTCCATATAAAAGTAGGGGGTGAGACAATTAAGGGGGTGAGAATAGCAATCTCCAATCGTGACTGAGATTGAATTGGACTGAGATCCACCTCTATTGGACCGATATTCATTTTTCAATCATCATTAGTGAGAATATAATTAGAATATTTTTATAATTGGTTATAAAAATGAATTTCTTTTTTAGAGAGGTAGAATGACTACATATAATCTAAACACGGGAAAATTTTCAGTACTCCTATAATATATAACTTTTTTCCTTAAAAGCAAGACAATTGTCCTGATTGGTATATTAATCTAATAGCTTATTTTTATTTTTCTTTATAATTATTTGGTCTTGTATAGCTATTGTATTCGGGCTAGACTATCCTTAAGACCGTGCTTAATAAAGTTTTGCCTATAAAAAATAAAGGCTTAATTATCAAATTGCTCCCAAATTATTTAAAATACTTCAATTTAGTCTTCAAGTTTTAAAACGCGTCAATTCAATCACCAAATTTTTTAAAAATGCATCAATTTAGTCTTTTCCGCCCAATTGGAGTTGACGCCATTAATAATTTGAGATCAAATTGACGCCGTTAAAGGCTAAGTTATCCCAATAAGCAAGAAGACTAGACAAACCTTGCCAATTTGGTTCCAAATTATTAACGACGCTAACTCCAATTGTACGAAAAGGACCAAATTAATGCATTTTTAAAAAATTGGGGACTAAATTCACGCGTTTTAAATTTTGGGGACCAAATTGAAGTATTTTAAATAATTTTGGGACCAATTTTGTAATTAAGCCAAAAACAAAACAAAACACTTGTCATGAATGGTTAGTTTCTCCTATTTTATTTATTTTTTCTAAAATAAAAATTAGAGACAATTGCTAAATAAAGATAAATTTAACGGAGGTGTTATTGGTACAAAAAGTTTAATACCCATGCCATGAGCACATATATATGTGTGTGTGCACAATAAATGTTTATTTTATAAAAGTAAAATTTATAATTTAAATATATAAATTATATTATAATTAAAATTTGTAATAAATAATATTTTTGAACATATAAATTATATTTTATATTTATGATAAATAATTTATATTGTGATATATCGCTATGAGAAATATTAGCGACACTCTCTCTGATACTTTCTTGCTAACACTATGTGATTGGTTAAAATTTGTTGAAAATCACCAATTTTGGTAGGTCTCACTTTTAGATTAGGAGAGATAATCATTATATGATAAGTGAGACCCACCAAAATTGTGATTTCCAACAAATTTCAACCGATCACAAAGAGTTTTAGCAAGAGAGTGTCAGAGAGAGTGTTGCTAGTGTTTCTCTATTGGTATTTTTAATTATTGGAATGATTTTAAAAAAGAAAAGAAAAGGAGAATAAGGGGTGTGAGAAGTAAAAATGGAAGGTGTAAAGAGTAAGTCCCTTAGTGCATTTGAGGCCAGGCCTCTATTAGATATGGACCACCGAGTTTGGCCCATTCTCAACCAAATCTGCTTTTCTTTTTTAAATTGGGCCTCTTCTCTTCCTTATTCAACAATTGTCCAATATCAATTAGTTTAATTAAACAAATTTAATTTCAATACTAAAATCAACATAAGTTAAATAAATAAATTGTTAGTTTAATTGGATCAGATGTTAGTAATTATAATTAGATGTTGAATGATTTATTTGTCTATTTCTTTTGAAAGAGCTTTTCTAAATGTTATTCCCAATACAAATAAACTTTGGTGATGACTCTACTAATTTCCAAATTTATTGTTTTCGATTCACCTCCAATTGCAACAATTACAGATGTCAAATACGAAATATTAGATGTAAAATTAATAATGATAAAAATTGTATAATTTGAAAATATAAAAACTAAAATCATATGATTTTTTTTATCCGTGAGAATCAAAGACAGGTACCGGGGATTTACAACAATTCATTCACCCTTCTCAACCAACTGAGCTACACCCTCTCGGTACTAAAATCATATGATTTAAGATTGAAAGGCTAAAATCGTCCTTAACATTTTATTACGAAAATCCACCCATAAATAAATAAATAAAAGGACAAAACGAAGTTATCACAAAAGAGAAAAAGAGCACCTTCTGTTTGAATATTCTCTTTCATGGATTTGACTCCTCTTTCCCTATAGGTTCCACGATGCATGGAGGGGTCCAGTTTAATCATTCATAAACACGCGTTAGTTGCTTGCAATTGACTTTTTAAGACAAACTTGCTGAAGGGTTAAGGAATATAAGGAAGCATTCAAAGTTCAAACCAACACAAGAAAGGAAATTACAGAATATATATATATATATATATATATATATATATATATATATATATATGGGTTAATTAAGTTTTTAGTCCCTAAACTTTTCAAAATTCGGTTTTTAATTCTTAAACTTTAGTTTGACTGGTCAAAGTCCTTAAACTTTTTAAAAATTCAGTTTTTAGTCCCTGAACAAAATTTTGACCAGTCAAAGTCCTTAAAGTTTTTAAAAAACTGATTTTTAGTCCTTAAACTTTTTTAAAATTCAGTTTTTAGTCCCTGGATTGATGAGATTTCAAGGACTAAAAATCGAATTTTTAAAAAGTTTATGGACTAAAAACTGAACTTTTAAAAAGTTTACGGACATTGACTGGTTAAACTAAAGTTTAGGGACTAAAAACAGAATTTGTAAAAAGTTTAGGGACCTTGATCAGTTAAACTAAAGTTTAGGATCTAAAAATCAAATTTTGAAAAGTTTAGAGATTAAAAATTTAGTTAACCATATATATATATATATGAAGAGGGACCAAATTACACCAATGTAACAATAAAAGTGTTGCACCAATTCTTGATAGTTGATTTTAATATAATCTAATGCTTATAGTGTTGGACCTTGTTAATGAGATTTGATTATTCTTCAAACATTAAAGGTGCAATTTAGAGGAAAAATATCATGTTATAATTCTTAATTGGAAAATTAAGATTTTTTAAATAATTTAATGACATAATTTTATGATGTGCTTATTTTAAATTTTAATTTATTAATAGGTATCTTAAATTGTCTAATAAACATTTAATTTACAATTAAATTTATAGTCAAACTTATTAAATAATTTGTAGTCCTTAGGCTTGAAGGTGAAACATTTAGGACACGTTTGGTGTAAAATATGATATAAAATAAGATAATAATTATCCTATCATATTGTAATAAGTTGTTTGGTGTGTCCATGTGATATGATAATTTTATTTTACTCTTTATCTTATCATGTTTGTTCAATGTATTTTTTTTATTCCGAAGAAAAAACTGAATTAGGAAGCAAAATAATGGTGTGGGTGAGGGAAAATCTAGAGAGGAGAGAATTCTACATCCTAGTGAGAGAGTAAAATGAGAGAAGTGAAATTGTTTTAGGAATTTGTACCTCTAACCTTTCCCTTTCGACTATTGTTAAATACACTCCTCCTCTTTACTTTTTACACTCCCCCCTTTTCTTTATATTTAAATTCATTCCAAAAATACTCTTATCTTGTTCAACTCCTTTTATCTACCTAAATATAACACACTCCCTCCTCTCACACCTATAATATTATTCACGTGACACCATGAAAGTCCTTTTCATTTCACACTTTAGATTTAAACCCAATGAAGTTAAAGGAATTCACTGTGAAACAAAAAAAGTGTTTAACACCAAATCATCAAATTACTTTACCTCATTCGATTCCACATACCAAAACACCAATCTTCCTAGCAACTATAAATGATGATTCGAATGCACACTTTCCCACACCCCTAAAAACCAAAAAAGATCAAACCTAACACAAATTATTAAATTCACAACCACCTCATTATTAATAAGAAAAAAAAAACGGCACACGGGTACATTGAAATTCAAATTAAAATTCAATGCAAATACCTGCAAGAATAACAGGCGAATCATCATGCCAAGGTGAACATTTCTGGTTGCAAGGAACCTCTCCCTAATGGCCACCTCCAATTCCTTCACGTACTTGTGCAAATAGAAGCATAAATCACTATCATCAAATACATAGCAGCACACCTTCTCAACTGAGGATTGAAAGAACAATGTTTGCTGTTACCATATTCTGGAAATTTAATTTCTGGAAGGGGAACGTTTCTACGTACCAAAAATTAGTTTATGGAAAGTGTACCTCTGCAAAAATACATTCTGGAATGAGGTTTGGGGAATGGATAATTTTGAGAGAGAGAAAAAGCAAAAATGTTAAAAGGGAGTGCACTTAGTAACTACGGAAATGTATTTAGCAATTGACAAAAGAAAAGGGACCAATTTGTCGGTCCAAATCAAATCAAGTAAGAGCATTTTACTCTTTTAACCAAAATAACTTTTATAATATATATATATATATATATATATATACATATATATATATATATACATATATGTATATATATATTGTAAATAAGGTCTCTCGGCAATTTAAATTAAGAATAAATCAATTTAAGAACATTTACTAATTAACTACTGCTTGGAACAATTGAGTAAATTTTTCTGGTATTTCTTCCAAAACAAAGTTTCTGAAATTTTTGGCAACGCCTAGATATTTCAATTTGTTCTGCCAACAGAACTACTTAAATAGAATTAGAAAATTCGACCATGATACAAACTCTAGCATATTTTTCTCTCACGAATCAAATAAAAAAGCCCTTTTCTCTCGTTCTCCATCTTTCCATTTTCCTTTTCTTTTAAAACAAATCGTATGTCACAATTAATCTACACCGTTTTACTATATCTCCTACTTTGTCTCACGTTTTTTGGATAAACAGAGCCTTAGTCGGAATATGTACAGTTTCAGTACAGTGGAGAATTTTTTCCATCACTTTTTTTCATTCACGATACTCGAATTTGATATCTTATTTAAGAAAATTGAGTCCAGTAGCAGCGAAATCAACAATTTGTTGGTATGAACCACGTGTCAAATTTTCCATTTTCCAAGTTAAAATGTTGACAAGATGACAACTATTATTGATGTTAAATTACAAAGACAACCGAACATGGAGATTTTGGCCGGAGGAAGGGTCAACGAAAAGGAAGTGATGGACTTACTGGTTATGGGATGGGGTCATGGAGTGGGCAGTGACTGAGTCACTAAGAATGGTGGAAATAAGGGATAATTTGGAAAAAGAAGGGGAAAGAAGAAAAAAATAAAAAAGGAAAAAAAGTAAAAAATTAAACCATTAATTTCATATTTATTAAATCCAACGGTGTATATCACTCTTTTGCACGGTGTATAAGGAGTTTACTTACGCACCGTAGACTCCATCTTTATTATAAACTAGAGAGTGTCTGCGTGCTTTGCACGCTGTGAGCAAAACCCAGCAGAGAGGGTGAAAAAAAAAAGCCAGCATTGAATTGCAACCCAGCAAAAACTGAAAGAAAAAAAAAAGGTTTAATTGTAAATTTTATTATCCAACTTTCATAATTTTACGAATTTTACCATCAAAATTTTATTTTTACAAATTTTACCACCTAAGTTTTCAATTTTTACGTATTTTACCACTATGATATTTCACAAAAAAAAAGTTAAAGAATTCAAAAAAAAAAAAATTTGAAACATCAGGGTGGTAAAATGCGCAAAAATTGAAAACTTAGATGGTAAAATTCGCAAAATAATGAAAGTTTGATGGTAAAATTTGCGAAAAAATAACTTGAATGGTAAAATTCGCAAAATGATGAAAGTTGGGTGGTAAAATTCGCAAAAAAAAAAACTTGGGTGGTAAAATTCACAAAATAATGAAAGTTGGATGGTAAAATCTGCAGTTAAGCAAAAAAAAAAGCCAGCATTGAATTACAGGTTGACACTTGACAGAGGTCGGACATATTTTATATAACTATTGATTATTTTTTATATAAAAAATTAAAAATACAATACGGGAATTTATCAAGAAGTCACTTATTTTAATATTACTCTCATCCAAATTAAATACACTTGATTATGGAGTTTTAATGAGTTTTTTTTATTACCAAATAAATTTATTAAAATAATACTTCAGCAATATACTTATAATTTTAGTGAAATATAATAAATTTATTATATATATAATAAAGAGAGACAAAACGATCAATTGATTTTTTTGGGTAAAATATTTTTTGGATCCTCGTAAAATATGCAAAATATTAATTTTGTCCCCAAAAAAAATTTCGTATTAATTTGGTCCCTGTAAAATTGAAACCTATTTTTATAGGTCACTATGAATACTAATAGCTTTTTTTTTCTTTTTTTAATTTTCTAAATTTACAATAACAAAATATGGAAATTTGATAAATATAAAATTTATAATTCATTTCTACGTAGCCATGCCAGATTACCATTTAACAAAGTTACCAACAAGGACCTACAAAAATAGTTTTCAATTTTAGAGGGACCAAATTAATACAAAAATTTTTTGGAGGATTAAATTAATATTTTGCATATTTTATAGGGACCCAAAACATATTTTATCCGATTTTTTTTATAGCAAAGAAACTCATATTATTTCATTCATAATGAGAAAGTGGATACATGTTAGAATAAAATCAAAGATATTTCAACTAGCATAAAATCTATACACCCTTGCTAAAGAATGGGTGACTTCATTAGCTTGTCTACAAACAAAATTAGCTGAAATTTTTTAATAACGCTACCCAATTGATACTATAGGTCAATTGTTTGGAGTTTGGGTCTAAGTAATAATTTCCTAGGTAAGTCTCTACTAGGTAATCCTAACATGTCATTAGAGACGGATCCAGAAACATATCGAAGGGGGGTCGAATTTTTTATTACACAATTATTTAAATATCTAACTTCTAATAAATAATTATTTAATAAATAGTAAATTTTACAAAAAAAAATTATTACTAATTTATGTATAAAATTATATATAGAATCTACTACTAGATGAAAATTAAACAAATATCAACTCAACACCTTACTTTTTTATTTATTTTTCTCTATTAATATTCTTTTAATTTTTCTTTTTTTTCTCACATATATATAAAGTGTCTTGAGGCCCGTGCTTGCCCCCCCTTCAATCCTTCCCTACATGTCATTGATGCTCTATCCAATAGTATTGAGGTGTCTTTCCATTCTTCCACTTTTATTAACAAAAAAAATGATACTATATATCAAACTTTTACACTTATGATATTTTTTTATAAAATAGGAAATTAACCACTTAATAATTTTTGTATTTACTTATATTTTAATTAACAAATTAGGAGTATAAAAAATAATTCTTATCATTTGTCAATGTTTACCCTTCTTCAAAGTTAAAGTTCAAATCCTTAATTCTTATTGTACTCAATTTTTTACAAAAAAAAAAAACTATATTGTTTTTCTATTTAATTTTCTCTATTTTTTTAGCTTTTTATTATTAAAGTAGATTGACTTGTCAAATTTTCATAAAATGCAGCTAATTAAATTTTTTTTTTTGAAAAACTGACCAAACTATTTTCGTCTTCACTTTCCATCGGGACAATATATGTTAAGGTGGACCAACTTTGTAATCTTTACTTGTGGTGAGGATCATTTATTGAGCCATGAAGTTGATAGGAGCTAAGCCTACCAATTTTGCTACTCCCTTTGTTCTCTATTATAAGCCAAAAAAAAAAACTGATTTCACACTTATTAAGAAAATTAGTTAACTTCATTAAATTATGTCAATTCCAATAAAAAATCAAACATTTTTCCTAAATTATCCTTCATTGGAACTTGATATGAAGCATAAACTCACTATTAAATGAAGAGTATTTTAAATATAGTCTCATTTAATAAAACAAAAGTAGTTGAGATTTGCATATATTTGAGAACAAAAAACAATGACTTTTTTTTTTTGCTTCTAATAGAGAACAGAGTAGTAAATCACAAGGCTAGTTGCACCAAGGTTCGTATCAAGAATGTAACTAGGATTATCTCTCAAGTATCAAGAGACAAGCAATCAATTAAAATTAATAATTGGAAAGAAAAATAAAGGATTTATTTTGTATAATAGCATAATAGCATAAATGAGATTAGAATCCAGAAATTCATGCAAGGTATTTGAAATGCAGATATCTTAAGATCAGATTTTACAAGGGACTTGTAAAATGCAGAATCTGTGAGACCGTCCAGACGTTGAAAATCACAGTTTTGTTGAAACTGTGTTTTGATGGATCGTCCAATGGGCAAAATTAGTTTTCACAAAACAGATTTTAAAGCAATAACTTGAGCTTACTGGGTGCAGGAAATAAACTCAAGAGAATGACAAGTTAAGCTTAAAGAGAGAGAGTAAAAACACTTGGTTTTTATACTAGTTCACTCAAATTGAGCTACGTCCAGTTCTCCTTCAAAAGCCTTTTGAAGGGTTCCACTAATTAATCACTGATTACAAAACAAGTATTCTACCCTGCCACTTCTGGCTACACAAGTATTCTCTAGGCCACTTCTGGAAAAGCTTTTAATCTCCCCCTGAGATTAAAAACACCCAAGTATTCTTTGATCACTAAGTCACTCCTGGCTTTCCAACAACAGTTTGAAGAAGTAAATCTGAATAACTTTCACAGAGAGGATATTACAATATAAAGCGAATTACAACAAGACTTTTCTTAGCAAAGAAGTTTCTATTTTTACACAAGTGTAGAGATTGTCCAACGATTTGAGCAGATTTTAGCACTTAGAAAATTTGATAGCTTCGTTATGTTTCATCAAGTCCTTTTGTGTGCTTGCTTCTCTATAGGCTTCAAGAAAAATATTTGTTGTAGGGATCTGAACCTTGAAATAATTTGTTCTCTCGCAATCATATGACCGTTATCACGTGTCAGCTTGGGGTGGAGAGAGAAAGGGGACAATAGTACTATCCTTGTCTGAGTGCGCCTCCACTACTTGTACGGAGAAGATTCTTCTTCTATAATTGTTCTTTTCTGTCTCCTGTCTCAATACACTTTTCGAATTTCAAATGTTAAGTCATTTCAAAAAGACGAGGGAATAAATGAATATAACTTTTCAGCATGCAATCATCCTTGAAAAGGTTAAGTGTACGAATAAGTGAAACAGTGGACGCTTCATAACTTAGAAATTTGTGTAAGTTATTTAGCTCCTTCTGGATGCTCAAAAGAATACAGTGTATAGTACACTGGTTTTCACAATACATTTGGACGCTTGTTAGTTAACAACGCATTGGACACTAGATAGTTCTTTATAAAACAAGTTCCATTGGTTCATTTGGACGATATATAAAACAATGTATATGGAGTTTGAGTATAGAGAATACAATACCACAAGAGTATTGGACGGTGTGTTTCCTGTCATACTTAAACAATATTCATTAGATACTTCAAAATTTAATTCTATTTGTTATCATCAAAACCAAAGTTTGAGTAGTCAAACATTGTCCAATGTCTTTGGTTCCAATAGTATTCAAATTCCACAATGCTAAACCAACTCTGAGGGCTCGTTTGGTGGTCAAGATAGGATAGGATATGACAGGATAAGAGCAGGATAAGCCTTAATCCTATCCAATGTTTGGTGCACACCATGATATGAGCCAGATAACGATAAGAGGTAGTCGTGGCTACGACGATGACAAGAATGGTAGTGACGATGATGGTGGTGGCAGTGGTGGTGGCGACAATGGTAGTGGTGGTAGTGGTGATGACAATAGTGGTGATAATGACAGTGGTGGTGGTTACGGTGACAACAACGATTGTGACGGTGCTGGTGGCAATGGTGGTGGCAACGATGGTAATAGCGATGGCGACGACAATAGTGATGGGATGGTGGCAACAATAGTGATGGTGGCGACGACAATGGCAGTGGCAGTGGTGGTGGCGACAATGGTGGTGGTGGTTATGGTGGCAACAATGGCAGTGACGATGGTGGCAACAATGGCGGCAGCGGTGGTGGTAATGGCGATGACAACAAAAATAATGATGGAATGGTGGCGGCAACGGTGGTGGTGGCGATGGTGGAGTGGTGGCAACAATGGTGGGAGTGGCGGTTAACGACGGTGGTGGTTGTTATGGCGGCGATAGTAGTGGTGGTGACGACAATGGTGGTTGCTGTTAAGATTAAAGGACAGAACTGAAAATTTGTGTATTTCCCATTCATTGGCTCAAAGAGTGTATGAATATATATATATATATATAGATATAAGATAAGATAATAAAAAGGAAAAGATTAATCAAATCTAATCTAAATCTAGATATAATTCTACGAGATAATGAAAGATAAAAAGTTTCCTACTTTCCTAGAAATAGGCTATCATATCTCCTAAATATCTATTATATATCTTATGATATCTCTTAAATCTCTATCATATTATATCTTAACACTCCCCCTCAAGCTAGAGCTTTCTACACTTTTAGCTTGTTACAATACATTATCCTTCAAACTGATTAGGCGGTTGCTGAAAACAGTTGGGATAAACTGATATCCATGGCAACAATGGATGAGACAGGTAAGTAGTTGTTGAAAAAAATGGTTCTTGACCAGATCGAACCCCAAGGACAACAATTGAGTAATGATTGGAACAATGCTAGTGCAACTGGGACAAAGACAAGGCCAATTACAGGGACAAATATGCGGCCAGTGTAGCTGAGACAAAGACAGGACCAGTGTAATTGGGACAAAGACGGGGCCAGTGCAACTAGGACAAAGACGAACCAATGCATCTTGAACAAGGACGAGGCCAATGCAACTGGGATAAAGACGGAGCTAGTGCATCTGGGACAATGACAACTTAACCATCAAGAGCAGAAGCTAAACAATACTTAACCACTCATGACAGAAGCAAATCATCTCAAAGCTTAACCATCTTGTAAGACAAAAGCTAAACAACCAAACACTGCTGAAAAAATGGTTCTTGACCAGATCGAACCCCAAGGACAACAATAGAACTAGGAGAGGCTGACTATCTTAATGATGGTGGCACGTTGGAGAGTATGACGGTGGCAAGCGGTGACGACCGACAGCGGCGAGTAGAAGAGTCATTGGAAAAACTGAAAAATATTGCCTTAAAAAGTGCGGCGAGTAAAAGGGTCCACCGGGGACAGTGGGTCCCCGGTGAAGCACGATTTTCGTGATACCTCAGCCTGGCTCTGATACCATATTAAGATTAAAGGATAGAACTGAAAATTTGTGTATTTCCCATTCATTGACTCAAAGAGTGTACACATATATATAGATACAAGATGAGATAATAAAAAGGAAAAGATTAATCAAATCTAATCTAAATCTAGATATAATTCTACGAGATAATGAAAGATAAAAAGTTTCCTACTTTCCTAGAAATAGGCTATCATATCTCCTAAATATCTATTATATCATATCTTATGATATCTCCTAAATCTCTATCATATTATATCTTAACAGTTGCTATGACGAAGATGGTGGTGGCGGTGGTGGTGACTATGGCAGCAGTGATGGTGGTGGCGGCGACAATGACAATGGTGGTGGTGGCGACAATAGCGATGGTGATAGGGTTGGTGGCGGTGGCGATAATAGTGGTGGCAATGATAGTGGTGGCGACGGTGGGGGTGGTGAGGGGGAGGGAAGGAGGGAGAAAGAGTGACTATCCTATTCTGTTGTTTTCTAACCCAACTCCTCCCTCAAGATATGAAATACTCCCATTGGCTTCGAATATAAGCAAAAAAATGAGTTGAGTCTTGGATTTAAATATAAGCAAATCTCAACTATTTTTAGTTCATTTAATAAGACCATCTCCAAAATACCCTTCATTTAATAAGGGTTTTAATTCCAATGGCTCCTCCTTATTCTTGATATCAAATTTCAATGAAGGACAGTTTAGGAAAATAACTTATTTTTTAATTGAGATTGGTGCAATTAAATGTTGTTAACCAATTTTCTTAGTTAGCGTGAAACAATTTTTTTTGCTTATGTTTAGATCCGGATGGAGTACACTACACCAACAGGATAGGATAGGCAATAGGATAAGCAAATCATATCTTGTTGGTGCACTAAACAATTGATTACATCCTATCATATCCGATAGGTTATCCTATTCTATCCTGACCATCAAACGGACCCTAATGGATTAGAAAATAGGATATTAACACAAGCAACATTGCAATTAAGACGCATGCCTCAATTATTAATTAAGATAATTAATCACCAATCATTCATCCTAATTATTAATTGGGTGTTTGGCTTGAATTAAATTAAAATGTCTCAATTAGAACAAGGGGTTGTCTAGAATTTAAAAATAATTCCTCTATTTAGTCCTCCAAAGTTACACATGTCACCACAACTCTTCAAAAAACATTAGTTACCAAATTAGTTTTTTAAAGATTCTTTTTGTTTCCGTAAAAAATAAAATATAAAAATGACCTACTTTAGTCTTTTAAAAGTTTTGCCACCAAAATAATCGGTCAAAGATTTAATTTGTTATAAATTAGCCTTTCAAAAAAATTAGAAGTATTAAGCAAGTTTTACATTCCAAACTAATTATAATAACTGAGATTTACCAAACCCACAAGAAAACCTTGGACGAATTCTGTGATTCTTATAAAAATGGGTTCAATTAAACAATTTCATTTATCAACATCTCAATTAGATCAAAATTAAGAGAAGATCACACAGTCAAACTCAACTGTTCAGATTAAGAATTAAATTGATAAGAGATTTTAATAATACCCATTAACAAATATTGGAAGAACCTTGCAAAGGAAGCCCAACTCCTGGGATTGATCAAGCAGCCTAATTCTTCATGGGAGGCATGGAGAATTACAAAAACCTTAGTAAAAATTGAGAGCAGAGACAAATAAGAAGGAACATGATAGAGAAAAGTGAAAATACTACTAAAAAAAGTAAAATTAAGAAGTGTGTTTGACAAGTTACTGTAATAGCTTATAATAGTTTGTAAATTGGTTTGACTATCTTCTAAGTTAATTTTATTCAAATAAATTTATTGGCTATGTTTGACAAAACTAGCTGAAAAGCTAACTGTTAGTTAAAAGCTTGTAGCTGGTAGCTGAAAGTTGTTAAATTAGTTTATTGAATCATAAATGTTTGGTAAAATTATTGGTTGAAGTAACTAAAAAAATATAAAATGACAGAAATTGACATATTTATGTTTTTTTTTTATATTTATGTGACATTTTTATATAAATTTCAATTTTATTAATTTTAAACACTTGTAATTTTGTATTTATAGATCAATTATTTTAATTATATTTTTACTTTCAATTATTATATATTTTTTACATATTGTATATTTTACTATTCATCTTATACTATATTATAAAATATTTTCAATCAAATTTAAAATAAAAAATAGCATACTTGTAGATATCACACTTTCATTAAGTTAATTAGTGTAATGATTAAAATATCTTGAAGCACAATATTAAAAATAATAGAAAAATAATGTGAATAGAGTAATGGTTAAAATAAATAATTTAATATTAAAATATTAAAAAAAATAAAAAATAAAATAAACCAATCATCTAACAATATCAATATCTTGAAGTATAAGCCAGAATAGTAAAATAATATTGTAAATAGTATAATGGTTAAATATAAATATATCTAAAATATAAAAATAAAATAAAATAAAATAAACTTGTTATCTATCATTATCAATATCTTATGCAATTAAAAAGGTAAAAATAAGAAAACCTTATCTTATGTAAAAGAAAAAAAAGTAAAAATAATAAAACCCTACCTTTTTTTTTTGTGTACAATAATAAAATCCTACCTTATGAGTGAAGGAAAAGAAAAAATTATATACTAAAATCTTACCTCATATAGAAAATATTAAAAAGGAAATCTAATAAATATTTTAAGGACAAAAAAGAATAAATATAAAAAAGCTAGAAGCTGGCGTTTTAAAAAATGTTACTTAAAGCAATGTCTTAAAAAATGCTAGAAGCTTCTAAAAAAAATCAATATGTTTACCAAACAGTCAAATAAGTTATTTAACTAGTAAAAATAATTTTACCTTAAAGTTCTTCATCATTTCTTTATAATATAATTTTTTTAAACTATTGTTCTAAGTTTTTAAATAACAAGACATTAAAAATAAATTCAAATATATAATGATGACTAAATAACTAAATATGTCTTTATGTTATTCTATATTTATTATCTAACTTATTAATTAATTTTGTCAAATATTTTCAATTTCAATTTAATCAGCTAGCTTATAAATTTGTAGCTAACTTTGCCAAACACGTCTTGAGTGCAAGAAAATTCCACACACTTTGATTTGTATATAGTCTTCGTCAACTTGTGGGCTTCACATGATCCCACACCATGACTTTTCGATAAGCAAGCGATTGATAGCAATTAATTACTCTTAGTCGGTAGACTTTAGAAGACAAACTTGTTGATCGGTTAAGAAAAGCATTTAAAGCAAACAAGAGAGGCAGTTATATACGATGGTGACTAACAAAGGTTTGTTTAGCAATCAACCTTATTAATAACAAAATGTAACTATTAATAGGTTTAGTTATATTATGAATTATTAACAAGTTATTGGTTCGAGAGATGCTGACATAATTGAGAGGGAAAAATCTTACTAAAGATTGCCAGTTAGTCATCGACAAAATTGATGAATACTCAGTACCAATAACATGTTAATCCAAAAAGTTATATTATGATTATAATATCCATAAATTTTATAATTTTGAGTTGGAAGAGAGAGATAATATTATGAGAAAGAATTGTTGTGCGGCCTGCTGAGGAAAAATAATTTTTAAGAAGAAAAATTAACTTGTATATAAACTAATTTTTTTTCATAAATTAAAATTAACTTATACATAAACTAATAAATAAAAATTTTCTCGTATTAGTTTCTCCAAAAATTAATTTTTAACTTATATATAAACTAATTTTAGTTTATAAAAAAATTTATATTATTTTTTTTCCTTATTTGACGCGGTCAGAACAAAATGGCTGCGCGATTGAGCTAAGCAATTTCCTGCATAGAAAAAAGAAAAAATGGTTGACCAAAACAAAACATTAAGATGCACAAGTATACTGAGAATGGCTATAAATAAATTCAAAAAATGCACAAGTACTTAACCATTCCCACACCCTCTTTCTTCCCCCAACAAGTTGGCTTCTTCGAAGCCATATATTGAGATTTAATTTCTCTTAAATTAACACAATGGTGAAGGTGAAGTATTATAATCCTTGACTCCGCTTAGTAGTTTCATTTCAAAGATTAAAAAATCTAGTTGTATCTTGCTTTTCTCATCAAATAGTTCATTATCTAAGATTCTGAAATGTTTGCAGCAAAAGATAGTGATCAGGGTGTCCATGAATGACCAAAAATCAAGGTCCAAAGCTATGAAGATTGCAGTTGGACTTTCAGGTAAGAAAAGTCACTTTAAATTTAAGGAAAGTATTAAGTATTATCATCAATCCTTAGGACTGATTTATAAAAAGTAAAAATTAAGACTATACAATGACAGTATAAAATAGCTTTAAACCATAATTCAATCACAAATGAAGACTATGCATAGATAGTGTAAAATAGTAAAAATTAAAATTATACATGGACAGTGTAAAATTAAGATTATGCATTGACAATCTCAGCATACTATTAGTGTTGTGCTGATACTATATATGTCTCATTATATTATTTTTTTTCTAAAAAAAATTGAAGTCCTAAAAGACTGATTGATGTCAATAACTTTGATAAATTAATTTTCACCATTTTTTTTATTCTAAAGTTGGAAAGCATAGCTTAATCAAAGTGTTGTTGTGCAAATTATTTAGGAGTGGATGGAGCAACCTTAAAAGGGGAGGGCAGGGATGAAATAGAGGTAACAGGAGAAGGGGTGGACTCAGTTAGACTTGCCTCATTGCTAAGAAAGAGTTTTGGGCATGCAGAACTCTTAAGTGTTGGTCCAGCAGAAGAGAAAAAGAAAGAAGAGAAAAAAGAAGAGCCAACTATGCATCCCTTGGTGTTGCCTTGGACCAGTGTTCCTCACTGCCCAATCTATGAGATGAGGTGCACAAGTCAATTTCAGGACCCTTATTGTTCCATCATGTGATCAAAGTTACTGAGTGGATTTAGCTTAGTTGGATGAGCAGAGTGCGTGAATTATTGTAAACTTCCCAGTATCTGTTTTTGATTTCTACATATAAAAAAAATAAAAAATAAAGAGAGGTTTCAACCATATATTGTGAAAGGCTTTTTAGTGTGATGTGACACTTTTGCAACAACATATAATCCTTCTGTTGTATGCATCATCATCATCATGGACATGGGTTCTTTGAAAAGCATAAGGCAAAATGATTAACAAACTAAAACAAAAACAAGTAATTGCAAAGAGATATTGTTATCAATGTACTAATAAAATTAAAAACCTCACAATACACTCACATCGGAAGCAACAAGAGAGGGAAAATTAATTTGGTCACTACACTCACACGCATACATAACATAGGAAGAAATTCACTTTCACTCATAAACTTGTAAACTTGATTTTTCACACATAATATATCAACGTACAACTTGTGGCCTTTTATAGGCACATTACATACAATAAAATATATTAAAAGATTTGCAAAGTGGCACTTAAGAAACGTAAACATTCTAATTTCTAACCACGTAATAGCTGAGTAAAAGCTTAATAGCAATGTAATGAAAGATGGCTTTACTAACTTATGGCCACGTACTAGTGCATGAAGGAAAGCTTGACACCTAAAAAGTTAAAACGGTGTTTTACTAACTTACAGCCACATAACAGTAAACTAAGTGCCTACGAAAAAAAACACAAAGATGGTGCTGTCGAATTCATGTAATGCGGTGCAGTAAATTTTCATTTTGCTTGATTAATAAAATTAACCAACAGATATAGATATTGTTGTGGAAAGAAAAAGAAGAGAAAGTGGAAACAATATAAAGTTATATTTTGAGCATGTATTGTGTGACATGGGAGACAATTTGCTGGCTTTGTTCATGAATTCAATAAGAGTTTTAGCAATTTTTTAGTAAAGTCTTAAATTTATCTTTGAGAAATTTAGAGATGGATACATAAGTTTTTAAGAATGTAAAAAAAAAATAAAAAAATCCGTCCGATTAATTATTTTTAGTAACGGATTTATTATCACTGATATTTTTATATTTTAGTGACCAACATAATTAGAGAATAATGTATCCTTTATTAAATTTATCACGAAGAAATTTAGAAATTTTACTCAAATTTTCATATTAGTGTGAAATACTGACCACATTATAACTTTTTACAACTTTCTATTGTTTACGACGTCGATCTCTATAGATGAAAAATGTATTTTTTAAAATTTGAAGGACTAAAATATGGCGGAGTCTAACATGGACAAGCTCTTTAAATGGTTCACAGTGTACCAATTTTTTTCACGGTTAGATTTATCTAATCCCTACGATTGTAGTCTAGACTCTCCACACTGAATTTTTTCCTTTCCACTTGACTCTTTCTCTCTCCACCCTCCATTCCACCGATTAACATTGTTTTCTCTCTCGTTCACCCTTTTCGCCAATCTCATCATCACCGCTGTCAACGACCTTGGTTCCTTGGCCACCATCGCCGTCATCTACGACAACCTCTACGGCAAGCGTGTCTTACACCATCGACTCCCTCCCTAGGATTTGAACCTTTGGGGATGCCTCGTCGACCTTGACGGCGGTCGTGTCCTTCATCAGCGACTATTGGATCTCTCAATGTTGATGACGAGGTTGAGGATTGTGCCGGGGATCCGGAGGAGGATCTCCTCGGTGGCTTCTAGAGGCGCGGAGGGGAACCAACGACGGCAACACAGTTCGAGGACGCCATAGTGGATGACGACAAAGCGATCAAAACCTATGTTTTGGGCGGTGGTTGCTAAAGACCCCAATACTTTGTTGATCCATTAAGCTCTTACTCAAATGCCATTGTTCCTAGCTTCATTAACAGAAACAAAGTGAGGATTTTGTTGTGTGATAACGATTCCAAGAGTTTTTAAGTGATTTTTGCTCTTCTTTTGAGATGTTGAATTGAACCCCTTTTCCTTTCTTTATTTGGTGTTAATTATTGTTCTGATTAAGGGTAATATAATAACAATTGGAAAGATGATGAATTTTGGTTTGCTTATGTCTTGTAAAGATTATTCAATTGAAATCTCCTTTGCTTGAATAGTCAGTGATGTGAGTTTTCTAGATTCATTAGAGGAAGAGGATGATAAATCTGTTTGGGAATAACAACGGTAGAAGTGTTCGCCGGAGGAAGTGGAAGTGTTCACCGGATGAGGTGAAGGTGTTGTTGGCAGAGAAGAGGGAGAGTTAAGAGGGGAAGATCTAATGCAGAAGGTGTATCATAATATTGTACACCTTAGATTAATCTAAGGATCGAAAATAATGGTGCTTGGTGGACCACTTATGAAAGTGGTCCACCTTAGACTTCACCCTAAAATATATATTTTTTAATTTGAGGGACAAAAAAAGAATTTATTTCAAAATTTAGGGACTAAAACATGATTAAACCTAATATAATTTAGGAAAAATTACTCATTTAATTTTTATAGTTGCACAAATTTTACCTTTAATCCTTACATTTAAAAACTACCCTTTTAATCCCTACACTGGCACCTTCAAATCTTTTTTGATCTTTGTTGTTAAGCAAATTTTACCTTTTAATCCTTGCTATTTTGTAATGGTAGGGACCAAAAAGATTCAAAACTGCTTGTACAAAGATTAATTTATTTTTTTTAAGTGTAGAAACAAAAGTTAAAGTTTGTGGGACTAAATGATAAATTTTTCAATAATTTAAATATTAAAAATATTACTAGTATTTATTATAGAATTTAATTCTATAAAAAAAATATTCATCCTATTAAACTTTCAAAATAAAAAAATAGGTAAATGTTCGTGAAATTTCGTTTTTTTTTAATTTTGTTTTGTTTAACAAACAGTAGGCGAAAGCGAAACAGGCAGCGATTCTATTTCCCTCCTTCGTCGAGCTTAGAATCGAAGCTTTCCCGCCATCCCCAAAAATTTGATAAAAAATCCCTATTAATGTGTGTCTTTCCCTTTCCCCACAAACTCGAACGAAGAAAAGAAAACAATGTGTACATGGCAAATACTCTCCCACTCCCCAAACAACTTCCACTGGCAACTCATCAAAGAACACGCTTCCAATGCCTCTTCTTCTTCTTCACCTTTGCCCCCTCCCTTTCCCCTCCCTTCCATGGCCGATCTTCTTCTCCAAGGTTCCAATTCAAAAATATCTTTTTTTATTTTTATTTTTATTTTCATTTTCTTTTTCATTTTCTTCTCCCAATTTTTTTTTTCGCGCAGGCACTCCAACTCTTCCCCTCCAAGACGACGCCGTTGCTCGAGGTATTGTTCTGTTCTGCTTGAATTGAATAATTTAAAGTAGAAAAATATTAATTATTCAAAAACCTTGTTATTATTATTATTATTATTTTTTATTTTAAAATTTATGTGATCTTGATTATGATTACTAAATTGCAGGTGAAGAGCGTGCGATAGATGATGGTTTCAGCTTCTCGAATTCTCTTTTCACGACGGGCTCTGGGAAAAAAGTTACCATATCTTCTAGCGGTCTGGTTAGAGCAAGGACATTGCTAGACACTATTGACAGTAATATCCAAAGTCCTCACATTAGCGAAAAACGTGGAAAGCAACAACACCAAGAAGAAGAAGAAGAAGAAGAAAATGAATATTCGCCTCGATTGAAGCTACATAGAGTTATCAACAGTCCTTCGGTCGGTGGAGGTTGTCGCGCATTGAAGAATGATTTTGAAGAAAAGGATGCATACAAGCAAGCTCCAATTAAGTTCCACACTGCAGGTGGAACGTCTATATCCATTTCCAAGGATGCGCTGCAGCGTGCTCGGAGCCTTCTCGGTGATTCGGATGTGGGAGACTTGTTTGAGGGAGGGGAGGCCGGCAACTCGCTCTTTTCGTTTCCATTTAAGAGACAGACAGACACGCCTGCCTCTAGTGAAAGAGCTCGTTGTAACACTCCTTTGTTTCGTCGGGAGGCACCGGGGAGCAATTATAAGACGAAGAGTTTCACTTTCCCCTTGCAGTCTTCTTCTGGACAGAGAGAATTGCCAACCAAGTTTCCTTGTGAAGGTGATGGGAATAACTTGATAATGAAATTTGATGCTGTTGGGGAAGAGAGTGGTTATGGCTTGAAAGGTACCAATGCTTGTGGACAGAAGCCTCTGTATGGCTGGAACCAAGCACCACATTCAGCAGCATATGATTCTTCATTGAATGGTTTTTCTTCAAGAGTAGATACACATGGCGTGTCGATTCGCAGGCCATTGGTTGATGTTTCCAATGCCATTAACACAGATCAAACAAACAATAGGCAACCTGCTAGTGGAAAACGGAGACTAGGATTGCGAGCAACTGTTTCTCCTTTTAAAAAGCCTCGTAGTTCCAATATTTCTGTTCCTTTAGAGCAGGATGTTGGAAAATCTCTTCATGGTAAGCATAGGTTAAGAATCTTTAGTACATTCCTTTTCCCTTCCATTTTTATTAGTTGCAATAGCTATTTGAGGTATTTGATCTTCAGATTTGTCTCAATTGTCCTCTGGTGTTTCTGGATGCAAAAGAGCGGTTTCTACCCGATATCCATTTCAGTATCCAAGGATGTACATCGAGGATTTTTTTGTTGTGCCTGCATTAGAGAAGAAAGCGGTGAGTGTAATCTCTATATTTCTGCTGGGACATGATAATCTTGGCACTGGCAACACTTTGAACACTGAAATGAATTTTGTTTCAGCATTTCCCCATCCTGAGCAGGCAGGTGACATCAATTAATGCAGAAAAGTTTTTATTTCATGAAGGGTCTGGTGATAATGGTATGGGAGCAGAAGCTTTTGTCCATCTATTGGCTCACCATGGAGCTTCCATGCATTTTGCTACTAAAGAGTAAATTGCTTCTATCTTGAACTTCTGCTTCCAGTATCTGTGAAACCTGTTAAGGAGTAACTTTGCCTTGTGGTTTTTTGACTTGTACAAGGCTAGGTCAGTTAGCTAGTTATATTGAAGTGTGTCAGAAAGTCATTGCAACTTGGTGTATTCAATTGTTATCTGGATGTCATGGAAAACATTATCGAGTTTAAGCTCTTTTGTGGTTAAATTTTATAACTTAGGGGAGTTTGGTGTTTTTCATGCGTATTACTTGTTGCACCCAAACAACGCTTTTATCTTAGTTTTAATTGGCTTAATTTTAAAGATACATTGCACATTGCTAGGTGGGTCACGAATCATTACAAGTGGATTGTCTGGAAATTGGCATGCTACGAGAGATACTATCCAGCTAGTTCTGCTGGAAAATTTTTGACTGTATCAAATGTGCTTGAGGAACTGAAGTACAGGTATGTGACTGCTCTAAGACAACATACTTTGTGTCTATAAAAATGATAAAACTTATGATGACATTTGGTGTGTAGATATGAAAGAGAAGTGAATCATGGCCACCGGTCTACCATCAAGAAAATTCTTGAAGGGGATGCATTGCCTTCTTCAATGATGATTCTATGCATTTCAAGGATTTACTCTAGTCATGTAACAGAAAGTGGGACTTGTTTTGAAACACAAACTGGGACTCAGAAAGCAGAAGCAGTAAAAGTTGAACTAACTGATGGATGGTAAGGATTTCAACTATCATGTTGTCTGCTTGCAAGATATATGAGGGTCCCTGACATACAGAATGATTTTCCCTTGCAGGTATTCGATGAATGCTATTTTAGATGTTCCATTGTCAAAGCAACATGCTGCTGGAAGATTGTTTGTGGGACAGAAGCTTCGAGTAATGTGTTGTCTGTATTTGTTGTTTATCTTACTTTCCTTGATTATATCACTTTGATAAAGTTGAATTCTGTTTACATATGCCTCATGCAGATCTCGGGAGCAGGATTACATGGCTGGAATGGGCCAGTTTCACCCCTTGAGGTTTTCTACAGCTTAGGATTATGATTGAGTAATATACATATATATCCTGTCAGATGGTTTCTTCAGATTCTGTTCTAATTTCAGGTGTCATCAACAGTTAGTTTATTGCTGCACATAAATGGAACATATAGAGCTCATTGGGCAGAACGGTTAGGATTTTGTAAGCATCTTTTATTATGTGGATGTTAATGTTGTCAATTTTACAGAAAAGTAGCATCTTATACCTTGAGCTTATTGTTTCGAGCTAATTGGCAGGTAAGGTTGCTGGTCCTCCTTTGGCTTTCAGATGCATAAAGAGCAATGGTGGTCTAATACCACAAACTTTGGTTGGAATTACCCGCATATATCCCATTCTTTACAAGGAAAGGTAACCTCTAATAAAGCATGTCCTACAATTTCACTTGAAATATGCAGAGTAAATAATTTTTCAGAATTGTACTCTAATTATGCAATGAAAGATGTTGATAATTGTTTTACTCACTAGGTTAAGCAGTGGACGGTCTGTTGTCATGTCAGAGAGGTTGGAGAATAAAATGATGGAGCTGTACAATCAGAGGTGACTTCTTAGACTATCCATCTATCTCTATTGTTATTCGTAAGAAACAGAGTAGCAGCTCCTCAGAGGGAGAATACTCACAATCACAATAACAGAAAATACTCATCCCCCCTTAGTTCCTAACAGAAAAATCCCCTCTCACATAAAAATCCCCCAATTGCAATATTCTTTTTCTTCCTCCTCACACAACAATTCAGCTCCTTTGGCCTACTGTCAATTGGGCTTGTGTGTCAGCTTAATATCTTAAATTCTTAATATTCACCCATCTATCTCCACCTTTTTCTTTGTCTGATTTGAATATTTTATTATTTCTTCTTAATGACTGATGCAGACCCAAGGCCACAATAACTATATGAGAGGAGGCCCAATAGAAGGGGTGCACCTGATTTGGTCTTGAGGTGCAATGCACCTAATCTGAATTAGGAGAGAAAGGTGCAACTGCGTAGCTAGGCAGTAGTGGGTAGTGGTGTTGAGAAGAGAGAGAGGGGGCTAGGAATTAGTGGGACTTTTGGTAGAGGCTGGGCACTCTCTAATTGCCTAGGCTTTGCTTCTTATCTTGTTTTCACTTTTCCTTTTGTAATTCAGAAACCCAGGACCTGCTATCACCCTGATACAGCCATACAGGCCTGTATGTCCATTAATACAGTGAATTTAGACTCAGTTCTTTGTTTCATTTTCTGATACCTATCAATTGGTATCAGAGCTCTCTTGTGATTATGAGAGCAACAATGGAATCCAGAGTGGAAGGATAGGAGTGCAGTCTACAGGAGTGGAGGACCAAGAGTATGATGCAGATAAATGAATTCCAGCAGATGCTGCAGGGCAGAGAGTGATTCTGTTCACAATGTGGTTTACGGTTGGAGGGACTAATGGGAGCCAAATTGGCTGGCTGTCTTTGCAGTCCCGAAGGAGGGAGGAGAGTCGACTTGATGCCTAATGTATGACACAGGAGGGAGAAAAATGGAGGTTTTGGTGTTTATGGAGACGACACGTATTCATGGGTGGGCCAGGTAGAGAGATATTTCATGGTAAATTCTATACGAGAGGAAAAAGAAGCTTGACACAATAGTGATTGCATTGGAGGATCAGGCCTTGAACTGGTACCAATGGTGGAAGGAACAGGCGACTCATCTGAACTGGGAGGAGTTCAAGAGCCCAGTGATTTGGCAGATTCAACCAACAATGGTTAGAATCCATGAACCCTTTGTTGAGCGTCAAACATACTGGGTCAGTGATGGAGTACAAAGAGAAATTTGAGCTGTTCATAGCTCCGCTAAAGAAAAGCAAGTCATGCTGGTGAGCATTTTCTTGAATGGGCTGGAGGAGGAGATACAGGCAGAATTGAAGATGCATGACTCAGAGTCTTTATTCGAGTTGATGGACAGTGCCTTGCTATTGGAGGAGAAGAACTTTTCCTTTTGCAGAGGTGGGCTAGCAACAGAAGAAAAGAAAGAGTGGAAAGGTAAGGGGAAGCTCCATGGGAAAAACATTTTTGGAGCCCAACAAAAGCAAAGTAGTTACTTCCAAGCTAGAGCAAGGAGGAGAGTAGCTCTGGAACCCAAACCATTGGAAGGAGGAAATGGCGAGAAGAAACAGTTTGGGGGAAGGAGGTTGACACAAGCTGATTTACAAAATCAAAGCTTTAAGGGGCTTTGTTTTAAGTGTTGAGAAAAGTGGTGACTAGAGCACATTTGTAAGTTAAAGCTCTGCCAATTAGTACTAGTGGAATGTCAGGAGGAGGTTGGTGAGACATGATCTCTTTGACAAGTATGGAGGGATTAACTCTAATCAATTCTTTAAGACATGGGGACATATTGGAGAAAGGAGGGTGTTGGTGCTAGTGGATTGTGGAGCTACTAGCAATTTTATATCCAAGCATCTAGTGGAGGAATTGAATCTGAAGATAGAAGATACCCCTAAATATGTTGTTAAAGTGAGAAAAGGAGCTAAGGTAAGGAATCATGGAATTTGCAAGCAAGTAAACTTGAAGGTAAAAGGAATGGGAATTGAACATCTTTATTTTGGAGTTAGGAGGTAGAGGTAATTTTGGGGATGTTGGTTGGCATGCTGAGGAGCATAGGAGCTAATTTCAGAAATTTGGCCATTAAGTGGGGAGACAAAGGGAGTAAGTGTTGAGAGGGGATCCTTCCCTTTGCAAGGCACAAGCTTCTTGCAACACTGTAGTCTGTGAATTAACAGAGAAGACGTAATGAAAGAAATAGGATCTAATCTTATTATTCAGTTGAGAAATGAATTTAGGGATACAGAGCTGTGTTAGTGACAGCTGTCAACAACTAACTTGTAACTGACTCGCCTAACTAACTGAGAAATAGAAACCATTCTATTTACATATACTCACACACCCCCCCACAAACTCAAGGTGGCTGAGCTTTGGGAAGCTCAGACACTTTGAGTTTGCACTTAAGAAATAGGAACCGAGCACTAGACAGGGGCTTGGTGAGGGCATCAGCCCATTGATCCTGAGCTGGGAGATGGAGAACCTTTAGCTTATTAGTAAGGACTTTTTCTCTGACAAAGAACAGATCTATTTCCATATGTTTAGTCCTGGCATGTAATACTGGATTATGTGCTAAGGAGACAGCACTCATGTTATCACAGTAGATAGTTGGTGCAGAGAATGGGATGCCAAGTTCAATGAGCAAGGTTTGTATCCAGAGGACTTCAGTAGTAACTTGAGCAAGGCTTCTGTATTCAGCTTCTGTGCTGGATCTTGCAACAACTTGTTGTTTCCTGGACCACCAGGAAACAAGATTAGGTCCAAAATAAACAGCAGCCCCAGATGTAGAGCGCCTGTCATCAGGATCTGAGGCCCATTCAGCATCACACAGAGCTTGAATAGAGAAGGGAGAGCTGGAAGTAGCAGGATGAAGATGAAGGCCATGATGAAGTGTTCCCTTTAGGTACCTTAGAATGCGTTTAACAGCTAACCAATGAGAGTCAAGAGGGGCTGACATGAACTGACAAACTTTGTTAACAGCATAGCTCAGTTCTGGCCTGGTGATAGTAACATACTGCAAGGCCCTAACAACAGATCTGTACATAGTTGAATCCAAAAGATAATCTGAACCATTTTTGGATAGTTTGCAATTGGAAGCCATTGGAGAGGGAAGTGGCTTTGCTTCAGACATATTAGTTCTCTGAAGTAAATCTCGAATGTATTTGCTTTGAGTTAGAAGTAGTGAACCATCAAGAAGATGATGAACCTCAATTCCCAAGAAATAATTAAGAGTGCCAAGCTGTTTTAGAGAGAAGCTGGAATTGAGTTTGTCAACAATCTGTTGAACAAATGTATCAGAACTACCAGTAACAATGATATCATCAACATAAACAAGGAGATAGACAACAACAGCTGAGGATTTGTATACAAACAGTGAAGGATCACATTTGCTGGCCTTAAATCCAAAGCTGAAAAAAGTGTGTTGGAGCCTATCAAACCACTGGCGTGGTGCTTGCTTTAAACCATAGAGAGCTTTATTGAGCTTGCATACTAGAGAGAGGTCAGAAGATTCAAACCCTGGAGGTTGCTGCATGTACACCGTTTCATCTAGGAAGCCATTGAGGAACGCATTATTAACATCTAACTGATGTAAGGTCCATCTTTTGGTGAGAGCAAGAGTAAGGATCAAGCGAATAGTGACAGGTTTTATAACTGGAGAAAAAGTCTCTTTGAAATCAAACCCAGGAAGCTGGTGAAAGCCTTTTGCCACAAGTCTCGCTTTGTACTTGTTGATTGTACCATCAGGATTTTCTTTAATCCGAAAGACCCACTTACAACCAATGGCCGGATATTTGAAGGAAGAGAAACTAGGGTCCAGGTTTGATTTTTCAACAGAGCTTCATATTCAGTTTTCATAGCCTCAAACCATTTTGGATCTTTAATAGCCTGTTTGACAGTTTTGGGTTCACAATGAGCAAGAAAAAGTGAGGAAGGAATGCGTTTTTTAGTGATACCAGATTTGGACCTAGTTTGCATAGGGTGCATATTTTGAGACAAATTGGGAGTAGTAACATTAGACTGACCAGAAGCTGAACTGGAACTTGGAACAGAAGTTTCAGCAGCAGGAGAAGTGTTGGACACAGTGGGAATAGACTCATCAAGAGGAGGCTGTGGTAATGAAGTAGTAGGAGACACATCAGGAATAGATGGAGACTGAGACTGCAATGGTTGAGCATTAGAAACAGGTACAAGAATAGATATAGTTGGAACTGGTGCAGTAGTATTAGTGGGCCCGGTGGTTGGAATTGGTAAGTTAGGTGCTTTAACAATGGGTATAATAGAGGTGGGTAAAGGGAAAATGGAGGGAGTGGTGGTACTAGTTGAAGGTGTGGGAGATTCTAAAAAAAGTTCCTTAAAGGGAAATCTGAACTCATTAAAAACAACATCTTTGGAGGTGAAAAGTTTTCCAGTTGGTGATAAGCACCGATAGCCTTTATGAGATGGTGAATAACCAAGAAAGACACATTCATGAGACCTGAAATTAAGTTTATGAGAGTTGTATGGTCTTAAGAATGGGAAACAAGCACAACCAAAGGTCTTTAGAAACATATAATCAGGTTGTTGTTTAAAAAGCACAGTGTATGGGACTGAAAAGTTTAGAGATGCAGTGGGAAGTCTATTTATTAAGTAAACTACAGTAGTAAAGGCATAGTCCCAATATTTGAGAGGAAGGGATGCATGACTCAATAGGGTTAATCCAAGCTCAACTATGTGCCTGTGTTTTCTTTCAATAACACCATTTTGATGGTGAGTGTGAGGACAAATGAGTCGGTGATGAACACCTAAGTCTGCAAGATACTTGGTAAATGGTCTAAACTCACCACCCCAATCAGTTTGAATGGCTTTTAATTTGGTGTTAAATTGCAATTCCACCATAGATTTAAATTGCTTAAAGATAGTAAAGGTTTCAGATTTAGTTTTAAGCAGATAAATCCAAGTGAACCTAGAATGTGCATCAACAAAGGTTAGATAGTAAAGGAAATTATTTGTAGAAGGTCCCACAAATCACTGTAAACCAGTTCCAAAGGTGTTCCATACACAGTTTCAGAGATATTTGATGGGAGTCTATGAGACTTCCCAATACAGCAAGTTGAACAAAAATCAGATACAGCTTTAACAGGTATAGAAAGATTACAAGATTGTAAGACAAGTCTTAATACATGGGAATTAGGGTATCCTAGTCTGGCATGCCACAAGCCAGAGTTATTACAACTAGAAACAGTGGTATTTACAGAGGAAATACTATTGGAAGAAGTAGAAATTGGTGCAAAATGCTTGGACTGCTGCAACTGAAGTGTTGGAAAAGAATACAGACCATCTGGACCAACCAATCCATGCAGCAGCACTTCATTGTTGGCCTGAGATTTAACAAAACAGTGAGTGGCATGGAATTCAAAGAAAACAGAATTATCATGAGCAAATTTACTGACACTAATGAGGTTTTTGGTAATGGAAGGCACATGAAGAAGATTATGTAAGGCTAGATTCACTTTAGGATTAATGGTTGAGGGAAAATATGATGAACCAGAAGAATTAATGGCCAAACCTTGACCATTGCCGATGTAGATCTGGTCTGGTCCTTCAAAATTGCTTAGTTGTTGAATATTCTGTTGATCACCAGTGACATGGAATGAGGCACCTGAGTCAGGGTACCAAGTGTGAGAAGGAACAGAGACTGTGTTGGCAACCATTGCTGCTGGTTGGTGTTGAAAGTTAGATGTAGGTTTGAACTGAGCGGTGGCAAAATTGTTCCACTGATTTTGTGAACCATAAGCAGAGTGAGCCTGAGAATACTGATGTGATTGAATAGAGTTATTAGGAGCAGAAAATTGCTGATAATTCTGATTAGGTCTAGGAGGTGGTGGTTGATAGTTGTAATCAAATCGATGATAGCAAAAGGCAGCAGTGTGGCCGTACTTGAAGCACACTTGGCACTGAGTGTTAGCAAACCAGCCTCCACGAGCGCGACCACCACCACGCGGAAAGCCACGACCACCGTGACCGCCGCGAGAAAAGCTACGATCGTCGCCATGAAAATTGTCATCATCAGTGTTGTTCGACGCGGAATTCACCTGCTGCGACTCGTCAGAGGAGTGTTGCGAAGACGAGGAGGACACTCCTTTTGCTTAAGAATGAGTAAGATTCAACGAAGGAGAATCATAACTAATTTTCTTTCGAAACTTATCCAAACGCATCTCATGAGCAAGGAGAAGTGCTTCGATTTCTTCAATTGAAAGCATATCATCAAATCGACTTTCAATAACAGAAATTACTGAACCATATTCTTGAGGTAAACCTTCAAGAATGACATCGATGTGCTCTTTCTTTTGAACAGGATCTCCGACGGAAGCAAGTGCGTCTACCAGTGCTTTGATTCGAAGCAAGAACTCAGTCATGGATTTTGTGTCGAGTGTCGTGGATCGAAGCTCAGTCCAAAGTTGACGAGCTTTGGCATGAGTGAGTTTGTGGAAATGATCATGAATCTTTTCCCAAACCTGAAAAGCATGAATGCTTCCTAGAACGCGAGTGAGAATCGAACTCGATAACGTGGACTGAAGCCACGAAAGAAGCATTTGATCTTGAAGCTCCCATGCTGTGTACGATGGATTCACGACGCCAGCGTTACGATCATCTTCACTAGTGAATTGAAGAGGAATTTTTGGCGCTGCAAGAAAATGCTGGAGTTGATGCGATTTGATTATCGGCTCAACTTGTTGACGCCATAGCAGAAAATTCTGATCATGAAGTTTCTCAGATATTGTGTGAGAAAAAACAGAGTGAGAAGCAGAAGACAAAACTGGTGGAGGAGGAGGAGGATTAGATTTGGCCATTACAGGATCGAAAAAGCTCTGGTTACCATGTGAATTAACAGAGAAGACGTAACGAAAGAAATAGGATCTAATCTTATTATTCAATTGAGAAATGAATTTAGGGATACAGTGTAGTATATATAGGAGAGCTGTGTTAGTGACAGCTGTCAACAACTAACTTGTAACTGACTAGCCTAACTAACTGAGAAATAGAAACCATTCTATTTACATATACTCACACATAGTCAATGTGCTGCAGAACAAGGGGCAAAAACAATTTTCCTGTTGTAGAAAATATATTAGCCGACTTTGATGATGCTTTTTGAGAATTGAGAGGCTTGCCTCCTAAAAGGGATTGGGATTATGCTATCATTTTGAAGAAGAGGGCTCATTCCTAATATTCGCCCCTACATGTATATGCATTATCGAAAAAATGAGATAGAGAAGATTGTGAAGGAGATGCTTTTGCTGTAAGGCCCAACACTAGCCCTTTCTACAGTGCTGTTAAGAAGGATGGTGCGTGGAGGTTTTGTATATACTATCAGGCCATAGACAAGTAAAAACCAGATAAATTTCCAATTCCCATACTAGATGTATTGGGTGATGCAGTGATTTTTGGAAGTTGGATCTGAAGTCGGGTACCAACAAAAATGAAAGAAAAATAGAATTTCTCTACTAAGAATTCTCTGGATATTTGAGAGATCCAGGACTCTCCCTAGTCCAATTCTATTTCACCAAATGACTCACTCTTCTCGACTCATCTTCCTATTTATAGGTAGCTACTCGTTTGCAAACATAAACCCACTCTTAATGGTCTTAAACAGTTACAAGACCATTTCCCTTTTTTCTAAGATAACCCTTTGTATTTCTTTGACTAGCTAATTACTAGCACAATCAACTAATTAACTAACTAATGGGTATCTATCATGTACCCATGAAGGACAATGAGATTTTTTGGTTATGTCCTTTGGCTTAACCAATGCACCTTCCACCTTCCAAGCTCTCATGAATCAGGTTCTTAAGCATTATTTGAGGAAGTTTGCCTTGGTATTTTTTTTATGATGTACTTATTTACAGCCAGGATGAAAAGAGACATGAGGAACATCTTAAATCTTAAATTGGTCTTGAAAGTATTTAGGGATCACAAGCTGTTTGTCAACATGAAGTGTTCTTTTGGCTAAACACAATTGGAGTACTTGAGACACATTGTCTTGGGGCAAGGAGTTTCAACAGACCTACTAAAATTAAGGATATGTTGTACTGGCCCATGCCCTAGGATGTGAAAGGGTTGAGGGGGTTCCTAGGATTGACTGATTATTACAGAATATTTGTGAAGAATTATGCGAAAATAGCTTGGCCTCTTGACACAACTAAAGAAGGATAATTTTTCGTGGGGTGAGGAGGCTCAACTTGCTTTTGAACAGCTTAAGACAGCACTTCCAGTCTAGGCAGTCCCCAACTTTGAGAAACATTTGTAATTTAGTGAGACTGATGCATCAAGAAAGGGCATCGGTGCAGTACTTATGCAAGAGGGAAGACTAGTTGCATACATGAGCAAACATTGTCAGAGAGCTTAAAATAGGTCTCTGTCTATGAGAAGAAATTAATGGTAGTAGTGTTGGCTGTGTAGAAATGAAGGCAAGACCTATTGGGAAGGCATTTTGTGGTACTGCATACACATAAAAAAATCTCAAATTTCTGTCTGAGCAGAGATTTATGGGAGAGGAGCAGCAAAGGTGGATCTCAAAACTATTGAGATTCAACTTTGATATCAAGTACAAGCTGGGAATTGAGAATAAGCAGCAAATGTTCTTTCCTGCAAACTGCAATATTCAGCCCTTTTGGCCGTGCAAGTTTATGAGTGGGACTATTTGGAAGAAGGCAGAAGAATACCAAGACGATAAGCTGAGGAAGATAGTGCAGGAATTAATGGCTGATCCCAGGGCTCATAAGGGATTCAGTCTCAACAATGGCAGATTGTACAAGGAGAGATTGGTAGTTTCTGATACAAAACTGAATCCAACCATGGTAAATATAGCAGAACAAAAGAAAGGAACTGAGATACGTATTATTAGAACGCTGAAAATTACAGTAGCATTAGCAGACTACTGCCCCAGAGCATAGCTGCTACAGAGAGCAAGAGCTCTCCATTCATAACAAACTAAATCAGCAAAGATACTCCACTACCCCCGCCCCCCCCCCCCCCCCCCCCCCCCCCCTTTCTTCCTTTCTCTGCCTTATTACTCTCACCCATTTTCCCCTTATTTCTTCTCACGTAAACTTTCCAGACCCTAGGCCCATGAGATAATTAATGGGCCAATTGTTCCCCTGGTGTCCATGATTCCTTTTGGGTCCTATCAGTTTCCAAAAACTCCTCTAAGATGCCCTAAATTCTTGGGGAATTTCACGATTCTGCTGTGGGGGACATTCTGGGTAATTCAAAACTTACAAAAGAATTGCGAGGCTGTTTTTCTGGGAGGGGATGAAAAAGATGATAAACATTATGTACAAGGGTGTGAAGTGTGTTAGCATAATAAGTATCAAGATTTTAATTCAGTAGGGCTGTTGAAACCCCTCCCAGTTCCCACTCACACGTGTTCAGATATTTTCATGGACAAGTTAACCAAGTATGCTCATTTTCTAGCTTTAGCTCATCCTGGAGAGCTTATTGAAATAAGCTTGAAATAGTTAATGGGCATATCATAAACTCTCCCTAATACTTGCATATGTGCTTATGCCATAAGATAAGTCCAAATAAGCTGTAAATAAGCTCTTCCAAATGGACCGTTAAGGGAAGATGAAATTTTTTCCTTTTGCTTGCTTCGTAACGTGTGAATTGGCCGTTTGCGGTGGAAAAACCATTCAACAACCAGGATACTAATAACAAGAATAGGAGAAAAGGGTTTCATTAATTTTGTTATTGAACTGTTCATCTGCACTGATTCATAAATATTAAACCTGAATTATAATACAATTTGATGGCTATAGATGGCACTGTGTGGTCATTGGGACCCAACTTAACTGTCTTAATATGTCTAAGAAATAAAATATTTGTTCCCACAGTAAATTTCAATTTGTTTAGCTTCATAATGGAGTGCATAAGAATAAAATGAAACAGGAAATTTATATTATATGATCTGTGACTGGTATGCAAATAGGAAAGCCAGAAAAAATGATCAGGTGCTTACCATGCTGGTGCAATTGTTATTTTTACAGCCATAATGTGAATTTTGCTTGTCTGCTTTGACTGATCATCTATACGGACACAGACGCTCTGCTGTTGTAGATGGCATCATTTCGGAGTATCAGAAGGAAAGGTCACATATTTATTATGACAGTGATAGTGAAGGTGCTAAGATTTATAATATGCTGGAAACAGCTGAAGAACCTGAATTCCTAATGGCAGATATGAGTCCAGAGCAGCTTAATTCTTTTGCTGCTTATAAGGCCAAATTAAATGTAAGGTTATGTTTCCTACCTTAATAGGAGTCTATATGCAGAAAGATATTTATGATTTCACATCCATCTTCAGGCAATCAGACAGTCAGAAATGGAAAAATCAATAGAAAAAGCTTTGAAAGATGCTGGCTTGGGACATAGAGAAGTCACACCATTTATGAGGTTACGGGTAGTTGGATTAACTTATAAAACTCGACAAGACAAATCTAAAGAAGGCATAGTAACCATCTGGAATCCAACTGAGAAGCAGGTGAGGTTGGTGAGCCAATTACAAGGGTTAGCCGTATTTCCTTGTGTTCATAATTATTCAATAATTCTGTGGTTGTAGCTTTGTATGTAAATGTTTTTCTAATGCATGCCTAGCTAATAATGATACTCTTCCTTTCCTTTATTCCATTATCTTATTGTAAATGTTTATTGTGGAGAATGGAGATCATGAGATTTCTCACAATTTCTTGGTGTAACTAATGTGCAGCGTCAGGAGTTGGTGGAAGGAGGAGCATATGCCATTTCAGGACTCATGCCATCAATAAGTTCTGATTTTGATATCCTTCACTTGCAGACTGGAGGATCTTCCACCAAGTGGTTGCCTTTATCTTCTAATGCAAGGAAACAGTTTAAGTAGGTATCTAACAATCATAATAAGATGGAAAAAAAATGAATTTTTACTTGGCTATATTCTGTGTGTGACACATTCTGAATCCAGCTTATTTTTGTCATTTGTAGGCCATTTTTCTGCAGTAGAAAATCAATCCCGTTGTCAAGTTTGGGTGACATCCCGCTTTCCAAGTATTTTGATGCTCTAGTCTGTTTATTTGTATCTTTCTGTTATCAGATAAAAAAGGATAGCACGAAAATATTTGACATTGCCTTGTCATTATTTTTACACAGCGAGTTTGACATTGCTGCATATGTTGTGCATGTGGGAGGGGTTTATACATCAAATCAGCAAAAGAAGCAATGGGTTTTTGTGACTGATGGATCCATCAGGAATGGTTTACAGTCAGAAAAGTTAATCAACTCCTTGCTTGCTATCTGCTTTTGCTCTCCATTGATTGATCATGATTCATTTCCACCAATCAACTATAACCTTGCAGGATCTACGGTAATTACAATGCATTATCTTATTATTGCCCATTTTGATTATATCCGTAATGCATATGGATTATGATTTATTTCCACCAATTAATCAACTATAACCTTGCAGGATCTACGGTAATTACAATGCATTGTCTTATTTTTGCCCATTTTGATTATATCCGTAATGCATATGGATTATGATTTATTTCCACCAATTAACTTTAAACTTGTTACTAACATCATTTAGCTTTTATCAGCAGTATTTACTGCTTGATCCTTCATACCTTCATCACAACAGAAAAATGTGATCTGATCTCATTATAGGTGTAGATATTTCAGATTAAGTTTCAATGGAACAATTGTTTCAACAAATAGAATGCCAGTGTCGTGTGTTTAGGTATAAAGTTGCATTGCATTTCTTCATAAGTTGGATGAAACTTGTATCTTCATTATATGCAGGTTGGTTTCTGTAATCTTATAAAAAAAGAAAAGGACCATACAAACCATATATGGGTTGCTGATGCTAATGAAAACTCTGCTTATTATTTGAATTTTGATTCCCCCAACTGTTCTCACCTCAGAAGTGCTGCCGGCTCCATCGGAAGATGGGCCAACAATTCGAGTTCGGTACGAATCATGAAACTCTACCACATCCAAACATGTGTTGCATGGTGCAATTTTCTATAATGACACTTTGTTTCATCTTTTCTGCAGATAATAGAGAAACTCAAGGAAAAGGTGTTGTATGTGGTTGGTGATGATTGTAAATAAAGCATAGGAAAAAACAAAAGAAGTGGAACTACAGATGTACCTATTTTGCTCTAATGTCTTATGACATTGACATTAGTTAAAGGTTTAACTGGTCTTTAACCATCACCTTAGCTCACACAATTTCCTTTCTTTGTTTTCTGCGAGTTCTGATTTTGTTTTCCTTTGAAAATTAAAATAATCCTAGAATAAAGTAAATGAAAATTTTATCAAAAGGATGTTTCTATGCAACTTTTAATGTAGGACTAGGATGGACTAAAAGGGAAGTGGAAAAAATTTATTAGGAGAATAAAATTTGAATTTGAAAATGTAAATGGTGTGCTCATGTACATGGTAATCTTTGATTCTTTACATAATGTGCAACTCACGTAATTTGGTGGTTCATTGATTTCGATGAAGAATTTATTGGGCAGTGATTAAACTTTCCTCTCCCAATTGTTAAACGCATCTGTTAATAACTTAAATATTATTTTCCTTTCTTTCTTTATATGTTCAAATATTTGTCCATTCTCTCTTTCTTTTCACTTCTCACTGTTATCTCTTTCCTTTTTTATTCTCTGGTAACGCACTTTGTTTCCCTTTTATCATTTGATTCTTTTTTGAAGACTTTGGCAGCACAGAATACAAAAGTTTTTTTTTTTTTAAACGTTTTGTGTCTGACTTCGAAATAATAAGATCAAAATCATTGGCAAAATGGTATTATCTAAACAAAATTATGTGCCATTATTACATGTGTTAAAGGGTATTTTTTGGCAGCCATTTCAATAATTTAATCTCTAAACATAGTGGAAATGGGCATGATTCAAACAAAATATGATTATTCTTTCCATATTGCATATTAAGAATATGAGCTTTCAAAATTAAGGAGTAGTTCAAAGCGGAGGAAAAACATTCTTAAAGAAGAGTCAAACAATTAAAGGAATAGGGAAAGGAAATGAAAAATGTTGTCGAGAAATAAGAAAGGAAAGAGGAGAGAGGGTAGCAAATATTTTGTAAAGTTATTAACAAAAATAAAAAAAAGAGGTACATTTAAATAGGACTAAATGATCATTTTGGTCTTTTATCTTATTTATTTTATTTAAAATGGTCATTTATCTATTAAAAAATTCACTTTAGTCATTTATCTTATTTTAAAGATTCAAAATGGTCATTTATCTTTTAAAAAATACCTTATCTTATTTAAAAGGTTCAGAATGGTCATTCAACTATTAAAATATATACAACTTTGTCCTTTGAATAACACTTAGACAAATGATCATTTTGAATATATTTATATAGTTGAAGGCAATGTTTTAAAAATCGGACCGACCATCGAACCGACCGAGGTAGTGGTTAATGGGTCACTGGTTGGATCGGTGGGTCACTGGTCGGACCGGTTTAACTAGATATATATTAAAAAATTAAAAAAATATAATATAGCTAACGTAATTTAATCATTTAACACTTCAAATTTTAAATTATTGTCATTATAAAGTACATAATATTTCAAATAAGAAATAATAAGCAATAGTCATGACAATACAAGTCCATAAATAAGTTTCATACACAAAAAAAATTAAAAAAAAATATTGAAACACATCATTTCAGCACTTTTTTTAAAAAAAAAAATTACATCACAACCCGGTTCAACACATCATTTCAGCACTTTTTTTTTAAAAAAAAAATTACATCACAACCCGGTTCAACCAAAGACCCGCTGGGTCACCGATTTTTCAAAAACCGGCTGGTTTAACCCGGGTCGTACCGGGTCAGATGCATTTTCGGTCCTTTCATCAAACCGAACTGGTTAAGCCACCGGGTTCCGATCGAACTGGTCTGGTTCTTAAAACACTGGTTGAAGGACCGTTTTGAACATTTTAAATAAGATGAGGTACCAAAGTGAATTTTTTAAAAGAAAAAAGACCATTTTGAACCTTTTAAATAAGATAAAGGACCAAAATGAACTTTTTAAAAGATAAATGACCAAAATGAACAAAATAAATAAGATAAAGAACCAAAATGGTCATTTAGCCTTTAAATATTGAAAGTGATAAAATTTCTTTGATAACTAAAGTGATAAAATTTCTAGATGTACAAAGACTATCAACAAATATGTAACAAGGTTCCAAGGAAAGAAAGAGAAATTAGAATACGCCTAGTCGCCAATAGTTTTAGAAATGCACAATGCTTTAGACATGTAAAGTATTGTGAAAACAAAAAACATCTCCTGATTCATTTTAATTTTGAAAGTGATAAAATTTTTTAGATGTACAAAGAACACCGTACAAAGACTCTCAACAAATATATAACAAGTTTCCAAGAAAAGAAATAGAAAATAAATCCACAGATGGACTTAACATAGTTGGCTAAAAGAAATAGAAATATAAAACATCGTTGGCTAAAAGCCATCTCAAACATTATCTCCTTTTGGAAATAATACCAAAAAAAAGTCGATGGACTTAATAAACAATAATTATCTCTTGGTAGAAATAAATCCATAACACATAACAAAAGACATATGGGCATATCCCCATAGGTTCATTCCCAAGGACATGTCCAACGTAATGACTTTTCATCGTTACATGACACAAAACAACATGCTTGTGAAGTATTCATGATGAGGACATAGGAGGTGGCATGGCCAAGGCAAACAACATGGAGGACATCCAAAACCTAGGAGGCCCAATGATAAGAGCAAAAGCTAAGAAGGCTAAAGAGGCTCTAAATCACTTAGTGGCTACTTTATTTGAGACAAGCCCAAGTCTGGAGGGAGAAGAGCTGAAAATGGTGCATTTAATTCAGATTGAAGACTTTGAGGAATAAGCATAGCTGGACATACCAATTGGGCTTGAGTTGCATCCCAAAATGATGAAGATATTATCTAGTTTATTTTTCTATTAAATAAAGTTGTAATAAAATGTATGGGCTGCACTATTTTGTTTTAGCACATAGGCCCAAAACATTTGGTTATTTTCTTTGTTTTTATGTTGAGTGGGCTGCATTAGAATATTATTTAAATAGTCAGGGTTGTTGGTGTGTTTTTGTGACTCTTGGAAGGCAGCAACCACTCCCTATATGTATGTCACATTTTATGAATGAAAAGCAGAATTCAGATTACAAGTTAACCTTTGGGTGTGAAACTAGTTCTCTTAGGTTCTTTTGAGAATCTCTAAACTTATCAAGGGTGATTATCCTTGTTGCGTTTGCAGGCTTATCAATCCGTGGATTGTGACGCCTTCCAACTTTGGTTCCTGTGTTTGTTTTCGTTCTCAAATCCCCTTTGAGTCAAAACCCTAATCCTCAAATCCCCAATTTTTGTCTCAACTAAGCTCGGATCGTATCTCACAATTTACAAGGTCATTTTCGATGATTCTTGAGTCTATCTTGCAGTTCAGGAAAAGATCTTTCACCTCGTTTTGGAATCACTCAATTCCGAGATGTATAACGTGAGATATGGACGTTTGATAAAAAGACGTCGAGGAGGTTGCGATTTGGCATAAATTCCATTCTTAGTTGATCCAATCATCCATTCCTCATAGGGGTTCACATCATTTGGTATTCAGAGCTCGATTCTGGTCACTCAATTGGTAACCCTAAACCCTAAAGTTTGTTTGCTAAATTCGAATTGTGTAATTCTGTTTCAGCCTTTGTGTTTGTTCCTAATTTGGTCTTCCTATCTTTTGGTTGTGTGCTTCCTTCAATTTCTTGTTGAGTTCATACATTTATGTATTTGTGTTCTTGGTGTTCATCCTATGTTCATTATTGTTCATGAACTTTAATCCTTTCAATCCATGTTCCTTGAGTAGTATGTTGTTAGTGTGTTAAGTAATAGCTTGTTTTGTTGGGAATTCTGTCTAGTTTCATTCTCAATTGCTGCAATTTCAAAGTTTCATTCCAAAATTACAAATTCCAACTATTAGAGGCTGCACAAGTTAAAAAAAAAAGAGTGCTTGTTGTTGACATTTTAAAAGAAAAAAAAATTACTGCAGTAAGGTTGAAAAAAAAAAAAGAAAGCAAGAAAGTACAAAAAAAAAGAGTTTAAAGTAAAAGTGCATCAACTTGTTATTTAAGTTCAATTACACAATACTTGTTTAAATCAAGTCCTAGGAGTCTTCCTTGAACCTTTCCTCCAATCTGTTTTGCTTTGTCTTGTCTTCTTTGACATCTTTTCAAACTGTGTTGTGTCTCATCACCATTTCTTTTGAGTTTGGGATTGTACTCTTGTGTGTTCTTGGAGATTCTATTAAGAACTTAAAGAGAGCTATTGAGTGGTAAAAGGCAAGAGAGAACATTACACAAAAGCCTATTAGAGAGAAACAAACACGAGTGATACATCTCTACGAGTGTAAACACGTGAGAAGTGTGGTGAGGTCCTATTGCTTTCACTTCTGTTTCTTTTGTTTGAATCATGGTAGGTACTGGTGGTGAAAATAACCCTCCTCATACAGGAGACAACAGATTGCTAATTGATGCCATTACAACTCAAATGCAAAGGATGATGAGGGAGCATACAGAGGAGTTATATGAGAGAATTGAGCAGTTAGAAAATCAAGGGAATCATGATGATGATGGAGGAAGAAGGAGGTTTGATAGAAGGAGGAGAAGAGATAATGCTGGTGATGCTAGAGAGGATAGAATTGAGGGAGTGAAGCTTAACATACCACCTTTCCAAGGGAAAATTGATCCGGAGGCTTATTTGGAGTGGGAGATGAAGATTGAGGAATTATTTGCATGCCACGACTATACAGAAGATAAGAAGATGAAGGTGGCAGCCATGGAGTTCACTGATTATGCTATCATTTGGTGGGACCAATTACAAAAGGAGAGGACGAGATATGGAGAACCCTTGGTGAATAGTTGGGAGGAGATGAAAAGGTTGATGAGAAGAAGATTTGTTCCTTCTCATTATCATAGAGACCTTCACAACAAGCTTCAAAGGCTCACACAAGGTCACAAGAGTGTAGATGAGTATTATAAAGAGATGGAAGTGTCCTTGATTAGAGCCAATATCAGTGAAGTTAGGGAAGCTACTATGGCACGTTTCTTAAATGGGCTGAATAGTGATATAAGGGATGTTGTGGAGTTGCAAAATTATGTGGAGTTGGAGGACTTAGTGCACCAAGCTACTAAGGTAGAACAACAACTCAAGAGAAAAGGTGCCATGAGAAGGAGCTCTTCAAACTTTAATTCTCCAAGTTGGAAGGAAAGAAATAAGAAGGAGGGAGGTACTTCTTCAAGCAATTCTGTTGCTACACCTCCGGATCACATCACTTTTCTTACAGTAATTCTGGTCATTTCGTGTAAGGAATGCAACCGGGAAACGTTCTCTGTCTTTTTCTTCTTTGGTTTTCTGCTTGGGGGGTATGATCCATGGGGACCAGGTATCCCTCCACGCATCCCTTGGACGCACAAACTTGGACAGGTCCAAGCGAAGATGTGAATGCTGGGTTGTTGATGTGGATGGAGCACTGGGTGTTGTTGGTAGTAGGGTGCTGGTGGATATGTTGTCAGTGTCTTGAGAGGAAGTTGGTAGAACTGCAATTCTCCTTGGCCTTGCTACCTGAGTCTTTACTCGTCGTGGCACGTTAGAAGGAAAGGAAATTGGTTTTGCAGGTTGTACCTTCTGCTTCTTTTGCTGAGGACCCTCCTTCTCCTCTGCCTTCTTCATGATTTGACCAATTGGGATCTGATCATCATCATCAGAGTCGTCCAGTAGTTGAAGCTTCCGAACCTTTAGCTTTTCTAGAGCAAGCTTTACTGGTGCTGCCTTTGGACACTGCTAAGCTTGAGCAGGTTTGGACGTATCAGTCCTTAGACGCTTCCCTACTAGGGACTGAGCAGTGGATGTGTCAACATGTCTTTTCTTGGTTCTTCTCTCTTTTTCAGCATCTTCCTCATGCTTCTGAGACATTTGTCGTGTGATCTTTCTGCCCTCCTGTTCCTCCATCAGCCTTTTGATCTTTTTGCCAATACCAAGAAGATCAATCTCTTCTTCATCATTATTGGAGATGATCTTGCTTTGTTCATGTCGTTGCTTGTTGATGGTGTCCTCGTCCAGGTCCCTTAAGACCTTGGCTGTTAGCTTGATCTTCATAGGTTTTATGTTGGACTCACCAAACAATTGTTGTGTTGCTACCATTGGCCCTTTCTTCACAATAGGTTCGTAAACTTCTTCTTCCAGTTCATCAAAGAAGCGTTGATAGACCTTCTGGTCCCAGAAGATCTTGTTTATCAGGGCGGCGTAGAAAATGTCATCATTGCCACCCACAGACTTCATCATTCTCACGATATTAACGTAAATGATGTGAGGGAGATTGAAGGGAATGCCTTCCATAAGATGGAATATCACAAACTTGTGTAAGTCCGTGACTGAGTCCTTAGACCCAGCTTTGTGCAGGATACTCTTGTTGCACACCTGCTGCCAGATTTTTGCTTCCTCACACAGGTTCCTGTACTCAATCTTTATTGAATCAGTGGATTTGGTCTTGCAAAGCACGGTCGCAACGTAATTGCCGTAATGCTTGGCCCAGTCTGTTCTGTACTGGTTCTGCTCCCTAATGCAACCAGTTACCTTTGCAATGGTCTCGATGGACAGTGTCACCTCTCGTCCAAGAACCGTGGCCACGAGCTCCCTTGAGCTCTGGAACTTGGCATTTCTCGAGAACATTCTGATCAACTCAGGGAATATTTTCTGGTTTTCATTGAAGTAGCCTCTGATTCCACACTTCAGAAGGCTCTCGTTCAGGTTCAGTCCCAGCTTCTCAAGCTTTTCTATGTCAAAGAAGTGCTCAATGTGCACTGTAGCAGCTCCTTGGCACACAACTGTGGCTTCAGGGTAAGTGAGGACGTCGAGTTCCGAGTTGCTTGAGTTTGCAGAGTTTGACATGGTAGAAAAGTTTGGATTTTTAGGTTTTCTGAGAGGGTTTTGGGTTTCTGAGAGAGAGAGAGTGTGTGTTTAGGGTGATAATAATCTCAGAGAAGATGGATACGGTGGTGTTTTTCTGTGATGAATTGATAAGTATATATTTGGGCTTTGTTTGGAGGATATGAAACGGTTTTGGGCTTTTTGAATATTTGAAAAGTAAATGACGCCATAAAACCCGCCATGATGAGACGTGCGAAGAATGTGGGTAACTGTGTACGGTTACTAACATTTTGGTGACTCAGCATAGAGTATTAGCTCATACTTACTCTTAAAACGATCCGTTTTGATTATTTGAATCAAAAGAAAAGACTAAGATAAAAAAAAACATCGTCTACATATTGGACTTAAGTGAAATATATGTAATGCATGTGCATGACTCTAGTGTTCCTTGGACGACATGTCCTTTGGACGCTATGGTTTTATTGGACGCATCATGTAGATGTTAATCATTCCTTTACAGAGTCCATGCCAAGTTTGTCCCTCAGAAGGATTAACTTGTCTTCAGTAAGGGGTTTGGTGAATATATCAGCAAGCTGATTATCTGTGGTTACAAAGTGTAATTCCACAGTACCCTTTTGAACATGGTTTCTTATAAAGTGATGTTTAATCTCTATATGTTTGGCCCTTGAATGCAATATGGGATTTTTAGAAAGATCTATGGCAGCTTTACTATCACAGAAGATAGAAATGTTACTCTCATATATTTTGTAGTCCTCAAGTTGATGTTTGATCCACAAGATTTGAGAACAACATTTTGCAGCTAAAATATACTCTGCTTCAGCAGTGGACAGAGCAATGGTTCCTTGCTTCTTGCATGTCCAGGAGACTAGATTACCACCGATGAAGTGACACCCTCCACTGGTGCTTTTTCTTTCAATTCGATCTCCAGCATAATCAGCATCACAGTATCCTATTAGCCTGAAATCTTTCTGCCTTTTGAAATATAACCCAAGGTTAGTGGTTCCAGCAAGATATCGAAAGATTCTTTTAACAGCAGTTAAGTGAACTTCCCTTGGGTCAGATTGAAATCTGCCACATAAGCATACGCTGAACATGGTGTCAGGTCTGGACGCTGTGAGGTATAGGAGTGATCCTATCATACCTCTGTATAGAGTATTATCTACTTTCTTTGAGTTGTCGTCCAGTCCAAGTACTGTTGTTGGATGCATAGGAGTTTTCATTGGTTTTGCATCGTCCAACTTGTACTTCTTTAGCAGCTCTTTGACATACTTAGTCTGATGCATATATATTCCCTTTTTAGTTTGTTTGATTTGAAGTCCAAGGAAGAATTTCAGCTCACCCATCATGCTCATCTCGAACTCTGTTTGCATTAATTTGGCAAAATCTTCACAGAGAGACTCATTAGTGGCACCAAATATGATATCATCAACATATATTTGTGCAATAATAAAATCAGAAGAGTAGTCTTTGCGAAATAATGTAGTGTCTACTTTTCCTCTTGAAAAACCATTTTCTGACAGAAATGAGCTGAGTTTTTCATACCAAGCTCTAGGGGCTTGTTTCAACCCATATAAGGCTTTGTTAAGTTTAAAAACATGGTTTGGAAAATCATCACTTTCAAATCCTGGGGGTTGTTCCACATAGACTTCTTCCTTTATGAGTCCATTGAGGAATGCACTTTTTACGTCCATTTGATATAGCTTCATATTGCTATGAGCTGCAAATGACAGTAGAATGCTGATTGCCTCCAGACGTGCAACGGGAGCATAAGTTTCAGTATAATCTATACCTTCTTGTTGTGAGTAACCTTTTGCTACCAACCTTGCTTTGTTTCTCACAACATTACCTGCTTCGTCCAGCTTGTTTCTGAACACCCACTTTGCTCCTACAGCTTCTTTGTCGTTGGGGAGTTCTACTAGCTTCCAGACATTGTTCTTTTGAAATTGGTCAAGTTCTTCTTGCATTGCTTTGACCCAGCCTTCATCTTCTAAGGCATCGTCCACAGTCTTAGGTTCTATTTGAGATATGAATGCTGTGTGACCTTGCTGTCGTTGAAGTGAAGATCTGGTTTTGACTCTATCTTTTGGATCTCCAATGATTTGCTCCTATGGATGATGTTTCTTCATTTGCCAGTTGCGTCCATTTGGTTCTCTTTGTTCTGCGACTGGACCATCCAGTGGTGCATTTGACTCTTCAACTGAGACATTATGGTTGGACGAATCTGATGACTTACTTGCATCATCCAATCTGAGATCTGCAAATGATTTGTCCAGCTCTGATAATTCCTTATCAGGCTTATTGTCATTAAACTTCACATGGATAGCTTCTTCAACAACTAAGGTTCTAGAGTTATAAACTCTGTATGCCTTTGAAGTTTCAGAATATCCAAGCAGTATTCCTTCATCACACTTAGAATCAAATTTTCCCATGTTATCCTTAGTGTTCAGAATGAAACATTGACATCCAAATGGATGGAAGTAGGATATGTTGGGTCTTCTACCCTTCCACAATTCATATGGAGTCTTTTTCAATATCGGCCTTATATAGATTCTGTTTTGTAAATAGCAGGCAGTATTCACTGCTTCAGCCCAGAAGTGTTTAGGGGTTGAATTATCATTCAACATGGTTCTAGCCATCTCCTGGAGCGACCTATTTTTCTCTCAACTACACCATTCTGTTGTGGTGTTCTAGGTGTTGAGAAGTTGTGAAGGATACCATTATCCTCACAGAACCTTTGAAAACTTTCGTTTTCGAATTCACCCCCGTGATCACTTCTGATAGAAGTAATGCATACTCCTTTTTCATTTTGAACTCTTTTGCAGAGGTTATAAAAGGCCTTAAAGGACTCATCTTTGTGGGATAGGAATAAGACCCATGTCCATCTAGTATAGTCGTCCACTATAACTAATCCATATCTTTTACCACTTACCGAGGCTGTTCTTGTGGGTCCAAACAGATCAATATGTAACAGCTCAAGAGGTCTAGGAGTGGAAACAATGTTTTTAATTTGAAAAGAACTTTTCACTTGTTTCCCTTTCTGACAAGCTTCACAAAGAAGATCATCTTTATATGACATACTTGGTAGTCCTCTTACGAGGTTGTGCCTGTTCAGCTTTGAGATCAACCTCAAGCTTGCATGACCAAGTCTTTTATGCCATAACCAATGATTTTCTTGTACAGAAACTAGGCATGATACATTTTGACTTGATAGTTCCCTAAGTTTAATCTTATACAGATTGCCTTGCCTCTTTGCGGTAAAGAGAAGGGACCCATCAGAGTTTTTGACTATACATTCACCTTTGTTAAAGGCAACATTATATCCACTGTCACATAATTGGCTTATGCTAAGTAGATTATGTTTAAGACCTTTAACATAAAGAACTTTATCAATACAAGGATAGGGTGGTATACCAATCTTACCTACGCCAGCTATCATCCCTTTCTGATTCCCTCCAAAAGTGACTGTCCCACCAGTCTTGGGTAGGAGGCTTTGGAACATACACCTTTCTCCTGTCATGTGATGTGAGCACCCACTGTCCAGGTACCATGATTGGAGTTTCTTTCCTGCTGTTAAGCATGTCTGCAACAGGAACAATTTTATCCTTAGGTACCCAGATTGACTTGGGTCCTTTTTTGTTAGCTCGAAGGGCATTGAATACTCCCTTCTTAGGCAGGTGTCTGCATTTGGACGTTATATGTCCAGGTTTCCTACAGAAGTAGCAAACATCTGTTTCCTCATCATGAATATATTTCTTTCCCTTATATCCATGTCCTGACCTGTCATTTGGTCTCTTACAACCTTCATATTTTAAAAGATTTTTTAGGTTGTCAGAGCCCTTGACAAAGTTTGACAGATCCTTCTTTAGGCTGTCAATTTCTTCATGAAGTTTTACAACATCATGTGGTTGACCTCTTAAGGAAGTATCTGCTTCAACTTTCACAAGCTTCTCAACTAGCCTTTTGTTTTCTGCGTTGAGATTTCTAATCTCTATGGAAAGATTTCTTTCTCTAGCCCTTGAATCCTCATAGGATTTATAGGCTTGAGTAGCATCATTCCAGAGAGTTCGCCTCTACGTATTTGTAATTTCATTTTTCCTTGAGAGCTCTGTAAACTTTTTCTGTAAATCCTCCTTTTCACTTTCTAGTTGTCTAACATTTTTTTCTAAAGCTTCTTTTTCTTTTGAAAGTGATTTGGATGATTTCTTTAAAGTTCTATAGGCCTTTGACAAAATAGAAGAGTTTGAAAGTAGTTCATGATAAGCTTCTTGAATTGAATCTATGTCATTAAAATCTACCTCATCTTCTTCTTCTGGTTCAGAAGAATCAGTTAAGGTGTCTGCCATCAGACATATGTGTGCTTCCTCTTCTTCTCCATCGTCCGATGATGAGTCATCGTCCAGGTCTTCCCATGTGGACATAAGAACTTTCTTGCCCTTTCCTTTGCTGAAGAATTTCTTCTTCTTGTCCTTGCTTTTATCGAGATCTGGGCATTCTGATTTGAAGTGTCCTGGCTTTTTGCATTCGTAGCATACAATTGGACTCTTCTCCTTCTTTTCTTTGAAGTCTTTCCTCTTTAGGTTTCTCCATCTGGATCCACCTTTCTTCTTCCACATAGCATGTATCCTTTTGGATATAAAGGATAGTTCATCATTCTCGTCTGAGTCATCATCTTCATATTGTTCGTCTGATGATGTTTCAGCTTGCATGGCTTTGGACGATGATGCTTTCCTTGGCTTCTGGACGCTGAGCACCAGAGACTTATTTTTTTTACCATCACTATCTTGATGCAGTTCTAGTTCATGCACCTTGAGAGTTCCCACGAGTTCTTCTAGGGACATATCGTCCAGTTCCTTTTTTGTTCTCAAGGCTGTAACCTGTGGTCTCCATTTCCTAGGCAAACTTCTTAGAATTTTGTCAATATGTTCATAGTTATTGTAATCTTTACCATGTGCTCTAAGTTCATTTAGTATGGTTTGAAACCGTCCAAACATACTTTGTATGTCCTCGTTTTCTTCCATACTAAACAACTCATATTGACGAGTAAGGAGACTGAGTTTGTTACGTTTTACCTGAGTGGAACCCTCATATGTTAACGCAAGAGTGTCCCACATTTGTTTTGCGCTTTTGAGACTGTGCACCTTGTTGTATTCTTGTTCGCTCAGTGCACACATGATGATGTTTCTGGCTCTGGAGTTGAGATAAAATCTTTGTTTTTGCTCTTCCGTCCATCTAGCCTTTGGGATTTCGTTGAGGCTTGCATCAAGTGGAATATAGTCGCCCATCTCCACAACTTCCCACATGTCAATATGGCTAGATTCAAAGAATGCTATCATTCTTTGTTTCCAGTAATCATATTTGACACCCTTGAAGAGTGGTGGTCTGTTCACAGCTTGTCCTTCGTTTTCCATCTTTCTTAGGATCTTTCCTCTGTACTGCTAAGTACTCAACCCAAGAGGTCGAGCTCTGATGCCAACTGAAATATAGAGAAATACACTAGAAGGGGGTTGAATAGTGTATTTATAATTTCTTTGAAAAACTTTAACTAATGTGAAGATAGTATATCTTTTAGTTTCACAAGAACTTAGTAAAACAGAAGATTATGCTATCGTCCAGCAGTTTAAAAACAACAGTCCAATGAAACTACTCTTCTTGCTTTTTGTTAGAACAAACGTAATAGATAATCTTAGATAAAATGTGTAAAGAATCACTTTCGTAGTATGTTGAAGAGATGGTTTAATAGATATGCAAGTAAGCTAGAAAGCGAGAGAATAGAACACTTAGTTTTATACTGGTTCACTCAACTGAGCTACGTCCAGTTCTCCTTCAAAAACTTTTGAAGGGTTCTACAAATCAAGATCTGATTACTCTCAAGTATTCTAACCTTGCCACTTCTGGCTACAAGTATTCTCTAGGCCACTCCTGGCACACCCTTAATCTCCCCTTGAGATTAAACTCAAACCCAAGTATTCTTTAACACTAAGCCACTCCTGGCTTTCCAAACAGAATTGTTTGAGAATAGAAAGTAAGACTAACTCTCACAGAGAGGATATTACAGTAAACACAAATATACAAAATCGCTTAGCAAAGCTAAGAAGAAAGCTCATTTTGCTTAAGTATTGATCGTCCAGTCGTTTTGACGGAGATTCAGCTCTTTATAAATTTTTCGTCAGTCTGATACATGAGCTCATTCCTCTATTTATAAACAGCTTGTTGAAAGATATCCGTTGAGGGATTTTTTCTTTTCCAAGAGCGGTTCTCTCCATAGCATGTGACCGTTGTCACGTTTTGACTTAGGGTGGAGAGATAGAAGTGACAGCCGTACATATAGCGCCTCTCCTACTTGTACTTTGTCTGCAGAGAGAAGCTTCTTCTTTTCCTGTTCAATACTTTTCGAAAAAACAAATAGAATGTCATATTAAAATGTGAGAGAATAATCGTTGCATTATATAGAATCATTGAAAACGTATTTCTTTATAATATTATTTTAAGATAGAAACTACAGAGTGGGTTATGTAGTCGTTGGACGCTTGCTCTCACAGGAGCATTGGACGCTGCCTGTAGAATTCTTACAAAAACTCATTTGGACGCTTTCCTTATTAAAACATAAAGTCCAGGTTTGAGAGATACAATACCATTGCGAAATTGGACGACGTAAGTCCTATAACACTCAAACTAGATCATTAGATACTTCAAAAATTTATCCTTTAGTTGTTATCATCAAAACCGAAATTCGAGGGGTTGGACATCGTCCAAGGTCTTAGAACCTAACAATGAGGCCCTTAAAAAAACTAGGAGTAGTGAGATAAAGTGCTTCAAGTGTTTGGGGAGAGGTCACATAGCTTCGCAGTGTCCAACTAAGAAGACTATGTTACTTAAGGAGGATGGGTAGATTACTAGTGATTCTTCTTCAGATTCTACTCCACCTAGTGATGAAGAGGAATATGATGAGGAAATGATACCATAAGGAGATTTATTCATGGTCCGGAGGTTGTTGGGCAGCCAAGCAAAGGACTTGGATGAAAGCCAAAGGGAAAATATTTTCCACACAAGGTGCATCATCCAAAGGAAGGTGTGCTCTTTGATCATTGATGGCGGGAGCTGCACTAATGTGGCTAGTGCAAGGTTGGTTTCAAAATTGAACTTGGAGACTAAACCACACCCACGACCTTACAAACTACAATGGCTTAGTGAAGATGGTGAGATGATCATGAACAAGCAAATTGAAGTGGGATTTTCCATTGGGAAATATGAAGATGCTGTTTTGTGTGATGTGGTGCCAATGGAGGCTTGCCACTTACTTCTTGGTAGACCTTGGCAATTTGACAAAAAGGCCAACCATGACGGATCCGCCAATAAGTTCTCTTTTACACACAAAGAGTGCAAGATTATTCTTGCACCTTTATCTCCAAGGGAGGTGTGTGAGGATCAAAATAAAATGTGAGATAAAAGAAAACAAGAGAGAAAAGAAAAAGAGAGTGACAAGAAAAAGAGAGAAAAGAGTGAAAAGAAAAAGAGTGGAAAAGAGCAAGAAAAAGAGAGAAAAGAATCAAATCTGTTTATAAAAGAAAAAGAGGTGAAAAAGACTATGCATTTGAAAAAGCCAATGCTCTTACTTTTGAGTAAGGAGAGTACCTTAAAAGATGCAGGTCCTACTAACCCTTTTCCAAATGAGGTTTCTTCTTTGTTGCAGGAATTTGAAGATGTTTTTCCCAAAGAGGTGCCTCATGGTCTACCCCCTCTAAGAGGCATAGAACATCAAATTGATCTCATTCCAGGAGCTTCATTACCTAATAGGCCAGCCTATAGGAGTAATCCCCAAGAGACCAAGGAGATTCAAAAGCAAGATGAAGACTTGATGCAAAAGGGGTGGGTGCAAGCAAGCTTAAGTCCATGTGCAGTTCCGGTCATTCTAGTGCCTAAGAAAGATGGAACTTGGAGGATGTGCACAGATTGTAGAGCCATCAATAACATCACGGTAAAGTATAGGCATCCCATTCCTAGATTGGATGATTTGTTGGATGAATTGCATGGTGCTTGTGTCTTTTCTAAAATTGATCTAAAAAGTGGATATCATCAAATTAGAATTAGAGAAGGGGATGAATGGAAAACAACTTTTAAAACTAAATATGGGCTGTATGAATGGTTGATTATGCCCTTTGGGTTAACCAATGCTCCTAGTACCTTCATGAGATTAATGAATCATGTGTTGAAGGAATTTCTAGGAAAGTTTGTTGTGGTTTATTTTGATGATATTCTGATTTATAGCAAATTCTATGATGATCATCTTGTGCATTTGAGGTGTGTTATGGAAGCTCTTAGGCGAGAGAAATTGTATGCTAACATGGAAAAAATGTGTGTTCTGTATGGACCATGTAGTTTTTATTGGTTTTGTTGTTAGCTCACAAGGAGTGCAGGTTGATCAAGAGAAGGTGAAGGCCATTCAAGAGTGGCCAACCCCCAAAAATGTAAGTGAGGTAAGAAGCTTTCATGGCTCGGCTAGTTTCTATAGGAGGTTTGTTAAGGATTTTAGCACTTTGGCTGCACCTCTTAATGAAATTGTTAAGAAAAATGTGGGATTTAAATGGGGGGATAAACAAGAGCATGCATTCACTGCACTCAAAGATAAATTGACTCATGCACCTATGCTTGCATTGCCTAATTTTGCCAAATCTTTTGAAATTGAATGTGATGCATCCAATGTGGGGATAGGGGCTGTTTTGATGCAAGAGGGACATCCCATTGCTTATTTTAGTGAAAAACTAAATGGGGGTGTTCTCAATTATTCCACATATGACAAGGAATTGTATGCATTGGTAAAAGCTTTACAAACCTGGCTGCATTACCTTTTGCCCAAAGAATTTGTCATTCATAGTTATCATGAGTCCTTGAAGCATCTAAAGGGACAAGGCAAGCTGAATAAGAGACATGCCAAATGGGTTGTGTTTCTTGAGCAATTCCCATATGTGATTAAGCATAAGAAAGGTAAGGCCAACATAGTTGCTGATGCACTTTCAAGAAGGTATGCTTTACTTTCTGCACTTGAAACTAAGCTATTTGGTCTTGAGCATATTAAGGAATTGTATGAACATGATCCAAATTTCTCTTCTAAATATTCTGCATGTGTGCATACTGCTCAAAATGGATACTTTAGGCATGATGATTATTTGTTTAAAGAGAAAAGGTTATGTGTGCCAAAAGGATCCATAAGAGAACTGCTTGTGAAAGAGGCACATGAAGGGGGTTTAATGGGACATTTTGGGGGTACAAAAGAGTTTAGATATGTTGCAAGAACATTTCTATTGGCCACACATGAAACGTGATGTGCATAGGTTTTGTGAACAATGCATTGTTTGTAAGAAGTCTAAGTCTAAGGTAATGTGCCTCATGGACTTTATTCTCCTTTGCCTATTCCTGATTCTCCTTGGATTGACTTGTCTATGGACTTTGTTTTAGGGCTGCCTCGGACAAGGAATGGCAAGGATTCCATCTTTGTGGTGGTGGACAGGTTCTCTAAGATGGCACATTTCATACCATGTAAGAAAGTTGATGATGCTTGCCATGTTGCTGACTTGTTCTTTAAGGAAGTGGTGCGTCTTCATGGACTACCAAGAAGCATTGTTTCTGATCGTGACACAAAATTCCCGAGTCACTTTTGGAGAACCTTATGGGGTAAGCTAGGCACAAAGCTTCTTTTCTCCACTACGTGCCATCCCCAAACTAATGGACAAACTGAGGTAGTGAATAGAACTCTTTCTTCTCTTCTTAGAGCAGTGATTAAAAAGAGTATAAAGACTTGGGAAGAATGTTTACCTCATGTGGAGTTTGCATATAATAGGGCTGTTCATAGCACTACTCAATATTCTCCATTTGAAATTGTTTATGGATTCAATCCCTTAACTCCTCTTGATTTGTTGCCATTGCCTAACACTTTTGTCTTAAAGGATAAAGATGGTAAAGCTAAGGCTGAATATGTGAGGAAGTTACATGAACAGGTGAAAGCTCAAATTGAGAAGAAAACAGAAAGTTATGCTAAACAAGCCAACAAAGGCAGAAAAAAGATTGTATTTCAACTTGGTGATTGGGTTTGGGTGCATATGAGAAAAGAAATGTTTCCTTCAGAAAGGAAATCCAAACTTCAACCACGAGGAGATGGTCCATTCCAAGTGCTTTCCAAAATCAATGATAATGCTTACAAGATAGATCTACCAGGTGAGTATGGTGTAAGTGCTACTTTTAATGTGACTGATTTGTCTCCATTTGATGCAGGAAAAGAGGAATCCAATTTGAGGACAAATTCCTTTCAAGAAGGAGGGAATGACGAGGACATAGGAGGTGGCAAGACCAAGGTAGACAACATGGAGGACATCCAAAACCTAGGAGGCCCAATGACAAGAGCAAGAGTTAAGAAGGCTAAAGAGGCTCTAAATCACTTAGTGACTACTTTATTTGAGACAAGCCTAAGTCTAGAGGGAGAAGAGCTGAAAATGGTGCATTTAATTCATATTGAAGACTTTGAGGAATAAGCATAGCTGGACATACCAATTGGGCTTGAGTTGCATCCCAAAATGATGAAGATATTATCTAGTTTATTTTTCTATTAAATAAAGTTGTAATAAAATGTTTGGGCTGTACTATTTGTTTTAGCACATAGGCCCAAAACATTTGGTTATTTTCTTTGTTTTTATGTTGAGTGGGCTGCATTAGAATATTATTTAAATAGTCAGGGTTGTTGGTGTGTTTTTGTGACTCTTGGAAGGCAGCAGCCACTCCCTATATGTATGTCACATTTTATGAATGAAAAGCAGAATTCAGATTACAAGTTAACCTTTGGCAGTGAGACTAGTTCTCTTAGGTTCTTCTGAGAATCTCTGAACTTATCAAGGGTGCTTATCCTTGTGGCATTCGTAGGCTTATCAATCCGTGGATTATGGCGCCTTCCAACTTTGGTTCCTGTGTTTGTTTTCATTCTCAAATCCCCTTTGAGTCAAAACCCTAATCCTCAAATCCCCAATTTTTGTCTCAACTAAGCTTGGATCATATCTCATAATTTACAAGGTTGTTTTCAATGATTCTTGAGTCTATCTTGCAGTTCAGGAAAAGATCTTTCACCTCGTTTTGGAATCACTCAATTCCGAGATGTATAATGTGAGATATGGACGTTTGATAAAAAGACGTTGAGGAGGTTGCGATTTGGCATAAATTCCATTCTTAGTTGATCCAATCATTCATTCCTCATAGGGGTTCACATCAATTCAACTTTAAGGAAAATTCTTTAATTTTTTTAATAAATTTAAATTTTTTTTAAGCTTAGAAATTAGTTTTCAAACACTTAGAAAAAATTCTAGAATTTTCCAAAATCATTTTGAAGTAAAATCATTAAATTTGATTTAAAATCATTTAGAAGAGGAATAAACATGAAGTTGGATTTTCATTCTTTTTTTTTTAAACTAGATTTGAATGCAAATTTGGACATTCAAACATTTTTGTAAAACAACAAAGTGAACAAACCACTTCTCAAGTAAAAATCTACAAAAAAACATGATTAATATAAGAAGTGATGAGTTTTCATCAGAAGCATCAGGAAGATGAGGTTAAAGCATTAGAAAGATGGAGCAACATCATGTCTTCCATATGATTCATAAGTGATGAGGTTTCATCAGAAGACTGGAGTTGGCAACATCAGAATGATGCATGAAGCAACATCATGTCTTCCATATGAATAACAATGAATGAGGATTCATTAGAAGACTAAAGTTGACAACATTGGAAGATACATGAAACAACATCATGTCTTCCATATGAATCACGACGAATGAGGATTCATCAGAAGACTGAAGTTGACAACATAAAGCTAAAGCAAACATCAGAATGAATACTTCATAACAAACATCAAATCTGTCAAGTCAAGTACAACTGGCATATTTTGAACTTTACTTTATAAAGTTGTAGAGCCAAGGGCCTCACTTCCAACGACTACTTTCTTGAGGTGTTATAAAATAGACTTGAAGGAAGCTTTTGAAGTGATCTTGAAGCAAGCAAGAAAGAGAAAAAGACAAGCTCATCACCTTTGTTGAGGAATCTACACAAGTGTGCATTATGCTTCAAGCCTCTTTGATTGAGAGTGACCACTTCTTCGCAAACACGAGTGCTATTCATATATGTAAAACATAGAAGTGTGATTTGTATTTCCATAGTGGAAACCCCTTGTTTTGGGAGAATATGTGTTCCGTGCAACGAATCACAAAAAACCTTGTTTGTATTGTTGAAGTCTCTAAGCCAAGACCAGGTGTGGTGTTGTGGTGAAGGAACAAGTGTATTGTGAACCTTAAGTCAGTGTGGGTGTATTAATTAATGTGTCAACATCATCATCATCGTCGTCATCGTCATCGTCGTCGTCGTCATCATCATCCTCATCATGGTCATGATGATGATCATCATCATTATTATTTGTCATTGTGTTATAGTTCATGTGGATATTGTATTATGCTTGTTGTGATATTTATTGTTGTGACATTGTGTTTAGAATTATTGTTAGTATTGTTGTTGCCTTATATTGTATTAATGTTGTTATTATTATGTTTGTTGTTGTGGTGGAGGTGCTCTAGTATTAGGAATTAGTGAGAATATGATGATAAGGCCTAAAAGAATGACTAAGGCCCAATAAGGGACTAAGCCCACCCAAACCTTACCCATCTAAATGTTATGAGAAGGGAAAAGTAAGACATTAGGTTTAGTTTTAGGAGACGTAGAGAAAGAAGAGAGACGAGAGAAGATGGAAGGAGAAGAAGAAAAGAAAAGGAAGAAGGAATGTGGAGGCTCAAGCCAGAGCTCTCTTTTGTGCTGAGTGTTCTTCCCTTTGTTTATCCCAACCCCTTCTTATTATTGGATTCACCTCTTCCCCTTTTCCCCCTTCTTGCTACCCTAAGTTAGGAATTGATGTTCTTGAGTTGATTATGAGAAATTGAGGGTAGGTTGTGCTAATTGATTATTGGGTTATGATGTTTGGAGTTCTGCCCCTTTTTGATATCCTAGAGATTGATTATTATGATGCAATGAGTTTTCCCTCTTTTGTGTTCTTGATGATTTGGGGGATTTGTGACCTAAGATGAAATTGTATGAATTTGCTGTTATAATGTGTTGTTTTTGCCTTGGAATAGTCTTGTAAGTGTTGGGATTTGTCCCTAAACCTTTGAGGCATGTTTTTGGGTGTTTGGGATCCTTTGGGAGGCCCTGGGGTTCTGCAGAAAACCCTGTTGCTATGTTCTGTTTGTCGTAAACTTTGTGAGCGGCCAATTCTGCAGAGCACTGTCCAGTGACCCAGTGGGGTTCTGCAGAAAACCCTGTTGAGATGTTCTGTTCGTTGTAAACTTTAGCGTCCAATTCTGCAGATCATTGTCCAGTGACCCAACGTCCAAGTGACCTAGTGCCCAATGACCCAGTGTCCAAGTGACCTAGCGTCTAGTGACCCAATGTCCAACGACAATGTTCGATGACCAGGGTCCGGTTAACTCTGACGCTTTTGTTCAGCTTTGATTCCAGGACCTAGTTTTGTTGTGAATGTGATTCATATTCGTTTTCTTATGTAACTATTCATTTTAAATGTGTGACTGACATTCTATGAGATGTATAATATAACTATGAGTGTAGATTTGAAATGTGAATGCATAATGTAGGAGTATGAGATATGAGGTGTTGTTGGATGCCATTGAGACAGGTGACCTAGCCTATGAGATGGCGAGGATGGGCCTAGGTGGTATTTTGACTGTGAGTGACCTAGCCTGTGAGAGGCGAGGATGGACTTACATATGTGTGCTGTAAGGTTTAGTGGAACCGCTATGTGCTTGAATGTTTGAGACATGCATCATAGCACTTGAGAGTTGTTGAATAGATGTGAACCAAGAAGGTAGGGGTCACAACAGGTTTAGCCTGGATCCTGGGGGTTTGAAAGACCTGGTGTGGAAACTTTGTTAGCTCATGTTGATCCCATGAGTTGGAGCGTACTTGCAAAGTTAGGTATCCCTGACAGCTACATACGGATATCATTCTAGGTAGTGTAGTCTATGCTGAAGGCATCGACATAGACGATGCTACTTATGGGTAGACCCGCACTCCTAGACTATTCTCCTGAGTTAGATATGGTACCATATGAGCATCGAGTATAGAGTTAGGGACGTGTCATGCATGAGCATAATGTTGTAGTATAATGAGTTGGACTGTGTAACACCCCGTTACATTAGACACAATCCACAATAAGGTTTTATTTGTTTTAGTTATTATAAAAATGAGGGTAAATTTTTCACGATTAAATGAAACATTTTTTAAACATATTTAGAATACAAAAAAATATTTTATAAAGAATCATGATCTTCTTTTAAATAAACATCATATTACAAAATAAATACAGAGAAATTATGTACTAGCTAATCTCAACCCATACATCAAATAATCCTAGTCTGAGCAGTACATAATTTCTATCCTAACCCAAAAACAGGAATAAGTAAAACTAGCCTTTGAGTCTCGTATCTTGTTAATCTCCAAAATCCCCAAAATAGCCACATCAGCAAGAGGGCTCAATTGTTGTCTTGACCTCCATCTTCATGTATCCAATCAACGAGTACATACACAAAAAAGAAACAAAGAGGAGTGAGACTTGATTCTAATATATATATGTATTACTAACGGTATAAACTACCATCAATTAATGTAATAGTGGGGCACCTAGTGTCTATCTCGTCATAACAACTCAACCTTCCAAACGTAGTATGGATCCATACTCCACGATTGATCAATCATCAATCACAATACCACCTTCGGGAAGTGATGGGGAGTAAGTATACCTTAACCACTACCACAGTCCTATACTCCACTGTGCAGCTCAACAATCCACATACTCGACACCATTTTCGGTGTCACTCAAATCATGGGGCAATCTCCCCACAGAGTCACATCCCCGTTACATCACGAGGTATACCCTCCGCATCATCATGAAGTTGTCTTTGCACTTATCAAGGTGTTACGAGCTGGCACTATTAGTCCCGGAACGTAGGGGGCAGACCTACCCATTGGGACGTCACACACTCGATGCCTTTCACCCCTTAGACGTTATCCAAGGTCATGCATATCAACTCACAGCATACCAAACCGTAACTTCCCGCTCCATCTCCCATCAAGCCTTCCGCCTAACTTGGTTACAGCAAGTTGCGTAACTAAAACGTACTCTCAGAATACATCCGCAGAGACTTATGCATCTTTCAAGGTTTATTCTCATTCATATATATAACATATCTCTAGCTCAACAGGCAGAGGTTCGTCATCATAGCATAAAGATATGGTAAAACATGACAATCATAAATTCAAAGATATCTCTGGTCTCAGCTTCTCTGAGTACCAGTACAGTATATCAGCACATCTGCCTCACAGACAGATAAACAATGCTATCAAAGTACAATCATCGTATCAAGTTAACCCATCAAATTCATCACATCACATATGCATTGCACCACATCAATGCATCTTATCACATATTGAGTATCTAATATAAGGATTTATGTAATATCACAAGGCATTTAAGCAAGACATTAGATACTTAATTTTTAACTTTACTAATCATTAATTTAACAATTAGCTAATGTTTAAATGATCTCTGCTTCTACTAAATTATTAAAACTTTTAAATTTGTTTTATCCTTTCTTCTTGTCTAATTCCTTACCTTAAATTAAAAAGAAATAATTTTCTAACTTGTTATAAAATATTTCTTTATAAACATAAATATATTTTAATATTGGAAATTCCTTTATGATATGGAAGATCAGACTAGACTGCAACCATAGAGCATACTTAGAATTTTCTATAGACTAAGTTTATAAACTAATAGTAAGAAAATCCTTTTTCTAACGTGGAAGGTCAGATAAAACTGCAACCACAGAGCATACTTCAGATTTCATCCTATTAATTTTAAAGAAACTTAGTTTATTTAAAAAGAAGCTAATTTATTTCAAGAATTATTTTACCATGACTTATATTCTAATTTTAAATTGAACTATTGTAAAGTTCTAAATTTTCACTTTACCCTCTATCTACCCGAGACCATTTTGATGGCAAAACTAATTCTTATTTCTAGACTTTTCACTCATGATTTTGAGAGTAAACTGCTAATAGATAAAGAAACATTGAATCAAAACTCTTAAAAACTAACCATATGGCCTTGTTTTATATGTTCTAAAAGTATCAAAAGTAGTTTTGCTCTTCCATAAAAAAAAAGTAGCACTTGATTAAGGAAAAGTTGACAGCTTTCTCCCATATTAACCAACCCGGGACAGGGATTAGGTCCCTTCGTGACTTCTCTTCTAGGGTTTTGGTGGAGAGTGGCGGCGTAAGGCTTTTGGAACCAAGAGAGGTCCTTCCTTCTCGTTTATGCTTTCCCAGGGCTCTCTCTGGGTTCCTTTTCCTTTCTGTTCTTGGGCCCTCCTCTCTGGCCCTCTTTTTTCTTTGGGTCATGTTTTTTCTCCCTTCTGCTCTGCTTTGGAGATATCCCTTTTCTTTCTTTTGAATCCCTAATGGACCAGTGGAAGCATATTCCATTCCAGGGGGAGGAGGAAGTTGCCGTTCAAATACAGGTGGAGGAAATCAGTAGAGGCCAGGATGACGGTGGAACTTGGCTAGTGGGGCACATTCTTATGGTTGGCGCAATGAATAAAAGGGCCTTTAAGTCGATGATCACCCAGGTTTGGAACACTAAGAAGGGGGTGGAGATACAGGATGTATCAAAAAATTGCTTTACCTTTCAGATTTTTTTATGACAAAGACAGGCTGTAGGTTCTAAATATGAGGCCATGGCATTTTGACAAAAGGCTTATTGTCATCTCAGAACTGGGTAAGAACACAAACCTTGAAGCCACGACTCTTACCTCGTGCCCATTTTGGGTACAAGTTCTGGACCTTCCCCTGGGTATGAGGTCAGAATATGCGTCAAAAGTGGTTGGAAACACTATTAGTTCCTTCATGGAGTGGGACACTAGGGACGAGAGCAAATTTGGACAAGCCATGAGGGTCAGAACTACTATTGATGTCACAAAACCTCTGAAAAGAGGGATGGTGCTGAAAGTGGGGGAGAATCAATCCTCCAAGATCTTCTTCCAATATGAAAGATTAGCAAATTTATGTTACAAATGCGGCAAAGTGGATCATCTTTTGAAGGAATGTGAGGAATATGAAGGAGACATGAACGATGATGATGGTGGAAATCTTGTCTTCGGTCCTTGGATGAGGGCCTTACTGCAAAAACCAACAGTTGTAACGGGAATCAGGAAATAGGTTAGATTAGTTAGTCTCAGCAGAACCACACCAAACTAGGCCAACATAATTTCTGGGAAAGAGAAGATAAATCAAGCTAGGGAGTCGGTGGATTAGATGACAATGGCCCTCACTGGAGTCAAAATAACAACAACATAGAGTTCTGAAGTACATACTGGGGAAGAGGCGGTCTAGAACATTCCCCAGGGAGAAAAGCCTTAGGATATTTTGGAAACCATACCCCCAGAAAGTGCATCAAAGGAGCACGAGCAACTGCTATAAGGAACCAAGGATTTGGGAATCAACTTTCAAGCAGAGGCCACTCCGACCAGCTTGCTAGGGGAAAAAGATAGTTCAACCACTCATAACCCAAGCCTGAAGTCATGGAAACGTGCTGCTAGGAAAGGTGGAGCAAAGACGGAATCCTCTGGCATTGTCATCGACAAAAGGAGAGATAAGGAGGAATTGACTGAGATGGAAATGGAAAATTATGACGCAGGTTTCAACAAGAAGCTATTTACTGGCACATCAGTGGAGGCTGTTATGCAGCCCCGTCGTGCACAATAAGGCTCATCAGTTGGAATTGCCGGAGACTTGGAATCCCACTAGTAGTTAGAGCTCTACAAAAGCTCTTGGTTTCTGAAGGCCTCGACCTTGTCTTTCTTATGGAAACAAGGAAAACACAAGCTAAGCTTCAGTGTCTCAAGAATACAGCTGGGCTTAGTAAACTGTTTATGGTTGATTATCAAGGCCAAGGAAGACAAAGATCTGGAGGGTTGGCTATTTTATGGAAGGGAGATATCGAGATTGAGTTCCTCTCTTTGAATCTCCAGCATATTCACATGAAGGTGATGATGAATAAGAACTCGACCTCTTTTCTATTATTTGGTATTTATGGCTATCCCCAGAGCCATCTTAAGCACCTCACATGCCTCATGCTTCAACAACTGAGACCATTGGAATCCGTCCCTTAGCTCACTTTTGGTGACTACAACCAGATCTTAACCCCCCAAGATAAACTAGGGGGTTCACCTCCTGACTTGAATGCTATTTCTATTTTCTTTGACACTATTCATGAATGTGGTTTATCTAAAATTGCCTTTGCAAGGTCCAGATTCACTTGGACAAATAAGAGAGAAAATCCCCACCTGGTTTAGGAGAGGCTTGATAGGGCCTTTGGGAATGCTGATCAGATGAATCTTTTTTAGGAAGCCTCTGTCACTTCTCTACCCAGGCATAGATCAGATCACAATCCCATTTTGTTAACTTGGGGGACTAATCCAAGGAGAGACGGAAGGAAAAAGGAAAATATCTACTATTTTGAGAAATTTTGGGGTCATGATAGTGATTGTAGCAACATCATTGATCACTCCTGGATCAGAGGGGATGATTTGGTGGAAAATCTCGCTAGAGCATCAGCAAACCTGCAGTAATGGGGCTCTCAAGAAATTACAAAAACAAATAAAGAGGGAGAGGGATTTACTAAAGAAGTTGAATAGGGCCCCCAGGAGGATGATATAATGATCAGAGCTAGCGAAGTGGAGGAAAACTTGGACTCGCTTTTGGAGAAGGAAGAAACGTACTGGGCCTAACGGTTAAGAGTTTCTTGGCTAACAGAAGGTGACAGAAATACAAAGTTTTATCACTGCAAAGCATCACAGAAGAGGAAAGCAAATCAAATCCAAAAAATCAAAGATGACAGTGGGCAGTTGTTTACTGAGAAAGATCAGATTGGAGACGTCCTCACCAATTTCTTCTCCAATTTGTTTACTTCATCAAATCCTACTGACATGGATGACTTAGCTCAGTTAGTGTAGAATAGAGTTAATGAGTAGATGAGGAAGGACTTAGATGATGATTTCAAAGCGGCTAAAATGAAGACAACTCTCTTTCAAATGCACCCAATCAAATCCCTTGGGCCTGCTGAAACTCCGACTTTGTTCTATCAGTCCTATTAGGACAAAGTTGGGAAGGATGTGACTCAACTAGCCTTAAATGTTCTTAATGGTAAAAAAGATCCCTTTCTTATCAATAAAACCTGGATTACACTCATTCCTAAGTCCAAAAGCCCAGACCACGCCTCAGGTTTTCGACCGATCAGCTTATGCAATGTCATCTTTAAAGTGATTACTAAGACAATAGCAAATAGACTAAAGCTTGTGCTGCTAAGATGCTCTCATCTTTCATTACCAGAGCAGTGGAGCTGAATTGTCTACATGGTATCAAGATTAGTCCTGGTGCTCCGGAGATTTCTCACCTTTTTCTTCGCCGATGACAACATTATTTTCCCCAAAGCATCTTTGCAAGAAGTCACCTATCTGAGCATGATGTTGAGAAAGTATGAGGAAGCTTCAGGAAATAAAATTAATCTTCACAAGTCAGAGTTAACTTGCAGCCGAAATGTCCCTAGATCCAGACAAACTGAGCTCCAGACGCTCCTTGGTGTAAAGGCTATGGATTCCTCAATGAACTACTTGGGACTCCCTACCATTGTGGGGAGATCAAAATCCCAAGTCTTCCAATTTGTGAAGGAAATAGTTTGGAAGAAACTCAAAGGGTGGAAGGAGAAATTTCTGTCGCAGGCAGGAAGTGAAATTCTTATCAACGCAGTAGTCTAAGCGATCCCATCGTATGTTATGAGCTACTTTAAGCTTCCCCTCTCTTTGTGCAATCAAAATGAGGCCCTTATTGCAAAGTTCTTTTGGAGTGGGAAGGTTGATGAAAGGAAGATCCATTGGTGAGCTGGGAAAGAATGTCTTGGCCAAAGAACAATGGTAGTATGGGGTTTAGATCCATTTCCTCTTTTACCCAGGCCCTTTTAGCAAAGCAGTGGTGGAGGATCATCTCGTAGCTAGACTCTCTCATGGAAAGAACCCTTAAGGCAAAGTATTTTCCTTTTCTGAATCCACTTGATGCTCAGCTTGGAGGTAACCCGAGCTACACCTGGTCAAGCATTTTTCATTAAAAATTTATCATTCAGGAAGGAGCTCTTTGGAGGGAAGGCAATGGTATGAAGGTTAATGTGTGGCTTGATAAGTGGATTCCAAACACCTACAGCAACAAAATCATGACTCAACCTCCAAATAATTTGGCTGCGCGGATGAATGTCTTTGAACTTATTGACCAACACTAGAGAGTATGGAAGGAGGATCTTATTAGAGGTTTGCTACCTGAAGATGAAGTTAAGAACATCCTTGCTATTCCTTTAAGGACATATGCAGATCATGACAACATGATTTGGAAGTACACTGAGGATGGCCAATATACTGTTAAGTCAGGATATCATGTTGCCTTAAGGTCCAACCAAAGAGCTCAAACGTTCACAAGTGACCTTTTTGGAAACTTTTGGAAGTTTATATGGAATGCCAATGTTGTTCCCAAGTGCAGAAATCTGTTGTGGAAAATCTGCAAACAAATTGTCCCTGTTAGGAAAGTTCTCCAAAAGAAGCTCACTAACATTGATCCTATTTGCCCGTGCTGTGGGGAGGATGAGGAGTCTATAGAGCACTATTTTCTGAATTGCACAGAGGTCAAGCATCTTTGGTTTGCTAGCCAATTGGGGGGAAGGATTGGTAGTTGCCGCACCTCTTTCAATACTTGGATAGCAGGTTTTCTGGAGGAGAATGATACGATTTTCTTACAGCAGCTCTTTGGAATGCTCTGGTCAATCTGGAAAAGACGGAACACCTGGGCTTTTGAACACAAGAGAACCCTTACAAAGATTGTCATGGATAGGGTGTTTTGGGTGATATGCCCTGAAAAATAGCTTTCATCCCAACCTGGGATAAGGCACCAATTATCCTGGAAACCTCCAACTCAGGCATAGGTTATGAAAATTAATGCTTGCAGACAATGGATTGGTATTGGATTGGGTTTGGTCTGTCGTGATGTAGAAGCCAATGTCCTATTCTCAGCAACAAAGTTCTTGCCCCACTGTTATAAACCTAAGACAACAGAAGCTATGACCATGAGATGACCATGAGATACAGCAAGCAAAAGAGCTTTCCTTCCAAGGTTTCATTGTGGAAACATATTGTCTTCAATTGGCACAACATTGGAGAGCCCAAAACACTCTTATCAGCACTTACTATCATGGTGTTTTGGATGATTGCAAATACCTTGTACAGGGAATTAATAGTTTTGATGTCATTTTTGTAAGAAGACAAGGGAATAGAGTAGCTGACAACATAGTAAACTTAGCTTTTTCTCTTTTTGATAGAGTGTGGATACAGGATACACCACATCAGGTTTACTCTATTTTACTTGCAGATGTAATTAACTCTTCTTCTGTTTAATGAATACTAGTTTCAACCGTAAAAAAAAAAAATAGCTCGAGACCACTTGGTAGCAAAACCAAGTCTTCTTTACAAATTTTTATTTTATATAGAAATCAAATTTAAAATAAATAAATTGAAAACTTTTGAATAAAAAACTTTTGTAAATGGCCAAATAGGTCGTGAGTTACCAACCCAAAAAGAAGCATTCAAGTTCAATTCATTCTTCCATGTATTAAAGGAATCAAAACATGTAGTGGCATCCCTACCTAATTTATTAAACTCGTGAACTATTATGGTTTAGTGTATGATCTTTTATTTATCAAAAACAATTGCTTCTTCAATTAGCCAAGGCCATCAGGTTCAAAAAAAAAAATTAACAAAACTAATTTGTTCTTTTATTGGTAAATAAACACACGAACTATCTTGTATATAAAAAAAAATCGGTGACTATCCATCTTTTTTATCAAACTTGTGAGCTGTGTTTGGTGTCAGGTCAATTTCTTTTGTTAAAAACTTAAGGTGCTAGAAATCTCAAAGTGGGATTTAAGTCAAAATATATATTCTAATTCTTTGTTTCTTAAAAAAAACCGAATCACTGTTTTGATCCAATAAATTTATTTCATCTATTTGATTCAATACATTTTAGTAAGGGCAAAATATGTTTTTGGTCCCTCATTTTATCTAAATTTATGTTTTTAGTCCCTCATAAATTTTTTCTGTGTTTAGTCCCTAAAAAATTGTTTTGTTTTGTTTTTAGTCCCTGGCATTAATTTTAACTGTTAAGTGATGTCGTGACAAGCATAATTTGTGCTTGAAAAATTTCTGTTTAAATATCTAGCGATTTTCAACTATTGCATATTTTCTGGCAAACTAAAACTATTAGAAATGTTAAAAAATAATAAAAAAAAATCAAAACCTAGAACACCAGATTTTTTGAAATCACAAGAAATGTTACAAAAGTAAACATTTTTTACCGCCAAAAAATTTGTAACGGTTAAAACTCACGAGAAACTTAATTAGAAAATTTTCACACACACAATTTATGTCTGCCATGTCATCACTTAACAATTAAAATTAACGTCAGGGACTAAAAATAGAACAAAACAATTTATGAGGGACTAAAAACAGAACAGAACAATTTATGAGAGACTAAAAACAGTAAAAAAATTATGAGGGACTAAACACAGAAATCAAGATAAAATGAGGGAACAAAAACATATTTTACCCTTTCAGTAATTGATACATTCCTTTAATGAAATTGAGTTTCAAATCTCCTCTTCTCCGAAACACACATATTTAATTTATTATGTTCCTCATACTGAATCTAAGTTTGTCTAAGGAATTGTGTTCAGTTTTTTAAAAGAAACAGAAGTTTGCTAATTCTAAACCTCCCATCCTCACTGAACCTATATACTAACAACCAGGAGCCTAGGTTATTTTCTTCTTTTTCTTATACCCATTTTTAGTAAAAGCTCTTTGGTCTTAGAAAAAAACAACTTCTTTCCCCTTTTGTATTATCACTTTGACTCCACACACTCACTGCCCCCACCAGGTTTTCTTTTTCTTTTTAGCATAAACTTAAGAGAAAAACTTGTCTTTTTGCTGTGAGACAGAACCGAACAAAGTGAAGAGAAAAAAGTAGCTTTTGGCTTAACTTGTTTTGCTTACTTACGTGACCAACATTTTTGTGTAAAACAAGGTATCCAGACCCTCTTTCCTTTGTGTAGTGGAGACTGAGATTATTAGAGGGTGTTTAGGTTGAGGAAATTAATTTTTTAAGTTGATAAACACATAAAGGATGATTATAGCTTCATAATACAATAAATAAACACGACTAAGGATTAAATCAAGAATAAAATTTGGCAAAGTCTCCTCTTAAGGAGAGGCTCCTAAAATAGTTCCAAGGACAAGAAAAATTACAATGAAACAAGAATACAACTGAACACTGAGTAAGAAATTAAAGGAATACAAAAAAAAAATGAATCCAATGAAGGAAGTATACAACAAAAGAACATAAAATAAGATGGAAACAACAAGAAATCAAGATAGAAGCAACAAGGAATCAAGGAAAAGGGGAAAGTGCTTTGCTTCAAGTATTTGTTGTTTGATTGGGGTCCGATATGAAATTGGAGTGTTAGAAGCCTTAGGTTTGGTCTCCAATGGAGTTTTTCGGTGAAGGAAGGGAAGAAGAAGAGGGGAAGGGCATGAGAGGGGTGATGGGCACTGTTCTCCGTAAGAAATGGGAAGAGAAGAGTGAAGAGGAAGTGGTTGAGAGAGAGCCCCTTTTATAGGCGATTACTGGGCTTATTTATTATTATTTTTTTTCTTTTCTTGTACTAGAAGTTGTCTGACGTGAGAAAGAGTGAAAGTGTTACGTGAGGAGGAATGAGAGTTGACGGAGTGTGTTTGAGAGAGGTTTTCATAGAAAAAAAAATGGGTTAATTAAGTTTTTAGTCTCTAAACTTTTTCAAATTTTGATTTTTAGTCCCTAAACTTTAGTTTGACTAGTTAAGGTCCCTAAACTTTTTAAAAATTTGGTTTTTAGTCCCTGAACAAAATTTTGACCAGTCAAAGTCTCTAAACTTTTTAAAAATTCAGTTTTTAGCCCCTGAATTAATGAGATTTAAGGGACTAAACCAAATTTTTAAAAAGTTTAGGGACCTTGACCGGTAAAACTAAAGTTTAGGGACTAAAAATCGAATTTTGAAAAAGTTTAGGGACCTTGATTAGTCAAACTAAAGTTTAGGAACTAAAAACTGAATTTTGAAAAAGTTTAGGGACTAAAAACTTAGTTAACCCAAAAAAATTTTATCCGTGTCTTCTTACATTATCCGTATAGGTTTTATGCGTAAAAGTTTTGTAATTTTTAACTGGATAAATTTATTTTTAGTTGAAACCTTTTAAGAGACTTAAAATATATGTATTATTAATTATTATGACTTGAAATTACATTTTTATAGTTATTTTTGAAATATTCGAATTAATTAGGTATTTTCAATTAATAATTTACAATAATTTTGTTTTAGCTCTATAAATTTTCAAATTTCACAAGAGATTATATTTTTATATGTGTGACTTAAAAATGAACTTACTTTGTCAACATCAAGTTTTATTGTTAATCATATACTGACTGACTTATCAGCAGTCTGTCTAGGGCGTTTTATGAAATTTCCTCAGAAAGCTCTAAAATTTCTGAGAAAATTATCCTAACCATATTTAAACCTATAAAACATGATTTTAAGTTCAAATAATTACTTTATAATTATTTGAGACTTATCCTCATGTTTGCCATAAATATTGATAATTCCGTATATTTGTCGTTCTGATAGTTATTTCAGATTTTCATCTGGAATAATTATTAAAATTTTCAATTATATAGAATATAAAATATTAGTCACAATAATATGATTTAAGATTTTATTATCCTGTTTGGGATTTTCAATTCTTAAAAACAAGATTTAAGAATAAACAAACAATCAAATACATATAGCAAAAATAAGGTGTTACAGACTGTGTTGTGATGAAATTGTGTGAAACGTGCGCATGCTTTCTATTTTATGTTGTTGTATTGTAAGGTTGCGAATAGTCATTATGTCTTGCAATGTAGACAAATAAAGTATAAGGTGTGTGTGAGTTATTATATTATGTGGTGTATATATGTTGTTCATGTTACAAGGGATCAAGATGAGTGTTAGCTGTTGGACAAATGATGAGAGTGGGTTAGTACACCAAGAGAAATAAGAATACGTAAGTTAAAGTGGATGCTAGGAATATCCTAGAACAATATTGCTGTTACATTGATCCTGTCAAATGATCTAGGTGAAAAAGGGAGAAGAGAGTATAGCCTATGGAACGTTGAGTGCATTAGATAAGGGTGTGGTGTGAAGTGTAGTTGTTAAGGATGAAAGTTTAAAGGAATGATGAAATAGAGATAGTGAGGATGTGTGAGAATAAGAGAAAAGTCCATGAAATGTGTCATGAGTGAAAGGTATATGTAAAGGTGAAAATCACAAGAAGGGGGGTTGAATTGTGATTGATAAAAATTTTTGCAAACTTTTATAAAATGAGTTATTTGTTTGTAACAAGTTTAGAAAAGAGATTTGATGAAAAGAGTTAACAGACGATGATATATAAGATAACAGATGAAACATTTTCAAAGACAAGACAAGATAAATCACAAGACAAAGTCAGTCCAAACAGTTAAGAGAGATATAGAGTAGGAAAGGAAACACAGAGGTTTATACTGGTTCGTCTCACCCCGAGAGTACGTCCAGTTCTTGGAAAATCACCAAGTTCCACTAACTTTCACAAGTTACAAGTATTGTTCATTGCCACTTCTGGCTCAACCCAAGTAGTTTTTACACTAGCCTCTCCAAGCTAAAACCCAGGTATTCTTTGTTACCAAGCCACTTCTGGCACTACAACAAATCAGAAGATTTGTTGAAGGTTGGGGCACACAGACTTTAGGATAACGTCTTATAGACAGATAAACAAGTTTAAGAATAGAGTATTTTTCTCTCAGGATACTCAAAGTGTTTTGAGAGCTTTTTACAACTTAGAGAAATTTACAAGAGAAATAATGAAAGGTTTGAAAGAATGCTAGTAAGATTTGAATTCAGTTCTATGTCTTTAGCACTTCAAAACTTCTGCTATATATAGACTTACTGAGGAAGTAACCATTGTCTCTAAACGGCCTTCTTGCATGCATCTGACCATCGTCTGAAGGAGAGTCACCATTAGGGCATTTAATGCAAGCATTGAATGTTTGTCACCAACTAGTCACTTTGAGCTGATAAAGTATTCTGCTTATTTTCCTTAAGAGGCACTCCATATCCTTCTGTTGCAATGGTCACATTGCTTGCTCAGACAAGTACTTATTGCTAGCTGTAGCACATCTTTTGAGGCAAAGGGAACTTTTGTTTCTGACTCTTCTTTCTGTTTCCCTTTATGCACTTCGACAGATCCTAGGAAGGATGTTCCACGAACATTCCCTGCAATACAGATTACAAAACGACAGTGCACTTACTATGTCTTTTAAATGCTCCTACAGACTTAAGCGTCTGTCTGCGTATCATCTATAACTTACAGACGCAAATGCAACATTTTCGTTTGTTAGCATTTAAGACATAATCTTTTTAACTTAATATTTGTTTTGCATTAAATCAAAATTATTGAGGGTCCTGATTCGTCTTTTGACTCAATAATCTCCCCCTTTTTGATGATGCCAAGCAAATATTGTAAAAAGATGTATCAGAATAATATATAAGCAAACAATATAAAAAAATAGAATTTAAAAGAGTGAAAAGAAGACTTAAGTTTGAGACGGATTCTAGCGTGCCATAGTTGAACAGGTCTTGCACGGTGCCACAGTTTCCTAGATCATTAGATATAATACTAAAGTATTGAACGAATGATTTTTTTGTGACTTTCTATTTTTATGGAATTTTAGAAAAGCATGTTATTTGTCAAAAGATTACACGTGGAAAAGAAAATTGCATTTTTTAACTTCCAACCTTCTGCTTTGCTTTGACTTAAAGATATCATGTTCACAGCCTCCCATTTTTTCTTTTCACCACTACAATAGAACTTAACAAGCATCACCAACATCACGGATTTACAACAACAAAACGGCAGCTTCATCAATAAAAATATCGTACGACTATTAACGGCAACACATTAAAGCAACCTTAGCCAGATCCACCGACGCACCGACATAAAAACACCAAACGGACAAAAAAAATTAAAGGAAAACGATTAGGGAATAAGGAGGCAAGAACAATGAAGGGTATCGTACCATAAAACCTCACGCGACCATTATTCTTTCCTCTCCAGCGAAAACACGATTCATGCCTGAGATAATGATTCTCGTATATCTTTGAACATATGTTCTCCTAATTTGACAACAGAAAGTTGGGCTTTTTCCATTTACTGGCAAATCCCTCACGAACATCTACTATGGTGCGATAGTCATGTTTCCTCTCTGGCAAAACCACATAACCAAGGATGAAGCAAAAGTGGAAAAGGGGATAAACAGTGGAAATTGGATTGAATACATTAGTCATTCGTGTAGCTGTGGATTATCATTTTCCACATGTAATATAGTACTTAATCAGATTATAATGTTAAAAAATGTATTTTTCTTTTCCAACTGTAATCTCTTTAAAAAACATATGCTTTTCTAAAATTTTGTAAAAAAACATAAAGTCACAAAAAAAATCAGCCGTTCATTACTTTAATGTTATATCCAATGGTCTGGAAAACTGTGGCACCGTGCAGGACCTGTTCGACTGTGGCACACTAGAAGCCGAGTAGTTTTTACACTAGCCTCTCCAAACTAAAACCCTAAGTATTCTTTCTTACCAAGCCACTTCTGGCTCTACAACAAATCAGAAGATTTGTTGAAGGTTGGGGCACACAGACTTTAGGATAACGTCTTACAGAAGGATAAACAAGTTTAAGAACACAGTCTTTTTCACTTAGGATACTCAAAGTGTTTTGAGAGCTTTTTACAACTTAGAGAAATTTACAAGAGAAAGAATGAAGGCTTGAAAGAATGCTCGTAAGATTTGAATTTAGTTCTATGTCTTCAACACTTCAAAACTTATGATATATATAGATTTGCTGAGGAAGTAATTGTTGTCTCTAAACGGCCTTCTTATATGCGTCTGACCATCGTCTGAATGAGAGTGGTCAATGGGGCATTTAATGCAAGCATTAAATGCTTGTCACCAACTAGTCACTTTGAGTTGATAAAACATTTTGCTTATCTTCCTTAAGAGGCACTCCACATCCTTCTGTTGCAGTGGTCACATCGCTTGCTCAGATAAAACACTTTGAGAACTTTTATTTCTTTGACTCTTCTTTCTGTTTCCCTTTATGCACTTTGACAGATCCTAGGAAGGATGTTCCACGAACATTCCCTGCAATACAGATTACAAAATGATAGTGTATTTATTATGCCTTTTAAATGCTCCTACAGACTTAAGCGTCTGTATGCGTATCATCTATAACATACAGACATAGATGCAACATTTTCATCTGTTTGCATTTAAGACATAATCTTTTTAACTTAATATTTGTTTTGCATTAAATAAAAAATTATTGAGGGTCCTGATTTGTCTTATGACTCAACAGTATAGATGTGACCTTAGGAATGAAAGATGTGATAAAGATCCAGTGAGGGTAAAGCCATGAGAGATACATGTATGGGTTGTTCGGGTAGGAGTGTTTAACCCAATCGTAGAGTCCTTAGAGCACTCATTGAGACATTATATCTCACTCCTTTAAGTTTCCTATTTTCAAGAAGCAGGTGATGGCGCGTGTCGTCGAAGCATGAAGCCTTATCATGGAAGATGTAGTTTAGATATTTCATATTCCTATGTATTTACATTATATAATGTATGAGGAACAAAGTGTATTTAACGATATATGGAATTGAGTTGTATTTGGTATATTAATTGTTAGCTTCCGCATGTTAACGTTGAATAAATGTTTTTAAATTTTCACGTTCTTATAAATCTTAAGTGTAACTATGGTAATACCCTTAGGGTGTTACAGTGAGAACTAGACGTAGCCCTGAGATTGGGATGAACCAGTATAAAATTTGTGGTGTTCCTCGTTCTTTTTCCCTTCTCTTTACTGTTTTGAGCATTTAAATCTTTCAACTTGTTTTTCATAAACAAACATTTGTGAAAGCAATATTTTAAACACAAATACAATTTTCTGTAAACCTCTTCAACTAAACAAAAGTGTTGAAGTTTTGTTCTAAGCAAATAACAATTTTCCAGAAATCACCAAGTTTTCATTTTGAGCTTATAACATATATTTATTTTGAATAAACACTTTCTTACTTGACTTCAGAATAAACTGTTCTTTTAAAAATGAGCTAAAAGTCAGTGAAAACACAATTGAACCCCCTTTTCTTGTGTTATTTTATTCACTTCAGTAGTTTTATTATTGGTTATGTCTAATAATGATAAATTGAGTATTTTTTTTTGCCAAGTATTGACTTTCATGCATACAATGAAAATTTGAGTCATAATCAACACATTTTAAAACATTTTTCCTAAAAAAATCCCAAAATTTCAGCTATTCCATACATGCTCTAAAAGACCTAATTATTTTCTATACATACAAATCAAAATGTTACATTAAAGTAAAATTGAAAACAAACTAAATCAACTTGAAATTAATGGAGAAACGGTTAAAGGTCTCTTAGTTGTTATTAGCTAAAACAAAATAATATCAACAAAATTATTATGCAAACATCATCTTATCTTTGTATTTATTATTTTTTTATTGTAATATATTACCTCAAATACTCACAAATCTATTTTTTTGTCACTAATGATTTATTTCCTTTATAAAAGAAAAACTAATAATTGCAAATTCTAATTTAAAATATTTTTATTTTTAATATCTCTTATTAAAATTATATATATATTACACCAATTAAAAGTTATTGAATGATGTAATAGTTTATCAAAGTTACACCAATGTAATTTGATTCCTTCTCTTAGATTAATATGAATTTTTGTATATATGATCTATGTAAAAGGAACTTTCAACTCAACAATGGGTTTTAAGAAAACATCACCCAATTAAAAGTTATTGAATGGTGTAATAGTTTATGAAAGTTATACTGGTGTAATTTCATCCCTCCTCATATATATATATATATATATATATATATATATATATATATATATATATATATAGATAGATAGATAGAGAAAGAGGGAGAGAGAGACACGTTGTATTATATATACAAATGCGAATATATTATCACTAACTACGTTGATTAACCGGTGTGTGGTTATATCAGCTTAACCAGTGGTCTTTAGTTGGAGTTTAGTGTAAGCAACTACATTAAATAATAAGAGGGAAAACTTTGCTGCCTGTATTGGTCGTACCCAAGTCAAGTAGTATTGCCTTATATGGAAGATATATGTGATTTGTGAAAAAAAATGTAAATATATTTATAAAGATAACACTTTTTAAAATACACATTTATATAAATTAAAATGATATGAGACATGTGTAAATACATACACAGAGACACACACACACTCGTTAAAAATTATAGTAACAATATAGATTGTAATCTTGACACATGTGTAAAGCACATGCTATTACACTAGTTGGCTTAAAAATTAGGGGGGGGGGGGGGAGGAGAAAAAAGTAATTTTCTTTTGATAAAACCTAATCAGCCAAATTAAAAAATATAATATTTTATTTAATTAGTCATATAAGTAAAATTAACATTATATTTAAATTGTTTAAAATTTAACACATCATTATGTTTGAAGATGAAGTAAAAAAAATTCACAATTATAAGAATTACTAAAGAATTAAAGACTAATTTTTTACGAAGGAGTTGATAGAAATTTAAATAAATTAAGCTTAAGTATTAATTTGTAATTTGGTTCCTTTGTTTATTGAAAATATTCAATTAGGTCTTTCTATTTTTGAAAACTTCAATCAAGTCTTTTTATTTTTAAAAAATGCTTCAATGTGACACTTTCTATCCAATTAAGAATGACGTCGTTAGATTGAAAATTCCAACAATTTTTATTTACAAATAGTGACAATGCTTTATTTTTTGAATTTTATTATTTAAATTTCAATGAGTGAATGAAAGGAATTATGCAACATTCAAAATCAATATCAATTCTTCTTCTCAACTTTACCAGACAGAAGTCCCAATAAAAAAATCAGTAATTTTAAAAAGAGAGGGAAACAACGACATCGAGAATCTTTTGAAAAATAAAGGACTTAATTGAAGTTTTTAAAAAGAAAGGGATCTAATTGAATATTTTAAACAAACAAAATGATCAAATTAATAACTTAAATATAGTTTTAATTGAATTTGTCACATTTAAACATTGAAATATAATTTTAATTTTATATATTTAGTTAAATAAATAACTTAATTAAATATTGGATGATCCACATTAGAATAATTTATTAATAATTTAACTTATTTATACTGTAAGTAATAGGGACGAAATAACACAAGATTTGTTTGTAATAGGAAAAAAAAATGATATGATATGTCATTTTATGAGGAATGCTACTTCTATTTCATTTTTTTTTACGGTATATTATGTAAAAGAAGATATAATTGAAAAAAAGTATGGAATAAAATATGTAATAAAATGGAGAAATAGAGGAAAAATTAATGAAAAGTAGGATACATGATTATTTTGTTTCCTGAATGTGTAAATCAATGACAATTTAGTCTTGAAAGAACGAAAATTCTAATTTAGTCGTGAATGTGTAAAAAGTACGAAAATTATATCTCATCGTTATGTTTTGTATGACCATTTTGTCATTAAACCGTGATGTTTAAGGACAAATTTAACATTAAGTTATACGGTAAAACATAATTGTTTCGCTTTTTATACATTTATGAGTTAAATAAGAATTTTCATTTTTTTAAGAATTAAATTATCACTAGTTTACATATTCAAGGACTAAAATATCATTTATCCCAAAAAAAATATCATACGAATAATGTAATTTTTTATTGAACTAATTAATTGTAATTGAGGATCAAAATTACGATATTAGGATGAAAAGAAAAAGAAAAAGAGACTAGAAAATAAATATTCAACAGAAACAATATTCAACCAAAATCTGATTGATTTTTATTTGGCTAAATTATTAAGTTGGCTTTTTCTATTCAATCAAAAAAGAAAATAAAAGCGGGAAAAGAAAATGGTTTCATTTTTCCTATTTACGTGCTCTTTTTGGTTCCTCTATATATGTTTGGCTTAATTGTATTTTTACCCTCAATTTTTTAATTTTTGGCAGATTTTACCTCCAACAAATTAATTTAACGCATTTTATCCCCAATTTTTTAAAAAAGTTGTAAATTTTATCCTCCACAGTTTTGATGACATGACATGCTGACATAAGCATAAAAAATGGAGGTAAAATTAAAAAAAAAATAAAAAATTAGGGGTAAAATTTGTCAAAAATGAAAAAGTTAGGAATAGAATTTGTTAAAAAGTAAAAAGTACAACTATTTTAACATGCCACGTCATCAAAACTGTGGAGGGTAAAATTTGTAATTTTTTAAAAAAGTTGAAGGTAAAATGCGTCAAATTAATTTATTGGGGATAAAATTCGTCAAAAATTAAAAAATTGATGGTAAAACTTACATTTAAGCCTGTATGTTTCTTTACATGACCCATTTTTATTTTTACCCGGGAATAGAAATCTGCTCTTCCTTTCTCTAATTTTCACCCACTCCTTCCTTCCTTTCACAGCTTAGCTGTAACTGCTGTAAGTTACAATGCTCCTGTATCCCTCATTCTCTTTCATTATTTCTATTTTTTTTTTTTTTTGCTTCTTTTTGTTCTTTACCTTTCTCACTTCACTTCAAAAGGGAAAAAAAAAATACCTTTGACGATTTACCGTTGTGAATGGTATAGGTGGAGATACCTCTGGAAGATAGAGATTCTACGGTGACCTTCTTGTTCACGTTATTTATATTCTCCGGGTCTTTCTAGTCAGGTTGGTACAATATTTCAAAACCTTTCTATAATGTCTCTCTCTCTCTCTCTAAATTGTGTGGTGTCACTTTTTATTTAAGTAGAATTAGAATCATTCATGTGTTATAAAGTGTGTATTAGAGAGTTTTTTGAGCCTCATGCTTATATATCCCTCATGCTCTTTCATTGTTTCTATTTGTTTAGGTTTTGCTTCTTTTTGTTTCTTTTCTTTCACACTTCAAAAGGAAAAAAAAAATGAAGATCGATTTACCGTTTGCTTGGGTCATTTTAGCCATAGAGGTAGATAGGTTCATGAAGATCCAATCTTCAAGATTATACATAAAAATCTTAATTTGTTATCTACAACTTGACTACATCAAAGCTAGTCAGAACTCTCAAAGAACCAATTGAGAGGACATGTCAAAGGTCTAAATTGAATTATGAGATGAACCTCAGAACTTTGGTTAATCAAATTTAATTATGCCTTCAGTTAGAACTTTCACAAAATGCTTTTTCTTTATTAAATTTGCTAAAATCTTACTAGATTGATTTGGGGACACTGTTACAGACTTACAGCTCTATTTATATTCATGCAACACTCCATTTGTCATCCTTCTAGGTTGCGGTTAACTTGCTAAGAATAAGCGGAAGCCATCTACCTCAAGAGTATTTTGAGGTTAAAGGCTCAATTAGTTCAAAATATACAGGGCCACAGCTAACTACACTAATATACCTACTTGAGGTCAACCACATTCACAAATAAATAAGGATGGAAGCACATTCCAACCTTACCAAATCGTCTCTTCCAAAGTTTAGTTGTGCTTGGCAGGAACCATGGTTCAAATACAACTTGCTAAGGAAAGGGTCATGTTATTCATTAACTTGGGGAGGGGAAATATCCGCATCCTTAGTTTTATCTTAACTAAAGTATTGAGAGATGATGGCATATGAGACCTTGAGTAACAACAGCAATAGTCCATTTTGCTGTTGATTTATAGATCCTTGCATATAATAATTTATAATATTGTTATCTTGTGGGAACAGGGAAAAGGGTTGGTTGTTGTATCTTTATCTAATCATAGTATCATACTAGCACTAAGTGAGATGAGTGCACCATTTTTCGCCAGTCATGAAGTGCCTTGCAGCATCAGTCCAGAGTCATTCAGTTGTTATTATAAAAATGTCATTTTAGATTTTGTTAGTTTGAACCTATTGAAAATCTGAAACTCACTCAACATGAAATTTTAGTGCAGAAAAACTGTCAACTGCAAATTTTGATATATATTTTTATCTCTAGCAGTTATTTGCTTTTTTTTTTCTTTTTATTCTTGCTAGTGGCGTATCTGTAGGAGAATGGAGTTCAATTTAGGGCTACCTACCCAGAAAGTAGGAAATGTGACCGACGTAAAGAAGCTGAAGAGGAAGAATGAAGAAACTCATGACAACAGAAAGAGTTTCATTGAACATAATTTCCAAAGGAGTTACAATGAAATTGGAATTGGAAGCACCAAAACCGATAATGGGAAGGAAACATCTAACTAGCATGAGAAAACTCCAAAGGTTTCTCGCTACTTTCAAAATGACTATGGGAAGAATGGAGTAAGTTACCTGAATAGCATGTTTGGTAATGCCTAACCATGAAGAAACATTTTGTTCATTTGAAAACAGCCATGGAGAAACTAGTGAAAAAATGTTTTTTCTTTTTCTTCTTCTTTAAAATAAGCTAAACCCAAATGAGAAAAAATGATTTTTTTTCTCATTTGTGAGTGATTGTGGAAAATTCATGCAGGACAATGGTGAAGAGAATTGAGATAAAATTGCAACTAAAAAGATCGTTTTAGCGCTGCCTGCCTACTGTGCCCAGAAATCAGAAACTGTGGTTGATGGAAAGAAGCCGATGAGGAAGAATGAAGAAGCTTATAACAACATAAAGATTGAACATGATTTGCAAAGGAGTGGCATTGAAATTGGAACTGGAAACACCACAACCATTAATGACTATGGGAAGAAAGGAGTAAGTGACCTTAATAACCTGTTTGGTAATGCCTATAAATGAAATTTTTGTATATCTGAAAACGGCTATGGGGAAACTAGTGAAAAAATGATTTTTTGGTCCTTTAAAATAAGCTACAAAATGAGAAGAATGATTTTTTTCCTCTTTTGTTACTTATACAAGTCCTTTTGGAAAATTCATGCAGAACAATGGGAAAGAAAATGGAGATGAAATTGCAATTGAAACGATCAAATCCAACAGGAAGAGAAGGTTGAAGAAGCATGAGCCTCATGCTGACAACGAGAAGAAGATTGATTCTGAATCATGTTGTTATGGCAGTGATGGGAATGGAGATGAAACTGCAATTGGAAAGATCAAATCTAAACAGAAGAGCAGGTCGAAGAATCATGAGCCTCAAGGTGACAACGAGAAGAAGGTTGACACTGAATTGTGTTATGGCAGTGAAGAGAATGGAGATGAAATTCCAATTGAAAAGATCAAATCCAAAAGGAAGAAAAGGTCTAAGAAGCGTGAGCCTCAAGCTGAAAACAAGGAGAATATTGATCCTGAGCCGAATTGTTATGGCTGTGACATTGGATTTGTTGAAGATAAGCTGCTGGCAGATGGAAAGATTAAATCCAAGGAAAAGAAGAAAAAATCAGTTGAGGATGTGCTGCAGGAGATTGGTGATGATGCTGATACTAGTAAATTTAAACTGAAGAAAATGGGACCTGAAGTTCATAATGGTACAAATGTCAAACCACTGGATAAAGAAAGCAAGTCTGAACCCATTGCTTTACCTACCTTTGGAGACTTGAAGAGGGATAAACTGGAGGAAGATGGTAGCGGCGTACAGATTAATCATCGACCGAGACATGAAGGTTATGTTGTTTTCGTTGTTTTAACTTCTGCTTCGGGAGACTCTGAGGATAGGCTGAAAGAAAATGGAAATGGATTTGAATCCATTAGCATTAAATTCCAGAAAACTGTTGAGGAGAGTGCCAAGGTTAGAAAGGTTTCTCCATACATTCAGAGTGACAATGTGAAGAACAAAGCCTTTGCAAATAAGCTGCAAGAGAACAGAAATGATGCTGAAACTAGTAATGTTAAACCCATGAAGATGGAATCCGTGGTTCAGAAAAGACTGGAGGTAAATATTAGTGGGGATAAGATTAAACAACAGGGACAAGATAGTCATGTTGATTCTGTTGTGGTTACAGTTGCTTCTGGAGACTTGGAGGAAGTGCAAGAAATTGGAAATGGAATTGAGACCATTAAAGTTGAATTCAAGAAGAAAAGAAAATCAACTTGAGAAAACAGTTAATGTGAAATCACTTGATCATGAAAATGATTTTGCTTTAGTGGGTAAGCACTAGATGTAGGGTGTATCTTAAGTGGCTAGTTATGGGGTGTGTTTTGTATTAGTTTCCCCCGCTTTCCTATATTGATGTATATTCCACATTTAGGCATGTTATCTTTTGTCATGCACATCCATCTTTTTGAGATACTTTGATCTTATTTTGTATATGGGGTTGTAGTGTTGTAGAGCATATGACACTATTTTACTTATTTATGCATTGTTGCAAGTGTTATTTAGTGTTTTCTTTCGCTTGATGTTTAATCTAAAGTAGAATTTATCTGATGAATGCTATTCGTTCCCAAAACGCTAAAAATTTACTCTCATTTTCAATTTTTCATAAGCAAATTAGTAAAAAATTTATTTAAAATTGAATTATTCTATGATTATGTTAGTGTCATGTAGTGATAATGAGTCATTACACCATACATCTTGAATGCTTGTATGGGGGGTGTTCACAAGTGGCTGGGGGTTGTGACAGTATGTAATAATGATATTGGTAAATAAAAAGCCAGTAATGTTCTTGTTATATGGAAATTGTTTTATAATGGTGCATACCCTCCAGACAAGAAATTGGATTTCACTGTGGTCATGAAGGAATCTCTAAGAGCAACCGTCAAACCAAGAGGAGGAGGAGAAAAAAGTGCAGTTGTAAAATAAATTTTTTCTGCTTCTTCTGGTTTTTACAGATGACATAAATATTATTATATATGTACACATCATCATGGTTTGTGGTTAATTTGCATACAGACTGCAAGTTTCATCACATCATTACTGTCTTAATTGAAGAAAGAAGGTGGATTTGTGCTTATTTTTGTTCACTCATAGCAGCACGCTGGTTTTTCTTACATTTTTTTTTATTTTTATTTTTTTTCTCGCAATTTATGGCAATTTTTTTTTTGTGTAATTAGGAGGTATTTGGACCTTTTTATTTGACACCTAACTAATCCCTTCCCACCGGATCGGCGCATTTTGGAGATAAAGTGTACTTCCAGTTGCGACTCTATGCCCAAGTCCGGGATGAATCCCAGACCTTGGTTTAAGGGACCCAAGTGCCGAACCACTTGTGCCAACAACTTTTGGTATTTATGACGTTTTTTAATCCCTAGAAATAGCGCTTTAAAAATTAAATTAAAAATCAAATTCCGACTGTCAAAAGCCACAACAAATTGAGAATTCAATTTTCTTGATTTGGCACATGCTAATGCCATATATGGAAAAATACTAAAAAAAACATTTTACGAATTTAGAGGACGGAAAAAAACAACTTTTAATTTGAGAGATTAAAACAGGAATATCCCTATATTTGGAAGACTTAAGCCTTAATAATATTATAAAATTGGTCTCTGTTTCGGACCTGTGCCTATGATTTATAAGTCGTAATTGATATCTTCTCACGTTCTCTCAAATAGCAGTTGCTATGGTTGCTAGGTGAAGAATAATTTTATATTTAACATGCTTCTTCACACAAGATCCCTTTCAAGATTGAAATGTAGACAATGCAAAGGTCCATCTTAGCTCATGAAAAAAAAACCATTTTAATTAAAAGAGAATTGGATCAGTAAGGATTGAAATTTTCAATACTTGTCATAAGGCTTCAGTTAAGTGAAGGCTTACAATTGGCTTTATATAAAAAAATTGAAAGTCATTTTTTGAAACATGACTTAAAAAAAAAATCATAAGTTATTTTTAAAAATATGAATTTTATCATTTAAATTACTAGCAAAAGTTGTGTTTTAAAACACAACTTATCTATATTCGCAATTTTTTAAATATTACTCATTTTTATAATTATTTTTAAAAAATTGCCCTCTAATGTAAAAAAGCCGCATACTCATTCGGTAGTATATCGAGATACATGAGTGCCTGTTCACATTTCTTTACGATGAAAACATATTTTTTAAAAAGAAAAATAATAATTATAAAATGTAATATATTTTTTGTTTTTTTATTATTAATGTTACTTTATTAAAATTGTGTATATATGATATATCCTAGTCCTAATCCTAATCCTAATTATATACAAATGCAAATGTAATATATATGGCATTTTTCAAAACAAATATTTATATAAATTAAAATAATACAAGATATATATCAATATAAAATTATTTTAATATATATCAATATTCATAATTATGTCAATAATTATTTGAAATATTTATATACACATATACTAGTATATACTTATATATAAAAGTTAAAAATTATTTAGAAACACATTAAAAACTTGTAAATTGTAAACTCAACATCTGTGTAGAGCACAAGTTATTACACTAGTTTAATTTAACAAAAATGTTTAATGTAAGACCATAAATCACAAAACAAATGTCTATGGTCATAGTAAAATGTTCTACTAATATATATTTTTATAAATTAAAATGATATAAGACATGGGTCACTATTTTTTAATCATAGACATGGATGAATATAAATTTACTTTAATATTTCTTCAGTTTTGCGGTAATTTTTTTTTTACTTGAATACATATCAATATTTATTATTATTATATATATTTATATAAATATAAATATATAATTTTTTTTCCTTCGTATAAATATATAAATATTTATATACATATCTACTAATATATATTTTTATAAAATTAAAAAATAATTTAAAAATATAATAATACGTAGAATTTATAAATAATAAACTGAACACTTGTAGAACGTATGGGTTATTACAATAGTTGAAGAGTTGAAGAATAAAATTTCGATCTTCAGAAAAGAAAAACAAGTAGAGAGAAAGAGACAATAAAAGAAATACTACATTCAATAGAAAAAATATTAAACCAAAAAAATGTTAGGAAAAACAAAAGAAAAGCAGAACAAGAAAGCGGGTTTCACATTTCCCCAATTCCAATTTATGCGGTCCTTTTAGTTCCTCAAAATATCTCTCCTTTATATAATACGCTTTAATGGCTGATTTTTACAGGTCAGGCTAAAGTGGAGTTGAAATTGCTGAGGCGCCGGTGAGAAATGGTTATTTACCTGCTGCAGCAGGTTAGTCAATGTATTTTTTACCTGTTGTAGTAGGTAAACACCGGGAGAAAAAAATTAAAAAAAAAATAATTTAAAAAATGAAATTATATAAAATTATTATAATAAAAATTTTCTTTTTTTAAAAAAAAGTGAGAACCACCGGTACTATTTAAACAAATTACCTACTATATAAAATTATTATAATAAAAATTAGAATAAAAATTTTCTCTTTTTTTTAAAAAAGTGGGAACCACCGGTGGTACTTGAACAAATTATCTACTATAATAGATTGGTTAACCGAAAAAAAAATCATTTTTTTATTTCTCTTATGCTCCACCAGGAGAAAAAAAATAAAAAAATATTTTTTAATAATTTTTATATAATTTCATTTAATAAATAAATGATTTTTTTCTCCGGGTTAACCAATATATTATAGTAGGTAATTTGTTCAAGTACCACCGGTGGTTCCTACTTTTTTTTAAAAAAAAGAAAATTTTTATTCTAATTTTTATTATAATAATTTTATATAGTAGGTAATTTGTTCAAGTACCACCGGTGATTCCTACTTTTTTAAAAAAATGAGAAAATTTTTATTCTAATTTTTATTATAATAATTTTATATAGTAAGTAATTTGTTTAAATATCACCGGTGATTCCTACTTTTTTTAAAAAAAAAAGAAAATTTTTATTATAATAATTTTATATAATTTCATTTTTTAAATAATTTTTTTAATGGCTAACCTGCTACAGCAGGTTAAAAACTACTCCCTCCGGACTGAAATATAAGAAAAAAAAACTGATTCACACCCTTTAAGAAAATTAGTATCATTTAATTTTGATAGTCTCAATAAAATAATTAACACACTTCCTAAAGTACCTCTTGTATTTAATTGCATAAGACAAAAAAATAAAAGGTTGTTGGAAACAAAACTCTAATTAAATGAAGGGTATTTTGGAGATAGTATCATTAAATAGGAGAGAGTTAGTTAAAATTTGCTTATATTTTAGTCCAACACACATGCAATTTTTGTTGCTTATATTTCAGTCCGGAGGGAGTAGTAACTAACCTGCTGCAGCAGGTAAAGAAGACTTTCTCACCGGTGCCTCATGCATTTTCAACTCCACTTTAGCCAAACCCGATTTTTACCCAGTAATACGTTTAAAGACAAAGTTTGGCGTGCGTAAGCCAAACTCATTACGCACGGTACGAAAGCTTTTTACAATCTTTAGATTTAACAGTTTAAAATCTAATGGTGAATATGATAGGCATTTAAGATGCGACTCGTGCTAGCGTGCGCAAGCCTCACGAGTCCCGCACGATGCGAAACCAGCGAAACTATAGTTTCGCAAGTCTCTCACGGTAAGAAGAGCAGCTTTTGACCGTCAGATCTTTTAAATATTTGATCAATGGCTAAAATTTATTTTTCTTTTTCTTTATCTCTTTCCTAATTTACCCTTCTTCTTCCTCTGTCTCCTCTCTCTCTCTTGATTTACCCTCGTCTTTCTCTGCTCCTTCTCTCCCCATCTCTCCAACTCTGGCGACAACCCACCCAATATTCCTCACTCCGGCGACCATAGTTAGTTTCAAAAATTAATCCTACGCAGCACCACCGTCGGTCGCACCTCCTTCACTGCAGAAATCGCTGTTGTTGCCGACGACCTCTTCCGAAATGCATCAAGGAAACACACCCTTCCAAAACGACATCACCATTAGACTGTTTTGCAAATATGAGTTTTGCGGTTGTGGTTGCAGATATGTTATTTGGATGTTATAGATCTGTTGCAATTGCGAGTTTGGTTGAGTGTCACTCGTTTTTTGTAGTCGACGGCGGCTCTGATGTCGTTGAGGTGGTTTCGATGTCGCGGTGGCGAGAAGCTAATCGAGATTCCTGTATTTCGTTGTTGATCAAATAAGCAAGACCAAACCACAACCACAAATCTCAGATTCCAACGGTGAGGGAGATGCGGTGGTGGCGCGACCGACGGTGATGTCTGCGTAGGACTGATTGTTTGAAGGGAAAGAACGTCACGGAAGCAGAACCGCCGTTGATCTAGATCTAGGCTTCTCCTTTCCAGATCTGGCAATTTAAGTTGTTCAAATCTGGGTTTCAAAATAAAAAACAATTGCGTTTATTTGTCTGTTGTGTGGCGAATTTTTTATCTTGAGTTTCAGGAAAGAAAACTCTTTGATTTGGGCATGTAGAGGAATGAAGATGGAGGGAGGAATATTGGGTGGTTGCCAGAGTTGGGGAGTTGGGGGAGAGAAGGGAACAGTGAAAGAAAAAAGGGTAAATTAGGAAAGAGAAAAAGAAAAGGAAAAATGGAAAAAGAAAAAAGGAAAATAAATTTCAACTATCGATTGGAAACTTAAAAGATGTAATGGCTAAAAATAGATCTCGCACCGTGCAAGATTTGCGAAACTTTGCAAAAATATTGTTTCGCACCGTGCATGACTCGTGACGCTTGTGCACGCTGGCACGCGTCTTAAGATGCACATAACATATTGGATAACAAGCGTCCCTAGCCTGGCCTGGTTTTCTGTGTTGTATCTCCATTGGTGTGGGTTCGATCCCACGATTGCCATTTTTAAATTTTTAAAAATTATTTTGATTAACTAAAAAAGAAAAAAATTAACGCAAAATTTAAACATTTAAGAATTGAAGGCGCATGTGTTTAATTGCACTTAAAAGATACTTATAAATTTTATTGTATTTAAATTATTTTGTTAAATTATATATTTAATATTTATTTGAACATGCAACGTTAAGTTAAATATTTTAAACATAGATTTAAATAAAGGTAAAAAATCATATTAAAATTATTATAATAATTAATTAAAAATCATTAAAAATAAACTAGAGTTTAAAATTAATTTACATGGAAAAAATAGAAACAAACGTAACAATCAACTTTAATACATTATTATGTAAATTAGGAATGATAATAGGTAATGTACAAGTGGATACTTGCAAAAATTACTTACTATTGGTAGAGTTATTACTTACAAATTTCAATAAATACATATGCGGGTACCGGTATCTTAGTACCCAACCCTACCTATAATAATAATAATAATAAAAATAATAATAATAATAATAATAATAATAATAATAATAATAATAATACCTAAGAGATAAATCACATTCCTTAATCCAACAAGTATAAAAAAGATCATGTTCATTATTTGTTAAGACATATTCTTGAATTTCAAAAAGGAAAAGATTACATTCCTCATATAGATAGATCATGATCTTTATTTTCTCAGAGATAGATCATGTTGATTAATTAAAAAAAAATCGCATTTCTTTTTTGCTTCTTTTCCCAATTTTCTCTATTGATGTTTTATGATTATCATTGTTATGTTTTGTAAATATCTTTGAATAAAAATTTAATTTCTTGTATTTTTTATGATTATGTTATGTAAAAGATTTAAATTGGATTTTAATTCAATTACTATTATATTTTTAATTACTATTTTATTGATTAACTTTCATAATTAATTAAATTGTGGATAACGAGTACGGATATGAACACTTAGGTATCCAACGAGAAAGGGTACAAGTATTTAACTTACTATCTACATGGGTAAAAGGTCCAGATACATGGATTATTTTAAAAGTAAGAGTATGGAGACAAGTACTATAGTTCCCTATCCGAACCCTACTCATTGTCATCCCTAATGTAAATGAATTTAAATTAATTAGGTAAAAAATAGATTTGTTTAGACAAAATTTTTTTACATTGACTAAGCATAACCATTAAGTTCATTTATTAATTAATGTATTCATTTCAATATGAATATATATTTTTTTTATAGTGTTTTCTTAGTAGGGATGACAATGGGTAGGTTTGTATAGGGTACTATAGTACCTGTCTCCATATCCACATTTTTAAAAAATCTCCGTACCTGATAATTGCTGTGAATGCTTATAATTTCATTCCAATCTCAGTAAACATAGGGCAGTAATTAAATTAAAATCTCATTAAAAAGTATTTTATAATCATTTACAAAACATGATCTTCTAGTAAATAAAAAACTTGATTTTTTAATGAATTAAGAAACATAATCTATCTCTATAAGAAATATGATTTTTTTTTTGTGAATTAGCGAATGTTATCTATCTCTATAACAAATATGATATTTTTTTTAGTGAATTAAGGAATGTGATTTATCGCAGTAAAAAAAATGTGATTCTATTATTATTATTATTATTATTATGGGCAGGGTTGGGTAATTACCCGTACCAACCTTCATACCCATTAAATGGGTAATTATCCTATCAGTTACGGATAATTATCCTACTTCTTAGCCAATTTTTTTATAACTTTTTTTTATCTAAGCAAATTTATTTTTTACCTAATTAATTTAAATTCATTTACATTAGGGATTATAATGGGTAGGGTCCGGGTGGGGTACTATAGTACTCGTCTCATTTAAAACAATTCATGTACCTGAACCTTTTATCCGTGTAGGTAGTAACTTTAATAATGTACACTTTCCCATTGGGTACCTACGTGCCTATACCCATACCCGTTATCCACAGTTTAATTAATTATGAAAATTTGATAAATAAAATATTAATTAAAATATAATAGTAATTGAATTAAAATCCAATTTAAATCTTTTACATAACATAATCATAAAACATCACAAAAATTAAAATCTTATTCAAAGATCTTTTACGAAACATAATAATGATAATCATAAAACATCAATAGAGAAAATTGATGAGAAAAGAAGCAAATAAGGAATGCAATTTTTTTAGTTAAGGAACATAATTTATCTCTAAACAAATAAAGATCATGATCTATCTATATGAGGAATGTAATCTTTTCATTTTTGGAATTCAAGAATGTGATATATGTCTTAGCAAATAACGAACATGATCTATTTATATTTGGTGGATTAAGGAATATGATTTATCTCTTAGATATTATTATTATTATTATTATACCCACACATGTATTTATTAAAATTTGTAAGTAATTACGCTACCTATCGCAAGTAATTTTTGCAAGTATCCACTGGGTACATTATCCAATGTCATTCCTAATTTACATAATAATATATTAAAGTTGATTGTCACGTTTTTTTTTTCATATAAATTAATTTTGAACTCTAATTTGCTGTTAATGATTTTTAATTAATTATTATAATAATTTTAATATGATTTTTTACCTATATTTAAATCTATATTTAAAATATTTAACTTAACGTTGCATGTTCAAATAAATATTAAATATATAATTTAACAAAATAATTAAATATTTTTTTGAAAAGAATAATTAAATAATTTAAATACAATAAAATTTACCAAATAATTCATAAGTATCTTTTAAGTGCAATTAAACACATGCGCCTTCAATTCTTAAATTTTTAAATTTTGCGTTAATTTTTTTCTTTTTTAGTTAATCAAAATAATCTTTAAAAATTAAAAAATGGCAATCGTCATGGGATCGAACCCACATCCGCGGAGATACAACGCTACACAGAAAATCAGGTCAGGCTAGGGACGCTTGTTATCCAATGTGTGATGTGCATCTTAGACACCCATCATATTCACCGTTAGATTTTAAACTGCTAAATCCAAAGGTTGTAAAAAATTTTCGCTCCGTGCGTAATGAGTTTGGCTTACGCACGCCAGACTTCGTCTACGTTTAAAATTACTATTCATTGCTCTTCCTTTCTCTAATTTTCACCCACTCACACTCACTCCTTCCTTGCTTGCTTGCCTGCCCTACCTTTCACAGCTTTGTGGTAACTGGTAATTTCCTCATGCTCTTTCATTATTTCTGTTTTTTTTTTTTTTAGTTCTTTTCCTTTCCCACTTCACTTCAAAATGAAAAAAAAAAAAAAACCCCTTTGATGATTGATTTACCGTTGCGAATTGTATAGGTGGAGATACCTCTGGAAGATAGAGATTCTATGGTGACCTTGTTCACATTATTTATATTCTCTGGGTCTTTCTAATCAGGTTGGTACAATATTTCAAAACCTTTCTATAATGTATCTATCTCTCTCTAAACTAAATTGTGTGGTGTCACTTTTTATTTAATCAGAATCATTCATGTGTTATAAAGAGTGTATTAGAGAGTTTTTTGAGAGCCTTTTCCCATCATGGACTGGGAGACCATCTCTTCCTAATTTTTTTATGAATAATAATTATTTTTATGAAGAATAAAAAAAAGAGCATGGTAGAGTGTGTTATATATTTTAATCTGACAGTTATTTGTTTTTGTTGAGCATATTTTTTATGTTATTGTAATTTGTTAGTGGTGTATTTGTAGGAGAATGGAGTGCATTTTAGCGCTGCCTGCGCAGAAAGAAGCAAGTGTGATTGATGTAAAGAAGCCAAAGAGGAAGAATAAAGAAGCTTCTAATAACAGAAAGAGGTTGATGGAAGATGATTTGCAAAAGAGTGGCAATGAAATGGGAGCTGGAAACACCAAATCCAATAATGGGAAGAGAACATCTAAAAAGCATGAGAAAGAGAAAGTTCCCGAGATTTATCCGTACTTTCGGAATGACTATGAGAAGAAGGGAGTAAGTGGCCATAATAGCATGTTTGGTAATGCCTAAATATGGAGAAACAATTTTTGTTAATTTGAAAACAGCTATGGGGAAGCTAGTGAAAAATGATTTTTTTTCTCGTTAAATAAGCTAAATCAAAATGAGAGAAATGATTTTTTTTTTCTCATTTGTTACTTTTACGAGTGCTTGTGGAAAATTCATGCAGGACAATTGGGAAGAAAATGGAGATGAAATTGCAATTGAAAAGATCAAATCTGAAAGGAAGAGATGGTTGAAGAAGCATGAGCCTCAAGGTGACAATGAGAAGAAGGTTGATACTGAATCGTGTTGTTATGGCAGTGAAGAGAAAGGAGATGAAACTGCAGTTGGAAAGATCAAATCCAAACACAAGAGAAGGTCGAAGCATGAGCCTCAAGGTGACAACGAGAAGGTTGACGCTGAATCGTGTTGTTATGGCAGTGAAGAGAATGGAGATGAAATTGCAACTGAAAAAATAAAATCCAAAAGGAAGAGAAGGTCAAAGAAGTGTGAGCCTCAAGGTGACAACGACGAGAAGATTGATCCTGAATCATGTTGTTATGATGGCTGTGACATTGGATTTGTTGGAGATAAGCTGCTGGCAGATGGAAAGATTAAATCCAAGGAAAAGAAGAAGAAGAAGAAGAAGAAAAAAGCAGTTCAGGATAAGCTGTGGGAGAATGGTGATGATGCTGAAACCAGTAAATTCATACTAAAAAAGTGCAAGCCTCATGGTGACAACAGGGAGAAGATTGATCCTGAGTCGTATTGTTATGACTGTGACATTGGATTTGTTGGAGATAAGCTGCTGGCAGATGGAAAGATTAAATCCAAGGAAAAGAAGAAGAAGAAGAAGAAAAAAGCAGTTCAGGAGGAGCTGTGGGAGAATGGTGATGATGCTGAAACCAGTAAATTCATATTAAAGAAGCGTGAGCCTCCAGGTGACAACAGGGAGAAGATTGATCCTGAGTTGTGTTGTTATGACTGTGACATTGGATTTGTTGAAGATAAGCTGCTGGCAGATGGAAAGATTAAATCCAAGGAAAAAAAGAAGGCGGTTGAGGACGAGCTGTGGGAGAATGGTGATGGCGACGAACCCAGTAAATTCAAACTCAAGAAAACGGGACCTGAAGTTCATAAACATATAGTTCAGGTTGGTGTTAGAAATGTTTCACCTTATTTTCATAATGATAGTGCAAAGAAGATTAATGTCGAATCATTTGATAAGCAAAGCAAGTCTGAACACATTGCTTTACCTACCTTTGGAGAGTTGATGAGGGATAAACTGGAGGAAGATGGTAGTGGGGTACAGATTAATCAACAGGGACATGAAGCTTATGCTGATTCTATTGTTTTAACTGCTGCTTCTGGACACTTCTCTGAGGATAAGGTGAAAGAAAATGGAAATGGATTCAAATCCATTAGCATTAAATCCAAGAAGAGAAAATCTAATTGCCAGAAAACTGTTGAGGAGAGTGCCAAGGTTAGAAAGGTTTCTCCTTACTTTCAGATTGACAATGTGAAGAAGACTGTTGAAGTAGAAGCACTTGATCATGAAAATGACTTTGATTCTGCTGCTTTAACGGGTACTTGCGGATACATGGTGCAAGACAGGGAGGAAGAGAATGGAGATAAAATTGCAATTGAAAAGATTAAATCCAAATACAAGGGAAGAAGCAAGAAGCTTGAGCCTGTTGAGCATGATCCAATTCAAAATTTTTCACCTTTCTTTCAATGTGACAATGAGAAGAAGGTTGATGCTGATTTGTGTTGTTGTGAGATTGGATCCATTGCTTCACCGGGTATTGGTAGTAGCTTCCTTGGAGATCAGCTGCTGGAGGATGGAAATGAAAGGGAAAATGGAACAATTAAATTCAAGAAGAAGAAGAAGAACAAAGCCTTCGCGAATAAGCTGCAAAAGAATGGAAATGATGCTGAAACTAGTAATGTTAAACCCATGAAGATGAAATCTGTGGTTCAGAAAAATGTAGCCCAGGTTGGTGTAAGATATGTTTCCCCTTATTTTCATAATGATAGTGAGAAGATTAAAGGCAAACCATTGAATATGGAAAGCAAATCTGGATCTGTTGCTTTACCCACCTTTGGAAATTCCATTGAGAATAAACTGGAGAGAAATAATAGTGGGGAGAAGATTAAACAGCAGGGAATTGATAGTCATATTGATTCTGTTGTGTTTACAGTTGCTTCTGGAGACTTTGAGGAACTGCCTGAAAATGGAAATGAAATTGAAATCATTAAAGTTAAATCCAAGAAGAGGAGAAAATCCAATAATAAAAAAACTGCTGAGGAGCATGACAAGGTTCGGAAGGTTTCTCCTTACTTTCAGAATGAAAATGAGAAAACAGTTAATGTGGAAGCACTTGATCATGAAAATGATTTTGATTCTGTTTCTTTTGTGGGTAAGTATGGTGATAAGATTGCAATTGAAAGTTTTAAATTCCAAGGCAAGAGAACATCTGCAAAGAACAAGATAGTGGAGCATGCTCAAATTCAAAAGGTTTCTCCTTGCTTTCAAAGTAACAATGGGAAGAAGGTTGGTGATGGATCATGTTGTTATGACAGTGAGATTGGATTCAGTGCTTTACCTGGTACTGGTGATGGCTTCCTTGAAGATAAGCTGCCAGAGGATGGAAATGTAATTGAGAATGCAATGATTAATTTGAAAAAGAAGAAAGTCATTGCAAATAAGCTGCAAGAGAATGGAAATGATGCAGAAACTTTTAATGCTAAACCCAAGAAGACGAAATCTGCGGTTCAGGAAAATGTAGTCCAGGTTGGTGTTAGATATGTCTCCCCTTATTTTCATAATGACAGTGGGAAGAAGTATAATGTTCAACCATTGAACAAGGAAAGCAAGTCTGAATCCATGGTTTTACCTACCTTTGGAAATTTCATGGAGGATAAACTGGTGGAAAATAATGGAGGGAAGAATGTTAAACAACAGGTACTTGAAACTCATGCTGATTCGGTTGTGTTAACAGCTGCTTCTGGAGACTTCTCTGAGGATGAACTGCAAAATGAAATTGAAACCATTAAAGTTAAATCAAAGAAGAGAAAATCCACTAGCAGGAAAACAGCTGAGGAGCATGCCAAGGTTTGGAAGGTTTCTCCTTACTTTCAGAATGACAATGAGAAGACAGTTAATGTAAAAAAACATGACCATGAAAGTGACCTTGATTCTGTTACTTTAATGGGTAATTGTACTTTTGGAGATAAAATTCCCATTGAAAGTTTTAAACATGAAGGCAAGAGAACATTTAAGAAGGATGAGACAGCTGAGCATGCTCAAATTCGAAAAGTTTCTCCTTTCTTTCAAAGTGACAATGTGAAGAAGGTTGGTGCTGAATCATGTTGTACTGGTCGTAGGCTCCTTGAACATAAGCTGCTAGAGGATGGAAATGTAATTGACAATGGAATGATTAATGTCAAGAGGAAAGCCACAACTAGTAAAGTTAAACCCAAGAAGACAAAACCTCTAGTTCAGAAAAATGCCCACGGTATTAGATATGTTTCCCCTTATTTTCATAATGATAGTGGTAAGAAGGTTAATGTCAAACCTTTGGATAAGGAAAGCAAGTCTGAATCCATTGCTTTGCATACCTTTGAAAACTTTGTGGAGGATAAATTGGAGGAAAATAAATCTAATTGCAGTAAAAAATCTGTTGAAATTAAAAGAAATCTTTCTGCTTCTGAGAAGTGGGATGAGGCTTACAAAAGAAAAACTCCTGATAATACATGGAAGCCTCCACGCTCTGCGGTTGGTCTCATTCAAGAGAACCATCTTCATGACCCTTGGAGGGTGTTGGCTATTTGTATGCTTCTCAATCGGACTGCTGGTCGCCAGGTATATTCAATTATTCACCTAATAATTTAATAGCATTCGGAGGCTTTGATTTTTTACATAATTTGTTTTGCGTTTTAGCCCTATTATAGGCCAATGTTTTACTCTTGGTCTCAGGTATCATATACCATGCTGTTGTATCTTTCTATTTGAAAGAGTACTATTTGGAGGAACAGAAAATGTTTCTCGCTGTTACATTTGTAGCTGTTTTACAAGATCAATGTCATTCATATGTTGATCTGCATTAAAAGGCTCAGTAAAAAGCTGCTATAGTTCTTGTTATTGGCTTTCTAAAATGTCTTTTCTGTGGGTTAATATGCTATTTCTTTAGAAAGCAATGTGCTATTACCATCTTCGAAATGAAAGCTCAGCTGTTAATGTTTTATCTTATCCTCTGTGTCTTAGGGAATTATGTCTTATTCTCTCTTGGTCTTAGAGAATTATGGTTGATCTTGCGGTGAGTGGTAGAATTGTTGCTTCTAATAAAAAGCTTGTTGATGACTAATTTCATAGTGATTTTTTCTTTCATGTTAGTCCAAAGTTCTCAGTAAAGCTTATCTCATTAAAATGAATGTTTAGTTCTCTCTCTGTCTTTATATTAGTGATATGCTTGATTTGCACCAATTTTGGTGTCTTATATCACATTCATATGAAAGAACAATTACAAATCTATGCATGCACAACATTACAGTATACAGTTTTGCGGGCAAATGAAATTTGTTATGTCTTTGCCTCTTTGGTTTGTTGTCAAAATTAGCTAACATTTTATATTTATAATCTGATTTGAGAGTTTAAAGACTGTTTAGCCAATGTTTAATTTTGTGCAACATGTACTTGTTTGTGGGGACCTTGGTCAATGACTTTCAAGCTGTTAAATCTCCTTGTAATCTCGCCTACTAAAACCTCAACACCCCTGCTGCAATTATATGCTTGCCAAGTTGCATATCATAACTTTCCCCAAGTGATTCTTTGGGCCTTTTTTAATTGAGAAAATCAATATGTAGTATATAATTCTTAGCTGAATAACATTTTAATCGTAGTTCTGGCGAGTCTATAATTATTTTCTTCCATAATATTTCCAATATCTTTTGTATCTAAGTAATGTAACAATTAAGCCTACATAGTCATCTTTCTTGTAATTGTGCTCACAACACTCTAACACTCCTTCCAACACACTCTGCTGTTGGTTAAAATTTATTGAAAACTACAAAGTTAGAGAGAGACTCATTAAATAGTGAGACTCACAAAAATTTGTAATTTCCAATAAATTCAGCTAATAGTAGAGTTTATTGAAAAGAATGTGTTGCTAGCATTTCTCTTATAATTTGACGAGGATTAGTTTTATTATTGGAAAAATGTTGCTGGGTTGTTATTAAGTTCTTCACTTCTTCCATGCCATATAGAATTGCTAACCATGGCTTCTTTTCTATTCACTATTTTTTTACGATAGATGCCATGTTGCCTTGAATAAATAGGTGATTATTGAACGAATGAATGAAATCATCATTCAGGAGGTGTCAAGTTCTTGATGTGTTCCAGAAGAGAAAAAAATAATTTAGGGAGTTCTGTATAGAGTATAGAGGACTATAGATGCCATCCTTTTCATATCTTGAGGACCTTTTGCTTGATGGTTGACAATAAAGAATTTTCAAAATTATTGGGAGGACATTTGAGTGGGAAATGTTCCATTTAAACTACAGAGTTTTTTGCCTCACATTTTTACTGTATCCACTTTTAATTATTTGGTCAATAGTCACTTCTAATCTATCCAAGATCATTCTTCAAACTGGGTTTCATTTCTTTAGAGATTTCATTTCAATTGCACTCTACAGTTTATGCGATCATCTGGGGTGTGCTGGAGAGGAACGCTTGAATCTTAATGGTGTTACATGCAATGAATACTTAAAGAGTGATGCTATCCTGAATTCTTCATACTCTTGTAGTCTTGTTCATATTGGTTGTTGAATATTGAAATCCATTAATTCATTTATGGTATACGGTGAATAATGTCAATTAGGTAGGTGCATGGTTTGAGAATATGTTAAATTTAGGATCCAGGAAGCCTAGTCAAGTCCCAAGACGTCACCATGCCTCATTGTTATTCTCTTAGTTGAAGATTGTGCCATTAGAACCAGTGGTTATTGGCAGAGTTGAATTTCTGCTTTTGTTAAAACATACCTTTTGCATTTGAGGTTTCCTTTTAATTAAGATGGACCATTAGGTACAGTGTAAAAGTTGAAATTTTACACACATATTTACTGATGGATTATTTTGCAAAATGCAGACAAAAAAGATTGTGTCAAACTTCTTCAAGTTATGTCCAGATGCAAAATCTTGTACCCAAGTTCCAAGAGAGGAAATAGAAAAGACAATACAGACTTTAGGTTTTCAGCACAAAAGGGCGAAAATGCTACAGCGCCTCTCTGAGGAATACTTGGATGAAAGTTGGACTCATGTAACTCAACTGCATGGTGTTGGCAAGTATGTCATATTTTGTGCACTCTTTTGTTGATTATTTAGGTAGTGCTATATATCTCTTTTATTCCCTCTATTGATACTCCGATTCTTCCTCAATCAGGTATGCAGCCGATGCATATGCTATATTTGTTACAGGAATGTGGGATAGAGTGACACCTGCAGATCACATGCTAAACTATTATTGGGAATTCCTCCATAGTATCAAGCATGGATTGTGAAAAGACTTGGGATGAAGGAATGGAACTTGTAAATTATTACACAAGTGTGTATGTCTCCACACTTTGAGGGGAAAATCCACAGCAGTCTTTGCCAACTTTATTTGCTTTGCCCTTTGTGTATCTTTTTTTGGTGTCAGTTAGAAGAGAGAGTCGACCCTTTCTTTTTGGAACCACAAGTCTAAATGTCGAAATTCTAAGGGATCAAGATGTAATGTTTTGAAGAACAATGTGCTATACTGCTTCTTTAAACAAGTCTAGCAACATTTTGCAAAGGAATTTTGATTTTACAAATAATTCTTTTTGCACATCACGGTAATTAAATGGATGAAATTCAGTTGTTTTCCATTTCTTTTTGGATCAAATTGTTTTTCATTTTAAAATTTTCATTCACTTATTATAATTTTACGTTTTTCTTTCATATGCACCTTTTACTTCTAAGGGATTTAATTTGAGAAAAGTGAAGGGTTACCAAAGAAGCAATTGCAAAGGAAGAGTACGTGACCAAAGGCTTAATTAAAGTTGAACAAAAACATTCTAACTAGTTCTTGACATTAGCTCCGGTGCCCTACCATGCCACAGGAGCGAGAGAGTGAGACAAGAAAAGTGACGACTGTGTAAATAATAGGGAGTGATTTCGTTTTATCCAAGATTACAAGAGGAAAACCAAAACAGCAACAACCAAGAGTGACCAACCCAGACTCAGACCTAGCCAATAATGGTTGGTCTAGTTGGTAAGGATTGGACTCATCTTACAAGTATGTAGGTTCGAATCCGGCTGCTAATGTAATGACTTTGTTAGTGGGCGATATGTAACTATTTGTATAAACGCTCAGACATATCCTGACCTTGGTGGGCTTGAACCCAGCTTCTCTAAACTTTTACTCAAAAAAAAAAAAATAAGAGAATGCTATGACCTATGAATAAGAGAAAGACAAAAGCACTGAATGCTTGCTTTGCTGAAAACAAATCTCAAGGCCAAGAATTTTTTTAAATAAATATCAACACAGCTGCAGCTAGTGGTGGCCATGGATCCGGATCAATTCGACAACCCGGTGAATTTGAACCGATCAAAACCAGAAAACCCAGATTGGTTTGGATCATTGGTTCAGATTGGATTGAAAAATTGCAAATCCGATGAGTTCGAACTGGATCTCGGATTTCGTTTTTGAAAATCCAATCCGATTCGATCCACCCGATTACTTAATATGTTTTTATTTTTTTATATTCTTTTTTAACCTTTGGAGTTTGGGCTTTTTAGCCCAGCCCAATTTTATTGTATTTTTTCATTTTAAGGCTACTGATCAATTATTACTATAATACTCGCTCCATTCCTTTTTAAGTGTCGTTTAAGGTTGTTACATAGAAACCAAGAAATGAAATAAATTTTCTTGGTTATAATAAAATAGTTGTGGAGTTTCCTATTTTACCCATCTTCTTTTCCATTCCACAATAAATGCATGTGTAAATTAATTAAATATTAGGAAATAAATAAGGGTATAATTGATAAAAGTGTAATTAATGTGATCTTGAACTTTGCAAACGACAGATAAATAGAAACAATTTTTTTTCAAAAATCCGACACTTAAGGTTTGGATCATTGGTTCAGATTGGATTGAAAAATTGCAAATCCGATGAGTTCGAACTGGATCTCGGATTTCGTTTTTGAAAATCCAATCCGATTCGATCCACCCGATTACTTAATATGTTTTTATTTTTTTATATTCTTTTTTAACCTTTGGAGTTTGGGCTTTTTAGCCCAGCCCAATTTTATTGTATTTTTTCATTTTAAGGCTACTGATCAATTATTACTATAATACTCGCTCCATTCCTTTTTAAGTGTCGTTTAAGGTTGTTACATAGAAACCAAGAAATGAAATAAATTTTCTTGGTTATAATAAAATAGTTGTGGAGTTTCCTATTTTACCCATCTTCTTTTCCATTCCACAATAAATGCATGTGTAAATTAATTAAATATTAGGAAATAAATAAGGGTATAATTGATAAAAGTGTAATTAATGTGATCTTGAACTTTGCAAACGACAGATAAATAGAAACAAATTTTTTTCAAAAATCCGACACTTAAGGTTTGGATCATTGGTTCAGATTGGATTGAAAAATTGCAAATCCGATGAGTTCGAACTGGATCTCGGATTTCGTTTTTGAAAATCCAATCCGATTCGATCCACCCGATTACTTAATATGTTTTTATTTTTTTATATTCTTTTTTAACCTTTGGAGTTTGGGCTTTTTAGCCCAGCCCAATTTTATTGTATTTTTTCATTTTAAGGCTACTGATCAATTATTACTATAATACTCGCTCCATTCCTTTTTAAGTGTCGTTTAAGGTTGTTACATAGAAACCAAGAAATGAAATAAATTTTCTTGGTTATAATAAAATAGTTGTGGAGTTTCCTATTTTACCCATCTTCTTTTCCATTCCACAATAAATGCATGTGTAAATTAATTAAATATTAGGAAATAAATAAGGGTATAATTGATAAAAGTGTAATTAATGTGATCTTGAACTTTGCAAACGACAGATAAATAGAAACAATTTTTTTTCAAAAATCCGACACTTAAGGTTTGGATCATTGGTTCAGATTGGATTGAAAAATTGCAAATCCGATGAGTTCGAACTGGATCTCGGATTTCGTTTTTGAAAATCCAATCCGATTCGATCCACCCGATTACTTAATATGTTTTTATTTTTTTATATTCTTTTTTAACCTTTGGAGTTTGGGCTTTTTAGCCCAGCCCAATTTTATTGTATTTTTTCATTTTAAGGCTACTGATCAATTATTACTATAATACTCGCTCCATTCCTTTTTAAGTGTCGTTTAAGGTTGTTACATAGAAACCAAGAAATGAAATAAATTTTCTTGGTTATAATAAAATAGTTGTGGAGTTTCCTATTTTACCCATCTTCTTTTCCATTCCACAATAAATGCATGTGTAAATTAATTAAATATTAGGAAATAAATAAGGGTATAATTGATAAAAGTGTAATTAATGTGATCTTGAACTTTGCAAACGACAGATAAATAGAAACAAATTTTTTTCAAAAATCCGACACTTAAGGTTTGGATCATTGGTTCAGATTGGATTGAAAAATTGCAAATCCGATGAGTTCGAACTGGATCTCGGATTTCGTTTTTGAAAATCCAATCCGATTCGATCCACCCGATTACTTAATATGTTTTTATTTTTTTATATTCTTTTTTAACCTTTGGAGTTTGGGCTTTTTAGCCCAGCCCAATTTTATTGTATTTTTTCATTTTAAGGCTACTGATCAATTATTACTATAATACTCGCTCCATTCCTTTTTAAGTGTCGTTTAAGGTTGTTACATAGAAACCAAGAAATGAAATAAATTTTCTTGGTTATAATAAAATAGTTGTGGAGTTTCCTATTTTACCCATCTTCTTTTCCATTCCACAATAAATGCATGTGTAAATTAATTAAATATTAGGAAATAAATAAGGGTATAATTGATAAAAGTGTAATTAATGTGATCTTGAACTTTGCAAACGACAGATAAATAGAAACAAATTTTTTTCAAAAATCCGACACTTAAGGTTTGGATCATTGGTTCAGATTGGATTGAAAAATTGCAAATCCGATGAGTTCGAACTGGATCTCGGATTTCGTTTTTGAAAATCCAATCCGATTCGATCCACCCGATTACTTAATATGTTTTTATTTTTTTATATTCTTTTTTAACCTTTGGAGTTTGGGCTTTTTAGCCCAGCCCAATTTTATTGTATTTTTTCATTTTAAGGCTACTGATCAATTATTACTATAATACTCGCTCCATTCCTTTTTAAGTGTCGTTTAAGGTTGTTACATAGAAACCAAGAAATGAAATAAATTTTCTTGGTTATAATAAAATAGTTGTGGAGTTTCCTATTTTACCCATCTTCTTTTCCATTCCATAATAAATGCATGTGTAAATTAATTAAATATTAGGAAATAAATAAGGGTATAATTGATAAAAGTGTAATTAATGTGATCTTGAACTTTGCAAACGACAGATAAATAGAAACAAATTTTTTTCAAAAAGCCGACACTTAAAAAGGAACAGAGGGAGTAATAATTATAGTACAAGACATGGTTTAATTTTTAACTTGGAATGAAACATGTTTCATATTGGACTAGTAGTTAAAAAATAGTTTTTGAGTTAAATGTAATAAATTGCATAATATTAGAATCACTTTCCTATTTTTTTTTAAAAAATCATTTTTTAGTTTTTATTATTTTAATAATAAATCCAATGATCTGATATGATTGATAAACCGGATTTTGATTGTATTTTGATGTGAGTTTAGATGTCATTTTCATACATTTTGAATATATTTTATTGGCAAAACTCACTGTTTGGTGTTAGTTGATGCAAGACAGGAACTCAAGAGGCTTCATGAAGAAAAGAGTTGAAAATTGCACTTTTTGGAGCAAAAATGCCACTATCTGGAAGACCAAGAAAAAAAGGCCAGATTTGAAGTAATGCAAGGACCATGACCATGGTAAATTTACCATGGCCATGCTGGTTGCGTAGCAGAATTGGACCTTGAATACCATGCAAGGACCACGGCTGTGGTCATTTTACCAGGGTCGTGGTAAGTTGCGCTGTCAGCCCATTTGAATTTTGAATTATTATAAATAGGAGCTGAGAAACCTTTTTTTTTATCTTTTGTTCTATTTTGAAAACTGAGGGTTCTGAGTGAGAAAGAGGTCCTGTGAGAGACTCTGAGTTGCGGGAGGACGTAGAGAGCACCATTGGGGATCACCACTGTAAAGTTTCTTCCCTTTTGTAATCTTTATGTCTTCTTTTGAGTTTTCTAGCTTAATCATGAACATGAGTGTCTAGTTTCTCTTAGCCCGGATTGTGATGTAACTGTACCTTTGTACCCCGGTTCTGATTTTAATAAAACCTCGATGTTATTCAGTTATTTGTATCTCTTCACTGCTTTTATTGCTTTTTAGGACCAATCAGTGTAAACATAAGTTAATCTCTTGTCTATGATCAATTGCTTGCGATTAATTGAACTGTGAAGTGATTGGATTCGTACAATTTGCATGATCAAACCTATTGTATGAATTTCCAGTAGATTAACCTGTTAATCAACCTCTCTGAGATTCATCATTTGCTCTAAATTAATTCACCTATGATCAATTGGGAATTAAATTAGGGGAAATAACGTTATTAACTATGATCAATTGTTAATGAACGAATTTAAGAGGTTGCTGGCAAGTAACACATTTAGGGATTTTATTGAGATTAGAATTGGGGGAAAAATGGGTACATGTGAAATCAAAATCCTAGGCTTCTTTATTATAATTGTTCTCACATTAATCTTTCTGCTTCGATTCTCTTTCTTTTGAAAAGAATAATTGAACACCATTCCACTCAATTTGATTTTAAATTCTGGATTGCTTAATTATTTGTGAAATTAATTATTTGGGAACCCGACTAGTCCTTTGGGTTCGATATCCAGACTCCTAGAGTCCACTGTTACTACTACGTAGGGTACACTTGCCCTTTGCGAACGCATTTTACGCATCAATGATCCAATCCGATTATAATCGAATTGGTTCGGATCGGATTGCAGAGTCAAACTAGGCAAAATTCGATCCGATCCAAATCGATTAAAATTGATTGGACTGGATAAAAAAATACCACGGATCCGATCCAATTCGACTCGTGCCCACCCCTAGGTGCAACCACATACATGAAAGCAAGTAAAAATCAAGCAAATGAAGAGATCTTTGAGAGATAACACCAAATAAGGCTCCATAAAACATATATATGGAGAAAACCTCTATGAAATAACATGAAGGCTAGAGCAAGGCAAGAGGACTCCTCCATACCTCAAGTGATGAACACAAAATAGCCTAAGTGTTGAGTCGTAAGATGAATCATGACCCTCAATAATTTTGATTCTATGCAAAACAAATATTAAGTTAAAAATATTGCATCTTATAAATGCCAACAGACAAAAACGTTGCATCTGCGTCTGTAAGTTACAGATGATACGCAGACAAACACTTAAGTCTGTAGGAGCATTTAAAGGCATAATAAATGCACTATCGTTTTGTAATATGTATTGCAGGGAATGTTTATGGAACATCTTTCCTAGGATCTGTCGAAGTGCATAAAGGAAAACAAAAAGAAGAGTTAAAGAACTAGAGGCTCCCCTCGCCTTAAAAGATGTGCTACAACTAGCAATGAGTACTTGTCTGAGCAAGCGATGTGACCACTGTAGCAGAAGGATATGGAGTATCCCTCAAGGAAGATAAGCAGAATGCTTTATCAGCTCAAAGTGACTAGTTGGTGACAAGCATTTAATGCTCGCATTAAATGCCCCAACGACCACTCTCCTTCAGACGTTGGTCAGACACATGCAAGAAGGCTGTTTAGAGACAACGGTTACTTCCTCAGCAAGTCTATATATAGCAGAAGATTTGAAGTGCTGAATACACTCAACTAAATTCAAATTCACGAAGCATTCTTTCAAGCCTTCATTCTTTCTCTTGTAAATTTCTCTAAGTTGTAAAAAGCTCTCAAAACACCTTGAGTATCTTGAGAGAAAAAAGACTATGTTCTTAAACTTGTATATCCATCTGTAAGACGATAATCAAAGTCTGTGTGCTCCCAACTCAACAAATATATTGATTTGTTGTAGAGCCAGAAGTGGCTTGGTAAGAAAGAATACTTGGATATTTAGCTTGGAGAGGCTAGTGTAAAAACTACTTGGGTTGGGCTAGAAGTGGCAGTGAACAATACTTGTAACTTGTGAAAGTTAGTGGAACTTGGTGGTTTGCCAAGAACTGGACGTAGTCTCGGGGTGACATGAACCAGTATAATTCTCTATGTTTTCTTTCCTGCTTTATAACTCTCTTAACTGCTTGAACTGAGTTTGTCTTATGATTTATCTTGTCTTTCAAAAGGTTTCATATGTTGTTATATACAACATCATCTGTCAAAGCTTTTGTTAAACTCATTCTTTAAATTTGTTACAGATGCATAGTTCGTTTTATAAAAGTTTGAGAAAATTTTTATAAATCACAATTCAAGCCCCCTTCTTGTGATTTTTACCGTAACCCCCCTTTTCATATAAAACATAATTTAACTATGTAATTTATTTTATATATTTATTTCAAAGTTCTGATACATTCTATTACAATCCAAAATATTTTCTGTAATTTACATCATTAAAATTTATATAAACACTGCTACAAAATAATTCTAACTACTACAACATTATTGTCTACCCAAAATAGTCCCCATCCTATAGCTCTGGACCATGTCTGCATCTGTAACTTCTAATTAATCTTCCAAATACCTGCAATCACACTCCCCTAAAATCTGGGGACAGCATTACCGGATCAGGCATTTAATTTCTCATAGAATAAAACAATTTCAAACAATTACACATCATAACAATTTAATTAATTACACACATAATTAAATGCAGTATGATTTATGCAAATGCAATTTTTGACTCAAATTCAGTTTTGACCCTGCTCCATGGAGACTTCCCCTTTGAGTGTTTAGTAAGTAACTGGCCTACCATTACGTACAGCAATTCAGCCATCAGCCCCTACTAAACGCGAATAAACTAAACAGAATTAGGAGATCAGGATACCCAGGAAGGCCACCACGACCGCATCTCTGTCTAGATTACAGCCACATATGGAATTGCCAATATCCTTATCTCCACAGACTATATAATCACAGATTACACGGTCCTGTTTAACAAATTCTACTCACCCCAAAAATCCTTTCTCAATCATTTTCATTTCACATGACTACCGCAGTCCCGGTTAGTCAACAATTCATTTCTCAATCAGTTTCATTTCACATGACTACCGCAGTCCCGGTTAGTCAACAAAAGTCATTTCTCATAGATCAACTCAATTCTCATGACTACCACAGTCCTGGTTAGTCAACATAATTCTTTCTCATTTGATACTTTTATAAGTCCCCCAAAAAGACTCATGCTAATGAATTTTGTTCATGATCACAATCAAATAAATAATTTGTACACATTAACATACAAGGATACAAAGATTTAAGCAATTTACATTATAACATTAGTATTTTTAATAATTTCCGAAAATGCCCTCAATCTTTTTCCAAAATACCCAATGTGTCCCTACATGTAAAATGACCATTTTGCCCTTGGTTTTATAAAAATTTCCACATAATATCCCTTGCATTTAGGGCTGGCCGAATGGTCTACAAGCCATTCTCAACAATTCTTCCAAAGCTACAAACTCCAATTCTAACCAAAATTCAATCAAATCACAATTTCAATCAAAATTCAACAAACCAAATTTCAACCATTACAACACCTTAAAAATTCAATCAAACATCATTCCAATCCATGAATTGCAATCACAAGCATAAAAAACACAAAACCCCTAAATCAATTTCAAGTTTTTATGATTCTAGTTCAAATTTTTAATCTAAGCCTACAACATGTTTTCTTCTAATTCCAAGGGTTCTAATTGAAATTAAATGCCTAGATCCTTACCTTAGACTCTTTAATTGAAGAAAAAGCCTTGAATTCCTTTCTCCCTCACTCCTTGGTCTTGTAGTAATTTTTGAGGTTTTCTCCAATTTCTTTCTCTACTAGCCGAATTATGTGAGGTAGGGTGAAGTTTGGATGGTTTGGTTTCTTAATTTGAGTTGAAATGATGAAGTTAAGAAGAAATTGAAATGAAGGAGCTGCAGCTGCTGTGGAGGAACTCACGGTTCTGTTTTGAGGGAAAATAACTTTTTGTGACTTTTTCTCCTTTTACTTAAGTTAAATGCTTCTAAAAAATTTTATTAACCAAATTGGACTTTGCCTTCAAGTCCAGCTGCTGCCTGCACGTCCAGCAGCTCAATTGGACCAAGGGAAGTCCACTTGCCAAGCCTTTCCAGCCCACTTGGACAGCCAAGGAGTTCCAAGTCACTTGCCTACCCCAAAAGTCAACATTTCAAGCACTTTGTAGAAAATTCTAGAAGGTAATTAGGGCTGCTAATTATTTTACAATGTGATTAGAATTTGAAGAAAATAACATCACCAATGGATTCCTCACTATCAAAAACCTTGGGGTAGTGTCTTACTTATCTCTTAATCCAAGCCTAAATAGCTTAATTTAGTGACATTAGAAAAGCCTAAGTTGTCACTTTTTGATTGGTTAAGGTTCTAAATTAAAATTTTCTTGGTTAAACATTTTTAATAATTATTCTAAGTATATTACAATTATTAGATAATTCTATAGATATCCTATGAATTTTCTCTAAATTTTCTGTCTTAGAATTTTACCGTAATAATTCCTCAAAGTTCTAACTTTCAGAAAATCCTAACAATTATGAATAAGCATTTTAATTCTTTATCTGTATATATTTTTAATCTATATTCTATTACCTTTCTTTTAAGTTATAAATGAGTTCAAAATTCTATACTTGAAAATTTATCCTGGGCAGCTGTCTGACAAAGCAGTCTAGTCAACTATCAATTTCGGCAAAAATAAAGACATTTGGAAATTCAGAAAATTCTTCTGAGTAGAACTGTATTAATTTCATTAAGAGAATATGTACATAAGGTTTCTGTAAAATACAGTGCATAAATGTTAATAATATACATATATAAATGCGTACAATTAATAAAATGAGGATGTTACAATTTTTACCTTTACACTATGGATGCAATATTATAGCACTTGAACTCCTAGAACTCCAAGCCAAGGACCAACAAGAACCAAGCAAGCAAAAAAACTCTTCTCCTCTCACTCTCAATGCTCATGGCCAACTGAGCATAAAATAGGGCTTCACACTTTTGATTTTGGCTTTTAATGGGTTCTAGAGTGTGAGGTGAGTTAGTGTAGTCTACGGGTTAATTAGAGGCTTCAAGATCTAGGATTTTAGGGAGTGTTGTGGGTTTAATTGTTGGTTAATGAGGTGCACAAGCATGGATGACCAAGGCATGCCATTTGGGGTTAATTTTGCTTTTGAATTTTTGGCCAAAAGTGACTAATGTAGATTTTAGGAAAAAATGGAAATTTTATTTTAACAAAAAATGGTCAATCTCAGGTTAAGTAACCTTGATCCTTGTGCCAATTATCTAGGGAATGTGTAGTTTAAATTAACCTCACAATATTAATTTACACTGTGTAAATTTACATAGTGCAATCTTACATATTGAATTTTACACAGTGCAAAAATTAAATTTTAATTAAATTTGAATTTCACTAAAATTTGTCACGTAAAATAACATACATGTAATTCAAGTTTTTCTTGATTAATTAAATTAATTTTCATTTGTGATTAATTCTAATTTCAATTAAGCTTTTACATAGTATGCAGGCACAACATTCACTATATTCCGAGGGTTAAATTTTTAGGGTGCTATAGGAAATGCTAATTAAATTAATTCCACGTCTAGCTTAATTACTTTAATCAGGCCTAGACTTATTTAACACTTTACTAATTAATTACTAACTAGTTCTCTCTAGACTTTAATTAACAAAATTGAGCCAGTTAAGTTTAATTACCTTAATTAAAAATTTCTAAATCACTAATTATCTTAGAACATTTAATTTCTCTAATTAAAGTCATTACAAACTCATTAGTAAGTTAATTGTGTCATTAGAACTCTAATTTTCTATTCTAGTCTTAAGCTCTAAAATTAAGGGTGCTGCATTACATTTTGACCAAAATTAGCTTAAGCCAAATTGTTTTCGCTTAAGCTAAATCCATCTAAACATTCTGACCAAAATTAGCTTAAGCTAAAATATTTTCACTTAAGCTAAATCCATCTAGACTAATTCTTTCCAAAATTAGCTTAACTTAAAATATTCTCGCTTAAGCTAAATTCGTCCAGACTCATTGTGTCAAAAATTAGCTTAAGCTAAAATTGCGAATTCTGCAATGAAATCTCTTCATGAATATGAGCTTTTGACACCATAATGGCTACCCAAGCATTCAAACTCACAATAAACACATCAATAATCATCCCTTAAGCTTCTAAACACTACACCCCAACAAAAGAACCCAAGATTCAAACCAAACGACTCAACACCATCATAAAACAAGAAAAATGGGTGAGCTTCCCATACCTACAAGCATCTCCAAGCTAGGATTTGAAGAAGAGAAAAGGATCTTGAGCTCCACCAAGGGATTTCCTCCAATCTTTAGCACCACCACATCATACTCATGGAAACACAACCCAAAACAACATTCATAAGGATTTTTGCATCAAATACCCATTATGGGTCATCCCAAAGGAAGGAAAAGAGAAAAGAAAGAACAAAGAGACCCAAGGGGAAAAGAGGGGTACTTACCAACCTATAGTCAATCAAAGAGGCTCTAGGAATAAAGAAATCAAGGTCTTTTATGATGTAGAGCTAAACCTTCACTCTCAAGGAAGAAGAGAACTTGGGGAAGATGGAGAAAAAGAAGGAAATGAGAAGGTAAAGACTTGGTTTAAGAATTTAAGCTTTTTGGAAAGGATTATGTAGTGGGTTGGGCTTATCCCAAGTTACTACCCCTTTCCTCTAATCATACCCTTATCCCACATGTTCTTAAGTCTACTTTCATGGCCCATCATCATATACGAAGTGGATCAGAAGGTCACTAGAAGGTGGGTTTGAATAGCGATACTTAACTGACTATGGCTTTTCTACAAAATAACACTCAACTTCTAAAGTTTTAGGATATATCCAAGAGACAACTTCAAGAAGCTTCGTTGAGAGCAACCAATATCCTTTGATAGTATTTTGTATAAAATGGTTTTTCAATAATAGTCATACAAAAATACTCTCGTATACTGCTTTAGAAGCTACTCATAAAATGTTAGATTTAGGGTAGGTAGAATCTGTTTTGACTGTTAAGAACAATGAGTAGATGTATGCTTATGGACTTTTAAAAACAATTTGAGTAGCTTAAAATAATTTTATATCAAAGATATAACAATTTAAAAACCAACTACTCAAGGTAAAGATTAAAAAACATACAGATTAAAAGCAGTAAGAAGGATAAAGCACACAGAGGAATTATCTTGGTTCACCCCACCTGGGCTACATCTAGTCCCTACAACTATAGGCTTTCCACTAACACAAGCACCAACCGAGTATTCTTTCTTTCCTGAAGCCTCCCCAAGCTCCTACACCTCAGTATTCTCTAAGCCTCTGCAAGCTCTCCTGAGTATTCTTTCAACAAGCCTTTCTTAAGCATTTATGCTTAGTTCAAAAACCAGATTTGTTATTTCTGGCAAAGCCTTGGACATAAGCGAAGAATCTTTCTAGTTTTTGGTCTAGGCTTCATTTTAATTTACTTGGTGTCAATAGTAGAGGATGGCTTCATCCAAATCTTTAGGTTCTTTGTGCAGATCACTTGAAGCCCTCGATTATAATGTCTTCCAACCAACATGTTACTTTCAGTGTTGAACTGGATAATCATAAGCTATTTTTTTCAGTTGTGTATGCAAGTACTTCTTATAGTAAGCGTCGTCAACCGTGGATATCAACTGTGGATAGAGCTCGCCTCTTTGCAACAAGTCATGAAGGGCCCAAGGTGCTATATAGGTGATTTTAATGCGGTATTAGGATCTCACGAAAAGATGGGAGGTTGTTTTCCATCCCAAGTTTCCTGTGATGAATTCAGATCTTGGTTTGATAATTGCGGTTTGGTTCACATTCCAACTGCAGGAGAAGAATATACTTGGTCTAATGGTTGTCAAGGTCGAGGCCATATTGACATGCATTTGGACAGAGCCATTTGTAATATAGATAGTTTTGAGTTTTGGCATAGTGTCTCTTGTAGCACTTTTACAACATTCAAATATGATCATAGTCCCCTGTTAATTCAACTTCAGAGAAAGGAAAAGCTTTATGCTTTGCCTTTTAAGTTTATGAAAATGTGGACTTCTCATCCAGATAGTCAGAGACTTGTATTGGATGTTTGGAAAAGAAAGGTGGTAGGTTGTCCTATGTATGTGTTGAATCAAAAGCTGAATTTTTTTAAAGCGGAATTTAGAATTTGGAACAAGATGGTGTTTGAAGAAGTGCATTTAAAGGTGCAACAAGCCATGACAAAGGTTGACGAGGTTCAATTGGAGCTTGAGCAGGCTTTGATTTTACAAGAATCCTTCTGGAGGGACAAGGCAAGAGTAAGTTGGCATTCTCATGGGGACAAGAATTCAACCTTTTTTCATAAACTTGCTAAGGTGCGAAGGGCTACTCAACATATATCTTATTTACGTACAGATGATAACATTTTAGAGAAGCAAGAGGACTTGGAAACTGAAGTGATTGATGTCTTTTCCACCATTTATGCTTCTGATAATGTTTGTTGTAATAATAATATTATTTAGCAAACTATTCCAACTTTGGTGAGCTTAGCTGATAATGAGTTTCTCACAAAGATTCCTTCTTTTGATGAAGTTAGAGCGACTATCTTTGATTCAAATGGTGATGGGGCCCCAGTGTAACGCCCTTCGTTACAATAACAACACATAATAAAATATTCTTTAAAACATAAATAATATAAAATTTTGAAACTACAATGGTCTGAAATACCTCAAATATTATAAAATAAGATTAAATAAATGAATCCTTACATATATAAAAAAATATTATTCTCAAATATGGGCATCTAAAATGAATAATAAAAGAGTAGCGTAATTAGCCACAACTGACCCTTACTTCTAAGGTACTAACCAAGGTAAAATACAACTAAAAAGAACTAAGTCTTCAAGTCTCTGACGTCTCTACAATTTATTCCTTGTGCTCTGAAAGCAACACTTTTAAAGAGATAATAATCCCAGTGAATAAAACAAGTTCTAGAAAGATTCGCAAATAGTGTTGTTCTCAACCGGCGCGGTAACCGAAAAAACTCAACCATGGTACTGACAAAGAATTTAAAATAAAATATTGTATGTATATATTCCAATAGAAATCAAATTAAAAACAACCACAATTTACTCTCATAACATTCTCTTTAAGGTAAATATTTCAATAAATAAAATTAACACCTCAATGCATTCAAATAGATATCACAAACACAACTTAGTGATTCTAGACTAGGCTCTTTGGTTCACAGAACCGGTGTGGATCTCAGATTCGTCAAGGTCTATGAACTCATATCCATTCAATGGCGTCCCACTGTCTTCCCCATCTTAGATGGGGGTATCCCGAATCTCTTCCCCATCCCAGATGAAGGTATCTCAAATCTCTTCCCCATCCCAGATGGAGGTATCTAGTATATATCTCTTCCCCATCCCAAATGGAGGTATCTATCATAAATCCCATCCCTAGAATAGGATGTACACCGTTATCCCTTCCCAGAAGGTAATAACTAACTCCCACATAATTAGATAATATCATTCCAGATAACTACCAAATAAATTCCCTAATTCTACGGATCCAATAATTTCATGCACCTAATAACAATTTTACAAGATTACACCACGGCTTATATAAATTCAGATTAGCTTTTCAAGCAATACGTGAATTTAAGATTTATATTTTCATAACCATTCTTGCTGAAACATACATATCCACAATACATATGCATTCACGTTAGAATTATATATCCACAATACATGCATAGATACTAAACATATATATATATATATATATATATATATATATATATATATATATATATATATATAAACGTGTATATTTATAAAATATATATTTATATCTCTAAATATATAAATGTATAAAGCCTAAGACATAGGGTCTGGAGATTTTGGAATCTCCGTTCAGTGCTTATACATATATAATTTGGTTAAACGTTGGTATAAAACTAATCTCCATTCATTGCATAAACTACAACTACAGTAATCAAACATGCAGATCAAAGGGATCCATTCTAATCTAGCACGTCACCATGCGCACAGGAGATATATACAATCAAGGTAGTTTGCAAAGTGTCCAGGCAATGACGATAGTTCTAGCAAGCAAATATACATCAATAATATATAATAATATGGGTGTTAAATTTTTCCCCGGTTATATAATTCTCTAATTGTAGTTCAATTATAATACCATACCGATCGAGAATATTAATATACTCAAATTATTTATTAAGATCTCAAAGAAAATTCTTCAAGAAATATACCATGGAGGATTTAAAAGAAAACAAATGTTTTACTCACATCTTGAAGCAAAGTAATTCCCACTATTCATTTATTCTTCCTCTTATCTATCGATTACGTCAACAAGATCCACTCTATTTCTTCCTTCTCCTCAATCTTCGAAATGATCTACTAATTTTCTATTTCTCAAGAGACTAACTATGTAATTCTAGGAAGGAAACTACCTATCCTTATATAGGTGGAGGATTATGTGATTGAAGATTGGGTCACATCAGATTTGTTTCAACATTTTTGGCTTGTCAAATCTTTCTTTATCTTTTTCTACTTTATTATCTAGATTTATCTCATAATTAGCATTATCTATTATTTTCTTTTCTTTCAAGATATATTAAAGATAAAACATGATAAGATTTCTACCAAATAAAATAATATCATAATCAGTTCAAATAATATATCATGATACAACATTTCAAATAATATATTATATAATGATAATTCATTTATTTTAATTCAAATAAATTCTTATACTAATAATTTTTATACTAAATCTCACAACAATTTAATCTTTTAAATAACAAAATTATATTAAAATTTCAGGATGTTACACCCAGGCCTTGATGGTTTTGGTGCATGCTTCTTCCAAGCTTAGTGGGATATAGTGGTGGGGATGGATGTTTTCAAATCGGTAAGGCAATTTTTTACTCAAAGTTGTTGCTTCCAAATATGAATTCAAACCTTGTTGTGCTTATTCTGAAAGTGTCTAGAGCGGATAGTATTAATCATTTTTGTCCAATTGCATTGGCAAACTTCCAGTTTAAGGTTATTTCTAAGGTCCTTGCTGATAGGTTGGCCAAAGTTGCTCCCAAATTAATCTTGCCTAACCATTGTGGATTTGTTCAGAGGCGCCATATTCGAGAGTGTATAGCTACGACTTTAGAAGCCATTAATCTACTTAATTATAGAGCTTTTGGTGGTAACTTAGCCTTAAAAGTTGACATTCGTAAGGCTTTTGATACTCTTGATTGGGGCTTCCTTTTTGCAAATGCTGGAGGTTTTTGGTTTTGATAAAGCTTTTTGTCATTGGATAAATGTGATATTACATTCAGCTAAGTTGTCTTTCATGGTGAATGGAAAACTGATGGTTTTTTTTTTTTGCTTATAAGCATGGTGTGAGGCAAGGTGTGTAACACCCACTATATTTAAAGGCTATTTATTTAATTTAATTGAATATTTTATTAAAAGTGCTATTTTTTTTACTTTAAACTCTCATATTAACATTTTCAAAATCATTATATCAGAATTATTTTACATAAAGAACCATGATCTCAAAATAAACATCCTAGAGTCATACATATATATATGCATCAAGTTTAAGGTACATCATCATCGACAACTAGAGTCGTACAAACAAAAGATACATCAGAAAGTCAACTCTAACTACCCACCTCATATGTACAACAAAATAAGCGCTTATGTCAGAGTAGTAACATATCTATATAATACCCCAAAAACCACTAAGGGTACCCAAAAAAGTTTGATCCATCCTAAGTTAGCATCCTCATTGTGTATTCTCAGAATCCTCCATCTCGGCGTCCTCATCATGTGCATGTCCATTAGGAAGATGCCCTCCTGCCATCTGTAGTCCTGAACTACTAGAAGATGAAGAAGTCAGCCAGCCATTGGTCATGCCTAGCTCATAGGGTGGTGGGGACTAGTCCAAAGGAAGCTGAACTGGAGGCATGTAATACTGGATGTAAGGAGCTGGTATGGCAATTAGATTAGGAGCAGGAACAGGTGCAACATCCATGTGAAGATCATCTGCAGGTTGTAACATTGTGGTTTTTTGTAATGTATGATAAGTGCTTGATAAATACCTCAAGAGAAAATTAAATTTAAATTTATGATAATTATAAAAGAATTAATAAATAGATTTATTTTGTTATGTGCCATAGTGTTATTGATAGATTTTTATGAATTGTTAGGTCTAGAGTGTGGGTGGTGAGATTGTTGGGATTTATTTGTAAGTTTCCTTTAGTTGTAGAAAAAAAGGGGGTGTTGTTAGAGGTAACATAAGGGCAAGTAGCAAAATTGAAGTCAATCCCAAAGCTTTTGCACGTTCAAAAGCTTCTCTTCTTCCTTACTACCTTTATTTCTTTCTTCCTTCCAAAGCTTCTCCTTCTCCTCCTCACAAGAGCTTGAGTTTTGTGGGAATTCACAGAAAGCTTTGATTTTTGGTGTTCCTAGAGCTTCCTTGAATGATTCCTAGTAGGTAAGCAACACTTTTCTTCTCCTTTGGTTTCTTGAAGTTCATCTTCTTTTCTCTCAAGGAGTTCTCAAATGAGTTTTGGTTAGAACTTTGATGGATGGGAGAAATCTTGATTGAAGCCTACTTTGATCTTGGTTTAGGTTCCTTCTAGTTGATTTCATAGCAAAAGTTGAGTAGAGATCATTCTTGGATCACCAAGTCTCCTCCATAACTTCTTCTTCTTCAAGGTTTTTGGGTCAATTTCATAGGGTAAGGGAAGCTTTGAATTTGTTTGAATGATTTGGTTGTGTTTTATGTTTGGATTGATGATGTAATTGATGTTTGTTGATGTCTATGAACTTGGGTAAGCCATTGCATAAGGTTGGGATGAGTGGGTATGCCATTGATGGCCATGGAGCTTGCAAATTCGCAGCCCCATTTTCAACTCGGCCCAGCCGAAATTTTGGTTCAGCTGGGTTAGAATGCGTTAGAATGGAGAAATAAGCTCCAGGGGAGTTTCGGCCCAACCAAAATTTGGTGCAGCTGGGTCGAAATGTGACAGAGTAGAGAAAACAACTTCAGGGGAGCTCTGGCTGGGCCGCGATTTTGGCTGGCTGGGCTATAATTGATTTTTTTTATAAAAAATTTCTTAAAATATTTCCCTTTCGATTATTTAAATGATTTTAAATATTTATACAAATGATGTATGAATTATTTATGAGACGATGATATGTTTTTCTTTTTCTCTACATGAGTCACTTAGACTTATGCTTTTCTTATGAAAATATAGTGATGTGCATTTGATTTATCAATGTTGAATTATAAATGATTATGTTAAGTTGAAGTATTTATATATGTACATGAAGAAATATAAATTACTATTTGTTGAATGTGATATTAAAGAGATTACGATGTTTTGAGAAATTGAAATGGAATGTTGATAAGATAACGATATACGTGATGTGTATGTGAATTATGTGTTGGAACCATTCCTATATGTTAAAGAGGAGTTAGCTATGTCCTTTAGGAAGACTTTATAGAAAAATGGTATACTTGGGAGGGGGAGTTTCACACCAGAACTCTGGCCCACTAAAGCGACCCGGGGGTCTTGCCTAGTGGGATATCTTTCCAAGTACCACTCCTATCTTTTGACTCCGAATGGCGTGTTGGAGTGTTGAGAACTACTTCCCAAGAGGTTTAGTGACCCTTTTAGTTTATAAGGGATGGATTGTTGTCGTGGTTAAGGATTGTGGATTGTTGAGATGTATTTGGATACTTAAGTCAGGCCATTGTAGATGGCGGGTATGAAGGTGCCGTATCT